>AP031357.1:15020000-16270000 GCA_037833965.1 Marchantia polymorpha subsp. ruderalis
TCTTTCTGATAAATTTATATCTCGAAATGGGTTTGCTAACGAAGAGCGAGGAGAAGAGATTTTCTAAAAAAAGGGATATCTTGGAGTCGGACAAAGACGAAGAGTCCGAAGAGGAGGAAGCTCGAGCCGGAGAAACCATCCGAGCATCATCACGAGGACTAGTTCGTGTGAAGGTGATCACGGTGAAAGAAGGATGGGAATGACGACTGGCGAAGAGAAAGAAAAATAGCCGAACCTAGTGTTGCAATACAAAGATCAAAAACACGAATGGCGAGGTAGGCTGCAACGCGTTTGA
The DNA here is from genome assembly GCA_037833965.1 of Marchantia polymorpha subsp. ruderalis. Lineage (NCBI taxonomy): Eukaryota > Viridiplantae > Streptophyta > Marchantiopsida > Marchantiales > Marchantiaceae > Marchantia > Marchantia polymorpha. Next base: position 15,020,296 of record AP031357.1, read on the forward strand.
GGACGCTGAAGATGCTTGCTAGACCAAAGAAGAAGGCACAACGTCTGGTGGTAGTGTTAGAGAGTTCGGAGAGTAGTGTAGTCATGTCTGAGGGAACCGCATCTTCGGCAGATGATGACGCAGTTGAAGAAGAGGATCTTCTGACTCCTGAGTGTGGATCTTCGAGGGTATAGAGTGAGGAACCTCTGGGGAAGGAACCGAGATCTTTGGGGGAGGAACTGCAACTTCAAGTCAAGGTTTTTGGCCTTAAAAGAAGAAGCGAACGTCTCCAAAGAAGAGTAATAGATCTTTGAAGAGAGCAGACGTGCTCGAGTCAAAGACTAGCGAGGAGCATGCGAAGGAGCTCACTATGGATAAGGAGATACTAGAGCAAGTAGTGGAGCTTATCGGAGAAACGGTGGTGGAATCCCCTGAGATTCCTTCGCCTTATGTGTCTTTGGGGATGGCGAAACCCTAAGTCGAGAAGAGATCTTCGGCGGAAGAGCCGAAAGAGGTGGGAGTTGCATTCCCAAACTTCTTGCAGTACAGTGTAATTCTCTTGCTGAAGTACTTGGAGTGAGAGAAGTACGCAGTGTCGGAGGAAGCTGGATTTTGTGTAGAGATGCATAGGAATAGGACCCAAAGCAAGAGAGTAGCTTTAATGAAAACTGCCGAAGAGATAGAAAGTGCGTAGCAACGACTGCAAGTATGAAGGTGCGTGAGGAACAATTTCGTGCGAAGTAAATGGAGTGCAAAGTTATTTGGTTGAACATAATCAAGGAGAAAGAGCTTCGTGAGGAGGAAGAGCTAAGAACCAAATGTCTTCGACGAGAGATTGCGACGATGAAGACAGAGAAGATGGAACTTTGAGGAAGGATCGCGGCCCGGACTGAAGCCCACAACGAAGAGACGCAATGCACGAATGAGCTTACGGCGAGTTTGGCGGAGCACACGAAGAAGCATAAGGCTGAATTGACTAGTAAAGCGAAGAACGAATGAGCTTACGGCGAGTTTGGCGGAGCACACGAAGAAGCATAAGGCTGAATTGACTAGTAAAGCGAAGAAATTGACGGATTGCAAGAATGCTAAGTCTTCAGAGGTTGAATGAAGATTAAAACTGGATGCAAATTGCGATCAGCTACGAGATCAGTTGAAGACTGTTGAGGAGCAGTTAGAGACATCACGGACCAGAGCGAAACTGGCGGAATTGGCATTTCGGCAGTTGAAGGAGGAGACGACCGACAGTTTGCGTTTGCGGATTGAGAGATGTTTGCGCGGATTTGTTGAGTTGAAAGTTCAAACTTTGAAGTGGATGAAATTGGACTCGCTGGAGCGGCGATTGATGGGACTCAAGACAAACAGAACTGTCAAGCATCGGCAGTTAGTTAGATTAGTCAATTCTTTCTCTTCCAGATTAGAAGAAGCGCGGAAGAACTTAGAGTTAGATATTCTAGTCGTGTTGCGTAGCCTAGGAGAGGACGGGAGCTCAATGGACGCAGTAACCGTTGCATCGGATGAATCTCCGCCTGATGGTGGCTCGCCTTAGGCGGTTGAATTGTCTAGAAATTTAGAGTGAATAAAGAGATCCAAGTCTCTTACTTTGGGGAGCTTTTCTGTCAATTGATTTGTCTTGGCTTTCAATCTATTGTGCGCATTTGTGAAATTGTATGTGTCTATCACCGTGCATGGTGCGTGTGAGGTGGCTATTTTTTAGATTAAAATAAAAGAAGTAGGTTTTTTGGTTTTTTCAGTAGATAGTTTTTTTTTCTCCACGTTCTGAGTGAAAAGTCCCACAAATATGTAGATGTTTTGATATATCCTCGAGTCATAAGTCAAGAGAATTGCCAGATGATTTTGGGGTTGAGAGCTCAAGCTGGATTTTTTTAACGGTCTTTTGTGTGAAGGGCTTTGTTCTGCACTTAGGTTGTGTGACAATAGTTTTAAGAAAGTATTTCGCGAATGCCATGGTCTTTTACGCGGACAGATTTGTTCACTTTCATGAATCCATTTGGAGTTTCATGGACTGATACGCGGATGTCGCAATGGAGGTGTTGATTCATTTTCGCGGACGTGAATTTTGGAGAGGTTCGGTTCAAACTCTTCTGTATTATGCCAAACTTGAAGAAGATTGCAGACCTAGACGACGGCTGGAGAGTGGAAGCACATGTACAAGTCCTGACAAGTCAAAACATCGAGAGTCAACCTGTCTACCCCGCGATGTGCGAGGAGGAAGAGAAGGGTGTTGCCTCAGCTCTTGCGAGTACACTTCATTTGACTATTCAGTTTGGTAATCATGCATTCTTTAAATCCTGTGATCTGCTCATCAGTAAAGCAATTGATTCACTCTACACGGCTTTCATTCGAATCTGATTTTGAGTTGCACAAGAGATGGGCGAGAAAAATATGAAGGGGCCTATTGCCATATTAAGGAGCTGGTCTGTGCATACTTTTGCATCATTCGTCTTTCTGTACGTACTTCTGAAGGTTTTCAGGAGAGATAGACATGAGTGCGGGAGACGACATCCTGGTCCTCCATCTTTGCATTGATTGAACATCTCCATCACCTTACAGAGGGCTTGTCTCACCACACTTTGGCCAAAATCGCTGAAAAATATGGACTCATAGTGTGGCTCGACCTGGAGTCTCTAGGTGTTGTGGTTGTATGTTCCTCGGATATGGCCATATTTGGCTTTGACCTTAAAAAAAATAATTACAAATTTGGTTCTACGGAAGGCTCAGGCGTGATTCTCTTCAAGAAGGTTGAGAAGCCTATGTATCCGGAAAATAGTTTTGATTCTTGTTGAATCCTGCCAACTTGCTATTCGATGGTGTTGGCTGGTCAATACAGCAATCCCAGGCAAATAAGTGGAGTAAGTCCCCAGGATCCAAAAGGAGACTGGGTGAAGCAGGTTTAGACAAACCGAAAGGTGTTTTCTGGATCTAATTCAAGTGAGGATGATAGCTCTTAGGCATGGATGGTTAGTAAGGAATCTCTGGTGGGTTTTGAATCATTCGCTCGAATAGACATTGGTCTAGGATTAGCTCACGATGAATCGAGCTGGAATTTAACATCTACCATAATCCATTCTTGGAAAGCTCATACTGGATTGGAACGCTCCACGATAGTTGCTGAGGACGAGATCAACGTGTATACTGCTGGTGGAGGTCCATGAGAGAGATTTGTCGTAAGACAATGGAGATTGTCTACTAGTGAATGCGTAATGGAGTATGCTGGACAAAAAGAGGTCAAGAATGACGTCTGCTTTTTGCCATGAGGTAGAAGGGTGGCGTCTTGTGATGAAACACTGCATATATGGAATGCACAAACAGGACAATGCGTGGCTTTCTTCAACGAATCCTCGAGTATCTCCTCACCGGCATTCTGCCTTTTTAGTTAATCAACTGCCTAAGGTCATTGAGCAAGAAAAACAAAGTGGTCGTATTGGAGTTCGCTGTTACCAAAAACATCCGAATCTGAATGTGAAGCTGATGATCTAAATGACCCTTTTTCATGAATTATTGTGATTTATCTTGACCTAAGGAGCTTTGTTGGTGGTACTAGTAGTGGCGGATTTGCTAGAACGGTTCTCTCAGTTGAAGAAGAATTGCAAGTTGGCGAGAGGAAGTATTTGGAGCTGTCTTCTGCCTTGTTGTTGAAGAGAGTACTCTCTTTTGACGAGAGTAGTTTCATTTTGTTGAACTTGTTGGCTTTGCGTGCCAAAGGAAGAGGAGTGGATCGGACGCATCTGTACATTTGACTAGGGAGATGAAGATTCAAATCAGGAAATTCCAAGGAAAGTTTGACGTAGTTGTGTGCATGCAAGCTTGGCTTTCTATCTTGTGAAGCAACTTGCTTGTTTATTTTCTCCAGAAGATATTTAGAACCTACTTTGGTGCATGAGAGGAAATTCACTTGGATTTGTTAGAACCCAAACTCGAGGAGGAGGCGTTTAGGGACCTGAAAAGGTATGATCCCTGGACATCATCAAGGATCAAGTTACTCCATTGAGAGCAAAGAGGCAGAATTCTGGGTGAGATTAAGTGAGATTATTTTTAGTTGAGATGCGATGGTTTTCAATGTTTTATTTGTAAAAATAACTTTTGACCCTTGGAGAAGGGCCAAGGATGTTTTGGCCTTGGCCTTTCGGGGGTGCTTGAGACTTTTTGCATACTATTTAATCTGGTGTTGGAGAGTTCAGACGAAGGGTGGCATCAGGAGATTACGAGCTTAGAGCCCGAGAGGTAGTGTCTCTTTTCTTTTCCTCATGGCTGATGAGACGCAAGTTAGTGATACTTTCCTCGTGTGACGCATGTAGATTTCTAGTAGCCAGCTTCCCTTCTGTACTCCTGAAAAGTCTTGGATTTTCCTTGCATGGTAGCTGTGAAACTCTTGAGAAGTCCGAGACTTTCCTCGCAAGGTAGATGTGAGACGTAGTCTAGAAGGTTGAGAGTAATATTTGGTGATTATTTCTAGATGGGAGCTAGCACACCTTGGTGACAGCAAGGTGTTACCTCATCAAGAAAGGAGTGAGAGTAGAAATGGATTTTTGCAATTCTTGAATAGTGTTGCTCTTTTGGTGACGGAAATAAAATATATCACATGTACGTCTGAGTGTAACGTGGTTTTTAGTATTTTCTTTACTCACGGGGCCCCTTCCAATGAATCCGGTTACAATGACAAGGTATTTTTCATCACATAAGAGTGTTATTGGTGTAATACCTTATTATAACAAGTCCTTACATAGTGTGTACTTTTTTTTGGCGCTGCTGCCGGGGAACAATCATATCAAATATATGCAAATATTTTTGGTTTGATGTAAGTTTCTAACTTGAGTAGAAGATAAAGGTAGGAGCATGCCCCGAACTAGGAGTCAAGGACATCTAATTGTGTACCTTCCTGTGGAGAGAGAGCTAGAAGAAAATAGGGAGGTGATTCAAGAATTCAGGGACGTGCCTATTGAAGATAGTTCTTCGCAAGGCTCGAAAGAAGAATCAATTGAAGCGGGAGAAAAACTTAGCGACCCGAAGGCATTGGAGCCAAGATAAAACATGGTGATTATGCATAGAGCAAGGTTTCAGTATCAACCTTTCTTGGGTAAGAGAAAGCAAGACGCTTATGAGTGGATAGAAGATTTCATTGATATTGCTCAGGCCAATGTAGAAGATGCTATCAAGCTTAGTACATTGGCTGGATTGCTAAGGGGAGAAGCGAGACCTTGGTACAATGCGTTGGGAGCTAATATCAAGGCTGATCAGAATTTATTTAAAGCTACTTTTTTGCTCAAATTTAGGAAGATGGAAGAGTAAACGGAGATACTCATTAATATAGGCCAAATGAAATTGAAGAAAGAAGAAAGTGTTCGCAGATTTTTGCAGAAGTTTCAGCGGGTGGCAAAGAAGATTGATCCGCCACCGATAAATTCCATGCTCATGTCTTGGTTTGTCTCCTCCTTGCTACAAAAGATGGGTATTTCTGTCAGACAAGCTCACCCTACCACCTTGGAGGAGTCCGTTCAAGCAGTTATGTTCTACAGAAGTGCCAATGTTTCTAGTTCCAAGAGCCGAAGAAAAAGAAGTAGCGATCAAGCTCTAAGGAAAGTTCAGATGAGTTTAGCTCAGGATTTAGTGACTCTAGCTCTAGTTTAGATTCAACCTCTGATTTTGAAGCTTTTTCAAGCTTAGACAAAGGGTTTGACAAATGGAAGAAGAAGAAGCAATCCACGAAGAAGAGCAAATCTCCATCCAGCAAGGAAGACAAAAGCTCCAAGAAGTTTTCCACTAGCAAGGGCCTAAGTGGATGTGGGCTGATCCGTAAAGAGAAGAAGGATCTAGATGGGAAGATGAACGATCTTGCTAACCAACTCAAAGCTTTATCAGTTCACTTTGCTGGATTGCCTTCCAATCGCATGAAACCACCTATGAGTCAGGCACATGTTTGGTGTGTACACTGTAAACAGCTAGGCCATGCACCTAATGAATGTTCTACTTGGCATCCACAAGTTCAGATGGCGGATGAAGAGCTTGTTGATCAGTATGGTTTGTCGTTAGGTGAACATGTGGAGTTTTTCTATGAAGAAGCACCAAATCTGGTGTATCAAGTTTCTACCGGGACTCATAACCTACACCGATCACCTACACCATCTTTAGCTCGACCTGCAGATCAGAATTCAGGTGCTGGAGCAGCTAGATTGACTATGGTAGTATGCTACAACTATAGTAAGTTGGGACATTACTTCAACAATTGTCCAGAGCCCAAAAAGCAAGGATAAGGCATTCCACCCGCGCTTTGTGCAATCTGCAAAAGAGAGTAACATATGACAGTCAATTGCCCTATGGCTGCTGCACCTAAATTGATTTTAAATAGAGGTGAGTCATCTCAACCCGCAGCTGCTAAGGCACAAGTAGAAACAGCCGTGAGTTTCATTGGCATGGAATGGTAGGAGGAGAATGAAGAGAAGGAGCAACCTCAATGAGAGATTTCAGAAGAAATGCCAAGAACGGATACTCCACGAGTGACCGAGCACTACTACATGGTCACAACTGGATCTATGAGAAGGAAGAAGAAGAAAGAACAGCAGATCAAGGCTAAGAAATATAAGCAAGAGTCTCCCAAGTCTGGTGTATCTCTTGAGCAAGATAGTGACTACAAGAGAGACCACCCGAAACTCTTCTTTCCTAAAATCAACAAGGAGGTGAAGAAACAACTGCAGGAATTGGAGACCTTGGAGCATGCAAAGGCTCTTTCTAAAGACCTTCAAATCTTCAGATCACGAGCAGCTGTGAAGGAAAAAAAGGTGAAAGCCACAACTAGTGAAGCATTGATTTTCTATGATATTAAGAGGGATGTCAAGGACTGTCGAATCACTGCCACAGTAGGACAGCTGATCAAAGACAATCCACTTTATAGGAGACAACTGAAGTAAATGCTAGCTGGAAAGCGAAGAAGGAAATTGCCAAAGGCGGATACAGTAGCGGATGTAAGAATGCTTTATAAAGATCGTGGTTCTTCTTAGATTGATATTCAGATAAGTGGTTGCGTTCTCTCTTACGTGGTGGTGGATGGAGGATCGGGAGTAAACATCATGATTGAGGCTATTACCCATCAACTCGGATTACACAACTAGAGCCAACCGCTAGAGATATGAGGTTGGCCAATGAAGCAAGGGTGGTGCCAGTAGGATCTTTGAGCAAGGTCCCTACTCTTATAGGTGGCAAACAATTCTTCCTGAATTACATGGTCATGAAAGTAGATAGGCCATCCACCTATCTAGTGCTAATTGGCAGGCCTTGGTTGTATCGAGCTAAGGTGACTACTGATTGGGAGAAGAAGGAGTTCAGATTCGGGAAGCAATCAATAATAGTGTATTGGAGAAAGGTAGAGCATGAAGGTGGGACAACTCAGATTAGTGAGGAGTATGATTCAGATCTCTCAAACGAATCAGAGGTGGATGATGCATATACGATTGATTCAGAAGAGTTTTTACATGAAGATCATCCATGTGCAAACAACAACTTGAGATCTTTTATAATACCTTGCAGACCAAGAGTTGAGGAGATGCATGGATCAGATGCTACTAAGTCTGATCCAAAGACAATTCAAGAGATCTAGGGAGAATCAGATGCAACCAAAGAGGCAATTGATTCCAAAGGGAAAGTGGAGGTGAAGAAGGAAGTCTCGGTGTATGATGGTCTAAGGCTAGCCTCTTTGGAGTAGAGCTTGGATTCTCGTTTGAGAAACAAGATGGATGTTATCAGATCAGAGCAGTACACAAGAATTTTAGTCAGAAAGGGCAAGGAGTTAAATCTATGATATGCTTTGAAAACATCTGAAGAGAAGTACACACATGAATTGCTTGTTGAATATTTGGACATCTTTGCTTGGAACCATAGAGATATTGCAGGTGTAAATATTGAGCTAGAAGAGCTAAAGATTGATTTAATGGTTGGAGCAAAGGCAATTAGGCAAAAGCAGCATCGCATGATGGTGAAAGAAGAAATTGAACGATTGCTAGACGCTGGTTACATATATCCAATACTCAATTGTGAGCTGTTGTCTGCTTTAGTGGTAGTACTGTACTTAACAAAAAGAATGGACAACAAAAAAATCACAATTCGAGGAAAAGTATCCACTTCTTAACGTTTTAGTGAATTTTTGTTAACAAAAAAATCACAATTGGTGAATTCATTTTCAAAATAATTAGTTGTCCGCCCCAAAATAGCCCAGATGTTGGTCCAGAAAATGCTCAAATTAGAACCTAGTACGGAGTCCGAACTCCGAAGAGTCTGAACTTGAATTTTCCCTTTCTCGGATCTCTATTTACTCGTTAATAACGACAATAAAGACAATAACAATCTTTTGTTATTGTCTCAATTAATAAACTCTGTTATAATTATTGTCTCTTAATTATTGTCTCTTAAAGACAATAATTATAGCAATGATATAATTATTGCTATAATTATTGTCTTTGTTCCTCCCCTAATTTATCAGTATTAGCACTATTTGCCCAGCGAAAAAAACAGTTGCCAAAGTACAGTTGCAGTTGTATCACCATTCCGCAATGAAGCGTTTCTTGCTCTCAAATCCTGAAAACAAACAATGGATCGAAGCTCAGGAGAAGCGACGTAAATCCGAGGCTGATGCTGAAACCATAGCAAAGCTGTTTCGGCGTGAAATGTATCCGGCCTTTATCGTGAAACTATTGAATCATCAGTGGCAAGTTCCAGTTCTGGAGCTCTGAAGGAGATCATGATCGAAGCACGTCAGCGGCAACTTAATGCAACAGCTCCAAAAAAAAGTGAAAACTGTCAGTGCTGCTGAAGGAAAGCAGAGTTGTACAGTGTATCGTACCAGGACTTGGGAGCAGAAAGCGAAAGCAATATTCTTCTACCTGCATCCGTCATTGGAAAACCTGGATCCTGAGCTGACTTGCTCATTGTTCTCGATCAACTTGCACACCATTCAGAACTAGATCAATCAAAAGCAATATTATGGGAAATGGGTAACCTACGTCAAGAATTTAAAAGTCGCTGATGTCTTGCTCTCCATACTTGCTAAGTACAGAGTGAACTATGCTGTTGTGGACACCTCTTCCAAGGTGAATATTGATCCTAAATTTCACAATTCTGGTTCAAAGCAACTTTTTGTATCTGCCGCATCGTCCAACAGTCGCCAAGGTGCTCGAAAGGCTGCCTCAAAATCTGATCACGTCACCTATATTCGAAACGACATGAAGACTATCGGCTCGGGAAGAAAGGTGAAGTACCCTGAGCAAGAAACGTCCGTCATTGAAGCTGTCGTTTGTGCCTGGAAAACAAGGAATCCTATGAGCAAATCTTATGTCTATGATTTCCTGCTTTGTAATTTTGCACACGAAAATGAAGCTGATCAAACGGAATTCGAGAAGAAGATGTGTCTTCACTCGGGCCATGTTACTCCAGCATTGTCTCAGTGGTTGTCGAGAGTTCTCGAACGGCATCGATTCTCTCTTCGTGCGGAGTCCATTTCCCAGACTGTCCCTAAGGATTGGTTGCAGATCTGGTTGAAGTCAGCTGCATTGATTCGCGAGACAATGCGTTCTGCTGGAGTGACTCGTCTGATTATTGCAGACGAAATGTTCCTTCAGTACTATCCAAAGAAAACCCATTTGATCGCCCCGACGAATGCGAAGAGAGTTGGTTCCAACCGTGCCGAAGATGGCAAGGAAGGGTGCACAGTGGTAGTTGCATGTGAGATGTTTCAGTCTACACTTCTAGCTCCATTCATTGTCATGACTAGACAACCTGACGGGACCCTTTCTCGCCGTTTCTCGAGCTGGGATGGGAGCAGCGAGGTCACGTTTCATTCTAAGCATTGGATGGACAAGCCTGGTTGTTGCAAGTTCTTGGACTGGTTGAGTTCGTGCTTTCCTGGGGAGAAGATTGGCTTGATATGGGACGCTGCCACCAGTCACCTTTCGGAGGACGTCAAGGAGAAGGCAGCCGAGCTGAACATTATCCTGGGAGACATTCCAACGGGATGCACCAATTTAATTCAGATTTGCGATTTGATTGCGAACAAACCTATCAAACAAGCGTTCAAAAAACGATATGTGGCCTGGAATGCGTTCAGATCCAGGCCTAGGCGGGAAGTACAAAGTCGACCGCAGAGATATCATTACATGGCTTGAAGAGTCAATGGAGGAGATGAATTCACGCATGGCACCGCAGTCCCAGATTGCCCAGGCATTTAACACCTATGGACAGGACTTCTGATCGTTTGAGCAATCCAAATTTGCTGAATATTTGGCAAAACATGAAGAGAATGGAGTTTATCGCGCCCTACTCGGCAACTAACGAAGCTTTGACTTGGAATAAAGCGTTTGCGACTTTTTTTGATTTTGAAAATTGTGCCTCAAATCTTAACAAAATAATCACAATTTCCGCTTGAAAAATGCCACTTTTAACATTAAGAAATCACTTTTTGAGTTTGGCGAAAATCATTCTTTTTGTTAAGTACGGTAAATAAAAACGGAGGCGGCTAATTATGCCTCATTTAGGTCTTATTATCTTTCATCCTTCTATACGCTGGTCACTCATTGGTGGCGTCGGGTTATAGGTTTTGTGTGATGAATAATAAACTTTGCGGATGTTTACTTCTTTCCTATCTTTGTCAAAGATGCCTCAGTGGCAAAGGTCACGGAGTAACCATGACTGCCACCTCCGTGTTTGAGCAGCCACGTCAAAAACTGAACATGTAGTTCGATGGGTGCTCGTGAAAAAAAGATGTACACGATTGAGCAACGCATTGCCAAAAAGTACTAGTGAATGCTAAGAGAAGCATCAAAAGTTCGATGCCATAAAGATGATGTGGGTTTGTCAAGTGACAAGCGCAATACTAAAATCAGAAGGTTGTCCGAGTTACAAATTGCTTGAGACAATATGAAGCTTTTGAGTATGTGTGAGAATCATGTCGGTGCCGTTGTTAAGGAGGATCCATAAATGCTCCAACCATAGCTCATCAGTTCAAAGTTGACAGTTACTTTTCCTCCTTCCTAATTTTGTTTCACAACAAGTAGTTGAACACAAATTGTATTGAGATTGCTAGTCGTCAACCAGAATTTAATTCTCTAATGAAGCAATCGTTTAGATTTCAGGTTACCGTTTTAGGTTACCGTCTACAGTTCTCTCACTCACCAGGCAAGGTTTTGTCATGCACGATGTACCAATTGTCTGGTCGTTGTTTTGAAAAGTATGAATGGGTAGAATGTATTCCATTTTGTCGCTTGTCAGCATTAAGAGATTCACTTGGAATTTATGTGCTCCATTGGGAGGATATCACAAGTTTGACGATCTTATCATCATGGACATCATAATTTTAATGGCTAATCAGCCTTCCAAAAAAACATTTTCATGAGGCAATTTACAAAAAAACACCATCTTTCTCACCTTTAAGGTCTAGAAGATTAATCAAATGGGTGTGATTTTGCCAAACGAAAGAAATTGTGAACCCAAGAAGAAGATCCAATCTAGAATAGATATGGATTTACAATTTATGTAAGACTGTTTTAGAAAAAATTATAATTATATTAAAATACATATATATTAAATAAAAATAATATTAAAAAATTTAAATAAATTGAATAAATAAATAATTATATGGTATTAATAGTAGTTTAAATATTGCAAAGTTCCAAAAAATGAGAAACAATAGGAAGGAAATTAATTTTCATTATAGATGATTTGTATATTTATCATCAAAAGCAATACAAAATTTAGAAATGAATCTTAATTTATGAAACACTAAATTCAAAATAAAATTACAAATTTATAAATTTATATCACATGTTGATTATTAAAATTCTTTAAAAATTGTAGATGGTAGTACAAATTATAAAATATAGTTTCATTAATTTAAAATTTATTTCAAACAAATTTTTATTATTATTTGCTCAATTTAATGATTTTTTTTATTTATAAGTTATTGCTTATAATTGATACATCAAGTATTTTCAAATGAAATTAAATAAATATGTATATATATAATATATAAAAAATGTTTTTGTTTGAATATTTTTTTGTAATATTGCAATAGCTAATAAGTTTTAAATCTTAAATAAATTGTATTGATATAGGTTTTTTAAAATCTTATAAGCTTACAATTTTAACTGATGATTTTTATTTGCAGACAGAAATCCAAATCGGAAAAATAAGTTGACCTGCATTTCTATCTGCAAATAAAAATCAATTGTCAAGATTATTATGTTGACTTTACTTTTCAAAGTAATTTTTGAAACAAAATCTATCATATGTACATAGGTTCATAAGATAACAACATTTTAGCAACAAATTTTAATCTATAATGTTAATTACAATATATGCTCCTACTTTTGCATAAATAAATAATGTATTGAAAACACATCTGCAATCTATGATATGCATTGCAAGATATGTTATGGTTTTTGCTTAATGAAAAAATCTTGTCACATCCTATCGGACAACAGTAGGTTGGATTTCTCATAAGTGTTAATTATCATAAACAGACAGAGCTTATTGGCTCTCTTGATATTACAATATATTTTGAATTTTTTTATGAGATGCGAATCAAAAATAATAATTAATATAATGATTTGCATTTGATTACGTTGAGCCTTGTGATTACAAATAATCATAAATGCAAAAAGTATGATATTATCAGTGCATATAGTATTTAAAAAAATATAGTTTAATCTTAATTAATTAAGAGTAACAATTAATCTTAATTAATCTTTCAACAAAATCCACTTAGTATTCACTTAATCTTCAACAACAAAATCTTTATATTCAACAAAATCTAAAGTGAACTAAATTTGCAATGACTTTTGAAAAAATATTTTTGTCGATTATTAATCTATTAATAAGCGACAAAAAATTATTTATATATTAATTTATATCTATTAATTTACTTATGTGAATATCATAAAGTTTGATAGATTGAAGATTTGATCATTTAAATTCTTACAATCAAATTAGCATATGCTAAAAAACTTTGAGTTTAAGCTACTTTAAGCTAAAATTATTTTACAAACAGATGCAATAATTTTCCAATTGAATAATCAAAATGTTACATATGCCAACAAGTTGATGAATTTGGAATTCATGAAGAAGAACTGATTATTTCAATACAAGATGAGTAGCTTGTTTGCTTGGAAAATTTGATCATAATATTTAATGTGCATATCGCAAGAAAACACGTTTTCATGAGGGATAAAAACTGATGAATGAATTTCAAATTTTTAAATTATTTGCATATGAAGAATTCATTGAATTGTTTTTATAAAAAGTATGTATACTATAGAGAATTGCAATTAAATCAACTTATTTTTAAGAAATCTCATTTGATGTGTTTTATCTGCTGTGTTGCATCAATTGTTCTTTCAATCATAACATAAATACATATGAGTTATGCATGATCATGATTTTTACCATGACATGATATAGAATTGTTGAAGAATGTTTTTCAGGCAAAGGAGGAGAGATATTGTGTCTTGACTTTGAATAAAAAATAAACACAAACGAAACGATTTTCTCTCAATCTATGAGAATTTTTTAAGTGGAGCAGACTTTATCTGTTCCTTGACTAAAACTATGATGGATCTGCCAGTTACTTGAATATCAGTATCCTTGGATATTGGATAATATATAGGAACTTAATAACAAAATCCTCGAGTTAGAGAAATATGGAGGAAGACAATGCTCACTCTTGTCTATTTTCACTGCCCATAAATACAGCAAAATTGACAACAACTGACAACAAAAATCCTTGAATGAGGTTGATATTGTTGAATAAAACTAAGAAGATGAATCGCACTTAAAAGCCCGATGTTTATGTTAGTATAAAAAACGTTGATTAGTTGAACCATGGATACTGGTAGATTTGACAGAGGAGTAACACTCAATGTACAGATTATGAAATGAGATCGGTCGAAAAATTAATTCAGCGCCAGATTCAAGGAAATGATTGACGAAGGAAGTTTGTTATCGTACTTGATAAAAATTTAAAGAGTATTTCATCATAATTTGTAACAATATCTTGAGAAACTTCTGATTCAGTTCTAGTATGTTGTCGATCAACAATGACATGTCTCATTCGATCCACACTCTATCGAATGGTATTTGACAAATTTTAGAGTTCATGCATTTGATAAACAAATTTTCAATTAAATTATTAACCCGTCAACCATGGAAAAGACTATCTAACCTGCGTACAAGTTACCAAATATCCATCAACATCTCTCCAAAGAGAGAGAACAAAGGCCTATGCAAAATTCCGGAAAAAAGCCGGTGAACCATGGATAAATAAAGAAGAAACTTGCATCTCGGATTGATGAAAATCCAAAGAGTTTGGAAGTTCTCAAGGTTCACCTGGAAACCAGAAAGAGAGTCAAAAGTCGTCTATGCAAGGACGGGCAAATGTCCACGGAAATCAACGAGTATATTATTCGACGTAGTATAGCTCTTTGGCATTCTGCACTTCACAAAACCGTATATAAAAATGCTATATCAGTTGTCCACCAGGATTGTGTTCAGATCTCCTTGAACCCAGTAGACATGTTGTTAGATGCCAAAATCATTGGCATCACTTTCCACGAGTGAAGCGTCGTAGAGTATTAGCATCGACGAAATTCATATTCTCGCTATTCACGCATGGCACCAGATTATGGAAGAAGTGAATGTTCAAGGCTTGGTTGAAGGCAAGCCCATGCACTTGTTTGTCACTTGCAGCCCTAGAAATCTGAGCTCGAAGAAATCTACGGCTTACGCTCGGGGGCGGTGAAGCTAGATCCGGCACCGTACCCAGGCCGGAAACTGCAAACCCTGTGGGCTGACTCACCACAACTTTTGCGTCTTCGCCCAGGCCGGCATTCCCGGCTGCAATAATCCCCACCGTCAATACGGTAGATCGACCCGTCGAGAAGGAGCATCCTCGCGTTCGTGAAATAGAATGCTGCCAGTTACGGAAGAGCTGTCACGAGCCTCGCACGACCGTTTGCGAAATGTCCTTGTTTCCACGTGCCAGCCAGCTGCTGCCAGTCAGCAAGATTTCCTTTTTCTTACTCCGGCCCATCCTCGTTTTCATCTTTACTGTCACTGTCACAGGTGGATCGCTGTGTCACCAGTAACGGAATCGAAGCAAGTAACCAAATCGAACTGCTCTTTTACTCTGCGTGTAACTGATGCTAAACTAGTCGACTTCATTCCATTCTTCAAATCACTTGATTATAGTGGAGAGGATTCTGTAACTAATGTACTTCTAATTATATTATGTTAATCATATGTAAATTCATAAAATTAGAAGTAATTTTTTTTTTCATTTTATATGTTTTCTGTATAGATATCTATATTTATTTGAAATAAATCTAAATTATAAAAAAATAAAGTGTTTAGTTTGAGTTTTTTTCGTATACAATATATTAATCACCAAATCTAATTCAAACAACTAGTAAAATTTGGAAAACTTGATTATATAAAATCAAAAGTAATAGTTTGAAACTTGTTAAGAGTTTACATTCATAACTCGTGTTATTATTATGATTTCCTAGAACTTAACATGATATCTGAGTTGTTGTCATACTAGAATGTTCATATTCTAAAAAATAATTATTCGTCACTTTGAATATTTTTTCTATCTTTGGAAAAATTAAAATTAAAACTAAAAATGTGTTTTACATAATTTTTAATTTTTTTAAACGAAAATTGCGGATTTTAACTTCTTATAGTCATAGAATTTTTTTAAACATAATTTGTATGAGATTAGTTTTTGTTACTGAAATGATTTTTCGATTAATCTTGCATAAAAATAACATCGATTAGTTAAGAAAATTAAACTATAATTCATCATAAAATATATCACATTTAACTTATTGAGATATTAAACTATAAATATAATCCCGAAAAAATTTAATTAAAAAATAAGAAATATTTTTCTTATAAATATTGTGACATAACATAAAATTTTCAAACAAAATTCATACGTATTCGTGAATAATCGTAGTTTCTGAAATATATATGATTTATATGTGATAACTATTGTATAACGTATATTACATCTTCTTCAATCTATGTGATACTTCATTTTTAATCTTGAGTTATTGAAAATTGTATTTGTGCTAAAATGTATTGTGTACATATTGAAAAATTAATTCTTTACTGTGAATTTACTATTTGTATAGTATTATAAAAAACTTTGAAAGTCTGTATACATAGTTCTTTAAAGGATATTGGTAGCATCAATCTTAAATTAAAAAAACTACCTATACATTAATTTTCGTTCAATTTTAAATATCCACATGAAAATAAGAAAGGCTAACAACTAGATTAATGTGCAATTATAACTTGAATATCATACGATATTTCACAATTCATAGTAATTTTTTACAAAATCATCAGTAATTCATTCCAAAGTCATCAATTAACGTTGTAAAACATTTAAATGCACATGATAATTCCAAGACTAATTTTGTTCATTGAATGAACATAACAAATATGTTTCCAAAAAAATTTTGGTTTGACTTCATCTTTAAATAATCAGATGTACCATATTATAGTATTAGTATTTATGTATCGCATGTTTCTATCAACCATTTCATTATTATTGATGTTTTTCATGTTTCAATAAAAATTTGCATCTCAATAATGAAGACGTTGATGTTATTCCACAATCCATAGCTGAATTCAATTAATCAGAATACATAGTAACATTGCCATTAAAAAAGTACACAACTTCGATTTGTAAACAATTTAAATATTAAAAGTTTATTGAACGGAGTTCAGAGAGAACTATCAATGTATGATTATTAACTCCATTTTTATGACGAAGGATGAGAGGCCTTATACATCTATAACAAAGTTATTAATTGTCTTCATTCCTTGCAATATCCGTGAATAATTTGGTTCTTTCAAACATTATAGCTAAAAGTTAGATAAGCTAAAACAGTTGTTCAAAACAGGAAGTTATATTAATTACGATTCCCCTTACCGATAAGCTCAAATCATAACTTAAAACACAAAGAATATTATGTAATAAAAATTGTATTCTTAAGCTCAAACCTGCCAGAGTTATAGAGAAATGCAAAATAATAATAAATTTTTGTTTGTTTGTTTCGAATCATACTCAAATGTGGTGCAGGGTTTAGGTACATTATTATGTCACTTGAGATTTTTCGACTTCCACACCGTAAATATCTAACACGTAAGTCTAGATGATTGAATTTGGGGAGAAATATCTCCAAAAGCTACTGTATTATTTTTTTCAAATATATTTACTGTTTATGGGGATTGTTGATGGATTCATGCCCACAGGTCATAAAAAGTAAAGGCTCTCACATATTTGACTCCGAAATATGTTCATTCTTATGAGGAGCATCGAGTAAAACCAATTGGTTTGGCTTCATGGAGACCTACAAATATAAGATTCTCACAAGTAAGCATTATTTACATGGGCACTATGCGCTGTCCAATGTAAGCATCTCCGTCACATTCCAGTGTCCATAGAAGATATTATGAATGAAACTACAGTTATCGTGCTGACATGCATAATGGTATACGTATCAAAGTAGTAGAAGCCAGGTTTCTGTTTCCATGTATCGTCACACCTGGCCTATGACAGCATTGGTGGTTCGATAACTTCTCGTGACATTAAAGACACAGCTTTGAGTTAATTTTGAAGAGCTCGAATCATCTCAAATCATTTCAACATACTGACCGTTATAAGAATTACGAATGAGGGCTGTGATTTGGTTTCCAACATGTGGATGACTTGTCAATGTAAACCAACCAAACAGTGATTTATGGCTTCCTTTTATTGGAGTCAGCGCAGCGTAATATTGAAAAAAATGAAGACAATTCCCAATAAGTCACGGTGTTAATTTACTATATTGTACCCGATAAAATTACCGACGGGGTCTACCCGTCAGTTTATATATTTTTTAATGTTCAGAGAGGGTATCAAACAAGACAAAAATTTCGTGCTATACTAGACGAGTTTTTCCGACTGCCGCACTTTAATTCGGAGCGATCAATCCTAACCGACAAATGTGAATATTTTACAAGTGTGTAGCTCCTTTGAAAGTCTAGACAATTAATTCGAGACAGTCGTATATGTCACGAAATTCCATCATGAGAACAGGACGGGGATGTGGTCCCGAAGTAAGGGTCAAAGCGTCGTCAACGAGCATGAGGCCAGTCACCTGAAATCGAGACTCCGGTTAAGTCGGTTGGGGAACGACGACGGGCGCTCGGCCAAGCCGCAAAGTTCAGAGTTGGAAGGCACGTGTCCGCCAGCTCAGCGCAACGACAGACAGGCCGCGACAGGCGCGAAAAAATTTACCCGCAGGGCCCAAAGAGTTACAGGGCGCCCGCTGTGCGCTGTGCCCTGTGGCGCGACGGGGGAAGCTCCTTATCGGAAGGCGAGGCGAGGCGGGGCGGGGGTGCCTGGCAGCGTTGGTGAGGCAGGCAGGCCTGAGGGGGAGGGGGACGATGCTGCATCGGCATTGCTTGCTCGATTGCTTGCCTGCTTGCCTGCCTGCCTGCCCCATTTGGCGAGAGGGAAAGGCGTAGCGCAGCGTGATAAGGCGGGGCTCGTCGTCTGCTTAACCCAGTCGCTCCCGAGGTCGGGAGCTGATGCGACAGGGTTGATCTGGCGGTGATGCGTGTGGCTTGTGATCTGGTCGATGGTGGCGGAGTACAGAGTTTTGTGTTCTGATTGAAGAGAGAGAGAGAGAGAGAGAGAGAGAGGAGATCAGTTTGGAGCGGAGGTGGAGAGGAGGGCAGACGGTCGGTTGGAAATGCGGAGGTAGATCGAGGCGAGGACGTGGTGGTGGTGCAATCGGCCGTGGGGTGGGGGTGGGGGTGTGGGTGGGGAAGCTCGGGAGGGCGAAATGGAGTTTCCCGATGTGTTGGCATCGAATCAGGCGACACTTTACGGTGTTCTGCTTGCGGGAGCGCTGATTTTCTTGGGGTTGTTGATGAGACCCAAATCCAAGAATCTGCCTCCCGTGGTGCGGACCATTCCGGTTATCGGAGGCTTGTTGAAGTTTCTGAATGGGCCCGTGCAGATGGCAAGGGAAGAGTATGACAGGTTGGGGCCAGTATTTACCTGCAAGGTTTTGACGAGGAACATCACATTTCTGATCGGTCCTGAGGTGAGTGAGAATTTCTTCAAGGCGCCAGAAGCCGAGATGAGTCAGAAGGAGGTCTACAAGTTCAATGTGCCTACTTTTGGGCCCGATGTCGTCTTCGCCGTGGATTACCCCATCCGCGTTGAGCAGTACCGGTTTTTCATGGAGGCCTTGAAAGTCAGTCGCCTCAAAGGATACGTGGATGCTATGGTGGAGGAAGCTCAGGTGCATTTCTCCTGCCGTTTCGACTTTTCGGGAACATAAATTCAAGCAATTTTTTTTTTTAATCGCGCTCTGGTTCACTGACATCCATTCATTCCCAAGATTTACATCATTCTTGAGAGTTTCTCTTCACTGTGGCAAGAACTGCTTGTGTGTGTCGCCGCTTCCAGTTTTTGTGTTGTTGTTAGCATTGTGTGGAGGGATGATTTACTTTACTTCTCACCTTCATCTGTTCCGCCTTGAAATTGCCTACATTTGAAATTGCCTTTCTTACTCTTCTGCTCAAGCCTGAATGATGCCCTTTTCCAAACAACTGAAGCCTCTCCGTTTCCTGGCTAAGCGGATGCATGCAAGTGGAGTCTGTCACCTCCAGGTCTAGATCTGGATGTGTTGCTCAAGTTTGACCGACCATTGTGTAGTAGGTTGACGGGCGATACAGATGCGGGTTCTTTCTTGATGAAGCTACCTTCGAATCTAAAGAAGGCGTGTCTTGTGTTGATTCTTGTACTGTGATAATAGGGTGATTGAGCTTTTTCAGAACGGTCGATATCCACCTAGATATGGTTGTCCAGTCTATGAGCTGGAGATGGCGAAGGCCATCATCATTGGATTGTATAATATTCTTGCATAATGTGGATTCTGTGACGATTGCCTTCGTGGTAGTCTTTCCTTTGCGTCTCTAATAGTTTGATTTATGGACGTGCAGGAATTTACGGCCAAGTGGGGGGACGAAGGTGAAGTCGATCTGAAGGCAGAATTGGAGCACCTGATCATTCTCACTGCGAGTCGTTGCCTTCTGGGGATAGAGGTGCGGAGGCACCTGTTTGGTGAAGTCAGCGAGCTGATCTACGATTTGGACCAGGGTATGGTGCCCATCAGCGTTCTGTTTCCGTATCTCCCGATTGCCGTCCATCGCAAGAGGGACAAAGCCCGCAAGAGACTCGAAGAAATCTTCGGTGGAGTTATTGAGAAGAGGAAAAAATCGGGAGTTCAAGAAAACGATATGCTTCAGTCTTTTATCGATTCCAAGTACAAGGCCGATGGACGACCCACCACACACAGTGAATGCACCGGGTTGTTGATCGCAGCTCTTTTTGGCGGACAACATACGAGCTCCATCACCTCATCTTGGATGGGAGCCTACCTGATGAAGTGAGTTTTTCATTTTTTGAGCTTAAACTTTGAGTCACTCGCCAAATTCAATTGCACCTTAAAGAACCCACATTAGATCATCTTCGACTTTGATCATCTTCGTTTGTTGCTGTCAGCTGCAGAATATTTGAACTGAGTCTTCAACTTTGAGGCACTCGCCAAATTCAATTGCACCTTAAAGAACCCTAAATATTAGATCATCTTCGAATTTGATCATCTTCTTTGTTGCTGTCAGCTGCAGAATATTTGAACTGAACCTTCACCAGGGACAAGTTGTGCGCTTTCAGTTTGTATGGAGCTTCTGTTGCTACGCCCTTATAAGTGTATGGGATATCTAACAGTTTTTATGCCCGTGACTCGTACTCCCTGCAGCAAACCGAGCGTTTTGGCCCAGGCACAGCAAGAGCAATTGGAGATGATCAAGAAACACGGAGAAGAATTGAACCACGATGTCATCTGTAATATGGATTACCTGGCCCGCATTATGAAGGAAACTCTGCGCATGCATCCCCCACTTGTAATGCTGCTGCGCTACGCCCACAAGGACTTCGACGTGGAATGCAACGGCAAGACGTACACGGTTCCCAAGGGCCACGTGACCGCGGTGTCGCCTTCCGTGGCCGGCCGGCTTCCTCTCGTGTACCCGAACCCCGATAACTTCGATCCCGACAGGTACATTCCCGGCAGAGAGGAAGATAAGAAAGCTGGAGCCTTTTCGTACATTCCCTTCGGCGGCGGTAGACATGGATGCTTGGGCGAAACTTTCGCTTACATGCAGATCAGAACCATATACAGTGTCATGTTGAGGAACTTCGAGTTCGAGTTAGTGGGGGATTTCCCTGAAGTAGAGTGGAATGCGTTGGTTGTCGGACCCAAGGGTCCCATCAAGACCAAATACAGGAGAAGAAAGTTGAGTCAGGCCGATGTCAAGACCGACCTTCTCCCACAGAGCACGCTTTAGATTCCCACTTGCAGAGTAGGAAGGCGTGATGGTGTGGCCAATTTGGCACTTTCCAGGACCGGCATAATCTTGAGTTGGTAGCAAGCCCGACCGTCTCATCGTATACAGAATGCTACTGTGGCTCATACTTTTGTGGTCCTTGGGCTTCAATTACATCGTCGTGGCCGAATTAGATCAACTCTCTCGCAGGGAAGGCGAGAAGATGGCCGTGGACGCTCAACTTCGACAGAGGAATGTCGCGGTTGTTTCTTGGGCTTTCTGAGAGCGAGCTTGCAGAGCTCTGGGCAAAGCAACCCTGCTTCTTTATCCCTTCCGGGAGCAAATGAAGAACAGTACAGACTCTAGGCAGTACCGCACATGCTTTGAATGGTGGAATGTCGGGATTAA
Organism: Marchantia polymorpha subsp. ruderalis; assembly: GCA_037833965.1. NCBI lineage: Eukaryota > Viridiplantae > Streptophyta > Marchantiopsida > Marchantiales > Marchantiaceae > Marchantia > Marchantia polymorpha. The sequence goes on from AP031357.1 coordinate 15,042,130, forward strand.
TTCCCAATATGCAGAAATTTGGAACAACGATTTTTTTAATGAGGAGAATTGATCTGGAGTAAGGTTTTTCTACTGTCTCAAGAGAGGACTAAAAGCATCTGTCTCCAAAACCTCATGCGTGTTTGTCGTTTATCTGTCGAATTTGATCGTTTCCAATATGTAGGTCTCCTTGAGCACCTTTGAGCTTGCACTGCACGTCGATGCTCACAGTATACTCGAAGTAGGTTCATTCTTTCGATGGACTTCTTCCAGGCTTTGTCTGCGAATATCTCTTTGTTCCTGTTGTGGGGTCTAGAACTGATGAAAAGACCCTCCGCCCGAAGACTCCAATTATTAAACAAGAGGTAGCGATTATTTGGACCAACTGAATCAAATATTACGAGGGTCAGCTGGATACAAGAGCAGCATATCGTGTAAGGAATTGATCAACTTCTCTGACGGGCGCTCCACGCACTTCAATTTCCAATGGAATGAGATATGAGGTAGTCTTCGACCTGCTATTCCTCCCTGTTAGCGCGTGTCAATGTGATGACTCAGAATGTGTCTTTTTAACTGGAAAGCTTACTTCATAGTGAGTGTCCTCTTCAGACATTAAAGTCATCAGCAGGCCTCTGTACATTAGGCATTCTAAAATATAGATGCCTAATATCTCTAATTTCAAATTTTTTCAGTCTCTAATCTCAAAAGTATTTCTCGAGTAGTTTCAGAACTAAAAATTTCCAAATGACTCAACAGCAAAACGATAGAATCCTCCCTGCGCACTTGATGAACTACTCTCCCTATACATGGAAGTGTATGCTTATTGGCACGCAGTGATGCATGACAGTTTGTCCTAGATGGACACAAGCTTGCCTTTAAGTACTTCGCGATCTCTTTCATGGTTGTCAAAAGTGGAAAGAAATGTTCTAAAAAAATATGTAAGGTGTACGGTCATTCTTTCCACACGGCATGATCATTATCAGAGTGCAGTGTCATATGTTGCAATTTGTAGCAACTATATGATTTTAAGAGGTAAAACATGCTACACTTGCTGGCTGGATACGCATTGGTTCTAAGTGTAATTGCACGTTAGGTGCAGTATGGATCCAATATTGAAGATAGGAAAATACTCAGTTATCGATGAGAATCCAGCCTTTCAAAGAAGTCGTGCACAGTGCGCCAATAGTTTGAATAGCTTAGAGGTTCGGGGCGAAGGCCTATGGGGACGGTCAGAAAACAAAAGTGACAAAAAGTAACAAAAAGTACTCAAATAAGAGATAAAAAGCTGACAAGGCCTTTTGCATCTATTATTTCTTTCGCTTTCTGCCTTCGCCCTGGCATCCCGTAAACTTGTTAATAATACGTGCATGTAGCAAGACTAGATTGCATATCAGTAGCAAATAATTCTGTAGACACTGTAGTGCATGCTTACAAGTTCTTATTAGCTGTTGGGGTGGATATGGCATGTGCTTTGATTTGTTTACATGGAAACCGCGTTGATATATCGTGTAATGGACTCACTTGGGTGAATATAAACATATACACTTGGTTTGAGCATATATGGTGCTAGAATATTAAGTTAGTAATGTCAACGTTGTGGTTCAATGCTATTGACAAAGATATATTGAGAAGTTGAACTCAAATGTGCTATAATTACTAACGCAAAATACAAATAGAGTAGGTTATTAAATTTACACTTTTAAATTTATTTTGTTGGTCAATGTATATCCATTGATCTTTACAAAATAATGATTGGTTAAATACTTGAAATTCAGTCATTACAGGTGATGGAATATCCTTTCAATGCTCATGTCAGATGTTGTGTGTATATATTGACAGTGAGTCTATTTTGGATGCAATTGTGATGCTATTGGGGCCTAGACCAATCCTACCCCTTTGGTTTCTTCCCTGTAGATTTTGATGGGGTGTTACTTCTGCTACCCTATGTGGGCTCTTTGACTTCTGGCGATATGTCATTCTCCTGTCCTTCATTTCTGTCATGCGAACTCCACAAGTAAATCTGCACATCTGCCTGCGCACCTTACTCGTCATTAATCGTCAACAGGGATGAAAGAAAGCCTCAAACATCTACACAATCTTCTCATCCGCCAACTCTAGATAGTGAGATAGGAGGAAGGAGATCATAGAGACAGTTGAGGAATTGTTGCGCACCAAAGAATTTCCCAACTGTCCCTAATTCTTTTATCGTGCGCCAACGGTCCCTAAATCTACGCCCCGTTGCGCACAATGAAAGAATTGCCAGGCGACTGGAGAACTGTCCAGATAGTCATCGAGGGTTTCCACTTGTACCTCCGAGAGAGATGTACCCAGATGTATCCAAGAGATGAGAGATCGGCGATCTCTCATCTCTTGGATGGATGGAAAGAACAGAGGGGTGGAGAATCGAGAATGTGCATAGAAGCCTTGGTCCTGAAGCAGAGTATCACCCGTCGAAACCACCGGACGATCTGATCATGATTTTATCCTTATTCAGGGAGTTGTACTCTGAGGTCCTGACATATGTTCTCTCATGTTCAAAGAATTTCCGAGGTGGATTAGCGCACTCGTGTATTGTCTTAAAATGAAAGGAAATAAATTAGCGTAAGGCGCTGATCAGAATCCGTCGTGCATTGGATCCGGATATTATCGTAATTTCATCAGAAAGAAGTGAGACTTGTGCTTTATTAAGAGACGAGACTGCGCCAGAAGTAGTTCTGAATTGGGATCTTCTTACTAAGATGAAGATGTGTTCATATTTGGCATGAGCACTTTTTCCTTCATCCCACATTCATAAATGTTTGCTCACCGACTGATTGTGGCGGACTAACTCCTTATGGAAGACAGTCGGGGGACAAGTAACCTTTAAGTCATCCAAAGTCATCTTCATATGCAGTAAATCAGGTCCGAAGTGGATTCAAAGGAGCTTGATCGTAATTTGTTTTAATTGGAGATCAGGCACCAGAAGGGGCCACCCCAGTGCTTTGAAGTTGCCATTGAACTCGGGGGTGATGGTGGTGGTATGAGCCAGGTTAGAAGCTGGGATGGACAACCCAAGGGCGTCGGCTGCGGGAGGAAGATTCTTAGAGGCCATGCAGTAAGTAAGAGGAATGGGAAGACCCCATCAAGTCGGAAGTAGTTCCAGCCGTAGCACAAGCGTCCAGGAATCGTCCCCGCAGATTCCTCTGAATTGCAGTCGGAAGAAAACATTCACTCTGGAGATGGCGTGAGCTTTCACGCCAGGGGGATTTATCTATCAAGGAAAAACTCGACCACTACAGGGCTCGGCCTGTCGATCGAAGGATTGCGCTCGATCCAACCAGATATGACGTGAAGCATCGAGAGAGTGAAGACAGAGTGAAGAAAGAGAAGGAGAGGAGTCGGCATTTTCAGATCATGGGCATCGTTCGTCTGCGACTCGTGCATCAATGTTAATTCAGTCAGTTCATGCAGTCGGCCCCTTGCTACTTCAACAGCCTCGAGGGATCTAAAGCAGCTGACAGGCAAGTGTGCCTTTCAGTCAATTCATGGGGTCGGCCCCTTGCTACTTCAACAGCTTCGAAGGATCTAAAGCAGCTGACAGGCAAGTGTGCCTTTCTCTCTGCGATTTTACGTAAAATTTGATGAGCTTCCTTTCCGACATGCACGTGAGCAGCTGGTCTCGGAGTGCGACATGTAGAGCTGGAAAGACGAGAACCGAGATCGAGACAAGATGGTGAGCAGATCGGCCGCAGTGCTGGGCATGTGCCTGGCCGCGGTGGTGGCGTTCAGATGGTCAGCTGAGATGGCCGAGCGAAGGCCAGTGCACAAGAGAGTGTGGATGGTGCAGCTGAGCAGCGACGAGTACTTGCCCGGAGTGCTGACGCTCGACTTCTCGATGAAGAAGGTCGCGTCCAAGTACGCCCTGGTGGTCATGCATCCGCGCGACGCACTGAGCGACGCGACGATGGCCGCGCTGCGCCGGCGCGGGATCGCCACCAAGGCCATCACCATGCTGCGAGCGGCCAAGACGTACACGGGGTTCGACGCGCGCTTCAACCACGCCTGGACCAAGCTGCTGCCGCACGGCATGACGGAGTACGACCGCGTGGTCGAGCTGGACGCCGACATGGTCGCGCTGCAGAACGCGGACGAGCTGATGGAGATGCGCCTCGAGCCCGCGACGATGGCCGCCACGCACGCCTGCGTCTGCAACCCCAAGCAGCTGGCCCACTATCCGGCTAACTTCCGGCCGGAGAACTGCGCCTACACGGCGCAGCACGCCCGCCCCGCGACGGCGCACCTGCCGGAGCACGCCGTGCCCGGGCGCTTCGGGCTGGCGCTGCCGAACGGCGGCCTGCAGGTGATCGACCCCGACGCCGGCACCTTCCGGCGCCTGCTGGCCGTGCTGGCCAACGCGACGCTGGTCGCCTCGTTCTCGCACGCCGAGCAGAACGCGCTGCGCCTCGTCTTCGCCGGCCGCTGGGTCGCGCTGCCCTGGGTCTACAATGGCCTGTACACCATGCGCGAGGCGCACCAGCCCATCTGGAACGACAGCCTCGTCAAAATCGTGCACTACATCATCGAGAAGCCGTGGGACGATGCGTTGCAGGAGCACAGCCATCTGGAAACTTACCGCTGGTGGTGGCGACTGCAGAAGGAGCGGCTCCGGTTCGAGCAGAACATGGCTGCGGCCGTCTGATCTCGCTTGGCCCTCGTGCCCACATCAGGTCCATGGACTCGTGTCTCAGACGACGTGAGGTGATCAATCCATGCGATCCTTCGAGACAGACTCAGGGCGGAGGTTTTCAGACATTCTGCGGCTGTCATGTGAATTCGAGACGAGCGTTTGTTTTTTTACTCGGCTCCTCATGGAGAGAGAGAGAGAGAGGCAGTGAATGTTGAGAATGTGAATTTCGACGCCGATTTTGCACGTCAGGACACTCGTCGAATTGTCGGTGTGTATAGTGTAAATAGATGGAGAGGGAGAGCGAGAGTGGGAAGATGGGAGAGGGCTGTGCGGACATCGCAGGTCATCATCATCGCAGGCGGTGATGATGGCTGCTGCGTGAGGATTCAAGACCTTTACGTAAACTGCAACTCTGGAAGCCTAGCGAAGTGGTCTGTACTGGAAAGTTTGGTGAGTTTTCTCGATTCTCACCCAGACTCTGCTGTAATTTTAGCACGTCAAGTCAAGGTGAGTTATGCGCTCGCTTATGAGTCAAAGGGTTCTAGAGAGTGATCCCAGGGTCATGATGATCAGTGAACACGCACAGCTCAGCTTGTTTATTGATTAGGTTGTCACAGCAGGGCTACAGCTTTCCACCAGATGAAAACTTCATCAGAAGTTTCGTGCGATTTCTCGTTTGGCAGTCTCCAGCTGAATCTGCATCTACAGCTTATCCGAGCTAGTTCAACTTGTAACATCCCCTAGCTGGATATGCAAACGACCTTTGATCATGAACGAGTCAAAGGTATAGTATGTCCTCACTGGTGTTATCAAGTCTTTAACGAACTGAATGCTTGACTATTTGAACGAGCAAGGTGTGCAACAATTTCCATTCAAATTCTTCAGGTCCAACCCAAGGTTGCAATTGAAAACTTCCGTGTACACTAACTACACTACGTCGGGTGACAAACGATTGCATGCGTGCATTCAGCAATAAGGATCAAAGCACATCATTGCTGTGACTACTGTACGTGCTCGCAGTCAGGGGTACGCGTTGGACCTGTTGTGTACGCGAGCAACCTCTGCAGTAATCTTCAGAAGGTTGGTGCTTCTCAGTTGACTGGCATTTCCCTTATTCATCATCGTCAATGCATCTTCTGGTTAATGATAAAGGTTTCCTGCACGAACCTCACGAGCTAATACTCGCGGTCCCGCTCCCAAAGGTGCTGTTCCTTTGCCTCAGCCCAGCCAAAGCCATACTTTAGCTCAGATACTAGGATTGAATGCTCGTGACCTGTGCGAGCTCCACAGCTGCAATGAGGTCAGAAATGAGGGGATCGCAATGAACCTTTCGTGCCAATCGGATCTCATGATCACATTTCGCTTCGAGATCTACGTGCGAGTACCGAGTGGGGGCAGCGGTTTGAGTTGTCCAGTGTATTAATTGGAATGAAGCAAGCATTGTTTCATTATCAGTTTGGGGCAGCTGGGCCCATGTGTCATCTCATCACAACATGTCTGGATTAGTGCTAAGTATTTCAGGCCTGGCCTGCTGAGTGATCAAACACAAGTATACTTCAGGAGAAATTCCAAATCTTTCGTGTATGTATACACATGCATTTTGCTTGTTTGATAGAGATAACGTTGATATCAAAAAATTATTCCATTTTGTAGGGAATCGTCTCATTTATGATACTTTGTGTGCACGAGTACGAAAAATATACCATTCATTAATTCGTTTCGTAAAAATACAAATTTCTTTCTTTGTAACGGCTTTTATCTACACTATTTATATCAAAGTAATATCACAGGTGTAATGTCAACTACCTTTAAATTTGGTATAACATTTTGTATATTAGTATAATATTTTTTTCCCAATAGATTTTGATATGAAACAACTCTTATGGGAAATTTTATGCTGTTTCAATTATTCAGGAAGAAATTGGGTATACATCTCTATTTTCAATCTCATTTCTCCATATGATATCAATTAATCTATATTTTTCATGCCCCAAAAAAGTCAAAAGACATTATTTTAACATAACTTAATCGTATTCCATGTATATTGTCCTTTTGTTTTGTAGATTAATAATCTCATATGTGATCACAACACATCAGATATGTGATCATATCTGATGTGTTGATGAATGGTTTGATTAGGAAATACAAATGATTATGATATTTAAAGTCTAGAATTATAAACCATTATCTTGAAAAAACATGCACAGAATATTTTAATTTAACATATGGTTGTATCATGCATTTTCAAGAAACAAAAATAAAAATTTTAAAGAAAATGGATAAAGAATACAAAATTAGCAGCTTGTGTTTTTTACTCATATTCTTACAAAATTTATGACATGATATGTTAAATAATCAATATATTTTCAATATATATATACATATATATAAAAATTTATATAATAAATTTATATAATAAATGAAAATTTATTACATATACTAACCCAATACATTATAATTAGGACTCTGATCAGTTCGGGTCAGGTTTGATTTTGAACCCTAACCCGACTTTTTCAAGTCGGGTTAGGGTTTAGATCGATCGGGTAGAAGCCAAAAAAAATCATGGACAAAAACAAATTGTAGGCTTTATTAATTATGAATCATTTCAAAACACTTTTTCCATATAAACTTCAAAGTCGCGGGACCAAGAGAGTGCCGACGCATATTAATCACATCGCTTCCGCAATTAAAAATATGCTCAACGGCCACAGACAAATCTGGTATAAAAAATGTCCTTTGCAATTGCACTGATAGGGAAAAACTATTTTTCATGGACTTTCCAGTATTTCAACGAGTTAACGGTAGGATCTTCACATCGTAAGCACAGATATCTGTCAACCTCATCTTCCGTTTCATTATCTGCTTAGCATTGAGCAAACGCGCAAAAAATACAGTTAGCTGATGAGGTTAATGTGAAAGAACTGAATTGATCTCATTGACGTCACAAAACATTTTTATCTCGCTGATCAACTTTTTCAAGAGCATAATAGTAGCACTAATTAATCCTGGGTAAAGCGACTTAAATTCCTTCTGCTCAAGGTATGTTTTTTGAACCTTAGGTTCAAAATTACATACATCATATAGAAAGAAAAATTATCCGTGAATGAATAGTACTTGGAAAGTACTTGGTGTGCAGCGGATAGACTGTTCTTCATAGTATTTAGGTTGTCAAGAATAGTCACATGTACTTCAAAATATGAGAACAATTCAATGAACACAAGCATTACAAAGTAGAGCGTTGGGTATTTCTCCAACGCTCAAAGTGCTCTTCAAATCTTTTCATGTGCTCACAAATGCTTTGAAACTTTTTCCATTTATCATCACTAAATTGCTACTATTTCAGCTTGATGCTTCAAATTTAAGTATCGATAGGAAGCCAATTTTTGAGGCAATTTTGAACTTTAATTGCTCTTTCAATCATGTAATATGTTGAGTTCCAACGGATTAAGACATCCAAGGTCAGCATCAAATTTTCACAATTGAAAAAATTGTATTGCCCGTGGAATTGATTTCTTTGCTGAAAATTGAAACGCAATTTTTTCACTATAAAATGTAGCCTTCGGATAATATTATAAGCATTATTAATAGGATTTTTGTCGTCGATTGGAGTATCTTCAGTTTCTTCCAAAGATTTAAAAAACGTTTTCATTGAAAGATTGATAATGTGTGGCAGACATCGGATCCTTGAATCATTTGCGTTTCAAGTTTTTGATACTTTTTCACGAATGCAATTATTGTCAATAGAGTTTTTTAGCAATAACATTGGAGTGTCATTGTTTGAGTCATTGTCAATAGTCACTCATCCAACACACTTGATAATTCCAAATTCCTCCAATGTTTGCTGAACAATTTTGTGAAAAATACAGTTTGGATCAACAAAGAGTATGATTATAGCCAAAAAAGAAAATTGGTTTGGAAATGTTAACATATCCAGTGACATATGTACGGCATAATTGCTTTTGTACAATTTCTTTTAAATTCAGCTTTCATATTTTTGATACTTTTCAATATACTATCTAAAGGGCATCAACTTTTGGGATGATCATATTGTTGCGATTGCATTTGAGTAATATTTTCAAAGGTGTTAAGAATAACTTTGACTCAATGATGATGAACGTTTCAGCCCTAGACAATACAAAATATTTAATTGCATCACCAATAAGATCGTCAAAAATATCTGAAGTCGCTGCTATTTTTTTCTGCAGAGCAGGTAAATTCTTGAGATAGAAATCCATTGATCGCAACAATGTGTTGCTGCTTCCAAAATATTGACTTTAATGATGACTCTTCACATGCTTCATCTGGTTTGATATGCTTGATTCAGTCTTCTTGAAGACATTCTCAGAAAAGCACAGTGACTTCGTGCAGTATTTACAGTATAACAACATCTTGTCATTTTCGTCTACACAATTAATGTGTTCATAAACTACACCTCTTGGTTTTGTTACACGTTTTTTGTTGAGGATGGCGAAGGTTTTATGTCTAATTGACTTCAGAGTATGTATCGAATTACCATCATTCAATAAATTTGCAATATCATTATTGCTAGGAAAAGTCTCTTGTTCATTTTCAAAATCCGAGTCAACAAACTAACTAACGAGAGCTAGATTATTCGAGTCAACAATCTGACTATTAAAAGTTAAGTTGTGGGCAATTCGTTTTCATCTATTGTTGAGAAGTGGCTGGGATGCTAGGAACGACAACGGACGATTTGCAAGAGTTTCATTGTTGACAACAATTGAGTGTGACACACTCTAACTTTCTTATGTATCTCGCAAAGAAACAAGAGGAGAAAAGTGATGTACAAGATGGGCCAAACAGTTCAATCGTTTGTGGAAGTTCTATCGAGAAGAACACAACTTGATGAACATTGCTTACAAAGGCTTCGTTAGTCTTGGCGTACAGTAACTTCCTTGAAGTAGGAGCAAGAAAAGAAGAAAGTTAAGAATGTGCATTAGTTATCAATAAAAAATTATTAAGGAGAGTAGATCAATAAACAATTATTGACGAGATAACTTTACATCATTTTGACTGAAGCTAATAGCTTGTCGGGTTCATTTATGGCAATTTCTACTGAGCATATTATTTTGAAGTATATTTGACAGAAATATTAGACTTTTGACAATTTTGATAGTGAGCAATTACCTCTAAACATGATGTTCGTTGAGCCGAGAGAAGGTTAGCAACCCCCTTGACAAGGACGGGAATTGGCTTCGGCCATTCACAAACCATGAGGTTTTAGTTGGGATAAAGGATTATTACACTTATGATAATCATATGAAGAACAAACATAACTTGCAATCAATAGAGATATAAGACGTTCAACACATAGGCATCTATTCACGTTCTTTGAAAATAAACTTGAACACTAAATGGAAACTTCCCTCAGAGAATTACATTCAACATGAAATCGTTTGCTTTGATCCAAACAAACTTGAACACTAAATGGGAACTTCCCTCAGAGAATTACATTCAACATGAAATCGTTTGCTTTGATCGAAACGTCGACAGTTAAGAAGACAAGAAAAAGAAGACTATGACTTATCCGCACATAAGAAGTGACCATTACTTCAATGATTTTGAACTAAACCAAAATCCTCTTTATATCATATTATACCAATCAACCCATACAAGAGAATAAGCGAAAGTATATGAACTGTAAAAAAATTGAAGTAATTATGAAATCAGGACACCTCAACAGTCATATAAATTATCATCACACATCAGTCTCACGAGGTCGATGACCTCACGTGCTTCATGATATTGACCAAGTTTTACCCGCATCTCAAACAAACAAATCATTCCACTACTTTGACCGTCACGGGTAACCTACCAACGCTATGATCAAAGGAAAAAAGACACCATTACTTTAAAATGATTACAAACTTGAAATCAAATCTAGTGTTATAATCAATGCTGAATTGAGCTTAAGGACAAAAACATCCATCAATTAAAAAATTAACTCAAAAAATTCTTGCAAAAAATCAAAGGATTGATAAGTGTTTACATTCAACAAAATTACCTTCACCAATTTCTCAATGATAAGTCAACCAATGACGGCGACAATACACAAATTGAAGTTGGTACTAATACACCTGATACTAAATTGGCACTCGATTCTCAAGCAGCAAAGCCCTTGACGGTGAGAACTGAAGGGAAAAAAATTCCGCCTCCTCGAACTCTAGCCGCAAGAAACAAATTTCTCACCCAGCCTGTCTGCCTAGGCGTACCCAAAGCATGCTTGCAAGAACTCACTCTTGAGCCAAAGGAGCATCAACCTCCAGCAGAAGCAGCAAGCCCGCCGGATGGCAGATCAATCCATAGAACCACCATTCGCTTTACCTTCCTTTCATGCCCTCCCCATCTTATATTCTCATCAAATACTAGGTTTCGGGTTGGATAGAGCAATCTACCCGAACTTGATTGGAGCCCTAATTATAAGGAAAGTCAAAGTAATCTAGATAACTTGCAATATTTTGATGAACTTATTTAGTGATAGTTCAACACAAAATATTGTTCGATACATCAATCAAAAGTTGATTAGAAATACATGGATGTCAGCATAGCTATGAATTTTTTTTACTTGTACTTATGTTTACATATGTATTTGATATTGATTGAAAACTTATAGATGTTTGGAAACTCTTAAAAATAAAAGTCGTCAAACAATCGAATACAACTTTCTATTTTTCTCAAGAATAAAACTGTCATACTTAGATTAAATGATAATTCTGTTCAATTTAACATGTTTAAGTAAAATATTCTTTTACATAATATTGCATAAAAACACGATGGTTGTTTATTTTTATGTATAATAATAATAACAAATAAGATTTTTATACAACATGATACAATTGATTCTATTTTATAAATTTAATGATAATGTATAGTACTTTGTTTCATTCAACCCATATTCTAATATTTAAAGACTGTTTCATTTTCACAAACTATAAATTCTTCCCCATGTGCAAGTATATTGCCACAAGTGTATGAAAATGAAAAATTGATGTTATGAAATTTGAAGTGGTTTTCATGTTAAAGAGTTGAAACAACTTCTTAGGATTTGAATAAATATTTTTTGATTATCAGATTTAGAAAATAAAGGCAGAATATTATAATGATTTTTGAAATACATTTTAAACATGTAAATTGAGTTGTACTTGATATATTTTACAATTATTTTGTTTCAGTACAAGTCTTTGTATCCAATTAGATATTATTGTCTTCTCGGTTATGAAGTTTTAATTGACAATGAGATTTTAAGCTACCTCCATTGAACATGCAATTATTGTGAAACATTATTATAATGATTGATGATTTTTATCATATATGATCTCTTTCTATGATTTCATGAATTTTATCCCAAAAACTACTGTTGAAATTCATGTTTGCATTCATCTATTACTAAAATGTTTCATAATATGGATGCCAACACCTAGAAAACTATATTATCTATAGCATAATCTTGAATCTTGAATCAAAATCTTCGCAACTTTGTTTCTTCAGACTAGTTTTCAAGATTCTATTAATTATCATATGCCACAGTTTGTAATCTAAATATACTTGATATACTGATTGTTCTTAATTTGAATACTAATGAAAAAATTAAATTATTTATTATTTAAAATTAGTTCTAATACTAATGAAAAAATTCTTGAAGTTGAGGAATTAGAGTAGCATGTTATTTTTGATGATACTCAAATATCTACATCAGATCATAGAAATCAATGAAATCCATCTTCTAGGTGATCATCAAGTCGTATGAGGAGAGTTATGACAAGGTATAGAATATGTATTGATTTATCTATTCTAAAAATCATGATATTAAAATAGAGTGATGACATTGCTTTGATTTTGGAAGTAATGAAACCTTCTTCATATGAACAAAGTTCAAGCTTCTTTCAATAAGCTTGAGTGAAATGCTTTCATGGAACAGATGATGCAATTATTGATGGATAACAAAAATTGAGAATTAGTGAAGCTTCCTAGAAATCAAAAATTAATTGATTGCAAATGAATGTACAAGCCAAAAGACAATCCAATATTGAAATACAACAAAAAATATTCATCTGTATTAAAATTTGCTACAATTTGTTTGGTATGTGCACTTGCTGCAATAATTAATCTCATTATGAATCAATTTGATGTTGTTACTACATTGCAATTTCTCTATGAATAGTTAGAGAAGATAATCTATATAAAACAATCAATTGGCTTTCAAAAAAGGGTTAAGACTAGCTGCTTTATAGATTGTTTAGATCATTACAAGGATTGAAGCAAGCTTGTAAACATTGGAATGAAAAGTTTGATAAGTTTATGAAAGCACAAGTGTGTATGATTCTTGTGTATATATAAAAAAAGTTAAATAATTACATCTTCAATTTTATTATTCTAGTACTTTACCTGAATGAAATGCTCATCTTGACAAAGAATCAATATGATGTCGATAGATGCAAGAACCAACTGAAGTCTATATCTAAGATGGAGGATTTGTATAAATATCAAAGCATATTAGAAATAAAAATTCATACAAATATGATAAAAAAAAGTCTATAGTTGAATCAATTCTAAATGAAATATTTAGATAAGTCTTAAAGTATATTAGAGATGGATTTTCATACAAATTTGATGAAGAAGAGACTATGGTTGAATCAATTTGATATGAAGTATTTGGATTAGTTTCAAAGTATATTGAAATTGTATATTCATATGAATTTGATGAAGAAGAGTCTATGATGGAATCAATGCAAGTACGTTCAATGTGTGTTTACCAGCAAGTACCAAAAATGTTAACATGAATAACTCTAAAAAAGTATGGACTCTTCTGGCAACACACTTCAAACTTTTTGTATTTCAATGTACAATCGATGCTATTGAAAAGGAAAAGATGTTATCAATTTTCTATAACAAAGCTGTGGACAGTTTTATATATTTGATGATGTGCACAAGTTCTGATATTGTTTAACCTATAGCATTTATTATAATATATATAATTATCTTGTTCCAAACGTTTTTTGGCAGACCTGTAACTTTTATCACTAAACGACATGCATTGCCTATTGATCTGTATTGAAAAATTGAAAGCTAAAAATATATAAGCTTAAAATGTAGATAAAATTTTCTTCATTACTTTCTGAAAAAAAGCTAGTGAACTTGGGCTGTATACTAAAAATAGATTAACCTGAAAAAAAAATTCAAATATTTAATTATGACTATATTAACTTCTGCAAAAGAATATGTATGTTTTGGAGGGTATGAACTTAAAAAATGAAAAATGTAAGTAACATTGCGATGAATCTCACGCAAAAGAACTTCTACATATGTCACAGCGAAGTGATTATCGTTCTTCGTGACAAATGTAAATATTTTCACGAAGATTTGTTTTTAATTCACAACCTATGTGTTTAGTGGGTTCTAGTAGTAATGAATTACGAATAACCATCAAATCCACAAACACAAAGATACTGAAATGTGCAAACCACATGCATTGGAAGCCTGACACATCATAACTATCCTCGAAACAATGAGAAATATGCCCACGGTCACAACAACTTTCCAATATGGCAAACTTAACTCAAGTAAGATATGTCTTGTAATGAATTGTATGAATGTATTTTCTGTGGCTAGGGTAAAAGACAGATCCACAATGTTATCAATGTCCTCAGAATAGAGGATTCCATCAAAATCTCTAATACTCGACAACTACTCTTGATTATCAACTTGTTTTCTGATTCATTGAACCAAGACTGAAGTGTAATGACATATGTACTGCTATATAAATACCCACTTTCATTAAGGTATACACGGATTACTATAATGAATTAATGCTAAATCCTCAAAATATACAAGAGGTTCATCCAGGTTATATATGCTAGTCCGTAAATTTTTACAGGCATTTATGGTTCCTAATATTAAATATACACACTTGGGGTTTTTTTCTAATTATTGCATATTCAAGAATACCAACGTTTTCTATAATGTAAGTTCAGATATGAGCACAAGCAAAATGAAGATAGTAGCAAAGTTTTGACAATTGCTGAAGTTTTGATCGGAATATTTTAAGCTTCAATGAAACATTATCATTTCATCAAAATCTAATGATATTAATATTAATAATCCATGATGATTAATTGATTTATAGCTGATTTACTTCAAGGATGATTAAAACTCTCTGGCCTACTCCTACTTTAAACTTGTAAGACTAGTCTCAATCTTAAAATTTCCGTTGAATATAGATTTTATCTTTTTTTCCTACCATTTTTTTTCTTTTTAATTGGATTTATTAATTACATAGGATTCAATGATGGGTCTTAAACCATCGGATGAGGAGTTTTTTCCCTTTTAACAATTGACTATCTCTTCATGTGTAATCTGTCGGGTATTTTCGTGTAAAAGACAGAATTTAATTTTAGATAGTCACAATGAGTAGTTAAATATAATTCCCAGTTATTTGTTTCACCAAATTATGATATTCTTCGCAAGTAGGAATCGATCATGAAAACTTCTCTCTGGCACCCATTTCACTGTAGAGTATTGTGGAGCTTCAACCTCTATATGGAACTCTATCTCTAGTATTCATGTGGAATGGTTTTTAAGTTGTGCTTTCTCATTTATGCCTAGGGCTCCGATCCGGTTCACGTAAAACCCGAAAACCCGCGTTTGGGTCGGATCTGGTTCGTGTAGAGGGTTGTACCCGACCTAAAATCCAAAAATTAAGTTGGGCGGGCGTTTGAAAGAGACGATGTTTTGTTATCCGAGATCTACGGGATAGATTTTCTTGTAAAAATAAGGCAAGGAGATTAGGGGTTGCAATCGGGTGATTCACCGAAGCAACGAGACCGTGATAGCATACTCGCGAAGCTCTTTTAAGTTTCAGTAACGTAACATTCTGTAAATCATCGAAGGTTGCTGATGGCAACAATTGGAGATATACAAGTGATTATGTTGACATGAGTAAAGCAACGATCAATAAGAATTCAGATGCAAGCCTGGTCCGTCGTAGTCTGCATTGGCTTCCACTCCGTTTTGCGAAACTCTACTCCTCTCGTTTCTGGCACACCTCCGGTCGCGGCACTCCTCGCTCAATGCGATGCAAGCATCCGCTCTCTTGCTCGCTTGCTTTTGCGTCTATCTGGCCACGCTGCGGTACATACGTTGCTCGTCCTGAATACCCGAAAAGTCCTCGCATCTACTCCTAGTCAAGAAAATACTAAAAACTGGAATTTCCCGATTCTCCCTCGCCGTCATTTCACTATCATGGATCCACCGCAGGATAGATTCGGGTTCTACCCAAATCAACCCATATCCCACCTGGTTTTTCGAGTTGGGTTCGGGTTGAAGGTCAAACCCGAACAGATAGTTCTACGGGAATGATATATTTTTTGATGCGAATTTTATTATTGAGTACACAATAAAATTTGTTCTTTCACGTACATACAATTGCGTTTAATTATGATTTTTTTTTCTTTGAGGTATGTAATGTGGTTGTGATGGTTTAGCTTCATGTGCTTCAAACTTGTGTTTTTGAATTGCAAGAAGCCACAGAAAGCTCAATTATTTTACAGCAGCACTCGAAATCTACTGTATTGCACGTGTAGACCTCTCTTATGTAGTGATCTAGCACTCAGAATCACATGTAGTGGTTTAGTGCATGTGGGGATCATCTCGTAATATATTTTGTATACTGTACGATGCTCTATAAGTTATAGAGCATCACACAATATACATTAACTATAACTAACTGTGTATTATTACGTTTTAGTAAGAATTAATTATTATATAAACATTTACGTGTTATACGTACATATCTGTATATATTGAAAATATACATATTGTGATACGGACATGTCTTTTGATATTGAAAAGGGGCATGGGCAAAAATTTTGTAGTGCCTCCAACCTTACCGAAATCCCATGTGGGCTGGTCGCCCCTCAAGTAAAGAAGATGCCTCAAGCTCAGAGGAGAGGCACGCAGATGATAAAGAACCTGCGAAGGGATATGCTTTGTATCTTAAGGTGTTAATGGTAATCAATATATTTTTCATATACTTCAATGCGTTAACGTGTGGTCAAATCTTTCACAATCTGTAACGCTCTCCTTTTTGTATATACTCAGAGCCGTTTTTTTCTGCAAATTTGTTCTCCAATAGGATGTACAAAATTTCACATTCAAATTGACATGATCTTCTTCTTCAGCATGGATTACTTTTGTAATTTAGATTTATCTCATACTTATAGTTCAATTTTTTTTCATATACATTTTAGGATGATTAGAAACATAAATGCTTCAAGATTAAACTTTTTGTTATTTATTAAGTTAGGATTCTGTTCAAAGATCTTTACTTTATCAGCAAAGATAATGTTTTATGTTTACCTCTATCTTTCATTATTTATTTTTAAACTTGATTTAAGTAAATATTTTAATCTTTTATTATTGTCAACACAAAGCCATTAGGTTTCATTATCAATAGACGGGAAAACTTCTGTACAAATTTAAAGTAAGCATAAAACGCAGCATCTGGCTCTGCATCAATAACACGATAGTGATTGAAAAATTCTATACCTCTTATGAAATATGTAACGTTGCAATAATTTCGATTTAAGTTTACTATTTCTGATTTATACATACTTTAAGAGTGGCATATTTTGAAAAGTGCAAAATATTGTCCAACCACTTCTTCTATATGTAACCCATAAATAAGAAAATGTATCAGTGTAATGAGTTGTGAAGCACACTTGTGAATGGCGGGAGTTTTGAAACGCCAGAACAAAAGAAAATCCTTGGCGGGAGATCACAAGTAGTATATGGTATACTACTTTTGTACATGGGATATACTGTATATCCCATGTACAACAAGCATTGGGTACTCTGAAGAAGGAATCTTGGAACACTTTCCGCGTACTCGACGTCTTGATCAGGAATGGGGGAGATGGGACAAAAAACAGAGTCATAGACTAACAACCTTATGCGCGAGAGTTTTTACTGCAGACCTATGCAATTTTGATATTCTTCCATAATTATCGAATCGGTGATACGAAATGGTTGGCATGAGGAAACGAGAGAACTGGGACGTATGGGTTACTAATACTGGAGTGAAGACGATGCTTTACTAACTTGTCTCTTGATTATTAACCAGGGATAGCAGGAACAGAAGGCATAAAACACCAGCAGAATATATAAAGGAAGAATGGGGCCAAGTGGACAAAAAATCGGAATGGAAGGAAGTAATAAAGGCCGGAATGGAATCGGATATAGGAAAGCACATATTTTATAGAACCTGCACATACGTACTCCGTATTCCGCATTCGAGAGGATACGTAGGAAAATGTCGGCGCGCCTATCGTCATCTCTACGCCAAGGGTGGCGCCTGTGTTGAAATCAGAATTCGAAAGTCGGGGCCCGAGTTTCCCGCTACAAGTGTCTGCATTGCTGGCTCTTGAGATTCATCTTCTCTGCCGCCGTCTTCCGATATTAGCAGGATCGAACGCGACGACGAGCTTTTGCTGTGCTGGTAGTGCTGCTCTGATCGTGACTTTGGGCCCCACATCTGATGTTTGAGATTTGGACTTTTCTATCTGCTTCACTTGATTTCCTTACCTTGCATCTGCTTGAGCTTCGAGACGAAGTTCAAGTTCGGAAAGTAGGCGCAGAGCTGATGCTCTTCAGTCGTTGAGATGCTGCGGAATGCAAAAATCTCGATTACGTTTGATTCGGATATTTGCTCCAACTGTAAAAAAGTTGGACACGAACGTCGAAAATCTTGAATCATATCGAAGTTTCTCTCTTGCTGTTGAATTGACCTTCTCTGAATAATTTCGTAGATACCTAGACACGGGACACAATGTTGGCACAAGTCGTCAAGCCGAGGACAGTCATAAACGAAACAGAATCTATGCAGTTGGTAAGTAGACTTTGTACTCAGGTCGAATGACAATTCCTCCGTCCACCTAAAGTAATGATCTTGATGCCTTGTGTTCTACTGCTATGCCCAGAAAGGAGCCAACAGTTCACTTATTTAGTCGTCAAGGCTCGTAGGTAACTTATGAAATTGGACATAACAGGAACATAAGTATGTTGTGTCCGATATTTCTCAGTTATCGAGAACTGAGGATGAAGGACACCACTGCCGCGCCCGAAAGTCTTGGTCGAGCAACGCGGATTGACGCTCCGAAATTTTAGTTTTCGTTGTGAAGATTATGCTTTTTTCGGTTAGAATGCATGAGTTCTTTCTCTAGTTAGGTGTACCAATCGATTCTGTATAGACTGAGTCTTGAACACCGTACTGCGTCGGGTTGCAGACCAGGAATTTGATACGGATCGCGATATCGGAAATAAGCTACATCAGAGGCTTGTTTCCCGAGAAGTACTTTGTGGACCGACATCTACCGGCACTTGGTCTGTTTGATTTGATGCATGTATACAAATGTGATCGTCGTTTTTCCTTTTCCTCAAACGTGAAGTGTCTGACACTTCCGTGTAATGCCGAATAATTATGATGGTGAAATTGAAGATACTCAACAGAACCAACAAGCTAGAAAGTGCTTATATTGCTTGCCAAAATCACATTGCTAGATACTTCTGCCGGACACGTTCGTTAAGTTTGTGAAACAACTACAGATATGAAAGTAAAGAAGCTGATGCCACTCGATGCGGAGTCACGTCGCCTAATTGACTGGATGGAGAAAGGTAGCACTAATCTGACGCCTCCACCTTTTTGTAGTATTCGCCGCCGGACTTCCTGTATCAGTTCACATAATCAGCCTTGTGTGGGCAAAACTTGCTTTTCTACTGAAAACTTACTTCAAACTGTCCAGGTGTCTACGATGCATTGCAAAATAAATATCTGGAGACGCTTTTCTTTAGATTGTGTGACGGCGAGGATGGTCCTATGATCGAAGAATATGTATGTAAGTCACATAACAGCAAATATACTTCGAGCACATATCTAGCGCCTTCATGCTTTTAAAACTGAGACCTGCGTTTTTGCCTAATACGCTTCGCTTTGTCATTGGTTGATAAACTTTGATGAAATTGACAGGGATTTGTATGTAACTGTTGAAGTTGATCTGCGGCACTTGTATTAGGAATTGGGTATCCTCAATCAATGTTCAAGATGAAAGAGAAGGATCATGGGCAGATTAAATTTTAGTTAGTCTAGCTACTTTCAAAGAGTACCTCCCCAGATGAATCGTTAGTCTCACGTGCTCTTCATGTGAGAAAATCTGAATTAGCATCATTCGAAGTCCTACATGTACCGATGTGGATAAAAAATGTGAAAGTTCAAATACTTAGCTGTGTCACCATCAACGTGAAATCAGATGTTTCTCGTGTGTGTTTTCCCACCTGAATGCACTGCCACAACGAAGTGGCAGTGCATAGAAGACACTGCGGCCATATTCACACATTTAAACGCACAAAAGCATTATCACAAAGGATCCTTTGGAGTTAAAAACATGACACTAGGTGGACAGCACGAGTGTATTGCATTGTCATGGGGAAACGTCCTCGCAAACCTGATTTCCGCTGAACCTAGAGAAGAAAAGAGTGATATAGATCGGATCTTCTTTAAGTAAAAACTAATATATGTATCAACTTGTCTCAACCACACATCCCCACGAAAGTATAGCTAGTGTGGTCTCTCCTAACATGATATATCTATCAATCCCATTAAGGTATAGCGGTGGGTTTCTAAACAACTTTGGGTGTTAATGCAGTTTCTTTCCAGTATGATGTTTGCTCGGATCGTGTCTCGATGGATATCACGAGGTCAAAAGGACACGGTCGGAAGGGAAATCTGATGAACACAAACTCAGCAGACATAACTCCAGTTCAAATGAAGTACGATATCGAGCAAAATGAGTTTGTACTTATATCCATGACAATGTTGATGACGAAGCATTTGTTCCAGAATGTTATATGGTACATAGATTTTGTGCGGAGGTATACCGAGATTTTGTTTTCATTGATTGACAGGGCTGCCGCATGCAAAATGATAAGGACTCTTGTTCAGTTGATGCGCACACTAAATAATGTTCCAGAACAAGTAAGCTCCTATGATACCAGCTGACCACTTCCGAACATTCTCACTTCAGTTTGCACTGACATAAAATTAGACAATTAATCTCGCTTTGGGCCACTTCATATTGACTCCGGAGTCCGGAGTCAATATAGTTGGATGATAGAGACCTATAATTGTTGTCGTTTCTCTTCAGTTTCAGCTTCCATGAACATATGCTTTAATTTTTTTCCTAGGCTTTAGGGTGCCCTGGTGATGTGTTGCCTTTTCCACCTCCTTTGACTATACATTGAACATATTTAAATCGGTTACGAACAGAGGACTATAGTCATGCAGCTATACTACAATGCGGACACAACGGTCAGTGCAGTTCTTCCCTATAATTGTCATGTTCGTTGGTTATATCGGCATGTATTCATCTATATACATCTATTCATCTGTAGATGTACAGATGAATGAATGTTTGTTGAAAGAACATACTATAGTTAATAGCTACCGTTCTTTGTAAACATATGAAAGCACTGTGATAGTAAGGCTCGTGATTCACAAATACAATTGCCATTCCAGAAATTCACCATGTGAAGATATAAGCAACTAAACTTTCTGATTCGTGCAGCCAGCGTCCTACGAGCCCCCCTTCTTCAGATCCTGCACGTACGAAGACACTAAGCTCTGGGCCAAAAAGCCACTGAGAATGAAGGCTGGCAGTGTTAATAGCAAGTACTGTGAGGTTTCTCTTAAGGTACTGGACTTCTCCACTTCTTCCCGGTCGAGAACCAATTCATCTGAAAAACTTGTTCTTGTGTGGGCAGTAATTATTGATCATTGTTCCCAATAATACAACTATGCACATAAAATGTGGGACTTATCAATAATTTTCATTAAGGTGACCGTTTCTTTTTCTTCTGGATTCTTCACATTGGAGCTGATGCTCTATGTTGAATCTGAAGCGTATAGGTGCTGTTCACTCTTGATTTTCTCAGGTGAGGACAGTACTTGATCCATGTGAGGATGATTCTGAAGAGGATGACATGAAATCTTCTTCAACCGATGGAATTGCTGCTCCCTCCACATTGCATAAATCTATACCTGAAAATCATATGATCTGTACCACTTCCAGAAACCCCGCATTAGGTTCTGAGGAGGTACTTTCGAATATCCCATTACTTTTGAAATAGAAGTCTGGTAACTACAATCGTTCATCATGATGATAGATCGATCAAATCTGCTATCGCAACCTTCACCACGTGTCGACCTTTATTACTTAATCTTTCGTTCTTGTAGATTGATGGTCTCCTCTGCGGACAGAAAACCGTAACATCTACTGATGGTAAAGGTATGTACCTCTAATATTTGGAGCTGTATATCGCTACTACTTTTTATTTTATCTCCTTCTTTTTCCTTGTGTATCACTTGATTTATCCTCACTTAATTTCAAAAGACATAGTGTGGTCCAAGCTAGGAATTTCAGAAGATCCTTGAATTAAAGAGCCTCAAGGGATTTTTGACATTCATCTCTTCAAAGCACATGCTCTGCGTGAAACCAGATCACTGCAGTCAAATGCATGCAATTAACTGCAGTGGTCTGCTATATATTTGAAATCTATGTCAATGAGACAAAGAGTTTAATTTATCTTCATATATACAAACTCACATTTTACACACTTTGCGGGTCAACTTCAGTTTTATGTATGAAAAGATAGCAGCATTACAGAAGATGAAAAACTCCAAGGCGACAGCACAAGAATATTACGTATTTGTCCTAAGACTTCCTTAGTTGCATGTATATTTTTGTAAAAACTCAGCATACATGAGATATCAATAGCGTTTCAGCGATTTAATAAACCTCTGTTCATCAAACAATCTTTTCTTGCAGATATGGCGCGTGACTCTCAGTCAGAAATGTCTCTTGTTACGGATATCAAAGAATGGGCCACTATCCAAATAAGTAACACATTTGACGAAATTGATGTGTTTGCTTACTTCCCTCAAATACCAATGGTAATTTGATGTAGAGTGCTTTCAGTGACATTTTCAGAACTTTACGTGACGCAATATTCTGGAATCCGCAGACTAGTACCATGGCTGGTGCTTAAAATTGTTAACGTAGATGTAGTTCAAAAGTGTTTTGGATTGAAGGCATTTTCATCTTAGCAGAGGAAAGATAGAGTACTATATGTCGTGAAATGCATCGAGGCAATCCTTTCCTTAAAGCTTAAATTTGCAACCGAGCTTTGCATGTTAGTATTTTCAATCGAAGATGATCATCTCAGTTTGGTATGGGAAGCATTAAAAGGTCTTTTGTGTCGGTGCATGCAGGCACAGCTGGAAGGTAAATCATCAAACCGATCGCCAGATACTGGGTGTAGTTCTATAATATAATACTTTCTCACTCAGCTTGTAATTCCAGAAAGCTTGTAATAAGAAAGACCATAATCAGAATGCTGTGTCATTTGATACATAAATCCTCTTGTAAGCCGTGTCAATTAGTGCCATGATTTGGAAGGCAGGTCTTGTAGTAGAGCTCAAATGTTCAGTTCTTTTAAGCAAAGGTCCACGAAACATCCACTATACGACCCGATTTCCAGACACTTTGAATGATTTTATACGTGCATTGTATATAAATACCAGAAATTTTGAGACGCCTAGTGGAGGATCATTTTATTGAAAAAATTGGCCAGTGCAAGTACCGACTCACCAAGTCTGAGGTTTGCTAGACCCTCAACCCCGAAAGATTATATATTTTTTTACCAAGATTCGCAGCTTCTATGCTCGCTTTTTGCCATCCGTAGTTGATTTGCAATTCATGGTCTCTAAGGGAATCTAATACAAATCGCTGGATTACATGTTCAGTCGTTCGATGTTAAAAAAAATTTGGACGTCCACTTATAACTGCAGGAGCAATACCAGAGCGATAAGAATCATGATGATGTCGGGCTACAAAACACTTCTCCTCCTGCGCATGGTCAAAGTCAACTTTCATCCACTATACATGATCATGATGCCGCCACTGATACAAACGATGATGAGAATGAAACATTGTTTGAGAAGGTAAAGCAGTAATACAACAGTGCTACTTTAAGACGTTTTTCTATCCAAGACGATTTTTTGGAATAATTGCTAGACTACCAAAGGAAAAAGCTGGAAATAGTTCGTGACTAGACTTTGTAACAGTAGAAAAGACAAATACAAATAGAAATTTCGATTCTGTTGGTAAGATTTGAAGGTATAGTTGTATCGTCCTTCTGAAGATTATGTTTTAATCAGACAGTTATTCTTATTTCCCCTTGGGAACTGGGTGTGTTTATCAGGCCCTGAAGGTTGTTCTTCCGATGAAGCATGTCACAGTTCGGCAACTGATCGATAAGATGGAGAATGTGAGTCCCTCAAAGTGTAACCAGCTCCTGCAGAGAATGGGCAAAGAAGGCTATATAGAGGCAACCCCCTCTAGCCGCAGACTTGGTAAGGGTTTTCAATCAAGAGTCGATCTGAAAAGTGAAGAGAAGTACTAGTAACATTGGTTATATTAAAGGTTTGTACGGGACCAGATAATATTTTGCAGAAAAAGGAGTGACCCTGTGCTACAGTGGATATGCGATTTCGACGAGTGCATTTTCAGACTAGAACTAGTACAATAATCTAATTCCTAAGCGAAGAGCAAATTCTAGGATTTTCGGATTCAGTTTTCTATAACTTGTATACAATTTCAATAATATTGTATTTCTTTGGTTTTACCATGACATGTGAAGGGCGCCGGGTCCTCCGTCCAGTACAAAATGACGAGTATCAGTTACAGGAGGTATGTTACTCCCACTGTTGCTTTCCATATATGACTCCAGAGTTAGAAGGTTCCACTTGAAGAAATCAAGAAAATAAACTACTGCATTCGCATAGCTTAACCAAGTACGGCTTGTGGATATACTGGTTCTAGCAGCTTGTACATGCAACAATTTCTAAGAAATGATTCAGATCACAAAGGCAATAAATTTGTGAACTCTGTAAGTGTTCCAGCCAGTTCTGGAAATGGCTATATCAGAAATTTAGCTCAGAAATACAACCAAAGAAGAAGAAATCTTTTATTTTGATTGCTTGAGATAAAATGCATGTTCTTTATGTCCCTTAACCCTCCATGTTCCCCTGGAATTGACATATTTCCCATCCAAATAAGACACCATTATCTACTACGATAATCTGATGAGAACTTGATTGTCAAGGACAGATAGTGGAAGGAGTGAAAGAGGTCGTGATTGCGGCAGCCGATGACAGTTCGGAGGAAAGATTAAACTCCCATGGTATGAACTAAATCCGCGCATGAGACTAGCTGTATATTTGATGCAATTATACATACCTGCACCCGATGACTGGTCTCTACGAATTTGATGGTGCTAATTAGGAAGAAAGATGAACTACAAGGCTAGTTAAATATATTTTCTCGACATGCGATTTCCCGCCTATAGAGGTCTGACTCTCTGTTCTTATTGTTGTTGGCCAGAACTGAGATCAAAGAGAGAAGACTCCGATTATGTCAGAATCAGCAAGAAAAATTCTGAGATAAGAAGGAAAGGGAAGAATGATGTAGTTAAGATTGACTCCAACCCTTGTGAACCTGCGTTTGAGAGCGAGACTACACTGAAATCTGGAGTGAGAAGAAGTTTACAATTTGCAGACAATGAAGATGCCTCTTTTGATCCTACTGAGAATTCAGATGTTGCACTTGTCTCCAATGTTGATAAGGATAAATGTAGCGACCATGAAAGGCCAGATTGCCCAACCACTGCAGTCTTTGCTGACTCGGAATTTGAAAATCCGGTGAGAAAATCTGTTATCAGTTCATATTCTCAATCATACTTACTCTAGATTCGTAAATGCACCATCTGTATCCTTAGTAAAAATATTTCGCTGTAACCCATCTTATGTGACATCTTCATATACATGTATCATGATGCCACAAAAAGAATGGACTATGTCCATGATGTCCGATGAGTTCTAATGGACAAAGCATATCTCAGGAAACTGACAAAAATGATAAGGAGAAAAGCAGATCCCATCATCGCATCCGCAAAGCCAGCAAGGTGCGTACTTTCAACGTGACTGCATAGCGAGAGTATGATAGGATAGAGTTGCACGGCAGATTGATCTTGGAATCCTATTTACTTATAACTGGCATTGTAATATAAACCAATGAATCATGTTATGAACATGACATGGAAAATACGTGCCACTTCTAGGACCAAATTGATACGACACAATTCAAAGAAGGCGCTCTGAATTGAACATGAATCAAACTTATGTTGTTGGTAAAAGCACCCGAGGACTCGATACACTGAAATAAGATTTTCGATTTCACATAAATTATATCAGTCATGAATTACATAAATTCAACTTGGCGTTCTGTTTGTGTAGTAGATGACTCGAGCTCCTGACAATCTCAAAATTGGTGTTATGTCAGGTAGAAGAACCGATTCACCAGTCTCTCATGTCCTCCACCAAGAGATTACGGTCAACTAATTCATGAACTTCTTTGGAGCTTATCCAATTGGTATCCGCTGGGCCAGACGATTTAGTTGGTGTGGTTAGACAGGAAATGAGACAACAGCACATAAGTGAGTACAGTTATCTTTAAGGATAAATATCTCACTATTTTGAGCTGATTCCAAACTTCCTAATGCAGAATGAAATAACAGTGAAGTCTATTTATTTGATTTTTCCAACTTGTTATTACGTTGATAGTCAGCGCTTAAAGCTTGGAGATTTTGTTACAGTTGGACTCCACTAGCTGAATGTCATCTCTACATTGAAATGCATACATTGAAGAAATTATATCAATATTTTTTTATATATATTAGATTATGGACTACATAAGATAAAGTCGAAGCTATGATTTTAACAAATAAACTGTGTTTCTCACCCATTCTAAAGAAAACTTAGCGGACGGATCTAGAGAGGTTGTATTCCAGAGTGTGACTTCTATTGGAATTACCAAGCATGAGTTCAACTTTTGTTTAGACCTGGGTAGAAATCCATGTGGAATTTTCAAAATAATACAATTTTCATCTATTTGTAAATAATATAAAGATATGTTTCATTGACTTTCTAATTTATTTCAAAAACCAAACATTAAAAAATTTTGATAGCAAGTTTTAAATGATCAAATAGAATGTCTTATAATCATACAATCAAACGAAACCCTATAAAAAATAGTAGTACAGACTCTGCAATGAAATATATGTATTCAAAAATGCATTCAAATATATAAAAATAGAATCAATACAAGATGTTAAAATTTTAGAGAGAGAGGAAGAGAAATATATGTAGACTATGAATGACATAATTAAAGTCTATAAAAATATCATTTTTGAATACAAAATGAAAAAGCTATTTGAAAAGGTTTCAAATATGAAATAAATTCAGTAATGAAATATTTATTGATGAAATTTTTTTTCTTAAAAACTATCGACACATAAAAATTAGCTCTTAACAAAAATAATAATTTAGGATAACTTTCTATTTTTCATTTACAATCTAAAATGAATCAAAATCTCTCATTCATACATATGTAAACGAATTTTTATTAAATTTTTATTATGTTTATAAATGTACTCATTAATATTTTTTTATGTCAATTGATTTTAAATTTACTTGCACGTACTTGAATGATGATTTATGTTTATTTCACATGTCATGATTTCAAAATTAAAACTCAATTTTTTATCATTAAAATATTATTTAATTACCAATATAAAAATTTTCAATATACACTTTTTGCAGGATTACCAATGTAAATAGAAATCATATTGAACTGCCATTATTTATAAGTTCCCTAATAGCAAAATATGTGTGTGAAAATTACATATGTTATAATTGGTAGATTCAAAAATTTGTTTACTCAATAAAATTTTGTATTTTTTATAAAATATAGATAAATATACAATGAATACAAATTAAAATATGTCTTATTTTATGTTTAATTTAATTTAAATTATATTTCTATTTAATTTTAAAAATATATTAAAAAAATTATTGATAATTTTATGGGAAATTTATCTTTTTAAATATGACTATTTTATTGCTCAAGATAACTTGACTAATTCATTTTTTTATTGTGAATATGAAATCATACAATGAATAGTGAAAAATTTGTTCAAATATACTTTAGATACAATTTGATTCTTTGCTACAATAGTTCTTGTATGATTGATTGATTGATTTCTTTATTTTATTATTTCATATGTTTACTGATTCTTATATTAAAATTTTGAAAATTCAAATTTTTGCATTTAAAATTCAAATATTGATCAAATTGATTTTATATAATATTTGATGAGAAATATATTTCATCATTTAATTGATATAAATTTTTTAAATTAAAACCATAAGGTAAAAAACGTTGAATTTTTAAGAAATCAATATCAATAAAATTGAATGTTATTATGTTTTAAATAATTATTATATGTAAAAATTTCATATTTAATATGAATATTTTTTTATATACATCACAAATAAGGAACATATATAGAAAAAATATTCTATAATAATTTTGAAACTTCTATTTAGATTCGTGTTGTTTAATACTATTCATTGTCACTTTATCCTTAATATTATTATTTCACGATCATTATAAATATTAAGAACTATGATCTCCTAGAAACATTTAAATTTGAAAAAAAAATCATTGTCAAATTATAAAAATAAAATCATAAAAAATCATCAGAATATTATAATTATTTGAACAAAAGAGCAAATCAACGTTAATAGTTGCAAATATCAACTGAAATTTTTGCTAAAAAATAGAATTTGAATAAATTTAAGTTTATTTCTGTTATAAATGTTGATACCAAATATCTTATTCAAAACGAGTATAGTTAACTTGTGCTTGATGTTTTACATGGCAAAATTGCAATAATTCAAATCACTTTCGCATCATTTTTTTAATTTTCGATTTTTATTAATGTTATTGTTAATAAATTTATGTTGCTAAATTTTTATGAAATTGTAATGGACAGTGATTATGCAGGGCATCACTTTGCTTTTTGGCAAGATAGACATGTACTTGTCAAATATAGTTAAACTTGGATTGAAAATATTTGTAAATAATTTGAAGTGGATATGAAGTTGTTTCAAGGTTATTAAAAGTAAATGAACTTTGAATTGATAATTATTAGAAAATACATGTTTCATGTTATGATGCAATGATGTTAATTATGTGCAAAGTATAGACATAACAAATAAATCAATGGGAAAGTATTTATATTGAGTTTGATGCATGAAGTGTAAATCTATGTTGCAAAGGTGTATGATTCAATGAGCTATAAAATCATGACACATGAAGAAAAGAAAAACAGAAGATATATTAGTTGGTTGGATACTTTTATTATTGAGATAAAATTGTAAAATATGGGATCAAAATTTATTGTGATAATAAAAATACATTACACTTTGTTACAAAGCAAATGAAAATTAGCAGGAGAAAATACATTCAAGAAGTATCACATTCTCAATCATGTTGATTGAGCTAATCAAAATCAGAAATTGCAATGTCAGTCAATTTTTAAATTCTGAATAAGCAGTGAAAAGTGAATCCTTAATGTTTTGGCAAATTTTTTTTAAAAAAATATGTGTGTGAAAATTTGATAAAAAAAATTACTTCAAGTTTGATTAACGTCAAAATATTTTTATCAAGAAGAATTCTATGTTTTAAGAAGATTTTTTTTATGTTTCATAGTCTATGTGTAAAATCTAAATCCAAAATTTCGAAACATTAAAAATTCCGATTCAAATCAGATATTTCTCAAATTTTTGGCAAAAAATACAACTGAAGAAACTCAACGACAAGATTTACTTGATTTTAATGAAACGTAAAGTATGTTAATAGAATGAAAAGGATGTCATAATCACAAAATGGACAGTAAAGAAATCAATCAAGTTTCAAGAGAGAAAAAAATTGAATGTGGAAATGTACATAATCTTATTGACAAAAATTATCTTTTTGACACATATGTCCATAAAACTTATAAACATTGTATGCTGTAACAATGTGGAAATTGAATAAGTGGCTGTCACAATAGTTTAGGTAATTTGATAATTTTTAGCTTTCGTGCAACATTGAAGGATTTGATTTCTCAAAAAAGATATATGTAATTTCACGAGCTCGAGAAATGTTTTCAAATGCTACATAACCACAAAAAAAATGGGGCTGAAGAATGTGTATAAGGTCGTTGTCATGAATATAAGTGAGAACAAGTTTGTTTATGAAAAATTACCTTTACTGTTGTTTGTGTTATTTTCTTATAGCCTACACTGCCATGAGCAAAAGCTACCACTACATCATTGGAGATGGTTGCTATCCACTTGGCACCATTTTTGTTTTCAATAGTAAAATTTGTGTTTCTATCGTAACCAGTCAATTGGTTACTATAACTACATAAGATGTTGAGCTCGAGAATTTTTTAATGGTCTTTGTTGTATACTAAGCAACAAGGACCAATTAAACATATCCATTCAACCTTCGTGAGTCAAGTAACATGAAACTTCAAATGTGACATACATCAGTATTAATGCGTACACAAAGAGTAAGAGGAGATTGTGCATATGTGATGAGCTGAGAAGCTGTTTAGAAGGGACAGATACATCATAAGGAAGAGTTATTATGGAAGAGTAGGCAGATGAAGAAGTATATCACAATATCTAGCCATGAAAAACATACTGTAATACTCTCTTGAAACCTTTAAAGTATTGTGGAACAAATATAGATGATTGGATCACATGGCTGCATGAAAACGTGACAGAATAATATGACAAACTTCAAATAGATGGTACATGATCTCCACTAAAGTTGATGCACTTCCTGGTTCAAAAGCTTATAGAAATGTTTCCCCCCACATTAAGTAGATTTAAGATGGATCATGATTGTGGGTAGACATCAACCATGAAAGTTGAGCCTGATTAGAGAACATGGGTGCCAAATTAACTAAAGTGTGTATTACTGTTACTCTTAAGATTATCAAATTGGATCATTGCATGAGAATATTGTATAGAAGGTATATGAAAATTCATTTTGTGGTTAATATGGATAATGCACAAACTCTAGAGTTTTGAGATATGCAAATGTTGTGTTGGGCATAGTGACAATGAACATGTCCATTTGCTTGATATTAGACTTTAGGCTACATGGAATTGAAACTCCTCCTATGTCTTTTCAACATTAAATGTGCTCTTATCTCGTCTGTAGCATTCCACATGTGGCCAGGTTGTATTATGGCACATAAGAAAGGTTACGCAGACTATGTTCCTATATCATGTTTGTAACATTCCCGATGATGTGGTGGGAGTGGTGTATTTTACATCAAAACAAGGTTTCGCGAAGTAGAATATTTGGGACGAGGAGTGGTAGAATGAGTCATGACCAGGCATGGTTGTATTAGGCGATTGTATATACGGTCGCCTAAATTACCTAAATTTGATGGTGATTAGGCAACTAAATTAAGGGAGTTACGATTTGGCATGTACATGTTATAAGCAATGGAGAGTGGACACGTATGTAGAATTGATGGATTTTTTAAATTTTTTTTTACATTAATGAAATTTTTGTAGAAAAAAAATATTTTTACTTTGAAAAAAAAATTAGTTAACTAAATTAGCCTAAATTAAATTTTTAGAAATTAAATTGATCTAAATTACCTTTTTAGTGTACTAAATTAGCATAAATGAACTTAGTGAGACTAAATTCGCCTAAATTAATGTTTTTGAATAGACTAAAGTAAGTTTTTTGAGTAGACTAAATTATACGTATTTAGGTAATTTAGGCGGGAGACTATTATATCCATGCCTGGTCATGACTTAATCCCATGGTGATAGAAAACAGGTCATTTGATTTTGATAATGATAGAGACAATGACAATGTGAGTACATATGCTCCTTTCAATAAGTTGAAAACAGATATCTGTAATTGCCATCTTACTCCGCCAATAAAGTGCAACCATTATTACTTTGGATATAACCAAGAGTAAAAACGCATGGATTTAACGATAAGGATTACCACGCATTCAAAGTAGTGTAAATTGTACTTGTGGTTCTAATTTCACAATCAACTAGATGAAAGATACTCATTAGCTGTATATAGAGTGTGAAGATGATTAATCATTTCAATGAGAAAGTATTATCATATTCATGATATAGCAATGATACATTGCGGTCTTCTCTTAGATTTGATAAGATATTGGCAGGAGTCTCTATATACGGCACATACGGAACTTTTGAGTCAAAGTTTCGTATTTCGTTTTTTTAAAGTTCCGTATATGGACCATAAATGACTTCGTTCACTTTGGAGGCGCTACTAACTACTAACAAACTTAAACTGTAGGTACCGTTTCGAACGCCTGTTTCGATAATCTTTCCACGCGCACTCTTCGCGAAATAAGTCCCAATCCATCTCTTCGTGCAGTTCCAAGGTGTACAAAGGTCGAGAGAGAAAAAATTCGAGCACGTATGAAGCAGTGTTCGATCTGATGAAAAGCTATTCCATTCTCCTTAACCAGCAAGAAATAGTTATGTAGTATCGACATGTCATTTTGGTTATTTCTGGTGTACAACGTTACTCCACCGAAGCAGTCTCCAAAGAGCACTTGCAGCATTTTAGCTCGCCTCGCAGTACCTCTTGGGGTTCAAGTGGTTGAGTTTCTAAGTCTTGCTCTGTGTACTTAGCCAGTGTGGAACTGTGCGCCATGTGAATTTTATTTAATGTTGGGCAATGACACACAATTTATATAGAGATGTCTCCTGATTTTTTAAGACTCATAGTGTTATCCAGCAACATACAGCAGCTAGCATTGAAGAAACTCAGGAGAAGTCGAAGAAGGCGACTGTAGTAGGGCTTTCTCTAGAGCATCATCGAGCCTGTTATGCAAGAAGTTGCGTTGAAGCCATGAAGAAGTTCAGGCAAAACTTGCCTGAACTCTGTTTGTTGAGACGGTGTCGAACGAAATTGTTTGTAATAACAGTTCCTTTGTTACTGAAGGAAGAAGTATCCGCTTTACTACATGGATGTTAAATTGTGCATGCCATCCATTGGCCAAATGAGAGCTTTTTGCTTCACGAATGCACCATTTACTCTTGAAATGTACACGTGTAAAAGTAACCGCGCTTTTCTATATGTCCTTGAAGAGTGTGCTGTCGCAGTTGAGAGGAGATGGGGAGTATGAGAGAAATTGGTTGTAACCATATTTCTTTCTTCTAGTTACGTGTATGTGAGAATCTTGCAGACGAATTCAATTTGTGCTTGTTTGAATCTCGAAGTTCGGTGGTACTTCTGATCAGGAGGGCAAGATAAGAGTTGACTGTTTATTTTTTTATGATGGAAGCCATGCAGAAAGGTGTTGCCTCATATTTTTTCCTAGAGTAATGTAGTTACTTACAAGGAGTAACTCCAGTCCTTGTTGTACTGAGCTACTCTCAAATCTCAGCTTTGCAGTACCAAGTTTTTAGGTGGACACTCGTAGAAAAGTTATTTGAAGCAATCTTGAGATTGTTCTAATTTACTGCGAGATTTTACATCGATTATTGAACGGATCTCGAGACTCTGAAATCGCCATCGATGCATACCAGCCGCATCATCTGTTGAATAGAGACGGCTTCCCTCATGAGCAGGTGCACGGTTTCAGAATGTCTCTTTGGTTTGAGCACATGGGAAGACTTGAGAACTGCTTCTTGAGCTCGGAGTCTTTGGAGTGCGTACAGACCGTCAACTCCATTGCAGATGAGTTGTGGGCGTACTACTACACGCAGGAGGAGCCAGTAGATTTGTCGGGACACCTTCTACCCTTCCCCGTCGCTGTCACCCACGAAGGAGATGTCACGGAGTTGCCAGGCATGACCTGCTTCCCAGACACTAAAGCTTCCATTCTGGGAGCCTTGCAAGAAGCCATGCTCCCAATTCTGACCACTTAAGAGGGTGGTGGATGTGTACTTTCATCTGTTATTACGTCTGCCCGACCGACTTTTGGTCGAAGTTGGCTGGCCGTGAAAGATCTTCTACAGTCCGGGAACGAGTGTCACGAGCAAAACTTGCCAGTCTCTGTGCATGCATAATCGGGACAACACTCGTCAGTGGTTACGTTTTATCCCCATCAACGACGACACTCTCTGCGAAGAACGTGAACGTTAATCTGTGACTCTATAAAAACCTGAATGCTGTGGCCTAGCTGCGAACGGGATCTGTTGCGTTGACAGGGAAGAGACTCACGGCGGAACAGAGGAGTAAGAATGTCCTGAAAAACAATTTTCTGCCTACTAGCTAGTCTAGATGCTGTGTGTTTCACACTCCATGCCCTGAACGAGGAACCGCCATCATTTTCAAGCATGCTAATCGCCCAAGACACGATTGTACAGTTCAGCGCATGAAGTTTGTTCTGTTGTAGTTAAAATTCTGAGCACGAGCCTTCGGATGTTGCCAACCGCTTGGATTTGAATATCTTGATCTTTCTCCAATGTTTGCCGAGTGCAGTAGCAGTGTAATGAAATAGACTTTCAGCAGTAAACTAGCACTGAATCTGAACTCCTGCATGAAGTCATAATTGAGCATAAACGGCAGGTTTTGATTTTTATTTCGTTCCCTTCAAATGTGGATGGTACTGTGATGCAGTGGAAACTATGTGACTTGTAGGTTGACTAAACTATTCCTCCATGACCTGTGATGGAATCTTAGCATCGTTTGTACCTTTTCTTCCGACTTGTATGAGTGTTTTTTTGGTACCTTGATTTTGCTGAGCTGATTTTGGTAGAGCTGAAAAGGATTCGGCTGAGCAAATGTTACTCTTTGCTTTTGCAGATGCATTTTTTGGGTTCTTGGTGAGGGTTTGGAAGCCCCTTTTAGGACATGTGAGCACTAAAGTTCTACTCTGAACTTCACATTTTTGGATTTGTATTTTGCTAAGTAGTTTTGGACTTTTTTCCCAATCTTGATGGAGTCTATTGAACCTCCTTCTAAGCGACTCCGCAAAACTCCATTCCAGCAAAAACATCTATTACAGTATGGTCTCTGTATAGCAAGTCGTGATGCTAGAACTTCTGAAGTGGTGGCAGTTAGGTGTAGATTCTGTGTATGTTTCGAACGCGAAGAACTTGTTAAAAAATCCTCTACATCTTGGACATTTGAGGGGCCTCCTTTCAGGACAGACAACTACATGCAGCATCTTTGCATCAATCATCAGGTGAGGTGGAGGAAGTATCAGAAGCTTTCGACTGAAGATAAGTACAAATATTTTGCTGTTTCTATTAAACATGCTGAAACTATTTGTCATTTCATGGAAAATCAGTCTGCCATGAGCACTTTTATAATCAGATGTTCAATTGTTGATGTGATTATAGGAGACATGCTATGGAATGAAAATGATTTGTATGGTCAATCTCAAGCAAATGCAATGTCACTCTTTAAACTAAATGATGATGGGAATTACTGTATTCAAATTAGCCAGAAAAAACAGTTTGAGCTGGTAATTCGTTTTGTTGCACGAGGAATGTCCTTCTCAATGGCTGCTGATGCAGTTCAGGATGCGAAAGAGTTCTGTGATATTCCTAAACTTGGATTTTGTAGTGAATCTCTG
The DNA here is from genome assembly GCA_037833965.1 of Marchantia polymorpha subsp. ruderalis. Classification (NCBI taxonomy): domain Eukaryota; kingdom Viridiplantae; phylum Streptophyta; class Marchantiopsida; order Marchantiales; family Marchantiaceae; genus Marchantia; species Marchantia polymorpha. The sequence continues at coordinate 15,077,387 of AP031357.1, forward strand.
GTTGCTTCTTATGTTAGAACTGCATGCGCCATATCTATTGAAAATATTGCTCAGATACTACACTCGGCCTGGACTTTTTCTGTAGCCTTTGATGCCTCTTGTGACCTACAGGGAGTTTCTTGGATAGATGTTCGAATTCGGTTTTATCAAAATTCTTCTATTGAAAATCTGCACCTTATCACACTTCCTTTTTCTGGTAGACATACAGGATTGGCTATGTTTGAGATGTTTTGCAAGTTGTTTGATGCAGTTTGTCCCTTATGGAAAGACAAACTAATTGGGTGTTCAACTGATGGTGCTACAAATATGACAGGACATTTATCTGGAGTTGTGACAAGTATTCAGGAAGTAGTTAGACCAAATTTCATTCGTGTATGGTGTTTGCTGCATCATATAGATATTGTGATGCAAAAGATATATATTAAAATGCTGGCTGTGGATTTCAGAAGACTCTAACCTCACTGATTTTTGTTTTACGACGTCAGAAAATTTTGATAGATGAAATGCAAGCTATTTGTCCAAATTTATTTACTACTCGTTGAGCCTCTATGTCACGTGTATCTCGTTTTTTTGGTCAAAAGAAGATCTGAAATCATGGCTTATTTTGAACAGAGTGATGTTTCTCAAAGAATTCGTGACATGCCTTCATTATCTTGATGGATTATGGTTGCAGTTGTAAGTGAGCTTTCAGGACATGTAAGTCAGTGTGTGGAAGGTTTACAAGGAAGAAGAACTACTTTGCAACACCAAAAGTCAGTTTTTCAAGATCTGCTTACTAACTTACAGCGTTTTGCATGTGTAGAGCGAGTTGGGTTGATTTAAATTCATCCCCAGCGTTTGACATTGTAACCTTGGACAGATGGGAAGTTAGTCATGCCAATCTGATTGGGTTAATCGAAGATCAAGGTCTGTTTGCTACCCAAGCATTGGCAGAGATGGACACAGACTCAAAAAGTGAAGTGTTGCATGCAATTGACAACCTGTTTTTGGAAGCAGTTTGTAATTTGAGCAAGGTAGAAGCTACTCGTGATGAGTTGAACCAGGCAGCTTCTAGTATTTTGCCACCTTGCTTGCCTCAGGAACTGGTAGCTATGAAGACACGAGAAATTGTTCAGTTAGTTCTTAAATATCAAGATCGTCTTCAAGTTTCTCGGGAACAAGAGTACATAGATAAAATAGTGGAAGAACACAAAGAGCTTCTGGTTTTTGTAAACAGAGAGCATCGTCTTCGAAATGCTTTGAGTAGGTTGACTGAGCAGTCTGAGTTTTGTGAAGCTTGGAGTACTCCGAATATTAGGAACAGGTTTCCTCGACTTATGGAATTTGTAGGAGAATTAGCTTGTCCATTTCCTAATACTGCAACGGTAGAAAGTGATTTTTCAGTTTTGAAATGGGAGAAAGATATTCATAGGTCCAATATAACTCCCATTTCTCTTGAAGGTATATTACACTGTCGTCAAATTAGAAGTTTATTAAAGAAAACATGACAGATTTATGTCATGTTCCGTATGTTCCTTATTTTGTTTTGAAAATGTTCCTTATTTTGACGAGATACGAAACATAAGGAATTCGCCCTACATAGAAAGGCCTGGATATTGGAGTTTGAATCATTTGAGTCTCGCATTGCGAGAAGTTCATGATTGATACTCTAACCGTTCACATGACATTGATATGATTGTATGTATAATTTGATAAGTAAATTGAAAACAAATAAAATTGTACTTTTCTCAGAAGCTTCTTTAAAAGTTTTCAACTAATTGGACCTATCGTGCAATTCAAGAGGTTATGTCTTCATTTGTTTGGTTGTCTCACCATAAATCATGATAAACTTTTTAGTCATAATCAAATTAAAGAAATATCGAGCCCATAAGTATTGTGGACCGCCAAAACTTTACAATCGCCCTAATTAGTGGGAATCAAAAGTCCCTAATAAGTGCAACACTTTTGCCGTTCTTACTTAGTGTTGACTATACAAATTACGCTTATGATTGAACGCATCATAGATTTCTCAAGATGTTCTCCTATATATTTTAAAAGATTAAATTATATAGAAAGAATGACAATTTATTATTATATGTTTTTTAATCAATATCGTATATGTTTTTGTCTTATAAACAGATAGTAATACAAGTATTTTTTACTTACAACACCAAACGTATAAAAGAGAGGGTGTTCCGTGATAAGTTAGGAGCAGAGTTGGACAGTGAGATGAACCCCACGCTTGTGCAGCAAAAAATTGCTCAACAAATAGTTGGAACAATCAACAAAACCTGTGAATTGTGAAAGGTTTATTGAACTCTGTTGCGAAGTTATCCTCTGCAAAGTACAAAGCACCCGCTCTAGTCAAATATAAAATGGATTGAGATACAGAAAGTTGATGGGAATGAAGACAGCCTAGCCCCATCCTTCCCCATTGGTTTCACATATGTACGACGTTGTGTGGTCTTCACATCCTTTTGCTAAATACTTGGTACTGTAAAATGCCAATAAAAGAATTGGCAATTGAAAATGGTCGAGCCTTCGTAAAAGTACATTTAAGGAGTTCGAATTTGTGGGTTGGGACCGGACCGCATGAACGGCGCGCTAAATAAAAGTACACTTCGTGGATAAATTGGCTTTTCTACAGCCAAAACTACTAATTCATTCCATTTTGGTGTGTGTGGCAATAAGTCAATAGAGGAAATGACCTTTTCTTTTCAGAATTCAAGTACAGCATTTTATTCTGAGAACTAGCTGAGAATAAGAATGAGCTCCAAATGAAGAATTTCTGGTTAATTTTTGCGAACTACATAAGCTCTTGGGTGGTTCAGGTCACGCCTTCACTGGCTGGTCTGTTCCTGGGAATTCCTCACTGTTCCCTTCGGGGACCGGGCCTGGTCAATCTGACCATCGCCCACCTGCTGTACCGTGCCCGTACTCGCAATACTGAAACAAAAAAGTCGAATAATATCGTCTCTTTCAAAGGTCAGATGATTTGTAATTGCGACAGGACCGGCCGATCCAGAGAAACCATTATTCAGAATTAATTGTATCTGTGGACTTCATCTCGCGATACCAAGGTTAGCCCTTAAAAATACCCCTTCCTCACAGAGAATTAGACACTATGTAACTTTTTTGCATTTGAAAATTATTAATTAAATAGTTCGAGGAATACGAGCAAGGAAGGAGCATCAAACATAATGCCCCGCAAAACATGTATTATATTGCAGAAGATCCAAAGATTCAAATCATTAAAATTCGACGCTTGAGGAAGCGATGCATAGTCTCTCCGAGACCGGGAAAACGGCGGCCATCTTTGTGGGAATAAGGGGTAATATTTAATTTCTATTAAGCAGTGAGGCGGGCGTGGATTAGACTAAACCCTAAGACTAGTCGCAAGCAGAGAAGGAGCCAGAGAAAATGCGCATCGGCTGAAAGGTGCGTCTATGGCATTAAAAGCCCAAGCCATAGCCCAAAGTGCACACCATAAATGAAGGTTGCCTAGGACGCAGCTCTAGAACGCTTCCACGGACGAAAAGCGGACTGCAGATCCCACCTGCTTGAACACTTGGCCTCTTGTGGGAAATAAAACCCCGGAAGCCAATCATTAGCCCATAAGCAAGTAAGCACGCCAAAAAGGCAACATGGTACTTAAATTTCGACGGCTTCCGTGGGCAGAATAATGCGGAAACGAGCGAGAGATGAGGGAGCAGAATGGCAAATTCCCCAGGGCACTAAAATAGTGGCAGGAACGGAAGCTTCTGGATCACTCTTCGTCTGTTGCGCGGAAGGACATCCGTCAGTGAGCAGGAGGTCGGTCAGTGGAAGAGAGAGTGACTCATACGTGACAGAACGCTCTGAGAGGGCGAGAGCAGCGGGACGAGGCCCCAAGTGTTAATTCGGACGCAAATTCGCGCGGGTTTGAAATCTCGTGCTCGTGCTCGTGTCCGTGTCCGTGTGTCTGTGTCTGTCATGATCGAAATTGACAAGCGCATGCCCGCGAGTAGCAACGCTGTCGATTCTTCTTCGCCGATGCGAGATTGGTCTCGGCGCCAATCAGTGAAAATGCGTAGGGCGTGAGCTTCTCTGTGAGAGGAGGAAGGGGCAGAGAGAGAGGGAGAGGGAGAGGGAGAGGAAGAGGAAACGCGAGCTTTTCGTTTTTTTTCAAACGCAGTTACACGTTCTGCCGTCAATGATTGGTAAAATTAAGAAGTGGAGTTACATGAGAAGTTGAAGCTCTTCCACATTTTAGTTGAGACTAGATTCGAGCTGAGCGGGTGGGGAGCTGTATTGGGAATTCTCGATACGCAATCGCAGTGGAGGGCACGCCGAGAGCATGTTATGACCGAGAATCACTTGGCCACTCCAAGTACCGAAAATCTACCTGCATTTCAGCCTTAAGCGAGTCGAAGTGGCTGGTTGGGAATTGCTGGCCAGACGCTCTGCTATCCTGTCTAAACCCAGCTCGTTGGTCGAGCAAAGCTACAGTATACGGCGATGTCGCCAGTACGCTGAAAATGTTCAATGTTGTATTGAGGAGAACGCGGCCGGATTCAGCAGTCAGTGGGACTTTCACCTAGATACATTCCACAGATCTAGAGTCGCGTTCCAGGTAGGAAGCATTACCGTGCCAGAGCTTAAGCCAGCTCTGGATTCTTTGGGAGATGGAAGGTTGATGGCGTAGGGTTTTGGAATTGGTTCTCTGCAAGCTCACCGACTCGGCAACGTCAATTAGTTGTGATTTGGCGAGGATCGGATCACGGAAATTGGACTTTTGGAAGTATTTTCTGATTTTGCTGTCCTGTGAAAGACCAAGGCTGCGGGGAGTGCTTTACGTCTTTTTCCTTCACGGGTTATTGAGAATTAGTAGTCGAATTGGGTGGAGCAACAGGGGATCTAGTGATCGTCGCGTCGTCCTGCAGGCAACGATTGAATCTGTACTAGTCGGGCTGTATTTTGTAACATGCTTTGCATGTTGCATGCTTTAAGGGGTAGTGACTCAGGGCACGTCTAAGTTAGGGTACTGCCAACGAGAGGGTTTTGAATTGAGAATCTTTGGAACGTAGGATGTGAAATCAAGACCCACTGTTCTAAAGTTCTGTCTTCGAAGCTTTATTTGCAACTCGGTGCTTCTTAGATCATCATGACAGCAGCGTCCGAAGAGGGTACGGAGAACAATGGCTCCGCTGAACCAGGTGCGCATGATGCCGATACTCAGGAGTATTCGGATGTGGATCTCGCTGCCTTTGCTCATCGCAGCAAGCCTCATGATAATAATGGAGATCTGAAGTCTCCATGGGCACGTCTAGGTTAGTCCCTTTCTCTATTGGATACCACACCTTCACCCAGTTTGGTGAATTGGTACATCGTCCGTGCGAACATTCTTCGTATTTTCTCTGCGAAAAAGTTGAGCTGAGCGCAGTCGTTGATTGCAATCTTTTTACGTGTTGTGTAGCTGGTGTTTATCCGGACGGTGATTCGGATTTAAGCTTATAGTGTAACAATGATTCCTTAGAGTAATTATAATTGTTGATGTTGTTTGATGCTTATTTCTTGCCGCTGTCATCTGCATATTGTATCTGGTATTTGTTGTACCTGTTCTAGACCTTCCCGTCGATGATGAGACTCAGTTCACGAGACAGCTAAATCCCTACATTTTGGGCTGATTTATGACAGTTTCTGTCGACAAAAACTTTCCAAACATAGAGCTGGCAAACAGTGAGGTCTATGTGGGTCGAGCAGATGTCGTAAGTGCAAGTGGTAAAGAAGACTTGCACATTAGCAAAGCTCACTGCAAAATTTGGAGGAGTGGTGAGAATGGATCATGCTACATACAAAATTTAAGGTTGGAGAAATTATTCAGATTACTTGAATCCATAGTGTCTTTCATCATGACTTCTTCTTTGAAAGAAGTGCAACAAATCAGTATGCTTGACTCATTTGGATGCATCTTCTCGTGCTCTCTAGTGTTGCCTTCTACAATGGTCCAATTGAAAGGTTGGCCAGCTAAAGCTGATGACTCACAGTGGGTGCAGTGTCAACGGGACGACCGTTCAAGGAAAGCCCATTGAGAAAGATCTGCATGTAGTTCTTCATCAAGGTGACGAAGTTGCTCTTGGACCTCATCCTTCAGGTATCTACACAAACCAAGAAAGTAAACATCTTACTGTAGATGCTCAGCCCTCAACGGTTCAATTTTTATTGCCACACAACGATCACAGAATTGATTTCTTTTTGCTAAAGTAGGTACAGAAAGACATGAGCTTTGTACCATGCACATCACGATAGTCGAGATGGTACTTGTCAGCGTCTATAACAAATAGAGAGAAGGGAAACAGAGTCAAGGAGATGTCTTTTACATGAGCATCAGACGGAGTCGGTAAGTTGCCTACAATGTGATTGCCATGTGGCAGGTTGTCCGGTCTTCATCTTTCAGATTATCAACAAAGTTCAGCTTGGGCAGCAAAAGAGAGGACCTGAGGTACTTACTGGCTGCTTCGCTTGTTGGCATATTCAACCTTTTGACACTGGTTGATGCCATATAGAGTTCTGAGGTTGCTGGCAAATCAGCAAAGTTGAAGCTTCAGTAGATAATATTTCTAGATCACATAAAAAGATGCCGTTCAGGTGTTAGAAATACCACTGTCATGCATTTATTGGTAGTGATCGTAAGCGTTATATATCTTATGCATTCGCAGGTTGAAGCAGACACAGCTGCTGTTGATGTGGCTGAGCATGAGGGAGAAACTGCGCCGTGTCCAAAGAGGCCGAAGGTTATATAGATACCTCATCCAAAGTTTACGGCTGATTTCTAATTTAGGCATGGATTATCGTAAAAGATTAATTCCTCGTCGAACTGTTGTGAGTGGTTTGCTTTCCGGAATTGAAATTTCATGAAATTGAGAAATTAGGAAGCTTTTGTCCTAATCAACTCTGTCAGTCTTGTTTTCTTGTTGATATGTAGTAAACTGAATTTAGAATTTTCGCATTCCTACAGATGATGGAGAATCTTGAAACATTCAAGTGCAGCATTTGTCTAAATGTATGGCATGACGTAGTATCTCTTACACCCTGTCTTCATAGCTTCTGGTATGATTCCTCACCCCGATTGCGGTCTGAAAATGTATTCACGTTCTTCACATTTACTCTAGCAATCATTGAGTGTTTTTTTCTTCCATTTCTTCGCTTATCATGGCCCCGTACGTATCACTTGCGTCATTCACGAGCACAGATCGACAGATTGTTGAGGAATGGAGACGCCTATTGCTACTGACCGTTAGTGACCATTATATTTTCATTAGACAATTTCAGCTCTTGCTCTTGTTTTCATGGGCGTCTCATCTTGGAGTCAGTGTTTCTCGTTCGCATCATTGTAAAGTAGATCACTGCACCATTGTGCGCGGTCTTTGCGAACCTGCTGACGAAGATCCAGTCCATAAGTTGAATCGTTGTCCGATAACGAATCTGTTCAGAAGTTGCGACCAAGAGATTTCACTTGTTTGACATTAAAGTGTTGTTTTGATGAAACAGCAACTCATGCTTTTCTGATTGGTATCGACGATCTCGCAAGATTGGAACTGAGTGCAAGTGTCCTCAATGTCGTGGCACTGTCACATCTGCAAGTCGGAATCATACCCTTAGAGGCCTCGTGGAGGTATAGTTCTTCATTGTGAACCTCATGCAAATGTGCCACAGTAAGGTTTACATATAAGGGTTTAAAGCCTGTGTGTGTTTATCTTCATCCCTACATTTTGAAGCGTTTGTTCTGACTAGTAGGTCTGACTGCATGTAATGATTTAGTACTTCCACTTCAAGACACTAAGTTTTATTTGTTAGCTGTAATTGTCTTCTCCTAAGCGGAGGATCTGGAACAATAAAACTTTGAGAATCAGTTTATGTCTGTCGCAAACTTCAGGTGCAACAGCGGACCTTCACGTAACATCCTTTTACGCTTTTCGTCGTTGCAACTTGGCAGGATATATTGAAGGAAGATCCAGATCTTTGTCCTTCACCCGAGCATATCCTGGAAATGGAGAAGAAATCTCTATTCAAAGCTGGTTCCGAGTCACAGGTATTCGACTTATATTGCGTCCCGTTTGAAACGGTCTTCTTAATACAGTGATGATCTTCACTTCTAGAAAATATCAGCGAATCACATGAGGGGCAAGCAAAAAAAGTGGTTTGGAGGAATATTGCTTGAGCTCGGGGAACATACTGATTCTTATGTACGGCTGGATCTAGCTACAGTGCAGCTAACCTACCTGTTAATATTTTTAAAAATTTCTCGTCCTTCACATTGGTTGTTCCAGTTTGGAAGTTGTGAATTATGTCTGGAACTCCGGTACATACTCCCACACGAGAAGTGAAAAGTGTTCCCAAATCTGTTGTCCCAAGATATATTACTGTTATGGCTTACATTCCAAGGGTGAAAAGAACTTCAATTCTTCCCCTTCAAGGTGCACATCGCGTGTCCAATGTAGACAGATAAGCAGCAAATCATTTCGCTTCAATAAGACACTGAGGCTGTGTACATATGTATGTAACATAGCATGAAATATCTACTGGAAACCGCAAATCATTCCACTCGAAGACCGCTCTTTGCTATCAAATAAAAGTGTAATTGTCGAGAACTGGGAGGGAGTGCTTTCTGTTCTTGGAGTTTCAAGATGAATGACACTATAAGTATTTTTCACAATATGGGATTGAATTCAGTCTCCGCGTCGTCGCAGGGGAGTGATATTTTCCTTTCGTAGCAACGAGGCATAGGACCTTTCATCTCTGTTTGATCATGAGTCAGCTATTTAAATAAGGATATATGGTCTCTTGGATCGTACGTCTGAATATTTAAGGGAGGTTGTGGTCACCATCTTGAAAGGTTTAGTAGATACAATATTGTAACGATACGATTTCTGATCGTCAGATGTATGGATTGAGATCAATATTTTCTTACGCTATCGTCTGTGACATGTAGTTCAAGTTCGGAAAAGACCGCTGGGCTGATGATGAGATGCAAGAATCGACGGTACTAAGTTCAGATGATGAAGAAGATGATGAAGAAGACGAGGAGGAAGAGTACAGTGGATGCTTTCAATGCTCAGTGCATGGAGGTACACAAGATATTATAAATTGAGCATCCTGACACTTCATGCTGCAAATAAGTTCGCTATTTATGTCTGTCAATTTTGGAATGCTTGAAATTTCGTAGGTATAAATACACATTGTTAATACACACTGCATGTCTTTTTGAGGCTGAAGGACTGGCCAAATCACTATTTTGTATCTTATTCTTACCTGATTATGAGTAGCACTGCACAGCACTGCACGGATCTTTGGTCTTCACACATAGTATATTAAAGACCCGCGAATGTGGAAATCCCCGCCATGACTGAGATCTCAACTAGCATACTGTATTTAATGTCTGAGGTGGTTACTATACTATGATATGCAGAAGGAGATGATTTCGGGGGGTTTCAGTGTGCTCCGGACCAGCCTCACCTGACGTGTTCTGGCTGTACTAGTGCATTTCCAGAAAGACCCGATCTTGAACATGTCGCACAGAAGTGTAAGTTTCCTAAACTCGAGAATTCTCTAGTAACAAGTATCAACATGCATGAAGTCAAATATAGTTACGGAGGCAAATCCGTTCGTTCCTGATATCTAATAAGGAAAAAATGCAGACTTTCTCTTTCTCTTTCTCTGACTTACTTCGGGAATTCCCATTGACAGGTCAAGTCTGTACGAAGGCATACTGCAGAAGTTACTGGGAGTCACAGTCACATGTTCTTAGTCTACCTTTAACTTGTCTCAAGATCGAGCCGGTAATGTTATATTTCTCCTCTTGATATCGTCGTCCCTGAGCACCGCTAAGTCCTGGTTCTATGGTCTTTATCTGTGAGAGGCAAACACCAATGGTTTCATTTGGTTAGGAGCCTGGTGGATACTGTGATCTCACCTACTTGGACTCCATGCATGCAACTCCGGTCCCATGTCATTTTTCTCTCCCTACGATTTTGTTGCCACTGCTCACCGGGCATTGTTTATTATCTTGCCGTTTCTGACATTATTATAGCCAATTTGGAGCCTGCATCTTATAGATACAAATTCTAAGCCAGAAAAGTATATTTTTGCTAGCCTTTGTCTGCATTTTAATGTAGTACTAAATGCAGATACAAATATATTGAACTCTCAATGTTATTCTGCAGATGGCATCTAGAGAGTATCTTGAGATGCCGATTGAGACGTACAGTGGCAATACCTATGAGCAAGAGGTGACTTGAGTAGAACTATTGGTTGTTATTGATCCATAGTTCAGATGTGGAAGGTGTTCATTTAGTTCATTTAGTCACTTCTGTATCACAATGGTTGTAGCATGGTGACCGATGCTTGCAGTTGGGAGGGTGATGTCAGAAAAATGATCCCATGGCCCGCTTGGGTCCCCTGGACGATGAATTTTTTTTTAAATTTCTTTTCTGGCAATCAGTTTTCTGCTGCTAAAAAGCCATCTTAGTAGATACGTATTTTCTTGTCCAGGTCACAAGACAGTACATGGCAGAACAAGGCCTCACTTTGCAAGCTGTAATGAGAGACTGGCTTCCAAGACTTGACACTGGTCAAGCAGGTATATTTTACCTCAAATAAGAATATTTATCTCGCTTTTACATGCTCCAGCAAAATGTCGAGAGGTATCAATCGGTTGCTGTTAACTTAAGAAGTGTTTCCATTGATTTTCTCAGATGGTTCTGTTGCAGGTCAGCCTCGAAATGCTTTGCACATGCAACAAAGGGTCACCTCATGCTCTGCTGTCTGCGAGTATGAACCCTCCACTTTATTCTTCTGTTGGTTTATGTTTTTACTTTCAAATTTTTTAATTTTTAGTGGCATTCAAGTCTTGATGCTGACTGTGATCTTTGTTGTCAGCAAATGCGCAGAAGAGGTCATCGCGCACCTTTTATACGAGTTCCGACGTTTTGTGCCAAAAACCGTTAGTTTCTTCACCCACAGAAGTCATTTGAACTCGTATTGTTCTCGAAGCTGTCTGTTGTTTCTTTGAAGAACAATCCGGTCTAGGATCCTAATGACGGTTGCTTTAAGTTTTTCTTCGTGCATTTTTGTTGTATCCTCGCCACCTTCATATTTACCAGGACGATTCAATACTGTACAGGAGCTGCCCCCAGATGCTGCGGGTAGGCCCGATTGTTGGTACGGGCACGAATGTCGGACTCAAATCCACAAGGAAAGTCATGCCCGTAAACTCAATCACGTTTGCGACCCCACCACTCGCAACTCTCTTGCGCGATAAATGCAAGAGGGCATAGATCTGAAGACTGGGCAGTTGTGATTACAATTGCCTCGCCGATGGCAGCTTGCAGGGTGTTTATTCTTCCTAGAGTTACTTTACTCTCCATAGACTATCGGCTAAATGGATGATTCGTAGGCCTTTTAATTCATACTACAATGTTGCTGCCGGGCTTGGATGTACGGGTGTCAGTTAGACTGACACCCGTACAATGTTGCTGCCCGGCTGTAATCTACGGGTGTCATTTAGAATTGACAACCGTAGGTCCATGAAGCTCTCAAGGGTTTCTCGGTGCGAGAAGGGCCGTCCTCGAGTTCTTCTGGAAATCCAATCAGGCGCTGGATTGTGCCTGAGTTATGGAGGCAGGTCTTAGGCTGGAAATGTGTCTTAGGTTTATGTCTATGAACAGGGTCTATTCCACTTTTTGGAGTAAGTTAACATGGAAGAATTTTGAAGCGCAGACGGCATTCTTGAACGAACTGACTGACCTAGAAACAGTTGTCGTAGGTGATCTATAATTTGTGCTCCAATGAGATTGTAAACAAATGAAGGTTCTCGTTTGAGGTCTCATATTGCTAAGCTTTTCGAACACGCAGGACTTGATCAGTACTTTCAAGGCAGATCAGCTTTCAGTTGGTTAAGTAAGCGCAGTAAACAATGTAACAACTTCTCTAAGCGTCATGGTTTTTTGATAACCCGATGTATGCATGCATGGCATAACGTGTGAATAAAGGACGGAATGTGACAACGCACACTAAATTGCAGAAGTAGAAAGCCACCAGTAATTTTCTTCCTTCGGTCTAGTTCCTCCATACAATGACTCATGTAGTCATTGTGTGGAGGACTAAGACCTAAGACTCCTTTTTTCATTGTGTGAAACGTCGAATGCGCGTCTATAAATTTTGATCTATAAAGGTAGCCATTATAGACCGAGGAGAGTCGTCTTTAGTAAGGCCTCTCACTCCATTGAGTCTGTTTCTGCAAAATCCATTCTCAAATTCATCCGAAGCAATAAGTGAGAATGGATCGGCCTCTTCCGGTGAAGTTACTAGAGGGGTGGAAAATCACTCGGTGGTCAATCAACGACGTATAGCGGATTCATGTTAGTAAATATCTTGTCCAATTTTAGTTATGTACATAAACACTGGCTGGATCAAACTAGACCTTCAGTCCCAACCCCATTGTCCGTGAAAGTGTTTGAAATTGATGTCATGGTCCGTTGAGGAGAGATCACAAATCTAACCGATCCTCAATGACGTGATGTATTGTGATGTATACGTATGTGTCTGATCAATGCGACTCTTGTCAAGTTATCACAAAACTCCATGTTCACTCCTTATTCGAAAGTTGACGTTTTGTCACGACAACACATCCCTTTTCACCTGTTGGCATATCGCAAGTGGTTCATTGTTTGAGCTACAATGTTACCATTTCGGGACGTCGGAGTGAGTCTTGAGTCTAGAGGTTTTTCCGTAAGAGTCTTATCGTAGGAAATTGGCCCAAGAGATATGAGGATCTCCACTGATATGGGTCATATATTACGGTGAGAAATCCATGCTTTGTTCGAATATTGAGAACGAAGTGGGTGTTAAAATATTCAAGCCCTATCGGAAAGGCAAAGGTATGCTTTATTCAAATTCTTACTTAAGATTTGACTTATATCGCGCAACTTTTTCTTCAATGTACAATGATTGACTTGAGGATGCAAACTCTTTAATTGAATCAGAGAGTTGAAAAAGCGAGTGCATTGGCTAGTCAAGATGATTTTGAAAATATTGCTTATGACGAATGTAGATATTAGTAATGACCGATGTAAAAATGAGAATGTTTACTGGTTGCTTGCAATTCAATCCAGCAATCTACAATTATCAATGGCACAAAGTAATCTGGCACTCACTGATAATAAATGGCTTCCTTCATTCAAGTGGTTACTCCAAAGCGTGACTATTTGGCGAGGATTTATTTTTTCGAAGTTCGTACTTTGTAAAAACCACACTCGCCTTATTTTAATTCGCATGGATGTTTAGCGAGTGACGTCAAGTAAACCACTCGACTCTTTGGAAAAAAAGGGTCTTTGTACTACTTAAAAAAACACCTTGGTGATGAGCGTATAATTCTCCCCCAAGAATCATATAAATCACATGTACGGTAATTTCTTTTAATCCACAAATGTCATATCCATTTATTGAAGTTAATTAATGTAACATGCTTCTGAGTTTCAAAGTGCATAAAAGTAATCTAATATAGATATGTTGAACTTCTTGCACATCATATGCTTGCGAATAAGAAGCAATTGCTTAAAATTCCTATCTTATATGAGTAGCTTTGTAACTAATGCACATCTTGATTTGTTCAATCTATAGTTCATGAGCAACTTTATGTTTGCCTTATTTCATTTTTTAACTAAAATTTTGCTCAACAATATCTTGTCATATACCGGTGTGCAATCAATAATAGTTTAACTGTTTTCAAGCATTTTCAACTTTCATTTCGATTTGATTTTGAAAAATTTTTCCAAGCTTGTTTTACTAGAATATTATTTGTAAATTTTCAACACTTACAAGATTGATTATTGCAAGTTAAGCTAATCTTAAGCAGCTATTGTATTTGAAGGTGGAATGTTTCCGTCATAGTTTGTTATCACTTAATACATTCTCACGTCCTCTAGAAGATACAATATTTTGATCATGAATGTAATATTGCATGATGTATGAAAATTTATTCAATTACATCATATATAAATATAAATATATTATTTAGCTATTAAAACTCTTAGATAAAAGATATTGTAGGTTGCTTCTAAAATGCGTGGAAAGCTTATGATGCTGATCTTCAAAGGTATCACTGATGAAGCCTGCTTCTTTTTAACAGAATTGTAGTTTTTTTTTCAGATTATTTAAAGTAATTTGAGTCAATCTACAAGTTTAAATTTGATATCATAACATATTATATTTAATTTATGATTCATCAATGTGATTTTTGGGTTTAGCTTGAAAATAGCTGAATTGATGTTAAAAGAAGTCCATTGACCTATACATTTTTGTCAACATTTTTATGATACAGAAGTTCGTTACATGCACATTTTTGTAAACAAAATATCGAACATTATTTTATTATACTGCTTGCTTTTAGTTCTGGATATGAAGGTCATGATCAAATGGGTTAATGTAAATATTGGATTACAAATCTACTTATGCTTAGAATGAAAAATGATGAGTTGAAAGAGGTTTTCACTTTATGCAATATTTTATTTACACAATATCTAATACTTTCAAATTACATTTCATGTGGAATATCACAAAAATATGCAAAAACATACATTATATAAAGAAGTTGTACTGTATTTCTGCATCGAATTTGATTGAAGATATAATTTTTTATTTCATAGTAAACTTATGATCAATAAAACCATTCTACGGTTTTATTGTTATAATTCTAAGTATAACACGTGTGTTCTTTCTCTTATACTAATAATGACATAGACTTACATTTCATCTAAATGTGATAATGATAGTGAAATTGCATTGTTATTCACAATTCTTCTACTTTTAAATGCTTTGAGTTTACAAAAACTTTCATCGGAAGGTTTTCTTACACTTTGAAATCAAAATGACTATAATGAACATTGTATCCATGATTGTATTTATTCAGTTGTCACAAGCCATTGGACGTCAAAATCTGAACCGTCATGGTAGGGATGGGCACGACTCGGCTAATGTGTTTTGTTACCCGGCTCGCCCATAAATATTGCCAACTCTATCCGAGGTTGAAAACGAACCGTAAACTCGGTCCGAATTTACGTTTTCAGCCGATTATCTACTCAGGTTCGGCCGAAACTATACAAGAACATTCATTTCGGCCGAATATTTCGGTTGATTGCATTCTCCTACCTGACGCTGACCTTCACAGGGACACTGGTGCTGCTTCGAGCGGACTCTCAGAGTCAATGCAGATGAGTTCAGAAGCAGGAAGGATTTCGCTCATCGTCGATGGACGAATGATGGAATTGTATTACAGGGTACAGTCTCACATGGTTTCGTCCTCCAGCTCAGACGAGATCAGCCTGATCGGTAACGCGGATGGAGCGACAGACGAGTCCTTTCTGATATTCTGATGATTTCTGGTCCCATCGTTTGAGGTCCACGATGGTCTCCAAAAGCACTCGCCGGTCAATTGGAGTCTCAACTTTTCAATGGCTTCGGTCCGACTCCTCGAATGGCAGTCAAAACTGCGATCTGTTATCGGATCAGATCCCAGATTCAGCCGACAAAGCCGACCTGTCTGCACCTGGAATACACTCGATGACAGTCCAGGCGGGATTTGATTACTCGCGAGTTGTCAGATCGGAATGTGCAGATTCCTCACTGCGATCCCTGCATCTCTGGTGGTCGACGGTGTCCGTCGATGAGAAGGGATTTGATTCGTGGAAGAGAAGAGAAGAGAAGACAAGGAAAGAACGACGAGGATGGGCCTCTGCAAGTACAGTAGCCGATTCTGACGCAGTCGTGAGTTGGCAGGCCCAGGATGTCCCGAATTCTCGCACCACGTCTTCCTCTTTTCATTCTTCAAATGTTCTTATTTAAATGCTCGGGCTGCCAGTTCCTAGCTCTCGACCCACCTCATCCACCTAAGCTTGCTCTCAGCAGCTTTGCCCACTTACTAAGCACCTCATGCACCCCTTTCCAGATCAGTTCATCTAGTCTTTGCTCGTTTAAAAGTGAAGCTTTCCACTCAGAGATATGATGCTCACTCCTCAGGAAACGTGGTAGGGTAGTGCAGCTGAATTCCAGCGTACCAAGACAAACCCTGCGATCCCTGTAATGGTTGGTTCGTAACTGAGCATGAGATCCAGAAGCTCATCAGTGAAAGGCTACCAACTGTAATTGGGCAGAGGGAGCCAAGTTTTATGTATCGGAATGTTGGGCACTTGGAGCGACAATTTGTCAGACTCCAAATCTTCAGTGCTCGATGATGCCTTCGTTGTGCAGCTGCAGAACTTCAGATTATCATTAGACCGGCCGAGGAAACCCAAGGCACTTTGATGATTTGACAAGGGAAGAGGTCTCCATTTCTACATTGATCCATCGTTGTAGCAAAAGGAAGGAAGGGTTTAAACTGATTCTCTTGGTCTCCTTCCTATGATCACATCACGATTGGATCGTAGAGGTTGCAGCCTCGTGAGCCCTGCAACTGCATGAGTTCAGCAGAGAATTGCGGTCCAGGAAGATCGACCCTACAACGCTTTGGTTTTGTTGTTTTCTCACCCACAGGCAGAGAACGGACTATCTTTGCAGCAGACGATGGGTCTGCGAATCTGGGCCTGATTTGGGTGGTCCAGTGTGGTGAGATGTATTCCCACTGTCCGAACGCAGGATCAGCCGCTGGCCACAATGATGTATCGAAAGTCATGAATCCTATCCACGAACATCAGGCCATCACTATGGACCATCGTTTGACAAGATTGCTGCTGAGAATTGCCGTAGCGAAAGCAGCTTCATCCATCGGCCCATGTATCTATGAATTCTGTGCAAGAAAAGCCGCACCGAAAAAGCCCTCGACAAAAGCTCCAATCCGCCCGTGTCTTGCTGTTGTACTGTCGCTCTCCCTGTACGTGACCCACTCTCCAGATTCCAGCTCAACTGGACCTGTCTATCACAAATCAAACCTCAATCAATTTCAATATATTATTCAATCAATCAGCCCGGACGACGCTTTCGTATTATAAAAACCGGACGAAGATCACGTACCTGGCTATGGCTTGTCGATCGAAACTTCAAGTAGCCGCTGTAGACCAGTAAATGCACAAGCTCTCTCCTGCGGCTCAGAAGCAGACAAGGAGTGACAGCAAACGTGCACTGCTTACATCTCAGAATCTGGACATGGACCCTCTCACAGCAAGTGGAAGCTTTCTGTCCGAGCCTGTGCAAATGCAGGCAGGTCCGAGGACAGAATGCTTGTCGTGATCGGACCAGACTGCGCACAAATTCTTGTCCGTGGGGATGGGGGAGTAGTCTCTGAGTAGATTGGGGTGCAAGATATTCATGTCAATCGACGCGCTCAGAGGCTGAGGAACTTGCACGATTCAGCGTTGTCTGATCCTCAGGCGTTGACCTCGTGTCGAGGCGTAACGGTCCTTCTGCAGCAGCGCCTCGGCTCCGGCTGCGGAGTTCTCCGACAAGATATTATAAGCTGTCAACGATTTGATTCCGGAGGCGTGATCCAGATTTTGGCCCACAGCTGCAGAGATTCGTTCTCTTCACAAAGTCCAGCTCATCGTACACTGTGAAGTCCACCAGGTCCATCAGGACTTTATCTTCTCTTGCAGATGTCGCCATGGACCTGGATTCCCCCTGCTCTATAATCTTGGCTTGTGCCAAAGGCTTCATGGGCCCCAACCCGGAAGTGGCGAGCCTCTCCACGACGTGATCGGTTGGAGGTCGAGGGCTCAGAATTGTAAGATTCCGTCGATGAAAGAGAGAGAGAGAGTTGACTGCATGGATCCATCGGACGGTCAGTCAGATGAGAGTTATGCCCACGTGGCGATCCCCATGCCCGGCCCATCTGGAGACATTTGGGGTAACACCATCTCCTCCCTTGGTTGATTATAAACCCCGAATTTTGCATCAACAGAAGGTGCAGATACATTTTCAGTTCCGACTTGGGAGGATGCAGAAGATGAAATTTGATGAGGGCCTTGTCATTGATAGAAATGCTGACATTTGCTACAAAACTTTTCTACGCAAGGCAATTGTTGGCGCAGAACCTGGAAATTTTTTAACTCGATTTTTTTTTTCCTGTTGTAACGATCAAGGAGATGAAATTCATTGCTAGAAGAAACTCTACATTTTTTCAAGAATTATAATGCGAAATTTCTTATCCTTGATCTCCGCTCACATGAAAGAAATGTTGGGTATTGTAAACGTATCCCATGTCGTCTTGAGTTTCTATGAACTCCACTTCATTCAGAGAATTATAGTAATATGGCACTCTCGATATTAAAAGTTTTATTAATAATATGCTCCCATACTGTTCAGAGTTTGTAGACTTCTTATTAAATGTACAAGACTATGTTACAACAAGGACAACTCTCCATAATGATTTTGAGTGGGTACTTTGTTTTCGCTGCAAATGCCTTCTACACTTCATTTATAATGCTTTCTAAGAAATATTCCTTCTCACAAACCGAATGCTACAATAAATTATATGAAACGATGAATTAGTCATTCTGCAAATTAGATTTTTTCTTCGTCTCCAATCGCAAGTTTGTGAGAATAACAGTCGGTTCCTATCTTCTATGGGCTACCACCTCAAACAACAACAACAGATGATGGAATTGCACACCCTATGTTGAAGACATGTTTCCCTGCTCGACTTTCTATCTATCAATCAATGTATGAAGCAGAGTGTTCATCAGACGCCCCTCGACTCACTTTGTCAAAGCTGGCAGAGGTGGTTTTCAGGGGAGGGCAATGTGGTCAAAGGGCAAACGAGCAACGTGAGCTTTCATGGCGTGGGTCCAGCCAGACACTGCAGCCTGGCCCTCCAGACCGATACTGTTGTGCTTTCAGGCAGTCAGTGCCGCGATCCGGATCCCAAACCATGAACTACTTGGGAATTTGGAATCTGGCGGATCTGAGCAGGTCCACAACTCATGCCGCATCAATGCACCATTGGAGATCCCATGAAACTGAAGCATGCAATTCATTTGCTCATGTTCCTCGGGGATAATGCTGCGATCCAAGATCAGATCGGATCCTCGTGGGAGAGAGTTTGAAGAGCTCACTCAAATGACTGCAAAGGATTTATTTGTAGAGAATCGGTGGCATCCTTTTCTTTCCATCCCAGTCACATCAAAGCGAGCTCGACGGTCTTTCGATTCGTGATTCCACTCTGAAGTGGATCAACTCGGAAGCACGTCAAGACAAGGATTTGCGTGGAGGAGGAATGGGCCAAACCAGTTTCCAACATATCTGCACATCATGGTCAGGGCAGTGGCAGATTCGGGAGTGCGATGTATTTCTGACCTCTCACACGAATAGTTTGTCAATGCCCTTCGAGACAAAGGAAGCACTCAGTCCAAAAGAGGCACTATGTCAGTCCTCCTTTACAGCATCAGGGCACGGAATGCAGCTGCAAGGAACGCGAGGTTTCGAGAGGGAAGTTCTGCCTCCCTGTGTCCTGGTCAACTGTCAGAACTGAATAAACCGAATGTACTGACTGAGCTCATGAAGAAGGCAAGAATGTCCACGAGCCCTGCCTGCTGATAAGCTAACGATCTCACTGGAACCGAAAGAGAAGATGGGCAAATGCGAGAATGCACAAACTGAACTGACTCCTGGTCGGAATTCGAGAGTGATGTTGCTGACGATCAACCCGTGGCAAAGTCAGACATCTGTACTCACAGAATCTGGATGAGTATGGGGCCCGCGTGCGGCACAAAGGTTTGGAATCGGAATCGAGCAGAAATTTGTCAAAGGCCATCAGAAGCTTGTCCATTATTTCCTCGTTAATCTCGTTGCAAAGACCTCCGTGAGTGAACTTTGCTCTGCGCAGTTGATTGCAGATGGTTTCAGAAGCGAGACATAATTCGTATCTTCGTGCATCATTTGAGAGTATGATGAACTATGAGATCCACGCTTCTTTATTTCTTGGAGCAATTGGACCTACTGATACTTTATGGTGTACCGAGAAACTGTGTGCTATGGATCAGGATTCAAGATTCAAGCGCTAGAAATCGTACCCACAGTCTGTACCATAGCTACAGAACCTTTTTCGTCTTCATTCAATGGAGCTCAAGGTGATGAATCAGAATTGAGGCCTTGTGAAGGAAATTCCCGTTACGATCCAGATGCATATTGTTGTGTGCATGGGATTAGTTGATATATGTCGATCGACAGTTTGTCCTGACTTCTGTATTACTTGAATCCGACTCGTGTTTCGTGCAAAGAATCTCTGCATCCCAATTTTCTTCGGCTTGAAAATCAGCAACTGTATCCTACGCTGCCCTAGCAGGTTTCTTGAGGCTGAAGAAATGTGCTGCGAGGCAAAAGCAACAGTCATAGTCACAAGAATCTTGCATAGGGTCACGAGGATGTGAAGGGGCCGAGTGCTGGATTCACCTGAAGATAGCTTCCTCCAAGGAACGGATTCACAAGATTTTTTGCTTTCATGCAATTTGAGCAATCTGGGGCCAAAGAGTGTAAAAGCAACTCACTCCCAGAAAAGTGATCCTATGTTTCTGCAGGGTCCATCTCTGCGCCGGAAAGCAAGTTATCCACCAAACTCCTGTAGGATCATCGATGGTCGAGACTCTCGTCTACTCCGCGGCCTCGTGTATGACATGCCATGGTTGCGTTTCTTTCTGTACGTTGTACCTTCTGCTCAGAATCAGAGTACAACTGATTCTAAGCATCATCGTGTGCCCAGAATCCAGAATCCAGTTTCGACACGACCCATCAGCTCCCTTGCATAGTCAACCAGCAGTGCGGTACAGTGGAGCAGCAAAGTCTGGAGCAATAGTCGTCGACACAAGGCGTAGCAAGGATTCACGGCAAGCAAATACTCCGACGAGGACAAGCCACTTGTCACTATCTTCAGTGAACCTACAGAGCTACATTTTCCAAAATCAGTTCCAGAGGCGTGAATCTCATTCGTCGGACCCTCTCTGCACTATAAACTGTACAATACTCTCTCTCTCTTTCTTCTGGAAGGGGAGACAGCGTCCTTCTGCATCCTCTGCATTGTCCGTACCCATTCGAGCCAAAATATGCAGACGTACGTATAATAAAGTGCAGGATTGGTGACGGGTCTGGTGAGGGCAATAATAATAAGGGCAATTTGGTACATCAACCAGCGCCCCCCCCCCCCCCCCCCCCCCCCCAAGTGGTGACGAGAGAGAGCCAGATGTAAACGTCATCTGCCAAAACCTCACAGGCTGCGTCGTTATAGCTATCTCATTCTGAATTTCGTGACCAGTATTCTGGAAGGGTACCATCATAGTGCAGATGCTGTACTTTTGAGTTTCTGTGATTGCTGGAGCTCTCTCTCTCTCTGTATCACACTCGGATCCTGGGGTTACTACTTTGGAATGACATGAAGGATGTGCTTGGAACAATTACGCAACGACGACAAGTGGAGAAAAATTGGGAGGAAAAAATATGCAGAGAACTGTTGTGGATGTCAATACAGATTCAGAAATGATGGTATGGAAAGGGCGTCCATGGGAGCACATACTGCGCAGAGCCCAGCGTCAGCTGGGCAGCCTGATTCGTCCTATTCTCGAAACCGAGTGATGATAGCTCGCATTCCTTTCAGTTCAGGCCCCTCGATCTCACAAAGGGATGCAATGCAATGTGCCCTCGTCTCGTCAGATGCTTGCGGAACTCTTCGAGTTCGAGCTCCACGAGCAGAGTAGGTAGGGAGCAACTTGAACTCGACTCAGCTACCGACAATTATTTGATATGACGAGAGTATGGCAGTCGGTCAGGCAGCAGGCTACTCGCATCCGTCTCTAGTGCTTGCAACCTCATCCTCACCCTCACCCTCACCCGGACACAGAAAGCTGTCGAGCTCAGATGCGTTACACGCGAGTTCATCGATGTTCTGCTGGCGGACGCACGGGCCAATAATTTCACGCATCTCTCAGTCGTCGGGTCAGATGGATGTCACATCGTAAGCCGCACTTGAATACGATCAGAACATCCAGAGAAGGCCTGAGCACTGACTTCATGCCTTGCCTACCCACAGGCTGGCATCGACACCTTCCTGTGAGTCAGGGCGCCTGCGCTGGACCATATGAGCTGTCCAATTTCCCACTCTCCAACAATCACCGGACACGATTCGGAGGTCGAGTGTCTCGACACAGGCAAACAGAAATTGTGGACCTGAATCGAAGCGCTTTGAGAACCCACGGAGCATGCTTCGGCTCGATCGAGACTCGGGACGCAACGAGGGCAATCCGTGCAGCTGACACAGAGCGCGACCCGAGCTCGGGCTCTGTGTCAGCTGGCCTACGAACGACTCTTCGTTGACGAGATTGCGCCTTCTTGAATCCGGGGCCACATCCGATAGCTCACATGGGGATTGGGCGAGCAGCAGCACGACTTGGCCTGACCAAACGGTCCGGCCATGGATGCAGCCCCCGCCACAGAGCAAGAGATCGAGTCAACCTGCGCGCTTGAGAAGGTCCTGGCACGAACCTACCGACCGCCTTAGCGGCGCCAAGGATCAAAGTCGCGGTGCCAAGTCTAGATCTGGGATCTCGAATTGGCCGATTCGGCGACTTTCGCCTCACCAAAATCATTTGTTCATCATGCTTGTAGCCAACGAGGGCAGCGGCTGGTCGTCGTCGATTCCCAGACACAGTGCTCGTTGACACTTTTCTGCCATGTGGACTGAACGTGGAGGAATCGAGCCCAAAAGATCACCTACTCCTCCATATCTCCCTCCAGCTCTCAATAGTGAGCCCAGATTACTGCTGCTGCTTGTGTCAGATTTTGATCAGAGCGCCTGATCCAGGCCGGGGCACACCGTCATCACTCCTACTGCGAGCGAGCTGGGCTGCATGGACACGGCGGGCATTATAACCATGACCGCACTGCACTCGCTGGCGTCCCGTGTTTCCTGCCCCATGCGCCCTCCAAAGCGGTCGGGTGCGGGTGCAGCAGAAAGGCTATGGCCGTCCACGGTCTAGGTCCACGGTGCGTCTGCTTTTCCAGGGTCTCGACGCGGTGGTAGCTGTGGAAAAAGCCAAGCCTGCAAATGCAAATGGGCCTACTCTGAGCTCTGAGCTCTGACCTGTGACCTGTGATCTGTGATCTGCCAAAGGGAGAATCGAGAACCAAACAAAAAGAACGACACGCAAAAGTAGGGCAAGTCGTCCTCATCGAGTCCTACTACTCGAGGGAACCGAGAGAGCAGGCTCGTGAATCAGCTCCCAGAGCATGTGGTCCTTGGCGCCACCACCTAGCTTGGGTTTTAGATTGCCATTTCTCTTCGAATGGCGAAAATTGTCTAGCACGGTAAGAATTTGATGAAGAATTTGATTCCCTCGCTAACTTGTTGACTTTTGTTGTGACAATCCATATTTCCAACTGCACATTGGACAATGTTGGCTATTGCGTTTCTACACGTTGACTGTTGTTAGTAACTTCGAGAAATTGTATCAAATGCGTATACACAAATTGTGAGATTCTCACGATGTTAATGTTGAAACTGTTATGGTTCTTACCTCATTGTCAGGAATACATACCAATGTCAGGACTTTATTTCCTCGTATGATAGCGAATATTAGTTTATACGTACATCCATATAAATTTAGTGAACAATTTATATGGCCTACATTGACAGTGGAAGCATATTCACAAAAGGAATAAGAAAGCTGCATGGATTTACCAAACCCAGGCGCAAGGCCGTCATGTCGAGATAGTTGCTTGTGCAAGTTGAACAGAGTTCATGTATAATCAGGTCAACATTCTTAAGACTGCACCCTCGTAGTATAAGTAAGGATGTATCAATTGTGAGCGTGTATGTATGAGATGATATTGTGGGATTCAACAAAGTACACACGATATCCTCTTCGATGTATATATTTGAGTCACATCTCTGGTCACCTGCTTGACTGTCACTATGGAAGGAGTAACAAAGTAGGGATGACCACCAATACTGTATGTACTATACCAAATACCACATGTGGATCAATATTAGAAGAAAAACATCTACATCTTTGCCAAGCGTTGTGTATAGGTACTGTAACATAGAACCCTTGGACCCTACTAGCACTGAGAGAATAAGGGTTCAGGATGTGTGTACTACATGATGTGTATCAACATCATACATCTTCATAGCGGTTGCGATGAAGATGAATGTCCAAAAAATACTAGGAGTTACAATTTTGACGCCTTCACATTAAAAATAAAGCTCTAAAGTAAAATTATCAAAAGTTTGAGTCGTTTGGAATCTTACATTAACTATACCTTAACAATCATTGGCTAAAGAGGTGAAAGCACAACAAACTCACCTTGTCAAAGTATTAAACATAAGAGCTCTATTCTAAGCTATTAGGTATTCATGTTATAGGGTTATCATTGCCAAAAATCTGCGGGCGGATCGTAGACTAGTGTTTGATTATTGTGAGAAGCCATAGAAGTAATAGAGACAAGACGCCGAGGTACACGAAGACAGCAAGAAAGTAAATATCACTAAGATTTCCAAGGGTGCAAGAATATGAGACATTGTTAAGAATGCTCTACATGCAAGAAAACTCAATGCTCATAAATGCGTTTGAGTGCTCCAGTGCCCAACTATAGTTACAGTTACTCAAAATATCGAGGTGGGACAATATCGAAACTAGTGTAGTAATAGAATGAGGGCTCTTAGGACTAGCCAAGATATGAACGTAAAGGCAGGAATGTCTTTTGACTGTTTCCTTCGTATTCTGCGTGTACAGTGCGGCTGCAAACTGAAGAAGACACACGCCTGACTGGCTTTTGGGAACACCAGGCCCACGGATCTGCCAAGCCTGAAGAATCTATGCTTCTTCTTCTTCTTCTGCTTCTGCTTCTTCTCTGCTGCCCTCGACGGCCTCATTATTACTTACAGAATTCCGCGGCTGACATCAGATCGGGGCTCCATTGCGTATGCACACCGACTGAACTGAACCGAGCCATCCAGCAGCTGCTACTTGGTGTGACTGATGGTTGCTTTCTGTGAGAGCTGCTCGACTGGAAGCTGGCCCGGCGCCGTTGACTCGCGACTTAAAGTGGATGCAGCCTCTGGCCTCCTGGGATATGTCATGTGACTTGGGCTGTGCTGTTGCAGCTCTCGGTGCAGATCTGGAAGAAGGAGGCAGCCCCGTGGACTCCTTCAGTCTGGTGACTGGATTGGTGAGGAGGCCGATCTGTTGAGCAATCACCGGCACAGTGGAAGTGGGCCCTGGGATTTCCCAGCTGCTGGCTGCACCGGCAGTGAATGTCCAAAGCAGCAGCAGCAGCATCGTCTCTGCTTCCTTCCCTTCTTTTCCTCCTTTCCTTCGTCCCTGCCTGCCTCCTCTCCCTCCTCTCGCTGCCTTCTTACCATCTTTCTTTGATTCTCTCTTCGTCCTATCTATCCATCTCTCTATCCATGCGTTGCAGAGTGTCGGGGGGCTGAGGGGCGACGACCGATTCTTCAAACCCAGCTCCTGCTTCGTTTGTCGTGTTGAAAAAAGTCCACACGGTCGAGGAGGAGGAGGAGCATCGGGACGACTCCGTCGTCGTGACCAACAGCGAACGGAAGGAGGCAGGAAAAAAAAAAAGAGAAAACAAAAGGGACACAGCAACGGACGGCGAGCGAGGGCAGGGGCGAGCAGATGTTTAGAGAGCAGAAGAAGAGAGAAGGAGAGAGAAGCGAATAGATTTGATTGGTAGCACTCGCGGACGCTGCACTATTTTATAAGAGCTCTCGTGGAGTGGGAGGGAGGGCAATGGAATCTTAGCTATTAAAACGCCGGAAGACTTTTCCTTTTCTCCTCGTGTCCTCGTCCGCCAGCAACAAACAAGCAAGCAAGCAATCGAGCGAGCGAGCGGAAGATATTGACGCACACATGTGGGACCTGCAAGTTCATAGCCAGACCGCCATCAGCACCATCGCACACCATCGCACACCATCGCACGCAGGAGAAGCACCAGCAGAGGCTCCAGCAGCGGCAGTTGTGTGGCTAGTTTTAGAAACGAGCAGCAGATCCATCTGAAATTCTTTGCTTGCTCGCTTGTCTCCTCCTCTTCACTCCTCTTCACTCCACATCACTCCACTGCTCTCGTGCTCTGCTGCTCTCCCACTCGCTTCCTGTGACTAGCATGGGAGTGAGTGCGGGGGCGAGCAGGCGAGATAGGTTGCTCGGGCGCCAGGAGTTAATAGCGATTTGAGGTGAGGCCGGACGCACACGGTCACACGGTGGGTGAGGTTCATGAGTCATCGATTCGGTCGGTAGAAGAGCTGGGGCTGGGGCTGGGGCTGGTGGTGGGTATGTGAGAGAGGTGGTAGGAGCAGCGTGGGACCATAGCCATCGCATCGCGCTCGCTCTCGGTCGACTTTAACCGAGGGCGAGAAGAGAAGGCACTCGTGCTGCTACTGCTACACGACCACCTGCTCGCCTGCCTGATTCACCGACCGATTGGTGGATTGATTGATTGATTCGGGCGACCGAACTGCGACCCCATTCGAAGTGGTGAGGCTATTCGGGGTGCACAGAGAGAGCAGCGCTGGTTCGAAATCCTGACATAAATCAAATCAGGGCTCGGGGAGGGAAAATCTCTTGCCCGACGG
Source organism: Marchantia polymorpha subsp. ruderalis (assembly GCA_037833965.1). Taxonomy (NCBI): domain Eukaryota; kingdom Viridiplantae; phylum Streptophyta; class Marchantiopsida; order Marchantiales; family Marchantiaceae; genus Marchantia; species Marchantia polymorpha. The sequence continues at coordinate 15,103,965 of AP031357.1, forward strand.
AAGCAGAGGCCAGGAAATTCACACGAGAGGCGCAAGAATTGTGCACAAGTAGAGGCAGTCGGAATAATGGACGTGAGTGTGGCTCGCACGTCGCTGGTGGTGCCGGCCAAACCGATTAGGGAACACTGGCTGCCTCTGTCGAATTTAGATCGAGTAGTGATGCCGACGTACGTCCGAGTGCTGCTGGTGTATGGCATTTCCGGGGCAGAGAAACGCAGTTACGCCGAGGTGTTACAGACGCTCAAGTACTCGCTGGCCAGGGTGCTGGTCGACTTCTACCCCATGGCCGGGCGATTAGGAGTTCAAGACGATGGGCTCGTCAACCTTCATTGCAACGGAGCCGGTGCCATTTTCTCCGAGGCCTGCGCCAACCAGCCTCTGAATAATGTGGAATTGGCCAGTCACATGAGCGCGTTATCGGGCATGGACGTCGCAGATATCGGACCAGGGCCCCTTTATGTTCCTTCCAGGGAAATGCAAATTCCTGCGCTAGTTATTCAGGTACACACACCCCCCCTCACCCCTCACACACTCTTCTTGCTGTCTGGTCTGCCAACGATTGCGCCCGAGGAGTCGTCCGTGGGTGAGTCCTTAATTCAGGCTAGTGAGTGGCAGGGGCAGGGGCAGGGGCAAGATTCCTCCAGGTCGACGCAATTGCCCTCGAAAGAAGGTGTAGATTACATTCCAGAAATCTGCGCTGATTCCTTCACTCTCTCTGTGGCGGTCTGGTCTCCCTCGTGAAATTTATTTCCGCAGAAGACTCGGTCTTGTTGCGCCCCCTCCTCTCCCGCTCTCGCCATTCACACTCGAACCACGAGTGCGACCCTCATCACTGGATCCTGCGTTCCGCATCCCGGTCGGAGAATCGACCGATCTCGGATGAGTCGAATTCCGACGAGGCGCCTCGGTCGAGCATCGGGAGATTCATCTCCCGTGCCACCACGCGATGTCGCGATGCAGGCCTCGGGAGGGATCGGGAGATTTCTCTCGTCCCCTCGGTGGCTTGCAAACGAGGGATGCGCCCGAGGCGCAACCACAAGCGCTTGAGCGGATTGCGCTGCGCCTGCTGGGTCGCGCGCCCCCGACATCGAGAGGGCTCTCGGTGTCGCGCGTGGGGGCAGAGGATGGGGGAAGGGAGGGGAGGGGAGGGGGAGGAGAACTGTCTGAGCCGGTGATGAACGGAGTGGGACGGGCCTGCGCAGGTGACGCACTTCGCGTGCGAGAACGTGGTGGTGGCGGTGAATTGGCACCACACGGTGGCGGACATATACTCGGGGTGCCACTTCCTCAAGAGCTGGGCCGAGCTGGCGAGCGGGAGGACGCAGCCGTCGCTGCGGCCAGTGCACAGCCGCCACCTGGTGCAGCCGCGCGACGAGCTGGACATAACGCTGGCGGAGCGGTGGGCCAGGCTGGCGCGGGTGGCGCGCGCGGCCACGGAGCGGGCGGAGGACCCGCCGGCGGTGCTGCGCGCCTTCGACCTGTCGTACGAGCGCGCGGTGGAGCTGCAGCAGAAGATCGACCGCGACCGCGACCGCGAGGGGCGCGGCTCGGGCGTGGAGGTGTCGCTGAACCTGGCCGTCGCGGCCGCGGACAGCAGCATCCTGGCGCAGCTGTGGCGCCTGCTGGCCAAGGCGCGTCGCGCCGAGGAGCCCGACGACGCGGACAACGCCAGCCGCCTCTTCATGTTCGTGGAGGGGCGCAGCTTCCTGAACCTGCCGGCGGGCTTCTTCGGCAACGTGGTCGGCTGCGCCTGCGCCCGCAGCACCGAGGAGCATCTGATGGGCGGCACGCTGGCCAGCGTCGCGCAGCTGATCCAGAGCGCGCTGGCCGAGATCAGCTGCGCCGAGTTCTTCCAGTCGCTGATCGACTGGGTCGAGGCGCAGCGCCTCTCGTCCGCGCGCCACGAGCAGGGCCTCTCGCTCGAGCACTACGTGGCCGCCACGCTCTGGACCTTTGCGCCACTCTACGGCCTCGACTTCGGCTGGGGCAAGCCCAGCTTCGCGCTCACCAACCCGGCGCCGCGCCGCCTCTTCGACGGGCTCGTCATCCTGCCCGGCCCCCACCACGAGGCCAACAAGACGGCGCTCATCCAGATCCGCGCCTCGTGCCTCAACCGCCTCAAGGACGACCCCGAGTTCCTCACTCTCTGCTCGCCCGTGCGCTTCCTCCAGCCCGAGCCCCAATCCCAATCCTCGCTCTAGCCCCTCCCGCCCCTCCCGCCCCCTTCGTCGCTCGACCACCTATCCCCATCACTCACTCCCTCCCTCCCTCACTCACGCCATTCTCTTCGATCCGATCACATGCCCACGCAGTCACTCGCTCACTCCCTCCGTCATTCATTTCATCCCTTGCTTCTTGGCCGTGTTGTGTGTATTGAGAGCAACGCTGTCTCCGACACTTTGCCGGGAGGTGTTTCGTCCCTCGTCGGGGATCGAGATCACTCACGCATTCGTTCGATCGATCGATCATTCAATTTGTCAAGCGAAGAGAAGAAGAAGCAATGACGAACGAGGTCTTGTCTCTTGGGGATAGCGGGCGAGTGGTCTGGAGGGAGCTTGGGAGCAGAAAGGAAAGCCATAGCTTGCTCCATTATCAAAACTAAAAATTGATTAGTCTCGGAGCTCGGACCCATCGTTTCATGGCCCGGCACGGAGGTGGTGGTGGCGGTGGTGATGATGATGGTCGCATGGCACGGAGCCCGTGGTCATGGTGATGATGACATGATGAGTCCAGCCAATATTTTCGGAGGAACCAAGCTTCCAATCGAAGTAGGAGGATTCTTTTGTCGGAATACAATCAGGACTTCGAACGCAATTCGAAACTAGACGATCACGAACACGAACACGAAGCCGCAGACGAAGACGAAGCGACAAGGCTTGCACACTCGTGCGCATATGTGCACAACAGATCTGTAAATAGAAATTTACTGGTCCGATTCATTTGTTCCGTGTAGCTACATCCGTAAGGATCTGATCTACCTCATCTCAGAGATAAAGTTGATACTCTTGCCAACATCTTACAACATCACCCGAGTCCCCACGTCTATTGCCTCGATTGGTCTCCAACTGTACTCTGATGTATGGATTCTGTGCGTCGGTTGGTTGTGTTGTGCGCTAGCATATGTCATGATCGAGGCGCAGGGCACTTGTGGTCCTGGAATTGAATGCGAATCACGATGATGCAAATCAGCTGCTGCAGGAAGTAGGTTGTGTAGTTCATATCTCGCTGTATCGAGGCAACAGCACGGGCCGAGAGTTTCTGTCATGACTCACACGCTCGAGAGGTGGGACGGTTCATCTCAGAATCGATCGTCCTGCATACGCATTTCCGGTTGGCAAGGCGGAAGCTCGACATGGCCATCTTTTCACAACAAATGCAGAAAAGTTGGCTAGCGTCTTACACAGTCACGCCATCTCCTCCATCTCCTCCATGTCACCAGACAAACGTGCATGGCGCAGATTGCCACCATTACGTCTGGTGATTCAGCCATGACGCTGTGAACAGAGAATATGAGAAGTGCAAGGAGGGCCCGGAAGCTGCATGCATGCATCATGAACTCGGCCACCAAAATAGTTGACAGTCAGGAGGATTCTTCTGTTACTCAATCGTGACGACCCAGCCATGAAATCATGAGCTTGCAAGATCGATCGCTCTGTCCCAAAAGTGGATGCAGTAGAATACGAGGTCAGCGGCCCAAATCCATGGACTTTGACTCGACGACATTCATCCCTTGTCGCCCAACACGTTCTTGAAATTTCGGTGTCTTTCCGAGATGGCGTAGAGAACCGGCAACGAACAGCGTATGTTTGTCGAGGGTCGATCTACATGCCGCCATGGAGGAGGTGGGTGGAAATCACGATTAGTGACGACACGATCCAGAAAGCTCATGGCGAGAGAATTCTACATGCAGTGCCGTCCCACATCGCACATTGCTTTGGCCTTGGCCCAGTTGACAGACCGAGACGAGAAGTAAACAGCAGACAACGATCTGGAGATGCACTTCCATCACACACTTGCAAGTACAAGGCCAGAGCTGTAGCTACGGTAGTTCTTGGTGCTGGTGGCTGCTGTTTTCTGTGAGTGTCAGCTTGACGATGGAGATCACGCTTCACATCCTGCAGGGTCCCGCCCGGGTCCAAGGCAGGCACATAGACTGGTGCTCGAGAAGATGCGAAGAAAAGTCCATCTGCTGCTGCTGCTTCGTGGTGCCCTTCAGAAATCAAAGTCAGCAAAAGAACTTCATCTTTTCGAAATCGGTGCAGACTTGGCACCGATTCTGCTTTCTCCTCCACCTTCGATGGCTTTTTGGAGCTGCAAAAGGTCCTTCGATCTAACGCACTCAAGAATTCGCAAGCTTTGGGATCATCGATGTCATTGTCCTGACTCGGTCCGGGGCATGCTGTCTCGCTATTCTTCTATTCTGCTTCCTTTCAAGCTCCCAATCTCCATCGAATCATCAAGCCACAGCTGTTATGGCGGCCGGTTGACTTCCGCACAAGTACATTGTCAAAATTGGAATCGGCCACGGAACCACTCAAATTTCATTCGCAAAAGCCGATCCAGTATCTTGCTGCTGCTCCAATCGCAAATCCGGCACTCTATATATTATGCAGAACCAGCGTGGCCCACCCTCAGGGCCCTCCTCCGCCCGCAATCATCATCGTTTCGAGAATGTTTCGCCGCAAAGTTTTGTCAGCCGCAGCATGACCTGTCCCATTGCCTTCGATCGATGTGAATCCCTTCGCATCGAGGCTCAAAGCTTCTTCACAGTCGCCGTTGAGCAATTGTATTCATGGTAGCTCAACACAACTCTCTCATCCATATTCCATCCCAACATCGTGCATGACATTTGGTCCTGCGTTTCTGTTTCTGAATCATGTGCACCGAATTTGGCAGTTCTCATCCTCATCCATCAGGACGAGGTGTTTAAGACGCAATCAATCTTGTCTTCAGTCATTTGGGACGATGGAGTTATTGTGAATCTGTGGACTCAGATTTATTGCTCGTGTTAATTCGTTACAATGGCTGGTGTCCATGTTGGAGTTTTACACGGTGGTTCGAGTACTAAAGATGGAGTCGATAATATGAGTTCACATTTAAACCTCCCAATAGTGAGATACATTGGTTCTAGAGGTGTCACTCGTGTAGGCGTACCAATATTTAGTGGATAATATTGATACATTCTTATTGCATGTTTGGGTTATTAGCTAAATATTTAGCGGATCATTTAGAAAAGATTTCTAATACAAAAAATTTCTAAGATTTATGTATTCCAACCATTTCTACCATAGAAGATTTCTAAGAACTATGTACTCTATTGTATATCGAAGATTTTTAATACTCAAAGAGTTCCATGACTCAATAGAGAAGCAATTTTTCTAGTTTTTAGTAATGTTATGAACCAATTTTGCTTGGTAAATTTTGCAAAATTGAATGCTCTCTAAATTACAATGATGGTTATAATCAACATGAATATCAATAGGTATGAAGAACGTCATGAACACATGAAGAGTTCATCCATAGACATGATTCCTTTTGTTGAGCCACATGGTTTTTTGCAAGCATGTATAATTATATGTCGTGTCTTTGATTTCAATTGAAGAATGTACTTGAACTTAGGTGTAGTTCACACATCTTCCATTGAAAAGTAAGATTTTTCATTAGAAAAGTATCCTCAAGTGGCAATCTATGGAAGGAATTCCAAATAAATTTCATGATGAAGCCCGAAACTTGATACCATGAGAATTATTTTAATGATCACATGAGAGTCTCCAATGGAAAACGTCGAGGGACTCAATGATGATCCGAGGTTTTCAAATGGCCGTCTTTGTCCCTCGAAGTTTTCTGCAAGCAGGATCTACTGCTTGCTTGGAGTACTTAGTTTGAGTATCTCATTCATGAGAAACTGATTTATGATTTTGAAAACGCGTGAGAAATCAATTTACAACTACAAGTTCAACCTCAAAAAGTTGAGCTAGTCAAAGAGCCCAAGATTCTAGTCGAAATTGTATTTTTCTATTTATCCCTTAGATGACTAGGAATATCTCCACGCAAAGTGTTTGGATCACACTGAGCACTAACGTAACCCACATCATAAAAAGGTTGTGCAAAATGATATCAATTTTGGTCCGATATGCTTCATCGCAAAATTCAGAGCACATTTTCTTAACTTATGCTCTAAGCATAAAATCAAAACATCAACATATTTCTGGACCCTGTCTTGTTGTACATATATTTGATGTCTGTTAAGAAAGTAGTAGATAATAACGAGAGTAGTTCACATTTGATGCATTCAATCTTCTTGCAGTATACTTGAAATCATGATTCAACCTTATTGTAAGCATAGAAAAAAAACATAATTCTAAACCCGGAAGTTGTGAACAAATACTTTGTGTAATTATGATAGTCATTAAAGCTCCACGATGTCAATATTGATTCGTTTCATGTCACTATTGCCAATAGTGACGTACGCTTCTTATTGAACAGAATTACACGTTAGAAACTAATGGTGTCACACTTTCATATCACTAATGGAAGGATGTACCACCTAGGAGGTAACACTATTGGGAGGTTTAACTCTGTATCATCAACTCGAATTGATGGATGAGTACTCAGTTGCCATTTCTCGTAAATGATTGGAATTATGAGGGTTACTTCGTCCAATTCATCAAAACAAACATACATAAATTCTTGTAAATGTTGGTGGGAAATTGACTTTCCATAAAAACATAGTAAGAATGTGAAAAACACTTGGAAAAAATATTTAGATTTTGTTATGTATCTCCTTCATGATAATTGCACCCGTATTTAAACATTTGCATTTCATTTTATCGGATGCAACTTCCACCGCAAGGGTTTTCATATTTGAGATGAATATAGTTTTGAAAAAGGAATGACTTTTTTTTATTTCTTAGATTTATAAAGATATCAATTGTTTGAAGTTATTGTAAACTATATATCATTAGTATACACATCATTTTGATATCTCTTTGTACTATATCGTAAAAAATAAAAATCAATGAAAAAATTTATAATGATTTTTAAGATTATAAAAAATCAATTACATCTATAGTATAGTAAATTTCAAATTGTAATAAATGAAACACTTCAAGATACAATAGTTCAACATACTTATGCAAGATACGTTCATAGAAAGATTCAAATATTGATTAACAACAAAACTTCACACTTAGTAAAACTTACAAAGTATACATAAATCATAAAGAGTATACGAATATATAATCTGGGAAAAAAGAACCCAATAACATTGTAGAAAATGAAATTGATGTTCAAATAATTTGAACATGAGATAATTTTGGACTAGAATTAGATATAATATTCCATTGATAATAATACAAATATTTCGATTATTGTTAGTCTTTTATTTTTCCTGATATTCTGTTAGATCAAATGTATGTTTTCACACCATTATTTTGTAAAATTTGGATTGTATGATATTAGCAACGTAAGTTGTGAACTACAGCTAAAAGAAAACGTATTACATGTTGCTAAATTCATGAATGAAATGAAACAAGTCTATAGAAACCTCAAAAAGAAAATTGATGATGTTATAAGCTTATACTATATCAAACATAAAGAAGAAATAAATTTTTTAACTTCATTTATCTAATATGTTACATGGATTACATGTAAAATGCTAGAAACATGATTGATACATCAATGAGGATTTCAGTGCTAGAAATATCTAAAGCTTGAAGTATTATTAATTGAATTCAAGTATCTTGAACTAAGAAAACTACAAGAGATTATAGTTACAATTTGAGATATTAATTTCAACCTTTCATCCGCTCTTTTTACAACAGATCATATGAAAAAAGATTTGATGTCTAAATAGTTTTAAACAAGAAGATGAAATCTAAAATTTTATACATCCAATTGTTGTGCATAAATCTTTGTACATTTCAAATGTATGCTAGACTTTGAACTTGTATAAATGAGAAAAAAAAACATAATATGCTCATTCATTGATTATGTAGTTGCTAGTATACCTAGTTTCAAGCTGCAAGTATACATTAAGAAGAAATCTACAATTTGAAGTTATTTACATTTGGAAATATATGCAAATCGGATTATTTTTTTGCATAAATTTGTAGCTAAACTATTTACTCAAACTGACATTGCGACATAAACATAAAAACCAGTTGGTTTGATTGTACAATATCGTCAAAATAATAACAATAAATTGTGAAGTTTTGAATCACAAGATGATTAACTAGTTGAGATTTATGTACTCATATGTAAAATTTTCATATTGTCTATGATAAAATGATAATCAAAGTCACTTAATATGCATATTTTATCAAGCTTATTTTGGCTACCGTTCAGTTTTAAATTATTTAAAGAATAAAAAGTTTTGAAAATAACTATATCATATATGAACTTAAAAGATATAATACATTGGAGAATGAATCGATTGTTAAAAGTTGAACAAAATGTTATTTAACTTTAGATGATAGATTTAGGATTAGATTAATCAATTGGCATTATTGACTATACTTGTTGGAAAAATCTCAACAACAAAACTAAAAATTATGTGCATTTATGATATGATCCCTGAACTCTTCAAAATTTGGTGCTACTAAATGTGTAGATCAGTTCTTGCATTCATTAATGGAAGGAACAGGGTATTTTCGAATCCGGCGATGTGTTTTTGAATAGATTGTTGCTCAGAATAATAAGAATGTAACGTCGCATCGATTGATGAAGCGCAGAGGGGAAAGAGAAGAGAAGTCGCAGGAGAAAGATGGGAAGTTCGGACGTTGGAATACGAGGAATCAGCAACAGCTCGAGGTCGACGAGTCTGGGAAGCGGTCGAGCAACGGGGTTAGGGTTTTAGTGGCGTCGTTGCGGAACACATGGAGATCGGTAGAGGAATTGAGGAGGACGGATGAGGGATTTGAGGCCGTGATCGTACACATGGAGTCTCTACCAAATCTGGGTTTTGGAATGAGGTGATTTCATTCTCTTTCGTAATTCTAATTTCGTAATTGTAATTCTGCTCCGACGGGAGCCGGAAATGCATGGAATTTCTTCGGAAGGTCTATTTAACGCACATTCCCTCTCTTTCGAGCGCCTATTACACGGTCCTTGGAAGATGGCCTGATAGACTCGTCGAAGTCACATCAAATTCAGGCTCCCGAGCACTTTTGACCTCTGTGATTCAGCTTCCGAAGATGTTTCTAGTTCGGACATCGTCAATCTCTTCAAGAAACGCAGTTCGATATTTAATACATCACTGCTAGTGTAGCTGTATATTCCTGTTTTATGCGCGGTTTACTTTTCGTGGCATTACAGTCCGGGCTCTACAAATCTGGTCCTCCATCTGAATGTTGAAGTAGTTTCTATTGTTTCTTAAGTTCTGACATTGGCGTCAGATGAGTCGGTACAACTGAAAGTGAATACCTCGATGGCATTGTGGCGTACAGTAGCTGAGGAATTTGCATGGAAGTTGTCGCCGATTGTTGCTGCTGAAGAAACGGTCAAAATCCATCAGCGGTTGTAGTATCGGGTCAGGCAGAATGGTGGAAGAATTGGCGCACAGGGTAGGCACCAAAGGAGGATCGATGGTGCTGATCAAGGACTGCGTGGCTTGTAGAGGAGGCTTCCTGTTGCACTATCTGCTGAAAAGACTTCTGACGTCCACCAACGCACGCGTTGTGATGCTTGGTCTCTCGGAGCCTTTCTCCCATTACTCTCGAATTGCTCGGAAACAGGTAGACATGCAATCATGCCCGGTGCAGGAGCCATAACCTGTTTCTGCTCGTCATCTATCGTCCATAAGCTACCGAGCAATCTGTTCGAACAGCAATCGGAATTTGTGATCTGAGATAAATAACGATCGCGGATTGTGTGTGGCACATATCAGGGTTGCAATCTGCAGAGCATGCGAGACAGTGGCCGATTTCTTTTCGTTGATCAACCACTGCTGCTCAGTGAACAAAGAACTGGATCAGGTCATCTATCATCCATAAGCTAACACACGCTCTCCATAGTCGACTCATTGTCGCATCGAGATGAGTCTACCTAATCAGGTGGAAAGATGCCAACTGTCTAATGTTTTGCCTCTCCCCTTGCAGATGCTGGTGCAAGTGCTACTCCCTTATCGGACAATCCACTGGCAGCCATCTATCTGAAAATCAAAGAGGCAGCCCGAGGAGGGCAGGTTTCTGATCCTTCCGGTGACGGTGCAGGGCAGACGTGCATCATGATTGATGATGCTTCGATATTGGATGTGATTGCCGGCGGATCTCATAACTTTGTACTAGACTTTTTGCACTATTGCAGAGCACTCACAGTCGGGAAGCAGGTCCGTTTCTCGAATGTTCTTTTCACCGTGTTCACATTTTCTGTGGGCATTGAACGTACTGAATTCGTAGTTTCAGTATTGCTGACATGCTGTGATTTTTTTGAACAGAGATGCTCTTTGATCGTTCTCACGCATCGAGATGTTTATGAGGAGCCTCCTGCCTCGTTCATGAGCCCACAATTGGAACATGCTGCTGATACAGTTATTACTGTGGAGCCTTTGAGCACTGGCCTTGCAGTCGATGTCCACGGTCAGGTATGCCTGGCTCCCCTACATGAACGAGCTTCTATTGTGGCGTGTTGAACATGATAGCAAATTTGTCCAGTGAGTGAGGGCGGTCTGCTGATATGATCCAACGTCATGGTATGACAGGTTACAGTGCAGCACAGAACAGATCAACTTGAGGATGTGTTCTCGCAAGTGAGAACAAGAGTCAGGCTCCAAAAGCATCAATTTCGAATCATGGAGGGAACAGTTCAATTCTTCTTGCCAGGGCAAGCATGAAGGTGCTCTGTTAGCACGAGACCATTCGAGAAATTGTGATGTTTCAAATGGCGTGAGAAGGCAGATTGATATCATGGTTAGGTAAAATCTTAAGGATATATCGTTTGGTGCCAGCCTCAAATCTGCCCAGAATTTGTCGGAATGTCGGCGAATCAGCCCGATTTCAACTCAGTGCTGCAAGCTTTTCAGGTAGACCGAACCTGACCAGACTTCAAGTCTAGTTGAGAGATGCATTAGGACTTACATTAGGACGTTTTGCTACAAGAGAAGGGCACACGCCGCGTCATGACAAAATTATAAGTTTGGGATAAGTAGTTCTCCGTTTACGCCAGAGTTGAAGACCTTGTTGCTCAGCAGACCCTTGAACTGGCTGTGTGCAGACAATGGGACATTATTCGTGGTGGTGACGACTTCTGTGCAAGATATAATAGTGCGCATACATGAGAAGTTTTCTGTTCGGGAGATTTTCATAGTGTCCCACCCATGCGATGGTAACCAACGTTGCTTGTATATAATTTTAAACTTTTAATTCAGTTTGTCTAAGGTCCACTTTTCTGTATCTGTTCGCAGTATAGATCGTGTGCAGAAGAATGTTGAGTATTGATTAAACTTATTTCCCTCAGTACAGGATAATGTGATACATTTCCTGTTAACATCGTGCATTCCAGAATGCAACACCGAATAGTTTGTGATGACTAAAATAAGTATTTAGGACAGATCTTGCTACAAGATGACTATGAAGTTATAAGCAGCTGGGTCCTTAATTCATTACATCATCATTCCACAGGATTGACAGGCTGCCATATCATGCAAGTGAAAATACAACTGCTTGATGTACAACATTGTTTGAATGTTAAATACCGAATGTAACACTCAAGTTCAATTCCATGCTTCAAACCTTCTACTAAAAGTACAAATTAGCTAGATCAAGGCGCTTCTGTGCCCTCCTTCGGTAGTCTCCTGAAGTTAATAAACGGAGCCAGCAACAGCAACCTGGAGAACCAAAATATACTCCGTCAGATATTGTGTTCGACGGCCGTCTGAAGCTTGGATGTTTTATTGTTGTACATAAAATACTTCTATGAGGTGCAACATCAAAACTCGCACTGTTTGATGATAAGACACTTCTTTATGCCTATCAGCTTGCGAAGTAAGTTATACATGAGAATCCATGGAACTAGACTTCGAACGACGTTATTGGGAAGTGAATCTTTACCCAGGGAAGAAGATAAACACCAACATAAACTGAAAGTAAGTCTCCAGTGCATTCCTTTTGTACCAACGAAGGCGCAAGTAGTTGTAGATAATAGCCTGAGGTAAAAAGACGATTTCGTCAGTGAGCAGCTGTGACTTACTGGCTGCCGATAATCATGATCGGTGCCAAGGGAGACGAACGTACAATACGAAGACAGCAAGCCCAGTTCCATGTTATAAAACTCAGAGTCACAATTAGCAGGGTTGGGCATATCTTGAGGAGTTAAGTACAGCTGTTGCACACATTCTACCGGGCCTGCTATTGCGCCACACATACTTGGTAGCATAATATCATTTGGAAGCAAACATTACCGGGATGACCAGAAGATATATAATCCCGCAAGCTCCACTTGTTAGCAAGACTTCCCACCAATATTGACTGTCATCCACCATCTCCACCGGAACCGCCTCTGCGAGAGCAGGGCCTGCAACCTGAGGAAAAGCACAGATACACATAAAGTTTGTCAGTTGGCCTCATACAATCCAGTAACGTCAAAGAATGGTATAGGAAGACCTGCAAAATATGAAACCCGGTCCACATCTTGTCGTGACAAAAAAGCTGTACTCCTTAATGTTCACCTCGAAGAGACGCCTGAGCTGAGTGGTGCTGCTAGTATTGAATGAGAAATGAGAGGAAAACTAGACGTAAATACATTAGTTTGAACGGACTGAAGAAGTTAGAAGCCTACACACTACAAACTCGGCACCAACTAGATTATGCATCTAAGTCTGCATCTTTAACGGACATTCTAGCCATCAAACTACAAACGTGATTGCTCTGAGAATATTCAGATATCATAGAACCAAAGATTCACAGGCTATCGACTCCTAAGGACCTACTCAATTTATAACTGGAGGCGAATGGAAGATGTTTGACTTACACCAATCGTTAGCATGCTAAGGCCGATGAAGGCAGCAGTGAACAAGGTACTGAGACCTGTGTCAGCCGTGACTTCCCCTCCTTGACCTGACGCATCGACCACATTCTCTTGGGCTACGTCTCCTGCTGTGCAGAATGTAATACCTCCACTCCCCAACAAAGCCAAACCTTTGCCAACGTTCCTTGTGCTTGCAGAGTTTGCGCTTGCTTTAATCGTATGAATTCCGAAATCGACTTTCTCAACACAGTCCGAGGATTGGCATGGGCGCACTACTCGTGATCTACATCTCCAAGGCCCCAATTTAAAGCCTTGCGACCTTTGCTGGCCAGAAACTGACTGAAGCCTTCGTCCTTCCAAGCCAGCACTCGGTAAGGGACTGAATCGGTAGGCATCCGAACGGCAAAGTGGTGAGGTGCAGACCACATTCCCTACGGCAGCCTGCATATTCACAGACTTCCCCAACCCGCTAAGATATTACAAGTATCCGCAGTTTTGAGACCTGGCTGCTGCTCTGTTTATCACCTGTACAAGAGAGGAACGTCACGTCTGAGACCATGAAGCTTAGCTCACGGGTGCAAATGCACCTTCACAACTCATAACAACGCTTTCTCGACCACCCACTGTTCAAGTAAACCTCCTTATCTTGGCACTGACTTCCGACTTACTTCAATGACACGAGTGTTCTCTTTTCTATCCGAAGTAATCCAACGTCCAGTAGTGACTAGCTGTTTCCGAAATGATTTAAGACTCAAAACGTAGGACCAACAACCACATCCAGCGCTGCATACAATGCCACAAATCTGCTCCAAGTCTCAAGACTGAAAGGGATATCATCAGATAAAGTTCTGAAGACAAATACAACATCAATACACACTGCATGACGTTACCACAAGGACACAAAGGTACGGATGGAGACCTTCCAGGCCATTCCCACACTCACGAGTCCTACACTTCTCCGCTAAATACCAACACTCACAGGTAATGATACAAGTTTCGAAGTTTATCGTCCGGTCTACACCTCACCAACGGAAGAAGGAAGCTCAGTGTCTACGAGTACAAACTCAAACTCTGTTCGATTCAAGGGGATCTTCAAGGATCTTCAAGGATTGTAGCGGAAGCTTATGATGTGCACTATATAGTGCCATGCATATCTGCAATACAGTGCCAAATGTCTCAAACTCTCAGGCCGCATTTGACTGGACGGAATATCAGCACTGTTTCGGGAGGTATACGAATATAAAACTTGATGACCTGGTTCTCATTTCGCTTCTCCGACGATGTATGACATGTGAAAAGGGTAGACTAATGTTCACGCGTATGTATCTGGTACTCATCCCGGTTGCTGGAAACGCGCGAACAGCAGATAGTAAACACATCCTTCAGGAATGTAGGAGCCAAGTAATCGTCTCTAGCAACTATTCAAACTGTGTTCGAAGCACTGTCTGATTGCTAGTAGAGATGCTGAGAGTAAGAACTCTGCCAACGAACTCTACTCATCCATTCTACTCCTTCAGAATTCGATGTGTCGAAGTAATTCGGCAGAATGTTTCGATAGGATTCCGGTTCAATTTCATGTTTTACATCGGAAAACACCTCTATGACAACCCAAGCAGCAAGTTTTCCGTGGACAGAGCGCGCAGGATGTTGCTTTCTGTAAACATTTTTTCCAATCGCGGAACCAACAATTTCGTCCGCGAGAAATTTTCGCGAATATCTCTGCTTTGAACATACTCGTATTATTTACGCAAAGCCAATGAAACGTGCCCTTCAGACGGATTTGAGGAGTCAAAATGACACCAAGAGAGCTACAAAGAGTGAGATTCTCGAAACGAAGAATGGCGACTGCGGGGCCGTAATTTCTGTACCGAGGAAGTGCTCAGCGAGAAAGCATGTAATGACACCGAACATACAATATGCCTGTCAGGATCTTGTCTCGGATGTCGGGTGTTCGACAGCCCAATGTCCATGAGAATGAATTCTCACGAACGTCGTCAGTCGTCAGTTCAGCGAATCGAAGGAGAATTGCCGGTACCAAGCATTCTTCCTCAACTCAAGAATCCCACGATCTTCCATAGCAGAACAAACTTCGAAACCGAAACGACAATGCATTACAAACCAGCACATTGAGCTTCAACAGCAGGACTGTCGAAAAGCTAAACGACAGCTGGGAAAACAATTCTTCAGAAAGTCACAACATTCGATGCTCACTGCCATTCCATTTCCACCTCGCATCCACTGACCTCAGCAGAATCGAAATCGCGCCCGTGCTCCAACTCTCCGCCGCAGAATTCGAGGCCCGAATGGATGCTCCTCGTCACTCCATCTCTCGCGCTCATCGTCTTGCGCGCTCGAGACGTTGAGCCAGGGAGGCGCCATGACCGGCTGGCTCTTCCGGCTCTCGTCTGCTCCGGTGAGTCAGCAAAGGCCGCGGGAAGCCATGGCCACTGGCCGCGGATCGCTCTCGGACTTCCTTTTCGAATACTGGCACACAAGACAAGACGAGCGATGGATGGATGGATAGATGGACGGATAAAAAGATGGATGGATGGATGACTTGTTGTCCTACATCCGGGACCAGAAGAGACAACGAAGCCACTTCTTCTTCTTCTTCCTCTTTCTCTTTCTTCTTCCTCTTTACCATTTACCATCTGCTCTTTCCCCTTCAAGCCGGTTCACGAGGCTGAAGAAATGTCGAGAATGAGCATGTCCGGCCAATGATTAATCTTTTTTTCCAAAGTTGTTTTATGATTTTCTACGAGACGATGAGCGACCTTGAGAAGCATATTATGCAATGACGTCTAGAGGAAGTCTAGAGCGGTGAATCAAACCAAGGAACTCTGCATTTGAGCATTATTTTTGGGGGTTGGTATCATACATCAGAATGATGATCATTTGGATATTGACATGTGCGTAATTTGCAAGACGTCCAACTTGAGTTCTTACATTTTGATAGGGTTTAGGGTTTCCATCCTTGGAGCTGCGTACCTCTTGTGAATAGCTTTAGTTCCATATTGAGAGTCACTTGTAATCTGGTACGTTACTAAGTTTTGTGGAAAACGTCTAAGTATGGTTTACACATGAGACTCAAGGGATTGTGTATGATTTCCACCACACTGTGTGCAGGTTTCTTTCTGTCAATTTGAGCGAGATTGTACGAGAGCTGACATTGATTTGATTTGTTTTACATTAGTTCCTGTGTTTCTTGCAGTTGTTGTCTTCAATTTTAAGGGCAAACTGAGGACCTCTTATAATTGCAACGAGAACGCATTTACGTGAAATTAGAATATTTATGTATCTTTCTTTGTTTACCTCATCCATTTCTCTGGGTTCTGCTGGCTTATTGTCCTCTTTGGCTTGACGAGCTTTGACCGTCTCTCCAAGCTTGGGTTCTAATCTATAATTCCACATGATACTTTCTTTCCTCTATTTCTCTCATAATTTTCTCGTCTGTGCTAGAAGGTAATTGGGAATGAAGCCGATGTTCTAATTAATCAAGTTGTTGAATCTCGACAAGAAACATGAAGGAGATAAACTTCATGAGACATGCATAACTCTCATGAAAAAGACGACTACCACGAATATGCTAACAACATCATTTAACTTTACTACACATCTTGAGCAGAGAAGGATCTTGAACGTTCCGTTCCAAACATGTACAAAAATGTCATTCCAACGAAGAAGCGTCGGCTTCAATGAGATTCTTTGTTAAGTTGGGGGTACAGAGGTTACAACGCATCTATATGGCAATACCGCTGTGATTGCTCTGACAACTACGATTGGAAGGAACAAACGCGCTCGAGTTAACAAGACTAATATTCTGTGCGGAGGCTCTTTATCTCGTCTACAATGTACAATTGGATTCTCTGCAGTTTCGCGTAAACTCAAAGTCTAACCATATCGTTGAACATCTTGTCAACGTTTCAATTTTCAATTGTTGAAAAGAAATCGTAAATCTTCCTCAGTGAGTCTCCCCATGGCCTCTGCTGAACCTCCAACGGTGCTGAAAAAATTTGGTTCAGCATGTCCTCCACTTTAGACACGAGTCAAGCATCTCACAAAAACAACTCTGCTAAAATATAATCTGAAACTGTACACAGCTGGCCTGGAGCTAGTACATCAATTAAGTCACAACGTCATTCACGAGTTTTGCATAAGGAAAAATCTGTGCAGCCAGCTCATAAAAGATAAAGAAACAAAGGCGATACAGATGCAAGTTGATCATACCCTTCAAAAACCAGTTGCTTCTTTTCTTGAAGCTTCAGGATCCGATCCTCGATAGTGTTCTGAATCACAAAACGTATTATCCTGCCCAAAAAAGAACACAATGACCTAGGTCAATATTTAAATAAGGGGAGCGAAGTTGACTAAGATCAAAAGCACTTGTCTTTCAAGGAACTAACTTTGTTTCCAGTTTTATTCCTGGCACCTTTAAAAGGAAATTAGAGAAGCAATCTCATAACGACCAGATAGCAGAAGCTCTTCTTAGAATAAGAATCAGAAGTTCCACCTGACTGCTTTCGTTTGGCCCAGTCTATGAATCCGATCCTGAGCTTGCTGTTCTACTGCAGGGTTCCACCAAGGATCCATCAAGAATACCTGCAATCATACAGACATACCGGGGACGAAGTCAACTCAGACAAACTCATTTTCATTTAATGTAAATTATCCGACACAAATCTCTACAAGAAGACTTGACACTACTCTTTAAAGGTGGAGGATTAAGAGCGTACATGTGATGCCACGGTAAGGTTTAGCGCCACACCTCCTGCCTTCAGACTCATCAAGAATATCTGTAGAGATGATCCACCACAATGCAGTCCATGGTGGATATCAGGTTCGGTCAGAATATATATTCTTTCCAGGATTGAAAAAATTATATTAACGACAAAGAAAGGTTTCATAGAAAGGTTCACCAACATACCTTTGTATCCGCATCAGTTGTGAATTTATCAATCATGTAGTCACGTGCCTGCATGCTCATGGATCCATCAAGCTTCACAAATCCAATTCCTGACTGCGATCATGAACGAAAAATAGTAATTAACTTGGAGTCGAACAATAAAAATGGAATCTAATTTTCTCCATATTATCTAATGACAAATATAGAATCCAGTATTAGGTTGATATATTGTTGGTGTAAAATAAGTAAACAAACATTTAATTGATAGTGATCTGCATACCTATGGCAATGAGCAAAAGGTTGACAACTCTAAATGTCGAACTTTCATAATATGTACTTATCAATATAACAATTAAAACTCAAACATAGTTCTCGCCTTAATACGATGATGCTTAAGATCCATAGTTTGCAGGTAATCTTACAAAATCGTTCAGAAGTTATTTTTCTCATATATATGAAGAATTATGTCAAAGAAAACCTTGAAAGGTTGAAATAGTTGGAAACCTAATAGTTAATCAGTTAACATGATGAATGTCGATTGCTAATTCGATACAGAGTGCCAGTTACTTTATGTTTTGAAGGTCCTTCAAGAAATAATCCAAGAAAAAGAGATATACCTCTTTACTACACAAAATGTGCTCTTGTCTTTATCTGGGGTCTTCTAAGCAAGACATTATAATGGACACGATGAGCTTAAACACTATCATCAGGTTGTCGTTCGAAGTAATAAAGTGCACATTCATGATTACGGATACAGCAAAAAGAAGAATCTAGTTACCTTTTGTAGGAAGAACCCAATGAGTTCCAGCATCGCCGTGAATTGACTAAAAATGATAGCTTTCGCTCCTGGATCCTTTGCAAGCATGAGAAAGATTTCCTCTTTCTGTTACACATATCACTCAGATTAAAATTCGGGGAAAACAGTGACCACCAAGTACATTGCCCAAAATTTTCTGAAGTGCTTCTCCTATCTAGTTTCAAAGGGTATAACCTTCACAAATTAAAACATTTCCAGTATTACCCTGCAGCTAGCTAAACCGTGCACGCAAACATAAGCAACCGAAGATTGGAGAACTTACCACAGCATTAATCTTTGTACTTGATTGAAAATTATCAAGTTTAATCCTGTTTAAAATACTCGAGCGCTTGCGCAACTTTGGGACAACTTCCTTCGTTTCTTCGGATTTTCTTGTCATATCTACACTAAGAGCTATATGACAAGTTGGACACTGCAACCGTTTGGACTCCAATCCTGCCTCCATGTGCTCTTCCATGCAAATCCTGCAGAAATGATGTTGACATCCTGTACTCTATGATATCCAAAAGGCAAACGACCGATATAAGTACTATAATATAATGAGACAGATATAAATCAATTGCTGCATCGAATCCGTGTAACTTTAGGTCCGACGTTGATGATTGAAGAGGATAAAGCAGAAGTAGAAGTACATATGGAAGTTTCATTACCACTAGGTCTTCAGCAGGGTCATAACAGATGCCGCACATTGGATCTTGAACACGACCATCAAACTGAGGAGCTGCTGCAGATGATGCTGCTGAGTACACCACTAGATATGGATGGTTCACAGCCTATACCCAGCAAATTCATCAGCCTTAGACCAAGGATGAACACGAAATGGAAGTAAAACAACTCTGTAAAGAATAGTCTTAGAAGGGTCTAGTTCTATAAACTCTTCGATTCAAATATATTCCATATTACAGAATGTTTCTAAACATTACCAACAGCTCTTACGTCACCAAAGGAGAGAAATCTTACACTAGACCAAAGACAAGGAAAAGTCCTGCAAAATACAGCATCTAGATAACTGCAGCAGCTGAATGTACTCTAAGAAGCGAGTCCGATGTCTTTATATTACTGTTCATTAGTGTATAACCAAAACAGGTCGATTTCGAGCAGTAGATACTCGGAGTAATTTGTAAAACCTGAGAAAAGACTTCAAGAAATCCAGACAAAAGGCTTTTCACCCTTTCAAATTTCGAGATAATATCAAAAAATAATTTCAATCTTCATCTGTCTATCTATCTACCTTCCCAATGGACCTTTCTTATTTGTTCCAAAATCTACAAAGATCTGAACTTCTTGAATAAATGAAACGAGATAATTATACCTGACGGAGGCGAATCAACAAATCAAAAATGTGAGCATAATTGTTCAACAAAGTGCCCGAATGCACATACCTGCAATGACGACCAGCAACGACTAGATTATATTGCCTGGCCGAATAAAGTACTAAATTCATAACATGCTCTAAAATTATGCTACACACAATATGATGCAGAATGAAGACAATATCTCAAGTAAAAAAGTTAAGGAGTCACAAAGCACTCATTGGTGAAAAAACTTACGTGTTAAACTGCAGCTGACTTTCTGAATATAGAGCCTCATAGAAGTCTTTTTCCCTATCGTCGAAAACATCTCGTCTAAGAGAAATCTGTTCAGACACCACCAAATTTATAACTCCAAACTCTTGGGAACTCAACAATATGACCTGAATAACAAATGGGCACAATACAATAATGAACAGTAAAAGATTTAAGTTCCAACGTTGCAGGAATGAGAATACAAATGATTTGTATAAGCAGCACAGTTAGGAAACAGACTGTTCGTGGTGGAAGAGATAGATCCGCAGCTCGTTCAGTCTTGGTTCGTCGAAGGAGACACTTTTGCAAGACTAAATGTTTCAAAATTGTCATAGCTGTTCGTCCTTCATCTATGTAGCCCCATTTTTTTATGGGATTTGCGATGAACTGTTACAAAAAGCATTGACGACACTTACATGGTATAAGAGATTCAGATTCTAACTTGGACAACCTGAATTGAAATCTTCTCCTTACAGGAAAAGAGTTGTTGCATATTATGTTTTGCACTTCAAATAGTGTAGACACGAGACACAAACAAAAGAACAAACTACTACACGATATAATTAACTGATCGAAAAGTTATTGATTTGTAAGGTCCCCTTTTGAGTCAATCCCTCATGCATCAAAAGGATGTAATCAAATCAAAATGTTGAAACTTTCTACAAAAATAACGTTTGACTTGCCTTATTCCACCAACAAAAATGAAGCAAGGCTGAGTGCCCACATTCACACTTCTGTCCGAAAGAAAACCTGCAAGAGAAAGTCGTCTTTCACAATTTATGGAAGAAAAGTATAAAAACACTGGATGCATCGATAACAAATCAAGTAAGTTTAACTCAGTTCATAAGAGCCTAGCCATAAGAGCGAGTGCTTTGAACTCAGTGTATGCCACACATACTTGTAATCGAGCGATTTACAATCACACTTGCGACAGAAGTAATAGGAAAATGGATATACTCCCAGGAACCGCACCTACATGCCAGTAGATTCTGTCAGAGATGACAACCGATAGTTCTTTAAAATCTTTCTGCACAATATACATGTGACTTTTTGAAACTCCTTTCACCAGTGCATACCATCTAAATATAAAATGTGTCTCTTATCCTCTGTTCATACTGATGGAATAAGACCACTTTTATTATGCACCGTGTATACAGAAAATGGCCTTGACAGGCCATATATGGCAAAGCAAACAAACTAACTCATTCCAAGTGAAACAAAATAGATGAGAGGAAAGAGTACACACAAGAGAATATAACTCGCCAACACGATTTTGCAATGGAGTTCCGCTGAGGGCCCACTTGTAGATGGATCTGAGTGCAAATATAGCCTTGGCAGTACTACACCTCCTGTCTTTTATCGAATGGGCCTGTAAGATGACATCCATTAGTGTAGTCGGACTAAACGATCTCGTAGATCATCAATCATTCGTCACAAACTTCACTACAAAGGGACGAAACGAAGTCACATTGTAGGTTCAAGAGTGCTTGTATGTGATTAACGAACTTCGAAAAGGCAACGAGGATCAGCGTCTTCATCTCATAAACGAGAGATCTAATGACGTTTCGAAACTTCAAGTTCCACAGGTTGAGCCGAAGGAAATGAAAAACTGAGAAGAAATATGAAGAACACAACTATGCCCTTGCAACAAAATTTAATTTGAATGTGCGTGTAGTCCTTGCATACATCAAGAGCCACACATAATGCAAGAGGCATCATGATAGACTCCACATAATACAAACAGTAAGATATACGAGAATCACACCTCATCCAGAACTATTCGACCCCATTTAACGGAGTGCAGGAGAGAATTCCCAATCCTCCCAGAGGAGCTGGTGGGAGTATCTGCAACACAATCCACATCTTCTTGCAAGGCTGCGCCCACATCATCGGCATCAATCTTCCGTTTCCTTCCCCTCCTACCTGTTGAAGCTGCACCTCTCTTCCCGCTTGTACTTTCCTCTCCTTCTCCTTTGACTGGTTTGTTATCTTCATCTGACTCACTTTCCTCATACTTCCCCAAGGCAAGTGCGGTGATTTTTCTCCTCACCTGCTTTGATTGTTTGGCAGTCCTCTGAGCATTAGGTCCACAAAAATATCGCTGATGGATTGCCAAACGATCCGGATAAAAAGTCTTTGCACACCACTTGCAATGCTGCTTCGGAGGCATAACGTGCTTCCGATGCTCACATTCCACTATTGCATAAGTTGAAAGGACAACGTCGTACTTCATGAGTTCGTTTATCCCCATGCCTCGTTTTGGTCCATGATAAACAAGCACCTTCATGGAACCAGGAGCCGTAAATTTCTCGATCTCAGACCGCCACTGACTTACTGCCACCATAGGGCATATCACTAATGTTGCTTTCACTTGAGGTAGTTCTTTTATGGATTCTGCTCCTTCACATGAGCCATTTACAGATCCTGCGTTCTGCATACCATGCTGCCTTTTAGAGTCAAATGGACCATGAAGAGCACGATCCGTGACGATGAGTGAGATAGCCTGGATAGTTTTACCCATACCCATTTCATCGGCCAAGATACCACCTTGGATTTCAGACGCCTCTTGCTTTAAACCCCAAGCAAGCCACTCCTTTTGAAAAGGAAGGAGCGGCATCCGAACGTCAGAAGAGGGATTTCTCTGCTCCACAGGATTACTTTGCTTGTTAAAAGCTTCAATCTCTTCATCCTCCATTCCACCCCATTGGCTTTCCCACTTTTCTTGAAAAATCTCCCACTCCAACACCTTCTTTCCCATGTCTTTTTTCCGACTGGCTCGTCCTTGTCCCCGCCCACGCCCCCTTCCTCGACCTCTGCCGCTTCCTCTCGACTGTACAGCTGATTTCGACCTTCGACGTCTCTTGTTACCAGTGCCTTCAGCTGACCCGTCTGAATTTTCGGATGTCAGAGACTCACTATCTCCGCTATCATCAGTGGAATGTACCTCCCCGGGATCCCGTGACAAGCTATCTGATGACAAGGAAGCCTCGGAGCTACACCGATCACCATGTTCCTCGGATTCGGACAAAGCAGTGAGGACTGGCTGCTGAACTGTTGTGCTAATGCTTCTTCGGGTTCTCCTCAACGAGACGTTTAGCTCTGTTGATAAAAAAGAAAAAAAGAAAAAGCAATGTAAAGTTCATCACAAAATCACGTCTTAGGAGCATTGAAACGCAATGCTCACGAAAAAGACAAAGGTTTAACGAAGAATTTCAACTTGCATAACAAAGGTAGTCAGCAACAACCAAAACACTTTCGCAAGCATTTAATATAGAAACAAGTGAATCTTACTGTTGTCGCCATTGCTCTGTTTCAGCTCAATTTTTTCGACGCAACACTCGGTTTCAAGCACCTCAATTTTGGTTGCCTCGAGCTTCGGTTTCGCTACGGCTCTGCTACGAGTACGGGGAGGGGATGGTCTGCTTTGCGCAGTCTGGCCTAGTTTATTTTTGCGCCCACCTCGACCACGCGCTTCCGGTGGTGGCTGATCGGAAGACATAATCCAAGATGCAGGACAGGCAATATCCACTCTTCCTAACTCCTCTTCGATTATCAGACGAAGAAATTAACAGCGAAGCAGGACAAGAATATTGATGCTGCTTCATACAGCCCGCAATCGACGTTTCTAGCCAATTTCTTCAATGCCGGCTGCTGCTCGACGAAGCTCATCACTCCGTTCTCTTCTGAAGGGGCAGCAATCAAACCCCTCGAACAACAGCAACGGCAATTGAACTCTTAGAGGAAGCTCGTCGACATGAACGAGTATGAATATGCTGAGAAGTAGCATGTCACACATTGTTTTCGATTGTCCACGTTGGCACCACCTTGGGCCGTAGCTTCTTCCACAAGCTGCGGACACAGCGCCTATGTTTAAGTCTGAGCCTGAGGAATATGACGACCTCCTGACCCAGAATCGCCCAAATTCCACTATTTTCTCTGTTGCCGACAAGTAAACTACGGCGCCGTAATCTAGAGCTTGGAGCGTAGGGCATTGACGCACCATCATAAGTATGAGTTCCGTCTCTGTAGCAGAGTTACTCGCAACGCCCTTTCCTTCCAGGCTTTTCATTGGACGCCCGGTAGTCCATCGACTTTTAGGGAACAGTCTGCTCTCTCTCTCCTGCGGGTTGCTTCTCCAACTTCTGTCCCCACATAAATCGGTCATTCCTAAACTCTAGGGTCAGGAAAACTTGGTTTTTAGAAAATCAAAAACTTCATTTGACGAGTATCAGGGAATAGAGACTAGGGTTTAGGAATGAATGAATAAAGCAATTTATCCAGGTCAGTTTCTCCTGCCGTCACGAAACATCTATTGGCAGGGCCAACAAATATTACAACATACGGCGAGGATACCTTCTCACGAGCCATCAGGCGAATCTTAAACCTGATTGCTTGCAGAAAAACCACAGGATAAGAAGTACCTGCGCATTATGTGGCATCCCCCAAGACTAACCCGTTTATACCAAGCTAGTTGTGTTGCTTTCATTTTCCTGACGACAAAAGAATAAATTACTAGATCATTGAAAAGTAAGATTTTGAAAGGGCTCTCACATGTAGGCTAAACATTTGGCTCTTTGATTGTTGTGGACTCCATGCATCGTTGCTGTCAACATGTCTCGCTAGGTCTGAAGCGAAGCATCGAATGGTGTTCAACCTAAGAGGGAGCACCACGGAAGTGAAAGCCTCTGCATGATCGAAGGCCAGGGGAGGTGTTAATTTGTAGTGGCATATATTGGACGTAGTTTTGTGGTGCCTCGTCGATAACATCAAGAGAGCGAAAGAGATAATGCATGGAAATCACATGTTATGCTTGACAATCCTTCTACTACATCTTGACCTCTCACATGTCAAGAACATACATCCATTTGAGGAGGTTCCAATCATACTCCAAACTCTCATCCAATACAAAATGTAGATAGAATACTTCAACTGCATGGTATGTGTACTGGATCTACATACCATATCTAACGTCAAAAGGAGCGGTGTCATTTGCTGAAAACGAGAAACCAATCACAACCAATCGTCGGAGTGAGCACCGCAGACTTGATGATAGAATGAAAGACAAAGAGGAAATGTGGGGCGAAGAGGAGGACTCAGATGTTGAAACATCGACCGCTTTCTCGGGTTTTTGTGAAAATCATGTCCGCTCGCTCTCACAAGTGGAGGACCTCCGACACCGTCTCGTCGTCGACGCTCGAGGAAGGCCCGATGGGAGGCCCATGGTGCAGAAATTTCGGTCGCTTCACGTGAATGTCCTCCACCGCCTCCATCATCGACGTCATGATGCTCCGGCTCTGGTGTCGGCCTTCCTGCGACGAAGCCGAGCTGGAGATGGCTGCCCCCGCCCGCTTTAGCCGCGGCTGCTCGTCACGGTGACAAGGAGTCTCTACCGCGTTCCCACGTCACTGTCGATGTTGATGTGGCCGCTGCGTCTTGTTCCTCTACTGCTTCCTGGAATGCCAGCTCAGACATTCTTTCTTACTCATTTTTCCGTCTATTTGAGGCACCATCGCAGAATCTTTGCTCCACTTCGATGCCTGTAGGATATTTCTCTCTTTTTTTATATTCCTTTGACAGAAATTTTGCTCTTTCGGGTCTCAAATTAAGGTATTTTCCAAAAATGAAGACTTCAAATTTCCTGGTACTATCATCTGAAACGTAATGTACAATTTGTAAAATGTAAGCTTTAAATTTCAATACATCAAACCCAAATTTCATTGTTAAAATTTTATGATAAGATGAGTGGTTTTTTATTGGATTTATGTATACATTAGAAATCAAAAAAGACATTGAGGCATTTTCAAATTCATTTTTTTACCGACTAGAACCTATGATTAACAAAAGTCCACTCTGGGCTTCAAAAACTTAATATATGTGGTTTTCGAATAGATTTGTAAAGAATTGAAAAAAACTTTAAATTATTCAAATTATACATTAGCTATCAATATGTCTTATCTTCTCAATCGGGAAACTTATAAATTTAATTGTTCTTTTATTGCCCGTATTGGACTATGTAAGTTCCGTTTAGTTGATTTTATCACAATTTGAAGCTGAAGTGAAAGATATTTGCCTATGTGTAAATAAAAAAAATCTTCAAAATCAAATTCTAGAATAATTTTGTCAAGAATATCCTAGAAATATCTATAATTTAAAATCTTCTCGGTCCCTATGAACTCTATCTGTCTCTCTCTCTCTCCACCTGGTTTGTACTGAGTTATTTCTTAAGACCTCACACAATCACATATCCCCAGCTATTTGTTCCCCTCATATGATCTCACCTGGTTAATTTTTGTACCTTATGACATGACTAATAAACCTACCGTAACGTTTATCAAGAAGAGACATTTCAGTTACAAGCTTGTGGTATATTTGTGAGTAAGTTTGCCACGGTTAACAAGCATTTCTACACGGTGAAAAAACGAACGTCATTTTGCTCAGGAGCTCGGGAGTGTAATTGATTGGCATCCACGTACAAGATGCGATTATGAATAACTAACTATTATACAAGACTACAGGATTTGTTAATCTGAATGTTAGATTTGACAATGGAATAAATAATTAAAATGAGCACCTTGTGGGCGATTGACTAAGATGGCGAAGGGACTATATGTGCAAGGAGTTGCATGAGAAGGTTTGAATTTAGAAGGTTGCGAGTCAATAGGAGTAATAGCCATCCAAATACGTAGATTGTACTTGTGTGGAAGAAATGCTGGGAATAGATTAAGCCAAAGTGAATGATGACATTGATTGAGAAAGATAAGTCCACGCTATATTCATATTTCAACTTTGACAAGTTTAATGTTTTGATCCTGGAAGGAGGTTATTACTGAATTCATCAAGGACTACTTTAAAAGGAAGATTATACATATTATATACTAGCTATTTTTACGATTTGACGTTATATTTACGTCATCTAGATGATTGTTCTTAAGGTGAGAGGAGGGCTTCGTAGGATGCTCAATCAAAGTGAATCTGAGAGATTATTGCTCAAAATGTTGAAACAACTGCGGGGAAGTTCCACATCATGAAGAGGGGAGTGGTGTATATTTTTGTTGTTCATACATGTATTTACGAATGGGGTGGTCTTCCTAGGGAGAAGGGCTAGTGGTTTGGAATAACTTGACAAAATCTTGCGGAAAATTGAGGAGATTAAATAATGACAAGAAGAATAGGTGGGGACCACTCAGAGAAATATTATTTTGAAGTAACTTGATATCAAGCCATCAGGTAACGGAAGATGAAGGTGGTGGTTAAATCCAGGAGCGCAGTACCAAAGACATTAAAGGCTAATTTAAAACTCAAAGGTGATGGAGGGAGTCGTTTTGCATTTCACGGTTACATTTGCCAAAAACTGGACAAGGAGTTAGTTTCAGTTTGAATATTGCTGATTGAGATGGGACGTATGGATGGAATCTTTAGTGAGACGGTAAGTGAACCTCATAATGGTGATTATAACCCCGCTAGAATGCAATGGGAAGGAGGACGCAAACAAATTGGAGGCTGAGCGATCGAGGCAAATGGTTTGATGTTGATCCATTCGAAAAGAAGTGAAAGTAAATGTACACAACTATCGGTTGCTAATGTCAAATAGCAATGCGCGTGTGTCATAGGAAGATGCAACAGGCAGACAAGGTCACATTGCGTGTTGATTTGAATTATTTCAACAAGTTTAAGGTCTAATTTATAGTTTATGTCTAGCGTGGGTGAAGTGTTAGTTGCATTGAGATCATCCAGAAGTTTTCATGTTTGTTGTGCTATAGAGCATAACTAGTAAGTCCTGATGATACTTCAAGCTCGAATACAGGAGAACTTGGGTTTACCCATTGTGTGTGTGTGAGTACTAGAGAGAGAGAGAGAAAAGCGGGAGGTGCAACAATAAGCACCTAGACCTCAGAATTCCAAAGAAAGATACTACTTATGGAAGGCTACAAATTTTTGCAACTTCTGGATATCGATTCACGGCGTATAAAGTTCTGACCAGCCGGAGTCCATACCAACAGAAAGAAATTTATCAAATGAGGTAATCTTATTCAGACAGTCTTTACCGGAGAAACTGCCACCACTTCAACTGAGACCAATTTGATATTTCATATGTTCCCTGTAGTGGTATACAGTACCGACAAGCTGTACTGATCCAACATTTGCGCTAATCTGACAATGGCATAACCTAGCTTCCCTCCAGTTAGAACACACTTTCAGGGGAGTCAGACCCACATTCGTTTACTAGTTTCTGATTTACTCCTTCAAATGTCATTTCAGAATTTATTCAAAAATCAAATGACATTTGCGAAACGTAGAATCTTTATGTCAAAAATGACATCGTCCATAAACCGACACACAAAATCTGGAAACACTGACAAGACAGTTCATTTTTCTCACTGCCCCAAGTTAAAATAGCCGAGGACGACCCAAGGGAACTTGGGAGGTGCTTCGCAGTGCTTACATTATACACTGTTATCTCTTCAAAAATAGTGACGTAATAACTGATAAAGGAGAAACGCAAACTCATCTCCAGACAACGAGCCCAAATCTGTGGGTAGATTGAGGAGTTTCTCAGACCCAGAAAGAAATAGTCTGCACTATGTATGTGCGTCTAGATAAGGAACAGCATGTCCATTCGCCAGCTGCCACTTGCCAATGTTACCAGCAGTCACAAGTGAACGACACGACATCTAGCAGTCGTGTCGATGCTTTTGATCCTGCTACAAGTTATCAACATGAATGAAACTTCAAAAAGTGATAGCGTAAGACACCAATATCGGATTGAAAGACAATCTAAACAACCAAAAGGCAACAGACATGGATAAAAGAATACATCTTTTACTGCACAATGAAGAGTGATTGATAATGACTAACTTTCTTTGAAGTGAATGGAGTGAAAATGATTCTTCTAGTATCGGTACAATTCTCCAACAAATGCGTGTACTTCCGTTTGGGTCAAACAATAATCTACAACCTGTTGCAACTCGAGCGCACCAAAGATGACCAGATTCTCTTTTATGCACCAACCTAAGGACAAATGTACTCACTGAGCTTCCTAACTAGCACACATATACTTCAAATCAGTAGGGGGCAAAGTGGCCGTTGAGAGTTCAGAGCTAATAAAATCTCAAAACTCTTGTAACAAACCATCAGCCAAATATTGCACCCTCCACAACTCTTCCCACAGTTTCCTCCACTAGACTAGAGAATGGAGATTGTGGGACACAAAGGGTTTCCCAGGCAGTGCAGGGGAATCTGGGGGTGAAATGAGAATTCCGTTTCTTTCGGGGTAACTTCTGGAATTTCCCATCGGTACCAAAGAAACCTCCTTCATCGCGGGATCTGAATCTCGATCTACATTACTCACTGCTTCTCTAAGGAGACTCTGCCTGGCAAGTAAGGCTGCGTCATCTCTGTCGGTTCCAAAGACAGATAAAGAAGACAGTGATACAAGAAGCGGCTCTGCTGACACTTCCTCAATTGCATGCCTTCTTTTCTTTTCAGCACTTTCGAAAACCCACCGCACCGCGAGCGCATCGGCAATAGGTCTGATTACTAGAATCCCTTCTCCAACAGTTGTACACAGGAGCACAGTAAGGAACCCCATGAAACCCATAGCCTCAAAGACAGGTTCACTAGGCCTGGACAACACAGAGAAGCCCAGGAAGAGAACGTGAACAGGTAGGAGGAAAACCACCGCCAACACAAGGCCGTAAACTCGAAGCTGAAGCCTCCTGTTGATGACCAACGAAAATAACCTCCACCCTAGATACAGGAAGTATATGATGTAGAAGCAACCAAAGAGGGCGAGGACCAACGTGCTCAAAAGTGGGTAAGTGCACACAGCAACATGTTCCTCCTCCTGAGAAGATCCCATGTCCTCGAAGGTTCTCGTGAAGTACTTCGGTAGCTTCCCGTATCCTTCGTTCTTCTCATTATATCCATTGCGGAATTCAAAGCTAGGACTGATGACAACGAGAAAGAGCTGAAGAAGAAATACAGGCAGACAGAAGATCAAAATGAGACCAATCACCTTGCCATTCCAGCTCTTTCTTGGAGTAAAAGGTGCGTTCCGCAAGGAGCCGTGAACCAAAAAGAGAGCAGTAAGAAAATAGCAAGGCTCCAAAAATCCAAGAGATATTAAGATGTAAGCTCTGCACATGTTCGCCTGCCATTGAAAACTGAGGGAGTGCAGCAGCCATCCTTCTCTCCTCAGCAGGGGGAGTCGAAGTAGCTCCCCCAGACCCCAGAGGATCGCAAACACAATGAGAATGATGCGCACTATCCATAATGAGTTGAAGTCACGCAACGCAACGAGTTGTTCCTTTCGTATCTTCGACCGGAAGTAGAGGACGTAGGCCACACAAAATACTCCCACCAGGCACAACAGAATGACAAGTACCAGGGTCACAACTCCAAACGCATCCACGGCAGAGCTGGTCAGGGGCATTACCCGAACTGAGATTGCCACGCATGAGTTTCCCTTCTCTCTCTCCCTCTCTCGCACAGCTTGTTGTGCCTGTTCTATCCTACTGTAGACAACAAGCCTCTAAACTCGTTTCTGACTCGCAGTTGACACCTCCGTCCCCGCAAACCCAAGATGCAATGTCCAAGAAATCGTCCCCGTCACAGCCACCACCCTAACAAGAATATAAGCAGGTCAATTCACGAGCTCCATGCGTACTCCCATGGGCAGTCGGAACGTGCAAGATGTCTCTGATAAACACGCCTTATGACGAGGCTGAACCTTGGATCTCCCAGCCATCACGTTTACTTGCACTCGCCGTGTTGTAACATGTGATCCATGCTTGTGAGACAACCCAGAATCGTAACAGGGCAGTGCGCGACTGAATCCAGCGCCTAACACTCCGTACGAACAAACAGACGGACGGACCAATTCGCTCCGCTGCGCAACCCGAGCCAATTGACCTAGACCTAGATGATCTTCCCGTCTTTGCGGTAAGATTTCTTCTGTTATACCCAACGACAACGAATCGCACAAGGGCTCCGATTCGAGTGTTGATGCCGACAAATCCTCAACAATGGGACGCTCTGCTCATAGATCCTCTTGGGACGCGCATTCCACAGAAGTGGATATCCTGAATTACTCAGCATACCCAAATCGACGTGCGCGACCTCGATTTCCCCTCCATACGCCGATCTTCAGAGCTAATGGCATTCGGTCCCAGCCTCACCTCGCTCTCCCTCTCTCGATGACCTGCCCTGTAAACCCTAGGTAAATGGAAGAACGTGTCTTGAAGACTTCGCTTTCTTGCCCTGACCTTGAGTATAGTTCGGTTCGCTTCGAATCAACCTCTCATTCTTCCGCTTCTTCTTCTTCTTCTTCTCCTCCTCCTCCTCCTCCTGGGCCTCGGCCTCGGCCTGCGCTAAGCCAATACACCGCCCGTCCTCGGGCCTTAATCTCACTCACTAGCTTCTCCAAACAGTATATAGAGTGGAACGACCAGCGATACCGAAACAGAAGCCGACAGCTGCTGTACTGATTCTCGATTGGCCGTCGTCTCGAGCTGCGAAATGACAGAGACAGAGAGAGAAAGAGAGATAGAGGATTTAGACGACAGGGTAACCGGATTCATGAACCCTGCGCGCCTCTCTCCTTTCTCCCGTCTCCACGAACAGAACTACCAATTTATTAGAGTGAACACCACCTCAGAAAATTGTCAAACTACAGTTGCGCATTTGAGTTAAGATGCACAGGCAGCTGATAATCATCTCCCTCCACGCCAATGGCATGCCACGACGTACAAGACATGCGAAATGGGCCGCTATTTCAGCCGATCCCGTGAGGCCCTTCTAAATAAGGATAGCCAGACCACGAAAAGAGGACACGAGAAGAACCACTGTGTTGCCAGGCGCGCGCTTTCTACACTTTCTAACTATCCTAGCGCCAACGCAGGAAGAGGACGACGACCATGTAGGAAGTCTGCGCAATGAGGCAATGGCTCCGTCGACCTAGATTGAAGTCAAAACTCCCGCAGGCCCAGAACATTCACGGCCGTTATAGAGCCAAAACGCCCCGCATCCGCATTCCTTCAACCCTAAAAACCCACTATCCCGAAACACACCAACCAAATTCCACGCCCCATTGCTACGACAGATCATGCGCGAAAAGCACAGAAACGGAAAGCGAGACAATCTCCTGGCTACTCTACAAACCCAAAAAGCCTTACCCGAACTACCCAAAATAGAAAAAAATCCCAAAAAAGACCTCTACCGACTCCTCCGCGGTCAAAGCAAACAGAAAAAAGATCACGCAAAACTATCACTCCCCCCCTCCAATTCGCCCAATCGCCGAGGCCAAGAAAGCAGGCAGCAAGATCACTCCCCACCCACCTTTCCTCAACTCCCGCGAGCTCGATTCCCAGCGATTCTTCTCCTCTCCTATCCGCGCGGATTAAAACCAAAATTCCTCGACACGACCTCCGAACTCGTGCCACAAAGCAGCACCAACAACAACATCAACATCAACAGGCCAGGCACACAGAGCACACACCGACGCAGTCTGATGGCTAACTGGCTCGCTGGCTATGGAGTGAGTCGGCCGACGAATACGAGCTCGTCGAAAGCTGTCGACCGTCGTAACAGCGGCAGAGCCCTCGAAACCCGAACAGCCAAGGAAAGGAAGGGAATAGGGAGGAGGAGGAGGAGTGATCAAAGAGAGAAGAGAAGAGAAGAGACGAGACGAGACGAGACGAGACGAGACGCAAGGCGAGGACGAACAGATTAGCAGCACACGAAGGGAAGGGAATGAATGAATGAATGACTCGAGGAAGGAGCGAGGCGCGGGGCGGGGCGAGGAGGGCAGTGGCAGTGGCAGTGGCAGCGGCAGCAGCAGACGACGGGAGCGCCTTCACAGCGCACCAGAAGAGAGCGCAGCGCGAAGCTAACGAAAGACGGAAATGTGCGCGGGCCGGGCGTTTTACTCCTCCGGCCGCAAGGAGGGGGCAGCGGAATGTCCATCACCTTCTTCTCCTCTCCGGTAGCCGTCCGATGGGGCGATTCGACGGCGATCGCGAGGGGAGAAAATCCCGGCCCCCTGTGGAGTCCTTTTTACAGCGCCCGGAAATGGGCACCACTGGGCTGGCATTCCGAGGAGGCCGAGCGGGTGATTTCGCCGGAGCTATTTTTAGATTCTGATTTCGCCAGTCTGGCTGCTTATTGGCTGATTAGTGGACTAATCGTCGCCTGCTTAAGACGTGAACCCTGTATCCCACTGTGATTAATTTTCTTGATCTGTGGGCCGAGCATGGTCCTTAGATCCTCTGCTTGTCCGGTTCCGTATTGCTGTCTTTTCCCTCCATGTGTTGACAAGCCCCCCTACGAGGCCTAGTCTGGTGCTCGCTCGGTACATAAGTCAAGTGTATCATCAGTCAAAGAGGGCATATTAGTGTTGTGAGGGGGGGATCTCATTACTGACCGTTTGCGAATGATTCCTCTAGAAATGAATCTTCCTATCCATCTTCATTTCGTCTTCCATGGATGGACTTTGTGCGCAAGAACAAAATTACATCACCCTCTTGCAGGAGCTGCGTGGCCGAGTCTTCAGAGGGTGGCTTCCTCGAACTTACAGTAGAGCGGGGGCTCCGAGTAATATTTGCACAGAGGATGCTGGGAAGACCCCATCTAGCCGTACAGGGATGCAATCAAACCAACTTACGGTAGATACCAGTATTTCATGACAACCTCCGTCCCACTTGCCTTTTGCTTGCGTGGTTTACTAGGTTGATATCGAACTACTTGGCGGTCACAAGAGGCTTGTATGTATAAAATAAATGTATATTGGAAGTAAAAGCACAGTTTAGTTCGTATAGACTCTTCAAAGACATTTCGGGAAGCAGTTGGTCCAACGAATACTTCACCTACATACTTATAGACAGATATATATGTATTGACGATGACCTATTCTCAAACAATTTCACCTTTTGTGATTTTCAAGTCTGAAGTTTCTCCTATATGGACTCTCGTTACTGAAGACATCAATGGGATTATCTCGTCCGACATTCCCAGTGCGATGTCCTTATACAATAAGCCTGCTTTTTATCTAGGATCTGCTTATACTGACAGAATTATATTATACAGAACAGTCTTTATGCAGACTCAAGCATCAACTTATCCTCGCGGACTAGAAGTGATAAACAACTAAAATCAATGCTTGTAGCTTGGAAGTTCGCTAAGAAGCTCTTGGTCAAAGTAAACTTGTCAATAAACTGTGCTTTTGCTCAATCGTCCCCTGAAAGCGTTAATGATGATCAGGGCCAAACACGCAAACAAGCAAGGAAAATATTAGCCACTGTTGTGTGAGTTGACGTAAACTAGTGCAGTTGTTGTTAAGCCAGTGTAAGATGTAAAGAAGATAGGTTGATAATTCAGATGTTTGTAAAAAGCCAGGAAGAAAAAATAATTGAAAAAAAAGTCAGTCCATCTATGTATATCTTAACGATGTCGCTGGAGTTGTTCAACATTCATCCCAAGCTGGCTGGCATATTCTGTCTACGAAGTTTATACCAAATATTTCTAATTGAGACCATACCGTTAAGCTACGATAGCCTTTCTATGTGGTCGTATTTACTTGATCCGAATTTAGGTTCACTCAGGATGACTACTGCATATACGTTACGTGTGTGTCAAGTATATCAACACCCATGATATTGGATTCCACTCCAGACGAACAAAACTTGTCACTTTTTTGCAGAACAAAACGTTCAGATGAAAATTGATCACTGAGATAGAACATTCTTCGAGCAAGCAAGAAAACCGCTCAACCTGAAAGTAATCATCACACCGGCAATCAGCATGATCTTAATTTTGTCTACGACTCGGCTGCAATTCGCTCACGTCTAATTGGGGTTTTAATTGGACATATTACAGTTGAACACCAAACCTGGCAAGCCAATGGGTCCTTCGTACCCGTGGTTTGACTCCGCACCGACCTATAGTACCTGAACTCCATGTTGTCCATCTTTGCGCGTTTGGTCTCTGCGACCAGGAGTGTCACTGTAACCCGCATGTCACTGTAACTAGTGACTGAAGACCGCAGCCGCATCACAGTGAGAGCTGACTATGTTAGGAAAGCAGTTTCCATACACCGTGCCAGTCATTTGAATCGCGCACCGAAGATTTCATTCATCCCAAAAAACCAAAAATTTCAAAAAAATGTTTAAACGATGCTACATTCAAGTTCTGACTCCCGAATGTATGATGACATTCCTATACTTGGATACATCGGAATGTGTACTAATATAACACTCATCTTCAAGTTTGGGATATGGCTGGTTTATACAAACATTCGTCTAAGATGAGTTTATAATGAGAAATTTGGCTTAAGGCATGAACAGAAACAATTTGTACAAAATTTTATTACAAATATATTAACCCGAAAATAAGCACAAAATTAATTAAAAACATTTGCGGAGTACCACCGCAAGTAACAACAGTCTTTTGCTGCAATATCATTGCTGTAGACCGTGTGGAAGAATAACGCATCAACTTGTGTGTGAACGTTAGATCATTATAGAGTGATAGACTATACTTTGAATACAAGCAAAGTACATGGGCTGGGATTATGAGAAGAACAGATAAGAAAACTGAATGCATTATCAATAAATCAAATTCCATCACCCGGAGATGTATATGCCTTCCATGTGTTAGCATTCACCGGAATCTACGTGCTCCAAATGGTGCATCACTACCTGCGCCTCGGAGATAACAACACTCCCCCACCCCACAACAAAGGAACAGGTTGTCAAAGAAGAGCAAGCGGTGACGACTAGGCTTGGCAAGAGTCTTCGTTAGCAAGTAGATGCAGCTGTCCTATGTATCGCACTGGTCAACCTTCGTCATGAATTCTTAGTGGATCATTCATCATTACACTTACTCTTAGATTTACCGATCCTCGTACTGTACTCCCCTGTCTACCCTTGGTCATGGATATTGATTTTATTATGTACTATTCCGCACAATGGCATTTAATTTCGTTAATTTTAAAATCCTAAAACCCTAATTTTACAAATGAACAGAAATGGTTTATTGTTTACACCGAGTGTATATTAAATTCAATAGCATGAGATGACGGACTTGAGATTATGAAAACATTTGGAATGATGACAATTGATTTCTGAAAGCAACAAAAATTGTCTCTTACATCTAATCTTGAAGCTACGAGAGAATATCCTAAATGTGCCATTGTCCATTTCTATAAACTTTTGTACAAACGAGATTAGTGTAAATAATAAATATATTCCTAGTAATTATTTTAGAATAAGACCGTTGATTGGGGATTAATCATGTACATTTTCCAATTCTATTAGTGAAACAATAGAAATGCATGAATTACAGTATGAAATATTTCACTTTTCTATCTTTATAGGGGACTAACCCATGGCACTTGTTTGCATTGGACCATGCACGGCTTGAGGGGGCTTCCGCCCTTTCTGCTGTAATTTTCAGCGCTCCCTTATGAGCTCCTCGCTGCATTCGCGGATGAAGTGGTGCCGAATATCTGCAGGCTTCGAGCTAACATGAAATTGATTGTCGTGAGAGCAGACGATGGCGGCTTGATTGTCACTTGGAATATAGTGGCAGTGCATGGGCTAATTCCAAGTTCAACGAAGAGTCACGAAGCCAGATGGCCTCCCTCGAGGTACTCGGCCTCCATGCTCGAGAGAGCGACTGTGAGGTGATTATTGGAAGTTGGACATTGGTGCACTTGACATGCTCGACCGTACTTCATTGAGGCAGGCACAGTGAACTGACTAAGGTTCTAGATGGTGTGATGATGTGCGTGTAGTGAATTGACTCGAAGGGTGTGGACGGTGACGGTGATGTCGGGCGAGTGTCATGGCAACCAGTGACAGGCCTACGGTCTTTGCCCAAGGTAGGTCGTCAGGAAGCGACACAAGCTTCTCGTTGCGATGGAGACAAGATTGCAGCCTTGCGTGCCCTAAGGGCTCAAGCATTGTGTCGTTGTAGCGAGAAGCTTGATGGTGCTAGGAGTGCGACGAAAGATGCATGTCTTCCGGCCACAGAGATGGCACAAGTATGTGACATATCTACCTGAAGATTCTCGAGTGTGTGACGAGTGTTGTAGTCGATTCGATTAAGTTGAGAATAAGATCTTAATCATCTCTCACAAATCTCCCTCCTGTTTCATAATTTAAAAATGCCTAGACTTTATTATTTGTAATACTAAACTTAAGAAGTTACAAGAAATGAATCTAGCGTCAATCATTCTCTACATCAAAGTAAACTAGGAGTAACATTATATTTATATAGCATAAAATGAATTAATTATATAGAGAAAACATAATTGCTGACTCAATCTACCTATATACACCATCTACAATATTGTACATATTTTTTCAAAATTCCATTAAATGAATCGTTTTGGTAAAAATATCATTTAACATCAATCTTAACCCGCTTAATTTTTCCTCCAGCATATTATGTTTGAAAGAAATATGTTTAATATTCATTAATTCTACTCTAATTTTTATCACCTGAATCACAACTAAATGAGATATAATTTGATATAATAATCAACTCGAAAATTCATAAATTTACATAAATATATAAATTTATTCTCTATGACAAGCCTATTGACCATATTGTATCATTTATTTTCCCTACTCTTGCTGCATGCTTAGATTTATAAAACATTGTGTTAGATTTTACTGAGTTTAGTTCAGTAATTTTACCTGATTCAAATTTTTTTGAATATGGTTAATGATAAATGGTATATTTAATATATTTAATTCTGTATATAAATATAATTGAAATGTTTCAAATTAAAAAAATATAACGTTTCCCTCAGTTTGATAAATAGAATCACTTATCA
The DNA here is from genome assembly GCA_037833965.1 of Marchantia polymorpha subsp. ruderalis. NCBI lineage: Eukaryota > Viridiplantae > Streptophyta > Marchantiopsida > Marchantiales > Marchantiaceae > Marchantia > Marchantia polymorpha. The sequence continues at coordinate 15,142,049 of AP031357.1, forward strand.
TTGAAATAAATTTTAAATATGAGCTCAACTGGAAAATTCAGATCACAATTTTCAAACAAAAAAAAGTAATATTGTCAAATTTTAGATGCACCATATAATAGAACAATAAAACTAAATAAATATTCTTTAAAAAAAATTGTAATCAACGTTTTTTTATTGACTAAACTAAATTTTTTTTAAATAAATCACTTGATAAATATAGAATATGTAATTGAGATAGAAATATTTAAAAAATTTTGTTATTAATACTTCAAGTCTCTTTATTTTTTTCCCAATTTAAAATGAATAGAATTTTTTTAAAATACATGAAATAAAATAAATCAAAATATTTATAAAATAAATTTATATATTTGGAAATTTTATGTTTAAAATTTTCATAAATATTTTACTGTTGTATATATGTGTGTGTCTGTGTGTGTATATATGTTATATTTTAATTATGTAAAATCATATTCTACTCATTTTTTAAAAGAATTTGATGAAGATATCATTGTTTGAAAAATTGTTGTATAGAACAACGAATCAAATATGAATTTCAACTATGATCAAGTTGAAATTATTTTACATTTAAATTAAACATTTATATCTTTTGTATCAAGTATGAATATGTAGATTATACATGCTTTAATTTATTGATATTTAAACAAAGCATGTGGATTGTTTTAGTTTTGCAATGAAGCATGTATCATTTCAATGCAAGGTTCAATGTAGTAGCCATGAATTCAAACTGGAACAATATCATAATAGTTTTGTGTCAAATATTGTGTCATGCAATCATAATTCTATGAAATGTAAAATATTTCATCAATGACTAATACTTCAACAAAATTTGAATAGATGATGAGTCAAATGCTTGAAACCGCCATGAATACTCAGTAATAAAAACAGTTGAATTTACATTTTTCATGTAAAACACCTGAGATTGAATTTTACTCTTGAAAGATCTAACATGCCAATTTATGATTTCAAACTAAATATGGATTTTGGGTCACATATGGAAAAGCTTTGTTTGCTACTGCATCCCAAGTAAATTTATGTGTGTATGAGATGCTATCCTTCATAGTGACTCCTCAGTCTAAGACACGATACGGATTTTTTTGGGATGCTCTTGTTCATGGTTTAGTTGTATTCCAAGTATTTGAGATCTTGTTGGAAACATCTTGATCACATGCATCCAGAGCTACGAAGATTTGGAGGACGACATCGGGATGGGGAAATTATGAGAATTTTGAATCTCGAAACTGAATAGTCACGGAATTGATTGGCGAATAATTTTTTTGACCAACCAGGGTGGGTGGAGCAAACTGCAGAAGTATGTGTGAGGGGAGTGATGTCTATAAATGAACAAGGTCTCATAATTCGGTCTCAGACCAAAGTTGGAATAACAATAACCGATAGTTATGATATTGTGTCCAGGTTGGAGCTTGGAATTTGTTTGGACGGAAGAGCATTAGAGTCTTTCGAATCCAAAACTCTAGTGTGAATCCAAAGTCCAATGCTTAAATCGAAATTTATGAATGAATTTCAAACTACCCTAAGTAGCATAGAAGAGTGCAACTACGAGGCAAGGTATAGAGAAGTACTCAAGGAGCCTTAGCTCTCGTGACTGAGCCAAGTATATAAACATGGAATGAAGGGATTATTTCTGAAGATAATAATTTGAACCCAACTGCTTTTCATCATTTCTGGAATGATTTGGATCACGAGGCGTATATGCAAGTCCATGTTCTCCCATGTCAGACCTCTTGAGTGAAGTCCCTAGAGATGTAGATGTAGGTGTGGTACAACACTAGCAGTCCCTTCTTCTGAACAGCGAGATTGAACAGACGCGCCTTATGTTTGATTCATGAGAGCCCCAATGGATTACACTGTCGACCGTAAATGTTCCCAACGTCTACTGACTGAAGATCCACCTCCCCATCCATTGACTTCTTGCACATGTGTGTCTGGACGCGCGTGCCTCGATCTGTCAGATGGAGTTGCATGTCGATCGAATATACGAGTCTTGGGCAGGCTTGGTCGCAATGGCCGATCCCAAGCCCACTGAGTTTGGTCACGTCTATGCACGATGGGGTGTTCCTAGATTTCGTAGATGTGTTTGGATTGCCTTCTCAGCCTCAAGCCCAGAGTTGTCATTAGCGGCTGCAATGACCGAGCGGCGTTGTCTTGGGAGGATTACATCGCGTGACACAGAAATTTCTCGCATTAGGTTACAGATTAGCGCCAATCGGCACTTTTGTCATAGATTCCCGTGAAGATGAATGTCACCGAGTTGGGCTCGAGTCTTTTAGACAATCACGCGAGACATGGTGGACCGCATTCGTGAGCGTCTTGCACGTCAGTCTCGAATGGCGTCATTTTGTTGATAGCACGTGCAGGCCTTCGAGTCTTGATAAACCGAGGCAATGGTGGTGCGTACATAGATTGCCTCGTTAATATGCCTGGATTGAGACATGCTTTGATGTACTCCTCTCCTCTGCGTTGTCCACATGGATCGACCTGCGTCTCGAGCATTCACTCGGAACTGCTTGAAGGGAGCGAGGGCGGCATCGCAGCTCTTCATCAACAAGGTGATGACATATTATGATCCATCGTCCGTGTTGCCTTGAACTGAGCGGATCTGAGCATCGCTCCAAATGTCTGAAAAGATGAGATTTTCGAAGTGACAGGCAATGTCCATGTGCAATTCACGAATGGGCCCGTGAATGCTCAGACATGAGGCAGGCAGGCTTCACAGTCGAAGTCGGGATCGGAGGTCGGGCCGACTGCCATACCTTCAGCCAATACCTTCTTGTGGAGCTCTTGCAGCTAGAACTTGTTGTGGCGGCCGGTGGCGCATTGTCACTCCCCCCATGTGCGCATGACGAGCTTGAAGCGGACGGCGATGGCGCGTGTGGAAGGAGTTCGGTGGGCATTCGAGCCTTGTCATCTATGAAATAGAAATCCTCATTCTTAAATTGCCTGTCCGTGTCGTCTCCATGTTCGCTCGCCAAGATGCGACCAGACGACAAAATGTTGTAGACAACGTCACAGGGGTGCGGGGACGGTGCCATACTTTGTGGTCAGGGTGACACGAACATCACTGACGATAGAATGTCTTAGCGTCTCGGTCACAAATGAGGAGCTGTCAATCATGAAGTGTTTGTCTGAGGCGGAATCCCTCAGCCAAATCTCCTCCTCCTCCTTTGGCGTGTGCGACATAAGCATGGTTAGGAGTCTAAGTCCGAGCCGTCCTGCACTTCCTCTGCCACGATGCCGCGTGATGAGTCTGATCCTTGGTCCTCCAAGTATCGACACTTGGGCTTGACGTGTTCCTCCTCCTTGCCGCAGTTATGGCACAAGAAGCTGGTCTGGAACTCGGACTTGCGGCTCTTCCGAGAGCAGTAATTGACTCACTACTGCAATTGCGATGGAGGATGCATCCAATGACCTCGGACGACTTGGACCCAGCAAATCTATCCCAGAGAGAACGACAAATGCTACCTCCAGCTGTGTTAGGCTTCCCTTTTAGCAGCTTGAGCTTCCTAATCTCCTCCTCGACATTCGCCCTTTGTAATTTCGGTCCAATTCAACTTCCTCGGACAAGCAACACTCGAATCATTGCAGAGATTCTTCAGTGCCTCTCATGCCTCGTCGTCGTCGTAGGAGGTGCGAGACTGAGTCTGAGAATGGCGCCAAGCGCCGGTCGCTGTTGATTCTTCCAGCCCGCAGCGGCGGCGGTAGGGTCAGTGGGGTCGGTCTTGGGGCCGGCCGTCAGCGTTTTCGAGAAGGTCGAGTTTGGTGAGCAAGTCTTCACAAGAAGTAGTTCTCGCCACCCTTCGGAGGTTCGATGTGATGGGAGCCGGTGCCGGAGTCAGAATTGGTGCTCATCCTGACGGTGCCATAATCACGTGGCAGTCTACGATTTCGAAGGTCAGATACTGTCTGCACTAGACCAAGCAGCTGTAGCAGCCCGAGTACGATCCGCAATAGATCAACAGCAAAAAGATGAATTATCGAGGCCAGTTCCGAGCGCATGGGCCCATACCCACCACGTCGGGTTGTGTGTGTGCATGATGAATTGTTTGAGAGCGAGCACTCAACTTTTATAATAAAAGTAGGTACATGCGGTAGGATAAGTAGAAGAAGATGCTCAGATCATTCTCGGTATGATCAGTCGATCAGATGGCTGGATGTTTACCGGAAGGATGAGCTTCCATGTTTGGGCTTCCGGAGATAACAGCCATCACAACTAACTGCGTTCATGTCTGAGAGAATCAATCGGTTGGTGCGGTGCGCTAATCCTGCACGTAAGAAACGAAAGTGATCCCACCATACTTCCGCAATGCAGATGAAAGTGGCTCCCAGATCAGTTAATCGCTACGCTACGATCTCCATGGAACATTTTTTTTACAATGCTGTCATTGCCAGCAAACCCCGGAATTGGCGAGCTGCTTTATTGTTACAGATTTACACCACACGAATTCATTTTCATGATTGTTGAAACGAAATAATCGAAATCTTATTGGCGGTCCATCGTGAGATACACACCGCCTAGAATCAAAACGAAACTTCTCTTGCAGGATTGACCCTTGCATAATACAGTACTGTAATTGGAGACGATCAGTCAGTCCCATCGTCATAGTTTTAAGCTCATTCTGCTTCAGATTAGTTGTAGCTGCAAATTTTGTTGTCGCAACTTGACCCCGGCTATGCCTGAATGAGCATTATTGGTCAGATTATGAGTATAATCCTTTCCTTGTTTATCCTTCGAATTTGGTGATGAGACGGCAATTAAACGTGGTGGTTTGCAATAGGTGCCGCTGCATGACTCTAGTTACATAGGATAGCTCCGTAAGGAGGTGAAATTCACATGTGCGAGTAATACTGCAGTATGAACTCTGTACGGTGAAATTGTATTTGCATACATAGAGAGCACCGAAGACAAACCACTGGCTTGAAGTGTACATTCATACTAGACTTAGTGGTTGCACTCGAACAAGCAATATGTCGATCGGACTTAACTACAATTTTACCAACCCTTTGGTGCAAACAAGTTCCCCTAAAAAGACAATTAAGTACATCGTGCTGTAGTGATGAATTGATACACGGGGAATTTCGCTTGCCAATCGGCCTATCAGAGCTGCCAACGTGGCTCTCAGTTTATGGTGCATAATAGTACGTAACACTTTCAGCTTCAGCACCACGGCCTCAAATGGAAATTCTTAAATTATCAGTACTTTCTTCCATGGAATAGCTTTGAATTTCCGGTAAGATAGGCACAAATCCACCTCCCCAGTGGACTCAAACTTTCGTCCCGACTGATGGATTCCATATTCTTCCAGCTGCGATATCAAATATTCCACAACATCCTTCTATCGCAATCTGCCTTCTCACGTCACATTCAAAACTCCGTCTTCGCAGCTTACAAGCCGATCCAACCTCTGCACAGTCTGTTGCACTCATCGCGAGGCAGCGTTGCCTTCACTGCGAGAAGTTGTCATCAAACCTCATGACTACCCGATTGCGAACCAAATTCTGTTTAAATGCTTTCAGAGGTTTTGTCAGTCCGTCAGGATAGCAAGACGATGAAGCTTTTGCACACTACCCTTCCTTCCTGGGGACACAAGAAATGGATGACCTTGCTAGTATCATGAGTTCGGGACTCGCAGATTTTCCTTGGAATGGCCAGGGGGTGGATGCTGGCAGACTACTCAGCTCCTCCCGCATGAACGCAAGCGCTCTATAGTAGACAGACCCAAGTTTCAACCTTGCTAAGGTGGTAACCAGTGCATTGATTCCACCAAAAGTTAAGGCTCTAGGTTCTTAAAAAGCCAGAGACAGCATTCTGCGCCTCGACATTTTATGAAGGTCGCAGTCCGTGAGCCCAACCTCAGTCACATCCATGGTCATGGACTCATGGCTCGCAGACCCTGGACCCAGATGACCGTTTTTGGCCACCTGTGATCCCTTTTACACGCTACAGCCGGTCAGCGCATGTGCGGAACCTATGAGAACACTAGGAATGACGTCAACTGTTCCAGTTTCACCTACCGGAATTACGCTGAATAGTACAGTACTTCCAAATTTGGTACTGGAAACCTTTTCCCATCTTTGAAAAGTTCGTTATAAGACAAGTATACAAGTATATTATATATATCCTTGTACGAAAGGATGAAATTTGTGAACTCTTTTTCCATATCATATAATAGTTCTACAGAAAAAAACGAGTTTTTTTCTACAATAAAATCAGTAAGTTTGTAGAATAAGAAGTAGATTCTTCCACCACTTCAATATTCTTTCATCCATGTTTCATGCAGTGTCAAAGATCAACTAAACAACATAAAGATAGAGGTATTTATTTGATGGTACCCAATCCTAACCTAAATTGCTTGATAATAAGTTTAGTTTTACTCATGATACACACCAACTTCTGAAAAATGTTACTATACACTAAAGCTCGCATCATACACGAGCTTTACCTAACATTTGCGATTGCAAATCTCGGAAAGATGAATTGACATTGTCACAAGTGACACATAGTTTTTGGGCTTTGAGCTCTCAGAAATTAGACTCGGTGAGCACCAGCGGACGACTTGTGAATTCAAGTTTCAGGCAATTTTGCAAATTTTGGTGCAATGGGGAAGTCTTGTACGAAGACATGCCCGGATCTTATTGCGTTGAGTGGAGATTTGGGCGGAGCAATGAGTACATCGAGATAGTCTCGTTGTCTGTTTATACTAGAACATGTGTGATGTATAGCTTTGGAAATATACGATGTTATACTTAAAGGGTGAAAGTAAGCACTTTAGATCATATGTAATCCCATCAAGTAAATACCTCTACAAAGACTTTATCAAGTAGTAGAAAACATTCATAGGGAAGATGAGACTCCTAGGCATCGACTATATCATAATTGCATTTGTTATCTTGAGCATATAAAGTATAGTATCAACTTAGATGAAAGAGTGTTGTATAAATAAGCTTTAGCTTTGAACTAAAATGTAGACATTGAGAACACTGCGAACTTTGTGATTTGCTATACTTTCTTTCTCCTCTTCACTTATCACATATGGATTAATAATAATATTATTATTAAATATTTCATTCAAAAAAATGTGTGAAATTTAAACATTGCAATATTAAGCTAGTTTTATTTCAGAAAATTCTAACATATTCAATATATTATATATATTGGTCTATATATTTTAGAATATATAAATATTCTAACATGTATATAATTTAAAAATATTTTGAAATCTTATATCAATCCTATCATATATACAAAAGATAAAATTTTACTGTTTAAAAAAAGATACAATTAGAAATCTTTTGCAGTCAGGCCATCACATATCTCAATCATTCAATTACTTTTAAGGATCAATCTTAATTTCTTTTGAAATCCAAAAAACAACTTCCAAGAAAGATTTTAAGCAATCATAATGAGAGGTTTTAGTTATTTTACTATCTTTATAAAGATGAACGTATATGTGACTAAATACACCAACTTCACCAAAAAAAACTCCTGCATATCTCTAAAGTCTCAAAAAGATGATTTTACAACTACCGCACCAAAGTTTTTAGAATCAAACAAAGTAAGCGTCATAGCGTTTCTGCATTTGATCATGGGTTCCATATATATATATATATATATATATAACACATACTATTAATTTTTTTAAGTTTAGGTTTTTTTATTAGATTCTTATGCAATAAGATAGTTGTTCGAAATATTTTCTAACAACTAGCCAATCGTATAAATAATACTCATAAACTTATATCTAAATCATCATCTTATAAATATTTGCAAATGATGTGCAAAAAATGAGTCTAATTTTTAATATTATTTTATTGAAATAATTGTGGAGATAGTGCTGCAATTTATTCCTAGCTTGATAAATCTATATAGCTAAATGTCAAAAATCTATTCAATTTTGCTTTTTTAAGTTTGGATTATATTTTTCATATAATATTAATACTTAATGTTATATAAATAGATGTTAAAAATAAATACATCGTCAGGTTCGTGCTACACAGAAATAGTTGAATATATTCGTGTAAGAAACGATATTTATTAGCTCTTCTCTCTAGTTTCTTTCAATTTTAATAACATATCCCTTGGTACTTTCAAAAAGACTACCTGATAAATATGAACCCAGTCCTCCTGTTAATTCCACTCAGCATGGCACGAGTGTTAATTTATCGCAGTGTATTGAAGACAACCTAGAATTCGTGAAGATTGTGGAGTGAGCATACGTATTACTTCTGTCAAATATATTTCTCTGTATTCCTCCAGACTGAAGGACTATGTACTAGTACACTTTGCACAGCCGTGCCAAACATGGCAAAAAAATACTCTTGAGTACAAATTTGTGATAAGGATAGGAATTTATGGGGTCTATTTTAATCAGAGCTATCCGTCACTATCAACTTGTGCAATTTCATGTCTTGGACAAAAAGGTTTCCAAATTCCTTACTGTCAATAAAATGAGAGTAAAGGAAAAGGATCAGGTCTACATGGGGAGGATATAATTCTTCGTGGTCAAAGTATATGATCTAAATAGATTTCGAATCTTTGATGGGTTTCCCTTTATAATAGGTCTGATTTGCTTTTCGATATCACAAGTATGAAACAAAGAGGTACAAGAAGGTGTGTAAACAAGCACAAGAGGAACTAGCCGTCTCAGTTTGAGGGCTAGCCTAAGTGAAGAAGTGTGACGTGATCAAATATGCCCATGCATGTAAGAAGTAAAAAATTTCTGAAGAGTAGAAAGACGCAAACGAATTTCGTCTCTACGGCAGACGACAATACGTTTTTTAATTGTTGACGATAAACCCCGAGTTTCTAACGCAGCATGATAGAGAACATGGTGTGCATTAGGTGGGCCATTGGGCGAGCGCCTGCTCATGACGAAGAACATGCCATGCATTCCTAGGACTGTTATCTATTGACCGTAGACCTAATCATCAAGCACGATCCGGCATCATCTATTTGCGCATTTTTCCAGATTTTCTCATATTTTCTGATTTATATATTTGAAAAGGTATATGCCAAGAAACTCGGGATGTAATCCAACTTTATTATTTTAATTATATTCACCCACCCATTCCCCTTTATACCTCATACTACCCCTATGAACATCATTTTTAGGTGGCTTCCTTAACACTCACTCTTAATCTATCTGATCCTGGTTTTAAAAAAAAATCACGCTCAAGGAACTTAATTGGGTCATGATCAAGATAAAGTTTCAATACTCACATCATTGTCTACTTTAAACGAACGAGATTTTATCATGGTTTTATCTATCAATGTATCATATTTTATAATCCACTTGTAAGAAGGATCTACTTAAATGCAACATGGATCCAAAAAAGTGAATGAAGTAAGAATACAAAATAAGGCGACAAAGTTCCACAATAGTTTAAAGAACATTGTTTTAGAACTAATCTTTCACACTTTACACATGAATGAATGACACGCTAGTGACCAGATTCCTTACCAAGTAGTCAGTATATTGTAATTTTCAACTCCAACTATCGTTGCATTTTTTAACAGCCTCATGGATTTATTCCTGAGTTTCTGGCCGCAGCTGCATGCCTAGAACAAAGCAGATTCCAGTCGAATCGTATTGAGCTATGAATTTTTAACCACATAGAGTTTCAAGAAGTCGATAGTAAAAGAATGGAAGGGAGGTGGGAGTTGAAGAACAAGTTGTGGATCGGAAACTTGGAAAGTTGTTGAGATGGTAAAGTAAACAGTCAGATCAAGTGCTGTACTGGACCACATTGCAAGGGGAAAAAGTAAGACAGTCAGTCCAATTTGATTGACTGGATAAAGAAAGAATGAATGACAGAGAAGAAAGCAGGGGCATCAACAAGCATAGAGAAGAGGATATTGTACTGTCGAAGTATAGGTGGAGTAGGTAATTGTCGGTACCCTGGAATCGTAGACAAGCAGGTCTCACATGTCTGTACAAACAGCTCCAAAGACATACAGAATTTCCTGTACACCAGTAGAATTGATTGGTCAGCAATGTTCAAGTTTATTTTTCAGTACTCTTGAGCTGATTAATGATATGCTGTGAGTTGTAGCTGCTCAAGTTCTGCTTGACCAAGTCCTGGTAACGAGATGAGACGAGGGCTTTCAATTTATTGCATGTAATGAAGATAGGATTTTATTTCATAGGAATTTAAATCGTTTGCTTCTCTTGAGGCTTCCAATTTCATCTCTGGACAATTTATCTTGGTCGCTTAATGCATGTGATAGTCTTCATTTTAGTTTTTACCATCTTGAAGCATCATTCTACCACATACAAATGATGTATTCCGTCCTTTTTTTGAACATTTTGATTTTACTAAATGACAATTCTAAATAATTATAAACATTTTCCCTTGGTTTTCTTGATCCAGATTTATAAACATTTTAACAAACATTTCTGAAATAGTGGACACACACCTACGTAGTTCACTTTAATGAGATTACGAACACGTATAGTAATGTACTCAAAATCCTAATTTGTATCTTAAAGGGTTAATGTTAACTTTATTACATAACTTTAACTATTTACTCTGACCATCATGGTAAGACTAATTAATATAAACCAAGACTTGAGCTAAAATCTGACATGCTTATCTCTATAATATGATTTTTTTATCGATCAAGATAACGAATATCAGTATTCATATTGACGTAATGCTTTGATTGTCAACATCATGAACACTAAGATCCTTAATTTCAATAAATTGTAGATTATTAAAAAAAATACATACATATAATTTAAATGTTTTTCAAAATATTTACATCATTCAAAGAAATAAAGATGTGAACATTTTCTTGTCTTACATTAATTTTTGTAAATTATATTTAGTACTATCTTGAGCTAAATACAGAGATATTATAATTAAAGTTTTTCTAATAAAACAAAATTATCAAAAAAAATTTATAAAGAAAAAAATATGTCAAAATTTTATATAATTTATTGAAGAATAATAATTATTCCAAAAATTTTCAAAATTACATGATTAGAAAATGCTAAAAATAAATGAAATAAAACAAAACCAGTATCCAATTTAATCTATTCACTAAAATTTCACATAGATAACTTTCTTTTTTTTAAAAAATGGAAATCATCATTTAAGTAAATTAAAGTGAAAAAATCTAGACACAAACATAAGAAAAAAGAATATTTGGAATAAATATAATGCAAAGTGTAAATTTCAAAAAAAGATTTCATGTTGAATATTTATGATTAAAAAAAGTTGTGTATTTTATATAAATTGATGTTGTTCTTATAATTTTTATTCCAATTTTGAAATATTTTTCTTTGATTATAAATATTGTATAAATGAGTGAAATTTATAAATAATAATATTATATTCATAAATTTAATGAAATATTTTAATTTGAACTAATAAATTTAACATTTGAAAGTAAAAATAAGATATTTAAAGCTATAAATATTTCTGAAAAAATTAAAACTTATAATGATCATGTACGTTAAATTATTGAATAATAGGAAATTATAGTCTGGAATATTTGTAACTCAGTTTGTTTTCCAATGTTTCTTCATTTGCACTTACAACGTCATACTACAACACAGACGATTGATGCTACATTATATTGGTGATGATTGAATCACTTATCTTTGTCGCAACAATCTCAAAAATGTCAAACTCAATATTTGCTTTGCAGTGAATAGTGTGTTTTGATATATGCATCAACCCCAAGAAATTCATTTGATTGTTTGAAAATTCATGTTGCGATATTTGAAGAAAACTATGAATTGAGATTTTCAGTTCAAGCATTATGGAGTTATACTGTTCATACATTTGCCAACTCTTTTCATGGGAGTTATATCGATACTCGGAGGTAGAATCAAGATCTATACAACCCAATTTGCTCACAATCTTGAAAATATCACAATTGGTTGAACTATCAAATTGTAGTTTAAATGTCAACTATTGAAGCTAAATATCGTGTAGTTTACAAAGCACCAAAGAAAATCTTTTTTTCCACCGAATACTAGCAAAGTTAGGATTATGCAAAAAAAGCAACAACCAATCCTGGATCAAACAAGTAACGAATCATATTCCAACAAAGTACATAAAAAGTCAACATAATTTCATAAGAAAATAAAAATAGTAAATAGAATTACAAGTCAATCACATACCAACATATTTACAAGAAGTGAAATGCAAGACATAGATTCTAAACATAGTAAAATTTAAACCGAACTCGATATAAACCTCTTACTTCCGCCGACAGATCAAACGTTGAGGTTGGAGTCCAATATCTGTTCAAATGTGGAGATATACTATTTCATATGATAGTTCTATCATTCTGACTCTTTTGTTTTTATAGTAAAATTTACAATCAATTTGGATAATTTGGTATTACAACAAGTTGGAACACATTCAACAAATTCAGAACATAACTTTTTTCTATCTTTATAGTTTGAAATAATATTATTGCGCTTAAAATGTATAAATTTAATATTCTTATTTTAAAATTTAAACATATATTAAATAAATTATGATTTTAAATAAAAATATATTTCAAAATTCCAATTAAAAATTTCATAAATGCACAATAGGAAACGTTATATTATTAAAATAATATAAATCATATGTACATAATCCAATATATTCCTTTTTTTTACAAGTAATTTTTATAATCTTAGATTAAATCAATATATTAATCATCAATATGATTAAATTTTGACTTTTGCTAATACAAAGTTAATTTAATCCACATATCCATTAATAGTAAAATTGAGCATATCATGTACTATAATGAAAAATTTTATGTATCAATTCATAAATTTTTTAATTTTTTGTATACATATTAATTTTTTTAAATTAAGAAATCTACTTATCAAAACAAATAACGCACATAAAATTATTTCATATATATTTTAAACTTTAATTTAAAATTATTTTGAAAATTTAAGCATTTAATTTCAATTTAATTTTGGTATTTAATTTTGAAAATAAAAATGTTAATTTTGAGTAAAGATATTTTTTAAATAAAAATTTTCTATTTATATCTAATTTCTTAATTTTATAATATATTCATTATTTTATAAATTATAAATTTTTGAAATGTAATTCTATTTTATGTTCTTAAAAAAATCACAAAAATTCAGATTCATTTCTTTTTACATGAAATTATAACAAATATTCTAATCTCAATCTAAAAAAACATTTGAAATTTTAAAACCAATAAAAACTTTTCAAAATGCATAAATAAAATATTTTATTATGAAATTAGACATTTTTATATTCATAATTTGAATTTATAATTTTAAGAAATATTTGTAAAGCCTGAATCTACATAAAAAAGAAGAAACTTTCTATTAAATTCTAAACCACTTCTTCTCCTACTCCTTCTACTCCAGATCCCATCAACTTGAGACTTGAGACTCCATGCTCTCCTCCCACCTTCAAGAGACGTATTTCTGTGCTGCTCTTGCTTCCTCATCCTAATGCCGGAGATCCGAGGTCAGATGTAGTGGGAGTAGGGTATTGGGTTAGGTTGAATCCAGCAGGATATATTTGGCTGCTCACTTTGGAAGATTTCGCCATCACAATTATCAATCCGGGAGGTTATATTTAGACTAGAACCTGGATTTAAAACAAGTTTCTAACATGAACTCTAGAACGTTTTTGTTGTTGAAGTAGACACATCCTTTTTGACCTCACGCCTAAAAGTTACAGGGCTTGTAGGCTTCCGTAATATGAAAGCCTACTAGCACATGCTTATGTCAATCTTTTACAGTAGAAGGCTTAGCGCTTATCGTGTTTGTGTCCTTGTGAATCCATGTAAAACTCAAACACAAAGTAGCTACTAAATTCTACTCAAATTTTCAACTATTTTGAAGTTGTTTGATTGAAAATCAAACTTGTCTAAGATAATAATTAATGTTAAAATTTTAAAGTTATGAATGTAGAACTAAATCACTAGAATCATCTTGACGAAACATGAGAAATCATCAACCAACATCCGAGCCAGAAATAACAAGGTTCATCCTTGGAACCACAGCTATGTCCACCGAAAACATGAGCAACTTTACTACAGGTCTCTCACACAAAATGTATCACATGTACAAACAAAAGCTGGGTATTTATCCATAGTGTAGACGACCGTACTAGCTAAATATAGCTAGGACCTGAGGTTACTCCTTAACATTAGTTAACCTCAACAATGAAATATTATTATGAATCACTATTGTAACTCAGTTTATCTAAATTTAATAATCTACAAATTCATTTTCATATTGTGGCAATCATATACTTTTCAACCATCTAAAAAATACAACATTCTGTGATGTAAAATTTCTTTATATAATTTTGAAAATATTATGTTAAAGTTCTAAAATCCATCAATTGAATTTTCAAAAAAAATCTAAATTCATTGAGTAATTAAATGCAGGAAATTAAATACAAGATGCATATGTTCACTTCAAAAAATTTAAAAAATTTCTTGATGCATAAATTGTATGTAATAATTTTCATATAAAGAAAATTTCTTGATGCATAAATTGTATGTAATAATTTTCATATAAAGAAAATTTCTTAAGAACAATTACATTTAACACAAACATATAATTCTTTTGTCAAATTTTATTGTAATATTATCAATGTAGGGACTAATATATCCATTTTCACATGATTTGTCCAAACTAATCAGCTTAGTTTTATTTCAAAAATTAGCATTAAATCATCAATTTGGGGATGACACTAGTTTTTTATCTTCATCCAACTATGAAATACATCTAAGAAGTGAAAGAAGCGTTGATTTCTTAAGATTTGAAAAAAAAATCGTAATAATGATCAACTCTTTAATGTCGCATCTAACTTTTTAAGCTCAAGTACTCAACAACATATTAATCATATTATAGATTTTGTAAAAGATGTGAATATTAGAATAAAATTTATGAAAATGAGCAAACGTGAAGTAAGTCTTAATATTATGTGGGGAGCAATGAATGAATTCTAAAGCGTGATTGACAAAATAAAAAATTTGTGTATCAATATACTTTATATCTTTGATATTACAATAAAATGCAGCTTCAATTCTTTATATCTCAATGTCTAACTGAATTTCATCTTATATGAAAGCTTCAAACTTATATCTAATCATGAACTAATCCATATAACTATGTTAATGTGGTAATCATCCTTCTGATCCACACACGTTTATATTATATGTAGACATCCAAATTCTATTTCCCTTGAGAACTCCCAAGAATTGATTTGGAGTGTTATGAAGAGCAATGACTTGGAACATCTAAAGAGAAGAAAATGACATTCATTTTTGGTCACTTGGATCCGTCTGGACTTGATACTTTCAATAAGGCCACAAGATACACGATGAAGCCTCAAAGAAATAATTTTTTCCTTCTTTTTTTTTGTTACACTTTTATCATAGCAAATATGGGATCAACATCTTATAATCGCCATCTTCCTGCAATTTGAAGACAGGATAGAATGACTGAGCGAGGAGTGAGTAAGAAGGTGACATGGTCTTTCTGGGTCAACATACCTCGCACTGTGACATTTCTTGACTATCTATCAATTGTACCACATGTGAGATTTGCAATTATTATTATTATTATGTATATTAGCCTTCTGTACTTGATCTAGAGTCGATGGGAATCCACTGACATCAATTTCGATCTCAGGAGCTTCCAGATCCTCACAGAAGAGGAAGGCAATATCTTGACTTGACTTCATGGGAACAATAATCTTCTCATAGGTCTGATGATTCTTCATGTGTGCTTTTGCTGTAGAAAGGTGGGCCTCCTCGCCAGCTTTCACATGACCATCACCAAAGGTTTAATTGAGGTGATTCAAGAATTCCGTGGAGTAGTTCGTATATCTGTCCTCTCGCACACTCGCTCGCACGAATGACAACGAAGAGTAGGAGGGAAAATTGAAGCCAGGTTCAGAGCATCAGTGGAGTGGATTGGCTGTTTGGTCCTCGTCAAAAGCAGAGAATCTAAGAGAAAGTCTGAGAAGCTAGCTATGCTTGCACGAACTGTGGCCGATGGGAGAATTGGCTAACTCCGAGACTTACTTTCGTGAGCACTCATTGTACAGTACAGTATTGTGTTTTGAGTCAGTGAGAGTAGGAGGCAACATACTGGAGGCCGATTAGTATTGAAGTGTAGGGGTCAGATTCTTCTTCCAAGGCAATGAATGAATGATGCCGAACGAGAGAACCAGAAGAACCTGAACGTTGTCAGAAGCCATTGACTGACTCGAGGAATTGAGGAATAGGAGGTTACGAGCTCAGCTACGATTCGACCTCGACCATTTCGGTCTCAGCGGAAAGCAGAACAGGGCAGAGGATGAAGGTGAAGGAAAAGAGGAGGAAAGTTGTTTCCCACCATGCACGAGAGAACACGCAGTGAATATCTCTTTCTCGAGAATGTGGTACCAGGTGCCACAAAGAGTGCTTCCGTCAGGATGCTGTCAGGCTGTGAGTGTGTTTGTCTTTTAACCTTGCGAGAGCGTTTCAAATGCGGATATGTCTGTAAACTGTGCTCTCTACGTGTCTGGCCTTTCTCCAGAAGGTAGTAGGTGCTGCATTTCACATTTTCAGATTTTACTTTATTCGTCCAGCAGTTCCAATTTTCGGACCCTCTTGATGATTTCGCGACTTTTATAGTTTCTATTTGGGCGACATGTGCTCATCGAATCTCAGGCAGACACTGCGCACTGTGTTCTGGAGCGTTTAGCGTTCATGAGAGAAACTCCTGCATTTAGTTGTGGTTACGTTACATAGATCCCCACGAGGTTGTTCGAGCTCTACTCGATGCCACGACAAGTAGATTCATTTGAAAGATTTTCAATACGAGCATCCACTGTCTACCATCGTATGTGAGGGCGACTCACTTTGACGATGCTAAATGATTCAATGTTGTTCAACTTCACCACGCATCTTACACACGAGACATGGGAATTAAGTACCAAAAATTACATTCTACTTTCACATAAAACCCTCCTTGTGTGTATAACTTTCGATCACCGCATTCATAGGTGGGGTTAAATATCACTAATGCCAAGGAACAAAGGTCTACAACCCACGGCTACACTACGGTGAAGAGATGTTTTCGGGTCAAGATCCTTGACACAAGTCCTCGTGCTCACGACATGCAGTGAAGATTCAAACTTATCACCGCTACGAACCAGTGACTAGTTCACCAGTAGTCTGTCACCATCTCTACTATTTGTAACCACCTCAATTGTCAGAAACAGAAATTGGTCAGATCCGATATCTGTAGACAGGTTGTCTTCAGCTGTCGAAAGGACGACTAATGGGAACTTCACCAGGACTGAGGCCAACACCTTGCAGCGCCCTGAGAGGAGGGGATTGCCTAGTCCCCTCCTCTCCTGTGGCGATGCAACATTCATCCATGTAAACAATGCATGTACTTGACAGATTAAAATAAACTCAACTTAATCGTCCTTGTATAAGTATCCTGCTCACCGCTGAACTGTCGACGTGCGGATGACAGACCCACAGCTTTGAACGAGACCCATACGGCGACAGTAACTCCAGCGCGTCAGGTCGTTGTGGAGCAGCAGCACCTTCTCCGAATATAGTCGAGGTGGAGCGTAGTACAAAAGCAAGTTCTTCCAAGCATAAATATTCACCACATTGTGGAATAGGGCAAGAATGAAGAAGTAAACCAGATTACGAGTACCAATGACACATATAGTTAGGACAGGGTATTGGCCACATGAAAAAGTTGACACAAGAATAGAGTCACTCAAAAGTCGGCGTGCGTAGATTATGAATGGCAGCAAACTCTCGACACATACTGATGCGCAAATACATCACATTTCTCTATGTAACCGCCCGACGGCTGCAATTTCCGTTATGTAAAACTCCTCACTCGCTTAAAATACCCCAGAAGAGACCCAGAAAGACAACATCTAACGGTGGAGTCGAGGAAGGTTCACTGCACGATTTCCTCCGACATGCTGGTACTGCATTTAACAGCTTGATGAGTCATAGATTGACTGGAACTCGAAAAATTGCTTTACAACTGCCAAGTCCAGGCCAATCGGCAGGGTATGTGCGATTGAAAACCACACACCCGGCTTAACTGACAAACGTTCGTTGAGGTGACAATCCTACCCATGTAAAACTAGGCATGAAATATGATTAATAATCTCCTCACTGCTCCTTGTTTGAAGTACAGATCATTTACAAAACTAGAACAAGCTCCAATGAAAGCGATCAAAGAGATCTTGAAGATATAATTGCAGCTTTTCACGGCTAAATACACAGATTGAACGCTTCTCGGGCTTTACACCTCTGCCACATCCTCTAATCCCCGTATGATCGATCCTTACTCGAAAAATACTGAATTCTAAGAATTCACTACAAGTTACAAAGAGCAACTGAAACTCCCTCCCGCTTTAGCCTCTCTAGGTACCAGCAGATCAATTTAATCATCCCAAGCATCATCTGCAGCACCCTCACCCTTCTTCGGGTCTACCTGGGGTACCAACATATGCTTGTACTTGTCATCTACACGTACGGTGGTAGCACCTATTTGAGCAACTCCAGTCGGTGCGACCCTTCCTTCTCGGAAAGCGGCTGCTTCCTCCCGCTCCTTCTTCCTGGCAGCCTGTCAACAGAAACCTAGACGTCAGACCCGTTGCTTTGCGTCCCTGTCGGCTGAAAGATTACAGAACTACCAAACTACTTCCCCGGGCTGAGGATGTGAAGTCAAGAGAGCGTAGACATCACTACAACACCAACTCCCGTCGTACGGGTGCTGCATCAAAAGTGAGACTTCCGATGAAGGAAGCGTTGAAGCCACAAATGAATTTGGTCATAGACTCGATACCATCAAACTTCACGAAAAAATGAACGAGGTAAAACGTAAACGACCTTTCCAGTAGCGAATGCCATCGTATTTCCTGATTCAGCTTCTGTTATTGCCCTTCGAATTTGAGCCACTAAAAACTGCGAGCAACATTCATTTCAGTGAGTTAGACATGATTATATAAGCAGAAGCTTCCACACCGAGAGATGTGAAATATGAAGAATACGAGATCCTCTGCAGCAACTCTGCGCCACTAGGATACTAACGCAACTATACTAAGAGGAATGAACACTTAGGACCAGCAAGGATATAATGACAACAAAATAACTTGCTCTAATGCTCATAAGGTTCTCGAACATACAGCATCACGATCAGTGTAGAAAGATGTGGCTCGTCCTGAAGCCCCAGCTCGACCTGTTCTTCCGATCCGGTGGACATAATCTTCCATGGTCTACAGTACACAAAAAAAGTCAGGTTGACAAAAGTTCTGGAGCATGTGCTAAAACCTTACCTTCGAGGGTAGTGTCAAAGTTAGTTAATCCAGAAGCTGCTGATCGACAAGAGTACAGGGCGATTTAATCTTAATATGTGACAAGAAGTTATCCAAAGGCTGCAGGTCGACTTAAAAACTGGAGCATAGATCAATCAAGTTTCCTAAACAACCTGGATATTTGAAGCGAACAGATTACTCATGCTCCCTACCAACCCACCTTAGGAAGGTCTAAGTTAACAACGTGCGCAACTCCAGTCACATCCAGACCTCGCGACGCTACGTCGGTGGCAACCTGCAATAAGGGAACAAAAAGTTTGAACACAGTGCAACATTTCACTCTATAGCGTCTATCACATTACTTCGACGACGGATCCCCGACTGAACAATGACTAGGAAAGTTTCATACGCAACAAGCTTTCCTCTGGGAATCTTATCATGCACATCTTTACTGAAGGCAGAGGAATATTTCTCACCAAGATACTGGTAACACATTTCCTGAAATCCCGTAGAGCTGCTTCTCTTTCATTTTGACTACGTCCTCCATGAAGAGCAGTAGCTTTTAACCCTTGTTCCACAAGGGCATCAGATACCTCATCACATCTTGCCTAAATCAAAGACGAGCAGAGTCAGGAAAACGCGAGAAAATAAGGGTGGGCCAAGCTTTTAAAACAAAATAAGTTCACATCTGCTTCTATGACCTCGATCATGTTTGTAAATAAATATGCAGGACTAGAGAGGCTCCATCCAGAATTGGCTAAACAAACCTTCCGCTCCACAAAGACAATTGTGAGTGGAGGTGGTTGTCCCGCTTTCTCTGACTGTGAAATCTCATCAACGAGAAGAGACAGCAAGTGATCAATCTGCGCAGAAGACAAACAAACTTGTTAAAACTGACGAAACGTTTTGATCGGGAACTGAACTGAGACGGTATTCCGACAACATTTTCTGAAATCCCTATAGCCTCTATCCCTGTTATATCATTATCCTCACTCAAACTGTATCATTGTGAACATAATTAACACGTTTTACATTATTGAAAGTTACTGAAACGGAATTCTGTTACAGCAAAATTATTTTGTTATTTTGTTACAGTTTGTAGAAGCCTGAAGATCGCTACCTTTTCTTTCTCTCCAACTTTCTCAAGGGTCTGAGTGACATTGGCTGTAGGGCTGCTGACTCTTCCAACTTTCACTCGTACGGGGCTGGTAAGGTATTCCTGAACATGCAACATGTATAGGGTCAACTTGTACTCTATATAGAATATTAATGTAAACCACCATTCAATCTTTTAGTCAAAACAAGCTGACGGAGCGAAGGTTTCAACCATCAACAAAAAACCATACCAGCCTGAGATAAAGAAACTAGAGTAGAGGCCTATTTAAAGAAAAGTATATGGCAAGCGTCAACAAGATGGTCCTCTGTAAAGCTTATTGAAGTGTACTGCTCCTCAATTCGTACAATTGATTTCGGTTACCGACAACTCCTCTTACCGAACCCAAGAAAAAGTGTAGGTTCAGAACGACGAACCTGAGCAAGTGTCTCAATTTCTACTGGCATAGTTGCACTAAAAAGCAGAGTTTGATGTTTCTTCGGGAGGCTCCGCATGACCTGCCATCGTCCTGAATTAGTATTGAGGAATACATTTACATTATGACTAAGCTACAGTCCTACGGGTACGACCAGAAAGAATATAATCATTCATATGCTTCGACAAACATAAGCGTTTTATAATCGGCCAAGTGAACAGGTATGGTGCCAGAATTCTCGTTCAAACAAGGGCCGATAAAAACGACAGCTAAGACAGCTCGGGACCACTTGCTGATTTCACTCTGCCGAAAAATGACTCACTCCTCTGATGGCGTAAACGACATACCTCTCTGATCTGAGGTTCAAAACCCATGTCCAACATCCTGTCAGCCTCATCTAACACCACATAGGACACCCTCGTCAAAGAACTGTTTTTTTGTTGAAGATGATCAATAAACCTTCCTGGTGTGGCAACAACCACTTCGACGCCTGATCGAAGCTCCGATCTCTGGTGCAGAAAAAGGATGAGTCCAGTACCTTAAGAAACTTACTTTCTTCCAGAACAATATCGAACAAAATTATCATTCACAGATCAATGCTTCATTTCTTCAAACAAACAGGTGATTGTTGCAGACCTGTTCTCCGATGTTGGTACCTCCGACAACAATGGCAGTTCGGAAGCCATCTGCAGAGCGGCTGAACGCCTTCACCTGTAAAAAGTATGGATCAGGGGCCAGTTAAGTGTTGCTGAATTGTACACTGAAAACATGTGTACGCTGACCAAACCCTCTACATGCCTAGGGTAATGGTTAAAGTCACAGTTTCAAATGTACAGTCACGATGATCACAGGGTGAAACTAAATGTAAAGAGATATTGGTCTCTTCGCCGATGATACGGTAAACGAAGGTCAATTGAAAAGAATAATGGTGTAAATTCTTACCTCCTTTTCAATTTGTTGGGCGAGCTCCCTTGTAGGCGCAAGCACCAAAGCTAAAGGCCCGTCTCCGTGCCTGACTTGAGGCTGTGCTAGGCAGTGCTGAAAATGACAACCAACGAAGAGGTAAGTTATTGTTATAATAGAAGCACTTCAATATGAAAACTCTTCGCTTCCTCGGCTCAACACATGATTATATACCTGTATCATGGGCAGGGCAAACGCAGCTGTTTTTCCACTTCCAGTCTCAGCACATCCCAATAAGTCTCTTCCTGAGAGAGCAACGGGCATCGCTTGGGCTTGGATTGGAGTGGGTGTTGTATATTCGTGAAAAGCAATGTCTTTCATTATGCTTTGATGAAGACACTGCGCAAACAGCACCAAGCTTGTGAGATCCACCATAAAATCAAAGCTCAGAACGACGAGTGGTGTTTGACGTCTGTGGTGACGGGATAAAAGTATCTCAGTAACTTAACTGAAATACCTCGGTAAAACAGGACTATGTAACAATAAAAGAACGCCTACAGTGACCCGCCGCCACAGGGCAAGCAATTAAAAATCTCCAATTGCACTTATTCACATTGCTGGTTATCCAACAAATGTGGATGAACAAGTTTATCTGAAAGGTTCAGACAATGGGACTCCGTAATGTACGAATGTATTAAAACTAGTGCTGAACACCTTCACTCCAAAATCACTCCGTCATGTTTGAAAAAAGTTCAAAATATCAGTCGGACATGGCAGCCTAAGCTTTCCTCTGGGCCAAATCCTCTACATCCAGTAACTTCGTACATCTCACGCTCCCAGCACGAAGTACGTGGAATCAAGCAGCAGTAGTGACATGAAAAATACCCACCATGTCTTCGAACGACTCGACCGGTGCTGGTGCTACTCCCGTTCCAGGTGTGATCTCCACGTCCACATTCAAGCGAACCCTGACATCTGCGACCTGTGAGAAATCACGAGTCAGAATGTCTGCAGTCGTGTGAAAGATATGCAGTACAAGATCTAGTAGGCGTAGTATATGTACATACAAGGCTTAAAAAATGTTAACTCCTCCCTCAAAAAAGAAGAGAGGTCACGAGGCATGCTGCTATTGTACGAAATTCTGATAAGCTGGTACAAACAAATTATACTGGGCGTTTACCGAGAACAAGACGGAAAACCATTTTGAAGTTTATATCTAAGTTCGACAACTGAGCTATTTATATTCTCGCGTCGGACAGCAGTCAATTACCTCAGAATAGAAATTCGGATATATTAGCTATAGTGACAAAGTGATCACATACAACCTTCGAAAGAATTTCAAAAGTTAAGTGGAGTCTACGACACTTTCACAACCCCGAATTTCATGAAGCTGAGGCTCTTGTTATAACACAGCTAGTACTAAGGCTTCAAAACGGACGAGAAGAAACGCAGTACATGGGTCCAAATGCAAAAGATTATGACTCTCCTGCTAGTTAGATGTATGAACAGTTTGTTATTGGTATATTCCATTTTGCTCTGATAGTACATAATTTGCGAGAGCACTCCTCTCCGTATTTTGCACTCTAGAACACCGATTCGTTTGGGCGTTGACATCTGGCCCTAAAGCATACTGTTGATTGTTTCTAGAGTCCGGTGACGTGATGATAAAGATATCAGCATAACGTGATAGAACATCGGAATGAAGTCTGTCACGAACTGGAACACAGTTTCACAATCTCCTTAAAGAGGAAGCATTCTTTATGAAAAGCGTATTTCCAGTCTTTCAGAAGCACACCTTGTAAGACACCTGCGAGGACCTTGAAGGAAAAAGTCAAAATGCATTCAGTTCACTTTCAGCAGTACTCTCTTTCAACAGCTACTTCTACAGGAACAATAAACCTTCGATAAACCTCTCCCCACGGGTGAATTTTTGGCTCCTCAGGGAGATTAAAGACGTGAAAAGGAACAGGAACCTCTCGAAATCAGCCACACCGTCCGCTAAACCTTCAGTGCCTTTGAGACCTTCTCCCGGTTTCAAGAGCATATACATGAGCTCTGAGAAATTCGGGGTTTAGCAAGACCAAGTTTCAAATCTAAGGGATGAGATGTTAGAGCACCGAAGGTATTCGGAGTTGAGGAAGAGCTGGGGATAGTTCATAGAAGGATCTTGGGTGACAAATAACATTGTTGACTCTTCAGCCGACTTTCAGACTTGGGCTAAATCCGAACGCGACGGTTCAAGTCTGAGAACTTAGTACAACCACTGCATTCCTGTAGGTCATTGACTTCGCCAGGAGGAACCCACGTCTGATACTAACAGCCTACCACTTCTTGTTTCGAGATATTCTCCGTGAAGGTTCGCTTGCAGCTCAGTGCAAGGGAGTAACAAAGAGCCAATCGAAGAACTGCAGGTGCCTGTTCTCCGAGAGACCCGATGCATTTCCCCCAGGGCTCTCTACAGGGCTGTAAAAGGCTCAATTCCGGACTCATGAATTGAATGACTACTCGTAGCACCAATCAGCTCAGCGTATTAGACAAGAATCACCGACTCTGAAGTGAAATCGGGCAATGTCGGCCTCCGTTTATACACGCAGGGCGGTTGCAAGGGGCGAATAGGTTTTCTTACAAAGAGACAACCCCACAGGGTTCATACAGTGCGTAACTTCTTGTTCCGAACAAAAAGATAGCACATCGCCCAACGAACGCCGCAATCCCATGAATAAGTCTACAATTACGGTGAACGGGATAACGAGCAAGCGTTATGCAACAGCCTACGGCAAGGGAGGTGGCCAAGCCCACGGCTTCGATCTGCAGACTCAAGCTGCAGCAAAAGAGCAGCCACGAACAGAGATCTGTGTGCTCCTTCTCGGTTGCAGATCTGTTCACAGTGCTACTTCCAAAGAACCTCATTACTATTCAAAGCCGTGACAAGGTACTCAGTTGGACAAGCAGTCTTCAACCCTAATAAACGACACCCAAGGTCAGGGAGCACAGGCGAGAAAGTCCCGGACGAAGACCGAAAGATCATTACCAGGACCTTCCACGGTTGCAGTGCAAGGCTGGAGTTCAACAGGAATGCGTGCCATCGAAAAGCCTTAAGGCTAAAACTGACAGCTCGGGTCAGTTGGCAGACAGGCCCTGATCGCAACGAGGATCGCTCGAATCGGCCACGACATTCCGCCCGCCGCGACAGAAAGACATCGGTTCGCAAAGACCCGGAGCGCAATGCCCTGCGGGAAATCACAAACAAGGAGGAAGCGGAAGAATACCTGATCCTCTTGGAGTCGTCTGATGCGTTCGGAGGGCTGCCATTTGGGCCAAACGACTTCGGGAAGAGCCACTCCCCGAGATTCCCCTCGTCTCAGCGATCCATCTCTGCCATACCCGTTTCCGAATCCATTCGAGTCCCTACCACCACTTCTATTGCTACCAAAACTGCCACCATACTCCTTTCCACCTCCGTAATCTTGCGATCCCCCGTTCTCCCTCCCTCCGCCCGAATCTCTTCCACCTCCTGGGGCGCCAGCTGCCGCCGCCCGGATGTGTGGAGGCACATATGGCATGGCTTCCTCGCTCTCTTCCTCCCGTCCGCCCTCGCTCCGCGTCCTCTTCGTTCCTCCGCCCTCCTCCTCCTCCTCCTCCTCCTTCGCGCTCGACAACGACCCTCGCTGCTCTAATATCTCTCTCTCCGCCCCCCGGCCCCCTCCCTCCTCCCCTCCCCTCCCTCCCCTCCCTCTCCCTCTCCCTCGTGCCGCCTCCCTCCTCTCGAGTTTCCAGTTCTCTTTCGGCAAATAAAAGACGGATAGACGAAGCAGACGCGCAAGGTCTACGCGAACGCAAGCAGCGCCTCCCGATAGCCCAAACGTAAAGCTGATGCTGGAGATAGATAGCAAGACGACGACGACGACGACGACGACCCGACTCTAGCCCCGAAGACCTCCTCCTCCCTCCCTCCCTCCCTCCACGCCGACCCCCGACAATACCCCCTCTCGCTGCCCTCGCCCTCGCACAAATCCCCCCTCCCGCACACCCTCTCAAACCCCTCCTCCTCCTCCTCCCTCCTCGCCCTCTCCCGTACCCATCGAGATGCTAATCGCGCTAATTCCCCCCTCCCTCCCCCTGCCCCTCCCCTTGCCCCTCCCCCAAGCCCCGCGCCTCCCGTGGCCGGGCTTCCTTCGCTTCCTCGTTCGGGGTCTGGGTGCTTGGAGCGAGCGCTTGCGCTTGGCTTGCCACGAGACGGGACAATGTAGAGAGAGGGAGGGAGAGAGAGAGAGAGAGGTGGGTGGGGGTGGGGGGAGGGGGCTGCTGCTTCAGGCACTCGGGGCTTACGTCGTCGGATCCAGACCGCATGGCAGCGCCGCTACTTTAACGGCCCGGCCTGCGATGGGCCGCGCCATGGCCTCGAGGCTCGGAGCGAGGCGTGGGATATCTTTCTCGCGGTTTGCATTGATTAGCGAGGCTCGAGGCGCTGATGGTGGCAGTCACGAACCAATCGACAGCTTGGAATGCCTGGCAGCGAGATACTCCCACCCTAGGCTCGGATCTCGGCACGTCCGCCCGCCCGCCCGCCCGCCCTCCCCGAACCGGGTTCCTCGGGTACCGACCACCGAGGTTCTCCGAACACGCGCAGCGGCTGCAATCTCGTCCCGAACCGCACATCGCCCGCTGGCCAGAGCCCCGCTCCCGGCGATCGACCGTCGCATGCGGTTGGGCCGGACCTCCCCCCCACCCCACCCCACCCCACCCAACCTAAGAAGCGACGAAGTTTCTAGTAATTTTGGCACATGCCTATAATTGCTATCGGACAGTCTAGATTCGTCCAGAGCCGAGCGAAACCTGCGAAACCGGAGGCCTGCGTCCCGCGGCCGAAGGGAAGCCAGCCCCCCTTGAACCGGTCAGCACTCCCGACCAGCGCACCGTCGACCCCTTCTCCTCCCGGTTCCCGGTGGCCTTGTCCCCTGCCTCTGACTCTGACGCGCACCACTCGGTACCAGATCCCCCGAGTACCACGACTGTACCGGCCCTTTATTCCCCCCCGGGGCCTCTGGTAGTGCCAGAGATTCGTTGCCACGGTGCTTCTTCTTCTTCTTCCTTTAGGGTAAGCCTCCGGTGCCCTCGCAGGGTTTTCGCATGGTGAGATTAATTTTCCACTGCCATGTGAAACTCTCGCCATTTCCTTCGGATTCAAGCAACACATGTGAGCTTATTACTAGTCGACTTGCAAGGGGTGACGTTATCGATGGGAGTTTTGTCTTGGCTCAAGGGCACCCCATAGCCTCGCAAACCTAATGTTAATACAAAGGTCGATATCTATAATGGCTTTATTTTGTTTTTTCCCTTAAGAATTTACCTAAATAATAATACTATTTAGGCAAAAATTTTACCCAAAAAATTATTATTACTATTATTTACTCAATTTAATAAAAAAACTCCCTGATTATGGCGTTTTGTTACGGTCACTGACTTGCGCTCTTTATTGTCACCACATGGTAAATAGGCACATCGATGGGACCACATCGTCGATGAAGCTGCTGAGTCTAGTTTCAACTCGATAGTATGGGGCTAACCCAAATGCCACACCGAAAATATCTCACCAGCGAGATCAAAGGTTTCGATATTAATAATTTCCTCACCAAATGTAATTGAGTGTTTATGGATGTCATCAACCTATACTTTTCATATAATAGTTTATACAACTTCTATAAAAGTAAATATTATAAATGTTTGAAGTTAGCAAAAATATACACCCTGCAATTATATCATGGTTTAGTTCTTCTTTGCACTAGCCATGTTGAACAAATCCTGTACATAGCGTTGAATATACCATTACATCAACATGTGACTTCTGAAGATGGAGATGTTTACATCCAGCCAAGAAACAATCTCATCAATTAGGAGAAGAGAGATAATTGTCAAAAGTCCTCATCTACGATAAGTCAAGATCCACAAGTTTACACTCATATTCAAGAAAGAGAGCAGACAAGCTGTAGTAGTGCACAAATTTGTTGGATAAACTGATAGATAGAATCAATTTTATAAAAGTTAGAAAGCGTAAAACTTACATAGATTGTTGTATATTGAATGTCTTTTTCCAATTGGTATTGAAAAAAATAGAGTAAGTGATATCTTGTCATGACTTTGGAGACAAAAACTATTTTTTATGTCTCTAATTTTAACTAGAAAATTAAATTATTTTGATGTACTTCCCAACATATCTTAAAAATAACTCAAAGATGTATCTATACAAAAATAAAGATATCAAGAGTGACAACAATGATGTTCAACTTTATGAGAATGATTGAAATATTATTTTAACAATTATAACTTTCATATAAACGAGAAAATATTTTTCTTCATGTAATCAATATACATGATGTGTGAATTGATGATGATATATACGTTAGACTAAAACCAGACTTTAAAGATTGAAAGTCTTGAAAAAAAACTCTTCTATGGTTTATACATTCACACCTAGCAAATGGAATGTGATAGTCAAGTCATGATTCCTATATTTTTATCATGTAAATCACATTCACCTCATGTTCATAATTTGAGTTCATATGAACACAGAACATTGCATAATCAAAATAATAGAGTATATTTTCCGTAATAAAGCAAAAAAACTTATTATGCATTCGCTTAAGATCTTATTAACCACTTTGATTATCTTACAGATTCTAATTGTAAAAAACTTGATCACAATGGACATTCTTATCATGTACATAAATATCAAATAATTTTACTTATAAATAATGATAATGTAAACTTATCAATAATTATCCACATAATCAATATCATAATAATTGCAAGGTTCGCACTTCAAATAGATTGGAGATATATACTTAAGCAACATCTTGTAAAGATTTTCCTGCCCAATGCTTTCATCCATGATTCAATATTTTCGCGTATGAATTGTAAAAAAACCGTTAGGATATAGGCAAATTATAGCTTCTAGTTGACAAAGAAAAGCTCATATTGTGTATTGGAGAAATGATCTCTAGATGGTTGAATATGACATAAAGTTCAATAGCAAAAGGTTTTACTATCTTGAATAAAGTCTTATATCCGCCATAGCAACATATCAAGAATATTAATGAAGAATAATATTGGTTGGTTGGCTTTGATATGCATCATTAAGAACACAACAGTAACAATTGCAGTAAATTTTAAAAGTGTATTAAAAATTATGAGCAATTTGATTCTTAGAAACATCTTGTATAAGATTAAATGAGAATGAACGAAAAGAAATCAATATTCCCATGTGTGTGACAACCTCAGATTACATTGATGTCTAAAATAACACTTGCTATGCCTAAGTACCTGAATACCAAATTCTATACATTTGATTTTTCTCTAATATGAATATCTCAGGATTCATATAGTAGGTATTAGATACCCTACATGTTTCTTGTCTTTTGTGTGATCCAAAGACAAAAACGTTTATAATCATGTTGCTCTAAACTAGAATAATTGTTTTACACTACAAATTACAACACTTTCACATACTCGTGTGAAATGCATGAATGAAGTATACAACATCATCTTCAAAGGCTAATTTTGGGTAATATACAGGCAGGTCGTTATCTTTTGTTCCAACTATCCTAGTCAAGAATTCATTTCAACTCATGACTTTCCTCATGCTCTAACACTTTAGTAGAATTGGATCTTCTAGCATCACACTCTTTATGTTGAACGCCGTATAACATTACAAAGAACTTCATAAAAACTATTATTGATTACATTTCCGCACAGAGTACATAAATTCTTTTATTAAGAAAAATCAAAAGAAAATTTTACGTAATAATTGTGAAATGTTTTTGTAATCTCCAGTCTGTCCCAATATATACTACTGTTTGTACTTTCAAGTGGACATCCACTTGGCCGAAGAATGACGCATCTCTGCTTAGCTTTGTTTCCTTTGCTGCTCTCGAGGATACCGGACTCACGAGAATTTCATCACAAGCTTACCACGATACGGGCGTGTAAGCACCCAGGTCTTAATGGGCTGGTTAGGGAGTACTCGTAGTTAAGGTCTTCATAGATAAGGAGCTTGTGTATCGATCTCGAAATCTTCAAACATGACTTTCACATCAGATCCATTCAAACCACATCAACTTGAAGGTGCCGTTTAACCTTGAATGTAACGAGGCTCGTGGTCTCGTGTTAATAAAAGTTGTAGTACAACATCTCGACAGAAGATGGAGGATAACTACAACCTCGTGCTACATACAGTCTCTCTTAATAGTGAGAATTCCAGAACCTTGTTGGAAACTCGCGGCTGCTTTTATATGTACTTGACTCTGTGGATTTCGGAGTGTCAGGATTTGGCACATCACTTTTCTGTGTGGAACTCGCTTCTGCATTCAATACTGAGGATTTAGAGTCTCAGGATTTGGCACATCGATTATTTGTGCGTGGCCCGTTCCGTGTACAAGAAGTCAGGAGTGGAATTTGAGTTTTATCCTGTAACAACTGCATGGATGGAGTATCACAGCGAGGATTCAGCTAATGTATATCCGTACTCTGGGTACATCAGAGGCCAAACAACTGATCATACATCCGTAAAAACTTGAACAGATTTCCAGGTCACTCCTACTGCGCAAATGGACAGGCTTTTGTCGGACAAGGTAGATTCAGCTGGGAGCCCAGACAGACGGATCCCTCCAATAGGCGCGGCACTTTACCACAATCTGGGTTTGTTGGAAAGGTCTGTGGCACACATTTTCATCTCATTACATCGTCCCACTATGAGATATAATTTATGATCTTTGATCACAATTTGATTATATAACATGATCAAAGGCCTTGATCACTAATCCTGTCACACTGATTGCTGGATATCACCATAAACATCATCAGATCGTCTGAAAACTCAAAAATACCGTATTTGAGACAGGATAGTTTGATTCTCATCCACTTAATGGAGAGAGAAGTTTGTGTCACAATAAGCCTAATTAGAGGAACCCCCAGTCCCAGTATATCAATCAGCAGCATGTACAAGGGCATCAGACTAGACTTTACAAGTAGGGGTGCCCAAACTAAAAGAAGACTTCACTTGTTCAGTGCATTCTCTAAAATATTGCACACCCTCTTCAAAGGTTTGTTCTCGGGTATATTGAATGCATATTAAACAAGCGATATCTCTCGCCAGATGACTACTATAACAATCACTGCGGCAACGTTTCAATGTTGCTAACAATCATTGCTAGCACTGATCTGCCTGACTCAATACAATCTCCCTCGGCAATTTTTAGCACCACAGTGGCAAGGGCAACCCTTGCCAGGGAGTAATCTATACCTATAATCATAGGCTAGTTCTTCCCCAATTTCAATCTGCAAAATACGAAGACACATTAATCTTTATCGAGACTGGTAATGCCTATCACAAAGAACGGAAGGAAGATGAGTGCAAAGTTGAAAATCCCTCGTAAATGAGTTACAGATGACTAACTACAGCATGAGGATCACCATTGTCCGCACTCAAAGCCATACTATTACTCCTTCATCCTAAAGATTTGTGATTGATGAGTAATTTTGGGTAGACTCACATCTCGGCTTGCAAAAAGCCCAATGTGGGCTAGCTGAGCATCCATGCTCTCCACAAGAACTTGATAATTCACCAGATTTGGTGCACAACTGCTCACGAAAATACAAGGTACAAACCGGAATTAGACTATTCCCTTTCCTCTTCGTAGTTAACTACTGTAAAACATTTACATGTGCTAACCAAACAAACCAATCACTTTCTCATCAAGACCGTATGTCTATTTAGATACAATTCGCTTCAGTTGCACGAAGACTCATGTGTGTCCTTCTCGTTATGCAGTTGTTATTACAGTTTAACCAGACTTTTGGATAGAACAAGACTTTCATCCAGAAAAATCTCAAGTTTGTGTAAAGTTCAACGAACACCATTGAGTGTGCATCGTAAGAACATTCACCAAGTTTGTACCTGTGATTTATAAACCTTGCAACATTTCCCTGACTTGTTGCATCAATAACGAAGGGCTTGGATCGTCTTCCTGTTCCAGATATATCCAGATGTGCATCAATGTCGTATAAATAACTACAACCCACTTGATCGTACCTGCAAACACAGCAGAGTTGAGATACTCTCACAACACGTGGAAATATAAAAAAAGACTGTTGCATACTTGAAGATGTGATAACCCTGAAGAGGAAGTTTAAGCGATTTGGTTGTATAATTATGTGCCTAATGTCTTGAGATATTTCCGCCAACTTCTTGTAACCCTCCCAATGATCTAGTTGAACAAGTAAAGTATCATAAAGTACAAATTCTTATGCATAGCTACTGACGTGTTTTTCGATAACTCTACGAAGAGCACAATTTTTTTAAATGAGAATATAATGCTTATGAAGGTCTTCACTAGACCTGCTAAGCACCCTCAAGATTATATCAATTCATTCCTAATGACAAAATATATTTCTCTACCAATAAACTGATCAAAGCTATCTTCGATTACTTCAGAGTTCAAGGTATACAACTACAGCTCAGTTACACAGATTCCTAGAAACGTGTCCTGAGAAAATAAAGTTTTGAGTCACGACACACATTGTGCAAATTTGTTATCTCCGGCATTACCTTGCATACTGAAATAGGTTGGTCAAATCTTGGGGAATGGCAATTAAAAACAGTCCAAAGGTCTACTTACTTCGGAAATAGAATAGCGGGTCAGCGAAGGTGCTTGCAATGCAATCTTTAAAAAAAATGTAACTACTCAAAATGCAACAAGAAATTACTTGATTATTTTTTGAAATTGATTGAATTACTTACCTCTCTCCTCTCTTGTTTGCCTCTTGGTCATGAAGAACTTCGCCGATATATTCACATACAAAGGTCCCCCTTATGATCTTCTGTGCTGCTCTCACGGCCCAACCCTACATATAATCGAGAATGACTCAAAATCACCATTTCCTAGTGCTCATATTCTTGCGACATAGCGTAAGTCATCATGTCGCAAGAATACGACGACTTACGCCATGTCGGTCGTCATTATTGTCATATAAGTCATCACAAATTACGTTAATTCGAAATCAATTAGTATTAGTCAAATACGTAAGACATGTAACCTGTACTAAATGCTTGTCATAGCCTGAAAACCATAGACCCAACAACCTGTTGAGGAGTGCTCATGAAAGTCAAACTAGATTACTTAAGAAATAAAATATATGGAGCTTATTATAGCAGCGTACACAACCTTCACATACTACCAGTGGAGTCAGATACTGTAAAAGTCGCTACAAGATCGTGAAAAAAGTTCATTAAATCTGCTGATATGATACATAAGCAGGTTAATATTCTTCCAAATCAAGACTATAGATTATCAAAAAATCCAATTCTTATTGTATGATTGCATATTTTGATACCTTATAGTGAGTTTTAAACACTTCCAACTTTACGGTGACACCCTTTTGTAAAACTCGGTTGTGACAAGTCTGTTGGCATGGACAGCTAGAGTTACATTCGTACACCAGATAGCCTTCCTGCACATACGTAGCGACAAAGAACGATTATTCCAGAACTCTGAGAAATACTTCACCTCTAGGACTAGTGGACCAATGCTGTATTGAAGACACAAAATATGTCAAATATCTATGTACAGGTTGCGAATGAAGTTACAGTAGTCTCCCGCCTAAGTTTGATTTGCATGCAATGTCGAAGAAACCTAACGGGAAACGCCTAAATGAGTCCCAACGATGCGAAATAATAGCGAAGCTGAGCAACACGGATGCTCCTAGTAAAAGGGCTCTAGCGCGCTAGTACGATGTTCGTGAAGAGGATATCAGAAATGTGTGGGACAAGCGGGAGCATATTACGATCTGCTTTAATATCTGATGAAGCTAAAGAAAAGACTTTTCAATCCTCTATTTAAAGCGACCTCTTTTATCCATTTTTAGCGTATGCATATCTGGAACATCATTTCGACAGTGTAAAGTGAACATCGTTACGGTGAAGATCTTCACCGTAACGATGTTACTCTTGAACATCGTTTCCAGAGTGCACTCTTCAAAACTTACGCAAAATGCCTATCTATAACATGTTGAACGAAATAGATCTGAACCCTATTTTTTGGAAAATAATGCGTACTTAAACGGGTGCTTACTGAAGCGGGAGGCTACTGTACTCTATAGCAAAAGGTCCGATATGGGACGATTGCAACCTGTCAGAAGACCATGAACTTTCCTAGTAGGAGTAACACGAATTTACGTTGAAACCAAAAGTAGCTGCAATTAGAAGATTCGAACAAAAGATGATCATACGTTCAACCAAACGTTCTGGTCATGTTTCAATTCAAACGGCTACCCAACCTAACAGTTCCTATTACGCGGGATAGGGCCAAATAAACCGGCGACCCAAAGGGTTCGGGTCGAATCTCCGGGTCTCAAGCTAGTCCGTCATACCCAAACAAAAATTCATACCTCAAGAATGATACAACCTTGATCGTCATAAGGAAATCGTCCACGCATTGGTTTGGCATATATATCACATGCTTCTGCATTATCGCAGTCAAAGAGATTCACGTGCTCACATGCATCTGGTGTGCACTGCGCTTTGCCACAGTTGCAACCAATTTTGTAATTCTGCGTACAAACACAAACATCCATCAAGCCGAGGGTCAACGTTTTCAAACATGGTATGCGATCCTGGTCTTTGCTCATACCTACAGGTATCGAAAGTGCACTCAAGGGCACCTCATGTGTAAAAGTAAGAGATTCCGCTGACCACGGTACTATTGTTCTACCTTGTTAAAGGCTCCAACTCACGCAAATGATTGATACTAGAGATCTTACATTTGCAAAGATATAGCAGATAGCACAAAAGGGGACACTACTGTGTAAATATGTTCACTGCGCAGATACTTCAACACAAGTCAAGCTCATTCTTTCGATAACTGTCTCAACTTCCTATGAAGTCGCCTGAATGATATTGTAGATAAGCTAATCATTCCATTCGTTTTAGGTGAATTGAAAGTATAGGTTATTAATTTCAAATTGTAATGCGAAATATAATGTCCTTTTTTTCAAGCTCAATTTCTTTTTAGTCATGACATGAAGATTATAAAATAGGCGATAAACCAAGATCAGGCCTCTATTCTTATCTCAATTTTGAGATTGTGGGTAAATTGGTACTAGGACCATTCCAATTCATCAACTATCGACTGAAGTAGAGATGTAATACGTATTATTGACAGACACCAGGATAAAGGTACATAATTCCAGCTAAACATGATACATAAGTACTTTGTCATAATTCGTTATAAGTGGTTCATGAAGGATGCACGTACCTCGGGGACTAAACCCAAAGAAGGGTCTAATCTTCGCTTGGTGATGTACGTGAAAGTACTGGGTTGATATACATTCTTCCCACTGCTTTCCTTGTTGGTAAAGCCTCTAATCTGAACGAGCACATCATGATCAATGACGCAGACAATTGGGACTGGCTCCTGGCCGCCACTCAAATCCTCGCAGGTTACAATGAACTTTGGCCTTTTCTTGGAGTTATCGGAAAATGTCAATCTTTCTTGGGAACTAGTGGACGATATCAAAGGTAATTTGGATCTTTCGGTTTTGATGTCTTTCAAAACTTCCAGGTCATGATCTTGCTTGATTGATAATTTGCTCAAACTGGGCTTTCCTGAGTCGTTTGAATACAAAGGTCCATCACCTAGGGACTCATGTTTTACACTTGTCTCGCCGTGAAGTTGTGAAAAATCAGTGAAGATTTTATCTGCTTGAAGCTTGAACTTCTCTTGAACAGACTCAAAATTAGTCTCGACACGTTTGGTTAGGGATAGTGTATTGGGTGTGGTGCGAGTCAAAGAAAAACCAATATCGTTGGGAGATGAGCTGTTGGAGTTAGATACACTATCACGAGGTAAGGTGAAATCAACTTTCGTCAAGGACGATAAGTCCTTTCCAATTGGATCCAAACTAAATTCGCCCAACTGCTTCTTGTGTCGCTTCCTGAGGGTCGCACCTTGTAGAACGGCCTGTACATGTAAACGAAGAGAATCCGGTCCCTTCGTGTCTTTTTCAAGAGACTTCTTAGAGCCAGGTGTAAATCTCAGCTTTTTCCTCTTCCTTCGAGCTGGTCCAAAACTAGGTTCAGAGGCTGCAGATTTGTCCTCAGCTTTTCTTCGTATTGGTAGTTTCATACGACCAGATTCAGATGCCGCTTCCTTCTTGCTCGACAAGTTTCCTCGAGGCGGAACTGGCTTCTCTACCTTAGTACACAACATATGCGCCGCTTGATGATGACGTCCCAGGTCAGGTAACATTGGGAAATTCATCCCACACAGTCGACACACATACTTCCCATTCGAATGAGTTCCAAATTCATTGCTTTCCCCAGGCTTGAAGTCTCCTAAATGGGAGAATTTGACACCGTTGCCTTCAAGTTCCAGTGGGTTGTGAAATCTCTCACGGTGTTGATAGAGACCCAAATGTGTATCAAATTCTTCCAGGCAATCTGGGCATTTCAGGGACTCTGTACCTTCCTGTTCGGCACCTATTATGGCTCTATTCTGTGCAATCATTTCTTTCAGGGATGGACTGCTGAGCTGATAAGGGTGCCCACCGATGACATGATTCAGCAGATCATCATCCTCGTTGAACCGCAAGTCGCAAGCGAAACACACTGACAGGTCAGGATTATTCATTTC
Source organism: Marchantia polymorpha subsp. ruderalis (assembly GCA_037833965.1). NCBI lineage: Eukaryota > Viridiplantae > Streptophyta > Marchantiopsida > Marchantiales > Marchantiaceae > Marchantia > Marchantia polymorpha. The sequence continues at coordinate 15,178,479 of AP031357.1, forward strand.
GATTGACTGATGCCTCTTCTTCCAATGGGTCATGACCGTCTGCTTCCTTGTATACAGGCGATCACAGACTCGACAGGCATGACCTTTGACAAAAAGGCTGATTTCCTTCTTATGAACAAGCTGCCAGTGCCTCCCAAGGTCAGAAACTGCAGGGAATTCGGCGTCACAAAGACCACAAGTGAGAGGCATGTCGTCGAGTATGCGATCATCAGCTAAAACACCTGCCAGGATAGATGGCTGCCGATCTAAAACTGGACCATCAAGGACATTCCGGAGAGGTTGAGAGGAGGAAGAAGCAACAAAGACCGGCCCGGAGTTCCCATCACTTTTCTTTCCTTCACTTATGTCGACTGGATCAAGGAACATCTGGAGCTTTGTCATCTCTACGGTAACTAACTTGATTAATTCCTCCGCCGTACCATCCTTGGCAGCTTCAAGTCGGGTTGAGAGCACGAGCTGATTCCCTGCTTCTACACTCGAGCCCTGCGAGCATACTGATCCAGCGCCTTTCAAAAACCTGTGAAATAAATTTCTGGCTCCAGGGACACTGCTAGAACCTTTCGTTTCTGTATTATTTGCCTCATCTTTCTTTCGTTGAAGAATAATCTTTTTCTTGGCCTCCATGGCGTTAAGATGCTTTGAGCAATATTCGTGGCCTTCTCTAGCTCTAAAGGAACACTGCTCCTCGTTCCTCGTAGTACGACCTTTGCATTGTGTCCACTGATTTGCCCTACCATCGGTAAACTTAGGAGAGAGAGCTTCTTGGCTAGGTGTTGCTGACGACTTTGTATCTCCTACTGCCCTATCTGTGAAGAAGCTGGACAATGCTTTTCGCTTCCGAGTGGAACCTTCACCACTTCCCCTGCTATGCTCAAAAGACTTCAACTCCAGAGTGCGTACAATTCCACCTTCCTGTGAGCCTGGTTCAGAGGCAACTTCATGTTGGGCATCTATGTTATCCGCCTGTCCTTGAGTTCCTACGCTTACCGCCGGTTCCGTCCCCTTCTGCCAGTCCATTTTAGAGGCTCCAGAGGTCTGTCCCTTGCTTTCATCTTTCTCAGTCTGAGTTGCACCTTTCAAGGAGTGTTTGACGCAGAACAAAGAACCATCCTTAGTTCTATGCGTGCATTGTACACCGCGAGTTGTGATGCCTTGACATCGGTCTTCCTTCACAGAAGAGAAAACTGAATTGCCGCCGCCACCATCTTCCCTTTGAAGTGAATCTGCATCGTCTCCATTCCTATCACTAACAGTTGTCCCTAAATGGACGTGAAACCCACAATAACCATTGAAGCCCTCTTTAGCCTGTCGAGCGCATCGTCTGTTCTCTCTTCTTAGAAAAGCCGAACATAAACCACTCTGCCATGCTATATTCCCTTCGATAGCTACCTTCTTCCCGACGCTTTCTGGATCAATAAGGTACATGTGCTTATCACAATACTTCACTCCTTCTTTCTTTGAAAAACGATTACAACGCCGACCCTTATTTTTCAAGTACGCTGAGCATAGTCCACTCTCCAGAGCAATTAATCCCTCAGCCATACTAGCTGCAGCACTTTTACCAATCCTCTCAAAAACTTTCGATTCATCCCCTTCTGAGCTGTCGGAAAAATAGCCAGCACTGGAGCCAGCAACTTGCAAGGACAAATCACCACTAGCTAGTGGCTCTGTATTAGCTTCAGTAATTGTGAGGGCCAATTGTCCATTCAAATTTGCTAAAGTATCGCCTGATATCACTTCGTGGCAGCGGTCCGCCTCTAAGACAGGTACACATGGTTGGTTTTGTAACAATCCAGTGGGATGGACAAGAGGTGAACGAAACGCTGTTATCGCTCGCCCAACCGTACCCCCTTCCGAGCTACGTGGATTGTGTTTAGAGCGCTTTTGCGGGGTACTTTCTAAGCCTTCGGAAGAATGTGGCCTCTGCCGCCGTGCCCTTGCTTGCTCCTTAAATCGCTTGGAGCTACCAGCGGAGGAGTTTTTCCCTTGACCAGCATCCTTCTCGCAAGGTCCGGCAGACTTGGGATCTGTATCAGTATCAGGCTCTTCCTTCTCTTCAAAAGCCTCCCCTTTCCAGTTCGACCACTGAGGGTCAAGCTCTGGCTGGTCAGGCTCGTTCCAAAGTGGTCCCACATCATCCCACAACACTGCATTGATCAACTCCTGTAGCCATCCCCGACACAACTCGCTCAGAAACTTCACGTTCTTCCAAATCGAGATTCTCATTTGTTCCCAAGAAGGACGTCATTTTGGTACCACACCGAATCAAGCCTTGTTAAAGACTCAAACATTAGAATGCACACGGTTCAGAAATATCAAAACAATTCATTTCTCGCTACGAACTAGTGCTTATACCTTCGTAAGTTTCTGCACCGTTGCGGCACTCTCTGCTCTCACACACTCCTCTTTCCAAAGCCCATGCCGCTTCATCATCCAAGTTGGTTTGATATATTCACGAACAATGGCCTGCATGATGGCATACGGTCAGACTCAGAGCCCACGACGAGCGACAGTATGACCAGCCTTGGGCAAGAGAAAACGATCTTATGAAGAAAGTGATGAACAATCGTAGCAAACAATGCTCAACTCTCCCCAATTATAACGGCGCGAGACAGGCGACATCGGCGTAACTAGACGTAACTCCACGTGCACGCATTTGTGATCGCAAGAGAGACTTGACCTTATTCAACTTCGTCGAGAAGTATTATAAACCAGTCAAGTCGTTCTCGATTGATATGTTCGGTCAACATATACATCTATATATACGTAGACAAGCGTGGATGCAAACCCAATAATAATCAACCTAATCGGAGACACTTTCATTGGTGACGAGTTGCAAAATGACGGATCATTCCTCTATGTAATTCTTGAACAAATGTAGCTTGCAGACCCCACAAGAAATGAACACCCAAGATGTGGACCCAGAAGATTCGGCCTTACAAGATGGAGACTGACGAGAAGAGTCCCCAGTTGGGCATAGGTTGTTGCCGCAGCTGCTTCTGTGGCGAAACTCTTCCAGACGTTGACATTCCGTGAGCTTTCCACGACAGCCTGATCACAACAGCGCAGCACATGCGGTTCAGGGACTATGGCGACACTGCTCGCGCAAGAGACCTAGGCTATGGACGCTCCTGGTTGACGTTAAGGACACGTTAGGCGCATCTCGCTTCAGAAAGGCTGCTCCAGGCTACGGCAGCGCAAAGCGTGGACAACCTACAGAAAGCCTTTGCGTGCTCGAATTTGTGCTCCGGCTCTGCCTACAGTCTATCCGACACTCATGGCTGCAGGTTTTGTCCCAACGATTACAGCTAAGCAATGCAGCTCGACGTTTGATCACCTTTACGTGGAGCCGATCGCTAATATCAAGCATCTCTCCTCCGAGTTTTAACAGCATTCTCTTACGTGTTATGAACACATCCTTCACAGTATCCCGTCCACTTTCATGTGTGCCGCTGAAGAGAGGCACGGGATCCTCAGATATGGAGCACGTGTGTTGGATATCTACCCACGAGTAATTTCTGGCGGTGGGAGAATATACGACGATGTAGTGTTTCTTGCTGTAGCTGGGCTTCGCTTTTAAAGTCGCAGGAGGACAATCGATTGTGCAGCATTGAATTCCGGGCTGCCACTTTCCCCTCCACTAAACAGATCAGAACAAGTACTCATGTCAGCCCGTGATCAGCTCTCAAGATCCTCATAAATTTTCGAACTGATTACAACTTACAACTTTTACACAGTGGACACGTTCTCTGGCCAACTGACTCGCAGTAATATGAAGGGATCAGTCCATCTCATCTGGCTTTCTACAAACAATTCTGCTTCATCATACCTTCACCCACAAGGGCACGCCGACGGCCTCTGGTTGTGGAGATTTCGATTTTGAATCATCTCTTGCCTTGCGATTTCCGGAAGGTTCTGCTATTTCTGCACTTGGCTTTATTTGGTGGACACCGGACGCAACCTCACTTGTTCGGAGCTGAATCGGGAGGTTTTTAATGCTCCCACTGGCTTCAACCTGCTCGAGTTCTATTTTGCTCGGGAGAACCTTATCTTCCACCATCAACATGGCGCCCTGTTCATGGGATCTGAGAACCTCATTGCTTTGGACGGAACTATCAGTAACAGGCCCTCCTGATTCACAAACATCCACAAATTGTCCGACAGTTAAAAGCGATGTGGATGGCGATACTTCACTACCGGATGGTAGAGACAGCTTGAGAATCACACAATCGGCACATCCTTCAGAAACTTGGTGTGAAGGATAGCCGTCCTTCCTCTCCAGACAACCTTTATCTGAGTCCTTCCTGGCATCAAATTATGATCCATACACAAGTTGATGACTGCAGCATTCGCATCAACCATAGCGTCAGGAGAGCCTGCAGCAAACTCAGGCTGGTTACGTCTAGAGATATTCATACGTGGCTGAGACAGGTTCAATACCTCGTGTACCTTCGACTATTTGGGAACTCGAATCGAGATGTTGAACATCTTCAGAAACCCTGTTATATACGCCGCCTTTGCTCGCTACCTCTTTCGAACTTTCTTCTCGACCGTTCCCCTTTGCGTTCAACCCACTGCCGTCGGAACTCTCAATAATTTGAGCCTCGAAACTCTTGGAAGTTTGCACACGGTCAGGCAATATGCCTTCACCTCCTACCTCAACATGGCAAGTCTCCGACCTGGGTTCACCGTAAGCGGGTACGATGAGATCACTTACTTCGGATACATGCTCGACAATATCTTCCCCAATTCGTTCATCGTACCCGACATCAGAGTTCAGCGACTCCGTTACCATAGCCACTAATTCGTGCTCGTTTCCGGCTGCTAAGAGTGCAGCGCTTGACTCATCAACTCTCATGACTTCTGCCTGGTCCATGTCCATTCCTGAGCTTTCACAAGCTTCTAGATCAAGTGGCGCTGACTGATCATGACTTGACATGGATTCGTCGTAGCCTTGCGTCAGAACTTGCCCTTTCTCGGCCTCGGATGCTGTACCCGGATACCTGTTATCAGGGTGTTCGGTGTCGAGAGGACTGTAAACCTCGCAGCAGGTCTCACCGTCAGTGTAGTGGCGGTACTTGGCAAATTGCTCGACAATCTCAGCATCTTTGGAGCGTCCTTCAGAATCTACAGAATTATCTGGGTTACCTATCAAATAAGTCCCCTGCGGTACGTCATTATCACCGTGACAATTTGCACGTCGGTATGTTTCAGCTTCATGAACCATAGCTTCTTCGACCGTGCCCGCTCTGTGTGAACTATCGCCTGAAAAATCCCTGTCGGCTTGCAGCACTCCCTCGACTTCTGCAGAAGCCAAACTCATGTCGACACGCCGTTCCCCGGGAGCATATTCAGGACAAACGACCACACGATCAAGTGTGTCAGCGGCTTCACCTCCTGCGCCAACTTGTTCTTGGGACGTAACCCTATGGTCAAAATTTTCATCGGGTTCTGATAAAATGGCGACTTCCTGACACAAAGACACCATGTCGTCTGCAGTATTTATGACAAGGTCGGGCTTGGGTTCATCAGGGACTGGCGATGCAGGCATACCCTCTCCGTGAGCTGCGACGGCTTCTTCAAATTTGGGAGCACCTGCGCCTTCCATGTCGCACAGCAGGCTTTGGCTGTAATTGCCTGTTTCATAATGGGGACCTCCATCGGCGTCGACGACGTAATCAGAAGTACAGACCACCTGATTACGCCCGACGACTTGTCTGCAGTGCAAGCCCTTCTCCAACTCCATGGACAGATGAGCCGTGTTTTCTCGACCTGGGCCCTCGAAAACCTGCCCGTAGAATAAGCTCTCGTCCGGTTCCAACGAGACCCTGGAGCTAGCAGCAGCTTCAGGCAAGTCTACATCATTGTATTGCGAGAGGTCGGGGTTATCCTCGACTTCAGAATCAGCAAGGAGTTGTTGAAACTGTAAACCCTCACCTTCGTCAATGGAACCGGGGGCATGGGCCGCCTCGTAGGCCTCCTCCGCCCGGACGAAGTGCTCGAAGTCGGCTGATTCGCTGTCGGCTCGTGCTTCGAACCCAAATTCATTGTCAGCTTCAAACACCTCTAAATGCTCATTTTTCAAGCAATCAACTTCGTTCACGACAAACTCATCTCTACCTGGAGAGCATTCCATCACATACCTACCGAGAGCTCCCAGTTCACTCGCCTCTTTCGGCAGATTCGAGCCCTCGTTCACAAAGCCCTGTGCAGCAGCAGAGGTGTCATCAATTGACCCATTCATCAGAACCACGTCCATCTCATGATCCTCGATATGCGAATAATCACCTGTCGAGATCGACACGCCGCCCTGCGCGTTGAGCTCGACCGCGACGGCCGAGTCGCTCAGCCCTACAACCCTCCTCGGCGGATTGACATCCCACCTGTCCCGACCCTCCGCAAACTCCGCGCCGATCACTCCCTTCAAGCACCCATCGTCGCCCTTCGCCTGCAGGGGCGCTGCTGCAGCAGCTTGGTCGTCCCCGCCCGCATCCATTTCGCCCTCGGCATCCATCATGCCTCGCTTGCTGCCCTTCGCCCCCAGTGCCCCCCACCTTCAAGAACCCAATCCCCACACGTCGCCGCGCTCCTCAACCCTCACTCACTCGGCCAAAACCTCCGTCGCGTGCCTGCCTTCATCCCATCTCACGCATTCCTCCGTCGGTGCCCCAATTCCCCGCAAATGTTGCTCATTTCTCGCTTCGCTTCCAAGCTCTCCAACCTCGGCGGCCCCGCTTTCCCCACTCCCTCATTTGATTCCCTCTCCTGCTCTCCTGCTGCTCTGCTGCTCCTTCGAACCTCCTCAAACTCGCCCGGGCTCCCTTTCCTTTCCTTTCCTTTCCTTTTTCCTTCCCTCCCTTCCCTCCCTCTCCCTCTCCCTCTCTCTCTCGTCCTTCTTCCCTTCCCTTTCCCCACGCTTTCCTTTCCCTCCCCCCTCCCCCTCCCCTTCAAGCTCGTCCTGCCTCTTCCTGCCCCTGCCGCTGCCCCTGCCTGCCTGCGTTTCCCTCCTTCCCCCCTCTCTCTCTCTCTCTTCTCTCTTCTCTCCTCGCTGCTGCTCTCCTCTGCTACAGCCTCTGGGGCTGGTCCATACGAACGCTGCTGCTGCTGCTGCTGGCACTACCGGAACTCTTCTCCGAGCGAGCGAAGTGGTGGCAGGAGGAGGCCCTTTCCCACTCGCCCCTCGCTAATTCCACCACTCGCTCTCGCTCTCGCTCGCTTGCTCGAGCACGCACCTCCACGCCGCCGCTGCTGCTGCTGCTGCTGCAGCACCGATACTCTACCCCCTCGTCCTCGCCCATGGTTCCCTGTCCTGGATCAAATTCTGTGCTCCCCTCCCTCTCCCCCTTCCCCAAGGCCGGATTTTGTTTCTCGTCTGCTGCTCTCTCTAGGGCCAAAGAACGGTCCTGTCCCTTGGCGGGCTCTTTCTGTTTCGTTACGTACTGCACTGTACAGTATTTCGGTGTACCGTGCGTGGTCGTAGTACATCGACCTTACGCAGTCCAGTCGCGTCCCTGTGCCTAGGCCTACTGCAGCAGCACAGCGCAATGCATGACCAGTCTTCGTGCTCTGGACCACATCGTTGACCCACGCCGCTCGTCCCCTGCCCATTCCCCAGCCACTGCGCAACCGTGTTCCAGAGCCCACAACGTGGTTCGCACATGGTTCCCTGTCTCGTCCCGTCGTACGACCGACTGGGTTGCTCTGATGTTGTACGTACTGTATCTTCTGTTCAGATCCTCTCACTCGTCGCCATGCTCGATTCGATGGCTCAGATCCTCCGACAGGACGGAAGTATGGCTTGACAAGGGGAATTGAATTCTATATAGCGAAAAAGGATGCAATCCGTAGGGTACGAGGTAAAATTAACATGTTATAATCTCAGTATCCTTATCAAATTGTGGATTCACTACACCGTGTAAGAATGAGCATAACTTTACAAATTGATGAATATTCTTAGAGCAAAGGATACATGTATCCAATTTAATTCACATTCATCGACTACAAGTGAGAAACCATAATCATTTGCTTTAGAACTTTTGTACGTGTGCAATAATGATATAATTACTTAAAATAAAACTGCTTTAAAATAATTCAAATCTAATGCAAATCATATCAATGCTACTTCCATGTGAATACTTCACATTCTTTTGTGTTATAACAAAACAAGATCCAAAAAACAAGATCAATCAACAACTATCATTGACTTTGATAATCATTTGATAATTTTTTATAACACAACTGTTTTTCAGATTTTTCAAAAAGTCATCATCTTGTGACTAAACCTATCTTCAAACTTTGATTTGTCTATAGTGTTAAATTGTTTTCAGATTTGTTTCATTGTGCAAATATTATTATATTCAAATGACATCATATAAAAGATTGTATGACTAATTTGCATGTTAAAAGTATTCAACTTTGTCTAATATAATGCATGTGATGAATATTCTATGCATAAAAAAACAGGTTAAAAGAAAAATTTGAAATTTTAGACTAAGTTATTTTGTAAAGTTCTAATAGAATATATAAATATTTTTAGTAAGTATAAAAATTAAACATAAACATTTTTTAAAATAAAATACAGATTTTTTATATCAATCATGACATTTTTTTACAACATAACATATTCATAATTAAAAATTATATGACTCCTGTTTCGTTTTACATATTTATTTATATGAAGTATTTGAATTCAATGCTTCCTATGAGATATGTATATTTCATTTCTTATCTCAGCATTGAATACATAAGCTTATTGATAATGAATTTGACAAATTAATTTTTTCCTCAAATACTTGTTTCTTTAAATTTTGTTAACTTAATAAGCATATTTTAGAATTGTCTTCACAAATAATACAATTAAGTCATATTTGAAGAACCTTATAAATTTAGATTTTTTCTTCGTTAGACACAATTAAAATACATAGATTTATCCTTATATGTTTTTTTATTATGTCAAATTTATTGAGATAAATATTTATAGAAGAGTAGGTTGGGTACAATCATTGTGAGTTTTCTTCCAATCATATCAGATTTATATGGAATATTTACAGAAATTTACTGTATATATTATAAATTTTTAATGACAAAGCATATATATATATATATATATATATATTATCAATTATTGAATTAGGTAATGTATAAATAAATTCAGAATAAAAGACACATAATTTTCTTATTCAATATTGAAATGTTATCTGAAAACTATTAGGGAAGTTCTTATTCTTTTAACATTCACTAAAACTCAAGTATAGAGTTTACTGGGAGAATTGAAATGAATCAAAATTATTTAAAACTCGTTCTATTGAAAAAAACATACGCAATAAGTAAAGTTTCTTTAGGGAAAAAATCACATTATGTTAGAAAGAAAGAGATTTTCTGACGAACATAAAAAAGATGTGTTCATGCAAATGCAACTTGTTCGTTGAATTTAAACTCATATGAAATTATTTCATAACACCAGAATTATTGTATTGCATTTTTATTTTGTTCTGTACTCTATGCAGAATGTTGCTCTTCAAATATTATTTATTAAATTTTTAAAAAATAATTAAATTAAAAATTATTCAAAATAATTTATGTAATGCGCCAGCATAATCCTTCGATCTAATAATAATTTTAATTTCATATTTCCGTGTTTTCAAAGTTTCTTTATGAATTTTAATATTTATATTTAGTTTATAAAAGATTTATTTATAATTTTATTTAAATTATTTTTGTATAAAATGATGATATAGAGTAATTTAGAATAATGAAAATAAAAAATTATTTTTTATAAATTTTTTTGACTCGTAAAATTGATTTGTGCATTAGATATCAAAACTAACATAGGTAAGAAGGTTTTGTATGTGAAGTCTAAAATCTAAAAATACAATGTACGTTCAAGATACTTAAGATACATTACAATAATTTTAAAATTTTGATTTTCAGTCAAAATTCTCAATTTAGAATTTTTGTTAAAAACGGTTCAATAGACCATATATCAATCGAATTCATAGGAGAATAAATAGGATTCTTTCATAAGATATAGCGTAGTACTTTTATTAGGTATTGACAAATTAGGAAAGGGCCAGAAGGGGAAAGCCGCCCACCGCACAGTAGGTCACCGCAAATCATGAGGCATCCCAGTAACTGGGAGAGGACATGGAACTCGCAACCATCAATGGTTGCGATTCGCGTCTTACGTGGAGTATGGAGTCGCTGACGTGGAGTCACAAAGGGGCGAATGCGACATCGAGACGCGATGACTGGGCGCAACGTGAACCACCAGGGTGTCACGCAGGGAGGGAGGGAGAGGTTGGTGAGAGGCCTGCGGTAGAAGAAGGCGGACTAACTCTAAACTAGGCCCTCTTTCGTGCGGGCAAGGAATTCCCGAAGCCGCGGCGGTGCAGGAATGTGAGGAAGAAGTAAAGTGGGGGGTGGGGGGGGGGGGAAGGGGAGGACCGGAATAAGGCACCGCGAGATGGGAGATGGAGTGGGGCAATGAATAAATGATTGCAGACGCAGACGAAGCTCGTTCTGCAGGTAACAAGAAGGGGAAGGGGAAGGGGAAGGGGAAAGGGAAAGAAAAGAAGGAAGAGGGAGGGAGGACGGACGCGGAGAGAAGTTGAGCGGCATCGACAAACAGGCATATGACAAGAGGGGCATCGGTGCGGGATCGATCGAAAGAGGCGACGACGAGGACCACGAGCGAGCGAGAAGGTGGAGTGGTTGCGGTGGGGGCAACGGTGGATGGGGAGTGAATGATTAAGTCGCAGGGGGAGGGGGCAGCGGACGAAACGGGAGAGGAGGAGGAGGAGGAGGAGGAGCGCCGAGGGGCTGCCGGGACGGGCAGATCAGAAGCAGAAGGAGAAGAAAAAGAAGAAGAAGAAGAAGGAAGAAGAAGAAGAAGAGGAGGAAGAGAAGAGCTGTACGACAGAGTTGCGGACTCTGATTCTGCACCTGATCAATTGTAAGGCCCGTGTATGTTCACGGTCCTGAATTCTTGGATTGGATCGTCTTGAAGGAGTCATCGAAGGCGGAATCTTCTTTCTGTTTTAATTTTATTCCCGAGGGACAGAGAGAGAGAGAGTGTGCGGGGAGAGGCGGAGGAAGAGGAGGAGGAGGAGGAGGAGGAGGAGGAGGAGCAGAGATGGTTTTAACACAGAGGCTTCACGATGCGTTCAAAGGGGCAGTGGAGCGAATCACCGGTCCACGGACGGTGTCTGCATTTAAAGAGAAAGGTGTTCTAACTCCCGATGAATTTGTTCAAGCGGGTGACAATTTGGTGGCTAAATGCCCAACTTGGTCATGGTAATAATCTATTCCCCGTGGCAGGCAAAGTCTACCCTTTCTACTTCAATCCACGTCGCACTCTTCTTTTTCTTTGCCCGCTTCCCGTTTTCCTAGATTTGTCAAGGATTCAAGAGTCCTCATCACCTATGTCAAAATTCGGTCAGGGAATGATTCACTGTTCATTGCAAGTCGTCCGTAGTTTCCAAAACAATTTTCATGGGAGAAGGAAGCACGCGACGAACCCTAAGTAATACCAGGGAAAACCAATCGGTAAATTCGAGAGGATGGATGCCCCTGTATTCGGGATAAAAAGAGCCTTTTGTTTCGTTCTGGCTTTTCGCCGGTGTCTAAAAACGCACCCGTTTGAATTCTCGTAAGCTGGTGTCCCTCTGGATGTTATACTGTTTTTGCTGGAGATTTTCTCGCGTTGTTGGTGACACCGTTGAATTGGCGTGCACACAAACTTCGGCCAAAAGTTTGACTTGGATGGTTAGAGGAGACGCCTTATGTATCATCTAGGTAACAGGCAAGGAACACATTCAGTCACTGTCGAAATGAGATTGCGTTCTTGTAGTTGCTTGTAGAGCGTAAGTTACGTACACTTCAAGAGTTTTCTAGTGCATATTTTCCAAGTTTCGTTTGTTTATCGACAATGCACTTAGATTTTATGTTTTTAGAGTTCTTACCGTCACGCTCTTCAATTGAGTCCCCTCTTCGAGAATTCGATTTCAGTACTTAGCCGAGACTCTATTGAGACGATTGAGCGTCAGACCTGAGGAAGCGCTTGGAACGGCTTTGCTGGCAAACTGATTTTCGATCGAAAATTCTTCATGAGTTCCTTACCTTTCTCCTTTCGTGGCATGTTGATATTGGTAGGGAGGCTGGGGATCCAAGCAAGAGAAAAGCTTACTTTCCTGCAGACAAACAGTTTCTCATCACTCGAAATGGTAATGAGACAGTACGTCATAATACAGAGGACTAGACTCAAGTTTTATGAGTTGAGGTCTGTCAGGGTTGTTAGGCTTACGGTTACTCTGCGATGTTCTCATAACGTGAAAGGGAAGGGACGAATAAGAGATCCACTGGCAACCTAAACTAGATTGCATAATAGGTTTTTGTCATGTATTTTGCGCAACGAGAAGCATCAGGCCACTTCATGTAGTTCCAGAAGTGTACGGTTTGCTGGATTGTGTTTCTTGTAACAAGTCCCTTTCAAAGTGTAGTAGAATATTTTGTGGACTATGTGTGCCTCATTGATTGTAGTGGCTACGCGGAATTTCGAGCCTTGTGATTGAGAAAGGTTGGAGTCAAGCTGAGATGGGAAGATGCAGTGCCATGCCTGCGCAGGGCGGTGGCCATCGAAGAAGAATATGAGGCTGCCGGAGGAGAGGTATTACTGGACACAGCAGATGACGATGAGGGTGAGGGCTGGCTCGCAACTCATGGTGCACCGTCGGGTACGTATTGTTTTTCAAAGAAGGTCCAAATACTGAAATACGTACCTTCATGATGCGGGGAGTTTATAAAGGTTGGCTCAATAGAGATATACAATTTGTTTATAACCTTAAACTGGTAATTGGGAAAAGGGGAAGCGAGGGCTAAGAACATGTTATTGGTACGTTAGCTCATTCGTGCAGCTGGTTTGTAGATACTAAGAAGGATCCCGAAGAAGTACCCTCAATGGATACAGTCGAAACTGAAGCAAGGAGTTGCATCAACATTATACCAACATACGCCGCCCCCGCCGTAGACGATGATGATGACGTGCCAGACATGGCAGAATTTGAGGATTCAGATAATGTTATGCAGACCGATGAGGTAATACATTTCCTATGTGAAGGTAGTGGTAGTTGGCTAGCCGTTTCCATTATGGAGGTCGATTTATTTGGACGCTAGTAAATATGGAGCGTGCAATACGTTCGTGTCAATGTGGGGAAATAGAGAGTTAAACTCTATGCTGGATTTGCTGTCTGGCTTAAGAAAGTGAGTTTGTGTGCATTGAACAGGCCACTTTGCAACAAACATACCTGGTAGCACATGAACCAGACGATGACAATATTCTCCGAACTCGTACTTACGATGTCAGCATTACGTGAGTTTTGACCTACTGTGAATGAATGCCGAAAGTTCGCCTAATTGTTTTAGTCTTAACTAATGTTGCCACTTTACTCACCCAATGCGTCTGGCCTTTACAGATACGACAAATATTATCAAACGCCTCGAGTGTGGCTGACTGGATATGACGAGGTAGTATTCTTCTTCATTAAACGATCAGTAATCAAAAGTTAAAACAAGTAGACGATGTCATTGTTCCCAAGGTGCACTTTCTTCATTATTTCTACTTCGATCGCCCTATGTTTTTACGTCATTTGTCATATCTCTATGACAGGTCATAAATCAAAGCATGATGCTGCAAGTAACGTGTACATTCACAGCCTTCTAAAAGCACAATCTTCCTTCGTTGTAACCTATTAGGGCTAACATTTTTTTTCCAGAATCTATGCTCCGTTTCTTGCAGCCCAGGAGTAATCTGTACTTTGGGTTCACCTAGAACATAGCATGTTGCAGATCGTTCTATCATGTTCATCCATCGTTTCAGACAGATCGTTCGATCTGCAACATGCTATGGCGTACCTGTTATTTTAGCTGTTAGAATCATATCAGGCGCTTCCTTTTTTGCTTAAATGGACTTAACAGTTATTGGAGGTGATGGTCTCGTTGCTTAGTCAGAGCGCAAGGTAGCACTACCAGATGTCGCTTTGTCCTCGTTATGAAGGTTTTCCTCCACTGTAAGTACGCCGTAAATGAACAAAAAGGATGCGAAGACCCCATCGAGTTGTACAAGGATGAAAGAGGATGAAGGGCTAGCCCCAACAGTATCACACTGAGACATATGTAATCTAACACCTACTATGTCAAATGGTCTGTAAACAACACAGCATACAAAGAAGTATCAGTTGTTTTTATTTCTCTCTTTACTGGTTGCTCTAGCTAGGTCTTGTGATCTGTGTAGAGCAATGGAATTACATTATCTAAAATATACTAAACAAGAAGCCAAACAGAGGGATACCATTAACGCCTAGCTTAGTATGATAGGTTGTCGTACACTACCTCACAGATTTGACAAGCTTGACGAGTTTGTGAGGTAGGTGTCGATATGTAGACATAACTCCAGAGAAATAGGAACAAAGAGTGAGCTCTCTGCATACCCTCTACTTGGATACCGTGGTCCTGATTGATGGGCATTTGTCGATCGACTTTACACCACTTGTACCATCGCTAGTTCGTTAGCTTCCTACATATTTAGTATAAGTCATAATCTGCTAAGTTTTGATCATTCTCTATGAGTGTATTGTTTTTGGGCCCTTCGAGCTGAACAAGTGGATGATATATTGAAACTCTTTTTGTTGACGCTTGGAAAGTTCGAAATAACTGTGATGGGAAGAAATCCGTTAGAACTATGAACCTTCGAGTAGTGTTCGTTCCTCTATCTCGTCGGTCTCGTCGTTCTCCCTGTTTCTTTTTCTTAATCTGGTTCAACGAGCTTTGCCGCACAAGACTTAGGGTTATGGTTATTAGGTTAAGCTGGCAAATACTCATGAGCAGGCCTCTGTACATTAGGCATTCTAAAAATAGATGCCTAATATCCCTAATTTCAAATCTCTTGAGTCCGTAATCTGAAAATTAATTCTGGAGTAGTTTCAAAACGAAAAATTTCAAAATGACTGAACAGCAAAACGATCAAACGTACTAGTAGACTTTGTCGGTGGACTGGGTTCATTGTTTTAAAATACAACGCTTGTCGAGAGTGACTTCTCAATGTTGAAATTCAAGAACGTTTTTAACATGTCACTGATTGTTTCTTCTTTAAGAGGATTTCTCCAATGTAAACAGTATGATATGTAACGCACCTTGAAGCAATTATACAGGGAGATTATGTTTTCTGAGAGAATTCCTGCTTAATACATGCAAGAATCATTCGCGTGATTGTACATAACCTCGCCGATCTGCTGTTACGTTAGCTCATAGAGACCAAGAAAGTAAAAGTCATTCAGATAATGGTGACTGTACACAGGCAAGATACATATCAGAAGAGTTCCTGTAGTGGATCGAGCTGAGACCCCGAACTTGGGATTTAGGCAAATTTGAAAAAAATAGATACACTCACCTGATGCTATCAGGAACAGGGGTTGAGAGCAATTTATCTAGATTTGAAATTTTTTATGTCGAGTTATTTTTGTGAGAAGTTCTGGTTGAATCAAATAGAATGAGTTTCGTATAAATTTTTTTATTCTGTAAGATCTTGCTGAAATTGAATCAATACTCTGTAAAATTGAATAAAAATCGATAGAATATCAGTCATGGGTTTTTGTAAACAATGATGCCTAATCGTGCCTAATTTCATTACGGATATGTGCCTAATATGCTTCAATTCGGCACAAATAGGCATATGCCTAATCTACAGAGGCCTGCTCATGAGTTCAGATGGATTAGTCCATCTTTCAACTTCCTGTACTTCATGGATCTGGATTATTATGACCCTTATATGAGTTGTAGTAAATTTGAGTTCTCTGTTCTCATATTCTAATATCTTGTTAGTTGAGAAGAACTTTTCAAGTTAAAGCCTAGTCATCATTTTGTGTCCAAGGGAAAACTCAAGTGGAAGTTATGAGGAGAATCTTATAATTAGCAGGGAGTTCTGTAACTCTTCAGTGTGGTGTCTCGATTTCCAGACGAGGATGTTGCTTACTCCTGAACGAGTGTTGGAGGATGTTAGTCAAGACCATGCCCGCAAAACGGTGAGTCCTGTGCAAGGTTTTTCCTCAGTTCAGGTGCTTGTTGGTTTTCTATGGCCATATGATGATATTCACAGCTCTAGGTTTTAGAAGCGTGGCGAATGGGGTCTGTACCTTGATGCAAGAGAGGAGTTTAACATCTGGTATGCGTCGCAGGTGACAATTGAGGATCACCCTCATATGGCTGGAAAGCACGCTTCTGTTCATCCATGCCGACACGGCGCAGTCATGAAGAAGATAATAGATGTTTTGATGTCACGTGGAGTAGATCCTGAAGTGGACAAGTATGTTGTATCATCTCATATTTGTTGTCCAGGATATGTGTGGCGTGGTTTTGAGTCAGTTGCCGTGTCCTCTTATCATACAGAGAAAACATTTCAGTATTTATTGAACTTTAATTACCCTAAATATGTTGCAAGTAACCCATTTGCTCAAATGAAATCACCTAAACAACTCGAGATCTGGAACCAAATTCATAGTAGAGTAGGTAGTTGATTTTTCGGCCAAAAGTCAACTACCTCTTCCTCAACGTCGTGACTGCTTCGTGCCCCGTCGTTGAAGGAGAGGTTAGTTGACAGAATACCTTCTGTTGCAAATCCTACATATGCACCAAATATGCATTCACCGCTGGGCTTATGGGTTTTCTTCATTTGAAGGCACCAGCAGCGAGAAAGTGTTCCTTCAAAGCATGACCCGTATTGAAAGCGACCTGATTCACCTAAATTAATGTACTTCCACGGCAGATTACTTTAGGCCAAAACCTAGGTTTAGGGTTTAGGGTGGGTTATTGTGGCGATTTCCGACGACATGTGAGAGTAGATGAACGCAGAGAAATCGGCCAAGTGGGAATTTCTTGTAAGCTTGAGCTCGGTTTGTTGTGAAGTTATTAGAGAATTTCAATTCTCAACTTGAGCAAAATGTTCCAACTGACCAGCAATTTTGGCGGCTTGCAGGTATCTCGTTTTGTTCCTGAAATTTGTGGCGACAGTCATTCCTACAATAGAGTACGATTACACCATGGATTTTGACCTTGGAGGTTCTCAACAATAGCTTCAAGGTGCGTTGCAGTCTGCAACTCATGCTTCTTTGTGCTTGAATTGATCTCCACTGGAGGGTTTGGTTGATACTTTCCTTTCCAGTAAATTAACGGTATGATTATTCAGACAATGTCATTGGGAGGAATTTATATCTCATATCAGAATCGTGATTTATCTCCTTGTCTTTTTTCCACAGGGCCCTGCCGTCCACATTTGGGAGGATGCATTTACCTCTCAGATCAAGGTGGTCGTGTGATCTGAGAATTCAGATCCTCTCTTACTCTGAACTGCCAATACCTGAACTCTTGTTAAATTTGTAAACATCCAAATAAATGTAGAGGATGGTGTCCGTACATATTAAAATTGTGGTTAGTTTCTTGGGGATTAATATCTGGACATTCCTTCGGCAGTAGCCATTGTTGCTGTCTTCATTGATCACGGGTCCTTTTGGTAATGGCCTTAGAAACTGCGCTGAGGCAGACTGCAGTTGTGCTGCTGGTGCCTAGGTAGAAGATCCGCCCTTAAGGTTATGTAATTAATTGGAAGTCTGATATCATGTGGTTTCAGTTGCCTGGGTCATGCTGTTAACGTTACAGATGATCGAGTACCTCTCCTTCTAGATGGCCATTGAAACCAGGCAATGTTTGTTGACCAGGTTCAAGACTTATTTAGGACTTTAACTGTGTTTGATCATGTGGCGGTGTTGGTGGGTTATTTCCTACCTCGGATGAGATGTAGTGCAGATTGGCCCTGCACTATCTGGTGATGATGGAAGGCAGACACTGTGGACTTTGAACCTGTACAATGTTGGCTCTGTCCAGATATTATGGTTCTTGGTTTTCTCCTTTCTCCACATTTCAGTTGGAGCAATGACTTCCGCCGTCAGGTGCCCTTCGTGGTGCCGAACTTGTACAGCAGGAATTTCGTGGGCGGGTGGAGCTGAAAAGAAGTCGCAGCACGTTGACATATAGACTTCGAGTGTAAATTGGAAAAATTGGACGAGCCCTCTTGATCGTCTGGAACTGGGAGAGCTGTTGGAAGTTACAACCGATCTCCGGGTTCTATCGTTAAACTGGTTGACCTCTCATGCAGCTGTTGTGTGAGTAATTTCCTCACCTCCCGTGGTTTTACTCAAAACTTGCCCTGTTAGTGTTAGTGATTGAAGTGAAGATGCAGGTTCAACAATTGATGAGAAGATGTTGGGATTGATCATATGCAATTACAGTCGACCTGGGTGGTTGGTTGGGTCACCAGATCACAGGAACAAGATTGGTGCTTCTTTGACAGTGGTTGGTGTTGAAAGTAGGGCTGAATGCCTCGCCTGAAGTATAGAAGGGGTGGGGAGGTGGGCCGTAGGAAGAACGTTGTTCTTTACTTTGGGATCCATGGGCTTGTATCAAGAATATTAAAGAAAGAGAATAGATATCAGAGGTCTGCACTGCCATCTATTGATACAAAATGCATCTGGTATTGATTCGGCTACTCAATGCTGGTTACGGTGTGTAAGGATCACATAGAGAAGATTTTGCACCAGAACCACGAGGAGCAAGCTGACATCTTGTCCAACTTCTTGTTCCATGCGAAGAAAATGTCTTAAGATTAGCCAGACAATCACGATGTTGAGCCTTTTTCTGTGCTCAGAAGCCTATATAGGTGAACAGACAAAGAGCTTTAGCTGTCCTCGTTGATTATGAGATATCAAGAGTCCACCATGAATGTCTAGGGAGTCTGCAGAGTAGATGAATGAGAATCAATTGATCTATGTTGTTCCCTTATCAGCTTGAGTTGTTCATCAACTGTGCATTTTTGCAGCAGATTGAACTTAGACGACACCGCTAGTTTTCCTGAGATCTGGAACCACCCGCTTTGGATGTGTTATACCATGTTACGGTCAATTCTCTTGGCATGACGTATATTCTGATGTGTGTTTGCTTTCGGCGCGTTTGTAGGTTTGCATGTTGAGTTGCAAGTGAATCAACTTTGTTATTTCTTCCTCTGAATGGTATATTTTTGCTGATAATTTCATAGTCCTAAGTTGAATGAGTTCTCTTGCCTCTAGCGAGTGGTGGAGAACGTGGTGTTAAGTGTTTCTAAGGGCTTAGAAAATGGACTTCTTTCTAACTTGTACAATACTGAAGCAAAGGAAATGCTTGGGAAATGGGCAGTAGTCCTCATGAATGCAGTTCATGATGTCATATACATACTTTGCGCACGTTGACATGCCGTTGTCCTCAAAACTCGTGTATAGATATCTACTAGTTTGATGCTCCGTGAGCGTGTTGTTTCAGCATAAATGCCCCGCACGACGATAAATCGATGAGGCCTTTCCTGGAAGGCGGAACAGGCCTCAATCTTGATCGTTAATCGGCAGTGTGTCTGTCCACGCGGTTCTTATAACAGAGACTACAGGATAACCGACTTGATTCCCTGACGGCCTTGGGTACGGGTTTAAATGACTGTCCGATCACTGGTTACATGCTTATCGTACAACGCTCAGACCGTGCCGTGTCCGTTTCCTACTTTTTTCCTTGGTTCTGTAACCTCAGTGTGCCATGGTTAAATTTTTTGAATCGCCTGTTTTTGTCATCTATTGAGTGACGTAGTTAGATACATCATTTAACCAGGTACTGCTTTTGCATGGGTGCGCAATTTTAGCAGTGAGGGCAGTTTGTTTTGGGTAAAGCTACTCCTTGACAGTTGCGAGCGTATGAAATTAGAATCTCTGGCGCCTGAACGCTTCTCAAGCTTTAACTGCTGCATTACTCGATGATGTTTGGATTTTTGCGAGTGCAACTGGAATCAGGTGGACAGACTGGAATGTGTCAGGCCCCAGGGCCCCTAAAACCGTGATAGACATGATTGAGTTGTACGTTCTGTGGTCAACGGTTTGTAATCATTGGACTGTGGAATTGATTGGTATAGTCAAAGCACACAGGCAAGCTGTGGATTTGTTTGGCTATGGGAAAGTTACGCACAGCTGTGTGAATAGTCGTTTCCTCTACGCTTCAACACGTTCTAGCGACCGCAGTCGTCTTCAGTGATGGGTCACTACGTCCAGTTCACCCTACAAGTCACCATTCGGTCGGATGGCAAAGCTATCTCTGAACGGAGAAGCGGAGGCCCCCGGACGCTCGCTCAACTCGAAAGATGGGACGCAGTATTTCACACGAATGGTGCACCACATCTGCACTTCCCGTAGCGGAGAGGTTTTCTGGGCCGCTGTGGAGTACTCTACTTATCGTCAGCGATGCACAGCAGAGAAGATTTGAGGTGGCAAATATTATACAGCTTCTGTCCGAGGGCGGCATCGAAAATTCGTTCACAGCAGAGTACGGCGGAAAATGTACAGTCACATGTTTACAAACAGCTGCAATATTCCAGTAGCACCTGCACCTTGGAGCAGCATAGAGTAATGTAGATGCAGCTGCATTCCGGCAGATGGCAGAGTCATCATTTGCGTCGAGAGGAGGACTTGAGCTGCGGGCTGATATGCGAAGGTCCTTCTAGTATGACCAAACATGGCCTCATTCTTGAGCACTTCACCTGCCCTCGTCTCGGGGGCAGGGCCCGTGGCTTCTTAAAATTGACTCGACCGACCTGCGTAACGAAGGAAGGCGACTGCATCCAGCTGTGTCTGAGTCCTGTCACTCTTGCGCAGCCTGCCGCTTGGATGGTTCCCGTTCGAGCATGTGTTAACGTAGCCACGTCCAAGTGTAAGACAAGTGTCGAGAATGCTGTTTGATTCGCCTCTATCTTCAGACCTCTGTATTAGCTCGAGGTCTTGCAACTGGGTCTCGTACAGTCATTTCGGCCGCGGCTGGTGCCTCAGTCCGAAGGCGAGCTCAACGAGGGTGACTGTGGGCTTCCCCAAACTAGAAACAGCCCACCCCACCCCAACCCAGTGGACTTCATCTGCGACGCCCGGTTCAGAGTCCAGTTGCTAGCTATTAGTGGATGTTCTGCTACAGGTGAAGATGATATGATACTCTGGTAGCTGAGTTGTGAGCTCATTTCTTACGTTGGGTCCGGAATTGAACGCCAATGGCTCATTTGATGCTCGAAATCGGCCCAAATGATATGACTGAAATCCAGTGGGTGGAATATCCGAGTGGGCACCCACGTGCTTGCAAGGACACAGTGTGCCAACTTACTGATACATTGTGTAAAGTTTGCTTCTCTGAATCTAGCAACTGGTCACAGGCTTTATGCTTATCATGTTGGATACATTCCATCCAGCGCGCAAGGTAAACTCCGATAAGCTTGCAGCTCATAGAAAACTCATATCCGGGGCATAAATTCTTTCTAAAACAAGGTAATGCGGCTCGAGCTCGTATCGAACCATGTGGGAGGTTGTTAGCGGGCAGTGCATGTGCTACGGTACACCTGCTCGTGATGACAGGTTGTGCAAACGACTGGACTAAAAAAATGATTGACTCAACTACATTTCATGCTAAGCAAGCATGTGGTACTGGTCTGAGAACAGATATGCAACTGGAGCGTGTGGGAAATTTGTTTGTCATATGATGATCACCTGAAAGAGAACCTTAAGTGACCTGCCATCTGCCAATTATGTGTAACTTGCTCTGAGCTCAAGCTCTGTTGGGCACTTTCGTGCACATTGGATCTCGAAATGCACATGATGGCACTGTCAAGTTCCGCAAGCATCTTCATGCAACTCTTTCTCTATTCTCTCTCGCTCATAGGGCTACATTATAACCCGTGTCATCCGTCGTCTTTGACCTTTCCAGAAGCCATCACCAACAGTTTACGTACATGAATGTGGCCTCAAGTGGTACGGCATAATATCTCCGAATCGTCCTACGAGCCCGAGGCATCCACTTAATCTCCTCTTCACGTCCCACCATTTTATATTCCACCCCGGCACACTTTACTTCACGGAATATTTTACTTTCACATTCATCCACATCTTCACGGAATTTGTTATCTTCTCTCTTCTCTCTTACCCTTTCTGATCTTGCATCTTATGATGTTGTCTCACGTGACAATGGTTTCTGGGATTTCTAGTCTTACTTGGCGCCACTCTAGCGACCAGGTTGACTAGGCAAGGAAAGTACAGAAGAGAAGAATTTTCTCATGGGGGTGCAGAGGAAAAAGTGGCGCAAATTCGAGCAACCTAAGTTAGCCTTAGGCGTTGCTTTATGCTGGGAAACATGTTTTAGTTGGCACGGGATTTTTATACTTGAATCAGATGGAACCAACATAAAGGATATGAAAGCAGGAAGTTAATCAATCATCCAAACCTTTTGGGAAAGGGCAACAACGAGAAAGTACGAACTTTTACTATCGCCTGTTGTTAGAGCCAATCTGAAATCTTTTGCTTGATGAGGAAGTGTACCTGTGTGCCGACAAGTCTTCCAAGGCAAGAGATGATTTTTCCCAGGACACGTACCGATTTCACGTTGGAGTTGTTGGGTCTGGGTTGCATGTCAGACAAAACTTACACAAGTTCCTTCCAAGCTTCCGGTGATCCTAGCAATAAGCTACGAGCAGCTCTCCTAGAGAAATGAATGCTCGGACCGCAGAAGTATATGATTTTCGCAATGAGCATCATGCGAGTGGAATCATATTCTGTCGAATCAGAAGAACAATTGCCAGATCTACGGACTCTGAGTGCCTATGCCAGTTTCTGTAGGTCGTCGGTTTGGAATCTGCCTCTCCCCTAGCATCGTTTTCAATGGTGAATTTAGCAAGCTTTTTTCGAAAACCCATCGAGTGCTCTGGCTTCTCGCATGGAGCACTTTCAGTGGTGTGCTTCTCTTTTGACATATGTTAGCTACTTTGTTGTCTCTTTGGGCTTGATGATTATCTTTCATTGATGTCTCCTTGCGGTACTTCAGTGGTGTATGCGTAGATTTAGTGTCTCCAATAATGTATTTCCATGCACTCATGCGTTGTTGCATGCTGGGCTTCTTCTACAAACGATGGTTGGAAAACTGGCCAGAAAATACATCGTACATGCAACAGATGCGTATTCCCTCCAATCACTTGGGATTCATACGTATAGTATGCGTAGGTGCGAGGTGTACACTGAGTCACAACTGTAATTCTTGACTGCCAGATGTACTTGCGTTGTGCACTTCATCATGCAACGAGAACACTTCAGTCATTTTTCATTCTTCTGTCACACATTGGATTCATGTCATCTCTACCTCATGTCAGGTACAACTCAGCTCTGGGCGGCATTTTGAGGTTCTCCGTTACATATCCGCCGAGGACATTCTTTTAGGTCAGCCTTTTTGTTCTTATCTTCCTTCATGACGTAATAAGACAATGATTTGCAATTGCTCAAGTGCTGTTTTGGTCTGAAGTATAGTCTTTAAATTTTTTGTGCCATAAATTTATAGTAAATAACAAACATTTGATTTAACCCCATGAGAGAAGACATTTTGTTCTTAGCAACAGTAGGGACTTGATGGCAGAATATGCTAAAAAAGTACTCTCTAAAAATATCTTTTCCTAGTTTTACAGGTTTGATTCGACTTGAGCAATATTTTTCGAAGATTTTTTTTTTGGGTGATTTATGAAAAAGGAAAGGTATGTGAACTGAAGTAGTTTTCTATCTTGAGAACAATAATTTGATGGCAAGTTTTGAATGCTTAGATTAGTGCACGGCACATTTTTTTCCCAACAACATGTTACAAAGTTTCGATATTTAACCGACAAATTGTCTCAAATCATCCTCATTTGTTCAAAAACTTAAAAATTGATGTTATGTCAAAGTAATAACAGGTAAATCGAGTTCTACTACAACACGCAACTCAAAATGATATTTTTGCAACATGACCAAATTACCTGGTTTATGAAGATGTAAGCTTCTAAAACTCACAATATAATGTCCCGGTCTTAAAAATGGTGCAAATTATTATAGAAAAGATATTTCAATTTTGTAGTTTTTGAGATGTTCGTGACTTAAAAATCTAGTCACAGATAATTTTTTTTTTGCATAATTTACTATACGAGTAGTATAAATTAAACATTTATGTAACTCTATAGGAAATTTTTCTGAATGAGAATTAAGAATGTTATTTTAACAATATGATATTGAATTATAAAAACATCACACATAATCTAAAATATACATATTTGAAACTTATCTAGCAAAGTTTCAGATATTCAAAAAAGTCTAAATTTCCAAGAAATTCAATGAAAAAAATTGGGCATATCACTTTCGGTCTCAGAGTTCCAAGATATAATCTGGATTTTTATAAATATTATAAATACTAATATAAATAAACGTTAATTTTTCTTTCTTGCAAATATTTAGGTTTATCTACAGTTAAAATATAAATTATAATTTCACTTAATGATGATCTAAAACATAGAAAAATGGAGATAGAAATATCTTTAAAAAATACATTATTACCATTTTGAAAACTAATATTTACTACTCAATAATTTGAATAAAATTATTTTTTGATATAATGTATAATTACTGATATATATCTCTTGTACAAATCTCATTATACTTATTTTCAAAAGTATAATCTTCAAAGTATCAAATTCAATATATTTCAAATTTTGGAAGCATAGAATATTGGACAAACATAAATATCCCTTCAACTACTTCAAAAGAAATAACTGTATATATTAAAAAAAAATTCTCTTGAAAATTTCTTATCTTTTGTTTCTAAATCTGTCTATCTCTATTATTTCTGTAGATTCTAATTATGTCTTGTTTATTTATTTTCAGTTCAGAAAAGACAGATCGAGCTTTGATCATAGAATGTTGGATTTGATCAAATAGTGCAACACGCTTAAGCTAGAAGTTTGTTTGAAAATTATTGTTGACTTTCATTTTCATTTTGGAATATATATTTCACAACTGAATTAACATCTCAAAATGGTTCAAGGAAAGTATAAAATATTTCCTACGGTTGAAAGAACTACAGACTAATAGATTACCAAATAATTTACAATCTTTAACACTGAATGTATTGATAACATGAAGTAATGTTTGGATATTAAATTTTCCAATTGAGATGATTTTTCAACTAAGAATAAAAAATTTCAACTAGCTCAAAAAAACAATGGCAAATAAGACAAGTGATTTAGACATGGATGAATCACAAGAATAAGTGATGCTGATAAGATATAAAAAATCAAAACAAACAAAATATTGGCTTGAAATTGACACTTTATAAAATAGTCACAAAAATATAAAACAAGAAAACTTCATCTCCTTTAATTATTCCAAATCATGTGGATAAAGGTTGTAAATTTTGTTTCTATTTTATTCAAGTTCTAAAGAAAACTAAAGACAAAATGAAGCAGTTTTTATTAGGTTTTAGTTTTAAAGCATACATTCAAAGATTGAAAGTTCAATCTTCAAAGAGTGATTGAATCATTTTTTTGAAATTTTAAATATGTATCCATAGTTGAATGGTAGCAAATATCCATTCAACTTTGGATAAACACACAAATGATGATGATTTTTATTTCAAAAATTATGTAATGAATTTTCAAGGAAAAGAATTTGAATTGAAACTCAAAAGTAGAAAAGCAATGCATGAAAAATATATATTTATCTTCGATATATATCTTGAAATTTTTTCTTGGAAGTTTTTAGATTTTAAATAGTTGAAAGTAATTTTATTGTTTTTCATTAAATCTAAAGGAATAGCTGAGTACATAAATTTGATAAAATTATCAATTTTTTTTCAAAATTTAACCTTTAAGTAAAAATTTGTCTTGATTTTTGAAAGTTTAAAGTTAAATATATTTTGAAGGTTATGATGTTATATGTTTTGAACAAGATAACAATTTAAACATTGATGGATTTAGAAACTAGTTGAATTGGAACTGGTCAAATAAACATGAATTATTAAGTTTTTTATATAATCTCTGTCTATATTACATATGATTTTCTTTAAAATATTTTAAGTTTGCAAATATAAATTATTATTTGTTCCATTATAAGATGTAATCGTTTAATAATATTTGGTTTTCAAATTTAATAAATATCAACAACATTATTCTAAGATGAGATTATTTTCTATTTATTTAACAACATTAGCCCTATCATCATCAATTTTATGCATACATATCAAACACAATGATGAATAACTTTATGTAATATAGTTAAAACTTTTTGCACGTTAAGGAATTAAGATGCAGATGGATCGTTTATTATCAATTAATAATAGTTTAAGATACTTCAAAGACTTCTTATAAGTTTAAAATTTACTCCATGATATCAATGTCAGGTTAAATCAGAACTCTTGTTTCATATGAATGTATTGCAATAAATGCAGAATTCACTAGGTATGATGGTTTTATCAATGAAAATGATTTAAACACATTTTTTGATTTTTAATAATGATGTGCATGTGTTTTGAGTAATACTTCAAATGGGATACAATATTTAAAAATCTTAGAAAAGTATTTTAATTCATGATTGAAAATTGACATGATTGGAGAATACTGTGTGTTGAGCTCTTAAGATTCATATTTTAATATACGGATAGTAAATGATGAATCTAATTTTTCTTTTATTTAATTTGTTTTCTGAATTATTCATCAGGCATTTAGGTTTATTAAATAGAGCTTGCAATCAAATCCAAAAATCCATTTATTCAACAAAAGTTTTATCTATGTTTAAGTGAAAAACCTATGTGCATAAATTTGTCACCTCAAGCACATTACTGGATAATATATAGACTATTTGCTTCTAATTTATTTTATTACAGAAGATAAGCACTTGTAGTTTTTAGAATGAAATTCCGAGTTATATGGATTTAATATGGATATTCTTCATAAATCTGTAGAGGAGTTGACACAATGATTAGAATTGAAAAAATGAAGTAAAAATATTCGAAATATTGTGTTTTTTCATATCATATGTAGATTAAAAAAAGGAGATTGCATAAAAATATTGATAAAGTTTGAAATTGACTACGATCAACAATTTTTTGGGTGAAAATGATTGAAATATACTCTGTATATATTCCACAAGCAAAACTTTTTCCACAAGATTTTCTCTAATTTATCGGTTCATTATTTTTCAGTCCGTAAAATAAACAGTAAATGAAATAAATAAGTAAAAGATAGTACACAAATGTTATACGTTAGGAGAAACATCACATGTTATAATCTGGAAAGAAACATCACATGTGGAGATTTCGGTCTCTATAGCCTGTATCGTTGGAGATGATGTTAGAATGGTTTCGCTTAGGACAATATTAGCTTTTAAGGACACGTTTATAGTTTTCATATGGAAACATGATATCAAAGTTCTACAATCTATTAAACAACCCATAAGCTTTAAGGCGAAATGATGATGAGAGTTAAGTGTTGAGAATAAAAAAGAATCAACAGATTGTACGGTTGTGGCATGTGTTTCATGGATGTCTACAAACTCTCTGCTAACAAGCTGAACCACGCGAAGTAGTACACACCTGAGAGATGTAATACCAACCTGGATGCGAATATGAGTGAACTGTAGTGGAAGAGCATCGACATAGCCTTCAGTCCTTCACTTTCGTATGTCAAAATAGACGAAATGCAGCCTCATAAAGCAAGCCCCAACCTTCCATTATTGTTGGCTTTTTTCTGTTTGCTCGTGTAGCGAGCAAGATATTCAAAGGAAAAAGGACAGAACAAATAAGAGGATTTTTGTGATTTTTCCCCAAAAGATCAAAGGAAATATTGCTTAGGTAGCGAGCTAGTTCAGTAGCCGGGAGGAATGATGCTACTTTTGGGTTTCCGGAATCCATATATCCACAAACAGGGAGTAGTACGTGGAAACATACAAACGAATCAGGTCAAATTTACAGAAAAGCTAACAGATGTACAAATAAATATCCATTTGGTCTGGACTAGTTCTGATTTTGATTTTATACGCATATGTGAAGTGTCTGAAAAGGTCGATTTTTTGCACTCGGTCGACCTAGGTTGGCAACGACGGTGTAGGTAGGGGAAGCGAAAAGTACTCGGGAAGAGACCTGCTAATATATGAATGAGGTTGGGAATGAGCGGGAGAAAAATCTGCTCTGATGAGTCTGATTATAGGCTGTCTGAAGTGAGGAGTAATGGTGGCGGTACCACGGAGGTCTGGCCGGGCCTGACATGGTGCGTGGTCGAAGAGATTCGGAATCTGGTGCAGCAGCAGGAGCACCGTCCGCTCTTTCATCATCTCAGTGTTCATTCAGGAGAATACTGTAGAGTTTGTACTAAAAAGTTCAAATCAAATCTTATCACAAGTCTGAATAGAGTTGAAGGGAAACGAACCAAACAAAAGCAGCATATTACCAAAAATGACTTTTGCGCCAAAGATTTGGACATGCTGATAGTTAGTTCAGCAGCAGTAGAGTAGAGTAGAGTAGAGCAGAGGTGAGGTGAGCGGAGAGCACAACACATAGGCAAAACTCACATGAGAACTGCACCACAACACAGCCATATCTGAACAGCACAGCACAGCAAATCAAATCTGAGGGGAGAAACATTCCTTCGTCTCATCAGTTGAAGTGGGGCGTGAGGAGGAGGAGGGAGGCCGAAGGGGTGACCGCATTTCGCTCCAAAAGTCCTCGAAGTCAAATATACCACCACCACCACCACCACTCCCACTAACTGCACCACTACCAAAGAATCGAACCATAACAGTAGTTACTTCGCCCATGAATTTGTTGTGCAATATTTTTAGATGCCGGATGATCGAGTTTCTGGCTGGGAGCTAGAAAACAAACCCTTGGTAGCCCTCGGAGCTGGTCGTACTCAAGTACTGCGTGTGTCTAAGTGAGCTCATCTTATGTCATCTTTCTGGGTAACTACAGTTGCTGAGGTCCAGCAAATTATGCGTATCTTGTTTCGCATGTATGCTACTTGGATGTGCCAGAGAGCGAGAGACGGCACCTCTGCCTGCTCTCGCTAGACTCAGACTCAGAGGATCTTTTGTAAGGCAGTCAAAACTGAATTCTGTAGTATTACCCTCCATATCTGTTCGTATATTCATACTTTATCGCTTACTCTGGCGTTCATTTATGTTTAGCCTTCATGTGTTCACAAGGGGTCAAAACGGACTTACTTGTACTTGTACAGGAGATCCCCGCCAACAAGATTTGCATGCAAGCAAAAGAGGAGGCTTCAAACACATGTATTTGACCAATCAAAAGATTCTTACCATATTGGAACCCAGAGCTGCTGAATTCAACCCCTTTGATTCTCGTAAGAACGTGATCAGACAAAGGCTGATAAAGTACATCCAAGTCGCACGCCATGGCAATGATCCGTAACCTCTACAAGTTGTAGTTCGATTCCTCTATATTTTTTATTTTTTAGTTTTTCACCATAGTGGAATCTCGGATAATGTCGATAAACTATTTCTGAGTACTTCTGAATTGGAGTATATTATTGTACTACTTTAATCACTGTAATTATAATCAGGTTATTATAAACCGTGAACCCTCTTTTAATAATTGAAGAGTTTAGGATTACTGGTCACCATCGACGATGAACGCAAATTCACACGTTATAACCATTAGCTACTTGCATACATTTAGTAAGATGCAGACATGAAGTAAGCAGAAGAGTGGTTAATGAACACCTGTGGAAACATCTTTTAAGAAACAAATTGCCTCTCTTGACTTTTGCTTCTTGGCTCGTAGATATCATCACAAGCCTCCACGCTCTTGACAATTATAAATCTTTGCTACACATTGACACGCTTCATCATATCGCTCTTCTTAAGGCACACAGATTAGGGTGATGAATTCCAGTGCTCAGAGACAGAGAGGGAGAGAGAGAACAGATTTAGTCATATATGGTGGACTTTATGGAGGCAATGAGATGCTATGCTGAGTGTGTCTGAGAAGAAGACTTTATGAGTCCAATGGGTCCTGAAACAACATCTGCCTTTCACATCTTAGAAGGAGCCGATTGATTTTTCCTGCGTTCCGGGGATCGAGGGAGTCTGGCAGCTTCTGTACAGACATAGCGTAGCTGATTCAAATGGAGAAAAGCTGAACCTTCCTGCAAGTACTGGCGACCAAGAAATGTGAGAAAAGTGACATCAGCCCATAGAAGCTGTTATGTAGTTAGAATCGACGCACCTTTTCTGAAGAGTTCGGTGAGTGGGCGGATATTCTCTTCTCCCTGGACTGTGGAGCGAGATGCGCCGCACACCTGACCTCAGCCTTGGCAGATTACCGACTTTGTGCAGCATTGGAGCCACAACAAAGGCGAGCTCAGTTTTAGGCGACTTCCCACGGTGCTGCTCATACTGAGGCACCAAAGGCTGCCATGCCCAAGTCTACCGCGATCGTTGTGGCGGGTACTCGAGAGCAGAGCAAAAGTAGAGCGAAAAGATATGGCACCCAGCGGCTTCTGCTCATAAACGCAAAGTAGCCGGAGATATAACGAACGTCGAGCCTCGAGAATCTGAGCCCCCGCGCTCGATTTCGACGCTCACTTAAGCGTCACTGGTGCCGGTGCTGGCAGTGGCCATTATGTCCACGTCCACGAGGCATGAAAACCGAAAGTCGAGCTTCACTCACCATCTGTGATCGCAGAGCGAAAAGGAAAAGCCATGGAGCCCGCTCTCAACAGCGCTACTCCCTGGCTAACATAAAAGGTCTCATTTAACGACCTGAATTGATTGTTTTGCGCGATGATGACGGATCTCAGCTCGAGCTAGACCGACGTACGGAGATGCTGGAGAATCGGTAGGTGAATTCCTGAGGTTCCAGCTGCGAACGAGCTGATGCTGCACCCCTGTCACCCCACCGCACCGCACCGCGATCATGCCAATCCGTGGCGCTTAATCGATCGAGGTTTTCCTCGGATCCGAAGCTGATCCCGAAATTGCGATAAGCCGTCGAGGAACGAAGCTCGGCGGAATAGCCTCTGCCCGATCGCGACCTGATTTTGGAGGCTGATCGGTCTGAGGCCATGTTTGACCGAGATTGGAACGAGAGAAGGCACCGATAGCTGAAAGTGCTGCACGGCGGCCTGCAGGCTCGAAATTCACGCATGCCCCACCAACGAGACGAGAAAGAGAGAAAGCGCAGGCGGTCCCCCGCGAGTAAAGCCAAATGCGAGGCGATACGAGTCAACAGGTTCATCATTATCGACAGGTTCACCTAACTGCGCTATGTGTGTGCGCTAGGCCGAGCGCCCCGCGGGTCTACAAGAGCAACCTGGATTTTTTGCCTCGTAGGGTTCGTGACTACTCTCTCTCTTTCCCGGTACGGACCGACTCGCGCACATATCCGAATGGCTAAAGTGTGTCGTCATGATGAGAAAATCCGACCACGGAATTGTAGGGCAGCAGGTGAGCAGCATCGCCATGACCGTAAGCCTGCTCGATTTGCGCTAATTGTGCTGTTAGCGGGTGGCAGCGTGCGAAAGCGTCAGCTTTCTCCACATCCCTTGGCGGAGTGCATGCACATTCAAAAGCACAAGACTAACCTGCAGACGCTTGGATCGGAAAGCATGTAGGCAGGCAGCATAGCGCTGTGTCTTATCTCGACATGGAAGGGAAGGAAGTCGAGCGCGGAAGGGAAAAAGTCGGAGGAAATATGGAAATGAAAGTGTCGACGAATGAGGGAGTGCCTTGCCCTGCAACGCCGACTGCAAGCAGAGCTGGTCGTTCACGAGCACCACACACACATACGCGCACACACAATCGCTCGCACCGCAGCGCACACGCGCACAGAAACACGAACACACACCGAAAGGAGCAGGCAGCATTTCGGGAGGCCAGAGGTGCGAGGGGAGAGAAGCCAGGCTCAGCCTAGCCGATCCAATCCGCGAGCGGCCAGCCCCCTGTCTACAAATGCACCCAACTGCACTACGTCGATAAAGCTCGGCAATGGCAACCTGGATCGTTTGTCTGGCAGTCTTGATGGCTAGTTCTTGCTCGCTGCATGTACGGGTCAACTTGAGCATATCACCGAGCTCGAAAAGCGCACGAACATGCATTGCATGGCTTATCTCCAACGCAACATGCCTCGACTATTGTTTGCTAAAGTAATCTATTTTTTTCGCATCGCCAGGAGGTTGGTTCAGCCGATCCGATCCGCCTCCAGCTCCAGCTCCAGCTTCTGGAGCCTAGAGTCAAGACATATGTGCAAATGTTGGCGCTACCCATGGCTGGATGGATGGAAGGTGTTTCCAGTTCCGCTTCCATCTCGAAGCGCACAAGTCCACACCCGAGAGCTTGTGCTAGGGTTTGACAGTTAGCGGTTGACACATCGAGCTGTCTTGGCATAGAGTGTGGGGGGTGGATGGGTACGGGACAGTAGGGGGAGCACAGCTTCAACGCCGACTGCAATGCGTTTCCATCACCACACACGCCCGAGGGCCGAGGGGGGCGAGGGGGGCTAGGGGGCCTACGAGGGGTGGAGAGTGGGGGGGGCATCGGGTCGAGACGAGAGAATCGAGCCGAACCTAGGCCGGGCAGGCGGTAGCGTAGCACGAGGCAGGGCTCCTGCTGTTCTCGATGCAGGTCTACCTAACTCCATGGGGCTAGTCGGGTGGTCGTGCTGGATAAAAGTCTACACTAGCACCCTGAATTATTTGTCTGGCAGCTTTCATGGCTAGCGCTCGCCCGATCTACGGATCAACTTGATCACTAGAGTCACCACCGAGCTAAAAAGGGCTCTACTGCTGCTTCGAGGTGATGTGAATGGGCAAGTCCAGCCCAGAGCATATCGCCCAAACTCTTGGAGCATCCATGGCTCCATGGCTCCATGGCTCGGCAGAAGCAGCGGCCGCTGAAGCATGCTCCCGAAATCTGATATGGCTGTGGTGGATAGTGAAGTTGCACTGTACAGCATAAGGCTGATCGAAAACTGTGGTGCTTAATCCAGCACCGTGTTTTCGACTTCGTAGACTTTTCTTTCTTTCTGCTCTGACAGTGAACGGTGATCAGTGAAGAGCTGTCTTACTCAACTCATAAACAAGTGAGGGCATTGTGCAGTGTGAGGCCAAACCTTTTCAGATTGGAAGCTTCAGATGCAGATTCAAGCCACATCCTGTTCCATCACCAATTAATCTGGTGACCAGATTGACGGTATCGAGGTCAGTCAAGCTGTGAGTCATCGATGTATCATCAAAGTTTCTCAGAGAGACTAAAAGTGGTCTCAGATTTTTTGCTATTCTCAAGAGTTGGACGGATGATTGAAGTCGGTCACCCAGACACTACTCCAACAGACTTTACTATTAGTCGCTTCTGTTGTCGATGTCCTCTGTGACGGATGTAAGTGAAAAGTTTCACCGGAGGGAAAATACCGAATTACTATGCAATCAGAAAATTACTTAAGGGAAAGTCGCGTTTCTAACCTGGACCTGCAAATTATCTGGGAGGCTGCAACTCCCAGTTTAGTTGTAATCTTCTCGAGACACGTCATGACGAAAATGACATGTAGTGGTTAGTGCAGTGCTGAATTTCTCCCGAGGAGTTCTCTTGTCCTTCTTTTTGGTAACCATTACAAGACTGCATGATATGCTTCTGACAAAAATATTTGTTCAGAGTTTCTTCAGTGTCTTAAGACAGTACTGTCAATGTTGCAAGCAGACAAATAGAAGTTGACAAGTTCCCATCTCGAAATATCCAGATATTTCCGTCATGCAGTGAGGTACCCCCTACCAATACGAAAATTATGATACAGTTATTGGATACATTACCGTGCTCGGCAATATACGTGTAAACAAATGCAAACTCTCGTTTCCAGTCCAGACCCAAAACAAGCGTGGTCGATTCCAGTGCTAAAGTTCAATCTGCAGTAAGTTGTACATTCAGTCAACAGTAATCTGATCAAGCGCAACAAAAAGTTTCCGATGTGTAGATTCTCTCAAATGCCTATACAATTGAAATATTTCTACAGCACACAAAGACTTAACACTTGCTGTCGATGATGATGGGGGAAACTTTTCCAAACTCATGAGTCGAGAAAACGAATAAAAGTGATCGTCTGTCTGACAAATGAAAGATGAAGAGATCATTAGGGTAACTTCATGTTCCTTCATTATGAGCGCCCAAGGTCTAACTACTTAGAATCTTTTCTGAGCTCATTGACAGATGAAGTTTTGAGAGAAAAGGGTCACTTAAAGTTTGCACCTGGAGGTTCGAACAAGAGAGTTGTGATGTTCGTTAGGCTATGAGGGGTCGCTAAAGGTACTTGCATTGTTGGCTTACCTTTACAGAAGACTGCTCTTCATGCAACGATTCCTGAACATAAGTAACCCTAGCCACGGTTGTGTAGTAAAACGGGACAAATGACATCATACGACTGGTCCTGAGAAAAAGTCTTCAGATCAGATTCATTCTTTGTGCGCAGACTGAAAACCGAACATTGCAAACCATGCAACAATTCCGTAAACACAACATACCTAGCCACGGGCGTGGAGTGAAACTTGACCAATGACATCATACGACTAGTCCTGAGGAAAAGCATATAGATCAAATTCATACTTTGTGCAGACTGAAAACTTCTCTGCATGTTGCTCAAAAGTCAAGTTGAGATTCGAGTCCAATGATAGATACATACATACATAAAGAAATTTTAGTTGAACGTCAAGAAACACATAAAATATCTGAGTGGGGTTGAGGCGAGAACAAGAGATAAGGACTGAAGCGGGCTCAATAAGATCTGTCTAGTGGTATGTGCAAGGCATGAGCCGAGTCTTTACAAAAGTGGTGGATGAGAGGGTTATCGAGGGTTTGGGGCCAATGAAGAGAAGGATTTGAAGAGGATGTCAGAGCAATTTGGGACGGCCGCCCGAGAAAGACAAGGATATTTTATGAACAGTGTAGGTAACCAGACAGTGAAGTGTGAAGATCAAATTTAAAGGACGTCAAAAAGATGTCGCAAGATGTGGAGGACTTGAATCTGAACGACGATACTTTCGTGAAAGTTCTAAAAAAAAATTTCTGTTCTTGCTTCCGGATAAACGTGAAAATCTAGATACAACTGCTCGATTTGACGGTTTACTTCGGAATCGACGCGACGTGCGATCCTACTACTTCTTGACCATTTGTTTATTCCATGGCTGTGAGAATCCCATTCTCTTCCAGCGAAACTCTAGTTTATACGACTAGCAAACAACCCCTCCGAACAACAAGCTCAACTGTCATCGGCATACCGTGCGTTCGTTAGAGTACAGCAGTGTCCTGTGTGGAAGACATCAAACGGCACCCTCAAATCCCTCGCCATGTCTCGCCACCCATTCGAGCATGGGCCGTTTTCTTTTGTAGCCTCTTTTCTTCTGCGCGCGAGCCTCGACCTTCCCTCGACCACGACGAGAGCCGGCCTCCGCCCGTGGTGGGGAATCCCTATCCGCCTCCACATAATTTAGTGTTTGCTGCATGCCCCGCGTGAAATCCATGGTCGCGCCCAGACGCGCCGTCGACCGACCGCGCTCCCGACGTTCTCGCCGTCGGGAGCGCGGTTCTCGCCGTCCGTGGTCCCATGGTCGTTACTACGTGCCGTGACAATCGGCGCGTCCCAACGATGTATGCTCGACTGCAACGCCGTTCGAACCGCGCTACATTTTGTGCGCATGTCGCGCGAGGACGTGGATCGTTCGTTACATTTCCTCGGCAGCAAGAATGTTCGCCAAATATTTTCATTATCCCGCGCATAGCTAGTCTAGTCCACACTCTGGGAATACTGAGAGTGGATGATGATGATAGCTTCCCCACCTATGACACATATTCGATACTCCATGATCATATATGTCTCGTGTGGAATGGGACTCTTCACATACTGCGAGGATCCAAACATTCGAGTAATAAAGATAATGCTTAATGTATGTGTGTGTGTGTCTGTGAAAGACAATGAAAGAAAAGTATAGGGAGTGCATTATGTTTCAAATGTCGAGGTGATTTTTCCGATTGCCACTTCCGGAATATCATAATAATTCCGTAGATTATGAAGTAGAAGCGTCGGCTTAAAGTGAATCGTGACAATTTCTATATGGTGAGATGGCGGGTCAACGTTTTTCTCTTCAAGATCTCATTTTCTAAATCTATTAAGTAAATCTTCCTCCTGGATTTGAAAATATAATCAACTATATACTTAGGTTTCATATTGCTCCACACCGACTTTGGTTGCACCATACGCGGCCGATATGAATTGTTAAGGTTTTATTCGTATTTTGGCTAGCATTAAATGTGGTCGTGCTATTGACACGTCTTATCTAATTCAAATTTTATAAATATTTGTTTAGAATAACTAAAAATAAGATACTATACATAATCTAAGGTAGAAAATTTCAACTAAAAAAACGTCACATTTTTTAATTAGATGGTTTTGAGAACATGTATCCCAGATTGGCACTTTCCTCCTAATCTCAGTAACTGTTGCTGGAGAAAGAGGGGAGGTTGACATACGATCCAAGGATCGTTGAGTTTCTTGGTATTAAAATGAATGAAATTAAATAATTAGTGATTATCGTAAGGTTTTTTTTTTGGGTGATGGTTTAGAAGTACTAATAGTTCATGACGTACAATTTTTTCGAAGACAAGTTGACATTTTTCATTCAAAGGTAAAATATTGATTAACACTAGAATGTTTCAAACTTACCTTAGATAGATACAATTTCCATTTGAATTGAATCTGAATGAATGGAAGAAATACAATTCAAATACCAATGGTAGAAATCAAATTTTATCGCAGAAGTTGCACACTCTATCTACATAAGACGGGGAAAGTACATGATATACGAGTTAAAAGTACTTCTCACATCTTAAGGAGTATCAATGATGTTTACAAATGTAATAATGTAACAAACAAACGAACATACATAATACTTCTATCTTCACAAATTTGAAAAAAGACATAGAATGATTGTCACATGTCAAGAGTTTGCATATTTTATGGACTTTTTGAAGATTTTCTTTCTTGCACACAGGTGTAACCTTCCCATTACATGAGGCATTGAAAAATATTCCACATGAATCAAAACGAAAGTGCATCCATTTTATTTAAAGTTGAAGGTTGCATTGAATATGATATGTTAAATCAAATAATTCTTGATATACATGTAAGTAAAAAAACATTAGATAAAAAAAAAAAACATAAAGATCACGATCAGAAATGAACTTGTGACTTATGATTAAATACATATCGCAAGTTCCACGTTTAGAGAAAATGAAAAAAATATAAGGTTCACATTCTGTAATAAATGTTAGACGACAAATTCTAATTTCTGCTCAGATTTGATGTTGGACTTAACCGAATGTGTTTTCCAAAGTACTGGTGTCATTCTTTTCAGCTGGAGTTTTTACATGATGAGGTGTCTCTTCCTTTATTGAGCTCACTGTGAGATCATCCCTTCGGTGATTCTCATGACGTCTCTTAAGTATTAGAGGGACAGTCGAGTTCCCAAGGAAAGAAAAACGTTAGAACAGGAACGAGTTTAAAATAATTTCACATAGACCAGCATGGACAACGGTGGAATTGAATATGAGTTGGTTGGTTCCTTGTGTTCACGAGGCTAGGAGTTTATCGATAAGCAGACGGTTGTCGATGACGTCACTCAAAGTTTCACCCTCATGCACACACTCACTGGAAACCCACGTCTTACAAGCCAATGAGCCACGCCCACATACCCGCCGGTGCATTATTACAAAAATATTCTCACCAAGGTCAATGGAGACAATATCTGCTGCTTCACTCATCCAGTTTAACGGACAGAAGTGGACAGAGCTTTTGTGGCTCCAACAAGAGACGTGTCCTCAGCATAACCTCGAAGACGAGATCCAAACTCAACAACATGTAGCAGCAGCGACCCGGGATTCATTGATTCAAACTAGAAAAGAAAAGCAGTGAACAAACGAACGAGCGAAGGCAAGTTACTTACCGAGAGATTCTCTTCTTTCCACGAGATCGGCGGACAGATAGATATGGAAGACCGGAAGACCCAAAAGTCTCGACAGGCCAGAGAGGGAGACCGAATGAATGAATGAATGAATGGATGAGTAAAAGAGTGAATGACTCGGTGGTGCCTCAAGCCTTCTAGCCCTCGAGCCCGCAAGCGCTCGGCAGCAGTAGAAAAGAAATCCTTTCTACTGCAGAGCGAGTCAGAACAGAGCTGTTCGAGCTCCGAAGGCAATTGGATTTGGACGGCATACACAAGCAGCCAAGCGTACAGTGATCGAGCGAGCAAGCAAGCGAGCAGTACTGATACGTATAAAACATGCATTGAAGGGGACCGTAAAGCGTCCTAGTCTACGGGGGCTCTGAGGTGCGTAGCAGCTACACGGACAACAGTAGCATGCCATATCACCAGGCGGTTCCACGTCATCCCGAAACGTTTCGGGATACTGTACATGTACAGTTCGCGATGTACTATACGGTGAGGCTCAAAAGGGCAGATTAAAGGAATGTTCTCATCCGTGAGATAAGAAGGTCAGGTCAGGTCAGGTCAGGTCAGGTCAGGTCAAGTCAAGTGACTGGGGTCAAGGCAGGAGGGGAAGGGTTTAATAATTGGCGAGGAATTATTTAACTCCGACCATGGCTCACAATGCTGGTGCCGGAGAGCCGGAGAGCCAGAGCAAAGGCCAAGTGCGAAGACGAGAATAAATGAGCAATTACTCGGGCTACAGAGAAAAGCGAACTCAGATGCCGAAGAGCGTACTATTTATCCGGCTGCTTAAATCTCCATTATAGAGATAATTCCAAAATGGGGGTGGGAGCCCTTTAGCCCTGCTTTCGCGCGCAGGGCAGCCAATGGGAGGGCGCCAAGGCGCCGAGCAGCAAAGAGTCATCCACTACAACAACTACTAGTTGCCGCTGCTGCTTTTTCATGGAGTGACGAGGAACCAAGTCAAGGTCGCCTGCGCCGGAGATGAATGCCTAACACAGACATCGGAATAAAAAGGCATTTTCTATATAAAAATAGACGACGTGTGTACTTTCCCTGGGATTCAGGGGATATTTTTACGTAGTTATGAGATTGAGAAACGCGAGGAATGCACGAGGCTGCGATCAGCTCGGTGTCTGGACAGGGTGATATTCTCCGAGTAAGAATAAAAGAATATGTAGATTTGTGTGCTTCCTGTCACACAAAGATGATGTGTACTTTGATTCGCTTTGAGCTGTAATTCATGGTTTGGAGAAATAAGCGTGGTCGGTTCTCTTTTGGAAGGGTGTTTAAAGTGCAAAAGATTACAACATGGTGTAGGTGGATGATGATCGGATCATGGTGACTCCACTGTTGTTGTTCTTTGTTTTGTTCTTTTCCGGGCCTTCTGCGGAATGTTGTTGTCGGTTTCTTCACAATGCGAAGACTTGCGTGGTTCCGCGTGAGCTGGAGGCCGGCCATTGGGCCAGGACTCGTTTCGTGAGGAGGATGGAGTGTTAAGACATGTCTCGGATGCATGAGGATGATTGATACTCGATCGGAAATGAGTAGATTTTACGTGGATGGATGTAGTGCAAAAGCTCTGCCTTGTTCTCTCTTCGACAGTTGTTGCGGACCTGGTGTGGCAAGCGCGAATATGTAGAAGTTTGTGCTTTTTGTGAGGGTGGCCGCCGTGGACCGGCATTCCTCCTCTGTCATGTGGATCTGGCAAAAAATCGCCACCCATGCGCTGGCCTCTCACAAAGAACAGAACAGCGACGCCATGCGCTCATGGGGCGCGACGCGGTCTTCTTCTTCACAATCGGTCCCCCTTCAGCTGGCGACCAAGAAAAGAAAAGAAGAAAACAAGAAGAAGAAGAAGCAGAAGAAGAAGTGAAGGACCCGATCGAATAAACTTCGACTTGCTTTTATTTGCCACTTGTTTTCTCCCGAGGATCTTGACCATGACCAAGGGCACCGGTGGGTTAGGGTTCTGCATGTCGGAAGTTGTACACTAGTCTACGACAGGGAGTCCTGGATCTATTATTGTCACTCGGCCAGAGGAAGGCAGTTCCGACCTTGGAACACAATGGTCGAATGAAAGGAAGCATCAAGATCGTGGCCCTTCTTGATTTTTGCAAATATTGAATGTAACCGAAAGGAGGAGAGAGAGAATACACATCTGAGAAAAGCGATAACGTACGAAGGACTGGAGTTATGACGAGTCGCTCCCTAACCGTCGCGCTACTCTGCACTGTAGTGTCTCGTCAGTTTTGTAAGGGCTGTTCGTTTTCCGAGTCTTCCAGACTTCGGCTTCACGGCTGTGAATTCTTTCTTGCGTTTTTGTCCTTGCGATTTTTGAGGGTTTGATATCTCGCGCAAAGGCTTTCGAATCATTCTCGAAGTCGTAGATGGATGGGATGGGAGGGGAGGGATTGTCTGTCTGTCGAGGATTCGGGTGCGGTGCATTCAAACAACACTTCAAAAGGAGGGCCTGATGTTTTGTTGTTATGCGCGTGGTACCAAATATTCCCAATTTTCGATTATGGGATAAAGCAAGGCGAGAGCCCAAAGATGCCCGATGCCCGCCTGGCTGCTGTGCCGATCTTTCTTCGGGAGCGGTCGAACAAAATATTGCAGATGGCTCATGCGAAGATCTTGCGGTTTAAAGAGAAGTGCACATTTTCAAAAAGGAATTCTCAGTAAAGAATCTTTCCGTCATTTGGCCAAAAAGTGAGATTCAGTCTTGCAAAAAGAAACAAAAAACGAGAATCTTTCGCACCACTCGCCTGAAGGATTCAGCATAAAGAGAAGAAGCATCTCATCTGCGGTTTGAATTGAGGAATCGTGCATTAAGGGAGACACATTTTTCTTCTGCTAATGTTGTAAAGAGTTCCGCCCAACCGTAAAAGGAGAAGGCATCATTGATCAACAGAGAAGGTGAAGCAGGAGAATCTTTCATCTCGTTAGGGCAACCCCGGTGGTCATGAAGAGTCCATCTGATATTCATAAAGAAAGCCAAATAATTTTTTGTTGCTATAAAGTCCACCGCATGGATGAATCGCATGTGTGGGTGAAAAGCTTACGTGATGTTGTTGTGCGCGCTTGTGCATACGAGATCCTGATATATACATGTATACAAAACTTTTTAAATCCTTGTCATCCACATATACTCTACATGTAGTTCCCATGGAGTGTAGTTACCGTAATATTTGATGATATTTAAATTTGGGGAAGACTAGTTATCCCTCATTTAGTTTTAATTAGCACTCACCTTAGTAGGTCGTACACCATAACTTGATAGTTATTCATCCGAGGAACCTATAACCCTTCATCGACTAATTAGAGAAGAGAAGAACCTGGAGTAGAGTGAGCCGCTCCCTTAAATTTTAATGTTTCCTTCTTTACTTCCTTTGTGGTAGTGGTATGTTGGGAGAAGTAGGATTTGAGCCCATTTTGGGCTGTGGCTCAAAAGTTGGAGAGACTGGGGGTATGGTAGACTTAGTCTGTTTACATACAGTAGAGGGAATTATTTGATGGGTCAATGTCGTCAAACTACTCCAGCAAATGTGGAGGAATATGAAACACTGGAGTGCTGTTGAGCATCGAGGCATTCTAATCACGTGCTGTCAATCAGCCATTGAACTTTTGTAATCAAGTGTACACTTTCACTAATCGCCATCATCGCCTCTCATGAGGCTATGTATGAGGTGTTGTGGAGCTGCATCCAGTGGAAGTGTGGAACAGTGCTCTGAACTCCACTAATTATTGTAACTCGCTCTTGAACACGAATGATGGTCTCGATTTCATGTGATTGTCTAATGATGGAGGTAAAACCTATTTTGCTGAAGAGAGCCCATCATCACACAGATTTGCATGTGCCTGTACCTGCCTTCCCATGCAGGCCATACTGCTGTATGCTCTTTTCATACCACGACCACCAAGCGAGCGAGCGGAATTCTGTATTTGTTGTCTTCTCTCTAGGCGTTCTCGAGGCGGCATGCAAAAGATGACACAATGATCGAGTCAAAGCCTCACACAGATGAGAACATCACTGACATTTGGTCAAAACTTTCCCTGCTCAGAGATGGGAAGACAACACACGCTCTTGCACTTGGTGCTGAAATAAGCCCTCGTCCATCGGCACAATGCAAGCACCAAACAGTCCATACAAAGAACCGAGATGTGATCTCTCGATGAGACTCTCATCGATTTCGACGCATCCAAAGGCCATCCAACACGTCGATGGGGATTCCAGCGCGAATTTGCCAAACACTTTCGTTAAGCACGTTTTACATATGCTGCCTTGCTCACGACAGAGGGAAAGAGGGGCGTGACCGTGCCACACACTTGAGACTCGAGGCCACCAAGTCGATTGACTTTTGCGTGAGCATTCTTTGGGTACGGAGTGCAAGCGCTTCTGGACGATAGACCGACGTATAGTATGGCTGCTGATCGAGATGACAAGCAGCGCAAGTACCACAAATATCGCGAACTTGCAAGATTTGAT
The DNA here is from genome assembly GCA_037833965.1 of Marchantia polymorpha subsp. ruderalis. Classification (NCBI taxonomy): domain Eukaryota; kingdom Viridiplantae; phylum Streptophyta; class Marchantiopsida; order Marchantiales; family Marchantiaceae; genus Marchantia; species Marchantia polymorpha. The sequence goes on from AP031357.1 coordinate 15,220,898, forward strand.
CCCCAGGAGGTTCATTGTCAAAGGTGGTCAATATTAAACTACACGGTTGACTTTGAATCTAAGTGTGTGTACTTGCCCTAACAAGATTATTCAATTCGATCTGTTCGAAGTCAGGGGTGAGGGCGTTTATTCTTTCGTCCATCCCATGCAACTAACTGACTGACGAGCCGTCTCACTGCAGTCGTATGCGAGGTCGAAGGCCCATGGCAAAAGGCTACAAAACGGCTTTCAGCGTCTGGAGCAAGCTCAAATTATTTTTAATAGGCCATCGAATCTAAGGTGGGCGGCTTAGAGCGAATAGGGGCGCTGTAGAAGCGATGCATGAGCCGATCTCGCCCCGCAGAGCGAAGACGAAGTGGCTAACAGCCTTCTTCGGTTCGGTTTAGGGAATGGGGATGAACGATCGGACCACCCATTCGACGCTTGTGTGACCTGGAAGTCTACGACGATGTTGTGGTCACTGTGCATTATCTTCAAAAAGTAACAAAAAAGGCCAAGCGGAGGGGGAGCGAGCCGAGGGAATAAACCGACCATGACGATGCAAATTACTTGGTGCAGAAGTTAAGACGGAGAATGTAAGAGATGGATGGAGCGTTACTAGAGAGAGAGAGAGAGAGAGAGAGAGAGAGAGAGAGAGAGAGAGAGAGAGAGAGAGAGAGAGAGAGAGAGAGAGAGAGAGAGAGAGAGAATTTGTGTGGAATTTTGCGGTTTGGCCGCATGCTGGCAATGTCTGAACTGTAAAAAGCGCACTTGGCCCCTTGAAGATCCAGTGGTCTTCTTTTGTACTTGTATTGTTCCTCAACTCCAAGCAGCGACCTTATCCCAAGGCAAGCAGGCATGCGCTGCTTGCATAGCAGATCAAGCTAAACACCTGCTCTGAGTGCGCTTCCTTACTAAGATGACGGAGAAAAATTCTACCGCCAGCCGGGACAAGAGAGACAAGAGAGCGATTACTTCTCGGGGAGGAGTGTAATTTCGAAACTGAAGAGAATGGATGTTGGATGAGATGTAGGTCGCCATCTGCACACTAATTGGTTCGCGTAGGAACTGTAATGTCCTTCTGAACCCGTAGGCCACAGAACAGGACGGAAAGTAGTCGAGTCAGGTCAGTCCTGATGTCGACGGGCTTGAATATCTGAATCTGCAGCAGGCGATTGGCGAATCCGAAAGAAAGAACGGACAAACTCTGGGACAGGATCTAGAATTATGGAAGACCACGCACTCCCTCGTTTCCCTTATCTGCGCGTAGTTCCGCTCAGCTCAGCTCAGCTTCGTTCAGTTGTTTTTTCCCAAGCTTGTAGGTCCACGATGAGGGCCGGCACAGAGCAAGCCCCTGTTTGCTAGAGGCGGCATTATCCTCCGACAGGTCCCCGGAGAGAGAAGGAGAAGGAGAAACACTAGCCATAGCAATAGCAATAGCAATAGCACTCGCGCTGGACTAGCCGTAGAAGAGTGGCGAGACAGAGAGGGAGGCTAGCAAGACCTGGTCTCTTCTTTTCTTCAATTATAAATCCTACTGTAGATACAGCGTTAGTGCCGGACTCTACTGGTTGGTGGCACAGCAGGCAGGCAGGCAGGCAGGCAGGCAGGCAGGGAGGGGCAGGGAGGCAGGCCTCGCTTCATTAGGCTTGCGTAGTACAGGAGTGTCGCCTTCAGCTGCCAGAATAGATGGACTGATGGCGATAGATGCAGACAGAAGGACGAAGGACCGCGCTTCAGATGTACACTGGGACTAGGACTGGGACTGCACTGGAAATACCGTGGGCGAGCTCAAGGCGCGGACAATCCCTCGCCTGGGACATGGGAGCTGCAAGAATCCGAGCTGCCGGACGGAGATAGTCAAAGTCGGTGCCATCGGCAGGCTGAAATCATGAGTCTGGAAATGGGGATGGGGTGGCGAAAGAAAAAGCCCCGACGTTGACAAAACAGAGACGCACGCACGCACACTCGTAGATTTGGAGGTCGCAGCCGCAAATTAGGCAGGCAGGCAGGCACGCAGAGCAGAACATGGGCTGCATTTGCGTCAAAAGAGAAAAGGGAGAAAAAACAGAACATAATTAATATAGGTCTTGGGAATCTTGCGACTCCTTGCTTGTCCATATAATCCAGATGTCTCACCATCACGACGCTCAAGGCCGAGAATTGTCGAATCACGACCAGAAGAGGAGCACAAGCTGTAGAACCGTGATGCGCGATGACGAGAGGCGAGCCCATCCGCTAGCGATCGCTATTGTAGCTGCCGCGCTCATCCACGCCAAGCTTAGCCGAAGACATACGGTCGGGATCTGGAGACGAGAAGAGAGCGAACCTGGGACAGTGATGGGTGTGCGGAGAGTGGGGAGAGTGCGTGGGGCCCATCGCTAGGCAAAAGTGTCGCTCCTTGATGGAACACGGAGTGGTTCTGGTCTTTGGCGAGGCAAGCGGGACTCTCCCTCCCTTCCATGCTGCTAACTTCCTTCCCTTGCAGTCTCAGCGAAATAGATTAGGATGCCAAGGGTAGTAGTAGTAGTAGTAGTAGTAGGGGAAGCACGCCAGGAGAGCAAGGATGTGACCTGTGAGAGGACGGAAAGCAAATCCGAGCATATCAGATTTCGAGCGAATTTATGGTTCTAGTTAAACACGGTTACATATGCCTCCTCCTGTCCTGACTGCCAGACGGAAGTAGAGAAAGAAAGAGGGTGACTCGGAGAGAGAGAGAGAGAGAGCGCGAGAGCGACAGAGAGAGAGAGAGAGAGAGAGAGAGAGAAGAGAGAGATACATGAGAACCTTCATGTCACGCATAGTAGGAACGCGGCAGTAAAGTTTCGAAACGCTTCCATACCAGAACTACTACTTCTACGACTTGACTACGACCACCAGACGTTAACCTTTCTGCAAAAAGGCCAAAGAAAGAAAGGAAGAAACAAGGCAGACGAAAGGTATGGATGGCCAGAAAGCTACGCGCGTCTCCGTGGCAGCAGCGGCAGAGAAGAGCTGAGCTGAGCCGAGCTGAGCTGAGGCGAGCTGAGCAGAGCAGAGCAGCACAGAGCAGAGCGAGCTGACAGTTTAGGCTGCCTACGGTAGTCTGCGGCGTGTGCCAGTGCTGATTAATATTGTTAGTGAGACAGAGAAGGCGGCGGAATGCGGTGCTCAGGGGTTTTGGGTATGCGGTAATAAGAAGGCTTGGCTTGGCTTGCTTGGCTCGGCTCGGTTAGGATCGCTGCGGGGCTGGAGGGCTGGACTGGGCTGGGGCTGGGCTTCAGGGCTATACGATCGTCAGTTAAGATTCGGAGTGAACAGAACTCATCCATTCATCTGCGGTCTACATAGGCACCGAGGTTATGATAGCCTCCCCGTCGCCTGCCTCGCTCGCGCTAGGCGTCTGTTTGGATTCGTCGAGTGAAGGACTGATCATTGATCGACGTTTATTACTCGAGTCCGCAGGAGCCCCAGGGGCAGCAACGATCTGAAATATTTGAGCTCTTCTTAGCCTGCCTAACGGCAGCACAAGAGCCACACCGCGCAGCAGCCGCAGCACCAGTGAGAGTGCTCGCTCGCCCCCTTGCGAGTTCAAACCTCAGAGCCCCTCCGGTTGCGTCTGAGAGCTGTAGTATCAGTCATGACTGCGGGAGTGCAGAGTGATGCGGCGGGCCTGGACGTCATGTCGAATGCCAAATTGCATTACAGCAGCAATGCTGCCGAACCCTACAACAAGGAGCAAGCGCCGGGCAAGATGGCGGATGTGAACGAAGTGACCGAGCTGAATGCGCTCCTGGCCATGAAGGGCGGCGAAGGCGACGCCAGCTACGCTAAAAATTCCCAGACTCAGGCTCAGGGATTCAGATTCGTGCAGCCCGTTTTGCAGGCTGCAATTCACCGAATGGATTTGCCGACTCGCACGGGCGTGGTGCGAATTGCGGACCTGGGCTGCTCGTCCGGACCCAACTCCGTAAACCACATGAATATCATAGTCAATACTCTCCGAAAACGCTATGCCTCGGCTGCTGCTGCTGCTGCTACCGTCGCAGCTCAATCCGCGCATCCGCAGCAGCTGCCTGCCTCGGGCCGAAAATCTGCGGCTGTACCGGAATTCGACGTGTACTTTGCCGACCTCCCATCCAACGATTTCAACAGCCTGTTGCGCCACATAAACCGTGACTACTCTCGATCCTCGCGGGATGGCACCGCTGCTGCTGCTGCTGCTGCTAATGCCACGGGCCGTGTGGGCTCTCGTGTGGCGGGGAATGGGTATTTTGCGTCATGCGTGGCAGGATCCTTCTACGGCAGATTATTTCCTCGAGCCTCTGTCAACGTGGTCTTCTCATCATTCTCCCTCCACTGGCTTTCCAAGGTGGACACCCGCGGCCAACCTGCCGAATAATTGAATGAATGTTTGCTCCGTTCGTGAAGCTTGTGTCTCGCCGAAACCAAACTCCAGTAATTCAACCGGACCCGAGACCAGGACGAATCTAATAGGAATAACGAAATGCCAATTGAATGTAGTACTGTACAATTAGTGCTGCTTGCCTGCGCAAGTGAGTGAGCTTCCGTCCTCTGGCCTAACTCTCATCTGCTGGTCTGGTCAGATTCCGGAGGCGGTGCAACGACAGGACTCTCCAGCTTACAACGATGGCTTCGTGTGGATCCACGGCGGGAAACCGGCTGCGGCCAAAGCATACGCCGAGCAATCTCGCAGGGACTTGGTCACCTTTCTGAGAGCACGTGCCGAGGAGATGGTGTCGGGAGGACTCATGTTCCTGCTGCTCAAAGGACGAAAAGACAGCGACCCCACTGTCCAATACGATCCGGATGGCGTGACCATGTTCGGCACGCAGATGGAGGGCGTCTTTAACGAACTCATTTCCGAGGTATGTATTTCCCTCCTCCCCGACCTTGCGAGCGCAATTTGGCACGGTCATGAATCTGCCATCTCGCTCAGGGCAATTTAGCTGATCCCGCTCGCGAGCTCGATCTGAATCGACCTGCTGGAGTCAGCCTGCGGGTCAATTCCTGCGGCTGGTCAACTGTGTGTCCTGATTGGGAGCGTCGAGAGCCTTTGAATTATACTTTCCAGCTCCCATAGTCCTGCCCGCGCACTTTCTGTAAAGAGTGCTGCTGCTGCGGCCGCCGTACGATCCACCCGTGGAGGCTGGTGCCGATTCAATTTTACTATTATACTATGCTGCTGTGCTGCGGTGCTGTTCTGTCGCCAGTTCGAAGCTTACCTGTGGATCCGGTGCTAAATGTGCAGGGCCTGCTGGACGCGAGTGTCCGGGATTCATTCAACATTCCCATGTACTACCCGACTGTGGACGAGATGCGCGAGGCGATCGACGAGTCCGGCTCATTTTTGGTAGATAGACTAGAGCTACTGAACGATGTGCCTGCCAATCCGTTCACGAAGCAGGAGCTGGAAGCCAATCCCACGGACTGCGGCAGAAAATTGGCCAAAATCTGTCGCAGCCTGCTGGGCGTGCTCGTGGACACGCACATGGGAGTGAATGTAGCGGACCAGTTCTTCCACCGGCTCGAGCTCCGGGCGATCACGCGATCGCGAGCTGAATCCTTAAGGCCTCGAGCGGCCTACTCCAACGTGAATTTGGCCGTCCTGATCAAAAAATGAGCCCGCCCGGTCGAATTCGAATCGCAAGCACGACCGACCTTGCGACCTGCTGCTGCCGGCTCACTAATTTTAGTGATAGCGAGACCGTCTAGATGATCGGAAGCCCACCCCGCGTCAAGTGTAGATAACTGGAGGAGCTAGTGGAGGCACATCTTAATACATTCATAGAGGCACCGCAGCGCGGTGCTTTTCAGGTAATTAGATTAGGCTTATCAGTGTACATGTACGAGAGAAGTTTTGACCCCGTTTACGTACCTGTGTATAAAGAAGTTTGCAAGCGCAATCTACCCAACAATCATGGGTAAATTCTATGTCACTATAAAATCATTTCCATCTCATTTGCGTCCAGGCCTCTCTCTGTCTGTCGGTCGGTCTGTCTGTCTGTGCTTGACTGTGCGCATGCGTTCTTTCGTTCGGCTCTCTCTCTCTCTCGTACTCCGCCCTTCTTTCCCTCTCGGGTCTGGGCTGGGCTGTGCACATGCACTGGAGGACGAGCGAACGAGGCCGAATTGTGGATTGGAATGGATCAAAGTCGGTCAGCCCAGCGCAGCAATCCAAACGCCCAGAGCGAGCCGAAGAATTGTTAATGGAATCTGGGTGGCTTTTCGGCATGGGGGTTCGCATGGCGGGCCTGGGCTCTGCAGGGAGGGAGGGAGGGGAGGGAGGGGAGGGAGGTCAGGCGATCACGCATCGGGTTTGTTAACGAGCGAAATCTCAGGCAGGCCAGAGATTTCGTAATCAGTGGCCGTTGTCACGCAAGACCACCACGACACGAACATGCGCAATTGCGCGCAGTGGGTCCCGTCGCGTCGCGTTTACTCGCGCAGAAACACGAATTCGAACTTGAACGGCGCGTAAAGGGCCAAATTGCTGGGGCTCGTGAGGGAGGGAGGGAGGGAGTCGGGTACGGGCCTCCTCCTTTTCTTGCGGGCTGGGGGGCGGGCGAGGGGGGCAGGCAGCGAGAGAGGGAGGCGGCAACTGCATGCTGCAGCAGCCAGCCAGCCAGCAGCGCTACCGTATCCCCCCCCGTCCGCGGCTCGTCCTTTTGTTGCAGACAAATCTGTCTTCGACGCTTGCGATCTACTCAACACACTAGCGCAATATTCCTTCGCGGACTAGCGTTAGAAGAATGCGAGTAGGACCCTCCCCTCCGAGGTGTCCATTGTCGCCAGCCGCTGCCGCTGCCGCTCTGAAAAGCGAGCAGCAGAGCGGGAAGCTCGCGGGTGCCGGGCGAATCTGGGGCTCATGCTGCGGGCAGAGGAGAGAGAGGAATGATGAGAGAGTTGCGGCGCGGGTGAGTAAAATTCGAGGCGGCCGTAAGCAGTTCCACTAGTATGACTGTAAGCAGGCACAGCATCTACACACATACCTATCCAGGCCACCGACTCCTGGAAGATGGATGATCCCGTGAGCGAGTGGCCCGAAGTGGGCTGACATATGCCCTTGCCGTTTGATCGGGGCCAGATCGACCAAAAGTCTCAAAAGGTCTCATGGAGACCCGAGTAAAGTGCCCGAATTTCCTTGATGCCATGAGAACATTGGCGGGTGAAAATAGTCTCTGTCCTCGTGACCCGCAGAAAAAGCTAATCGGGCTGGCTGACCCCAGCAGCAGCAGCAGCAGCAGCAACAATAGCAGCCCCCCAGGTGCAGCAGCAGCGTGGAATCTATGTACTCCTATGAGATTTGTTTTCAATAGCCACGGCAACGTCAGCAACGACATCTCTTAATCTCGCCTTGAGTGGAGTGTCGTCCATACCGAACCTGTCAACGATCACAACTTCCACTCGCAGGCTCTCAGGCTCTCAGGCCCGAGCTCCTCCCCTCCCCTCCCTCTCATGTGCTTCCCTTCCCTTCCCTTCCCTTTCTCTTCCCGTTGCCTCTCGCTGCCTCGTTGGCTTTGCCCTTTGCCCTTTGCCAGTTGCCCCCTTTCCCTCACATATCTCGTGACCCTCTTCCCGTTGTTGCCTTTCCGAGAGATTTTGTTTTTACCCCAACTCGTGGAATTACTCCCATGTTCGCAACCGAACCAGAGCATCGATACACCCGTGATGGGAATTGGGACGACAGACATCAATAACAGAAAACAGACACAGTATGTTTTTGTTACGCACACACACGTACACATACGGTACACGAACTCTGAGACCGTGGGAGACGACGGGGTAAATACGGGTATCCATTTACGTGAATACGTACGTACACGTACGTATATTTCTGGTAGAGTAGTAGACCAACGAGAATGCATGATTGCAGCTCCTTCGAATGTGGGAGGAGACTTAGGCGAGGGTATCGACGGGGATCTTCCGAGGGAATAAGTAGACGGCTAGACAAGTATTGTTTACTGGTGCTGACGGTGGGTTGATGATTGTACAATATTTAATCCTCCCCCCCCCCCCTCGCCCGGGCTCCCACTGACGGAATATTGATCCAGTACTATAATCATACGGTACCGAACTCGTTCTGACAACTTCGAATAGCGTAAAGTGGTTTTTTTGAATGTGCTGTCTCTTCGGAAGAGTTTCAGCTTAGGACTCTGCAGGCCGAGCAAGCGCTCGTCGCCAGTCAAAACTCCACACAAGAGCAGCAGCAGAGTCCAGCCGAGATGCGCTGAGCGGGCATTGTGAAGGAGAAGGGGCTCTGCGTGGTTCGTGTGTAGGGCGAGCGCGTTTGTTCCTTCATTCCTGGAGAAAAGGCTCTGCTATTCTGTTCTGTTCTATTCTGTTCTGTTCTGTTTGGAACTTCAGATCGAGGAAAGGACCGGACTGTCTTCTTTGGACTCTGAGATCTGACTTTTCCTTCCTTCAAGCCCTGGCCCTGGGCCTGGCCCGGCTCCTCTCTCCCAGGCTACATGCTCCTAGGAAACTGCGTTCAAAGTGGGCGACCGGTCTCTGCTTCAAGTAGCAGCAGCAGAAGCAGAAGCAGGGCCTCAATGTTCTTCACGGTAATAAACTTTACCATGGCTTTGGCTTTGGCATCTCCTGGAGGCGAGAAAGAGAGAGAGAGAGGGGGGAGGGAGAGAGGGCGGTGGGGCAGGAGGAGGACAAGCGAGGGCGTATTGGAAGGGGGGGGGGGGGCGGGGGGGGGGGAGGCGAGAGGACAGAGCGAATGAGTGAGGGAGGGACTGATCGGATCGGGCCACCTAAAAGCAAATGGGATTATGAACCATAGAAAGTGAATATGTGGCTATATCCCCGTCCCTCGAACGCGAAACAGTCGATAACGCTAGCACTCGATGAAGATTGGCTGGCCCAACAAACAAATCAGCGACGAGTTCACTCCAGCAGAATTTCAATGCCTGATCTGCAGTGCACGACTGCGTCGCAGCAATAGCAGCAGCAGTCGTTCGTCCCGAGCTGCTGGTCGTCTCGACAACAAACGTTTGGGTCGCTCAACAACATATATGAATTTGGTTTGCAACTTTTGACTCAATCATCCAATCCTACTCCGCTAGCATTCCTCAAATTCCTTTATTGCTTCTCGACACCCATTACTCTCACCGGTAAGCGGTTCGCGTAGCTATCTATCCATCCATCCTCGCTCGTCCCCTGCGGCCAGCCACCCAGCCGGGCCCCTGCGGTGGACGGGGAGCTTCACCCATCACTCACTCGCTTCGCTCTCGGCAAAATATCGTCACCTCGAAAGGTCTTCCCCCCCTTCCCCCACCCCCACCCCCACCCCCACCCCCGTCTGCCATGCAGCCCAGCCCCAAGGCGACGCGCACCCGCTCGCTCGGTCGCTCTCGCGGCCTCTGTAAGTGCTCTGCTCGCAGGGCTGGATGGCTGGATAGATCGACAAGAGAAGCGACCCCCCTTAGCCACGGCCAGCTGGAAAAGGCGCCCCGCCCCTTTACTCGCTCGGCTTTCATAAATTAGTCTCGTCATAATCGAGCGGCATGTGCATGCGATCCTTCTCCCGATCAAAGCTGCTGCTCGCTGATGTATTCAAACCGCTCGAGATGATTAAATATAGAAATCGCTGCAGCAGACCAAAAGCACCTCCTCCTCCTCCTCCTCCTCCCTCTCCTCGTTCCCGATGACCTGACTCCCCTCCCTCCCTCCCTTCGGTACACACTCTCTGATCAAATCCTCCCCACAGACAAAAAGGTCCTCCTCTGCTCCTCTCCTCTTCCTTCCTTAATTCTCCGCAGCACCGGAAGGGCACCAGCATCAGCAACCACCGTATCAGTATGAATGAATAGCAATCTGAGCCTCTTCGATTCCTTTCGATTTATTCTTCTTTTTCTTCGGGCCCCGGATATCAGATCATCAGTGTACCGGCGACCGACCCACCTTCCGTCCGATCCACGACCAGTTATTCCTCGCTGAACAAAACCCGCAGCGGCGAGGGAGTGCTGGTGCTGTGGGACGTACGAGCGAGTGTGTGGAGGTTAGTATGAGCCGGTTCACTAGATTCTATGGCCTACCGTCCCCACCTCCTCCACCACAACAACGCAGCTATATGGCGCTTTCTGATGTACGAGGGTTCTATACGCCATACATCGGGGGTACACACACACACACACACACTGTCTCGCAACAGGAGCATCACATCACAGCCAGCAAGCACCAGGCGATGGGGCCCGTGGGTGTGGTGAAAAAACCGAAGTCAATTCTCTCCTGGCGGCTCTTAACCCAAGTCAAATGCAATGCGCTATTCTTGCTGGTGCATGGCTTTTGTCCTTAAGGTCTCATGGCCGGCTCTGTTAAAGTATGTTATCTATGCATATCCGAGTTTCTTTTTTAAGTGGGCTCCCTCCGAAGTCTGTGCGAGGGTGCAGTGAAACTCTGGATTTCGGATATACTCGGACTAGAGACAATTATGAGCAACAGAGCGAAATCGTGAACTCGTCTGCGCGCAAAGTAGACTCCACTCCACTCCACGGAGCAGAAGGGCATGGACAAATATAGCTGCAATCACCGAGGGATAACACTCGTCCTCCTAGGCGTCCTTGCATCTTCCTCTCACCTCCCGCCCCCCAAGCCCATTCATTGCGGACCATCATGTGTTCGGTCAACATGGTGGAATGCAAACTCGAATCTCGAAAGTTAGCATTTCGTCGTATTAGACCCGCTTTCTTCTCGCTCTTAAGTGGGCAGACTTCCATCCAATCCGATTGCACACAGCCGGAGGCAAATCGTACAGGCTCCGGACTCACCCTAGTGAGTAAACTTGCCATGAAACCGTACCCTGTATACTTCTAATCGTCAGACAAAAGTTCACGTAGACCGTGAATGGTAACGAGGTTTCGCCCACATTTGCGCAGATTACAGTGATCAGTGATCTCTAAGGGCTTCGTGCACTCGCTTGATGTCAGCATGCTTATACGGCATCTTCAGAGTGCATGTTAGGCTGACTTTCTGTGAGATGCAATGAGATGAAGGGTGGTGTTCATCTGTTGACATGAACACTGTCAACACACACCCGTCGATGATGCATGCCCGTTTTGACTTCGGATTGGAGCATGACTCAGTTGTGGTAATTGTTTGCGCTGAATTCTGTCAAATTCTACGGTTCATTCCAGTGTCTGATTATACAACAACATAAAAAGGTTTAATGTACTTATCGATTTATTCTCGAAAACCCTATTTTCCTATAACCTCTTCCTTATATTTCGAAAAATGGCCACTTCATATGGTATTATTTTTGTATATTTCTTATACAGTCCGAAGTTCTCACTTGTCATGTTACTAGTAGAATATTTTAGTGGTCTACTACTCTCGAGGTTTTATATACCGGCTGGCCTTTTCTGATTGGTTGGAGGCCTCTTTTCATGGAGGTTCATGTATGTAGAACATTGCTGAAACATATTTATATGATGTATGTGTTTCTGTCAGTATTTTGACCAATTATCGTTAAATTCCAATTTTGTTTAACTTCGGTTAGTTAGACTCGTCAGCTAGGGCCATATCAGGGAGCTGGCAGAAGATGTATGTGACACAGAGTAGAGTTTTTAAAATAATAATCTTGAGTGTCTATAGAACATAGTCTCCTTTAGATGAAATTCTATGTTGACTCTGTTTAAAATGCTTGGCGTTTTATATATTGATGAAGACTAACAATTACCATCAGAGATGATATATGTACTTTATATAACAGGAGAACAAATGACAAGTTTTGAGTTAAGGGATACTGAGTGAGGAGGGTTTCAAACATGCATGCGGTGTGCAAGCAATTTGAAAGCGGTACGTGAACAAAATCGCATTACCATCAACAAGTGAGGAACTTTGAGAGCAGCAGATGGCGGCACGTAATCAGTCAAGTGAAACTCAATATGCAAAAAACTGCAACATTTGTTCGCATTGTGGTTAAGATCTTGGTACAACATTAGAGAAGTTGAGGATTTGTGTCTTTTTGCATCAAACTGGAGTAACAATCATTTAATTATAGATATCACAGCATTTTGTATCGAGTGATGGATAACAAGGCTTTATTGTGGCATGTATATAAGTCCATTCCGAGAACATTTGAAAGTCATCTACTTTCATTTTTCTCTTCATTATCTTGCTTTCGGCGTAGCAAATTGTTTTACACATATCTATCTTCGATCATTCACTTGTAGCATAGAGACATATGCAACTATGTACAACAATCAATCCAAATTCAACGCCCCAAACAAGTCTATATTTCACTTGTATCATAGAGTGATATGCATATCTTGGTGCATAAGATCTAACACAAATTTTAATTCGTCACTTCAATCAATTCTTAACCTCACACAAATAAGTGTTCGCATTCAAAATTTGTTTTTGAGAAGTTGTATACTATTAATCCTTAGTTCTTCTATCTATGAGTGTTTATTTTGCATCTTTGTATCAAATATTGGCCATCAATTCTTATTCAAAACCAATCATATTTATCCAAAATTTGAATTTATCACAAAACACAAGTTGTAAGCTTCTTTTTTGTTGAAATTGATCTATCAAAAAACTTTTGACACCTTTGTAATTACTCAAAACATCATCTCATCTCATGTGTGTACTTCACTCCCAACTTCAAATCAAATTCCTAATCCTTTGATTTGATAAATTATATGTTTTGTATCATCAATCATGAAGTTTGTCATGTCTCTTCAACCTGATTAATCGCTCTTTCAAAAATTCTTATCTCATTCTTACAAAATAGAATTCATATCCGTTGTAAATCTTTGTTTTTTAAGTTTGTGCCTTTTTTTCACCGTCGTTTAATTCTGTCATCCTGTAATTTTTCAATACCCATTTTTTCACTTACATAAGTTTTTGCTGGTCCACTACTAGTTGTTTTGACATCTCATGCTTTCGGAATTCATCATTTGTCTTTTCATCAAACTTTCTTTCTTGTCCTCACTCGTCCTACCTTAAGCCATTTAAAATTTTTATTAGTTTCAAATTTTAACGTTTTTTTTATAAATTTTGGCTACTTAGAAAAGTTACTATGATTTGTTTTTAATTAAATTAACACTTTGTAGTTTAATCTTTGTCCCACTTTGTACAAGCGCAATATTTTTGACTATTCTTCATGACTTTATATACTCATTTGTTATATGATCTTTGTAGCATTTTTTTCACTAGTCCAAGCATCTTTGTATTAGTTTAGCTTAATCAATTTAAACATCTATAGAGTGTTTGTCTACTACTTTGAACCTATGCATATCAAGTTATTTCATTTATCTAGTCTAGTTACAACAGTAATTTTTTCATGTTTATAAACCTATCTGTTGCAATATCCATGATCACTTTAAATTTATTTGTAACATTTGCAGCTCAACAATTCACTTTATTGACATATTCTTCTTAAAATTGTTTGAATTGATAACCTTATTATGACACATCATCGTAGCAATACTTCATTACTCCTAAAGTTAAAATTTTTGCTGCTTTTTTTTTCAAAACATTGCTTGTCATATTTGTATTAAGTTGATGCGACAACATCAATGTTTAAAACAACAAACAATAATGCTTGAGTCAATGCAAATTGATGATTTAAAGGTTGTGAAACTTTCTTTATAAGAAAAATATTGTTGCTTGAAAGAAGATCTGTATATGTCAACAATTAACACACAAAAATTTTGACTTCAAAGATTCAAATACTTTGATACATCTTGTGAGTTTGTGTGAAAATGAAAGAGGTTAAAGAATAAAAAACTACTATGCCTAGCCTCAGTAGGGACAATGTGGCTCATGAGCTTTATGTAAACTATGTGCTTTATTCTGAAACTTTTCCTTTGTCTTGTACCTCTCTTGTTAAAGTTTGAGTAATATAGTGTGAAAATCAAAGTTTTGTTTGACTCTAGATGCTCAACATGTTCCATTAACAAAGATATAGCCAAAAAAAAATCATAGCTTGCCCTAAGTTGTCAAGAAATCTGTAAGTGTTATTGATGCTAGACTCCTTGCATCTTCTGACGTGATCTAAAATACCAAATCATTAAATGTTGTGATGAAAAATCATCACATTACTATAGTTTTCAATATCATCTAATCTTTGTCCAACTCTGTTGTGTTAAGATTTTTTTTGATTTGATAATTACATTCTAGACTTTGACTAAAAACACTCAAAATTTTTCATTTTTATCAGAGATCTCTCAAGATGTTGATATGAATATTTCTAAAATATTCATATCAATATTATAAGGGACATATATGTTTATGAGGAGCTTGTAAGAACATATTTTACTTTCTAATAGAATATCAAAATTTCAAACCTCCATATTTGTAGGTGCTAGAGTGTTCATGTGAGTCTCAAAGACATGAGTCACATCTGCTATCTATGCAACTCCAACATTTCAGTCAATCTAAACTCCAAGCCAACTTTTGGTCCAATACCATAAAGATGTATCTAAAAAGAAAAATATGGATCTACTTCATTAACATTGGCCGTACAACTATGAAATTGAACCTCAAGAAGAAACTTCATCATCTTTTGAACCAATGTACAGTTCTTTTCAAAACAAACTTGACGTACTACAAAAATATATTGACAAAAACCTTGACAAAGACATTATGAAGCATTCTTTGTTGTCTGGGGAAGCTCTCATCTTTGTTGCGAAGAAGAATTATGGCTCACTTTGAATGAGCATGCATTATCATTAAATAAAGGGTTCCAGATTTTCAATGTTGAAATAGTTTTCAAATCTTTGCATCCTTGCTAATTGAAAATTTGATCAGTTTAGCCTTAATAAACATCAAAATTTATTTCATGATGACTCTTTGTACTTTTGATCTAACGTGACTTGTATAATAAATAAATATATGAATATATTTTCTGATATTGTGTGATTATAATTACATAAATTATAATTAGATTTAGTTAATTATGATTAAAATTACTCATTATTTCATACTTGACAATATAACAAACTTATTAACAGTTGTGTCAAAAATCACTATTTTTACTTTTATCAATGATTGAATTACAAACTAATTTTTGTTAATTTATGTTATTTTTGATTATTTTGATTAATTTAGATTATTTGATTGACTGGATTACGTATAAATTTGACTTATTTACATATTTATGTTTTAGTATATTCAAATACATTGATTTTCAAATCAATGTAGTAACAATTTAGCTTCTACATATTATAAGTAGTTGAATGACATATGATCATATAAGTTTTTTTTTGAAAATTAATAATATCCAGTAAGATTAATATAAATGAAAAAAATGATTTGGTAATAATAATCAGTTATTATGATTCTAAAATGCAGAACTTTATGTACAAGATTTATGTTCAAATTTCAACATATTGCTTCAACCAATTCTAAACTTCACACAATATGCATTTATATGAGACCTTTATTTTTGATAGATTTTACTTAAAATATCTTAGAGATTTCAATTTCTTTTGAAATCCATCTGGTCCAACATCGATGAAGTTGGGAAACCTTTGACATAGAGAAGGTTTTGCACAAACCTTCTCGGTTTGTGCAAAACCTTGGGATGTATATCAAAAATTGAATATTGATAACCCGTGTGTGACACCATTAGCACCCAAAATTTGTTGAGCAATTGCGATTTTCTCAATCATGGTGGATTGATTGCTTACCACCACCTTTTTAAAATTAGATCCTTCAAGCCTCGTTTGAACACATCCAAGACTTTTGCTTCACTCATATCCATGATAGATATTTCAAGATAACGAAATTCTTCAATGTACGCATGGACTTTATGCTTAAAATCTGTAATCATCTTTAGTTAGTTAAAACTAAAGTAGAGGTTAGTCTAAATGTTGATATAGATACTTTAGCGTGCATTGATCATAAATGTCACGTCAACGATCCACAAGCTTGGTAGGTAGAGAGTAGATGTGTTAGTTGGCAGCGTCACGTCAGCGATCCATTTGCTTGTTAGGTAATGATTGAGTATGTTAGTAACTGTGTTAGTTGGAAACGTCACGTTAGCAATCCGTGTGCTTACTAGAGTTATTCGCCACATCATCCACTCACTAGGAGTGGGATGAATGGTGGAGATAAGATCTTATCACCTTGTGCTTCTTGGTGAGAGCTATATATAAGGAAGAGGAGAACCATTGTTGGTATCTCTCATCTTTAGAGTTTGTGTCCATCTTTGAGTGAACTTCTCTCTAAATCGAGTGAGTCCACCGTTTGAAAATTTTGCAGAAGTACTTCCTGCATTCCACTCCACGAAATGATAACATCCCGTTTTGATAACATTCTTTCCCATGTTGTGTATCATGTGATATTCTTATTCGTAAGATAATATTTCATGAACATTCATGCAATATAATCGGAAACATGAAAATGGTATAAATTAGTATTCATCCTCACTACCCATTTCTCAAACACTTTCATCGCTCTACTTCCTACAATCAATCAAATTCAAATTACAGATGAAGATGTCCACAAGACAACTTTTCATACTAGATATGATCACTTTGAGTATCTAGTGATGTGTCGTGCAAATATATATTGTCATACATTCTACATCGCTGACATGCTACTCACATACGCATACGCACACATAACCCTCGGCAAGGTAAGGTAAAAGGTAACGGGGTAAGGTATGAGCCTCTACCTTTACCCTACCTTTTACCTTACACGTAACACTAAGGTCTACCTTTACCCTTTACCTCTACCTCAGGGTAATTACCCGGTTACCTGGTAAGGATTTAAAAAGTTTTAATTTTGGACGCATCATATACAGATTCTGCTCGGGGTATGCGGTTTTTGGTTTTCTTTGAATGCTTTTTTTAAGCTACATGTTGATCTTCTATCGTAACACTATGAGACGTCTACTGCCTCGTTGTCGATGAATAATCACTTCCTTCGTAGGTACTGGGACATGAATTGGAATGTTGCAAATGGATCAGATACTTATTACTTCTAAGTTTCTTCTTCACTTCCTATTTAGCATTAGTGCTTGAGAGAGTGTGTGTAAAACAAAGATAGAGTAGGAAAAATACCTCAATCATGAGAAACATGAATTATTTTGTTATATGCAGTATAAATGAAGGACTGAACTCCGTAGCCATTAGAAGCGGCTTTACTCCATTTTAGATACTAAATTATCTCATATTGACCTAAAATTTTCAATCCAAATGGAACCCATTTTCAACTGGTTCACTCGGATGGAGATAATGTTGAAGTCTCCTTCACTCGACCATACGATTCAAGTCGAACTCCAGCCATGCTGACTCTTAACGTTGACAGGAGGTATATCTTCTTTAGTTTTTTTTATGTTTTTTATGTTTTTTTTTGCCTCTATGTTGACAAGTCTGGATCTCGGCCGTGCAATAGAAAATATGGTGAGAAGGAAGTCAAGGATGTTTGACAAATGAATCGGTATCTCATGGCCAACCGTGATAACTCAATATCGCAGTCCCCAAGATGACCTTTCTGGAGACCATACTTGCGCAACGCACTCTTCACCGTATGTACAACACGTTCAGCTAAATCATCCGCCTCTGGAATATCTCGCGACGCGGTCCGATGATCAATCAGCGCCTTGTCACACATGACCTGAAACTCATCCTAAAATTCTATACCTTGATCGGTCAACACCTTAGCTGGTGCACCAAAGTGACTAAGCATCCTGTCAAAGAAGGCATACACTGTTCCCTCACTCGCTTTGTTAGGTAATGCCACCAACTCAATCCACTCGAAGAAATGCTCTACCATGACCAACACATACAGATGTTGTCGTACAGTCAAAGGTAGTGGTCCAGCAAAGTCCAAACTCCAACGGTAACCCAACCCCATGATGGGTAATGGATGTAACTCTGGCATGCAACCTCCGGGCTGACTCTCACTCAGGTTTACCTCATATGGCTTTTCGGCAGTTCATCATGATTCTAGAAGACTAGGATTCCGCATCATACTCATAACCTAAACACCCTCTCACACAATCTCTCAAGGTATCACTCCAACTCATACACTCATCGACACTCTAAGGTAATGAAAATTTGTCACTCTTTCATATATGAAACAAGTCTCTACATATGAACTCTCCAAACTTGCTTGAGATTCTTTTCCCTACCTCTCTATATATACTATTTGAGAATTTACCATAGTAACAAATGGTAATTCTTTTCTAACCTACTTTTACAAAGATAACCCATAGTATGGTTGACTAGTTATCAATATGTGGCAATATGTCATTGGCCTCCTAAACCTTCTAGATGTTTACTAATCCATAGATTGAGGTGGCGACATGTCATTTGTGCCTTTCCAACTTCTAGAACTTTTCACTTTCCACTAAGTCAACATTAGACTTAGTCTCACCAATGGAATACTCCTTACTTTAGTCAAACCAATCAAAACTAAACATGAAGTCCAAAAGTCTTTTCTCTTGGAATCTAGACTTTTGTACAAGACAAAATAGAAGTGCTCACTCAAATCTTCCAGAATTTCTCTAGTTATTCCGCCAAGTATAGACATTATAGCTAAACTAGCTAGACTTAGTCATAACTAGCTAGATTTAGTCATAACTATCATAACCATGATTAACTCCTTGGCTAATTCTAGTTTTATTTCACACATGCAATATCTGGTCTTACAGGCATCAGGGCATTGAACGATGTCATCATCCTATCACAAACTATGCAACGTGATACCAACTGCTGTACTTGAGTATGCATATCACGCGACCAATACTGACCAAGGAGTAAGCTGTATGTACGTTTCACTCCAAAATTTCCAAACTCTTCATGAGCATGCCTCACAATGCGTGCTCTCTGAGCTAGATGTGGTACTACTTGTACCCTACCGTTCTCCCACACTCGGAGAACATGTGATCCCTCCAATCGGTATCTCTTTGCCCGTGGGAGAACACGATCTCGCTCCTTGGCACCCATTGTGCCTGGCACCATGCTGATCCGTAGGAACTCCAACACCAATGCATCATCGTGAACATCACACTCATCCACATCACCATCCTCAACCTCAGGATCTGAAGATCGACCATCCACTCTCTTACTAGAGTAAGATGTTAGATGATACTCTCTGCTGGAGTCTTCACGTAACCAACACATGAAGGCAGATGCATGCCAACCACACACTATCTCCTCGTCAACCTCACCATGCCATCTAGCTCCAATGTCATCCTCGTGGCTAGTGCATGGGTTCCGACTCAAACCATCGGCATCCAGGTTCGCAACTCCAAGTCTATGCACTACTTGAAAGTCATACTCCTGTAAGATGAAAGCCCATCGTGCAAGCTTCCCTATGAGGTTGTCGGACTCCATCAACCACTTGAGCGGCTGATGATCAGTAACAATGGTGCGTACTAAACAAGTAACATCTGAAGTGTGCCACAGCCCACACCGCTGCCAAGCACTCTCCCTTGTATGAACTATACCGCGACTCCGCTGCATTGTTTGAACAACTAGCATCCGCAACCACAAACTCCTTGCCCTTATCATCACGCTGTGTCAAAACCGCTCTAAGTCCCAACATACTCCAATCAATGTGCAACTAGTATGGATGACCTCTGATAGGTCTCCTCAAGATGGGAGCGGCCACCAACCTGGCCTTGAGCTCAACAAAAGCTCTCTTTTGCTCATCTCCCCATTGCCACTCCTGATCTGACTTCAGCAACTGGTTCAAAGGCTTGGCTATAGCACTGAATCTCTTCACATACCTTCGGTAGTAGTTTGTCAAACCCATGAATGCACGAACTCTACTCACATCTGTGGAACAAGGGTTGCGTGCAATAGCCTTCACGTTTGCTTGCTGAACTCATAAACCACTTGGGTATATCACATGACCCAAGTACTCAACCTTCTCCTGGAAGAACTTACACTTCTAGGATGTAACCTCAAATCATGAGCCCCCAACCGCTCAAATAGAATCTGCAAATGTATCTGGTGTTGCTCCACAATGTCACTAAACACCAAGATATCATCAATGTAACATCTAACAAAATCCAACTCCGCCAGGATTCTATCCATAACTCTGTGAAACTTGGTAGGTGCATTCTTCAACCCAAAGGGTAAGAATCATCATTGATACAAACAATCCTTGCCGTGGGAGTTGACGCCCCAAAAAGCTGTCTTGGCTTTGTCCTCCTCCGGCATTGGTTTCCTACCCGAAGATTCAAAGTATTAAAAATCCTCGCATGTTCCACCACATCGAAGATCTCCTCAAATGTAGGCATGGCATACTTATCGGACTTCGTCGGCCTATTGATAGGACGGTAGTCTTCACACATGCGCCTATCCATGTAGTTGCCATATACATCCTTCTTCACCGGCATGACAGTGGATGACGCATACTCACCATGCGATAACTCCACTAGTTCGGACTCCAGTAGGTCCAACAGTTTACTCCGAATCAAATCCCTCTCCATCTCACTGTATCGATAAGGACAACGGAAGATTGGCGTATCACTAGCCAATTCTATCCGTATACTCGGTCCAATCAAAGCATCCAACTCCTTCATACCGTCAATACTTTCAACTCCTTCATACTCCTATCATCTTGTAGGAATTGTGTCAACTGTCGCCTCTCTCCTCCTGTGATCTGGGAACCTATCAATGGTTTCCATTCCTCCATAGTCACACTAGAGGAAGGCGATACTCTCACTTATTGCTACATCACATCCTCCAAAGAAGGGGTCTCTGTACCTTCCTTCGTAGCAACCTCTGCATGGGAAACCTCTTTAACTACATGGGCTGCAACTTTGGCAAGTCCTCTCGTCATGTCCCATGAACTTCAAGGATGATGAATATCTTGCATGTCGCCCCAGCCATTGCCAATACCGTCTCGGTAGGCAATAAGCTAACAAATGATGTAATAACCACCAAATCAACGCACAAACGACGTTGCTCGACTAAACCCAAGCTCACAATCCACGTTAAACAGTTCAGGTCCATAACCTGACCCAAACCTGACAACGCGAAGCCTCAGAAACTGAAGATGCTGAGGTCACACCAGTCATAAACCCCATCGCACACTCTCTCTCGTCAGCGTTGGGTTCCACCAATTGATGTACTGCAGAATCTCAAAGTAGCCCAGGTCTATCATCACGATATGCATGTGTTGCTGGATAACTAACCAACGTAGGTAAAGCCATCCGAGGCTGACCTACACGGTTCACCAACGCCTTCACATGTGTGGCACTCGCAAAATAGGAAAAATCATCTCCCTCGTAAGACGTGGAAGTGCTCACCCCAAGACCCGTAATAGCCGCAAGCCTCTGCTCCAACTGCTCAATCCGGACTGTAAGACCAGATATTGCATATGTGAAATAAAACTAGAATTAGCCAAGGAGTTAATCATGGTTAAGATAGTTATGACTAAATCTAGCTAGTTATGACTAAGTCTAGCTAGTTTAGCTATAATGTCTATACTTGGCGGAATAACTAGAGAAGTTCTAAAAGATTTGAGTGAGCACTTCTATTTTGTCTTGTACAAAAGTCTAGATTCCAAGAGAAAAGACTTTTGAACATCATGTTTAGTTTTGATTGGTTTGACTAAAGTAAGGAGTATTCCATTGGTGAGACTAAGTCTAATGTTGACTTGGTGGAAAGTGGAAGTTCTAGAAGTGGGAAAGGCACAAATGACATGTCGCCACCTCAATCTAGGGATTAGTAAACATCTAGAAGGTTTAGGGAGCCAATGGCATGTTGCCACATATTGATAACTAGTCAACCTTATTATGGTTTATCTTCGTAAAAGTAAGTTAGATAGAAATTACCATTTGTTACTATGGTAAATTCTCAAGTAGCATATATAGAGAGGTAGGGAAGAGCCTCTCAAGCAATTTTGGAGAGTTCATATGTAGAGACTTGTTTCATATATGAAAGAGTGACGAATTTTCAGTACCTTGGAGTGTCGATGAGTGTTTGAGTTGGAGTGATACCTTGAGAGATTGTGTGAGAGGGTGTTTAGCTTATGAATATGATGCGGAATCCTAGTCTTCTAGAATCATGATGAGCTACTGAAAAGCTATCTAAGGTAAACCTGAGTGAGAGTCAGCCCGGAGGTTGCAGGATAGCCGTAGCGCTCTCTGTGGCTGAAGTAGTAGTCACTACGGTACATTCAATGGCACCGGTACCTCTACCACCTCGGCCTCGTGAAGCATCACCGCCACGGCCTCTACCTCCAGACCTCAACTCCGGATGAAGGTCAAAACAATGCTTTCGAGGATGACCCGCTCGACCACAATGATCACACATCATCTGTGCTGGCTGTGGTCTAGCCTATGAAGTTTGTTCCCCTCTATTCTGAGGACAATCCTTCCTCATATGACCGCCTGCGCATGTCCAACATGATGGTCCTTGTGGTTGATCCCAGGTAGTGGTCGTGTCCCTCGCAAATGAAGACGTCATCACCCTCTCCTCCACCATGTTAAACTCAATCTTCTTAGAAAGAGCAAACACATGGGCTAATGTGGATGATGCGTCGCTCATGAGAGTAGCATCACGAACTCGCCTCCGCAACTCTCTGTCCAGAATCCGATACCAATATTGGATAGCTTGTGCCTCAGTCACACCGTGAGTAATTGAGATCAGCCGTCACATATGAGTGTATGCCTCACAAAGACTCTCACCAGTCTTCTGCTCGAACTCCTGGAGACTCCTCAACTTCTCCGTCTTCACTCCCTGATAGTTCTTCCTCAACCTCTTGAAGAACTCAAGAATGGAGCTAAATGAAGGTACGCCCCTAACCTCTCCACTCGTGCCGCCACCAGCAATGCTAACCGTACTGCTACAGGTACTTGCACCAGTTGCGCCAACTCCTCCACTAGTACTCTCGCTGACGCTACTACTAGCACCTCCACTAATGCTGCTACTTGCATCTCCACTGGTACCCACATCACCATGGATAATGGATAAGTAATTTGGAGACCAATGACGTCTCCATGCATCAATCTCTGTAGCATAATCTCTTCCAAACTCATGATAATCGTCCATGTGAAGACCCTTCAAATGCTGAAATAACTCCTTCCACACAAAAAAGTGTGTGAACAACGTGGGATTACGTAGAAACTACATATCACACCACGTGTTAAAATTCTGAATAAAAATCATCGAGCTCGATGGTGCCCATTGCATCGGAGTACCGTCGAGGGCCCTTCACGGCCCAGTACATCCCGTTTATGTCCCAAATCAATGGGCTTGGTACAGTGGATGATGTGACCACCAAAAACTCTGTGTCTGCAACATCCTGGTCCTTCTCCGCAAAAACTGGCAAGATAGATGAAGGTAGCCGATACCTCAACCCACTCCGCATATATCCACCGCGGTCTTCAACAAGACCACTAAATTGCTCCGTGATGACAAAAACTCAAATGGCACCACTGCCAGATCTCCACCCAATAACCCCTGCACCTGACGTCGTGCCGCACTAAGCTAATCTAGCTGTACTAGCTAAGGGATATGGGCAACCTAACCTGTCATCACCGCAAGATGACTCTCACGGTCTACTGATCATCACTCCAGTCTCACCGTGAGAGAAACATAGATAGGCCGGCCGGTGATCAAGTTCAGCCTCGCTATCGACAGCACATAGGAGTAAAACTACTCCGGAAATCAGCGTCACCCCAACACAGGCGCGCACGAGGAAGCAAGACTCGAGAGAATCCAAACACAAGCAAACAACTAGCAACGACTCTCGGGTCTAAAAGAAACATAGCTCAAAACAAGAAAACACACACAGGATATCGCATTGCATCGCAATCCCGATTCGCTCTCCATCGCCCGCTATCACCTTCTGCCTCCAACGCCTACGATGCACTCTTCTACCAAGTCGCAAAGAGATTCTCTAATCGGGGTCACACGCCACCTCAATGAACACACTAAGCACTGAAAGCTTAATATGGTTTTGATCACGTCATATATGTATAAATACAATGCTCTCCATACCGTCAAGTCTATAGTGAGTGAGACCGGATACAAACTCTCAGTCCCTTGAGAAATAAACACTTTCCTTAAAAAAATATTATTTTTTTCAAGGGCATCGAGGATTGGAGTGATACATCACGTGGAAAGGGATGGAAAGGTGCAAGTTTGCTTCAGTATGGATTCACCTATAACGGTTCTATTATATGTTAGCTTTTGAGCTCTACTTTTCATGTCGGAACGTGATGATCGTCGTTTGTACATGATATGTTTGGATATGCATGGAAGGAGACAATTGCCTCAGTACACCACGGATGAACTTGGGCCTAATGCATATACACAATCACATATGATTGCTGAAGGGCTTATAACTGACAAGGATTGAGATTCACCTCAAGACTAGGTCTAAATCTGCGTTTATCTGCGCTTGATCTTTATTTAGATACAAGAGTTAACCTATAGCTTCAACCTTTTCACACACACTGCATTTCTAACCACCCAAAACCTTTCGCTTCCTTCAATGCCAAAGAGTTAGTAGCCCCTGCTGGAAGAATCAGGTCTCTATTATAACAGCTAGAGCTAAGATCTCAAGCTGAGGCTGTAGAATATGAAGTAGCTGTTGCGAAGAAATTTTCTGAGTGAGCTCAACTCAACGTTCGAGCTGTCATTATTACTAAAGCTTTGAAAGTCGTGCCAGAGGCTTGACTCAAGTCAGCAGATATTATAACGCCGTGATACTTCAGGCACAGCAGCTTGCAGCTTCCACAAGTCAATTTGGCGGTGTTTGTCATCAACCAAGTTCAAAGATGTACCATAGTTATGTCTTGAGTATGAGAAAAATCATGCATAGTACAAGTGACAATATGAGACCAGAAACTTGAGCTAAGACCAGGAGAGTGGAAAGAATACCGCCTTCGTGACGGTGCTATCCTTTTGCGCTCAAGTTCATGTCAACAACCTAGATTCAGGAACCGTAAAGGATGGTGAGCAAATGCTGAGGAAGTTGAGGTTGTACGGATCTAGAAAAAATTGAAGGCATTGTGCAAAAATATCATCACATCAAATCGATGCACTGGGCCATCCGTACTGAGGTTTCATTGCTGTGACTCCTTATAGTTTCCCGGGCCGTATCGTGGGTGTAAATGTTATGACATATCCATTTCAGGTAACATGTGATGATGACGCTGTAATGGATGCAAAGGACTACCTGGAGCCGGAGGTAAATATGAACCCCAAGTCCAAGAGAGTCAATTAAACAATGTGGTTTTAGAAGACTCCCTACAAGAAAATTCTGCTAATGTTTCTAGAGAAGTTGATTGGGATATTAGCAATGCTCTCAAGAACCACAGGTAGAAAATAATTGAGGCTAGTTCATTCATAGTAAAAGTATAGTTCAATTGCTACTGTCACTATTCACCTTGCTATTGGTATAGTATAAATAGTGAAGAAGTATGTCGCACCTTGAGTTGCACGAATGATAATGAATCATTTGTACACCTAAATGATAGTGAATCATTTAGATATTTTATTTTACATGGAAACTGAGATAAGAATCGTCGAGATTATCAGGAATATCTGATGGCTTCAGTACACAGAAGTAGTTTAGGCAGAGTCGATCATATATCAGCCTTCTATAATCCGTTCTTGACCAACAGCTGCATCGTCAGTATCAACGGCCCATCCACCTCCCGAAACTATCTAGTCTTCAACTACCGAGCCTCTCGAAACCCATTCGATTTTGATTGGATCAGCTTTCCAAAGTTTTGTGAATCCTCTAAAAGAAACTTCGACGACTCCGTTGTTGTCATTTAGACCAACGACTAATGCTTCTTTATTGTGACTCACCTCTGATACTCCCAACTAGCCAAAGTGAGGAAAAGAAACAAAGTTCTTCAATTTGCCTCTCTCTCTCCCGACTCTCGAGAAAGGCACCCGGAGTTTGTCTTCTTTGAACTTATGTCTGTGGGTTTCTGAATTTAGACGTTGCTCCACGGCTGATAGCAGAGGAGATCATTAGGAATTTGACTAACTTCTGCTAACAAAGTCCATAGAGGTTCGGAAGATATCAACACCCTGGCTATCCACAAACCTAGGTATTGGTGGAGTGCATTTGCAAACCCTGACACGTACGTTCGTTCTTAGCGGATGTGCCACTAACACTTCGCGAGCTATCTCACTAGCAACCTTTACTACCAGATCAGAACTCGGACCTTCCACGATCTTCTCCACAACACTGGAAAGGTCCGCGTAGTTGACAGAGTCGTTTAGATCGTCAAAACTGTTGCTCGTTTGAAGCTCTAACCATGCATCCACGTTCATCAAAAATTTCTGTCCAATCTTCAAGCCACCTTTGTACGAGCTCACCGACCGCCTAAACGTCATCCCCGCTAGACCGATAAGTTTAGGACCTCTGCTGAGGATCTCTACAACTGTTGCCGGCAACAATTGACACTCTCTCCTCTTGCAATAACGACTGTCAAACCACAATTGATGCGAATTGAAAAGTAAAACTATTAAACCCGACCGATCTGAAGAACCAAACCTCGACCGAACTTTGATCCAAAACCAAAGAACCGTACCCGATCAATCAAAAGAGAAATTCACCTTCGAACATACACCGATATTGAATCACAAAAGCCACGGAACAGATTGTAACATGACAGGTTTAACACACTTTTGCGTGATCCTGCACTACAGGATCACCAACAGAGTTCTTCGAGTGAAAAAACGTGGTTTTTTCCACTGAAAAACCCATAAGTTTCAACTACTCCACTATCAGCAAACCGTCACAAACATAAGTCGAGCCTAACTCACTGAAGAGATTCCGGGTCGACGCTACCGGATCGTTCTACTCACACTACTCTCAACGCACTAGGTTCGACTCAAAGAACTGACGTTCTTCGAGTCGTCTTCAACCCTATACCCTTCGCGACCTGAAATCCTAGCTTGACACTATTTTTATTAAATACCGAGTTACATGACAGATGCCTTTTAGTCTCACTAATGCACTAGCTACATTCATGGAATTGATGAACGACATCTTTCGCTCTTATGTAGATAAATTTGTCATTGTTTTTCTAGATGATATATTGATGTATAGCAAAACTTTGACTGATCATAGAGGTTATTCACAAGAATTTATTCAAGTTTTGAGATACTATCAATTGTATGCCAAAGCTTCAAAATGTGAATTTGGCAAATTAGAAGTAGATTACTTGGATCATAGAGTTACAGCCGCAGGAATCCAAGTGATAAGTGAGAAGATAGATGCCATTGAGAAATGTACAACATCTGAGTATCAAACTCAATTGAAGAGTTTTCTAGCGCTCACTAGATTTTATCGTAGATTTTTGAAAGGTTTTGCTCGCCTAGCTCAGACCTTGAGTTCCATGTTAGGGAAAGATCAAAAATGAAGATGAGAAAAAACTCAAGAGTTAGCTTTTCAAGCATTGAAGATGCTTTGTTACACGCATCTATCCTCAAAAGATATGATCATAACCGTCATATCAAGCTGGAAACTGACGCATCAGGTACAATGGTAGCTAGCACACTTCAACAAGAATGGAAGGATGCATGACATCTAGTTGCTTTCTATTCTTGAAAGTTGATGGCGGCGGAACAAAATTATCACACAACAGAAAGGAAGGACTTGATTATTGTGTTGGCAACCAAACACCGGAAGCATCACTTGGGTGATAAAAAATACGTGATGGAGATCTATCATAAATCCTTGGTTTATTTTGAAACTCAGAAGTATCTATCTAAACTATTAATTTGATGGACAAAGTGGCGTCAACGCTTCAACATGAAGATTGTGTATGTGGAGTATCAGAAGCAACGTGCAGATGTTCTCACACACATGCCTTGTTTGAATCATGTTGTAAAAGTGAAGATTTAAGCAGATTGATGGAGCAAGATGACATATGCCACAAAGTAGTATGAAGAGATCATGAAGGCATTACAAGCTGGAAGGGCAGAGAAAGTTAGAGATTTGGCTGTCTACAAACAGTGTATATTGATTCCACAAGACCAAGAGTAACGCACAATGATATTATGAGAAAATCATAATACACCAATTGTAGGTCATGTGAGAGTGGAGAAGACCTTAGAGAGCATCCATCAAGTTTACTTTTGGCCCAAACTATGAGAGAACGTGGAGGCTTATGTTCAAAGTTGTGTTGCTTGTCAATACAACAAGGCAAGTAATCAAATATTAGCTGGTTCCTTATAGCATCTTCCTAATGTCAAACAGTAATGGGAACATGTCACCATGGATCTTGTATGTGAGTTACCAAAAACTTTGTTAGGAAATGATTCAGTGGTGGTTTTTGTGGACAAATTGAGCAAGGTGATTCTCATCAGACCAACCACAAAAACAATGATAGCTCCACAACTTGCTCAATTGTACTTAGATGCTATTTTTGTGAATCATGGATTAAGCAAAGTCTTAATCATTGATAGAAGTATTCGTTTCACTAGTTTGTTTTTGAAAACTTTGTTTAGTTTTTTCAAAACCAAATTAGCAATGTCAACAACTTACCATCCTCAGACTTATGATTAAACAGAGAGAGCCAATAGATTTTTAGAGGATATGATACAAGCATTCACATTAGAGGAGCAAGAAGAGTGGGATACTCTTTTGCCTCTTGTGGAATTTGCATATAACAATTTTGTAAATGTATCCACAAAGGTGTCTTCATTTTACTTCATGTATGGTGCTCATCTCATTACTTCATCAAGTTTGATGAAATTTTTGAAAGGAGAGGAGTTTTCAACTAAGGTAGTCGCGGTCAACGAGTTGTGGAACATATCCACCGATGCCTACATCAAGCAAAGAAAAAGTTGTTGATTGCTCAAAATCAATAAAAACAGCATGCTGATGCTTATCGTCATGAAGTTAGTTTTTCAAGTTGAAGATTATGCTTGGCTATCCACAACAAATTTATCTCGGGTAGAAACATCAAAGTTTAAACCTAGATTCATTGGTCCTTTTGTAATATTGAAACGTGTTGATGAAGTGTCATACAAAGTTAAAGCTTCCGTAACATATGAAAATACATCCTTTATTTCACGTGTCACAATTGCAAAAACATGCGCCATGATCAAAACAATTCACGAATCAACAAGTGTTACCTCCTTTATCAATTTTGATAGTTGATCGATAGGAATTTGAGGTAAAAAAATATCCTCAAGAAACAGATTAGAGGCCATAAGTATTCAAAGGTAGAGTATTTGGTTCAATAAAAATGATATCCATCATACGAATCAACTTGAAAACTAGCTAAAAATCTAGCTAATGCACAGTTGATAGTTCAAGAATTTGAATACATGTGCAACAAGGACGTTGTGTCTTAAGACGAAATGAAGTTTGTAACCATCTTTAGTTAATTGGAACTAAAGTAGAGATTACTCTAAATTTTGATATAGATCCTTTAGTGTGCACTAGTCATAGTTGCCACGTCAGCGGTCTGCGTGCTTGGTAGGTAGAGAGTAGGTGTGTTAGTTGCCACGTTAGCGATCCGTGTGCTTGTTGGGTAAGGATTGAGTGTGTTAGTTGGAAGCGCCACGTTAGCAATCCGTGTGTTTGTTAGCGTGATCGACCATGTCATTCATCCACATGATATGATCTTATCACCTTGTACTTGTACTTGTTGATGAGAGCTATATAAGAAAGAGTAAAATCATTGTTGATATCTATCATCTTCAAAGTTTATGTTTCTATCTTCGAATGAACTCTCTTTAAACCCTAGTGTTACAACAGCTAATGAAGTGCTTACAACTTTAGCATTTAACATGTTAAACCTAGCAAGTACTTTCTTTGCTTATCACGTCTGTGTCAACTAAAGTTTGCTTGATGACTCGTTCCTGTGGATCTCCATGTATAAAATATGCTTAGCAAGACCTAAATCTTTCATATTAGACTCAAAACAGAGCTGGACTTTGAGTTGAATAATCTCACATATATCCTTAGAAGCAATAAGCATATCATTTACAACACGAGTAATATGAAGCCAAAACTTGTGTTACTAACACGCTTCATCTATACACAAGGGTCATATGCACTTTGTATGAAGCCTTGCGTATGCATGAACTAATCAAAATGTTTGTTTCATTGTCAGGGACTTTGCTTAAGTCCATACAAGGATTTAAGCAACCGACAAATCAAAAGTTCCTTTTCTCTCTTCAAGAAACCCTCCGATTGTCTCATGTAAATCACTTCGTCCAATGCTCAATGCAAAAATGTTGTAACAACATCTATGATTGAGGAATAGATCAAATAATGTGACAAGTGCACACAACAAGCATATAGTTGAAAACCTAGCAATTGGTGAAAAAATCTCAGTGTAGTCGATGTACTTCCTCTGTTCAAAGCCCTTAGCCACCAATTTTGCCTTGAAGATTTTCTTCACCGTGAAGCTCCACTTGCAATATATAGCTCAATTTCCATTGGGCAACTTCACAAGTTGCCCAATGGAAATTGTCATGAATTGATACCATTTTCTTTTGCATTGCTGCATCCCAATCAAGTTCTTCTAGAACTGATTGAGATTCAATATAAGAGTATGGACTCCCATTCTCCATAATCAACGCTTCTCTTGAGTCATCAACAAGTAGGTCTTCGTCTCTAACATCATGTTCAGTATGAAACCAAGTACCATACCTTTTGAGTGCACGACAAACACGTGTTGGTCTTGCAGTTGAAGACTCTGGTTGATCACTATGTGCTGGTTCAGATCGTGGCCCACCAACATTGTGTTGCTCCTCATGGTTCTCTTCAGGAGCAAATTCTTGCTCTTCTACCTTGCCCATTATTTGTGGAGCACCTCCTTGCGGCCCATCATGAAAAATTTCATGGAAAATCTTTCCCTCAATGATGTTTGGGGAAGATAACTAGGCTTTGTTAGTAGCAAGATCAACAATCTTCCTCTCTTTTGATGATCAGGACTCATTGAAAGTAACATCTCTACTAACCACAAGTTTACAGTCTACAGGATCCCAAAGCCGATATTATTTGACATCAGGTTGATAATCAAGAGAAATACACAGGTAGCCTTGGGATCAAGCTTAGTCCTTCATTCCCTGAGAACATGTGCATAAGCATCACATCCAAATACTCTAAGATAAGATTGCTCAGCATTCCGTTTATGCCACATATCAAACATAGTCTTATAACTTGTTGCACTACAAGAAGACATGTTTATCAAATAAGTCGTACTACTGATGAGTTCAGCCCAAAAAATCTATAGTAATCTAGCATATTTGTCTAAATGCAAAATTTCAGCACCTTCCGCAACATTTGGAACAATTTCCGCTCCTCACTTCAAGCTACTCATGCCAAGAAAGTGCTCACAATGTTAACAATTCTCAACACTTAGGCTCAAAAATTGTCAAAAATTGAAATTCTCAAAATTGAAATCTGATATCATCCACACGTAGCCCACAATCTAATCCACTAGCATTTGAAAACGGTTTGTCAAAATTAACTCCGAGCACAAATTCATTAATTCTAGAGTTAAGGGCGTAAAAACTTGAATCTAGACCCCCAAGGGAATGCCTACTAACTAAAATTTACACGAAGTCTATTTCCAAAACCTTCTCTCGCCTCGCGTGCTCAACTTGCTTGAGAATCACGATTGGTCTAATCCATCAAAATTGCCCAAAAAAAATACACTCTTTGTTTGATTCTTTTGTGACGGGATTCTTCACACTAGCATTTTCCCCTATGCACCTTACGTGATCCCTTTTAAAGCCTTTACAGACCCAAGAATTCCGAAGTTCCCTCCCATTCAAAATTCCTGAACCCTAAATCCACTCAAAATTCCTCAAACTTTAAATCCGAGATTTGTCACTCCAAATTTGCGTCCCAGTGAAACCATCATATCTGAAATCAACCTCAATCTTCAAACACCCATAACTTCACGAACTCTCAACAAAATTTATGTCAAAATGATCGTTTCGGAGAATACATCACAACTATGTGTAAAAAATCAGAAAATATAGCGAGAAAAATTTTGAATTTTGAGAAATCAAAGCGATTCTATGATAGTTGAATGTAAGAAAACTCTCTACTTCAAATTTGAGAAATCTCTCTAGCCACTCCATGAAACTATATCGTTCTTTCATCAAAGTGTATTAGTGACTCTGACTACTCTTCTACAAAGAATAACCTAACAATTACTTCAAATTGCAAGTAGAAATTTCAACAACACTTCCGTGCCTCTCAGATCTTCAATTGTGAAAATCAGAAATCTGCATGCACTGAACGAGCTTTGACACAAATTGAAAGGCCAAACCATCCAGATCAATAAGTACGCACGACAATCACAACACCAAGATAACTCCACATGCTACGTCCACGAGCAAGAGTATAAACTTTATTAAAGCATACATGTGTACACGACCTCCATAGCCAAACTTTTCTCCTTCCTATTCACTCTCTAAGTGCAATACTGAACTATACGTAATGAATGTCTCCTTCTCTCTTCTATACAAAAAGAGATAAGGTGCACAACTTAGCTAACCTAACCACAGTTAACTTTCTAACTATGGTTATCACTCAATAAAGTTAATTCAATATAATATTAACTTAAAAGTTTGATTTATATTACTTATTTTTTTTAGATAATTTTTTTCTCTCATTATTTTTTTATGATAAAAAAAATATCAACGTGTAATCAAAATAATAATAACATTAACAGAAATAAATTATGAGTATACATAAAATTAAAAAATATTTTACTAAATTTGACATGTATGAATCCAAAAGTTAAACATGATCATAACTAGAATAATAATAATAATAATTTTTTAATATTATCAAAAATTTCAATGATAGATTTTACATTTTTATTTGATGTTTTATCTTCATATGCAATGAATGATTTAAAAGATGCAAGATATTAAAAATTATAAAATTTTATGAAATTTGATCAATAATAAAAAACCAAATTTTATATAGCAAAGTTTTAAATTTTTTAAAGTAACTAGAAATGAATGATGAAATGCAATTCACACATAAAAAACCTATATCAATGCTTTACATCAAATTGCTTTTGCAATTTATGAGCATATATATGATTGCAATACTTTGATTTTCGAAAGAAAAAAATTCCTTAGAAATTCATGCATAATTATTGAAAACAAACAAAATTTCGAATTTTTAAAAAATTTGATATATTTGTAATTAATAAAAAATTTCTAGCTTATTATAAAAATTCTCATAGAATCAATCATTTTTTATATTGTTTTCTAGAAAAAAATTTCATCTAGGATTAATTGCCAGATGTTTCACAATAGTTTTTCAACTTTGAAAAGTATCACAATTGCTATGACAATACTATAACTTTTCAAATAAAATTAAACAAATATTCAACTTCATGTACATATGTGTTGTCACTTAAGTCTTCTTCTTTCAGAAATATTTTCTAAAGTATATTTTTGAAATAAAATTTGAATATTACCTATAACAAAATAGTGTCTTTTTTAAATGAATGGTAAAATTAATGGCAGAATTTTATCTTTATCTTTATATTACCTAGAAAGATAAATATTTTATTACAAACTACTATCAAATTTTCTTTCTGAAACAACTTTCAATAAAATACGCTTAAATGCATCTTTTGAGTGATTGAATTGTGTTAATTGTGTTTGATTGAGAATACAGTTTTTCAATTTTATGTCAAATTTATGTTTGAAAATATGTGAGTTTTCATTGTTTCTAAAACTATGCTTAAATGTCATTGATGTATATATTTTTTTTCAACAGAGAAAGTCCAACTCTAAAATAGCATGAATTAATAATTTAATTTACAAAATTTACAGGTTTTTCATTGAAAATTATTTTATTATGCTACAATTGCACAAATATTTGCAAAACTTTTTCTTTCACAATATATATCTTCAGTATGTCAATAGTATAGTTTTTCACATAGATAATTTAAGAATGAATGTAGTCTAATATTTTCCAATAATAAACAGAACTTTTGTTGACATCTATATTTTACAGAATTTTGATAACATATAAAATAAATTGAATGATCAAAACATAATTTTGATATTGTAATCTTTGGAAAAAAATTTATATATGGATAGATGGAATGACATATTTGAAAATTTTAAGCATTCAAATTTTTAAAAGATTTTTTTCTCATTTTTATTTTTTATTCTCAATTCACTTATTTTAGTTTCAAAAATATAAAACTCTGTCATAAAAGATTATTTTGATTAATTTTAAAATTATTATCTTTTATCTTTTATCTTACACTACTTGGAAAAAATGTTATTTGAATTTTTCTAAATGCTATATTTTTTGTTTTACAATTTTGTTATTATAACTAAAATGTGATTTAAGGTCTATTTGCATTAGGTTATTTAAGCATATTTTGTATTACTTATTGATATTTAAGCTTAAGTTTTTTAATTCATAACTTGTAACAACATTGACATAATTTGAATAAATTTTATCATTTCTATCATTTAATTTCATTTCAAAATTAGTTATCATATGTCAAATTGTAAACATATAACCAACTATCAGTAAAACAAAGTGAGACAAAAAAACCACACAATTGCACATAACACCAAGATAACGTGGTTCATCAAAGAGTGCTACGTCCACGATTATGGAGAACACGCAATTGATTATTTAATGAAGTGCTTTTTAATTTAAAAGTTTGAGGGGTAAAGTATCCCAAGTCATAAGGTTGTTGTTAGCTAAAGTTAGCTAGTTAGAGGTTAGTCCAAAGCATGAGTTAACATCAACAATCTCCTTGTTAACTCATGTTGAGGTAACTGTAACCTCCATATATTATTATTATGTGATAAGTTCTAGTTTGAAGCTTAACACAAGGTTAATCTTGTTAACCAGAGTTAACTAAAACTAAGTCGTAGTCATAACATTACATTGTAATAATATATAAAAGTAACTAAAAAACCAGCTAGCATAGAGAAAATAGTGACATTTTGTAACTTATATAATTACTCCGAAAGAAGTTTCAGAAAAAAATCTAACACAAGTATGTTCTTTATAACAAGAGTTAATTAAAACTAAGCCATTGTCATAAGAAAATAGACTAATGAAATAAAGACGTAACCAAAGATATTATGCTTGCAAACTACAATTTTGCTCTCCATGCACAACCTGCCTTGTAGCACAACGTCATTTGAAGTTTTTCAAAGTAATAACTTTGATCAACGCATTAGTTAGAGTAGATTTTTCATCTATCTTGACTTGCTCAATCATCTAATTTTAAACTGTTTGTGTGATAAATTGATATCCAATGTCGATGGACTTCATTCTAACGTCCATAACTTGATTTGCAACCAGACTATCACAATGAAGATTGATCACTTCTTGTTTCATTCCATCTCTTTGATAAGTATATCTAACCAATTAACTTTCTTTGTCATTTTTGTTACTGCCACATATTCAACTAGAGTTGTAGATTGAGCTACGCACTTAACCAAAGAATATCTTCAATTAGTGTTTCCATCATTCATTGTAAACACATATGATTGTAAATCTTCTCTTGTATAGATCCTGTTTGCAATCAACATCAACGTAATCGAACAAAATTTTGGCAATCTAATGAACCATCAAACAATAAGTCATAATCCATAATAATCTTCAAATACTTGAGATTTCATTTCACTGCTTTCAAATTAAAATTTTGTAGATTTGACATCTTTATTCACCTTGTGCAGTTCTAGAGCAATATCAGACCTAGCGCACAACATCAAATACATGAGGTTGCCGATAGCTTGTTCATAGAAAACACATGACATTTTTACTTTCTTAATTATATTGGTAGTACATTGAGTTACAAATGATTTGAAATGTGTTGCCTAAGAAGTCCATATTTATTTAAAATCATCCATGTTGAATCTGTCAGATATACGACAAATATACTTGACATGACTAACCATGGACTCCTCTCTACAAAATTTCTATGAATATTCATGCCTAATATTAGATGTAAGAGAAAAAACAATAGAGAAAAGATATAATCACAATCATCAAATGCATAACAATAATAAATATTGTGGCTAATGCGCATACTAAATAAATTGTAGCATATTTTGCTAGAGATAAAAAAACATTGTTGTAGTCTATATAATTCTATTCTATGAAACCTCTAGCCATCAATCTAGCTTTGAAGATTTTTGCCTCGTCACCAATTAGATTTTTTTCCATCTTGTAATCTACTACATCTTGGAATCAATCAATGCTTGATCGCTAAGAAGCTTAACTAGCTTTCAAATCCAAGCTTGTAATTTATTAGCAACTGCATTTCACGTTCCATAACAACATTTCATTCAAGCTTATTGACCAAAGTTTTAGTTTTGATTTTATTGTAGGAAAAAGGTTTGATTCTTCCAAGATTAACGCAATATCATCTTCATCCTTTGTATTAATCTCACAACTTTCAAAAATGGATGAGTTGATTCATACAGCATTGCTTTGAAGAGTTCAACTAGCATAATTTGATGATTTTGTAGTAAAAGATTCTGTTTGATCTATATTGTCTAATGTAGATCTATGAGTTTCACTAACAATAACCTAATTCTTTAGTTCCTATTTCTCAAGAATTTGCTCCACCTATATTGGTGTTTTTCTTTGTGTCAGATCATAAATCACATAATGATTTAGCTTTCATAACAACATCATTGAGTGGAGATTTTTACTTGTCAATACGAGGAGCATGAGAACTCTCCCCATGTTTCAATGGTATTGAATTATTGAAAAAAAATATCTCTACTGACAAGAAACTTAGAGATTAATGGATAGCATAACTTGTAATCCTTCACAACACTAGCATATTTAAAAAATGACACTTTTGGATGTAGTATCTTACTTAATCTTATTTTATTTGGATATGAGAGTATAAACATTACAATCAAAAATTCTCAAACGACTATAATCAGTCATTCATTTGTGTCTCAATTTGAAAGGTCTCAAAAATATGATCTCATTTAAAGGAAAAGATTTATCAAGTAAATTGTGTTGTTGACAATTTCAATCTAAAATTCACATGGTAAATTTGATTGGATGAACATACTACATAGCTTCTCTAACACAATTTGGTTAAAATTTCTAGAAACAAAGTTTGTTACGGAGTATAAATCGTGATGAGATGACGAGTAATTTACTCCTTTTTGTAGTAACTTTAAAATAGTTTAGACATATACTTCCTACCGTTATCTGTGCACAAATATCTCACCTTGTGTTTCGTCTAAGTATCAACTTTGGTTCACCAACTTTTGAAAGTTGAAAACACTTTAGATTTGTGGGTAAGAAAATACAATCATACATACATTGAGTAATCATGTTTAAATAATACATAGTAGACCTTTCTATAGAGTGAGATCACACATACTTTAATAATCATCTTCAAATGATACATAGTACAACTATCTAGACAATGAGGTCACATATACCTTGAGTAATCATATTTAAATGATACATAGTACAACTTTCTAGGGAGTGAGGCAACAGGAGAGTGTCCCCACACGTCACTATGTATATATTCCAGTATCTCCTTATAATTATGTGTTCCAGCATCAAAGACTCAACTATGATGTTTATCCATAATACAATGTTTGCAACATGCTAAATCAACTTAACCCAAACTCGATAACACTTTCTTCTTATCAAAGAATGACATGTATCTATTGCAAACTATGTCATATGACATAGTTTGCAATGCCATACATGAGAAATCTCAACTCAAGATTTGATTAATTGAACTTTTTTACAAATAGTAATGACGTGTAGCAAGAATAGATTATTGTATTTATATACTCAAAGTTAATCTTTTCATATGATCAAAAATCTAACACGCCTATCTTAAACCTCCATTCTAGGCCGTGTACGTCTTAGACCAAGAAAGATCAAGTTTTTTCTCAAGTTAGGTGTAAAATTAATGTAAGTCGATGTATATTTTATTCCATTAAACATGTGTATCTTCACAGATCCAACATCTTCAATCCTACAAGATTGATCATATTCCATAAGAACTTAGCCGTCCAATTTTGAAAAAGTACAAAAGAACTTTCTAATATTACAAATGTGATAAGAAGAAGCATAGTCTAGAATCCATACGTCATCAACAAGATTTGATGAATTGCAAAACACATACCTTTATCATCATAAGTCATCTTTCAACACGTCGTAATTCTTTGGATCAAAGTGTTTTACAACGTTCGTTAATGGAGTAAAAACTATGATTTAACCTTTATCCAGCAATACTTCTTGATGTGGCCACTCTTGCCACATTTTTAACAACCCATCATCTTCATCTCAAAAGATTTATCCCTAGTTTCAAATTTTTTTCTCTTAGGGCTTGTATTCATGGATTTAACATTTTAACGATCTTCTTGATCCCTTGAAAGTGACTGTAATCATCTAAACGTGATTATTGTCAGTGTCATCTTGGATGTGAATGGGCGATAGTTTGTCATCATTTCTTCGTGCACCTCATTTGTGAATAAAACTAGATTCTTACTAGATTATAGAGATCTATCACTAGATCACCGTATGCATGGATGTCATTTTGGATTCAAATCTGTGATCTCATTTTGAAGATCATTAGCTTCAAGGATGCATGCAATCAGTTCGACAGTCTTGTGTGATGAAATCATTGCTGAAGAACGTACAAAAGAAGTGTAAACTCAACACGATCTTCATAACCAAAAAATCTAGATGATCCATAAGGATGTACACTGTATGTTTTTGTAAATCACTTCATTTGATATCGCTAAGATTAGCAATCTTCTTCCTGAGCAACATAACAAGGTTCATAATCTTCAACCTTCATTTTATTTATTATTCTCAAAGCAGGTAATCTACTCATCCATAGTCCAATCCTGACAATCTCATAGTCTGATCTTTACATTCTCATAGTTTGATCCTTCCACTTGTCTTGATGTCACCTTAGTTCAACAAAAACTAGAAAAAATGGCAAATCTGCGGCAATTTCCTCTTTGTCTATCATCTTTAAGCTCTCCAATGATATCTAGATGCACTAGTCGCGTCATGAGCTTTCTGATGATACCCAATTTGTCTATATTTTGAAA
Organism: Marchantia polymorpha subsp. ruderalis; assembly: GCA_037833965.1. Taxonomy (NCBI): domain Eukaryota; kingdom Viridiplantae; phylum Streptophyta; class Marchantiopsida; order Marchantiales; family Marchantiaceae; genus Marchantia; species Marchantia polymorpha. Next base: position 15,259,855 of record AP031357.1, read on the forward strand.
AACATCCTTTTAAATGGTATATTTTGACGGAAATAAAATTCCCTTAGATAGAATATTCTTGGCAAATGGAATATTCAGACAAAATACTTTCAAAATCTGTCCCGACTGCAAGAATCTACCCGCTGCAACTGCCCATCTCGTGTCCGCTTACGTATTCACATGTGTGATTAGTCAGATGATCACTCACTCCACGATCGCTACGCGTCTGGCGTATTCTTTGCGTGCTATGTGTCTTGCTCACATTGTGTCATTAGCCTTCAAGTCTTGCCCGTGCCTACGTGGCTTGCCCAAGCATATGTGTTATGCATGCGCGTGCTATCTGCACTTACGTGTTGTAATGCATGTGCCATCCATGTCTATATGTTCTCTTGCTCATGCTGTCTTGCTAGGTGTCCGCTCGCAATTTGTTTCATCCGTACCGCACTTCATACGCGCCTCGTGTTCGTCACGTGTCAGCCTGTCGCAAGTCCTAGGGGTTGATGTGGCACCGCGATGTCAACGTGACATCTACGTTTGTATGACGTGGAGTCTCGCAAGTGTGACAAGTTGACGTGAGGAGAAAGATGTGTAATATAGGAACTTTTTTTTGTATGTGTGAAGTAGTTGTTAGAAGAAGTGAATGAATACATAACGGTAAGTTTATTATAACTAAATCTAGTTATTATGTCTATATTTGATTGAATAATTAGAGTAGCTTTAGAAATTGTGAGTGAGCTCTGCTCTTTTGTCTCTTGAAAAATTTAACTTTCAAGAAAAAAGATTTTTGATTATATGATTAATTTTGATTGGTTTAATTAAGTAATTGAAATTTTATTGATTAAACTAGATCCAAAAGTTGACTTAGTGTTAAGTGGAAGTTTAGAAGTTTGAAAGTCTCAAATGACATGTAGCACCTCAATTTAGGAATTATGAAACTTCTAGAATGTTTAGTTAGACCAATGGCATCTTGCCACGTATTGAAAATTAGTCCAACCTAGTATAGTTTATATTTTAAATAGTAAGTTAAATAATGACTACCATTTGTTATTATCGTAATTTCTCAAATAACTAAAGTAGAGAGTTGGAGAATAAAACTCTCCAACTCTCTACTTTAGTTATTTGAGAAATTAAGATAATAACAAATGGTAGTCATTATTTAACTTACTATTTAGAGAGTTCATTGTGTGAATATTTGTTTCATCAATATAAGGCAAAGCTACACTATCATCATATGTGATTGATTGGAGTAATAGACTGAGAGTTTGTGTGAGAAGTTGTTTAAGAAGTGTACCAATTGAAAAATCTTTACATTCTAAAACCATGATATACTGCCAAAACTTTATCCAAAATAAACATGAGTGAGAATAAGCCTGGCAGTCACAACCCGTGGGGATGGCAACAAGTCGCGTTGTGCAATGCATCACGGCGCACGCTGCTGTTTGCCCGCTAGATTCTGCGGTCCAAATTTGTCTTCCACCTTCAAATGAGATTTGTCGAAGAAATGACTCGTAATTTTCCCAACCATCTCGGCTACGAGATGTGCTTTATCTGGCTACTTTTGTAAACAAACAGAAACAAGCTTTGATATCATTTGTAAGCATATAATTGAGAAACAATAAAACATAGTGATAGTAAAAGAACTCACAAGTACACACGATGCCAAGAGAACAAGGTTCAACCAGAGCTTAGTAAGAACATGTGATTGATAATTCAGGAAAATGGTTTGCAATTTATAAGTTGCGAGATTCAATATTCCAAGTTAGACACTTGCTAGCTAAACTTAATTAGCCATTCACAATTCCAAAAGAAGATTTAAGCTCAACACAAGTGCTATTTTCCCATATAAAAAAACTATATATATATATATATATATATATATATAAAACACTCTGTGTGAATCTATTTCCGATTCCACAATTTACTTAATGTGATACATATTAACATTTTTTACCAACAAATACTTACACAACTTGATGCAGTCATTGATACATGTATAAGTAGATTGAAGTTTTTTTTTCAACAAATGAGTTGAGTTTTGCAACTAACTATCTCATATTCTCATGTGTAATCAATATCAGGAGTTGGCAAAAAAATTAAGAATTTAAACTTGAAAAAAAATGTTCCTTTATGTACTTCAAGGGTATATAACAAAATGAAATAGTTTGCGTGACTTGTTAGCATATAAAATGGAGTAATACAGAACTAAAAGTACAATAAATTGCAATATTCTTCAAATCTTATCTTTAGATTTTATTAAGTATAAGAGTGAAGTATTTCTTTGACTGAATATCGTCATTTGACTTTCACTTTCTCCTCATAAGACTCATTGTTTACTTATGCTCATACCTTGTGTCGGTATAGAAGCAAGAGTAGATAACTTTTAACATAGTGAACAATTATTATATACTTCCTTTTGGAATCCCTAACTATCAAGTTACAGATATTTGAAACGTTTTATTCCATGTGCTGTATACAACCCTTCCTGAAATGTAGAAATTGATTGATATTTGGTAACACATATGAATCTAATTTTGGAGTGAAAGCACAACGTCATATTTACCTTGCAATTATTCGTTGCAAGGTAAGATATGCACGCTCTCAAACTAGTATCCACAGTTATCGAAGTGCAGTGTATATAATCCACAAGTTTTTCACCGTACTTCAGAAAGAATGATAATAATGAAAGATGGTGACTCTAGGTCAGGATTTAAGAACTTGTTCCAACAGTAAAGCTACATGATGACCAAGAAATTAGGCTTGTTAATCTTCCTCAGCTGCGTTATATACTACTTATAAATATGACTCTCGGCTATTCTCTATGTCTTGCTCTATGTAATGGCTCTGAGAATAATTTCAGACAAGAGTTCAAATAATAGGAATAACCGATAATGTAAGCTTTCGCCGGCAATCCTACTGTTGAGAAACATCAGCCGAAATCTAAAGCTCTGTCGGAGGCACTCGGATTGACAGAATTATGCAATCAAATTGATAAACCTAAACTGCTCACCCACAGAAGGAACAAGCAGCAAATCCACTTTAATAGGTATGCGCAAGTTGTTGCGAGGTTGATCACGCACTACTGGAGTATACGAAAGAGCACTAAAAACTGCGACTGTCGGGCTTTCTTCCCTAGACAGCTCTATCTGTTTTCTGCCTCACCTCTCTGTGAACTGTCAATTTGGACCCATCTCAATGCTTTCCTCTTCAGGGCTTAGTTGGTCTACCAAGTGTCTGTTTGATATGTCGTCAGAAGCCTTATTTTTCTGATGTATGCTGCTTTCGGCTTGGATTTGAACTCCTACTCTTTCTGTATCCGGCGGTTTCGGTTGCTTGGTCTTCAGCTTCGTACTTAGACTTGCTGGAGATTCTTCGTGTTTTACGCTTTTAAATTAAAAGCGTAAAACACGAAGAATCTCCAGCGTAGAACTCAGTTCTTTGGTATTTTCAAGTCTGTTTCGTCTCTGATTACCATTTTCTTCACTTCGTGAATTTTCTTTTTGTCCTCTTATGTCATCCTCAGTCGCTGTTATCAATTGGCTCTGAAGGAACTCCATATGCATTCTTGACTCTTTGTGAACTCTAAGACAAACGTAAAAAAATTCTTGGCTGATTTCGGATCAACGACTTCTTGTGTTGAGTCACAGGAGTTCGACACAGACCAGGATGACCATAGATAAAAATGTGATCTGTCTTCACAAAGTTTATCTACAACTGGAGAATGTCTTTTGCCATTACAACTGATAAGCAACGTATAGATTTTGCTCTAAGTGCTAAATCTCAGAGTGCTGTAAAGTATGCCTCCTACTAAAGATATTTTAGAAAAGTGACTACGGTGAATTGAGTCATGACGTACCACTTAGATATCTGCTGGTTATTGATTTGCTATTGGGCTTCTAGTACCTGTCCCAGAAAGACGATCATTTCTTCAGCACCTGTCAGTTTCTGCACACGAAACAAATGTCAAGATAGTTGACTTCTGAAACAGCACACCACAATATTTAGGTCTCAAAAATATCCTAGATAGTGTGAAATCCGCACCGTATCATTTGATGGTCATCGAGACAGTACTCAATCAGTTAGATTTGGTCACCAAATCTGCCGGCTGAACATCTGTCCTCTTTGTAAGCATCATCATTTGGTCACTACCTTCTATCTTTGGATGCAGAGTTGAGACAGAGGAGCCAAAGAATGCCGTCAAAATATCTTGGACTGTGTCAAGTTCATGCGTGGGCCATAATTCTGCTTCCAGCCTGTCAACCCCTATTAACATTCATGGATCGGTGATTTGGATGAAGCACTTCATTTTAAGACCCAAGATATAGTGTATGATCTTGATTAGTACTGCTACTCCATACTAAACAATCATGAGCATATGATTTGGAAAAAACATTCAGGAATGGATTACCAAGCCCATTGCGTTCTGTTATCAGAACATTGTCGTAGTTTAAGGTGCACTCAACTAAAGACGGAATGCATGATTCCGTATTTAGGTCCACAGGATCTCATCGGGTTAGGGATTCTCGAGGAGTACATCGCAGTACCATCACAGAAATATGAGTAAGTTCACATCTTATTCTAAAATCATGAGACCTAAATTGGAGGATTCCCAGTAGTCTTTTCTCCTTATAATAGTGAGACGAATCCCGAATGTTGAACAAAGCAATGAAAGTGATAACTTTATCATCCGTAGAGATGGAGTTTCTTTTTAGGGTAAAACCTCTCACTAGCTTGTGATGTATGCAGATTCTGCCTGTCTCTCTGAAACGTAAATGTCAAGGTAGCTTAATATGTCTAGGACATTCTATATGTCCTCCCGACATGAGGAAACAGACACCAAATTTGTCAGTTGAGAGTTTCGGCTTCGTTGGTCGGTCAGTTCTCATAAAAAAAAGTATGCATTTTTCAACTTCACACTTTAGTCAGGGTCTCACGATAATGTGAAAGAGATGGATGTAGGTCTTGAAGAAGGTTCAGAACACCCCACTGCCAAATACATGCCTTGAATTGGGTGATATTAGATGAGCTCACTACATGAAAGCAGGGAAGAAGAGAAGGGTGATTTCCGACCAGTTCAGGGTCAGATATTCTTAACTTGGAAGTTCTGGAAGATCAGATACTTTCAGATTATGGAGTCTATGAAATGAAAGAAGACAGGAATTTTTCTTCCAACTAACGAAATTGCATTTGAGGGTGGCACACACAGGAAGGAAAGAATACATTGCTTGGCCAACCTGAACTATCATCCAAGTATACAGAGATGTCCCTATAAACTTACCACGTAAACGGAAAGGTCAATCAGCGCAGCTGTAGCCCTTATCCTTACAAATGTTCACCATTCAGAGTTAATGTAGAGACAAGGAGTACGAGCGCAAGCTTGATGTCTAAATAGGAGATTTTGGATCCAGGCTCTTGCGTAAGCTGACGATTCTGGTGTCCAGATGGAATACCCAGATGGTCCAGATACAGAATCCTTTGCAAAGAAGGGGATGTGATAGGTTGGGGCCAGAATAAGTTCAAAGTCGTAAGTGCTGATTGTGCAGGAGAATGAGAAGATCTGGGGTGATCTGACGCTCGGAAGGATGAGAACACCCACCAATCGAAATTGGAACTATCAGATAATGGTTCCAAAAGCATCGATGAAAGGTCGGCTGGAACGGAAACTGTCTTTTCTACACTTTTTCTCCTGAAAGATGAGATCAAAAGGAATCAAATAGATAGGGACCATCCTGGGTACTTTTTCAAGACGAGAAGCAGAAGGTGCGGTCAACAGGCTGAAAGCCAAACCGAGTCCCGAAGAGCCATTTTGCACCTCAAACCAACAACGATGAACGAGCAGCTTGTAACAGAGGACGATTGACATTTCTAGAAGGAGGATAAAATGTACTACCCTATACAATGGTTGATTTGTAAACCTCAATATTTTATTGCAATGAGAATACCTTCAACTGGGGGGTTGAGCTCAGTTCTTACCACTTGTGATTAGTAATCAATAGATCCTTTGACTTCCTCTGATGAAAAATGTTCGGTATTGTTATAATTGAAGTCCAGATCCCCTGAGGGCAACGGACGTACACTTCGAGTACACCGAAAACGGTAAACAATCTGAAACACATTCTTGAACAAGTGTTAGACTCGAACGAACATGCCTCTACAATTTTAAGCTACCGGATGAACTTTAATTCGAACATCTAGTTCATTGAACTCAGGTTTACAAATTGCTGAAGTGAGTGTGGAGCATGTTCCTCCATTGAATACTAGAGAGTCAACACAGATGTCATCTGAGCAACCAATGAAATTGTACCCAATGATTACACGGAGCGAAGACAACTGGAGTAACTGGTTTAGGACAGTCACAAAGGGAAACTGTAATTCTATACCATTCACAACAGCCGCAGAATCAGCCAAAATTTGGAGACTCCCATCTGACTGATTGCTAACATGGTGGACAGATTTCGAGATTGACTGCAGGTCTAGAAGTCTGAGCATGATCCAATTAATCACATGATTGATTATTGGATGAGAAAGTTGAACGGTGCTCATACATTCTCATATGGTTCCTTCAAAGCTTCATTAATGATCTATTAGTCTGTCTCAACGTCCGACCTTCATATATTAGTTACTAATTCGATGATCACTGCGAGAGAGAGAAAGAGAGAAAACTGTCCGTCGGGATGAAAAGACAACAACTGCAGAGACCTCCTATCAATTTCAGACCTGTAAACGGCAGCGAACGATGTTTTCCTCCAGGCCAACTGGTAACGGCGACTAGCTCGATAAGTTGTTTGCAAGGAAAATGTCGGGCACATATGACCGCTGAAGTGACTGCATGTCAAAGATTAGAAATAAACAGCGGTCTCTCTCTCTCTCTCTCTCTCTCTCTCTCTCTCTCTCTCTCTCTCTCTCTCTCTCTCTCTCTCTCTCTCTCTCTCTCTCTCTCTCTCTCTCTCTCTCTCTCTCTCTCGGGCAAGGGCACCTAACAACGATCCATGAGACCTTCAACTCTTTTAGTCATTGATTTGTCTAATGCCTGTAGACTTTCATCTCCACAGGCCAAATCATACCTTCGCCCATCTCTTGTGGGAATAAAAGCCAGACTGGAGAGAACTGATTACGACGAGGTTAAATTGGTTTTCCAGTTTCCCATGTCCACCCATGTTCAGCATCAAGAAGGCGGTGGGTACGGCGATGTAGCAGTGTGATTATACAAGAGCAACTACCTGCGAGGATTTCTAGATTGAATATTCCCAAGAACATGTCATGGAAAAAACTTTGTCTCATGCAACCAGGATTGGGCTGTCAAGATACTCAAACTTAGAACAAGATCACGAACTTGGAGTGAGAGACAGAGACCTGCTAAACACATTTCAGACCATTAAACAGCTCCGAACGATCTTCTCCTCTTTTGATATTTTCCCAACTTTACTTTCAGTCACTCAGATGCAGTGCCAGTATTGTGTTTTTTTGAAATTGTGAGCGTTAGTGATATTACTTTCTGACTTTAGAGAACTACATATCCTTCAGGATTTAAAAATAAAATGATGCTAGCCTGTTTTAGCAACTGAATCAGGGTTCCAATTACGGAGTACAAAGATAGTGCGTGAGCTTTGCTCATGCATCGACTGCAAGTAGAGAAAGAGCTAGACGCCATGGCGGAGAACGTCGACCTCGATCAGCAGAGGGTCAGAAGTCTAAAAATAGACTGGCTTTTTGTAAATTTGAATCACAACAGTTTCTTAAAATTAAATCGTACCGATCACACGTTTGATTCCATGAAAACACATCAAAAAAAGGACGTATACATCTCTCGAGTTGGGCAATGTTTGATCTGTTTGATGTCTGCTGATTTGAATACAAATGCATCAAAATGAGATTCCATATGTAAGACAGATGATTTTACCGTATCTACAGAGTTGTTGGCATGATACAACATTAAGGCAGTGCGCTTTTATGCATAACGTACCTCATCAGCTTGGACCACATGAGTTCAGGTGTTTATAATCTGAGCACCATTGTCCTCAGCCATTTCAATGGATGACATTACCAAGTACGTCCTTCGCGTTAGAGTTATCACCCTCTGCCATCCACAACATTAGAAAAATTCAGGAACTCATTTTCGGGACCCTTTCTTTGATAGCCTCCGGATATCAATTACAGAACACAGACAGCTTTGTATTTTCACTGTAGGCCATTGGTACCATAGCTTGAGGTAAAATCCAAGACAAGGGCCATTGCCATCCGTGTCCTGCGGGTTTTCAGAATATCTGGACATATCATCTTGTACACGCGCAAGCAACCCAAAGAAGCTAATTGTATGGCATCTAATAAAGTTAACATGCACCTTCATCCCGACGGGTTCTGAACAGAAAAGGCTCCATGAGGAAATTGCGTCCGAAGTGGTTATCACTTTCCTTCTCCCTCGAGATTTAACGGATCTCCTGAGATAAGCATCTTCATTCTGTTAGCACGGATGTTCGCACAAATTTGGCACTGTTATGATGGCCCCAGCTACAGCTGATATGAAGAGCGGGTCAATGAGTGGTTCTGCACATACAGAATGAAGATAACACTCTGTCACTCATTTTCAGGCAAAAAAAATCTGGAGCAATATTTGCCTCAGCAAAGCCAACAATTAGTCAGAGCATGAAGTTGCCACTCACTTGGCCCTTGATGTTAAGGTTCTCTCTGGATAACACAACGTACTACTTTCCAGACATCCATCTGCTAAGTCTCATCACATGTGTGTCTAAACCATAAGCTACAGTTGAGAAGAAAGGTCCATGACAGTGTTCAAGGCAGTTTTTCAAAAAACTTCTACGTAACCCTAGTCTCCTGAAACTGAACTCCATCATGACGAAGGGACGACTGTCCCTTGCTCACAGCTCACAAGATCAAATGCACATCTTAAGAAGAAGTTTGTAAGCTGATTATTTGCATTTTCACCTGGTAAGGGCCAATGACGCTAGTAAAGCGTGAACCTTATACGTGGCTTCCGGGTAAGCGGAACACTATTAGAGCGCCTGTGTCCTCCAGCTTCAGCCTGCTTAAAACCGTCTGAAATAAACAATGTGACGTGCGCCTGCTTGTCGGCTCAGCATATCGGTATTATGTTTCGGGCGCGGTGCCACCTTATGGGATAAGCACATAAGCCATGAGGACTTACTTGCCTTCACTGAAGCCATCTAAGAAATCAGACGAATATCAGCAGTCCCTGATTTCTCAATAGTCTGAGGACTCTAATCCTACCCATGAGATAGTCATCAGTGCGTAGGATTTTTCTCCCTTGCCTGCAGGTGGTACTGCTCTACACTGATGAGAGCCCTGATTTCAAGTAGCTAATCAGTGACAAGAGTCTATACGGTGACCAGCAAAAGCGATGTGGTAATACTTGATGTATGAGTGTACTGGATTCTGGATAAATTTGATTACCTTCAGGAAATTATGATAAAGTTGCTGACTCTACGAAATAATATGTTTGGACTGACGAAACTGCGGATTTCAACTGGAGAGGTTGGAAACAAGAATGTCAACAGATGTAAACACATTTGATGAGAGAGAGAAAAAATTCTTGAGAGTAAAGATTTTTGAATGTGAGGACATATAAATGGAGATGCATTATTCCGAACGTGAACCAAGTTCATTGACAGCCTGTCGTAGGCAAAAGGTACACAAATTTGTATACAGCTACGCACAGTGCGATATTTTCCTCAAACTCAAAGGTCCTCAAGAATGGAATTTTCTCGCGTTAAATCGCTCTCACAATCGTTTCACGTTGTTCATGCTCGCAAGATCAGATGTAATGGAAAAGGACCTGCGCTGTGGAGTCATGTAAGAGACATGTCCGTATGTTTGTGGCCGATTCCTGGCTCTGAATATGGATATAAACTATTTCGCGACATCGTGATAAAGCTCCGAAGTTGTCCAGATTTGCTGATCAAAATCGAAGCGAACTTGAGGAAGAGCGTCGGCGCTCCATTCGATCATTTTCCATATTTTCCGCGGGATTCAAGAACTTGCGCCTGTATCAACGCCACAACCGAAACTTTGGCAAAGGACAGATCGGAGAATCCCTGTCGTGGAGCCGGATGATAAGCGATCCAATTCAAATTCAAATTCATTGTACAATTTTCAAGCCGCACCTAAGAATTGAACGAGAATGTCAAACCCCACCGTCTATCTACATGAAACAGTAAAGGTTCCCACCTCTACTACGAATAAGTTAATAGTAATCATCAAACCCCTTATGACTTCCCACCATGTTAAGCATACATCTTCAGCTCTCAGAAGAAACTAAATTTTCTTAACGAATTGTAAGACGGGTATGTTTCACAGGATATATGATAAAAATAAGTAATGAAAATGCTCGAAATCGAGTCTTAGATTTGAGATATGCCTAATGGCAAAGCAGAAGAGATACTAAACGAAAGAAGGGGTGAAGTAAATGATGGAAAGATCTTACCAAGTCATACAAAGAAGAAATGAAACAGAAATTTCTCACTTTTGTGAATCATGGAATTAGGCTACAAAATTTTCACAATCAGATATTTATCATCCACTAACTACTATTTTAAAATAATCCACATCAAAAAGTCTCCAAAGAAGTAAAACATCCGAAAATTCATCCTATAACGTGGTACTTAATCAAATGATTGTAGCGATGGAAAATGTTCTTTATATATTGGATATCTTGAACAATAAGCTAAAAAGGTGATACTTTAGTGCATTTCCTCACTACATATTCAAGTCTGCATCCATAACTCTATAAATTCTAATATTATATAAAGAAAAATTCCAAAACTCCTCATTCACCAATTCTTGAATACTGTTTCTATATCAATTTCACTCAACATCTATTTAAAAAAATAAAATCACTATATAGAATTGTAGTGCTAACATTTATCTGAGTAAATTTAGACAAATCTAGTTGAAATCAATTTTACTCTCTTTAAACTGTAATTGAAAAAGGGAAATACTTTTTCTTCATATATCATGAATTTGTTAGTTACTTATGAACCAAATCATTTTCTTAATTATAACAGTGGTATGTGCACCTATCATTTTCTCCTCGAGAAACTCAGAAAAGAATCTCATACATATACTTACGTTGTTAGGGTATATGGCAATTTGCAAAACATTTATGCTACGTTATTTCTATCGTGCAATCCTACACTAAACTTCAAGATGCACACCCAAAAATTATCAAAATTAATTCTGGACTTCTAACTCATTCTCTTTGTCTCAAATGGTTATTTTGTGATAAATTTGATAGCAAATAGATTTTTTCACCCCGTCTTATCATGCAAAAACGTTGCTATAGTGTACGATCGTCAATAAAATTTGTAAACGATCACATGAGAATCTGAGTGCATACTTTGATTAATAACTACGAGCTCGCCAGTGATGTAAAGATATTTAAGTAAGATGACATCTCATATTGATGCATTTCATTTCATGCATTAGCATTTCACTTACCTTTTTTCCATATATCAGACATTAAAAGAAGTAAGTAACATGCAATATTCTGCAACTTGGTAAGATGAAGTGACTTATATTACACCTTGCCCCAAAGAGTTGTTTGAAAAAATTTAGAATCCTATTAAGGATTTTTACCGAATAGAATTTTATGGAAAAAATTTTCCATACATTTTTTTTCCATTTTCCATAACACATTTCAAAGATTTTACTACATTACTCTTTTACTCATAGATTAAACCAACAGCTACTTTTCCTCAATATGAAATCAAAATACATAACACAGTACCACTGATGTTTTAGGATCTTAAACATGAATATACTTTAAAATTAAAAAAAACGGAATTGCAAATGCAGAAAAAATAGCGTTTACAAAGAGAACTAAGCAAACTAAGATCAAATCACCTGAAAGAAGAGGAATACATGCCCGAAGAGAAAAGAAACCTATAAACAATAATAAATAAAAGAGTTGAAAATATGATGAAAATAGAAATAAATTATACATCTCAAGATGATACTATACAATAAACGGTTTTTGATGCCATGTATTATATATTACTTCATGAATTCCATATAACCAATTGGAGATGCGATCTTTTGAATAGCAAACAATCATACCGGCATGTCTCTGAGTTGTAATGTGATTGAAACAAAATATATATAAGTTAGTTGTAAATTCTCACAGACAGCCACAAAAATAAACATCTTGCAATTTTATTTTATATGTTTTTCACGAATTCTATTCCTTGAGACTCTACGTCATACTAACTTTATACAATCCATGTTGTGTAAAGATAGTATGTACTTCATTCAGACTATGAGAATTTAGCAACAATCTGTTATAAGTAACCTGGTTGTCTACAGCAGCCGGTAAGCGACGTGCCGTGCGAATGGAAAATCTGAATCAACTCGTGCAATCGGACCACAAATGCTAGACATTGGTCCTAATTCTTCAAGTATAACATGGATCGAAAAGAACTTAATATACTTGTCTGTCCTACAAACAAAGCCCGTTGTGCCTACAAAGCCCGTTGTACCTCACAATACTTATATAGATTCTAGTATGTATTTAAGAAATGGAAACGCCCTTGTGCTATGGGAAGTTATCTTATATATTCTGCATGTCATTATTTAATTAACGTGTACATATTCTAATTCTACAATAAGTACCTATCGACTTTGTCAACTTTTTAACTCAATCACAACTTCATATCATACATTCGCAAGTAGAGAAAATTTGCTTGGATCAACATTGTACAACAGAGAGAAACAGTGGGTGTGGAAATTACATCATCGTTCTTACTTGTAAGTATTGTTACCGATTTAATATACCAAATGAAATCTATTGATGCCAGTTAGAAATCTATTAAATCTACCCGTGCCAGTTAGATCAGTAACAAGAAAGAATATTTCTTGGACTGTGCTACCAATACTCCCCATACCACATCAATTCTTCTTGGAACAGAATGTTTATTTGGATACGTATACAGTTATTTCCTCATCCGGAAATCCTTATGGATTCTTTCAAATTTAGTGTACTGGCATATGTCCTGCGATCCACAGCATTTTGTAAGAGTTTACTACAGTTCCCATCGAGAAGAGGTAATCATGAAGATGGCGATTAGCATGATTAGAAACTTTGACTGTGCATTCAGATTGAGTAAAGCGATATAACTGTTGGCTGTACCAAGAGACCAAGGTACGTGGAGTCCAATTTACAACCTGCATCTTGTGTTTACGCGGAACGTGCAGTAATCCTAGATGTAGTATACTAATTTTTCTCCAAGATAATGGAGCTCAGGGTATGTGTTAAGGTTTGGGGGCGTTAAGGCAAGAGATGAATACGACGTCTAGTACACGTACGTAGGCTGTTCTCAGCAATAATTGTGTGTAAATAATAACATACATGATGAAGTGCATTATCAATAAAGAAAATGCGGAAGAGGAAGAATGTTCAATAAATTGGAGATCACCTGTGTTTATTTATGATTCAAATGGTCAAAGCTCACTGAGTGGACTTCCATATGAGTGGTCCATTTTGCGGGTAGAGCGAGATGCATGCGTTAGCGTCTGTGAACTCGAAGTCACATCTCTTGTGATCATACTTTTACAGGATACATAATAACTTCGACATCATAATAACTAGAGAACAATCATTCTCTTCTTAATCGGGAAACTCTCGAGCGTGTTATGTAAGGCCTGTATATGTACCTTCAAGAAGGGGTGTTCATGTTCAGTTACATGACGTCCAAGCTAACGTACAAAGCAACAGGCAAAAGGCAATACAATCTGATGTAACGAAAAACTGCAGTAGTAATGATGACTTCAACACAAAAGAAACTGGAGATCACTTCTTTTATACCTCATCACGTACAAGAAATTATCAAAAAAGCACATACTTGCTACTGTCCCTGTACCCGGAGAGATCGAGGCGTAACACTGATTTTAGTGACGGCAAAGCTAGAGTCCTTCCATAGTGACCAGTACTGGGCATTTCACTGCATGTCTTATAGTAGCGTTTGTAAGTCATGCGCTGCAAGAGCAATCTATGTACTTTCGGGGGGGGGGGGAAGGGGGGGTTGATTTCACTCGAATTTGAGCAGCACAATCATGTCTCGTTCACTTGTTGGTAACCCTGAGGAAACCAACCAGAATGAGGAGAATTAAGTCGCAGAAGATCATGAGACAAAGAGTACTTGAACTTACTTTTCCAGTGAAGCTCAGATTTGGAACAACTGGAATTCAACATATGGGGAGGCTTTTGCATAGAAATGTGTGTGGGATACACCGACGTGTCTATAAATAATCTCAGAACAGAAATAGAAAGGAAAATCTACTCTCAAACAACGGAATTCTCCAGATGGTACTCCTAGTGATGTTTCTCACAATCATACTGTAAGTACTTCAACTGACAACAAGGTCAACAAGTCAGGGTTGTCACGTCACGCATGAAGGAATGGAATCTCACCTGGAAGAGCTCATTAGAGAGTACTTCATACTCATCATCAAGTGGCCAAGTGTAGGTGACAGTCCAAGTATTTTCTGCTGCGTCCACGTCCAAGATGTCTATGGCTGAGCATGTCAAATGGAAATATCACACGAGTGGGTCGCCAGTTCAAGGGCCCACCCTCCTCCTGCCATGGCAAATCCTGATTCAGTTCGTGTTGGACGATTACTAGCATTGGACGAGTACTGCAGCTGGACTTGAGAGATCGCGAGACTTGGACGTGTTCTGCTGTCGAACGGAGCATGGTCTAAGGTATGTGATTTATTTGTGGGACACAGCGGACGTGCAGTGCTTGTGATTATTAAGGAAAGGATTGGTCTTCCGTGTTGCATGACTACAGTTCGATGTGGGAGGCTGGTGAACTACCCATTTATGAGAAGTTAAGTGCCTCATTGGACTTTCTGGATGCCAACGCAGTCTTTACAGCCCGATCTCGGAGTGTGCAGCCGTGTGCCACATTTTTCAGGAGTTTGTGAGATGCAGTCCAGGACCGTGTCCAGAACCATGAATGTTTTGAGCCGAAAAGCTAAGAAGAGAATCAGAGAAGGCTTTGTCAGTTCTCCTGTTAGTTTCCAGAAATCTAAAAATGGCTGAAGACTACCCTCCGCGCTTCTCGACCAGAGAATACTTTCCTTCAAAAGTTGATTTTACAAATCCTGTATGCAGATCAACTTAGCGGTTGATCTTCTCTCCCACAAATTGGAACTAGGTAGTGTCGTCAGGGTACTGATGTCATGCAGTCGCAAGCTTATTGACTAAGTAAAAGAAAAGTTTGGTTCTAGACAACTGGTTTCGTATTTTTATTTCGAAGTCAACGACAATTCTATGAGAACCATGGTTCAGGAGGAACAGCAAGACTTCTGGTTCTCCCTTTTTGCAACATCTGCGGACAGACTCATATATCCTGACTCCAGCAGGATGCAAGAACTGTTTGTTTGTTCACTTATTTTCTTCAAGTTCGCTACACTGTTTGTGTTGGAACCAGTGCATCTAGCAGGAACTGCCAAGTGCACATGACATTCTAATATTCCTGCTCAATCTCTGGCCAGGCTCATAAGTTGCGGGACGTGAAACTCCTTGCGCAATTCCGAACTCGTAACTAGGGTAGTTGAAGGTCTATGTGGTCGGTATCTGAGATGGAATGTAAGACAGTCGCTGCAATTAATCTTGTGTCAAAACTCAGCGCTGGCAAATCTATTGCAGTCCAAGGATGTCATGTTCTTCAAGGTCTCGATTACCATACGTGAGAAAACTGACGGGTGATAGAACTTTATTTTCAGTAGAAGACAGTAGAATAGCAGACGGCTGGATGGTTATGTTATACATGATACTGATATGCAACAAAGTGTCGGATGAAAATCGGACACTTTGTTGCAAATCGGTATCATATTCCGTCTGGTTTATAATCTAAAGTAGCTGCTTACAATTCTGCTGTCGGCAGTTCCTCGTAATAACTTGAAAAACAAGGAGCGATGATTAAAGCTGAAACACGCTTATCGACCATGACTATGAGGAAACGTGGAACATCACAGGAAATCTCGAGCAAACAGCTCTGCAGGCCAGACCCTTCATCCTAATAGGAGGAGAACCATTTCGGTCCTATCTAAGAAACTACATCACTGGGCTACTTTTAGATATCCTGGGCGGGGTCCCGGCCAATCTCAGCAAAGAGGTAGAAAAGAATTTTTCATCTTCGATGCAAATTAACGAGACAAACTGCATCTAGGTTTGTATATGCCTTGTCTCAAGGCTCGAAGTACCAGTTGCATTCCCAACGGGGTCTGGTGCCAGCACCCAGCTTTAAAAGACGAGCCTGTGTGTAACAACGAGATTGTATGTGATGTACCAACGATGGCCAACCGATTCTGTCCATGAAATCATGTATTCCTCAAAGCCTGCTCAGCTGTACTTCTAGGTCGTGAGATGAAGAATTAAACTTTTGCTAAAGTCTCTGTCGGATGCCAGCTTTTATGTAGCTGGAATTAAATTTCTGCACAGATGTCAGTCTTGTCTCAAAAAGATGGATTCATTGAAAGCTGGCAGAGGTGGAAGGAGAAAGAGAATGCTGGAATGGAAGATTCAAAACATTCAAATACCTTTACTGAACGTCAGGACTGCCAGCGGCTACAAAACTTAAGTTTATACTGGCGCCCGGATTTCTGGTTGTCTTTTCGGTGCAATTGAAAATGGGCTGTTCTAGTCAGTGCTCGCTTCTTTTGCTCTCAGAGTAAGTTCGGCAATCTTATAGAGTTGTCGCGGAAAAGCTGCATAGAAAAGAAGCTTCGTGCCACAACCGTATCTTGACCGGACTGGGTGAATCCACCTCAGAGCATTGGATCTTTATCACAAGAGAAAACTGCATGAGACTGCGTTCCGAGACAGCTCATGCGTTCAGCATGCGATTGCACGAGGCGTGATCAGAGGAAGCCCCGATCCACGCCGGGTCTGGGTGTATATGAAGCAAGTAGGATTTTCGCGCCCGCTGTATCTGTATCTACTGCGGTCAGGTTCGGGATAAGACCTGCTCGACACGGTTCAATGATTTAAAGCAGCGGTGTAAGTCCTGCGCCCTCAACGGCATATGGATAAATGTGGGTGAAATGTCCACGTGTGGCGGAGTATTCAAGCGCAGACAGTCCAGATTAGGAACGCCGACTTCCACCTCACTGTCCACAAGGCCAAAAAGAAATTCTCAAATAACCGCATGGTATCTTCTTGACTGTTTCGGATGGCCGCGACGGAGGTCCATGATCGGCAGTTATGCCTGCCTCGCCTCAGCGGGCAGTCATGTCTTCGGAATATACTATAGCGTTTGAATTGCTGGACTGCTCGCAGGCCATCGAGCGCGCATGAACCCTTGGATTCGGGCGCCCCCGAGGACCCGTGAACGCAGATAAGGTCGCCCCCGCCTTGACTCGACACTCACTGGTTGTTTTTTTAGACGATATAAAAGTCTAGGGTTTCAAGTTCCTTTTCTTTCGCTTTCCGCCGGGTCCTATTCATTGCTCGCTTATCGGGAGGCTCGAGAAGGAGCACGGGGAGCAGATTCACACCTAATCAAGATCAGGGCCCTGATGCGGAGCGAGGCCCCAGCACATTTGCTACCTCTGACCGGACGAAATCTGTAGCGCCTTCTATTCACTGCAGACGATGCACAATACGCTGCAGCAGTGCCCAAGAAGGCGAGAGAAGATCCAAGGTGCAAGTAGTGCCTTCTCCGCAGTGTCTGTCTGAGTTGACGCACAGATTCTTGTTTCGACAATGGGACTTCAAGCAGACCATGTGCACATTTGGCATCGACAACAAAACAAAACCAGTAGATTCAACAACCTGCTGTGAAGACAAACCAGTCTATGCGTGTCGATGCCGCGATCGAACAGGTTCTGTGCAAGAATTTGCTGAAACTGCAACACATTATCAAGCTTTCCAGGTAAGAACGACATACCTGTTATTCACAAAGTACGCTCGGCGATATTCCGATGCATCTATCGTGCGCACCAGGCCAGCTCTTCCAAGTACATTGAAACTGGTGCCAGGTGGGACCGTTTTTTGATTTGAATGTCACATAGATATGCTCAAGAGATCAAGGGACGACAACCGTCTTCCCTAATCGCCTTTCCCTGGGCGCAGTTCTTTTCCCCCCTCCCTTCAATAGTGAATCTCGCGCGCCCATTTATCGTTTCGAACACACTCAAAGAATGCCGTGAAAAACAGGAGCCAGGCCCAGTCATTAATTCCAATTTAATTTAGAATCTGAGCATGCCCACGCATAAGCGGTTCACGAATGGAGAAGCATTTGTTCCTCATATTGCAGAAACAAGATGTTTGTCCTCCTGTGAGCACGTTTGGTCTGTGTCTCGCGTTCTTCGAACAGTTCTTTATAAGCGGCCGCTAGAGGACAAGCCTTGTGGGGAGGAAGATCGCATGTCATTCGGCTATAAACAAGCAATATACTAAATATACCAGCGTAAAGGACAAAGCTTTGAAGCTCAAGAAGGATTCGAGGCCCAGTGAATATCTGCGCTAGAATATACTCATTACAAAACAAAGTTTTCAGTTGCCCATGTTTTTGAGCTCAGATGGAGTTCAAAATGTGGCGCTGCGATCGAATTGAATTTCGATCGGATAACCGTAATGCAGATCGGGAAAAGAAAACAGCAGCAGCATGGGACTGTGCACTGCTTACATTACATGTCGTGTGAAATCATCACTTCCAACGGCCAGAATCTCAGTCAGAGAGAGAGAGAGAGAGAGGGAGAGAGAGATTGAATTGAGCCAGCAACAGGAAAAGTCTGATGAAAACAAGTGATCATATGTACAACCTGTGAATTCGCAAGATGCTTACGTTTAGAATCGCAGGCACTTTTACTTGTACCTATTCAGGCGGTGGTGGAGGTGACTGTTGAGAGGTGGAAATAGAAGAATGCCCCACCAATGCCCCAAAGCGAAGGGATCAAGTGAATGTAGCACACAAATGAAATGTTCAAGGTTTCAGAACTTCGAGAACATTTGTCTGCACCAAAACTGCATCCATTCATTCCGGGTGGTTTTCATGTCGTCAAAGTTCGGAAGAGGCACACGAGGCACAACTATACAAACGAGAGAAGAAACTGCTGATCTCAGAGAACGCTCTCGTCGAGTGAATTTATCTCGTCAACGGAAAGATGCTAGCTAGAGCTGCCGTTGGTTCTGTTTAGATGCTAGGCTGACCCCACAGTTACGAGTTGGGGCACCCCTCTATTGAGAAACGATGCCACCAACCAATGGTTCCGTTTGGATAGTATCTGTACTACATGCATCTCAAGCATTCAAGTCAATGTAGACCAATAGAATGAGCACGCCTATCAACATGCCAGCAAAGTGATCGCAAGTCAGATAGAATTAGAAAAATGAAATAGGTCCACCAGACATACCGGAAAAATTTCTCGCCTTACAAGGCTCGGGTTTGGGCATGCGATGCTCATGTCTGGCAGATGCTCTTCTCGATCGTTGAAGTTGGTCAGGAGAAAATGACTTTAGTTTGTCCAGCAGGGATCTGTCATAAGCATTTTTTGTTTTATGCTGGCAAAAACACAGTACCTATGTAAAGGTGTCAAATCTTGAATAGCAGATTTTCTGGACCTATTTTCCATACATACATTATATATAATAGCGCAACGAACAGTGCTGTGTCAACTGAAACCCTTACAGACACACGTCTAGGCAGGGCCCCTCACAAACCCATTCCAGCTGTTAGCGCTTTCTTTTTCGCGAACCCTGGTCCAAGAGAAATCGCTGTCACTGAGAGGTCCTTTTTCTCCTTTCTTTCAGTTGAGATACAACATGATGCGACCTCTACTGCTCAGTCGCAATCATGTCCTTGTAATCCTGGTCTATTATTATTTATGCACCAGCAGCTAGGACTAGTTAGTTAGTTGTTCGCCTGTGCCTGCAGATAGTGATGTCGAAGTTGCATATGCATGAATCGCAGCGGCTCCCAGGGCTCATATAAACTTCTAGAAAACGAGTGGTACGCGACCTCGCTTTTGACCACCTTCAAAACACGCACTCGGCTGACTCGCTGACTACGCTGATTAGCTTTAGTGATTCCGACGATACACTAAACAACGCGCGAGATCTCGACATGTCCAACTCTCTAACTAACAAGACTGGGGCTTTCGGCGACTGGGTCGGTAGTACGTTGGCGGTACGCTTTTTTTCCGCGTACCCCATGGATCTGGTTCAACGACGACTGTTCGTTCTGATCGAAACTCCACGGCTACGACCCGAGTAGCTTAGCTCTAGGGACCTGCTACCAGCACTCACCTGCCGATCGCCCACTACCGGCATTCGAAGATCCAGGGAGGCCGGGGCAGAGCAGGCCGGGGCGGGGCGGGGCGGGGCGGAGAGGCGATTCAGGAGAGAGGGGCGAAAGCAGGTACGCGTTTGGTGGTAAAAGCCACTTAACGTCGGGATCCTTTTGAGCGCAGATTCAAGACAGGAACCACCCGGAATAGCCATCCCGATGTCCACGCGGAAGGAGGAAGAT
The DNA here is from genome assembly GCA_037833965.1 of Marchantia polymorpha subsp. ruderalis. NCBI lineage: Eukaryota > Viridiplantae > Streptophyta > Marchantiopsida > Marchantiales > Marchantiaceae > Marchantia > Marchantia polymorpha. The sequence continues at coordinate 15,280,338 of AP031357.1, forward strand.
GCCCGGCCTCTATGCTCGAGTGCACACTGATGCATGCTGGTTACGATGGGACGATGGACGACGGGGACGGGGGCGGGCACGGGGAGGAGGGTAGCAGTTAGATGCAAGAAAACTGTAGGGCCAGTGCAGCTGCTTCTCTTTTATTTCAGCAGGGATATGATGATTACCTCAACTACTTGTAACTAGCGACATAGCAGCCTTTTAAAGTATGACTACCGCAAGGAGGAATCCAACCACTTTATGAGGCTCTGGTAGGACAAGAACACTGAAGCACTGGTGCAGGCGGAGGGAGGGAGGCCTCGACATCGCTGTCATGAATAGGAGAAACTCCAATCGGAATCTCAGCCAGCCGTGTTCGTCATGTCAGGTCCTGAAAAGACCTGAAAAGATATATGTGGAAACAGGATCGAGCAGCCTTCCTAAAGTGGTCAGATTGAGGGACCGCTTGAGGGTTGAGTTGCAGAACAAGACAAGACCAAGTTGGATTGTACTGTTAGAACATGCCAAAAAGGCCTTGGCTCAATGTGCTCGGCGCCCATGTGAGAAATGAAAAGCTCTCGCCAGTGCACGTCGTACGACGGATAAGATCATCGTAAGAAGCCCTTGCACCAAGAAATTTGTAAAAGCTCTACAAAAATCAGCCGATTATCTGCGTAATCTTATCACCTGTCTACAATCTCCATCTCAACGAGCTCTTTTGAGATTCTAACCCAACCCCCCCTGCTGTCCTCCTCCTCCCCCATAAATTCCGCTTTAGCCATGTTGTCCCTCTATGTGCCCTTCGTCTTCCCCTTCAGCCTCCGCTGTCTTGACAATGCAGCTATTCCTTGCAAGCAGGGGCTGCTCTTCGTGTGGTTCACCTTGGTCATCCGTGTGGGTTCACCCTCGGAAGATACGGAATGATGGGCTCAACAGCGTCACGCCCTAGCTCAGCTCTCGGTTCGAGGTCTAGAACGTAGTAGTCGCGATTCAAGAGTCCGCTAGAGCCAACCGTAGCCAGCATGCATTGGCGAGAGTCCTGGGAGAGGCGCTAGCTTTTAATCCCATCTCGCTTGTTCAGTTGTCCCATCCTTCGTCGGCTCCTCAAAATGATTATAGAGGTAGATCCCTAAAGAGCAAAGCCTTGCGCAAGCAAGGATTTGTCAGAGCTTGATTTATTGATCCTCCCCCACGCAAGCTTCGGACGCAACGTTCCTCCGCTCGCCCCTCCCGCGCGCTTTCCCTCTCTCTATTTCAGTTGCAGGCACACGGTCGAATCGGACATCCACAACATGCTCACGTTTTCGCAGAGCACCGCACCCACCCACACGTGCACCATTCTTCGCTGCTCTCTCTCTATCTCAACATTTGGCGAGGGTTGAGAAGGGAAGCAAAGGATCGCTGCACTGTTAGGAATTTGGACAGCCAGCCTGGCCTACAGTCTCTCATAACAGGACTGTCTTGCCATGTGCTGCTTCTGCGACTTACATGTTGCACGTTTCAGTATTTATACTTACCCACCTCCTCTCTGCTTTCATCCACTTAGATCTTCCAACTTTGCTGAGCTCTGAGACCCTCAACTCGGCTCAATGTTTGGCTAAGTTCGTTTCCGCTTTGTCAACTCCCTAGATAGTTTACTTACTTGTCTGTTTGAGCTAACAGACCCCGCAGCTCGTCTTGCCTTGTCTTTAACATCGGGAGAACATCTTGTATGGTCTCCTTCCCAACAGGAGCATGTCGCTGTGAGCAGATTGTCGTTCGCGACGTGAGATAGATGCGCACGCACGCGCGCACTCTGAAGCACACCCGCAGCAGCAGCATGCGCTGGGGTTCGTAGGGCTGGCTCATTGGCTCATAAACTCCCCTGACGAGAGACCTTTACAGGAAACAAGATCGTACCATCCCCGATACAGATTCGGATGCTCAATCAATTTTTCTCTTGAAAATGGGTTCTCATCTGCTATCTCCTTTGCTTCTACAAGCTATACCTTTCATGACTCCCTATACTCTGTGAAAGCATGAATTCCTATAGCTTGTATTAGCAAAGGAGGTAGCAAATGAGGATCCGGGCCCCTAACGCAGGTGTTAACGTTTCTGTGGTGATCGACCTGATGTCCTCAGCTCGAGGATCAAATCTTCATGAGCATTGACTACACGTTTGTTGCTCTGAACTCTTTCCATTCATGTCCAGTCAGATCGCCCACAATCCTCAGTTGTATTCGAGCAAGAGAGATTAACGTTTCCTGGATTGAGCAATTAGGGATTCGGTCCCCGCATGTGTCACAATCTAGATCTGCTCAGGTGATTGAGAGCTCACAGCTTAAGATCCTCCGATGACTTCGACGGTAGACGAGGTTTTAGTATCACCCTCGCGATCACAGTTTTGTTGCAGCATCTTTTCTGAACACTGCCTAAACTAGAACGTGAAGGAAATGTGAAGAGGTCGGGTATAGAATCCAGTGATCCTGAAATTCTTGCCGTCTTAGCTTCTAACGCTGTTGTACTCTGATATAGCAAAATGCGCGTGTCTAAGCCGATGTGTTTCGTGGTGTTGCATATTCCGAGGGGATCGAACTTCACGAAGATGGATATTGCACGAAGTGTGCAAGGTCATGAGGTTCTGAGAGTTGCCTACGGAAGTGAAGTAAACCTGAGATGGCACCTGCGTCGTGCCTGTCTTCTGGTAGAATCGTACAAGGAGGATGGTTCAACAATTAGATCGTTCAAGGACTGTGCGTTCTCCACATTCGATGACGATCACCAGATTTGGCGGTGTGGATTAGGCTAGTGGTCGGTTGTTTCTCACGACATGTGCAGTAATAAGTAACGTAGCTGCGTCTTCGATCTCCCACAGTTTGCCAGATCGTTTCTGTATTATGCTCAGCCCGTGCAGCTGAAGAATGTACTCATCTTCTTTCAATGAAATCAAGGAACTTTTTGGCCGAAAGTAACTCTTCTTCTTATACAAACGACAATCCGGTTTTTTCTGGGATCAGAAATTCAAATCTCACTCACGTGCGCACAGCTTGTCCATCGTCACGCTTGCTTAGAAAGGCGTGACCTAGGAAGAAAAGAACACTCTGCTAACGAAATCAAAAAGGTGGAATGTACAGATGATCGAAGAATATAAGATCGCAGAACACATGACGGACGAAACATCCTCGCCCCAGACAAAAACCGTTGCCATGTGCCAACCTCCTTTAGAATCGCGGATGACAATCTGATCGACCGAAGTCTACAAAACCTCGGGCCACAATCTGGAGAAGTGATCTAAGATCGCTGACCTTCGACAATTCCTTGGACGCTGAACAGTCGCACATTGCAGCTGCGTATTTTAGGGCACTATTCAGATGTATTATGCGCAGCGAGCGCTTGCGGATAGTGCAACATCTCGCCCGGATATAAGGCCGGGATGGATGATGACTAGATTTCTTTCCGGATCTGGACATTCACATCTGACGAAAATAGGCATGATAGGTCAATACCCGCTCAGCAGCACAGGAAAGGCTAAGTTACCCTTCGGATTTGAATTTAGTACGGTACATGTAGCTCTATAAAACTGAGAATAATTGCCCTCGTTGGAACGCCCAATACTGTCTGGTACACCGTAACTCTGACACTGGCAAGGGCTCACAACCGTTGCATCATGGCAGTTTCTAACGAGGAGGCCCATGCCCGAGAGGTAAAATCTGCGGAAATCGCCACGGCTTTTTACAGAAGTGCCAACAATCCACAGCTGGTGTATCTGATCCCTCAGTGCTTGTCGAGGGTCAGTGAATGAAATTGGTAGAATAGGCAATAGTGCGTAGGGTTGCACAATTTTTGTTGCTCATGCTGATCAGGGGAGTGTAGTGTAACAAGCTAGTGGGGACGGCAGGGGCAACTTTATACAGCGTACTTCCACTTTGACAACTGTAGAGTTTTATCTACTGCACAAAGTGTCAAAACCAGAATAGAAAAGATGTACTGTAGACAAAATTATTTCAGACAAGGTCTGCTTCCATAAAAGGCAAATGACGAGAGGCATGACATCAAAACCAGGACACACGGTAATGACGCACAACGTGGCCGAGTTTGAACCTTCGATACTTGTTGAATGCTCTGTCATCAGTTGGTTCTGGACGATTGACCGATCGCAACCGGCCACGTTTAAAACAATGATCAGGAGCTTCAAAAAGCTGGCAAAAGCCCGAAATCTGTGAAGCTCGTTACTTCTCATTCTGTCCCCGTGATCTGTAAGACCCCCAAAGTATATGCATACCGGTAACCAACTACTGGCTCTTCGCCCCGAAGGATCTGCCTCTGGAGCGCGTATGGAAGGTGCCGGGAAGGCTTCAACTACTACAAACCGAGGAGTTGCACCAAAGAAAACGCCTGAAGGTTCGTGTGTTTCTTCAAGATATGTCCTCTTGTTCTTCTTGGCGGATGGCAGGCACACCAGGACGGTGTTTGCTCCTCCTGCGCAGAATCCGTGTTTTTAGGCTCTGGCATCCTTGTCGGATATGTTTATAGGGTGAAGTCAAACTTGCATGAAGTCATGAATTGGTCACTGTCAGATTGCATTGTTGGTTAACACCCTCCAAAACGGGATTATGCGATTATGATGGGAGGAAACATTTGTATTCGACCCTTGGATTACAAATGCTGCGGCATCGAGCCGTCCGATGACTCTGCAAATTGGCGCCGAGAGCATGTTTAGAGGCTTGCCTCGTTCTGCTGGTTCGGAAGAATCGGAACGGATCGAGAGGCATAAAACGAGAAGTTGGTGAGTGAGTCATAAAATCCCTTTTGCTTTCAATTTGCAGATTCAGTTGCCAGGGAATCGGATGACGCTCTCGCACTTGCCATTCGGTGACAACTCCTGAGCGGTGCCGTCATCAGCCTCTGCCTCAATCATCTTCTCTTGATGGATGGGAAGGAACACGACTCCCTTTTCCAAAACAAAACAATATTTCTTGCGTCCTCACCAGGAAGCTCGCCCTTCCGCCCTCCACTCCCCCTCCCCGTCCGCTCTGCATACGAGAGCAACGATCTGATTGATTAATTGGCTGCTTGCCTTGTCACACTTGGTTGGCTCGACCTGTCCTTATCACACCACCCCATCCTCCAAGCTCCTAAAGAAAGGTTGACTTTTCATTGTTCCACTACTTCCAGACTCCAATCCACTCCGCATGTTTTTCTAATCCTGACTCGGCAGATTTAGTTGCCCTTTATTAATTGCAACTCCCAGCACGAGACATGGTAGTTGGGACTTGGAAGTTGGGATTGCAGTTTCCGCTCATGATTGTCGAGATTGTGATTCTTGGACCGGATCACTTCTAGGAGTTGGGGATTCATCGGATCGCGCTTTCTAAATCGAACCGAGCGGATCAAATTTCGTGCATGGTGAGCTTTGGATGCGTTTTTTTAGGCCCTTCCGATACGGGATGGCAGTTGAGTTTGGGAAGGATTTCCTTATCGTTCCATCAAGTATTTTCGTTTCCATATCTCTTTTGGTTAATTTTTCAGTCAAATTTGTCATAATACGAAAAGATATTAATTATCCATTTCCTTGACTTAAAGAATGGATAATTAATTTCAAACAAAGAAACTGAATTTAGGGTGCATTATGAAATGATTTGAAGTAGCTACGGACTGCACCATTATCTTTGTACTTCTAATTTTTATGAAAAAGATATAATTATTAAAAAAATATAAAATAAATACAAATAATGTCTCTATAAATCAATTTGACTTTTCAAAATTCTATAAACCCTCGTACAGAAAATGTATATCATCATGTGGAAAGTAATTCAGATTGGATAGAACATTAAGAGCCAATTTTGTCTATCTATAATTTTCTTAAATGTATAAAGTATTTAAATTCTTCTACCATATATTGATTTTCATAAAAACATAAATATTAAAAGTAGAAAGTTCTTCAATAGTCATATGAGCATAAAAAGCAAATTCAATCTTTGAATAAACCAAATGACATGGAATATAAAAATATTAGATTCATTAATATATATTTTTACCATTTTTTGTTTAAAAATGATAAAAAAATCATTGTACTATACTAACATGAACATATGGAAGTAAATTTTGTATTGAAAAATAAAATATTCATATTTAGTAGTTAATCAAAATAAATAAAATTTATTTAATCTTTGAAAATATGATTACAGGAAATATAAATATATTGAAAATTTTATTATCAATAAATTTACTTTATATTATTAAATTTTATTTAAATATTTTTAAAATTATCAGATATATAAGAAAGAATTATGAGTGAAGTTTATAATTTATATTTTTTAAAAATAAAATTTTATTTTATAAATTAAAATATATATTTTAAATTATGAATGAATTAAATTTAAAATATAAAGATTACATATTTTTTGAAATTATAAACTTCATTCATAATTCTTTATTATTAATTTGAAATTTTAATATTATAAAAAAAATTTAATATAAATTTAAAGAAATATATTTAATAAAATACCATATAAAGTTAGATTTCAAGATGGTTGTGAGAATATGTATAAAAGTAAATTTGATTTCTTATCGTCAGAAACTTATCCGATATCATTGTTTATTAATGCTCAAGTGTATATACTGGTTGAGATTTTATAGAAAATGATGTAGACATATGTCAGCAATCATCACCTTTCAGAAACAAGACAGTACCACTTTTATAGGATACATCAGTACGTTTTGACTTTGAGTCTCGAATGAAAGCATTTCGAGATAGCTAGGTAACTTTACCACTTCATAACAATTGATATAGTAATGCTTTAGATATGATGAAGATGTCACAAACTATTAAAAAAAGCCAGAAAGTTCATTGAAAATCATTTTGCTTATTTATGTTCAAGGTGGTATTGCAGACAAGGTTGCAGGTATACCAAAATTAAGCATTGATTTGCTAGACACCTAGTTGACATCGGAAAAAGTACAATTTTAACAATTGCAGACGTGTTCGAAATATAAAAGTTATTTTACGAGTTTCCATGAGAAGGCATGCAATGAAGTAAGACGCACTGCAAATTTTATTTCTATTTTTTGCAAGGTTAAAAAGTCAGGCTCTCTACCACGCGGTTCCATCATCGGGAAGAATTGGTGTGTACCGCATTTGAGGAGAATTAAAGGACACATTGACTTGCCTCTTGAGGACTTTTATATTCCAAACAAAGACCAAAAGATATTTGACTGACCGGGTGGAGTCGGGAGTACGTTCCAGTGAACACAACTGGTCGACTCGCAGACTTGTTCAGCGTCGTGAGGCATAAACCCAGGTTCTTGGCCAGGCTGAGAATAGCACAACGGGTTCTCGCCATCCGCGTGATTCCAGGAAAGACCACGGGTCGTGCGACTCCCTGGACCCCCGGCTTCACCGTTACACCCGTCGAACGTTAGCAACGGAGACGTTACGACCGTCCGACGTTGGTGACAGAGACGAGGATCGCGCGCATTGTGATTCGCTCACATGGTCTGCGCCGTAATGCGGAAGCCGTGGACAGTTGACGGAGCGAGGTGAATCAGTTGGCTAAGTTTAAGACTGGGGTACCGCGTACATCCACAGCAGTGCGAAGCGGACCAGAGTCATCGGCGGGTCGGACCGGGGCCAGGGCGCGGGGGCGGGCGGGCCGATGATTGATGCTTTGAGAAGGAGCGGGGGACGCGGGGAGTCTATTTGAAGAGGCTCAGAGAGCTGTCTTGCGCTGCGTTACATGCGTGGCGCGTAAAAGTACTGCGATGGCGAAGCGTTAGACTTGTGCTGATGTGATGGTCGCGGAGAACTGGTAACCCGCCCTGCTTGGAATTTGATGAATGCAAAGCTGCAGGTTTCCACGATGCACTGTGCAAGACGAATGTCGCATGTCGCGTTACATAAGCAGCCTGAGGACGTTCGGATCATGAATGAATGGATAGATGAGGGCAGTAGTGGAGTTACATAAGTCGTATCGAACCATAGCGCGCTCGTCGTTGTTTCCATCTTCAGGTGCGTGCGTATCTAGAATGGCCGCATGGGGTGCTAGATGCGGACACCGTACGGAGGTTTGATGAGACCGAAGACTGAGAAGTATTTCATGTACAGAGGTACAGACTGTGTGTAATGCTGTTTCCATTAAACATGAGATCGATTTGGTGTTCATGGTTGGATCTTCGAGCTCCTCGGAGTGAACGTTTATCTGGCGCGGAGCTTGAGGACTTCCGTTTGATTTGCACGACCGGCTTGGAGGCCTGGTAGTACCCGAATTGACTCGGGCGGCGGTAAAGAAACGCATGGAAGTTTTTGTGTTATGATTGTGATGTTTGCAGATCGACCGGTCTACCAAAGATGTGTATTGTGATTGTAGTGATGGCTGACAACAGTTAGCCTTCTTCCTTGATCAGACACTAGAGATGAGCCACACAGTAGGTGAATGAACTGGTCATTGAACTGCTTGATGAATACAGGAACAGAAACCAAGTTAGTGGAGGGTTGTGTACCTGGCTTCAAGCGCATGATTATCAGCTGAATAGGGTGAGGGCTGAACGCGAGGAAGCCATCGACGCCCGGAACCAAATATTCTCAAGATATTGACAAAGATCCATAGATCTGTCAACTGCGGAGCTACCGATTTCAACATTCAATCGTTTGGGTCCTATAAGATTCGGTCTCTTGCCTCGGAACATCGTGGAGCTTTGAACATTTTCCCATATCATCGCTGAGTGCCGTGAGTAGTGCAGACTTGTATACATAACGTCAAACATTTTTTGAATCCCCGCGATCTAAGCCGTGGGTTTCTTTTGACAAAAAGTGACTTAATTCTTCACTGTAACTTCAACGGTTCAAGAATTTCATAAAACTTGATAGTCTTTTTGGAGAATGAAAAGCAAAAAAAATATTATCTCTCAAAGCGTCCGCGTTTCGTCGACGCAACGGGAGTAATTGCAAGAAAACATCCTAAACCGCCACAAGCGGGAATTTCAGATCCGCGTATAAGTGAAGACACCTGAATTAGGGTATCGATTGGGTTTCAAGTGCTCACTCAAATATGTGTGTGAGCATGTGCTTCCAGTGGGTACATAGCGATGCACGGATCTGAGAAGCACAGTGTGTGCAGACACATTTGCATACAGTAAAGGAGCTGTGGAATGACTGGCAAGGCAACGGGTCACCTAGGTCTCAAATCATGATCAGCGCGAGGCGACAGTTGGGCCCATTGAAAGCAACTAGGCGAGTCAGCTAAAAAATTAATAGGAAACTATTGAACGACTGCAATAACTGCAGTCCAGCGACGGGTACTGCGGAGGCGGCCGTGCTGGTCGACCTAGAGATCTGGGGAGCCGACGAACATAATCCACTCCTACAACTGCCATGGTTAATTGCAGCAGGAAGTCAATTGCGCAATGTGCCTGACACCAAGTCTGAAATTTTACTGTACGATTGTGCACCCAATGGACTACTGACGTGAGTAAATGGGCTCAATTAAGCACTGTGTTGGTCTCTTTAGGTTCGTGATCCTGGACTCGACCGAATCAAGAGAAGATGATCCAAATCTCTTCTTTCGGGCTGGATCCAAGAGATCATCAAACCCTCTCATCCTTGTTCACCATGCAGATATTGTTTTTGATAGTTCAGAGTTTCAAGTATTATTGGGATCTTTTGCAAGCGATGCGAAGTAAAGTGAGGAAAGAGAGAAAAGCGCGACTTTCTTTTTCCTCAAATCATGTGGTGAATTTGCATATGCAGTGGAATCATTCAAGTCTCGGGGCATCATGTCTTCATCGCCGCAATCTTCAAGAGGGAAGTCAGATCCCAGCTTCCACAATTTCATCGAGGAAGAGTTAAGGGCCGGGTCGACTACCAGGAGCAATTCGGAGCTAGATGCAAAAGATGCCCAACGCAGTCAGGAAGAAAGGCTGAAGGATCTTACATGCAGAAGTGCTGATTGTGATTCGATTCGGGCCTCCGATGAATTGCACGGAGAAGCCTCGACAATACCGGCACCTACGACTAGCAGTCCACCTCATCGCTCCATCGCCACTGCAAATGAAGGTTCAAGAAGCTACAAAGAGGATTATACTAATCTGCATACTTGGGACGTCGTCAGACAACAGCTGAGGAAACTCAGCACAGCGTTCGCTGATTGGAACAACCGACGTACGCTGAAAAGAATATGTGCAAGTTCGCAGGTTTTGCGCACGTACCATGATTCGTTCTTGTTCGGTGTTGTTCCCTTCTCCATACAAGCGAGAAGCAAGCTCAGGGCTGGCGTTGTCGGAGTGGGGTGGCACGTGGTAGGTTCAATTTGACTCCTATTTAATCTTGAACAGGATAGACGTCGCACACTGTGCATAGATTTTTGCCGCTTTCTCAATGGGTCCACAATTATTAACAATCAAGGACAACGATGGTTCTGAATTGTCTTGTAATAATTTTCATTTATTCCCAGTGAATTACTGATGCACTGTGTGGGTCACATTTGCCCCACAAGGTCGGTTTGTAGGTCCAGCGCTTTTTTGTTTTGGAATCCATTCGTACCAAGTATTAGGGGCTCGGTAGGTCGAAAGTGGTTTAGAAGTCTATATTGTCCCATCTCTTTGTGAACCTCTGATGTCCAATTTCTAGGTTGGAGCCACATTAGAGGGGACGGTAGTCTAATACAAATTAGTTGCGGCAAGAAACAGATTGACAAAAATTCATCTAAATTGAGACAAGTGCTTTATCTTCTCTGTTTCTTTGTCGTAGGGTCCTCTAATTATGTGATTTCATGTTCTTTCGGTCAGAAATGCAAAGCAGTGAAGGATCTAGAATTACGTTCTCCCAGTCTAATCATGCTTTTACTCCTCGCCTCGCTCATTTAGGACAAATACAAGAAACGCCGTTCCGATGGGTCTAGAGAAAACTTCCAATTCAAGCAAGCCCAGCCAGCTTGGTTCATTATATCGATCTTTTCATAGAACCGGAAAGATAGCTCCTATCCAGTTTTAATATCTTTCCGGATTGAGGGACGACTTTGTTAAAGATCTGCCCGGCGTTCAAGAACACTCTACTCTAATCACAGGCGTGGGTCTGTCTATGTAAGTAGCAACGTAGGCTTTCAATACCCGTCAAAATGAGAAGAAACGTGTGTCGATTAATTACCTTTTCCTTCCGTAGACAAAAGGAACGAAGATCACTCTACTAACGGTTGCCAAAGTAGCCATAAGTAATCGTGCAAATATTGTGAAGTAGAAAACTATTGTGATGGGTCTCAAAAATGAGGCATGATTTCGAGCAGATGCTACTGGCAAATTTGTCAGACCCGAAGAGACGACTCTAATGATTTAGCATATTAGAGGGAGATCAAACTAGAAAGATCAAGAAAAGTAGGAGGTTTAACGCCATATTGTCTGGTATAGACTATTGTGTGATGCTCACTGTAACTGCTGACTTGAGTAGGTAAGTTTCGACACACTAATTGAATGTTTTGAGCGGAATGCTTGAGTGTTTAACAGCCTTAAAAAATGTTGTTATTATTTTGCACGTTCGTTGTCTCAATTCTGTTTGCTTCTCCATCTGTTAAGAATGTTGTTTTCAGCTCAAGCCAGATGCTTGTTTCTGTTTGCACATTGGGAACCAGGAGAGCCAAGTCTCGGAAATTCTTCAGTAAGACGCTTTGGACTATCGATGAAATCAACGCAGCCTTGGCTTCAAGATTTTGTCACTATTCTGCTGATTATTCTCATGGCTTGTGCAGAGTTTAACTGACTCGGCTAACTTACTACTCCCATGGTGTAAACCGTTCTCAGCTTTACACCGAGTTGATTCTCAAGATTTTAGCTCTAGGAGCACCGAGAGATAAGTTTCAAAATAATTGCTATTTGAAACAAATGACTGATGCTTTTTTTGTTACAACTTTGTTGCTTTTCTTGCTAGTTTTTTTCATTGGTGAAGCAAAGTTTGAAAGATCGGTGAACAAGAAAGTTTTGTTCAGTTTAACCCGTTTTAGGTTTACCGTTGGTACTAACCGATCGATGTCTCCAACGTTGTATTTTGTCAATCTGTGATGCTTCTTGAGGAAAGCAATCTGCCTAATCTCGACCCATTCTCAGTATCGTCTGGATTTAGAAAGCACATGTCGAATCTGTCAAATTAGGTATGTCTTACAGAACTATCAAATCCTGGCTCATGAACCAGAGTTTTTTATTTCCTGTAGAAACCAAGAAATGTACAACGTACTGCATCCTGTTGTATTGTCTTGAACTACTCTAGTAGGTCGATTGCCACGGGTGATATTTGGTAGTGATGTGAGATAACGTTGTGGCCTTTGCACATGTGTTTTCACTCTGTTTGCCGCTCAGTGAGGTTGTGGTTTTTAGAAAATTGTATATTGTGGATTCAAACTATCGATACCAAATACTTCATCGCTAGCAAAGACAACGAACTCTGTTCACAGCTTCCAACTGTTTCAGTAACCACCTCTGTCGGTTGTTGTACCTCTCTCTGGTATGGTCATGAAGACTGTATTTCAAAATTAATTGTCCAAGGAGTGACTTTCTTAGCCTTTTGAATGTCTTAGGACCTGATCATGAAGTACTGGAAGGATGAATTTCCATGCTTTAGAGAAATGTAGAGGGAAAATAGAAAACCTTCAACTCTCTTTGTGATACCTATTGTGTAATCATCCTAGTATGTCCGAAGCACGTGACTATCTTTGTGGACACACTACGAATGAGTCTGTGACATCCTCGAATGTATAGAACACACGATCCTGGTCAACACATCTTGGAGGCCGCTAAGTTTAATAAATTGGAAAGTTGAAGTTTAGTAGTAGCAAGATAGATCGCAAAGTGGGTAACTGTTATGCTGCTGTTGGCTTATTTGAAGATGTTCTACTATTCTCTGCGGAGACTGCTGGTAACGTTGCTGATCCTGTTGGTCTCTGTCTCCGTTGATGTTAGGCCCCTAGAAAAGTACTTCTCTTCCTCTTTGTCTTCAATGATTCTCATGCTTCAGTAGAGCTTAGCTCTTACTGTGAGGAATTTTTGGACCAGCATATTTCTTGGAACAGGGCTGATACTTCTTGGATAGTATACCTGAAAATAGTTACTCACGAAGTCACAAAACATCAGTTTGTTGCCGAAATTTGAATGTAGTGACATCTACTGATGCTGGAGTTGAGTTTTTGAACTTCTGTATTTCTGAAGTGATTCTCTGTATCCTGTCACATATTTTCTCATTAAGGGCGGTTATAGAGAACAGCACAAAAAGTTTTGTAGTTTTTTTTTCTCACCAAGTTACCCCACATGTTGCATTATCCTGTCCGGATATGGTAGGTTGTCTTCTGAACATGAACTCGTGATGTTGGTGGTTGGAGCAGTTGGAATTCACGCTTGCTCTCATGTCTGGTGTTCTCTACGTTTACTCCACGTAAGTAACAACAGAGAGCTTGTTTTGTGCTGCATTCGTTCCTTACGGTCTCAGTAGACATGACTACATTTCGAACATTGTTTCATATTTCTGAGTTGAGAAATGAGAACTAACGTGCTGCAAGTGTCAAAACAAGCCTTTACGACTATAAGTAAAATGAAGAGGATCTAGAGGGCTCAGCTCCAGCTATTTCATGTGAACAGTGGAAACCTGTCTAGTTTGTTCACAGTAGCAGCATTGAGCTGTTGGCTTCTAAGATTAGAAGCTTTTCGAGTGATGCAACTTTGTCTTGTTCATGTGAGGGGTATTATGAACTAACTATCGTTATTTCCTCATGACAGATATCGTCGAGAAGCACAAAACAACTGGGTATCTCAAACTCAAAATGTTATCAGTGTTGCATTTCTTGCTGACTATATAATGAGAGTCTATTGGTAAGTCATGCGTTTGTCTTATCCCTTAGTTCGATCGTTTTAGGATCAATTATTCTAAGGGTTTATCTCTTGCACCGTGTTTCACATTCAAGACCATGTTTCAGAAGAATTCTGAAGCCAGTAAACCAAGGTTGTGCATACTTCATAACATGATCTGGATCCTCAGCAAATCGCTGAGAGTATGTACGTTTCGTAATCTACTTCAGGAACACATGATAAATGATGATAGCGAAAGCGTAGATTAATTCACTTGACGGCAAAGTCTGTACGCTGTACTGTCAAAAATCAAGTCGACGTTCTGCCTTGCATGGACTTTCAGGATAGAGAAGAATATTAGACTGTTAAGTGAGGACATATATTTAAGAAATCTACGAAAGAATATATAAGGGTGTTTTGTTCTAAAGTATTGATCTGCATCAAGAGGATGCCGTGAGTTTTGAGAAACCTCGGACAATGGACTATTCTTTGCACGGTGATAGACAGGAAAAACCAAGATGACTCGGTTTTACTTGGTAGTACTTACTTATACATAGTGTGATTATCACAGTGACTAGCTGCATATGCTCTGAGCTGCGTCAAGGTGGCAGTGGGTTTTGCTGATCTTAACCGATATGTGAGCATCTTAACGATTTTTAATCTTAACGCTAGCAGATGGACAGGTTATGCCTATAACATCTCAGTGGCGCGTCGTTCTTTGATAGGCTTGGACTGATTTCCTGAAGAAGATAATTCTATGATAGTTGTGAAATCATTCCAGCTAGGACGCGAAGACTGTAGAAAGTAGTTTCAATATCACGAATCATGCATTTTCTCATGAAAGTGATCATAAAGAAGGATACCGACTGAGGAGAACCCTGTTTCTTATGAACTGCACCCGTGTCATGTTTGGACTCAATGTCCTCTCAGTGCGAGCCCCTGTGCCATTCGGCTGCAGGACGGCAGCAGAGACTACCTCTTCTACATGAAATCTGTGTTACCCAACTTTGTAGGCCTTACTCCACTGATCGAGGGACAATTTAGACTCACGGATGCTACAATTTCCTGTATCTCTCCTTGAACCCAACAAAACGATCCAAAGAACTGTGAAGTGAGAAAGCACTGAGAACTTGCTGACTTATACAGCACTGAATTCGTTCCCTTTTTTTTGTTTAACAGTTTCAGAAGTGATTTTACGTGAAATATTGTAGTTGGAGAGATAGTCATGATAAACGAAGCTAGAATCTGTTCAAATTCATAGGATCTCAAAGCATGGCATCCATGATTGTTGTGTCATAATTTGATTTCTCTCTTTATGTAAATTGCCTTAAGTGCTTAGTAGCATTCTTCCTTGCTATGCTCCACAGCCAAAGACTACTAAACTAGTGCTAGAGGTGGATTACTCCTCTAAAGAATGTCAAATTTGATGTCTGTTTGGGTAATCCTTGTAGGTCTTAACCTTATCTTCAGTAATTCATCTTGGAGCTATAAATGCAAACAGCTCAGACAGTTTAGTGTCGAGTGTGTATGATAATTGAATGAGTAAAACATGATCATGATTTGATACACATACAAAGAAAATGGGACTTGGTTTATACGAGAACGAGCGTGAAGAGGAGCCAGTTCTACGAAATATTGCAGCTGACTATTTTTGTCGGGCAAAGTGTTGGACAGGTCTGATCGAAATTCAAATCGAAAACATAGCTGTACGATTATATGACAATTTCAGTTTGGATAATGATAACATGTCTCATTTAAAAACGATATGGATGTCGTACCTGCAGTGAGCCTGTTCGCTTGTACTACCTAGTCTCATTCTGGGGAGTGATTGATTTCCTCAGCGTTGTTCCCGTCATCCTTGTATTCAGGTATTATTAGGTTTAGGTTCTTGCTGGAATAATCTGCGCTGGATGAAATCCTTCACTTTTCATTCACTGTAAATTGATTTTCACCATTATCAGATTGCATGGGATTGCTATGCTCCTAAGCTTTAACGTCTGTTGGTCAGAGTACTTTACTTCCTACAACTGCAAGTTGGGTCTTGATCTGCAGAAGCTTTCCCACCGTTGACAGTGTAATAAGGTTGTTACAATTTGTTCGAATCTTGAGGTGAGTAGTGGAACCCTTCTCCGCATTGTCTTTCCATTCTAGCGTCTACTATAATGCATTAGAAGGAGAATTTCTTACCTTGTAGCTTACTGAATTACAGGGAGAACTCTGGAAGGTGACGGGGAACTCATCGTATTGTCTCGTCGAAGTGAGATGACTTCATTAATATTTCTAACGTCTTGTCGTCCAGACTATTTGCCTTATCATATAGGGTTGGACTGTTTGGAAGCTCAGTGATGCAGCAAATAATCCTGCTGACAATTGCAACGTTTGGTGTTAGTAAGTGTCCTTCACACCATGAGAGATCTCTGCTAATATGCTCTAATGTGCTTTGAAGTAAATCTGGCCTCGTGGTGCAGTAAACCACTGAAATTAGTCATGCACAAACATATATGTACGAATTTCAGCTTTAAAAATTACATCTGTCTTCTTGCGTATCGCCCAAGAAGACATTGATGAGTCGCGCAGACGAGATTAGGATGAACTTAATATGAATCGCTGGGTCCTTACAATGTTGCGAAAGCTGTTTAGTACGCATGGTAAGGGTTGTATATAGAGGACTTCACTTAGAGGACTTCACGGGCAGACACATGCATAGCTTCTATATCGTGTTCCCAAGAAGTTATGACTTACAATCTGAGTATGACGTTATTTTGACGTATTACATTTTCTGTCACAAACACTTGAGTTCCATGGAGGTCAATTGACTTACAGCAGTAGTCATCAAGTCAGCAAGAAGATCCGATTCATGCTGCATTTGTGTTATTCCCCCTGTTCTAGCAATTTATTAAAAGTGCATTGATTTCTGTGATTTCGCTAGCGTCAATTGCATACAAGTGACCATGAAAGCATGTCAAGACGTGATATATAGTGGACCACAGGCACTGGCAACTGTAGACGTTCGCACAAGGGAGGGCCCTCGCAGCAACAGAATTGCTTCTATACTACATACAAATCTTGCTTCGACTGATACAGCCACCACCTTTAATCACCCCCACGGACTCGAGATTTAGTTTTGAGGATGTCTAACATCTGCGCGGGAAGTATTATGCTGAATGCTGAAGGAATGTTCACCTCAGCCATGACTTGTCACTAGTTTGTCACGTAATTACTTCTTTCCTCTTTTAGCCATGTATGGACGCGGTCGCGTAAGTTTACTTTCCTGTGATGCTAAAAGAGCATCTGGACATGTCGAAAAAAATACTTCAAGTTACTTTCTGTACATCACCAAGCAAATCACAACACAACAGGTTTTTGTGATCATTCGCAAAAGTCCGTATGGTGGTGTCGCGTGCAAGTGACGTCTCTTTGTGCTGTGAATATCCCCCAGTAAATAAAAATAGTTGTCTAGTTGCTAGCGTGAGAATATATTCGGTAGATTGAAAATGTCTTCATACGATGTCCCGGCCTTAATTGAGTTACGCTACCTTTCAAATTAGGATTTAGCTGAGAGAATGTGATCAGAGCAAGCTCATTGGAGTTATGTGAATGCGGCGTAATACACATATTATATTGGATTAACAATTACTTTTGGACAAAGACTTTGACGTAATGATGCAAGTAGAGTGGCTACCCAAGTGTTTTATTTGAAGACAGAATATGCAACGGAATGCAGTATTCTTGGATGCGGGTATTCTTCACTGGGTGGAGTATGATGTTGCGCCGAGTGTGAGGAAGGATACGTGCCCAGAGCAAGGGTGCATCACCTTTTGGGAGGCGTTTTACTTTCTCATTGTAACGGTATGTCTTGCGTTTCTTGCAATTGACGCTTGAAAATTGGGAAAAGGTTTTCTGAGTAGGGTATTATCTAAATCAGAGAATCGGGTAGGGAGCCCAACGTTGTGAACAACCCACAGGCATTTGTCTTAGATTGCATTCTCGAAATTCTAAAACTATTTTAGAGGGGAGTTCGCTCTTATTCCTGCTGTAGATGAGCTATTGTAGTGTAGCGATTCTGATTCAAATGGATAATTTGAAAGTTGAGTAAAGACAAGTACTAGCATAACAGATATGCATTTGCTTCATAACGTCGATGCCCAACATACATCGCATCCTGTAGAGATAGTATGACTTTGATACATCCACGTCCACCTCATAATTGCTCTGTTGCCCACGATGTTGGCACGCAGTTTGAATGGGTAAACCCATCGCATCCAGGTTTTCTCACCTTAGCTTGATTGTGACTTTGTTACATTTGACTTGTGATTCTACCCGTCATGCACTTTTTTAACTCGAAGAACAGTAAGGAATGGTGGTCTTTCGGGCAAGCTCTTGTGAAGGCTGGACACCCTTTCGTCTGGCGACGTAGCCATTTTAGAAAGAATTAAGTTGAATACTTGGCTTGGTTAGCCATCAGAGGATGCAAACTTTTGTATTTTTTCCATTGATTTTTTCAAATGTTTTGCTGCTGCTGTCTGCAGTTCTTAATGTTTTGTGTTGTCCTTTCATAGAACCTTTAAATAGGATGAATTACACAGATAGCTTCAGTCTGAGGCTCGAAGCTAGAGTTCCGTGTAACCTAGGTAAAAACGTTCTCATCTCTTCTTCTTTGCGTCTCGAAGAGCGAACATTATGCCCATCCACATTAGCCCTCAGCCTATTCAGGTTGAGCAGAATAGGCTGTGGACGTCCTTCATTCCTCCACCATACATATTCCCTGAACCGATTCATGTCAATGGATGTCACTTTTAGCTTCTTCATGGTCAGGAAGGACATCCGTGTCATCTTTCTTCATATATATGTATATATATTCATCGAACCTTACATAGTCAGGTATGGAGCTAGCTATTGTCTTCCACTTATCACTTCGCACAACTTCGCTATCATCTGGTTGGGTTCTGAACTGACGTCCATGATGCTGTTTCCGAAACATCACGCAGGTTGTGCCATGATTGCCAACGTACCAAGATCCGGTTTAGCTGTTCATCTTGTCTACAAATAGTTAAAGACAAAATACTAGTTTGTCTGCATGCCCTATCCTTCAAAAATGATTTTGGTAATCCTCACTTTTGCGTGTCAATTCAGGACAGTGAGCCAACAAAACGGAAGATAATTCACAGACATTAGACTGAGGTGCTCCAAGTTACTTTTGTCAGGCTTTGGAAGTACCGTGAGGAGATTCCACGTACAGGACTTCTGAGATGCTAAGTCTACTTCCCACTGTTCAATTCATGAGAATCATTCAATTCAGATTTCACCGATCCCGATGTAGAGTCCTGACTCTTAAACGACACATATTCTTCCCAGTATATACTACGCACTGAGACCATGAAAGTAACCGGGGCAAATGTGACGTCAAAATCTTTTTCTCAATCATGATCTGCCTCATGGTTTGTCTCTGGTTTCGCAATGTTCTTGTCCTTTCCTATAGACTCTATCATGTTTCAAACACATGAACTTATAGTAAAGCGTTCCAGACAACCACTGGCCTTGTCTCTCTGATTACAAATCTACTTCAGTTCTGGTCCTTTCTGTTCTAGATCTTCCATAGGCTTTATTCGCCCATCAAAATGCCTGACGCACGTTATCTTCTAGAAGTTCACTTCTTTTCGCCTGGATGGATGTTCGAGAAAAAGCGATTCATACATTGATTCAGAAAACAATCTTCTTCGTCGCATGTAGCTACAGGGACTAGGTTACGTGTGCATTTGTGCTCATGCTTACCTTCTTCGAAAAATATTGTTCTTGGCCTATAGGGAACATGAGTTATCTGACAGAATAACACTTCTTGCCGGAAGATTTTGAAATTATAGCCAGAAATGTACTCTTTCCACATATCATTGTTTACTTGAAATTACACTCATACTAATTGCGTATATCCTAACACGATTAGACCCTAAACAGTCCATACTTTGTGTTCGCAAAAACAATCTGTCATGATTTGGAGTTCGTTGGATAATATCATGCTTAGATCTTCTTACTTGATCCTTCGTACATAGACAAAGGTCAGAAATTAAACTTGTCAATTTCTAGATCTATGCACACTGAATTCGTTGAACTTGCTTCTGCTTGGTTCTTCACTGCGGTTGTGCTTCCCAATGATTCTTTGGATTCGTATGAACACTGACTTATGTACGTCCTCCTCTATCTTGGTGCTTCCCTGGATTAAGTTGGCTGTGCAATTACGGATGATCAATTTCCTCGGATTTTGGTCTTTCATTTAATCTGTTTTTCAATCTGCTTTCCTGGGGACAGTTGTGCAACCAAGGATGGCACAATAATCTCTGTTGAACGATTGCATACCAATCGTACATGAATTTAAGTCAGGTTTTAGTGCTCTACACTTGTCCGCTCAAATTTGCATGCATCGTCTGAATAGAACGTGCTGATTCGTGAAACAATGTTCGGAAACATCACGCTAAACACCGCCAGAATTTCAAATATGTTAAACCGCCTTTGCGAATAATATCAGGATAAATTGGTCCGACCTTTTCAGAAGTCGATCTTTCATCTTTGGTATTGTTCACTCATTATTTACCTGCTACAACGCTCACAGGTTTCAACGGTAGGCTATGGAGATATTACCCCGAAGACAGTTTTGGGTCAGCTCGTGACTATTGTGACAATCGTCGTTGCACTTACCATCCTGCCTCTTCAAATTGGGCGGATCACCACACTGGCGTACCGAAGGTTTCATTTCTGTGCAAGTTAATTTAGTTTATATTGCTAGCATTGAGTTTCCGAAGTTCAGAACGTATACAAATGGACTTGTTGTCCTAGGAACTCCGATCCTTCATGGAAAAGTACATAAGGTGGCGGTGCTAAGATAAAATTTGGTTCAACTTCTCAAACTACAAAATGCACAATACTAAGCTAACTTGGATATTAATGAGTCTCCATTGGTTCTAAGAAGAAATTCAATAACATAATTCAATTATCTGTTTTGACAGAGTAAGGGCTTCGTTCTCTACATTGTCATCTACGCACCTCGTTGAAGCCATAAAGAATTTCTGAATAAAATATATTGATCTTTTTGTCTATCAGACCATATGGAGGTTCGTATAGCGCAAGGAAGATAGTTGGCTCCCGCTTTCTTATTATAAGTGGGAGCATCTCAGTTCAATCGATTCAAAACTTTCTGGCGGAATTTTACAATCCCATTCGTTCTGAAGGTTTGTAGATAAATATGTTTGAATGTGGTTCTCACAATGTTAAAAGGTTTTCAGTGTTTAATAGTTAATATATGTAGGATAATGACTGATCAGATAATGATTTTTCCGTATTGTGTTCTAATTGTGTTTTTTTCCAACTCTTACATCTCTGTGTGTCAGTAAATGTGTGTAACTAAACTCAAATTTATACTTCCAAAGATGAGATCAAATTGGATTACATCAGAGCTTTACAATGTATGCAACGTGACCGATAATATCGAGGTAAACGATCAGAAGCTTCTGACTGATTATTGCCGTACCACTTGGATTTCAGACCTTCAGGCATATCCGCTGCGTGTTGTTATCTTGGCTCCATTTTCCCCAACGTAAGTGTAACTCAAAGTCAAAGAGTTTCACAGTTGTCACTTCAACGCTTGGTAATTTGCATGATTCACGAAACTAACGATATTGCTAAGTTGTGGACTGCTAACTTGGAAGCCTTCCCATCACAGCAATCATCTTGCGTGTCATCATGCTCAAGTTCTTGTTTTTCGTCCTTTGTTCCGCGCAAAGATTTTTCGTTCATGCATTCTCCTCATCGAAGATCACTTATCGAACTAACATAGAGCATTCTCAGCCAGTCTTGCTGGATGTAGGCA
Organism: Marchantia polymorpha subsp. ruderalis; assembly: GCA_037833965.1. NCBI lineage: Eukaryota > Viridiplantae > Streptophyta > Marchantiopsida > Marchantiales > Marchantiaceae > Marchantia > Marchantia polymorpha. The sequence goes on from AP031357.1 coordinate 15,301,972, forward strand.
TTGTCACAACTACCCAACATATGATATCTATATATAGACACATAGATTTGTTTATTGAGCACAATTGGCGGGGAATGATCTAGTGTACAAATTTAGATCTTAACTGAATGATCATTTGCAGATTCGAACTGAAGCAGGTTCTCTCTCTTTACGATGATTTGGTTGAGTTTATTGAAGGCTCACCCGTTCGACAGTCTGATCTTGAGCGTGTTAGCGCAGACAAAGCAATGGCTTTCTTTCTTCTTGCAGACCATGACGCTCCAGTAAGTGACTTCACTCGATACTTTGCATCATGGAATTCTTGAGAATCAGCATGCAATGAACCAGAAAATGTATGTTATAGCATGAACTCCACCTGTTATCCGAGAGGCAGCTGATGGAAGGGGATCAAGAAAAAAGTTTTCTGTACAGCCTTTGATCGCTGACTGCACGGTCCATCAGGATCCCCAAGTTGAAGACTCGGCCCAGATAGTCCGAGCCTTGGCTGTGCATCGCTTTTGTCGCGGACAACGCCACCGACGCGACATGCGGATCCTCTTGGAAGTACTTGATCCTGAAACACAGACAAGTGCTGTCTGGGATGAGTCGCATGCTGGGGGTATTGAGGTCATATGTCCAGTAAAGGTTCACTACAAGATGATGGCACGTAGGTCAGTGCTTTTCCTGACTCTCCTCTTGACTCTATATGATTTCACATGATTGAATTTAAAAACCTCTGTTGGTAAGTGCCAAACAGGTTATAAACAGTGGAAACGCAGATCACAAAACTAATTCGGGATCGGGAAGTACAAGGATGCATAGTTAGGAAAGTCGTGTGGGGCAAGTCCGGATCGTTCAAATGTTAGAACAATGATGCTCTAGACGTATTCATTGTGGAAACATAGAAACAGTAAACCCTTGGGGTATCATCTACTTGGACTCCAGAACGCATAAGCACTGGTATACTATATGGCCAATTGTATAACTGTTCGTCGTCGTTCCATATTGTTGTGCACGCTGTTATACCTGCAGCTGCTTGGTAAGAGGCTTGTACACGCTCATCACAAACTTATTTACTGCGGAGATCCATCTAAAACATCTGAACAAAAATCACTTCTTGACGGAGTATTTCCATAGTTTTGACAACGAGGTTTATCCGGTCATCCTTCCACCAATTTTCTATGACGTTCCGTTCGAAGATGTAAGATCTACCAAACTCTCTCTACTAAAAACAATACACTCGAACTGCTGCTTCTCTTTCAAGTGTAACACCTGATTGAACATTGAAAAAAGAATTCAACAGATTTCATATTTTGCAAATTTGCACATTGCACCTCACAATGATTGCTCCATACTTTTCTGCCTCTACCTTCTGTGCCAATCTATGACTTAAATGTGCAGGTGGTTGAGATTCTCCATGCGACCTTCAACAGCACTTTGTTTGCAATCGATACACTGGTTCTATACAAGGGGAAGGCAGTCCGAAAGGTGCTACTCAATGCTAGAGGTTATCGAATCAGACCAGATGACGTTGGCATCGTGATCTCCAATGACCTCCACACAGCATACGCGATTTCAACGTTTGACTCAAGTGATGAAGACATTAGATCCCGGCTTATTAGAAACTTATGCGACTATTCTAGTGATGATTCGGAGATCAGGAGAAATAATGAAGGGATGGAAGTTCGAACTAAAAGCGGCAGGTGGAGGCGAAATCGGGCAAATCTCTTTCGAGGCAGCAATCCTGTCGTTGGTATAGAAAGTGCTTCTCTGGGAAGCAGTAGCCCTAGCATTTTTCCGAAGGGTCCGTCATTTATGCTGGAGAGACAGTTCAGATCAGTTATTCGTAGAGTCTTCTCTGTGAAAGACTTCTGGGATCCTAATGTTGTTCATCGAGTGGGTCCCCAAGAAATAGGGATACTCCAGGGCCGCGACCTCGAAATGCCAGAAGTGGAAACTGATGTGGACAGCACCAGCTATTTAGAGTCAGAACGGGTTCATACTTCGCTCGAGTTCCGCTTTCCCAAGGGTATATCTTTAGAGAAAGCGGCTGAAGATCTTCTTGCATGGCCTCCGTTAGCACTCAACCAGCGACCTCACCCAGCTGTTCTCCATCGAAGGGCAGACCTTATTTTGAAAAATCTTCAAGAGAGAACACTTTCTATGGTTGCGTTTAATACTCCACACATTCTAGTGTGCTGCCAAGCAGGTTGGCCTACCCATCTATTTTACTTCCTCTTGGAGCTACGCAAGCCAGGCTCTCCCAATCCTCCAATTGTCATACTCTATCCTCAAATACCGAGTGCGAAACAGTGGGGCAGTGTAGGAGTTTTCCACGGTGTATTTTATCTGAAAGGTTCTCCTGTTTATGAACTGGATTTGATGCGCGGTGGCGTTCTTCAAGCAGGTGAGTTTTTCAAATCTTGTGTTTTCATTGGCTTCTTGTTCGTTTCAACCTTATCGCCACGTTGATTGTGACCTGGTAGTAGTTGACTTATCTTCACTGAGCTCATCTTCATCTCAATTTCATTGTCCCAGGGAATGTTGTTATTTTATCTGATCAAGGTATACCTGTTGATTTTGGGGCTTGCGGATCTGAGGACAGCAAGTTTGTGAAGAGAGCCCCAACGGCATACACGAGTGATGTCGATAACATCGTAATTGCGGCCAATGTACAAAGATTGTACGGAAGGAAGTCAGTAGAACTAATGATTGTGGAGATGCAGCATGCCGAGACATTTTATTACCTTGAGCCCCAGTATGAAATGTCTCATGCGCATTTCTCGCAAAGTGATTTGAAGCGCAACCGAGATATCCTCAATCATTTCGTTCTTCCATTCATGGAAGGAAAGGCTATATCTTCAAGCATGCTTGGCTTCCTTTTGTGAGTGGTTCTATGACCATGTGCTGATGAAAATACAATTGTTCGTTACAAACTAATCGAAGTCAAAACTCAAAGCAATATAATTAGTGAATCTTTTACTTACTGAAGCTGTCTGCTTGTTGCGAGCCGATGTACCATTCAGAAGCTTCGGAAATTTGAAAATTAACTAACAGTGTAACACCTTAGTATGATCCGCCCGCGTAAAAATCATGCACGAGCATTCTGCATAATGCGAAGTGAAAGGATCATGGCACTTGCTGACACCCCGTAATCTTTCGTAACATTCTCATTTAAATATGTCCAGGGCCTCGAGAGATAAGTGTAGTCAGTGTCCTTGAAGAAATGTCTGACCATTACAAGGTTTCTGGCACCATTACAGGAGATCATCCTTTTACAACAAGAATACTGTTTCCGTAGTGGAGCAACTGGTGCAAGGAGGTGGAACCTATAACGTGAAGGCGCCTCTGAAAACGGGTGAGGCAGAGATGCACGAACATGATGATGCTGACGATATCGATGATAATATTTTGAAATTGCTAGCTCAAATTACTGTCCCTGCACAGTATGCGGATAGGCCCTTTTCTGAGTTATTTCACGGACTTTTGAGAGAACAAGGTGTTATAGCTCTTGGTTTGTTTCGTGTGAAAGGAACATTGGGTGCTCCAAGCCCTTACGTTCTGACCAACCCTAAGAGCAATTGGATTGTGAATCCAGATGATCTTGTTTATATCATCACGTGATGCCTGTAAAAATTTATCCTACTAGTAAAGCTTGATCCAATGAGAGTATCTGACTATACTACAATGTCGTTGGTCGCGCGATTTGAAAGAAGACATTCATCTTAGTGGCCACTGAAAGCAAAGTGGGTGTGGATTGAATACCACCAGATTGAAGTGAAGGTTACATACAGCAGGCAAGCATGTTTGGACAGGCCACTCTTTATCCCACCATCCGAGCCAAACGTTAGAATGATTCTTAGCGTTTTTCCATGTACAATTAGACTTGATGCCCGTCTTGCACCTCAACACTTTATTAGTATTATAACATAATTTTGAAAAGGTATGATTCATCATAATTAAGATGAAAAGTATGATGTTTTGGATTATAAATTAATTTCATTAGTTTCATACATGAATGATATCTATGATTATAAATGTTATAAAAGATATATTCACGAATTAATTTAAAAATTTGTCAAGAAGTAATGACTTTGCAATCATTTGTTAGAGATTTAAATCTATAAAATCTTAGTTTATTTAACTACTTAATTTGTCATTATGTACAAGAATTTTTCAAAACTCTCATTAATACAAATAATAGTTTTTTATTTAAAGCTTATAATATAGCCTATAATCTAAGTGACTATAAATCGAACTTGGCATGCACATCTAATGAATATAGTTTAGATTCAGTCTCCAAAAATCTCAAATATTGGCATATGATTGAAAAGTAAGCACCCGTTCGTAAAAAGCACCCGTTCGTTAGAACGTATCATGAATCTTCAACCTTATTACTATATGGATATGTTTCATTTGGAGAATGTTTTTCAATCATGAATCTTCAACCTTATTACTATATGGATATGTTTCATTTGGAGAATGTTTTTCAATGTAATGTTCATCTGGCATGTCAAAAGTTATACTTCTCCCATTTCAAAATGTTGAATCAGATTCAACATCATTCGTAGTGGCAAAAACCCAATACACCACAAAACATTTGCAATGCAGCAAAACTATCAGGCCCTAAGTCGTAACCTCATTGAAAGACGTGGTGTGATGCTGGTTATTGATACTTGTTTGGTAGTGATGTCCATGTCGATAGGTGTTGTATAGTGTTTGTTGATATTTCTCTACACAATAGATCTTTTCAACCAACCAAGACTTGATCAATTGTGCTCAATACTTCTCGAATATATTTTTGATGAAATCACATGATTTCAAGATCGATGTTGAAGCATCTAGTATAAAATATGCTTAAGGTGAGCTCATCGATTGGTATGTTTTTAGCATGTGATTCTCATTTTTAGCTGCAAATTTTGTTGGCAATGTGGAAAAATGCTTAAATTCCAATTCTAGCTACAAATTCTGTTGACTACATAGATGAATGTTTAAATCTTGGAGAGTCTTATAAATCAATCCATCATGCATCAAATGATAATCGTCCTTGACAAGGGATCGATCTTATGAGGGACGCATCAAATCAACATCAAATCAAAGTCAGCTTTCTTGTTAATTTGAATCACAACACCAAAATGTGACCCCTTATCGTGGTCTCATTATAGGTGCTGAAATCAACGTTTTTGCATTGCTAGTTTAGAATGAATGCATCAAGAATGCATAGGATCATCGCAATAATGTTTAATGCGATATGTCGATGATAAAATGGTAGGGTCAACAAATGTAGATTGTATGATTGATCATTTTTCCAGAGAAAAATTTTAATTTCAAAATATGAAACTCATCGATGAGTGGAGTTGTCACTATCGAGAGAGAACATTCAAACTTGCTGAAATTTTAACAAATCGAAGATGCATTGCATATTAATGGCGATACCCACTTGGACAAATTTGCAGACGAGATGATTATTGAGTACAATAAGCTTCTCATTGTTGAAGATTTCTTTGTGTTGATTCATAACATCAAGAGTTTGAAAAAAAAAAATCAATAGAGTTGTGATCAAGAAAATTCTTGGAATGCTTCAAGATTTTTCTTGATCAAGACTTAGTATAAGTACATGGTATTGGAAACTAGGATGAAAATCTCCATACTCTTCAATGATAAAGACTTAGACTCCTCATGCACACAAAAGAACAATTCTCTAATGATATTGTCCATGATGTTCTTATCAAAGATCATATTGATGACATCAATGTTCATATAGACGGAATCCAATATGAAGTTCAGTTTTTTCTTGTTGAAAAAATGGATCTTATCTTTCTTTGACTTTTTTTGTAATGATTTGATTATACGCTATGTTGGATAGAATTGTGCTTGTCTTGGTATTCTCTACACAAGGGAGCGCTATAGTATTTGATGTTCTTGCTGCGCTAGCGCAAGAACATTAAAGAACATTCTTCTTGGTTCGTTTCAAATTGGCGCAAGACATATCAAGACTTGGCGTCCTGTACACTAATTTGCAATCCAAACTCTATGACTTGCTGATGCTAAAAAGGCGTTTTGTGAGATGGATCCTTTGTCGGACATTGTGATCGGTCGTCAGCGATCATAACCAACGTCAGAAACAAAGAAATGGAGAGTGAAATTTGGATTGGAAAATATGAGCATTTTTATTTGATGTGCGCATTTTTTTATTTTTGATGCTGCTGAAACTTAACAATTTTAAAATAACTATGTTTTCTTAAAATATATCGTCATATCTTAGTAAAACCTAATGTATGTCATGTAACAGGAAATACAAATTGAATACAAGTTAAAGATGTGTAGGGTTCTGATCGAGTTTAGGTAAAAACCAAAAACTCTAGTTCAAGTCGGGTTGGGTTTCAATTCGGATAGAGTGTTGTATCCTACCCAAAATCTAGTATTCGATGTGAATATAATAATGAGTGGAGGACCGTCAAGGGAGGTAAAGCGAATGATGATTTCTAGAGATCGACTGGTTGGCGGGCTTGCTGCTTTGGCTGAAGCTGCTTTGGCTCAAGAGTGAGTCTCCGCAAATAGGCGTTGCGTAAGGCTAGACAAGCTGGATGGGAAGGTTGTTTTGTGCAGGTGGGGTGCGAGGAGGCGGCATTATCTTTCCTTCAATCCTCACCGTCAAGAGCTTTGTTGCTTGTGAAGTGAGTGCAAGTTCAGTACCAAGTGTATTAGTGTGAGCTTCAATTTGTGTATTGTCTACCTTGTCGCCGTCAACGGCCAACTTATCATTGAAAACTTTGTGAAGGTAATTTTGCTGAATGTAAACACTTATTATCACTTTGATCTCTAGCAGCAAATTTTCTAAGTTATCTAGTTAATTGATGGATTTTTTTGTCCTTAAGCTCAACTCAACGTTGATCAAAACACTAGACTCAAGTTCAAGATGTGTAGCCATTATAAAGGAATGGTGTCTTTTCTCCCTTGATCATAGCGTTGGTAGGTTACCATTGATGATCAAAGAAGTGGATAGATTTGTTTGTTTGAAATACGGGTCAAACTTGGTCACCATCATAAAGCGCGTGAGGCCATCAATCTCGTGAAATTGATATGTGATGATAGTTTTATGTGGCAGTTGGCGTGTACTGATTTCAAAATTACTTCAACTTTTTGACAGTTCATATACTTTCACTTATTCTCTAGTATGGATTGATTGATACAACATGGTGTGTTGATACAAATAGGGTTCTGATTTGTTTCAAAATCATTGAAGGGCTGACCATTCCTTATGTGCGGGTAAATCACAATGTTTTTTTCTTGTCTTTTTAATAGTCAATGTTTTGATCAAATCAAATAATTTCTTGTTGATTGTAGTTCTCCGAGAAAGTTTTCCATATTGAAAGGCCTAAGCGGGGAACTTCATATTTAATTCTCAAGCTTGTTTTCAAATAACGTGAATAGATGTTTTTGTAAGAACTTTTCATAACTCTTTTGATTGTAAGTTATGTTTGTTCTTCATACAATTATCATAAGTGTATAGATTCTTCATCCCAAGTACATCATTCAAAGTTACTTACTCACTACTAAAATTGTTAAAAGTCTAATATTTATGTCAAATATACTTCAAACCGATGTGTTCAGTAGAAATTGCCTTAAATAATTTGGACAAGCTACTAGCTTCAGTTGAAATAATGTAAAGTTCTCTCGTTAATAATTTTTTATCTATTTACTCTCTTTTATTGATAATTGATGCACATTCTAAACATTTTTCTTATATTGCTCTTTTCCCAGGAAAGTTACTGGACGCAAAGGCAGACAGTGCCTTTGTAAGCAAGGTTCAACAACTTGCGTTCTTCCAGATTTTAACTTTCCCAGACGATTGAGTTTCATAAACCAACAGGTGTAGTTTATGAACACATTAATTGTGTAGACAAAGATATTGTATTGTAAATATTGCACAAAAACATGGTGCTTTTCTGAGGATGATTTCAAGAAGACTAGATCAAGCACATCAAATCAGAAGAAGTATGTGAGGAGTCATCATAAATGTCAATATTCTGGAAATAGTAATGCATTGTTGGGACCAATGTACTGCTATCTCCAAAATTCTTCAGGTTTGGAGAAAAAAATAGCAGTAATTTCAGATATTTTCAACAATCTTATTTGTCAGGCAATTAAATATTTTGTGTTGTGTGAAACTGAAACGTTCACCATCATTGAGTTAAAGTTATTTTTAACACTTTTGAAAATATTAAATTAATTTATAAAGTAATTGTTCAAAAGCAATTCTATTGTACATATCTCATTGGATATGTTGACATCTCCAAATCAATTTTCTTTTTTGGCTATAATCATCCATTTTGTTGGTTTAGATTGGATCCTAAACACAAAAATTCTGGCTTTTACAAATTCGACTGATCACAGTGGAGCCGCAATGATGGAAATTATCTAGCAGTCATTGAAGAAATCTAAAATTGTCATGCGTGTTGGATGTTTGACTATGGACAATGTGTCAAACAACCACACTCTAATGTCAACTCTGGAAAATTCTATTGACGATTATTGCATTCGTGAAAGCATATTGAAGAATTGGAACATAGATAATTTAAGCATCAGATGTTTGTCACATATTATCAATTCCTCAGTGGAAGTGTTTTTAAAATCTTTGGAAGAATGGACGATATTTTGATTGACGACAAAATTTCAAACGATAACGCCCCTAATTTTATCTAAAGGCTATGTTTTATAGTGAAAAAATTGTGTTTCAATCCTCAGCAAAGAAAGCAATCCGCAGTGAAGTTTTGTCAATTGTGAAAATCTGATGTTGATCTTGAATGTTGGAATTCAACATATTACATGATTGAAAAAACAATTAAAGTTCAGAACGGCCTCAAGAATAGTATCAATATCGATACTCAAATCAGAAGCATCAAGCTAGGTCAATTGCGGTTTAGTGATGATGACTTGCGAAGGTTTCAAAGCATCTGTAATCATCTAAAAAGGTTTGAAGAGACCTCAAGATTAATGTTAGGGAAGAAGTACCCTACACTTTCCTTTGTAATGCATGTGTTTGTTGAATTGTTCTCTTATATTGAAGAACATGTGACTATTCTTGATTATTTAAATCTAATAAATAACACTTTGTTTGTTGCACACCAAGTACTTTTCAAGTATTATTTGTTCACAAATTATTCTTATTTCTATATGATGTCTGTAATTTTGGATTTGAGGTTCAAAAAAACATAATTTGAGTTGAAGACGAGTCACTATATCAAGGATTCATCAGTGCTACTATTACGCTGTTGAAAAAGTTGGTGAGTGAGATAAAAACGTTTCGTGCCGCCGATGAGATCAATTAAGTTCTGTCACATGAACTTCAAAAGCCAATTGTAATTTTGGATATTTTTGCTCATTGCAATAAGTATAATGAAACGGAATATGAGATCAACAAATACTTGTCCTTACGATGTGAAGATCATGCCGTTGACTGAAACCTTCTTTTATTAGTTACGAAAGTCTTCTATTTTCTTGTCCAAGTAGTCTTGTGTTCTTAGTAATCAAATTTTAGTTCTAACTAAATAAAGATAGTTATAGTTAACGATATGATCTTAAAATAGAAGGTTACTTGGACAAGAAAGAATTATTTTGTGACAAAACGTGAAGCTAAAGTCGATGTGACATTATTTCTATTAACAATCTTCATGTGCTTGAGTAATAGATAGATGGTGTCATGTACTAGACTGTGATTCGAACGCATTGACAGTCGATGGGCAACAAAACTCTCTATTGGAAATAGTAAGCAAGGAAAGCTCCTATTATGATGGATTCATATTGCGGAAAGTAGGCATCCCACTATCACAGCTGGCGTGTGAAATATAGTATGTCAGGTAATAGAAAAGACGTGTACCCGGCAAAGCGGGGGAGGATTTTGACCTCGAGACGATTGTGTACTTAGATCAGTTTTCAATTTAGTAAAAATTGTCCCATTTGGCCTGTACACGTTAGTGAGATGGGGAGATTCATCGTAAGTGTAGGGAGTATATTACTTGATGGATCCCTGAGTAACTCAATAAACTTGGTGGGATCCAACAAGTTTCATTTTTTTCAATGAACATGCACACCACTGTTAGCCATGTTCCAATACGCCGGAATTAGTCATGTTTCATGCTTGAACATGTGTCATTAGTTGAAGTTATGGTAGAAAGCTCGTGGTGTTCCTTTGCATGCAGTCACGGCAAGACATCCTTGGGAATTCTGGTAATAGATTCAAAGAGAAGTTTTGAATTTAGCTGTAGACTACGAGTAAATGGCTCTTGACCATACTATCTTCATGCATTGAAATCGATAATTGACCGTCGCTATATTACGACATGGCTTCAAACGAGTCACCAAAATATTACCTCTCCTGTAAGAACACATATATCTCTCCTAATAGTGGCGAAACTTCCCACACTATGATGCAAATTGTCAAGTTATAAATGGATCAAATAAATGAAATCACATACTTTTGTATAATTCTTTGGAGCAAAAAATCTATATGAGATGATTTGTTGGCAGAAAAAAAAATTATAAATATTTGCTTGAAGATTGTTGAAATAATTATATAAATTGAAAGAGGTTCATACCCAGCGAGATGCAAGTGTTGACAAATTCATTGAAGCACAAGAAATTCTATTATGTTTTTTATACATATTTATTCATAAGATTATATTATAAGGAGATTTGTGTCTTTTTGTCAAAAATCAATCTGACGTTCATTAATGTAGGAATCAATTATAATCTGCATTCAACACAAAACATTTGGAATATATTGAGAGTTTCATTAGATCTGATTACTTATAGATTATTAAACTTAAGAAAAATTTAGATAAGTAAATGAAAAATTACTCATTATATGCTTGATATTTTCAATATGATCGACAATTAAGGAATTTGGCCATCTTTTATAACAAATTTTGAGTTTTTTATAGTTTAATGTCCACATGAATTGAGAGTAAATATATATCATTCTATGACAAGAAAATGGTTAGTTTCATATATTTGAAAATATGCATTACACTTAAGATTAATGTAGTTTTATAGAAAGAGAACAGTCACACATGAAATCTAAGTAAGATACATGTTGATTCTCAAATATCTTAAAAACATTAAAAAATACGATTTTGATTAATTATTTAGTAAACATTATCAAATAGTTCTTGATGGATTACATTGGTTCTTAGTATAATAAATATTTGAATATTATTTTTTTACATTTTGATGTGTATTTGAACTTAATGATGGATGCATTAATCAGAAATTTATTTTGCAAAAAAACATATTTTGATATGTTAATAATAATAAAATGATAAATAAAATTATCTAATGATTATATATTAATTAAAAATTTCCAATATGTAGAATCTCAGATTAACAAAATAGTCTGTTTGGTTAAATGAACTTATTATCCAATTGAGATTCAAACAAGATGTTTATCTTCATTGTGATAATTAAAGTACATTAGACTTTGCACTATATTAAATGGTCAATAGCAAGATGAAACATCAACATCAAAACTCATTTTATCATATATTTAATTTTTGATAAACATATTACCTTATTTTAAATTAACAATGGATTTAGTTCAATCAATTTATTAGATAAATATAATGATAAGATAAATATTTTTGTAGAAAATTTCAATGAATAATTTCCTATTTTATATAATGAGCATCAATAATATGTATAAGTAGTTTTTATATTTTTATGTATGATTTTGTTTTTCTTTTTTATTTTAATAATCATATTGGTTATAGATATTACATATCACAAAATATGAATGAAGGAATAGATTGTGGATAGTTTATTCAAATTTTGTTTACTTATGTTACTCTTGCTCTAGTTTATAAAACTGAAATCAATTTATCTCTAAAAAAAAATAAAATATGGTAGCTTTCTTACAAAAAATTTATGATCTTTTGAATAAAACATTTTTTTCAATGTCGATGTAGTCTCCATGAAGAAATATCACAAATATCTTTGTATAAATTATTTTTATGAGAATAAATGATTTTTTTTCCCAAATTTAACATATATACATATATTTATCATCATGATCTTTTGCTTATAATATAAGAATAAAATATCATTTTTCATCAAATCAATATCTTTAAGAATAATATTTAAATGTTAAGCTTTAAATGTCCATAAGCATACTATTTTCAACCATTTTTTGACATTCAGCAGAACAAAATGATTGTGTGATGCTAACTTGGCATCAAAAAGTACAATCAATTTTTAACAAAAAAATTTACATGCTGTATTTTTCAATTTGATTTTTTTAAGTGAGCGACTCGTTACCCTTAGTTTGGGCTAATTATACTTCACCCTATGCTAATGTGCAATACTTCTCCACTTTTTTCTTTGCCCGCGAAGATAATATCACGGAGCTCTAGTTAACAAAGGGATAGCTTTGACCAATCAAAGAGCTCTGTTCAATAGGATGAGTAATAATTATCCCGTGTGGAGAGGATGCAGAAGATATTTCTACAAGAAGAATTGGGTGTGAGAAACCAAACCTCATATGTTATTCTTCTTGCGGAAACAGGTTTACCTCTAGAGGCTGAAGCTCTATACTTGACCATCACTTACATCACAAGGGTAAGATCTCTTGATGCTTCCCGCCTTACTCCTCAGGCTTTGAGTGCCACACGTGCCAAAGGATGGTTAGCGGATGTAATAACTTGGTCTTTGAGGTGGAATGTGACGGAATGCGATTGGGACCTACAACCTATAGCACTACGTGAACGTCTAAAGGAGGAGTTTCTGAACATCATTTGGAGCAAGCGCGGCACCAAGATGCAGTTTTATCAACTTCATGTGAATCCTATGCTTGATTATTGTGAACAGGATTACCTACTTGCAGGAATCTCTTCGTCGTTACGTCATATTATTGCTAGGCATAGAACTGGATCTCATAGGCTTGGAATTGAGGAAGGACGTTAGCTTAATATTGATAGGAGTGAACGTATTTGTAGGTTATGTGATGGAAGAGAAGTTGAGGATGAAGAGCATGTATTTTTTACTTGTACTAGATATACAGAGATTAGAGTGACTCATAATATAGATGTAGAGAATTTTTATTCTTTGTTACAGTTAGTTCCTTTTGATTTAGGTTGTTATATTAGGGACATTATTAGTTATCATTCTAGTGCTCTTGGCACTAGCTAAGGTTTGGCCTTTGGGATCTTTTACCTTGTTTGTGGCTGTCGCTTGTATTGTGTTTTTCAGCCTTTTGATCCTTTGGGTCCCCCGGGCTTGATCTATTACCATTTACCATAATTATCCCAAACTAAGGGATAACTAGCTCATCCCTATTTTTAACAATACATATTGAAGTTTCAAATTGTAAATTTGAAAGTAAACAATTAAAAGAAAAATATGTTTTATATTTTACAAGTTAATGTTGTTGACAATTTCATATCTATATATAATAATAGTGCTAATTATCCTTGATATTGTTATAGTTATGATTTAGATGAGGAGTTATATGTGAATTAAAGAGAATATAAATTGAAAAGCTATAAAATGGAATAAGAATGTTAATTTGTTTGATAATTTATTAAACAATATGCATTCTTTCTTATGATATATTTTGAATCTAATTTGAACAAAATGCACGCATAGTATATTTGTTGATGGAATGAGTTTTTCACTCACATGACATTAATTTATGATGTTGTGCATTTATATTATGACACAAAAATTCAAATGATTGGTGATATGATGAAACACATCGAAATCAAGTTTTACTCATCTAACCTATTTTCATTATAAACTAAATTTCTTCTAGATTGAAAGATCTAGACAAGTACTCAATCTTATTGTTGATAATTTGCATTATTGATAAAAAAACTTATGCATTATAATGACAATTTTAATTACTTGTTTGTTGGAGCCAAATCTTACTTCCAATATAATGATCTTTACAATATAGCTGATGCTACAAAGGAATACATGTTTTAATAATCTCAATGATAATAATACATTGTGATATGTAATTGGTAGAGATATTCCAAGTTAATCTTTAAAGATGATGTTTATTGATTTTGTAATTGATAGAATTTGATACGGACTGATAATTCAACTTCAGGAATTGTCAGTCATATGCACAGATAGTACTCAAAGTTTCTAAATACCATATTATCCTACATTCCCTAATCTTACTTCTTCTCTATGTTGAATATGTATCTTTGAAAGTTATATAACCATATGGTCTATTTTATCAAAAAATCATATCATATGATGTGAAATTTGTTTTTTATAGTGTACTTTAGGTAAAGTCAAGTTAATGGCGAGAACTAAATTATGCATAGCAGAAGAGAATAGTCACGTTGGGCAATGCTACATAGAGTACTAACAATTTTCATATACTGTTTTCTCTAATCTTCTTTTTCCACATGACATGGTTTTTTTACCTTAGGACATGTATTTTGAAGTGTGATCCTGTTAACCCCTCGCTCCCTCTTACATTCTTCTTTATATGGATTTAAGAACAGTAAATTTCCAATATCATTGTCCATGTTTGAGGTTACTACGCACTAACCACAGGCTGCTGAAAAATGGGCAGTGCCCTTTTCAAGCTCGATTCTGCTCTTTGATGACATTCAAAGCCTCTTCCATAAACAGATCAGAAGACAATCTCCACATATAAATAGTCTGATGTGCGGTATAGATCTCTGTGGTTTGTCTGGATTGTCCGCCTCATGGTGGGACTTCCCATCGTCAGTTCTCGTCTTCTAAGATGTAACCAAGTACTCCCTATCTGGACTCTGTGTGTTCTTTACTTCCCACCATATTGACATCTGATGTAAGATGAGATCTCTGAATGTTTTCCACAGCGCTAATGTTTCTTACTTCGTTTCTTTTTAACTCTTACGATGTTATTACTGATTCAGATTAGAACAATCTCTAAATTCTGCGTGGGTAAGTGTTAATCGTCAAAAAAATACAGAATATTGTAGAAATGGAGTCATGTACTATAATGACTCTCTTTTTGGTTCACTGGAAGAGATGACTCCTAAACCGTCACAGAATAGTCTTTTTTCAAAAAGTGCAAGCTAGAAAATATCTCGCAAGTTGTTGGAGAGTATCATTCTCGATCGGACCTTTTTCACATCAAATCTTCAAACGTGAAGTGAACTCGATCTTAGAAATAGTCGTCGCAGTGAATCAAGATAGTCGTATGGTTCATCGTGCGGAGAGGACCGGCCGAAAGTACATTCCACCTCTAGAAAACCATTACAAATGACGGGGAGCAATAGAAACTGGTGGAAGGACAGGACAGTGCATCTGAGATTCAGCATGAACCTTATTGTAGACACAGTGAAGAAGCGGAAAACTTACTCCGCCAGTAACCTCGTCGTTAATCAATAAACGGATGTCCTTAGAATAATGATACATGTCCATGGCACTCCCAAGAAAAAGATCCCAGGATAATTTGATCCGTGTCATCCCTCATCTTCAATGTTGGAATGAGAATTGAAAGTACAGCCGGTATGGCAAGCAGCCATAATCTTATTCGTAACTGAATTGTTTACAGTAATCAATGATTGCCCTAAGCGATGTTAAAAGATACCTCTGCTGTCAGCCATGAGTCCATGGTGAAGTATGATATCTTCAACTCAGCCTTCAAAGTGGCTTTTGTGGATTCATCCTTCGGTGACGAGGTCATCTCGATGTTCTCATAGGAAAGCATATTTAGAGTGAAGGGCAAAATTTTGACTCACGTTCTCTTAAGCATCAGGTACAGGCCGATCAAGTTTACTTACCACCGTTTTAGATGCTGAAGCAAAAGCACCGCAGCTGAATCTTTTGCTTTCTTGACGCTGGGCATTGGCTCTCCCACGCATTCGTCGGTCCACCCACTTTCGGTAGTATGAACGCGAACAGAGTACGTGAATCTCTTCGCATGTGCGGGACCACCTTCTGTGACACACCTGTCAAAAAAACAGATGTCATTCTTCAGCGATTCTTCAGTTTTCCGGTTGATCTTAACCTTTGAAAAAACCCAAAGGGTGTTCAGTGTTCCCTGTGAACCAGATCAAACTTCATCCCTTAACCTGCAGCAGAGAATATATATTTAGACAGGGTTGAAATACAAACCCGATACAGGCATCAATGTTGACAATTCAACAAGAGCGCTTGAATGATGAGAAAACGCCATTAGGAGAGTTAACACAAGTGGAAACTGCAGAACAGTTTGGATCTGGTAGCTCGGCAAAACGACCAGGCCAGAGCATCATGCATATGATAGAAAGTAAATGGACGAAAGGCTAGAGACCTTATGTCTGAGGAACGAACAGTACGCAGAAATACACTGATACTACTGAGCATGGCAACATTTTAAGATTTATTGCAGCAACAAACATGCGATGGACTAGTCTACCAATGCGTACAAAAGTCCAGGAACTATCATCAACTGCCGCATACTAATCTTCAACAAAGGTTGGATACAACCCGAGGAACGATCACAGGAACGACCCCATTACAAAGCATACTCTTCAAGAACTGTTCAAGGGATTGTGACTGCAGCATAGATTTAATTGCGTTTCTCTAACAAGGAAGGCTCAGTAAAGGCATATAGCAATTCCATGACCACATAGATATCCAACAGAGCCAATCCATTGGACTAGATGGACGTGATTTATAACAACCTTAGTCAGCCAAATATATGGAAGACTTACGACATTGACCTTCTATGAAAGACAAATATTCAAATTTAAGACCCAAAGACCATTTTCAATCCTAGTCTTTAACAATCTGTGCATCCAGAAGGGAAGTATCGAACTCAAGATGTAAAAGACGGTTACAAGTGGACATACTCTCGCCAGTTTCCCTGAACTTCATATGCGACATTATATAGAGACCCAGACAAGAGCAGAATTTTCAGATCTGATATCCTGTTTGTAACTATGCCACAAACCACAAAGCATGGTGCTAATCGCTCAGACCATGACAGACCCAAACGACATTCCCACTTATCTCATTCTTGTACTTCTCGAATTTCTTGTGAATTAATATGCTAAACTTATAGGCGTAATATACAGCTGACAGTAAGTACTTCTTGCAAACCCAAAGATAAGGTAGGCTTAGATAACCCGTACAGGAACGTGCAGCATAAGTGTTTTCCATATATAGCACTGTAGAAACTACTCAACCACGGCCCTCAGCCATGCGAATACTTTTCAAGCTCAAGTGGCGGCCCTGATCCCCTCTGAACAGTTAGTGTGAGATCAGATGGATCGCATGCATCAGATCTCACACTAACTGGCCATAGGAGACCGACATCCCAACCGCTAAGCCCAAATTTGGTCCCACACGGGACCAAATTTGGGCTTAGAGATCAAATGTTGGGAGAGATACACCAATAACCGACGGAAACTCCATAGACATGTAGCCAAAAGAGTCGTCAGGTACCTGATAGGCACAGCTCAATTACTTATCAGAAGATATGGAACGAGGAAGTCAACGTTGATTCTGATTATGCAAGAGATCTACACAACTGCAATTCGAACCCAAAAACAATGGACAAGTAGATAAAAAAGGATGGGAAGAACCCATATAGCCGCACAAAGAACAAACGAAAGAGCAAACTAGAGGCTAGGCCCCAAAAGTATCTCGAAGGGAAATATGACTACAGCACCTAGTAGCACCTGCAATTCGAAAACCAGTAGCTCCTTTGTTTCCTATGAAAACTCCATCACCAGGAATTCAACTCTTAAGACGACGATCGCCAGGATCCAACAGACAAAGAGAAAATAGCTATGAAGACACTCAATTGAGCTGCAGTGGATAAGTGCACCGAAAGCAACGCTTACTACCATAAGCAGTACGGTCGGTGTCCTGCAACGCTATACTGCAATTGTGCTCGTTATTGACATATTCTTTGTTATGGATACGCTTGAAACTCTCAATTCCTGCAGAGAGATCTTCAGTCACACGTAGCTATCTGATCATCATAACATGACCAATAAATTCTTGTGATCGAAGATAAAAAATCGGCTAAGTTAAGGAACAGCGTTTGCAATTCCATCCAGAAGGGCTCTTACCAGTCAGATATGACTTCCTTCATACAATGCATTCTTAAAATCTTCTGCACTTACTGGACTACAAGAGCTCGTCTGTATCCTATTCTACTGAGTGAGGTAATGAGTAATACAGCGACACCACATTCAGTAATACTGCAATGAGCAAAGTAATGTATACCCAGATTTGGCCTGTGCAAAAGTCGTGGATGCGAGATAGGATTTAAGAGAGAAAGTTTACAAATGTGAACTTGTAGCAGAGGTCCTACCTGACTGTTAAGGTGAATGTAATATGTTAACACCAAAGTAAAGTTCCACAGCAAGACATCATGTTAATGGATCAGGACAGACATCTATCAGCTTTGCAGTATCTACCAAAACATGTCATGGGGTCAGTTCTTGCAATCCAACAATTTTCGGAACTTAAACTGTGATATAATCATGAATGCTACTAGTGTCACCTGAAAAAACTCAAGCGTTCACATAGAACTGTACACGAGGGAGGGCATAGTTATTACTTGTACTGCGGCATTGGCCACTGGCGTTTCAAGCAAATGTCATTGAGTGTCTGCCTCGTGAATGGAGCAGTCTTGTTGTTGCTCTTCCCTCCAACATCTCCGTTTTCGAGGGCGGCTGCTTTTGCAGCAGCTTCCCTGGTGGATTCCCTTTCCTTTAAGATAACCAGCGCGTTCCTTGCAGCAAGCTTTTGAGCCATCTTCTTCTGTGGATTTTGAGCAGAACCTATTTGGACCCCATCGACGTAAACTTCAACAAAAGCAAG
Source organism: Marchantia polymorpha subsp. ruderalis (assembly GCA_037833965.1). Classification (NCBI taxonomy): domain Eukaryota; kingdom Viridiplantae; phylum Streptophyta; class Marchantiopsida; order Marchantiales; family Marchantiaceae; genus Marchantia; species Marchantia polymorpha. The sequence goes on from AP031357.1 coordinate 15,320,770, forward strand.
ATTACCCTGACGAGAAGATTTATACTCAAGGCCTTCAGCTAACTGTTGGCACCGCTCTTGCAACTCCCGCACAGGATGCATTGGCAGGGTCTCGGGAGTCACCATTGGTTGTAGTAGTGGCTCAAACACCTGTCCAACAAACGTCTTCAGTAACTTCAGCGAATAACGTAAACGGGAACCCACAGGGAAAAATACACATACATCAGCATCGTCTAGATTCGGTATAAACAAGTAACTTGACGTAATAATAAGTGTCTAAATGCTTAGAACGACATAGATTACAGTACCAACAGAAGAACATGATATAATAAGGGGACAGAGATGTCACTGCATTCTCAATTTAAAAAAAAATTGGCAGCCCCTACACAACTCCCGATACTCAGAGGTCAAAAGAAACAACTGGAACAGACCTTCCAAACTTGATCTGTGTTGAGGCCGGTGTCCAGGAAAGCTGCTCCTGCTATTGATTCTAAGATATCTCCAAGCACCTTCGGTGCTTTGAAATCCCCTAGACCAAAGGAGTTTACACCGGGCTTATCCAGCTCGGTTTGAATGTCCTTGACGAAATCATGAATCTAAGAGGAGCAACAGCCGAGATATTAATGTTCATAAACATAAGCCCCATATACCAATTTTTTTATCAGATTGTGCCAATATGAAAGAATCTGCTTTACCTGAGTTTCAAGAGCACTCGACCCATGTCTCAAGTGTATATGGAACTTGTGCTTTACTGCCACTCTAGCGAAATTTTCATTGTTCACGGCAGCAGCCCTCAAATCTGTCAAGCGACCTGGCGGAAGGTCGGTATAGCTGAAAAACAGGTGACGGGTGATGAGATGATCTAAGACGGCATCACCCACAAATTCAAGTCGTTGGTAGCATGGGACCCCTGAAGAAGGTCTTGAAGCGTGAGTAATGGCTTCCACCAACAAGCTTCGCTCATTGAACTTATGTCCAATTGCAGCCTCGAGCCCATCGAAGTCTATACTTCTCAAAACGCTCTCAGGCACAGTGCAGCCAACTCTTGCTTGCAGCCCATCGGCAGGATCAAACTCTACCGGAATACCAATCCAATTCATTAGATGAGTGGCAGCTCTTTGACCACCTTCAACATAGTACACTCCAATCAGAGCCTCCACAACATCAGCTAAAGTCTTGCTGGAAAGTACTCTGTATGCACTGGAATCTCCTTCTATCTCCCCATCCTCCATATAATCATCATCAATAATTTCCTCCACAACAGGTTCCACGGGCTTTGCAGCCTCCTCCTTCAGAGGATCTTCTACCTTGCCGTCAGCTAACTCCACGTCATCTCCATCCTTGGTCTCCTCATCAAACACAGGAGGCACGCCAGGGGCAGCCCATCTTGATGGAGCGAAGCGATCTGCTTGTATATAACTTTGCAATCCCCTCTCCAACGCATATTGGTACAGAACAGAATTACTGACAGTTTGCTGTCTCATTCGAGTAAGCTGACCCTCGTGTTTGCTAGGATATGTAAGAAAAAGCCTCCTACTGACGACCCACTTCAAGTACGCATCTCCTAGTAGCTCTGCACGTTCATAACAAAAAGTCTCCTGACAAGAAGCTGCAGTCAAAGCCTCCAACACCTGAAGTGACCACGGAGTAGCCTTAATGAGAATGCCTGAAAAAAGCTTTGGGGACGATGAAGGTGCACACTGAAACGCATGAAAATTCTAATAAACTGAGCACTTTTCTATTAGGACTTTTCACGCAATGATGTACCATGGGACCCTCGTAAAAAGTCCGAATTTTAGGTAGACTCACCCGACGTAAACATCCACTTATATTGATATTTACTACCGCGGTAATTATTTTTTATTGAGGACGACATTTATTTTCCCCTTAACTCGATTCTTTACACCATCTCCGGCTCTACTGAAGTGAATACCCTAAACTCAAAGGTGATATAACTTTCCTGCACAACTTAATGAAAATTTCAAAGGGTAATAATTGCTGACTCGTTGAAAGACAGGGGAGCGTGGAGGAAACTGAGACAACAAAATGAGAGATCGACTCTCGGTAGAAATAGTAACAGAACAAACATACAAACAAAATTCGTAATAGGCAGAAGAGAATATACAAACTGCATCAAGCCAGATCAGTGAGCTGTTTCAGACCTTCGAAGCAGGTATCTTATAGTTTATCAGATGTTTGAGTTGAATTGCCAGCAGCATACTCTCCACCCGCCTCATTACCGAAGGAAGCCTCTGAGCACCTCTCACCAGAGGTCCTGGAAGGGGATGGACTAAGCACAACTCTGGTGGAAGCATCACGTAATATGTTTTGTCCAACGGTTCTTCGGGATTGCCCATGCCACCTGAAAACTTCGAACAAACCGTTAAAAAAAAGAACTATACAGTCACACTAAACTTAAACAGCCAACTATTGTTATGATAATGGTCAAGTGTGACATACCGTCCGAGGATTCGAAACGAGGTGACAGAAGGTTCTTGCAGTGGGAAACTCCACGTCCTCGAATTAACGGTTGCTTCTTGCATACAAGCTCTACTCCATACCTAAAATAAGTGAAAATCATACTGCTGAGAAATCCTCAAATAACATGGGCGATACACTCATATTCCAATCTTGCGTATAATTGCTCTGTAGGAGGATAGGTTTGAAATCTTACTTTTGTTTGTAGTAATCTGCGTATGATGTGTATTCAAGAGGACCCAAATACCCATCTTTTCTTGGAAAAGAACTCTCACAATTCATTTCGAAGCGAACAGATTCTACGTAAAATCTCTTCCCGGAATGAGCAGCTGTTACCACTCTACCAACAAGCCCGTCGATGTCCATCAAGCTATCAGCCATCAACAGCTTTCCCTCTACAGGCTCTTGCTCTTCCAATTTTTCCACAACCTCACGGTTGGGCACCAAACCAGAAGCTTTGACGGTATCAAACGGAGCTATGGCTCCTCTAATTCCATAAGTTGGATGAGCTTTCAGACCAAAGGCCTGTCCATACCGCAGTTTCCCAAAACCGTATTCTCTACGATCCCCACCAAGGGCACGCTCATCTGTTCCCAGAAAAACATCTGGCCTTGCACGCTGCAAAGGATTTTTCCAGGCCTCGGTTTCCAAAATGGTGTCGACAAGAGTCCAATGTATGAGCTTGGCTGATTCCTCATCGGCCAGAAGTTGGATAGGTACAAAAAGGTATGCTTTAACTGGATCCCAAGGAGTAGTTGTGGGCTCCACGTCCACATCTAGTACGATACTCATAAGTCTCACGTGGAAGCTTTTCAACTTCGTCAGCTGCCACCAATCACAAAGTAAATTAAGTAACATAATCCTGCAGACTTCAGGTGAATTCTGAAGGCTTTCAGCATCAGATCAAACGGGCATAGGAACAGCAAACAACCATAACAAAGCAAATGACACACCATCAGAACCGAGAAGCAAAAATGACTGGAAAGTAACGATTCGAACCTGGCCATATATCAAAAGTCCAGGACTACATTTATCCGAGGACTTTATCAAATGAAGTGAACAAAACGAGACACTACTAGGTTTAGGATCTAGGAAGGTCTATTACTCTTTCAAACTATCATTCATACCTGAGTCATCGTAAGCTCAATAGATCCACTGAAGACTAACGATGCTTTGGTGGTCATTGTCCGAGCTACAAATAAATCCATTGACATGGTAAGTACCTGCAGTACCATACAGAGTAAAGGACATGGTCAAAACAAAAATGAGTTTGTTCATGGGGTATGAAACTAAGAATGCTGCAAATGTCAGATGAAAGTTTGAGTTTTCCAAAGTGAACAATAGAGAGAAAGAACAACTGATGCTCGCATCTCCAGCGAAACAATAAAAGTCCAGTCAAGCTAACCTCGAAGCGTCAATCTATAATTGTATCATTCTTGCAGATATTATTGGTCGGATTGCCGCACCAACCTGGTCACCTATGGTGCCTCTAGTTGCTAGAATGTCCTGCTTGTGTATTTACTAAGTTACATGCTGGACTAGGCATACTTGAATCTCGAATTGGACAAACACTAAATTCTTAACCTGCTGGATACTTTCTAGCCTACACCAACAACGTGCTCAAAACGAATTTTTATACAACGTTGAAAGATATTTTGGACATCAGAAACCTCTGAACACTACATTTACATTGAACATCAGCTGGGTTTCAAAGGTGAAAAGTTGCTAAACTTAAAAGCAAATCCTTGTTTCCATCGGCAGACTCCGGCCACTCTAAGGGCATCCGCGTTTATACTCAAAGGAAGCTTCTTTGTAGGAAACAGAAGAAAGGTATTTAAGATAGCTCACCTCTGAGTCCAGCTGTCTTCCAAATATGAGAGCGAAATCGGACGTTTCTGTCAGAAGAGTATCTTTGGAGAAGCCTTTATTTTCACATGCCACCTTGTACATATATAAGGAAACAGTCTTCTCTTCACTATCCAGATTATCCTTGATCCAATCTCCCTGCAACAACCAACAAAACATCCCACCTTGACAAAACTGCACGAGTCTTATATCAAAAGAATAAAAACTTACTTGAACAGCCCAATCTACACCATAAAGCTCATAAAGTCCAACTCGATAACCAGGCTTTCGTCATATCAAGAGGTTACCTAACCTCAAAACGCAGTTGAATATTCTCTGCTGCAAGGTCACATACAATAAAAGTACGTGCATCAAAACTAAAGAATATCATCGGCGGGATGACATAGCCCAGTTCAGATGCAAGAAATTTTGTTGTAAGTGACCTTAGAGTGAGTGGAAGCACCTGAGACTTCATGGTCCATGTTTTGTACCAGATGATGTTGGCTCCACATAGTACTTTACCGAGAAGCAACAATGCTCCCATAGTTGGTTTCTTCCTTGTCCAATTTGTCTACAAAATACTTCAGCTAATACCATGCTTACCTGCAGCACTTCGGCAATGCCTTCCGGATAATATTCCCTATGACGGGCAGTTCCAGGTAGTGGCTCTCCCTCTTCTCCCTCCTCCAGCTTCTCAGCTTCTTCTCCTGTCCCTTTGTCAGGTAATAGCATATCCGTGAATGCTCCCATTTCGTGCAGTTTCTTGCATGCTTCTAAGCACACAGCCTGCATTTTAAGTGTAAAAAATAATGAGCATCAAGGGATATTGACAGTGTAAGTCCAATACTACCAACAACAGATTTGAGAGTATCTTGAAGACATATCCACTGTAGATAGAAATGACCTTAAATTAAGATGGAGGAGAAACCGTATTATTATACCTGCTGAGCACCTCTGATCGAAGAACATAACGGACCCTCCACGGTTTCAATGGGTGCATTGCAAGGAAGCTGCAATTTGCATGAATACTTCGCGGTTCCCCCTTCTTTATCATGCTGACTCATGATAAATTCTGGTCTTAAGATGGAATATCTGACGATACACATCGGAAAGAAAAACATAGTGAGTCTCAATTTTTAGCAACTGACAATCTAGACATACGACAATCACTAAAAAATCGTGCATGAGCTCCATGCTGCCCTCGATCTCAACATCGATGCTTGTAGAACATCTTCAGCTATCTTAAGATACACAGAAACGGTAAAAGATGAGTGTAGTGTACGGAGTAAATAAAAACTGATCCATAGCAACTAACATCCTATGTTCTAATGATTTTCGATAAATAATGCAACTTTAAAGACTTCAGGAAAAAAGAAGAAACTTTGTTAAGTAGTCACTGATCTTTACAGACTAAACACTGCACGGCATTGAAAATATTCTAGCATTGGCACAAAGTGAATTTGACTTTCATTTTCACACGACTAGCAGGTTCAAAACCGTTTCAAATTATGTATATATCGATGTAGAAGTTAATCACCTGTCAGTAGGAAGCTGAGAGCAGTAGAAATGAATCAAACCCACTGCGGAGTTTAGGCTAACCATAGCACCGGTAGAAGGAACTTGATAAACTTCTCCATCGCAACTTTCAAGAGATGCCAATAGAGCAGCTTCCTTATACACACTAAGTTCAGTTCTTTCGATTGCCTCTCTTCTGAGAGTCTCCTCACTGTTCCTTGCATTTCGTAAAAAAGCTTCATGAGTGGTGTTACCCCTGCATCAAAATCAAAGTACTATATTAGCGCCCTTTCAGAGGTTGAATCAGAACAGGGTGACTGTTGATGTGGTAAGATGTTAGAATGTAAAGCAACTGCAGTAGTATCATCTCGTTCCTGATGTATATTTCTTGTCTGCTTGCACTCTAACCAAATTTAAACTGAATCTCATAATGCTGACGAGAGTATGAGTTTATTCAAAACTCGAGGAAAATGTGGTAGCAACGAGAATAAAGAAAGACTGGGTAAACCATATTCTAGGTAAATGAATTTTAAATTCGCTTTCAATTTCTTTTTCTGTATGTAGTGTCACATAAGGTTCATAGCGATTACAAATTTAGAATTCAGCAAATTCTCGACTCTCGGTTCCTCTCTTGACCATTACACACGTATCTACAACATAAACCCTCCACCTCTAAATGTAGAATCTACACAAATCTAAACATTCGAATACTTCCTAAACCTTTCCTTTCAAGAGCTTAAAGTCTCGTGTAATTTTATCAGGGGGCAATATTCAGCCATTATTTAGTTTATGTAGCACATGATATATGAGTGAAAGGACCAAACACGAAAGCTTTATGAAAACTTACCGAAAAGGTGAACAACAATGCATAAGAGATAAATAATGCAGGAAGATCAGGCCTAGGCTACAAAAAGGACAAATTCCCCATAACATTACAATAGAACGAAGTCAATCTAGTTAAACGGTTAACATTTACTCAATGACATTGTACCAGTAGGATGTCATCAGCAAATAGCGCACGGGCAGACAATATTATGAGGAACAAATCATCTGGCTCTAAATTTCAAATCGTATGTGGAGTGGTGTAGCCTTATGCTAATCTTTGTCGTGTATGCTATTCGTTCTTGATTGTGTGCTACAAACTCAACGAAAGGAGTTTCGTTGATTACCTTTCGAGCATGAGCACATAGTCTGAACCAGGTTTCCGTGCTCGACCTCTGGATTGTATGTAAGCAAGAACAGTCTTCGCAAGATCAAAACGAATGACAACATTGCACTGTCTGATATCCAAACCTTCCTCTGCAACACTTGTAGCGACCAACAGAGTAACCTGAACCACAATAAGATAAACTTTCATTCTTGCTGCTTTCAGTTCAAATGCGTGTTGACTCAAGGATTTTCCATGGATATGGAAAAAAATCGTCGTTAAAGATATGAATTTAAAAACAAAAGTTTTATTAATCAATTGAAGCCCTATTTGAAAGCAAAGTAGTGAAGTTTATTGATTGTAGATACCCGTCCATCCCGAAACTTTGCGATAGTCTCCTGCATTTGCCGTGTGCGCATATCTTGGTTGTTGTTATGCCCAATCAAACTCGCGCACTTCACAAACTTGAGTGACGGCAACTCGGCGAAAACCTGAAATGGAGGAAAACGTCAAACTTGACATTTTCTTGAAGATTTAGTTTTTTACAGGAACCTAGTGCTACGAGTCACGCAGCTCCGCAGTCTCACAGCTTAGATGCGAGACATATTCGTGAACAAAGGCGGAATCCAGAAATTTACCTTTGGCAATATCAAAGCTGCCACCACTCGTTCAACAAATATGATAGCTCTAAAATCATCAGTGTGCTGATATCCAAGGAGAATCTTGATCAAAGACTGCACTTTCGGAGTAACTTTCCCATCTGCAACTGCTGCCCCAAGAACTTCATCCACATGTTCGCCACCGGAAACCACTGGAGACATATATTTTAATGAGATGTCTGGGACCGCGTAAGGCAACTACGGATCTAATCTTAGTGACAATATGAACTTAGTGCATATTCGCACTAAACACTGTGTAAACATATAACAAATCTCACAACAGATTGAGCAAGAAACTTATTTGGAGCAAGTTTCATTCCAGGAGTTCGAGGATTTGTTGCCTACTCTTCAATCAAAATCTGGTCAAGAAATAACCAGGAAATAAATGTTGCAAGTTACAAACCATGAGTATCTGGGAGCTCCCCTTCTTCAACTTCCTCAGGCAATTCTTCCTTATCACCTTCCGGGATTACATCACCTTCAACTCCATCTTTACTGCCTACTGCTCCTTCGGACAATCTACACCTCAAAAGAACCACAACTTTTTTCAAGTATGATTCTTGAAACTTGACATCCAACTGATGGTTGGCTCTCTCGTCATTTCGCAAGCTTGTTAAAAACGACATTGCCACCTGCACATCACATAACAACACTCGTTCTCAATCTTCCAGGTCTACTGACAAAGTGAGAAGCAATAGATGATAGTATCTTTCACATTATCAAACCACAAAACTACAAACCCCTAGGATCCGTTAGTAGAAGCAGTTCTGATCGACTTCAATTGGACATGAAAAATAGGGATGTAGACAATCCATGGCAACTCTTCCGTAATCTTTTGATAAAACATATTGCAAGGCAAAATCTTCATATATAAATCCCTTAGAACATCACCGAAATGTGTGTAAGTCCTCATTAGGAACATCACACCATCACATTGTTTTGCAAGTTGGCTAAGGACTCTAAACTAATTGTAAGCTTTAATAACTAAGTTCATTTGCTGTTCTTAGCAAAGAATCATCATAAACAGATGTACCTATGACATTCTATTCAACATGGTGCAAGGTGCATATTTAGATATATTAATGCAGTTAGTAAAACAAAGGTGTTGAAATACACATTTGTAACTTGAAGAGAATTTTCTCATAAGAACGTTCCTTTTCCGGAAATTCGTTTCAACTCGCTATTGAGTACAGGAAAACTGTTCACCTTGTAAGCACACCACTGACCAAGCTCATCAAGTGCATATATGATGGCTCTCAACTTCTGGCCCAAACTAGCAGCTCCGTCACTTTCTGTTCTCTCCGAAACACCATATACAAGTCGTAGTTCTTCCTTAGCACCAGCATCTCTTGCACCCATAAACCTCCATTTGCTACGCTTTGAACTTGCATTCGCTGCTTCTTCGACCTTTGCTTCCATCTGCTTAATCTGCTCCCGTAAAGACCATAATGTTGCAGCTTTATCGTATTCTACCAGACTTTCTGAGGGAGTAGGAACGTGCATCTCAAGTTCTTTACGATCTTTAATTGTGCAGACTATGGAATCGAGTTTGCTTTCAAGGTTCCGAATTTTGATGGCACAGTCCTCTTGGCTAGAGACTCCTGGTGCGATGACAGTAAACAATACAGTCGTCAGTGCTACGAACAAACATCCTCAAATCTAAAGAGGGACCCGAAATTATAATGTATAACAGGTTTGTAGGTGTTGAAAGCTACAAATAATAAAGTCAGGTTCACAAAAAATAATAATTCTTTCACGGGATCAGGTCAGAAAAATAAACAGAAACTACGAAAATTTAAAACTTCAAGTATCAACTCAAAGTAATTTGTGCCAGACAAAAGACACTACAATGAAGAGGACGTAGGCTCTGCGAAGAGATCAGATGAAATCAAATCAAACTTCCGATAAACTTTCCAATCATAGTCTGATGCTTGCCCCTGACACCTTGAACAACAAAGGTTGTCATCACCTCCGTAGATAATGTCAGGTAGGTGCTAAACAGCATCCCAAACGTCCCGGACATCTGTCACCAGACTTGATGAAAACAAGGAAACAGGAAGAAAAGCCCACGACGAAGACAAAATGCGCTCTGCATGTTCTGAACTAGGCACTACTCGAAATCGGGAGAAAAACGGAAAAAAAATCGACGAAGAAACGCATGAAAATAAAGCAGTCAGGAATTACAACCTTTTAAGTTGACAGGAGAAGCCGTCATTCCAAAAACAGCTGGTCTGCTGTTTTTTGGTGTTATATGATAAAACTCAGACATCACTAACGAGTAAGGGTGTTTCTTGACCGCATGATGACACTCGTCAAGAATAAGCAAGTGTATAGCTTCCATTCGCACGATACTGTGTCTCAGAATGTTCAGCAAAATCTGTGCTGTCATCACTAGCACCTGGAAATTGGCAAAATTTCACTTAGATGCATTGAATTTTGTGATTCGAGAAGTCAACGATATACAACTATGAGCAATCTCAATAAGTTTGATGCATTCTTAACTAAATTACATAACGTGATTAGGTGATGATTGACCAAGCAAAATGAGCGAGAAACACTGAAAACTTACGTCCTTGCTCTCAAACTCTCTCTGCCACCGCCGGGCATCCCAGAAATCTTGTCCCATTTCTCCACAATAATGACCGACCTCATAACCGGTGCGATCGCGTATCACCTCTGCTTGCTGATGTTCAAGAAAATATTTGAAGGTCACTTATGTACAGGTAAAGGTTGCTAGATGTGCGAGATATCAAATGTAGATAACACTCTTCGACTATGGGCACCTGACCCTTCAATTATTCCGCCAATACTACGAACAATAATGATGGGTTGGATTTTCAAGCCAAGACAGAGAACAGTAAAGACAAAGTAGGAATGAACATACCTGATAAACAAGAGGAACTTTGGGGACCAGGAAAACTGCCAACATTTTTTTCCGCTCTTTGCGCATCAGCTCGTACTTACTTTGCATCAAAAGCACAGCAATGAGGGTCTTGCCTGCCCCGGTCTCCAGAAAGGCAATTGTATTTTTCACCTTAGCTTGCTCAAGAACTTCCAGCTGGTACTTACGAGCACGTTCCTCACCTGCTCTCTCTTTCTGCGGCGGAGGCACCTTTCCATTTCTTTGGGCATTATTTTCCTCAGCTCTCTCTCGCAATCTCGCTCGTTCGCGCTCTCTGTCCGCCTCCCGTAGCCTGGACCTGTACACAATTCTTCCGCCACCATCTCTTTCGTATGGGACCATTCTTCGATCCCTGTCCCGCTCTCGCCTCTCAACTCTGCCACGATCGTCACGCCCACGACCCAAGGCTTCAATTCTTCTATCGTCTCGTCCCCTATGATCGTCCCTCGATCTGTCTCGAAACATGTCGATGGGTTCGGGTCTTCTGTCGTCCCTCATCCTTTCGCGGGATTCCACCCATATCCGGTCTCTCGGAGAGCCTAACATCCGATCATCTCTCCCTCTGTCCCTGGGCGCCTCCAAAAGATCCGGTTTCCGGTCGTCTTTAAATCGGTCCTGCAAATCTGTGCTCCTCTCTCCACTTCGACCCCGGATGCCATCCAAAGACTCGACTCTCCTGTCGTCTCTCAGCTCAGTTAACCTTTCATCCCCCCTCTCTCGCATAGAGTCCAAAGGTGGGAGGGCTCTCTTGTCCCTGAACGATTCTGGGAGCTCGGGCTTTCGGTCAATCCTCGTCCTATCCACAGGGTCATCCTTAACTCTGTCTCTGACAATGAAGGCGGACTCGACTTTTATTTCATCTCGAGCCCTGTCTCTGAATGCTTCGGCAGGTTCTAGCCTCCGATCAGCTCGACCTCTGTCCATGGCTTGATCTCTGAGCCGTCCACTGTCGTCATGATCATCTTCGTCTCTGAACCTCTTTCTCCGATCATCTCGATCGTACAGTCCAGCCACTGAACTCAGCCGAGCTCTGTTGGCGTCGTCTTCTTTCATTTTAGCTGCATTCCTTCTGTCCATTTCCTCCCTCAGCCTCTCTCGATCCCTGGAGGCATCGCGAACGCGGTCTCTGTTGTTCCACTCCCGCTCCAGTCGGAGGTCTTCGGCTTTGGCCAAAGCACTGCGTCGGCAATTATCCCAGTCAACTCCTTTTCCCGATATTCTCTGGCTTTCATCCCGGAGTTCGACCCGATTGTTGATGAGACGATTAGTGACGCCCACCACTCCAACAAGTCCATTGCTGGGTCTGGCTTGCCCCTTCGCAGCGTCCCCTTCCATTTGCGACTTTCAATTCCTACAGACTTGCTGTCAATCTTCAACTTGGTCACTGTTACTTCACCACCTTCCATCGATACAGAATGTCATTAGTCCATACTTCGTCTCTGACACTCCGCGATTCATCTCCGAAATTTCTTGGCCCCGAGAGCTGCCAATTCTGTCGTGGCCGCAGCCCGACTCTCTCCCCAATCTTTGACCCATTAATTCTCTCCTTTCCACTAATTCATTACGTCATCACCTCCACGCCTCCCGCTTCCGTACCGCCGCCACCTTCACCAGGCCTCCGAAAGATCTACAACGCCGCCTCGCTCGTCTATATGGGACCGGACTTGGAATTCTCTGCGTCCCCTCAATTTACTCACTGTCTCGTCGACTCTTCCCAATCGCTCGCTCGCCTCTGACAACACTGACAAACAGCGTCTGCCCGCTATCGTTCGAAGGCGTCAAGAGATCCTCTCTGCTGCCGGCAAGCTCGCTCCCATTTTTCCTTCAGGCGCTCGCTCGACCGGACCTCGACGACGTTCCTTCGGACTCTCGTCGCCGCGAGCTGCGAGCAGCGTGTCGCTCACCTCATTCAATCCCTCATTGAATCATTCGGTCCTCCGTCCTCCCTTCCCTCATTCAATCGCGCCCGGCAGAGAAGCAGCGGCAGCAGAGACGCGCTGTTCTGCGCAATTGAGAGAAAGGCCAGCGTGCTGTCGCACGGAGCTGCTCTTCACTGCTCGCATTTTGTCCGTCTGTCCGACGAGAGCAGCCGCAGAGCGGGCAGCGCCAGCGCCAGCAGCTCTGTTTGATCCCCAACCAAAAAGCGCCTCGGTCGCGCCTCAGACGCACTATGAGCCAACGTCGCGGACGACTCCGAGTTCGAACGACCGGTCCGTGCGACGGCCTCCGCCACCTACCCCTGGACGCCGCCTCGAACAGCCCCCACTCCTCGGCATCTGACCGGTCGCCCGCTCGCCTCCGGCCATTGACCGGGCTCCCCCGAATCTAATTCAATCTCAGCTGTTGACTCTTGGTTCCAGCTTTTTAGTAATCTATTAATCGTTCTAATCCCGCCCATAGGGCAGCCCACAGTGGCATATGTCCATGCAACAAGAAACAAGACCGGCCTCCCCGGATTGGACCGGCGCTTTCTTCGCCCACCTGGCAAGCAACGTTGTCAATTGGCGACCTTTGCTTGCACACAACCCCACTTCCATTTTCTGCATGCTCTTCTTCGCATACAGTAGCATTCTTGTACGTGCCCCAGCCTCTCTAATCCCATTCCTTGTCCTTTCAGATACTTTTGATAATTGCATGTTTCTTGCATCTCTCGCTCTTTCGCGCTAAGCCATTCAAGAACGATCCTCCGCTGGTCGAACTCTCTGTCTCGATCCATGGCTGATCCACTTGCTTCCGATTGACATCTCTGAATCCTCTGCTCGTCGACCTACCCACCAGTTGAAGCGCCCATGTCGTGACAGGGCAGAAGGGTGTGTACGTATAGATTGATATCTATACAGATCCACCCATATTGTGCCTCCGGCTTCATCTTGGTGTCACTATCTGGAAAAGCGCGAAAATCAAGAAGGCAAGTTTGCCAATTTCTTTGAAGGAAAAAGAAAGTTATCATTCTTTGTCCTGGATTCACTATATGAAGTCGTAAACGCTCTAAGCTCGAAGTAACATAATCATCTACAAGCATTAAATGGGTCAAGGGCCGTAAACATGTCCAAGTTCATTACGTATATCATTGCTCGGGTTTTTTACTTCTATTTTGCAGTACCTGCAACATGATTGAGTTAGTTTTTACATCCCTCGGGAACATGTTTATATGTTACCACGCCTTTCAGCACAGGGAACGTAACATTTCACCGGTTCAAGTCGATAGTTTTGAATCGGTTTGCATCTAGAGAGATTATGCTGTGTCTGAACGTATTTTGCACGGAATTCCATCAAATAGAGGAAAATGAATTATTTGAACAGAGCTTGGATTGAATTATAATTTTTACGAGGGTCTAAATTTTTTTTTTCTCTTTCTTCTTCCTCTTCTCTATTTTTTCTCCACTTCATGCCACAGAATTACACACAGTCATGCTCAAATTGCTCTTTCCTATACCTCCAAACTTCTTTTGTCTGAATCCCGTTCATTGGGCGGTGCTATTCCAATGAACTTTGACTTGAGCCCTAAACTTGTGTAACTAACTCGAATAGAAGTCGGTCATCTCGAATGTTACACGTCATACATATGTGTATAAACAAAAGCACATCTTGTCATCTAACTATATACTTGATATCATTCTAACCCACTTAGTTTTATACGACAAAGCTTCTTATAAATCTCTAATCTCACAAGTTTCGAGGTTCTCCACTCAAAGCTTTTGGGAAATTTTCACTTTGATCTATTTCATGCTACTTGTTCGTATATCTTTTCCGATCCTTGCCACATTGTACACGTTGTTTTATGTTAAAATGCAAGCTAAAGAAACATCACATTATAAAGTTTTAACCAAAGACGCACATGACAATCCACCCACAAAGCCTTGTAAACTTCATTTTCCTTTCCATGTTACTCTACAAAATCGTATGGTCACCTCAGCTAACGAAGATCATTCCTTCAAAGGTTCATCATCAACTATTTCCAAATATATATCTCGGTTTTTATGTAAGACTCCAATGAGTTTCTTTTATTACTTTAATGTTATATATGTCAAACTCATCATCATATAGTATCAATTTATGTAAATATCATTCTTATTTAGAAGCTAATATCCCATAAGAAGGGTTTAGTCTGTACTTTTCAAACCATATGGTTTATAGCTCATAATTATTCAAATCGATTGCTTTTTTAAATGGATATAAGTCTGATCCACTGGAAAAAAAAATTATTTTCAAAAATAAAAAATAAAAAATATTTAATTCTTACCAATTGAAGATTATAGAAAACCTTTGTTATGCATGAACATAAACTTCTTGAAATTTCTTTCGTCACGTTCTATTATAATGATGGGCTATTTTCATATTTATCACCAGTCTGTCAGATGTTAGCCATATTACATGGAGTATATTGCTAAATTATATGACTTATACCTACCCTCTGTATTTCGACATGAATGGTGATAAAATTAAGTTCGAAGTAGAACGTTTTGGATATGTTAGTGGAAAAGCTATGTGCGAAGAAAATTAACATATATTTTTCACTGTCTTGCAACTTGCAAATTGAATCAATTGATGTTAATTGAAATCTAGCAACCAAGGGAGTCAATATTTATTTCAAATAAGGGAAACGAGGTGCTTGTTTACGACGTCTTGTTTCTTTTCACATACATGTGTAATAGATGTTGATTAGTCCATAGTAACAAGTCTCTCTATATTTTAGTCGGATTTTAAATTATAGCATTCACTCTATTGTGATGGGTCCATCCGACACATAGTTTGAAGACTAGCTGATTGTGACATGTGATATTTCTTAAGAGAAAGTGGAACAAAGTTGTTAAAATCTTATGATCAAGGTACATAGTTATCAATGGTTACATAGTTACAATATTCGATATACATATGCATCAATTTGTTTATACGGATAGAACAAGCTGCCTGAGGTTGTGTAAGTTATACTTCTTTCCATAAGTTATCGCCATTGTTCCTGTTTCACTTGTTTAGTTCCCACAGTATTGAATGGTATAATACATGGAAAACAGAAGCATGGGGAAGTCAGTAACCTTTGAGAACTGAGAGTGTCATGAAACTTTGATATATCCATGATTTTACCTTCATACCCAGAAGTATGAAGGAACTATAAATATCCAAACTCGTCTTCTGTACATTTTTCCCTTTTGCATACATTTCGTAACCATCATTATCTCACCGATAGAAAATCCGTTCAAATTCAGAGGGCTCAATGATGAGGCTTCGAAATGGGGCAAACGTCGCCCTTGCACAGCAAATCAAAGGCCCATGTGATTTCGAAGGAATCTTCGAATTTGGAGTGGGCAATGGTTACAAAAACCTTAAACAAACTCTAACCTGTACGATCAAGCGAAGATTTTCCTGAAGAATTGAAGATCACAGAAGTCACGGAGTACAAGTCGCAGAGCTCGTGACCACTAATCATCTCACACGCGCCACTGTCGGGGGCGACAGAGCCGATGTGGCAGGCGATGGAGCTTGTCGTCGAGATGGACCAATGGCGATCTCTCGTTCTCTGTCGGCTGAGGCTTGGCTCGGAACTCTCGTCGCTCTCCGACGAGTCCCCGTCGCTCGCGGTCACCTGTTCACCGTACCGTCACGGTGCTCTGCAGCCGCGTAAATAACGGTCGCGACCCAGAATCTCCCGTGAATGCAGTGTCCCAGGCTCCCCGCTCCTCCGGCGACCGGACCTCGTACAAAACCGAACGAGATTCTTCCTCCAGCAGTTCCTGCTAAATGCGATAAGATAAAGGCGGGCTCCCGTGGCATCCCTTTAGCTGTGGCCCTGCTAATTCTATCCTCTGCCCGGGACGATAGACTAGTATCAATCAGCTGACAGTGGAGCGGAGGGAGGGGAAGCACGCGACGAAGGAAGGAAGGAAGCAAGGAAGAGGAGACGAGAGGCGCAGCGAGCACGAAGAGCAGCTTCTCGCGGATTAGTGCCGAGCAGCAGCAGCAGCAAAGCTGTAGCCATGGCAGCGGCGTGCGCTTCGAGTGTGGTGGCCGGGGCCGCTGGATTGAGAACATCACCGACAGGGTTGGGACCATGCTCGACGTCCAAGCAAGGCGCTGTGAGCTTCTCGTCATGCGTGAGTCTGAGGGGCGACTGCGCGTCGCTGAGAATGGCCGGCACGGCTTCCGCGAATGCCGTTGCCGCGAGGCAGCCATTCCAAGTGCTGGCTATGGCTCCTCCCAAGCCCGCCGGGAAGGCCAAGAAAGGTATGTTCCCCCTTCTCGCATTGTCAATTTGGTGTGCGTTAGGGGAATAGGATTGTTTTAGGGATTAACCAAGTAGATTGCACTTCCATGGAGGTCAGCCATTTCATCTTGTTTGCAGCAAATGCTTGAATGCGCGGGTGGGCCGAGAGAGTAATTGGAATTTAATTTGAAGCAAATGGGGAGTGCCATCGACCCTTATCAGTGGGGATTGCTCTTGGTGCTGTCATTTGCAGTCGTCGGAATTGTGAAGCTTGCCTTGGAAGCGGGTAAGGCCACTCCAGCGCCCCCAGTCGGTCCAGCTTTGGGTTCCAAGGGAGTGAACATCATGGCTTTTTGCAAGGAGTACAATGCCAAGACAGCTGATAAACCCGGGTACATCATCCCCGTCGAAATCACAGTTTTTGACGTAAGTGAACGACCGGTTTGTCATTTGCTGGTTCAATTCCATTATTTGAATAACTCGAATTAGACTTTCGGAACTGAAACCATGCGGCGGGGATTGTTTGGAAATCTTGTGACTATGCTTGGAAACTTAGCTGGCTTGCTTGATTTGTCGATCGACTTCATGTGTTTCTGTTTCAGAGGGTTTTGTGGATAGGTTTAAGCTTTTATCCAGTCATTGTTTGATGACGTTTACATCGTTATTTTCCAGGACAAGAGTTTCACTTTCATTCTGAAAACTCCTCCGGCGTCCGTTCTTCTGCTGAAAGCTGCCGGTAGGTTTGTTCACATGCTAATGTACAGTCTTATTTTTCTTTTATAGAAGCGACGTTGTCAAAGAAACCTGACGCCTTGATGGATTACAGTTCGAGCGGGACTAATTCTTCTTTGGACTTACAGGTGTAGCGAAGGGATCAAATAGTCCTCAAAAGGAGAAAGTAGGAAAAGTGACCAAGGACCAAGTAAGGATTATTGCGGAAGAGAAGTTACAAGACCTGAACTGTACATCAATCGAGTCTGCCATGAGGATCATAGCAGGAACGGCCGCCAACATGGGGATAGACATCGACCCTCCGATTCTAGTCAAGAAGGAGAAAGTTTTATACTAGTGAAATCCGGTTTAGGTCTCTCCAGTTAAATGTTAGTGAAAAGAATATTTACCCTGTATCAATCAATTTAAATGTAGCGTAGCCCCTGTCTCGCAAATATTCATGTTCAAAGAGAGATGTCTCTGGACTCATTCAAGGCGCATCAATGGAGTCTCTGTGTACACTACTTGGATCAGAGTCGTCATTCAAGGCCCTCTTATTTTGTTTGTCCGCTTTTGAAGGACGTGATGATGAGGAAGTAGTATGAGGGAAGTCCAAGTTGCACCAATCACGAGTCACGGATTGCTGAACTCATCTCGAATCAATGAATGTGGATCCCTCCTATGCACGTGCACATATGCTCTGGGACATCTGCTTTGTCGGACACGGTGCAGAGTCAATCGTCGTCGAGATCAGCTCAGGGGAAGCCCACTCTGATATAGGTGGGGCGGCCCAGCCCAGTGTGCACGATTGACGAACTACTTACTGTATCTCAGGCTTGACTTCCTCACGGCCGGACCTCTCACGAGAAGATCTACCACTTGCACCGAGATCACTTGTCGCCCTTCACCTGAAACGAAAAGTTCTCAACCGATTCTTGACCGGAGTGCACACTGTACGTAAGACCTTACCCTCCCCCACGATGGTTTGCGTCCGAGATGATGGAAGTGCGACAGCTGTACAATTGTGAATTCGCCCGACTTCTCTCACACCCGACTCATTGTGATTGTCGATCGGTGGACCATACCCGTGGAGCATTCCCGCAGAATTCTTTGATCCTCAGCTTGGCACTAAGGCTCGGCCTCGAGGGGCGAGTAGAAGAAACGCAGTGGCGGGGAATTCCAGAACTGCGTTTTACTATCGTCAGTACGATGGTCAGAGCCAGAACTCGAATCACAAGTCGGCGAAACCATGGAATTTCTGTATACGGCAAGAGAGGAAGGTGAGAACCGTGTGAGAACGTCCGCAGCGCGCATCATGAACACTCTTCCCCATAACGCAACGAATACCCAAAATCACGAACCGGTGAAACTCTGAATTATCAAACAGCGAAGGAACGTCAGAAATAGGAAAGTTCCCCCGGAGACGGGCAAAGCTTAGGGTCGCATGCGACGTGAGAGAATCATATATCGGGCTCACATGGACGGACACCCAAAGCTCGGGGTGGAGACGGCGCAGATATCTTCGTCTGCATCACCTGCATCCTCTCTACGGGCGTAGTGAGAGGGCGGACATAGCGGGGGCCGGGGGTGGCGAGTTTATATAAATCCCGGAGGGGCATGGCTGCCGTCAGTGGGGTGGGGGGGGGAGGTGATGTAATGAGTACGTGAATATCGAAGAGTCGCTCCGCCCGCGGCCACATGTGAGTCAGCCACAAAGTCTCGCATGAATGAATCACTCGGTTGCCTGAGTGTTTCCTCGCAGTGGAGAGTGGGCCCCAGAGCGAAACAACCCTCCAGTGTGATCGTCGTCACCCGATTCCAACGGTTTCGGTAAACCTTGCTGCTACAGAGTCCTGATCCCGTCACCGAGAAAGTCTAACTACCGCACGCACTGTCTCACACTTGCGGCAACTTTAGGGCTGATGGACTTTCTCATCGTGCTGACGAACCCAGCGACGTCTTTTCCTTCCTTCGCCTGAAGTCGGAAACTCGTCCGCTGCCGAGAGTCACTGCGTCACTGGAATCTGCGATATTCCGTCCGTGGTGAAAGCACACGAGGATGGTAGAATCTAAATTGACGACAGTCGATTCTTGAAGGGCCGTCGGTCCCAGTGTTTTCTTCGGGAACTCTACCACCATATGTTTTCGTCGTCGCTATCGGTGGAGCACTAGGCGCCCCTGCCATTACTTTCTGAAATTGATCTACATATCTCTGATATGTGGCAGATTCCGCTGGGCTCGAAGAAGCAGGGCTTTAGACGCTGGGAAGACGAGGGTTTAAAGTAACGCTCCTGTTTACGTCGTCTCTCGTCTTACTGGTGCTGTTAGCTCTTGGAATTAAGACTTCTTTGACAGGACACTCCTGTTCAAGACTTTTAAAGCGAGCAATAGCTCGACGTTTTTGCTTGTTGAAATTTTGCAAATCGGTGAATTCGGGGTTTGTGTCGAGGGAGTTGCTCCATCTTCGCAGAACTGTTCCTTTGTGCCGAAGGCCCACAGACTGGCCAATTATCTCGATCAAAGCCTATGCTGGGCTTTCCAGCCGTTTCTGCTCGCCACCATGAGTTGAGAATTGTGCGTGCAGGAGGGAGCAATCCATGGGGTGGAGGCAGGTGTCTGGATTGCCTACATCGGTCCAAGTGTGGTGTTTCTTATGGAAAAAGAAGGCGACAGGACGTTATAGCAGCAGATTGTGGAAATTTTGGGAAAGTTCCTTCTTTCGATTTTGCAAACAGTGGGCGAGGTTTAGCTCAGCATGTTTGTCAGATACTGAGCTGGAAATTTAGGAGGTCAGAAGTTCAAAAGCTCCCAATATTTTTCTACAAGGATGGACAGCAATTGCAATTTGCTTGGGATGGACAATCCCTGCTCATGGAACCTGCAGATCAAAAAGTGGACGATGGAGGATCGAGTAGGGAACATCAGTTTTACTGGTCTGGTGTGGGAAGAATGAGGAGGAGCTTGCGCAAGACTTTCGTTCCAGAGCACGTCCGCCCACATTACCTGTCTTACATGAGGTGGAAATTCATGCACCGAGTTCTTAGCTCGGTACTTCAAGTGCAGTGTACGCAGGTGAACATTCTCGTCTCAGCTTTTGCTACCTTTTCCTGCGGCTAGTTTCTCCCGTTTTGTTGAATGTACACTTTTTGAAGGGCAGTCTATAGATTGTTCATCAGACTCCGGCTGAGCCTGTCGTGTTGTTCTTACACGTGAGAAACTGGAAAATGAGGCAGGCAATGCTGCAGGCGATCGGAATAGGAGCAAGAAGGGCTCTACCAGCAGCAGCGGGGTTGAACTGGGTGTTGAAGGATGGGCTTGGTCGACTGGGACGTCTTGCGTACTCCGGTTCTCTTGGCTCCACTTTTGATTCCAATTTGAAGGTCCTCAGCTTTAATCCAATGATATTAAATCTTTCGTGTATTATTTTACACAAGAGTAGGTTGAATGACGCCCGAACGGCTTGACTTTGCACCTTGGATTTCATAGAGAGCCGGACAGGGATTAAGAGCTGCAATTGCTGTTTTTGCGAAGATGATGATTCTAACGTGTCAATTGGAGTTTCAGAGAGTGAGGTTTTCAACATCTATTCTCTTCAGCTTGAGCCTGGGCCTGGAGATGTTGACACCGTACTTCCCCTCCTACTTTTTGATTCTTGCAACGGTGGCAAATATTGGCAGATCAATTGCTTTGGCTGCTTATCTGGCCACTAGTGTAATTACGTCAACCCCCACTCTTTGTCATTCTCGTCTTGTGTACAGTTGGCAAAATAATACTGAAAGTTTACATGTCAATGGATGTTTGCTCAAAATTGTCATTGCGTATGTTTGACAATAGAACCGAACAACGTTCATATGCTCTAGATGTAGTCCTTTTATCTGAGCCATAAATGTGACTCGTCTCCTTGGACTCTCACTTCTAAAAATATGCACGATTTCAGTCAGCTATACACAAAAGCTTTGCCATTGGAGACAACCTTGCAGATGTTGCTGCAAAAGGACAGGTGCGAAGTTCTGTTTCCATGTCTTTTTCATACAAAGAGTGCAGCTCAATTTATATTTAGAAGAATCTTTTCCTCAGTATCTCACCTTAAGACGTCTTACCCAGCTAAGCGACTTAGAACTCCTACGTTACGTATGTTTCTGTTTACATGATTGCTGAAGGCAGGTGCAAACAGTGGTTGCTGATAATCTTGGTCTGGCAGTATCTTGCGCGTTGAGTACCGTTATAAGAACCAATAGAAGGTGAAGCATATTCTGTTTTTCTTTGTGGCTTGTCTGAATTTTGTGAGCTGCAAGTCGTCCTTCTGTGGATTCAAATTTACTAGCATAGGTGTATATACGCTCCTGGTAGATATATTTTCTCAATTTTTGTGTATTTTTGTACAGGTTGGAGTATCTGCTACTCGTTTTGTTTCCCATTTTAACTGGCCTTGATTTATACGCTATCTATCACGAGCTTCAAGCAGTCCACCTACAAACATTGAACAAGGTACACTTGTCTTAGTTTCGGATTTGGTCTTGATTATGTTGTCCAGAAACGGTTACTGAGTCGGGAATGTGGGAGTTTGCAGTTCAGAATGTTGGGATTAGTTTATGAGATAGAGAAACCTTTCATTCAGTGGAAGTTTTCTAGCTTCTCATTTACGCGCTGAACGAGTCTTTGAGCCGTTTGCTGATTATCTTTGTCAAGTCTTTCAGTATCAGGGCCGATATGACGTTGTGAAACGTTGTGATGAAGTTTTGAGGCCTTATCTTTTTTTGGAATGCAGGTACGGCTTGAAATCATCGTTGAGAAATGGCTAAGGAAAAACGACGTACCGTCAACTGAAGAAGTGAGCATTATAGAAGGCTCACAGTTTTTCCAGTTTCCTGGTAACGATTCCACCAAATTTGTATTGAACGTGCTTGATATTCATCCATCATGAAAAGACGAGCTTGTATTTAAGAGTGCTCAAAAGGTGCACCGTGTTCTTTGCAGCTCAGACTACCTTGCCTTTGAGGATTGGAGCATTGAAACCTGCAGGCTGGAATCCAGATGATCTGCTGCATGTGTTCCAGTCTCAATCCCAGCAACCGTATGCTCTATTTCGAGAGTCGCAGAGTTCTATACCCTTGTTCCATCAGGTAGATGTTTGACCTGATTCTATTGCTGTAGTCTCGCACAAGCCTGTGTTGTAAATGAATGAACGTTTAATTCTCTAAGTCCTGTCGTCTTCTTTCCCCTTATTTGTCTCATAGTCCCGGGACTTCTCCCTTTATTCGCATACTCCAAGAGCCGGAAAAGACCTGCTTGGTTTGATGATTTAGTTTTTACGGGCAAACGGGAACTCAATCTCATACTTTTTCTCCTCTCAGACAGGATTACTATTATGGTTGAAGGATGAGTTTACCCCAAGGGATGTCATCACGGGTGCACTACAGGTATGTCATTGCGTTTAACGTACTAGCCTACTTTCAATGCAGTTGACCGTATTGTATACAACGAGATTCAACGTCTTACCCAACGTGCAACAAGAAATACAAACCATTCTCTGACATTAACCTTTACACCCTAGAACTCAGTCTCTGTTGGTGGGATATTGTTCATGTATCAGGTGGCACACTTGAGGGACTTGACAGGTAGTTCTAGGTCCCCGAAGTTGGAACCTGAAGACAAGGAGGCGACGAAACGTTCTGACCCACATTTGGAAATTCATGACGCAACGGACCGGCGACGAATTCCTCGAATTTCTCAAGAAGGCTGGCTGATTCTGGTCGAGAGAAGTAGGCAACAAGCTTTGGCTGATGTAGACGCTCTTTTGGCTGCAATGGAGATGAATGGGTGGCAAACGAAGCACATCCTACTGGCTCCTGACGAGCGTCGCACCTACAGCACACACCTAAGACAACAGAGTTGAACGAGCCATCACGCATACCGGGATCGATGCACGAAGGATAACCTTCTTCATGGTTACTTGAAACACCCAAGGGAGATAACTCACAATAGTGGAACGGAGCACACACGAAAGCCTTTGAAAGTACAGAGCGTCCAACTGCTCAATCCACTCCAAAGCCTTCACCAGCTTTTTGAAGCCTTTCGAGAGCCAATGTGTAGTTCATTGGTTAAATAAGTCAGGCTGCGCGTGGTGCATCTGATATATCAATATACGTTGTAAAAAGTCAGATTGCACGACCAGACTCATATCACAGAGTACTCTTTGGCTTAAGGTCTCGTTTGCTTCGAACGTTAAATGAAGCGGCCCCGGGGCATTACCATTGGTTTGGCGTTGTTCTATTTTGCCAGTCATGCGCGACATTCTTGTTGGTACATTCTAATGACCGTAATGTTCGTTATTGAGTTCCTCCTGTCGGAATGTATGCCTTAAAACTGGAACTAAAGTCAAGCAATAATTGACTTTTAAGGTTGCATGGCAACTGTAAATGAGACTAGCCCTTGTGACACGAGACTGAGCTCCAACGAACTAAAGTACACATACACGATGCTTACTATCTAAATGAGTACGGCTCAGACTTCAAATCTGAAGGGGAGAAATTCCCATGAACCTCGAACGGTGTTCACCGTGTACAGACAACCAAAGCGTCGGGCGGTCTCGAGAAACCGTGTAATGCCAAATTCTGTCCGACATTAGGGAGAGGATTCGACCAGAAGTTGCAGAAAAGGCAAACGGCATCGAGCTGCTCCTGAATGCAAGGAACAGGAGACGGCAGCAAAGTGCCGCCTGTCCTCTGTGGAAAGTCAACTTTGAAGCATTATTGGTCGGTCTCGTAGATAGACCAGCTTCTAGTTCTGATTGCACTCTGATGTTTAAATAAGCTTTAAATCCTGTCAACCAGCCACGACGCCCTGACCGACTGCACACTCGCTTGCCTGCACGCAACTCTCGTGGTCAAATAGGGAGTCTGCGGAGTCTCGAATACGCTCATCCGCCCTGAGACCGTCTTGACCGGATGGATGGGTCGCCGACTGAAGCCTTAGGCTCAGAGAGAGAGAGAGAGAGAGAGAGAGAGAGAGAGAAAGAGAGAGATTCGGAAGCTCCTGCGCGAGAGCCGAGAGCAAATTGCGGGACAGGAATGCTTGCATATTCTCGAGGCAGGGAGGCAGAGAGGGATCGAGGGAAGAGTCAACGAGGACCACGACGCGGAGGACCGACGGCATATGGCAGTCGTGGAATGTAAGCCCAGCTGCGATTGAAAGGTCGAGCAGTGAATGCCGCACGACAAGTGGCCCCGTCCAGGACCTGATTAGGGTGCACTCCCGAGAGTGAAAGATAGAGACGGAGAGAGGGAGGGAGAGAGAGAGAGAGATAGTAAGTTGTTTCATCTCAGGTCTGCTCTGCTGTGCTGGGCGAGAAACTGAAGCTCCGGGATCAAGGCCCAACGCAGAGTCGAGTCGATTCGAGGGAGCTCAACAACATGGCCAATCAGGGAGCCAAGAAGCGCCGCGAGGAGAATCTGAAACACATGAAAAATTTAGCACTGGTTGTGCTATGTTCTAACGTAAGTGATGTCTCGCTCTTGGACTGGACTCGTCGAGCTGCTTTTCCGTGACTGAAACTTGGAGAACGCTCAAATCTTATCATCTGCGTGTTCCTTGAATCACTCTCGACGCCTTCTTCACTGTTTTTCTCCATCAACTGTGAGCTGGCAACGTCAGCCCAGTGTTGTTTTGATCGGCAGGAATTCCCTCGACTCTGAAGAGGATTTCTTCGTCGTACCCGTGGAATTGACACTTATTTGGACTGAAATTGCAGGCAATATACATTTTGGGAAGAATAGTAATTTTCAATTCATCGGTTACATGGAAGCACTACATTGGGATGATTGCGACGTCCGGAGTGTATCATGTTACCTACAACTGGATCAAGGATTTATCTCTGCCCACCTATGACGACAAGGGGGAGCTCACGGACGGTGGATTCGATTTGAAGAGCCCTGGTCTTTGCTCGTAAGTTTCCAACAACCTTCAGGTCACGTACGCAGGGTCGTTTTGTTCTCAGTGTTGGGGAAGTTTGGGTGAACACGAGACTGAAGTTATTGCTTACGGCTTGTGAGACCTCCGTAACCACTGCGCTACGCTGAGGATGCAATCAGTCTGACGATAATTCAATTTCCCTCCCCAATTCGTGGTAGAACATGTGCGGAGGATATTAACTACGTACAAGCACCTCTACGTCGTAATTGACTGCTTGGTTCAATCGACCTGACTTTCAACTGTGTGCTTCAATGTTTTCATCCCTTTGAACAATTTCGAGCCTCATTTTCTTCCCTTTGGATTGGGTTCAACTACTCTGTTGCATCTGTAGGCTGGGATCGGCAGGCGAATGAACATTATCACTATGTGCAAATGTTAGGTGTCTGTTTTCATCACGCGTGAGTTTTTAAATTAATTGTTTGATTCTCCTCGCAGGTATCTTCATGATGTTCTGTACGTCACAGCATTCGTACAATTTGGCTCTATATTTTCAGACAAGTTCTGGTATGCGTTTTTTGTGGTATGTACGGTTGTTCATGACATAAGCCTCGATTTCTATGCCGTCCAAAGCACTTCCAGGTTATATTTAAGAGCAAGACAATCAAATGTAGTTCTTGTAGTTGCTTTCTCGCCAGTGTACATCAAGTACATGTTTACAAAGGAGGTGCTTGCGAAGCAGGAAGTGGAGCTGCTTTGAGAATGCTGATGTGACAAATGGGATTATCTGCAGGAATGATCCTGCAGATAAGACAGTGGACATGACACACATTTCGAGTAGAAGTGCCCCTGACATCTTCCTTGGATGTTTTGCAGATTCCTGCTTTTGCCTTCTACAAACTATGGACGTTGATTTTGTACCCGTACTTCTTCCTGAGTCAGAAGGTTTGTTTCTACTCTGATATCTGAAATTTTCTCGTGGCTTGACTTTCTGGGAGCATGCTGGTCCGCGCTGCTCCACGTGATTGTGCTTTTGAACTGTACTTGCAAAGGTTTGTGAAACCTCTCTTTGTTTGCTCTGTGAAAGGCTGCTTCGTTTTTGGTAGGGCTAGGGTCTCTAACTAAAGGTTCGGGGTTAGTCACGAAAGAAAATCACCGTATGGAATCTCAATCAAGATATCACAAAGTAGCTTAGAGTATATGGCGGACCTTAAGGCTCACCAGTAAACAGTATTTTTGAACGCGGAGGAGTTTATTTTTTTTAAGATGAAAAGGAGATTAGAACATTGACAGGTTTAGTGCACATGAGCCCGGTTATGATTTAATTTGTAGCGGAAGTGCGAGTAGCGGAGATGCATCCTACATATACTTGCAAGACTCTGGAAGACCATGCAGACTTGATATTCACTTCGATGTACGAGATTTTAAGTTCTCAAGACCATCTCCATCACGATTGTTGAGTGTTTTAGTGTGAAACAGCTAGCGAATTAAAGATATGGGACACGACTTTCTCGGTTAGGAAATTTTTGTGTAGATCAAGTGGTGATGACGGATCGTGTGCAAACAAGTTCTCCACCTCATTCTTAATTGTATGTACAGTGTCGAGATAGATTGTGGGACACAGATTTTGATCTACCTCACGCCCGTGGGCTCGTTTGCTTTGTGCAGGAGGAGCCGGAGAACGAGGTAACGAGGAAAAAAAGAGAAAAGGCTGAGAGAAAGGCCAACAAGCCGAAGTTTGCCAAAGCGAGAAGGTGATAGATCAGTGACTGAATTAGAGAGTGTTTTTCCTACCGGTTTCTTTACGATAAGTCTTGTCATCGAGCGTTTGTCGATTCAGAAGTGGCGGCTAGGCCTTCTTAGCCCTAGAACCCGCTGTCGTGGGAGGCCGAAGAGCAGGAGGAGATCCACCGTCGTCACTTCTCGATGAGCTAACTGCTCATCGAGAAGTGACGACGAAAGAGCACTAACGAGGTTCTCTCGAAATCCCGAAGCCTAGCTGGGAAAACGGCTCTCTGTCTGATATTAGATATGGGGCTGGAAGTCCGCTCATTCGATTGCCTTGCCTTGCCATACTCACGACGATGGATCTTCAAATTCATCTTACAATTTATGAGAAAGGAAACGTGAATCACCTTTTTTGTTAGTGACCTCACAAATAGATTCGAATTCTCCGTGTGAGCAAGTTCAAAAGTTCAGATTAACTCTTTCCGGAGATGTATCTCCATCGTGAACGCCCGTCATGTGCGATTTAAAAGTGATTGAATCGTGTGTGATGGGTTGTTTACTCATCCGTGAAAGCGTTCCTCACATTTGGACGTGTAGAATAGAGTCACCAAGCCATGTGGAAAGCTCATCTTGGTGTCTTGCTCTGTGCTCCTGTCAGCTCGGAATGGAAAGCAGTGGAGAGTGCTTTAGATGTTTGAAGAACTACGGCAGAAATTATCATAAAAATATGAATGCGAAGGTTGAAAGTACAACAGTTCATGCGTGTTGACATATAATTTTGTGGTCATTCTAATCTATGCTGTGAATGCAATTCTGGGATCTATATGCAATGAAAGTGATCTACTAGTATCATGAACCATGCCAATTTTTCTTTCTTGTGGAATAATGCCTTTTCCTGATTAAGGGTGGAAAGCATCACGCAATGTAATAGGGACTTGGGACGTTGTAGCCGATTACACACCAGTTAAAGTTTCTGCAGGAAACGAACAAATATACTTATCACGAGTAATTCAATCTCTGAAAGTTTGTGGTGTTTTTAATTAGTTCCACCTGATATTTTACCCAGAGATCCGTCGATTTTTTTTCTGTCACAAAGATGTGAACTTTTCCTTATTTATTATTCTTTATGTAGTTTATCTTTTTTATTATTCTTCTGTATTTTATTCATACTTCCAGGCAAATATTTATATATTTTCTCATTGTTATAAACTTAGAAGAGTGAGAAATGCTTAGTGGCACTAAGTCGGAGGGTTGAGACCTGCAATCAACAAAAGGATATTGACGTCTTTGGAAGTGGTGAAAAGCGATAGGGGAATGTTTCAGTAGTTCTTAGTGTTGCAAGTATCTCGTTCTCATCCAGTGGGTGCGGATCAATGAAATAGTATAATGTATATTGAAGGCGATAGCTTTCTTTCTAAAGAGGTCCAATCTCGTAACGCGTGCAGATATTATCTTTTGACCCCATCAGTTGCATATGAGCAATCAGCAACATGGGATTATGAGCATAAATCATGAAGGCTAACTATATGATCAATATGAGCAATGCAATTAAGGATAAGAATACACTGTTCTCAACTCTCATCCATCGAAGCTCGTGAAATCTGTTGTGTGGAGTAAAACCTACTATGTGTTCTAGCAATGATATTGGGTATCCTTTTGGTGATTGCCAAAATATACCAACAGAGGCGAACATGTAACTCGAGTAGACTTGAGAGTAATATGGACGCCAAACCTGTGGTCAATCATTTACATCATGCCGCACTACAAACATTCAATATTTTTGTTGAGGTTGCTTGAGGAATATCAATAGCGTCAATAGAAAGATGAGAGACTTAAAAGAACAATATCTTCAGGTACTACACAAATTTTAAATTGTTATGGATTATACATGATTTTTTTCTATGCAATTTGAAATTTAAATAAATATCCTAGGTCACTGCACAATCTGATATAAGTGATAAAGATGAAGCCTGTGTTTATGGTTAAAAGGACTTTATAAAATTGTAACATTTATATATAAGGGTTTTATTAAATTTACAATCAAGTTTTATATTGATCCATAAGGCCAGTATATTTCTAAATATTTTGATCAAACTTTATATTCTAACGATGAAATATTACTGAATTTTTTTTAATGCAGATTTTTTTAATTTAAAATTAAGGAGATATCATTATTATTATTATTATTATATTTTCATCAAATTGACGCAATTTTATACAAGTATAAATCACACAATTAGCAATTTGCAAAAAGTTTAGCTAAAAACTTTCCATTTTATCCCAAATTTTGGAATCTTTTGGTTTATTGACATTTCAATGCATTTTATTATCGACACAAATTTCATCAGAACGTTCTTACATGCTAGTAAAATATGGACTTTTTCTATTTTTATTCTTACATGTTTTTCCTCGCGGAGGAATATTATGCCATCACACAATCACCCAGATATTGTCCAGATGTTTTATCATTGCATAATCTATCATCTTTCAACCCACCAAGATACGATGCACTCGGATTGCAATGCCCCCCTTGATAGACTTTGATTGGCCCTTGATAGACAAAACCCCCCAAAACACAGGCTACAACGTACATCGTGCTGTGCTTTCTACAGAGCTACTTAACGTAAAAGGCGTCGATTTGAAAATTTGATGGGAACTTTTGCAACTTGAAAATATCTAATTGCAGAAGAGATTACTTCTGTCCCCACCTGACTAACACTTTGTTACCCTTCCCCGACGAGTTCTTTCCTTGTGTAGAACTAAGTTCTAGTGGAACTTGATAAGTGGATCCACCGGTGAGTCTTGCTTTGATTGTTCCGTTTGAAGTTGCTTTTGGAACTTTTCGACGTAAAACATATTGGACTGTGTTAGGTTGTTTGATTTACATTTTTGATGTCTTTGTATAGGATCCGATGACCTAATGATAAGAGTGGAACCATGAACCTGATAAGATGTGTCTAAGCTGATGATTAGAGGTTCAAGATGTAGAGAGAAGATTGGACGGAAACCGCGTAGTCATCGAAAGACGACTCTCCTTCAATTGATATACATGGGATCTAATTCTAAACATGAAAAATTTGAAGTTCTTTCTTCACAAAAATACATTCATTAATAAACAGATACATAGATGACTTTGTCCAGTTCCCAAGAAAATCGTTCTTAATTATTTAAGCAACCATGACTACAGAACCTCGGCAAATTACATCATGGAAGATGGAACACACTGGAAGTCTTCAAAATTTGCCCAGCTATCACAAGGATAGGGTGTCACTAAGAAAACGAATCTCATAGTAAAGTACATGTCCCGAATTGTCTACGTTCGATATCTGTAGGGAATGAAGTAAAACCAGCTACATAACTGCTGTCCTAGTCTACTGTCTGGCGCATTCTGTGTCTGTACCGCATCGAAGGGCAGCTACGAAGTAAAAAATTTACAGAAGAAAGAACGGTAAATAACGCTTAGCGAGAGTATTCATTTAGATCACTTACTACTTCGATAATATCAGTATCAGCAAGACATTCTTCTGGTGATAGAGGTGGCAACTTCATTGTCTTCCTCTTCAAATTGTGCTTGTGCCAATCGCTTTTGAAGTGCTCGCGATACTGCTTGGCATCGCCTACTTCGGCGTTACATGTATTGCATTTTTGCTGTTTGATTACAGCTACATTATTCGCGCTTTTACTATCCATCCCAGTTCCATCCACAGATTTTGTTCTAGATGCAGTGCCTACTCCTCCAAAGACAGCTCCGTCAAGTGAAAATGATTCGCTGAACTTCGTAACTACAGAAGCCTCACCAGCATCCTCTGCACCAATTTTAGATGGTGTGCTCGAAGGGATATCTTCGGCATCAATAAGTTCGTCAACTGTCCCATCCCCTTCCTTCTGGACAGCCATAGAGGCAACCTCAAGCCGCCCATCGTAATCTCGAACCACTAGATCACACTCACGGAAGTGACCCGGTTCTATTTGACACACCTGAAAGACAACGACTGTGCAATCAGATACTCCTCAATTATGAAGCCATGGAAGTACAAAGCGCTGAAATATCGATTCTGATTCCAACTTTACATCACACTTTAAAAGCTGTTGAGCAGATCCATATCGATATGATGTAAATGCTGAAGAAAAAGGTTCTACTTATGATGGTAAAACGTACCACAGTGAACAATTTGTTGGCTTCCTCTTCACTTTCGATAGTTGAACTCCAAGCCTCTAGCCTTTCAAGCAAAGACGCCTTTTTATTCACAGCTACTACCAGCTTCAATCTCATACGTGCCCTCGTGATAGGAAACTGCTTCGTTAGCTCTCTAATGATTTCTAAGGCCTGCACAAGTTTCCGGAGAACTTCGATATTCAACATTTGAAACAAAGCGACTCTGAAAACAAGGGAACATGCCGTATCCAAGTAGAGAGCAACACACCTGTTGCTTGGAGCTCTTGTGAGGATCAACAGCGACATGAACATCCCGCATCAAGCGTTCAATCATACTGATTGTGTAAGGCCGTTCTGTCTCAGGATTTACTGTTTTGTGCATCACAATCGTCGCAATATCTCGAAACTGGCTTGAGAGTTGGGATTCCCTCTCTTTGTCTGCAACTTGCAACTCGCCCTTCTCCAGGATCTGCTTTTCACACAAAGCAGAGCTAACCCTTATATAAGACTACGTCTGAGCAACTCTAAAGACTATTCCACGCACGTGACTATTTCTTTTCATCGGAATCAGAAACTCAATCATCATCTGAGTGTATTTGGATGTCAACTTAGCAACCTCTCAAAAGTGGAAACATACCACAACTACAGTAATCACAAAAGTCAATGTCAGGTGCTATCTATGGTCTAGAACACGATAGCAAAAATATATTCCTTTAATAGCTTTCACAGCAATCGAGCACATGCACTACCTCATTTTACTACACAAAGCTGCAGCTCGTAATCACTTTCTCTCGCAATTTCCATCCTTTGTTGAACTTATACTTCTCAAAGTTTTCAGAGTTGACGGGTTGTAATGCAGGAGTAATAAGGTGACAAATTTACCTCCAGGCAAATCTTTTCATGATCATCGGTACCAAAGGCTTGAATGAGCTCCTTAGATTTGGCAAGGACTCCTTTCGAAACATTCAAAAAAACTGTGTGTGTCTGCAAAACTTCATCAATATCCTTCTCCCTGCAAAAATAACAAATACAGCAATCAATAGGTGCAAACTGGGTTAATAAATTTGTGAAAAAAAATTTCCCCTGATTACGGGACACTTTAACATTCGATCGAAGAGAGTTCAAACATTTCGTCTTCAAATCTATGACGTTATTGTCCAACCCTACGAGAGAAGATGAGACTTGAGAACGTTCATGATACTGACTAATTTCAGCCGTTTCCCGGATGGGAAGATAAGATGACAGAGCCTTCGGTAAACGCTCCGTACAAAATCAAAAATACGAGCGACAAGTAAGATTGATGGAGTTTGAAATTTACGAATCCATCCAAGTATTGAAATTCTGAAGGTAGATGCGACACAAGTTGGAATCCTAATCCAACTGTCGCTAATAAAATGAAAATAATAATTGAAGAACTAAGAATGTAGAGTACGCAGGTCCAAATTGGACATAGCGCAGCTAGCGGGACATTCTTGTACGTCTGTCAATTTGTAGATCCCATCTAAAGGCCTGGACAGGAAATCTGCGAAAACGTACACTCGTGAACGCCACGAGAGCACTTTGTTTTTGAAGCAGGCGATTTCAAAACGATGGCCATGTTTCTTCAACCGCACGACAGCCACATTCGTCAGCCGCTTTTGCCCCACGGGCTGCACAATACTCCTCGACATTTCTCGAGCGATCCGCCGCTTCGCTTGGCTTCACACCTGACTCTCGATTCTCGAGCTCAATCGCTATACTGCTGCGAAATGTTCAGCTGCTCCCTTGGGTCGCCTACACCAACTTCCGCTTCGCTTCGCTTACGAGGTCGCGCATGAAATGCCACGCCACGTTGCTACCTTGGCATCGAGCACGCCCTCCTTCTCTCCGCGCCGTGACCTATACAAGCTGTTGCTTCCTGAACAGCGCATAGCATAGCATAGCATAGATATGCAAGATATTTTTGCAAAGCATGAAATAGAGAACAAATCTGGAATTTCCAGATTTGCTATTTGATCACGACGGGCCTGGCTGGCTTCCTCCAAGGAAAAAAGCTTATGGATTTGTTGATTTATTTCGTTCTTTAAATATTGACCTTTATAAGATAAATATTTGTCCTGATGATTCGTTTTATATTATTTATGAGCTTACTAAAGGAAGTGGGAATAATTCTAAGAGATGGTATAGCTTCCTCTGCTCATAACTTGTTCCATTGGTGCTTGGAATCTTGAAGAAGAATCGACACTGGGTTTTGGCGGAGTTCCGCGTGCTGGTTGGAGACGCTTCTCATAACAATAATAATAATGCACGAACACCTCCCATATTCCAAATCCTCGTCCAATGCTGACCATGGTAATCAGGGTTGGCCCGAATGCTGTGCAAGGTTCTTCAACATACGGTACATGAAATTCTCAACCTAATCATGGATCTATAGGGCATGAAATTTTTTTGAAGAAGTAAAAAAATTTAAGTGGGACCGCCGTC
Organism: Marchantia polymorpha subsp. ruderalis; assembly: GCA_037833965.1. NCBI lineage: Eukaryota > Viridiplantae > Streptophyta > Marchantiopsida > Marchantiales > Marchantiaceae > Marchantia > Marchantia polymorpha. The sequence continues at coordinate 15,354,463 of AP031357.1, forward strand.
TCAACTAACATCTTAATTCATACTGCTCAGATGAAATTTTTGCAAAGGGAAAAATTGCATACATGGGCCAAAAAACTATGATGGCGAAAAACACCACCAAAAGATTGATCACATGGACCAAAAGAACCAAGTTCCATCTGTGTGAAGATAACGAAGACATCACGATTTTGGTTATCTTATTCTCGATATCGAAAGCCGTAATTAGGGATCACTGACCCAATAAGATAACAAAAAGCATAATAAGATACCAGAAGTCTTCTGAGGAATAAAACAATCATGTCTCATGGGCTCGCTCCCGATTGCACAAAGAATAAGAATTTGACATCGTTTAAAAATCTTTCAAAGTGATTGCTCCCATAAACTCTCATTTTTAAGTGATATTAAGTACAATCGTATGAAGAAAATTATTTATATCCTTACTATATATTCCTTCTAAACGTATATGTGCATCTTATACTAATGCGGTATACACCTCCCATGCAAAATAACATATACTTTTGCTTTCCTAAAGTTTTGGAAACTCAAAAAAGGAAAGTTAGTGCTTACATGGAGTACATTAGTTCAAGACCATACATAGGTCTTCTATTCAATAAATAGTCTCATATATACAGTTGGTGATCACTACATATGTGAGAAGACCTTAACACTTCCTAGTCATTTGAGCATGAAATGAAGGTCCATGTAGATTCAAATAGCTAAGCTCTTCTCAAATTCAATGTTTGTACCAGTTTGATGTTAGGTACTAAGAAACCGATATCAATACTATCTTCGTATTACATGTTTTGTTTACCCTTTTGATACATTTAAAAAGTTTAGATGACATCACGGTATTACCATTTATATCGCACCGAAAGTCCAACGTACCAAGTGAATAATATCATGAAATTAGTTTCTACAATTTCAGGTCAATAAATAAGAAGTATAAATCGAAAAAACTAGGGTTATTATTCAAATATCTCAATCCCTGCAGAAATGTGAGATAAAAGAATCGTATCCTTCTGATTCAAGTAAGAGATTCCTTCTAGACTTTAATCAATAAACTATTGCGTCAATAACAAAATAGATATGTAGATTACTTTAGTATCATCGGTCAGCATGTCTTCATTCGTCAATCTTTTTTTATATAATTTAGCATAAAAAATACAATCTTAGAACATATAAATAAAAACAATATCTCAATCTATGAATTTATATTCTAAGACTAAAAAATCAATACCAGAGTTTTATAGGAAAAAAATTTTCCAATATGATCAATTGAACAGGTATATTTGAAATTTTTCTTTTTTATTTGATAAGTAACTCAACGTTTTCAGATATATCCATTCAAATGAAGTCTCTTTAATCATTATTTTTTATTTCTTTTAAGAAGATTTCTCATTTCATTTTTTGTTATCATTGTAAGCTGATATTATTATATTTATTATTGATTTTTTTTAAATTTAATTTTTTTATTCCTCAGTGATTTTACGTAATTATAATCATTTTTTATGATAAAATACATATCATTTTAATTATGCGATTGTAAAATCTGTAACAATTTTGAAAAGATGAGAAACTAGGTCACATGATTTTACTTCTATTTTGATATCAGTTCTGGCAATTCAAAAAATCTGTATTTATATATGTATATAAACTACATATGTATATGAGATTGCGCCACATATAATAAATAAATCGAAGAATAATTCAAAAAATTTACCTTAATTATTTAGAATTTATATACGTAGTAACAAGTTAGAAAATAAAAGAAAATTTGATGACTTGAAAGTTGTGGCACTAAGTTCATGCGGCCAAGCAAAATGAATATGTAAAATATATGTTCTAGATAATCCACCATCACATTTCTAGTCAGAATTAGATGCTCTACAATGAATGAGAAAATCGACGAGCAAACAACATCCTTGGATTGCTTCAAGAGAAGATTCTTAATGTTGTGTAATTATTTTTCTCTATCAAATATTCTTATATGGATATGAAAAAAACCGTGAATGAACTTATGAAATGATGATATAAAATACAGCTCGTGAAATGGAAGGATGATTTGATACAATTCAATTCGAAATTACAAAGCCGACAAAGGTCTTGCGTTATTGCAAAGGCCAATTGTAAATAACTGAGTGAGAAGATATTAGTCAGAGAAACCTGGCGTGTTCGCAGTCCAGGTAATCAAATCCTTAGCCCAAGGCAAGGGACCTGGAGTGAGATTTCAAGGTTATGGTTGTTCCACTTGATGATCGAAGTCAATTGTACACTAATCAGCAGATCCCAACTTTGGGTGACCATGCCCATGGGTTTTGGGTGATATTATTTTCCCATGGGTGGTCACAAGTAATGCTCTTGGCATCGTTTGTCAAGATCCAACCAAGAATTGGTGCAACCGGTTAATACAAATAGCATGGGTGGGCATATGTAATGCTATGGGTTGGGTTAGGTCGCTGCTGAAGGTTATGGTCTTGTCTGGGTGCAAATTTGAAATAAAATGTTGGCCTCTCTGCTAATCTTCGTTGCGGGATCGATGTTAACAATTTGCAGGGGTTCAAGGGTGCCGACATTGGGTTACATTTCATATGTAAGGGGAGCGGGATTTACAAATAAATAACAGCACATTCAGGGGGAATGAGCTACTGATTTTACGTGTCATTGGGGTTGAACCCAAGTATGGTTGTAGAGTTATGGACGCAGGTGATTCTGAACAGCAATATCTGATGACGCGACGTCATCGCATCACACAGCTTAGAAAATCAAGAGCAGAGGATCATTCAAGGCCATAGTAACTCATTTTCACGATTCGAAGAAACCTAGGTACTCTATGAAACCATTACATGTAAGTGACCACTGAAGTTAAGCAAAACTGAAGAACTGAAGACCACTGTGGTTTTACAGTAGTCCAGCGAGATGTCAAATAAGGCTCGCACCGTTTGTCCTGTCTCTTATTGTGTACTTCATCACCACTACCTGAAGTGCGTGCATACCAAAAAGAGCTTTTCATCAGATAGAAACAAGTCACAAGTCACATCTCACAGAGATTGCCCATTGCTAACGTTGAAATTCGTCAAGCAGTGAATATCAATCTTCGAACTCTCTCAAATGCTGAATATCCAAGGCTGAAATGACTACAGTATATAACGAGGAAAACTAGGGCTTGTACTGAGTGCACCTCTGTGTTCACAGATTTGTATTGTATCTGCTGCATATGGAACGCCAGATGCAGAACAGATGCCGTTCGTATGTCAAGTTCACAAGGATGAAGAGTGTTCGCAGTCTGGTTCCTCTTTGTGCTATTTCAGGCCTGGATGGTGAGTCGATAGGAACCAGAAGGGTAACGATGGAGAACTAGCGACATTTTGGGACACTTGTGAGTACATATTAACCTCCCGGTTAAGTACGCACAATTTTACTCAATAAATGAGGTATCAAGATTTATTTATTTCAAAATATCATAAATAATCATTTTATGCAAGTTTTGAAGATTTTTATGTTTGGAAACCAATTGTTGGTTCATGTTTCCTCGTCTGGCATTACGAGGTATATTTCGGTAGTGGTACAACTAGGCGGTATGGATCATATTGTATACGTTTTCAGATAATATGGGCAATAAACACAGACCGTCTAGAGCTTTCACTAATACAAGATGACTTCAGCTCCCTCTTCGATAAGCATCACCTTTTGCAACCCTACGCATGTCAATCCAAATGAAAATCATTTCTTTGAACTCAATGAATCAACCAACAAGATAGAAAGATACTCTCTTTAGGTTCAGATATTAAGTCAAATCTTTTCAAAATTTGCTCGAGCTTGTTTAACACATTTCTCACATGTGCCTCACTAATGTCTTACTCTCGAACTAGAGCCCTTTTATTGGAAGAATCACATCGCTAAAAATCATTAAATAATAAAGTTATGGTTTCTTTTATATGGAAATTGATTAGGTTAATTTTGTGTCATAATAAATTTGAAGACATGCTAGGTAATGTGCGTATCAATGCTGTTACAATTTGAAGTAAGAAAAAGATTTAAAAGTTATATATGAAACTCTCATAAATTAAATAATTATTGTTGGCACGTTTGTCCTATGCCTCGTCTTAAAGAGAGGAGAACTTGGATTACTATTCGCTCTCCGGAACTAATATTGGATTCTTAATAGATTCCAGGACGAAATTTTAGCGAAGTTAATTTAGTTCAGGGTTCTGATTCGCCTAAGTACGCACCATCCTCCCATATCAAGTTGCCTACTTAGTCGGGAGACTACTGTACTCTTGCTTAGAGTGACGAAGAGTTGTTCACAACATCAGATCAGCAATTGACTTCTGGTCAAGGTAATTAGTTCAGTACTTTAAAACTCGGCGTTGTGAGGCATATGTGACTCTTCTTCAAGGCAAATGCGAAATCAGGACATCAGAATACCAAAACAAGAATTTGGCTCGTAGAGCGCCGAGGTCTCTCCAGTAGGGAGCAATGGTGGCACAGGAGGCCACCCCGCGCTGCTTGCTTCTTCATCGCCATGCGTCTGCCGGGAGTCGAACCCGGGTCTATTGCTTGGAAGGCAATTATCCTAACCGTTGGACTACAAACGCTTGTTGTCCAGGACTATTTTGATATGTTATTATTTTTATACAATGAACTATGTGCACGGAAACAGTGGAGGCGTCCGCTACGACATATTCAAGGATCCAATATGCTGATTTAGATTTTTCAATTTCGCTTCAATCCTCAAGTTCTAGTTTTCATGTCAGAGAGACTCGTGTTTATCAAAGAAGGAGGAGGAGGAGGAGGAGGGGGGGAAGAGAGCCTCAACACATGCAGAGAATGATCGAGTCGAGATTTTGAGGGCCTTGCTGGACATGTGATTTCTCCACGAAGAGACGATATGAGCACATTTCATAGTTCAGAAGAGGTCTGCTGTTGTTATGTATTTCCAATGATAAGGCGAATTGAACTACAGGGTTGCCATTCATCACATATAACTGCCAGAGCCTTCCTCAAGAACAAAGCTCACATGGAACTTTATGAGCCCAGAGCTTCGTATAGCTTTGAGCTTTGTGTCCTCATTATAGCTCATTGCACCTTGACAGAGGTCCAGACTTTGCCACTAAAACTGATCTATCGACATATTTTCAATTCATCGATTGATTTGCAGATGACAGCAACTTCGAGGAGAGAAATATGAAGTTATGATGATGCTCGACGGTGCTGCAAATTCCAAAGAAACATTGACACGGAAGGGGAAGATTCTCTCTTCTTTGTACCCAAGAGTACAGCAAGGGGTTGACGGTGATATTTTATCATGGAATGTCACACTCCATGGTCGGATTCCGTATCCCTCTACACTTTTTGAACTCACATGGTTTGGTTCACATTCCATAAAAAACATTCAGCTCTCATTTACATAGACACTGATGGCTGAGCCGGATTATTCTTCTACATTTTCATGTCGCACGATGAGTTCTGCTTTAGGATATCATGCAGAAATACTTTCCATAGAGACACACATGATACGGTCTAGCGGGCTTCTCGTGGATCTGCATATACTAATGTTTCTTTCCCCGTTTCTCGTCCGGGTTCCCTTGTTCTAGTTTGATCTACAAATCTGAGTCTTCCTTCATGTATTCATCACTACGCTTCGAGAAAGTATGGATAATTTCAAAGCCGCAGCATACCTGTCTTTCGCAATGGACACTCTCTAAATACTTGAAATGCCACATTCTTATAAAGCCTTGATCAACGATTTACTGATACAGCGCGAGCGGTTTTGAGATCTCGCCATACGCAGGAGCAGTCACTGGACAGATTGCTGACTAGTGAAGCGTGGACTTATGTACCCCAAAGAGGAAGCGAGAGAGTATCACCACTTGTCACAATGCTACCTGGCGTTCGTCGGTGAGTCCTAGAACGAGAACTACATCCTGACTGGACAAGGTGTTGAGATTTCACTCAGCTTTGCAACTGTATGAGTTTCATCAGGATTTTATATGATTGCACTGTGGAGAACTGATAGTTATGATCACGTGATGCCATGTGGACATAGAGAGGAAGCGTGCAATCGTGGACATGCTACGAGGGCACATTTACTCATCCTCGCAGACAAACAGACGTGGAACATCGTGGGCTTTGACTCAGGTGTTGAAACCTCGACTCTCAGGTGCCGAGGTTGAGGTCGCCGGTTCTGTCCCCATAGTCAGTTATGCCGGTTATAAGACTGACAGCGGACCATCTTGCTTGTCTGGCTGAAAGTGGAGTGAGGAGGAAAACCACCGCCGCTTCTCAGGCCCCATCTCTCGGACCAGTCGGTACACCGTCCTCGCAAAAAGCTCCGCAAAAGTGACTGACTGCATGTCGCGAATGTTGTGCGGCTCACTTTCGCCGGCCTCGAGCTCAGGGCACGAAGAGAGAGAATGGATCCGGGGCACCGGTTGGTACGTAAAGTGGGAGAATTTAGTCTGAGTTTATGTTGCAAGGGATCCTGCAGTTCATCTCGCTCTGCTGCGTCCTGCTCGTAACATGAAGACTCAAAATGCGGCTCATCAGTCCGTGACCTTGATATTCAAACAAATCGTCATAGAGACATAAGCACTCGGGTGATTGAACGAAGACAGAACCCAAGTAGAAAACCGGTGCTTCAAGGAATTGAGGCCGAGAGATCCAATCTTTGCAACTCCAGCTCCAGCTACTGATTGATTATAGACGTCATCCCTGAGGACTTAGCTCTCGAGGAACATGACGTCCTGAAAATACTCTGGCGAGTACAATTCACATTATGCGTGGTTCCGTCCTGTGTGATACTGGCGCAAATTCGGCTGGAGGGCTGCGTAATTATTGTACTAATTACTGAATTCTTGAAGGTCCGAAGACCTGAATTCCAAGATTCACTGGCGCACGTGTGGTAGGTGAGGTATATGCTGCAACAATTTAGCGACTGATAGTGTACTTTTGACAGCCCCTCGCACTAAAATTTGGGCTGAATGTGTCGGTACTCTTTTCCGAACATCACAGTACTCTGAACGCGAACCTGTAGACCAGATCGAGTCTCCGAAGCAAGGAGTTTTTCTCCAACAAATTTCAGGAGCGGCCGTGGCCGAGAAGATCCGGTCTCAGATCCGCCTTTAAAAGAACGACCTGCATGTCGGGAGGCAAGGCTTGCAGTCCGAGAGATGTGCGAGCTAATATCTCTGCGTCATGAGTCGAGAGGATCCAGGTCTTCGCAGTCTTTGTGGAGCAGCTGACCACGTTGAAGATTAACAGTTGTACAGCCGTGAGGGGCAGTGAAGGGTTCCGACGTGGACTAATGATTTCAGCTGACATCTGCTCCAGAAGTGCGGCTATATTGTGAGGCGACCTCTGAAGAACTTTAAAATATGGCACGATCGAATCTGCAACACTCTGATCCATATGCATCCTATCTGCACGTCGGACAGCTTCGTCGCCTCCGGGTCCATAGTACGCTGGTGATGGATTTCGCGTTCTGTCTCGAATAAATACTCCCTCCTCCTGCCATAATCCGTATATGTTCTCATCGAGCTCAGAAGGTGCAAAGACACACACTCTGATCCAGTCCTGATCGAATTCCAAAATGACGAAGAGTACGCGCATTTTCGCAGCCATGGTGCTGCTGCTGCTGCAGATAGGAACGCGAGTCTCAGCCGTCTCGCAGCAGATCATCAACAACGGCGGGTCGAGCTGCAGCAGTCAGAGCATCGGCAATGGCTTCGGGCAGAGTTTTACAACAGGCTTGAGCGTAGTTGCCACCATCGACACGATTGACATCTATTTGGAGCCCCACCCCACCACCGTCACCTCGTATCAGATCAAGATTTACGTACCTGCTAGCTCGGGATGCAGCACCACCGCCATTGGTACATCGTTCATTACCAACATTCCTGCTCAAAACCAGGGTGGCTTAGCTGGCTGGTATGTAATGCTCATGCCCATGCTCTTGCTCCTTCTGAATCTCCATCTCCATCTCCAAGAACAAACACCTCGAGCGACGCGGTCTCAGATCTCGATTCTCCGCTCGAAAACAATCAGAGCCCTTATAATGAATAGTTTACGGGTCCATCGATCATTCAGTATAGATTTCTTGCGACCGACAGCCGAATCAAAAAGCATTTTGAAAGCATAGAATACGTTTAGAGTGAAGTGAAGATCCATGTGCAGGTCAGATAGTCTGTCACCCGAGAATTACTGCACACCTTCATTCACACTCAGGACGAAGTCTGAGAGGTTTTGCTCGATCAGAGCTGACGGGAGATGATGGATGTGGGTACACTATCTGCGCAGGTACCCATTTAGACTCGTGGACAAGAATGCTGCACCCTTGTACCCGGGCACCAGCTACCTCATCTACGTTACCCACACCAGCACCAACTTTGGAAACTACAAGCTCTGCGGCAACACGTACGCAAACGGCAACGCATTCACGAGCACCTGCGGTCAGAGCACGGGCAACGACATCGCCTTCCGCGTGACCATCATCAGAGCCCCACGACTCGAGCCTGGCAACACCGTCGCGCTCCGAACTCGCCTTCCTGCTAGTAAGTCATATGTGTGCGGGACACACGTCCCTGCAATGCTTTGCAACCGATCAGTAGAGTAGATCAGAGTAGATCAGTGATTTCCGATCTTGTGAAATTGAGATCGATCGATGATTGTGTGTGCGTGGGATTGGGCCGCAGATACCTACGTATCGGCCAACAACTACGCGAGCCCATTCCACACGAACTCGCTGGCTGCGAATCGGGCGGCGGTGGGGCAGTACGAGTCGTTCTCCGTGGAGAACGCAGGCAGCGGCAAGATCTATCTGAAGTGCAATGGCAACAATGGCGGCGGCCAGAAGTACTGCCGCTTCGACAGCAGCCTCAACAACGAGCTGCTCTGCGACCAGACCACGCCCGGCGTCACCTCGCAATTCACGGAGGTGGACGTGGGCAACGCTGCCTCGGGTCTCATCGCCAGCAACGGGCTCTTCGTTCGCACCGACGCCGGCAGCAGCTACAAGCTCAAGGCCGACCAGAGCTCGGTGGGCGGCCCCGCCGAGGCCTTCTCCTGTGAGATTGTACCGTAGCTCCAAGTGTTGCACCGCATTGAGTCTGAGTCTGAGACTGTCAGTCTGTCTGTCAGTCAGTCGACGGAGGTTGCGGTCGAGAAATTTCTCCTTCTCTCCTCGCCTCTCGAAAATAACGCGCTGTAATAAATGCTTTGGTTCCTTTCAGCTGGCCGATATGACACACTTTTCTGAATCACTCTTTGTTCTTGCATTTTGAATGGATTGTGCACTCGTACATCAGGTCTGTTGAAGGAAACACGTCGTTACAATCACAATTAAACTTCTGATTCATTTCTTTTCTCACACAGTGAAGGGATCGATGGCTATTGTGAAGTCATTTTCCTGTGAGCTTAGACATCCCTTCGTAGTAAATTGTGGCCATGAATCACTGAAACATTGTGTGTATCGCCGACATTTCAGAAGCCCTTTATCCTACTGACGGGATTTAGCAGAGAACTCGCGCAAATGAAAAGCTACCATGTCTAGCTTCCTTGAATGAAGTGTGAGCTGAACATGAACGAAGGGACCAGTCTTGTATAGAAATCCGAAAACAATGCCAAGGCACGCGTTCATTATAGAATCCAAAATTTGATTTGGTCTGTAGGAGACATCACGATGCTGGATAGATATATTTCCGATCAGAGTTCTATGTTTCGAAGACCGAGGACGTCTCTGTACTGACGGGACTTGGTCTCTCAAGCTACGCTAGTAGATTACAACCAGTCAGATATCGCACTGATCTGGCTTTATGCAGTCACAAGAGGAAATAATCCTCGGTAATAATGAAAGAACATCCTTAGAAATCATAACTTAAATAATCAAAAGTACGTGCGAGATACACTTTTGAGTCTTTTAAGCCCTCTGAGATTTGTATAAAACGTATTGCATTACGTTACTCTCTGGGGTTCATCCATGTAGAGCTTGATGAGGCTGACTTTGCAATTCAGTTCTGGCTTTCCCGGTGACTGAGGTATCATCTACCACTCAATCAGGAATTAGTCTTGCCAGCCGCTACTCTGCAGTAGCCAGTCTAAATGAAGAGCCAGGGACATCCTGACAGTAACAACTCGTGTCGAGTCGAGTCTCGTCTCGTCTCGTCACGTCACATCACATCACATCACAGCCGGTCGGAAGCCCTTCCGTCGCTCTGGATCTGGTGGTTGATACTTATGTTCATGTCCACGAGCTGAGCTTCTTGCATGCATGCTCTCGATGAGTTCTGTCGTGGGACTCACTCGAGAGAATTCTCGTGTCCAGATTATTCCGCGAACTCTTGCTTGCTGTGACGACTACCGGGAGGCTCGTATGATTTTGCTTTTTCTTTCTATGGAAAGGTGGTGCTGTTGTTTAATTGTGGCATGGTCTGTCCTCACAGTTGAATTCCGCTGTGGAGTTTAGATCTCACGAGCAAGATGCTCGTTGTGAATGTGTTAGGCCAGGAAGTGCTGACGAAGTTTGACGAGAGAGGTTAAGTTTTGATCGAAGCTGTGGACTTCTCGGGACCTTTCATAGCGAATTTCAGTGACAGTTAGTCCTCGATAACAGCTGACGACGATGGTTGATATGCATGCCACAAGTTCAGGTTCGTCTTCCTCATCGTCATCGGAATTTTCCCAACACATAAAGGTTGAAGAACTACAGCCCGTCCCAGAAATTCATCAGAACAATGAAATGAAGCCTCCCAGCGAAATCTCCTGCCACAACCTCCTCCCTACGCTTCCTCTCGCCACGGGAACTTTCAGGGAGGAGGTGAGTCACGTGAATCCTGATCACGGATTCAAGGTCGAGCAGCCGGAGAGTGAACAAAGATCTGCAACTGCCCTCTCGCAGCAAACGCCATCGGGAACGCCGGCACTCGATACTCGAGATAATCAAGGACAACAAGCGCAGAAGCGAAGAGGCAAACGTGGCCGAGCTCCACCGAAAGCCAAGGCCGAGAGCACGAGAAAAGGAGGAACGCCGGGAGACAAGAGCGATGGCCCTCATGAGAAAGTTGTGAAGAGAACGCGCAACACGAAGACGGTGAGAGATGAAACCTTGGCCTTGATCAAGATTCGTGTTCTGTTGCACGACAGGTGCAGAGGGCTGGATTCTCAGCACCTGTGGAAGGAGCTGGAACGAAGGATGGACCAGCTCGGGTACCAAAAGAGCGCATCGGACTGGTTCAGGAGATTCAGTACCATCGTGGTCAGCTACAAGAAATTACAGCAGCAAGGGCCGCTGCCTAAAACCAAGCGCAAGCCATACTGGTTTAGCCCCTTGGAATCTGCATGCGCCAGCCTTCTGGCAGAGAGAGCGCGCAAAACAGCTGTGAAAGATCCCAGCAGAAGCAATGAGGAGCCCGAGGTTCGTTCCTCCTCGGCCATCGTCGTCAGAGAGCCGACCCACACCAACAGTAACCGAGCCTCGTGTCCTTCCCATCAAGCCAATGATCGGAATGAGACCAAATCCGGACTCAGCACAGGAACTGAGATTCAGTCCCAGAAATTGGCTGAAAACGTGATGGAGGATTGTGGACACGAGAGGACAGTGCTCGATTCGGAAGGTGGCAAAGAAGAGAACGATAGCGCGATGGAGGATTGTGGACACAAGAGGACAGTGCTCGATTCGGAAGGTGGCAAAGAAGAGAACGATAGCGCGATGGAGGATTGTGGACTCAAGAGGACAGTGCTCGATTCGGAAGGTGGCAAAGAAGAGAACGATAGCGCGATGGAGGATTGTGGACACAAGAGGACAGTGCTCGATTCGGAAGGTGGCAAAGAAGAGAACGATAGCGCGATGGAGGATTGTGGACTCAAGAGGACAGTGCTCGATTCGGAAGGTGGCAAAGAAGAGAACGATAGCGCGATGGAGGATTGTGGACTCAAGAGGACAGTGCTCGATTCGGAAGGTGGCAAAGAAGAGAACGATAGCGCGATGGAGGATTGTGGACACAAGAGGACAGTGCTCGATTCGGAAGGTGGCAAAGAAGAGAACGGTAGCGCGATCTTGGCGTTTATTGACAGGTGTAAGGTGCAGCAGAGCAACGGATCGGAGACAAAGAGGACGAGAGATCGTAAGGAAAGCTCGCAGATGATGCTGGGAATCCAGAGAGCAATGAAATTTTTGAGGGAAAGGCAGAATTCTTTGCAGCTGAAGGAAGCTGCTAAGAGGAAAGCGATGACGAAAGCATTTCTCGCCAGGCTGGCCAACCAGGAAGCCACGGCCCACATGTCACAAGAACTTGATGTTAAGGAGCTGAAGGCACTCGAGACACTGGCGTCGTTCCTGGACTCTTCAGCCCGGAAATTCATTCTCATGCAGGATGAACGAGAGCGAGAATTCGCCGAAGCTCTGGCTCTGTTGGAACAAGAAGAGAGCTTGGAGAAAGAGCAACTCGCTTTCGTCACACAGCAGATTGAAGCAAGAGCTCGACAGCTGGATGAGCTCGATGCTATCCTGCAGAAAGATCTTCGGGGACCTCCTCCGTAACTTCCTCGAATGTCCTCTTGCATTGACTGCTGATAACTATACGTGCTACTGCATAGTCTACTCTCACAAACTTTTCTCGGTTTAACGGGAAATGTTTCTCTGATGACGAGTCGAAGTCAAATGACGATCCCTGCTGTAGTTCGATAATCAGAAGGCAGATTTATGTTGTCCATAGCTAAGTAGACCAAAATGCTAACCCGGAGAGATAATAGCATCGCACAAACATAAAAATGAAACATTCGCACTTGAAGGTGTTTTAGATGCAATTCCCTCCGATGTGCTTCTACATCTAGCACCAGATAGAGCATTTTAAAATCTGTTCATGTGACTTGATACACAGTCGTGCCCATTTTGAAATTTCGCAAAGCAAATCTGATCTTTGTTTAAGGATCCATATGTGCACATCTCATCATTGACTTCCAGAGGCGAAACTAAAGCTTCGCAGGTGTGAAGGTGAAATTTATACTCCGCTAAACACCTTAAAAGCTTTCAAAAATTAACTGTGTGAACCTCTCCTCTGAAACAATGTACTATGTTCCCCACATTCTAGTACAGCTTTACCAGTTCCTATGGGCTTTAGTGCGAAACAAGGAAAGACGCACAGTACTCAGAATTTATTATAAAATAAATCATTGTTGTATCCAGTTGTTTTGTATAGACAAGAATGTTAACGAAAATACATAATAGCAGCGTAAGCATTGGTCATGAACAAGCGATAAGTATTTCTGACAAGTGCAAAGAGATAATAAGTGCTTATTATCTCTTTGTACTGGGAAAAAGGGTTCATATGCTTACTGCTAATCTCGTCTGAAGCTAGTTTTCGTCTTCTTGTAAGACTCCACAAGACATATACTGACTGTGACACAGACTGACAATTTTGATTTACAGGAGAAATGTCATTTCTTCAGTGTTATTCCTTTCAGTGCATGAAATATTTGAGAACTGGGTTTACATCTTACCTATTGGCTAGAACTAGACATCAGAGCCCAACATTGGGTGCCCATACCCATGCCCATCGGTTTTGGGTGACTTTTTTTTTCCATGGGTGGGCACAGGAAATGCAATAGGTGGGCATAGATCGCTGCTGATGGGTCTGGTCTGGTACAGATTTGAAGCGAAATGTTGGCCTCTGATAGACATTATAGTGCAATATATAGTGAAGGATGTAGTATAATTTCGACTAATAATTACATAGTGTGTACGGTAATTATTTTACTACTCGCCAAGTAGGTTTTGTTCACCGACGAGGAACGGGGGTACTTGAACAGTTCACGATGCAGTTCCAGACGATGACTACAGAAGTCTTTTCGCGGCCACGTGGAGGAACCTTCCAATGAAGAATTTGCAGCAAATTTTGGGTGCATTTCCTACGAGGAAGACAATACTATCCAATAACTACTGTGTTACAGTTCGAACACTAGTTGTATTCAGCCGATCACTTGATGAACATGCGATGCAGATTTGCGTGACCTACCTGCTTGTTGTTCCACGATATTATTCCTTCTTGCTTTCTCCTTTATCTTTGGTCTCTCCCCCTGTAAGGAACGCACGTGCAAGTTTCCCAGTTTACGGCTCAAGTAGGGCAGAGAAAGTACAGGCCTAGGCAACCTTCTCGGTGCCAATCATGAAGCGCATGACCAATCTACACAAGTACGTGCTCAAACACAGCGTGAAGTAGGCCACTTGCCAGATTCCTTCTTCTCCGAGGTAAAAATTAAGCAATCACAAAATATATTTGGCTTGACAATCCGCTCTCCACATCTACATTCTGTTGTGCTGACTATTTCAAAAGCCTAGGCGCAGCCCCGACAAATTCCTTCCTCAAATCCAATTTCATATCCGGCTGTTATACTAACCCAGGCTTGAAAACAACGAATATGTAGACCTTCAAAACAACTGCCCAATATGATACAGTCCACACGTCGTAGCCTAGAACCTTAACAAGGCTCTAGATCTACACGATAGTATACTCGAAAGCTTCTTCCACCTAATAGCAGTAAACTTTCATTCGTTGCAGAGACGAACAGGATGACCCTCTGGCATTGGACACATCTGCTGTGTAGGGGTTTCCCTCTCTATTTACAGTCTGCAAACCTTCCAATGTGAATATGTCATCAAATACCAGCTCCTGACTTCAGGAGAAAGTTATGCTTACTAAATTCTCTTGTCTGGCCTATCTTACACCAACTTGAAGTGAGGGCAGGCATACACAATGGTGTAGGGGGATGTGACCCGTGAGACAGTAAAGCGTGCAGTGTGTGCTACCTTCTCTGATGCAAAGATCCACATGTTTCTACTGATCTTTCTCGTCATTATTAGTGGCGGCCAGCCGAGAGCTTTCTGCGATCCGCGAGGTTGTGACGAAATTCCCTTCAAGCCTTGCACAACTTCAGCGACTTCTAGAATACAGAATCCTCGAGTCAGTTGCGCACCAACAGATACACCCTTTCAAATATTTGCACTCTGTGTCAAGCCTGAAAACCTGATCGCATGCCATCACACGCAGATGTGGCAGATGAGTTGCAATTGCACGGTTACTGATCGAGGACTAATTTACTTGTTCCACTCTGTTCCCCAAGCTTCTTCAAGTGGAAAAAACCACCCTTGTAATGTATATCTGTACACACCATAATGTAACCGTCCTCGTATCTAAGATCCGAGTTTTGTAGCGTCACACCAGCCACAACTGGAAGTGGGAATCCTCTCCTCAAGTTCAGGTTGAGGAGAGGTACGACAACATCTTTCACGATAGTTCGTACCGTTGCCTGATCAAAGCCAGCCACAGCCATGACGTTAGTATGGAGAAAGAGAACGATACTCGCTCCACGATACAGAAGAAGCCGGCAATAGTTAGCGGTAATTTGAGATACTGATGTCTTGTCTAGAGTAATATGAATGTAGAGGCAGGCTTGGTTGTGACAAATGCACAGCGAGGACAATCAGTAAGTGCCCCACTGTGATGAAGATCACTGCAGGAACATGCACAATGTAGTTGCCAAAATTGTGAAAGTCGTGTTTCAGAGAGATGCATGATTCACAAGGGCCAGCAATCGAAAGTACTGGATAATGCCAACTTGAACCTATTATTTGTTGGCAATGTATTACCAACAAAACAAAATTACAATTCGACATCGATGTACAACAACACTTTCAAACGGGTCTACATAGTTCTGATACAGGCAGTTTGAGCTGAATGGCACCTGAACAAGATACACCGGGAAGTTTCCAACGTCACTCCACTTCAAGGACACAGTTAGATCATTCAACGTGGCTTGTGCAGTTATGTTGCCCTCGTCCAGATCTGCTATAGCATCCATGGAGATGGCCTGTGTATACGGGAATCAGTTGTAAATTCCAGGTCTACAGTTCAATTACCAATAAGTGGACGACTTCAACGAAAGCACACCACACCGTTTCTAGTCACCGATGAACCCAATACATTTTTCACAAAAAGGTCGAAACCACATACCAGACTGATGCATGCCACAGGAGTCTGTTCCAAAGTGGTGGCATCTTTCACTTTGATGGTCATATCTGCTGAAGTCACTGAAGAGATACCGTCCCTGCTGAGAACGACTTTTGGAGGTGCTGAGACTGCAAAGTTCAGTACCATATCCTCATTCGGATACTTCTTGTAAAGCTGAGGAATAATGTACTTCCAGCTAGCCGTATTCAAATACTTTTTCCCAGGTAGCTCATCGACGTCCCATTGTAGAAAACCTGACTGTATCGCAAGGAAACACGTACGGAATTAAGTGAAGTATGTAGAAGAAGCAAACTGCCCTTGCACTTGTTTCTTTGCTATGCAATACTGATTATCGTGAAAATTATGGACGTACTAACTAAAACTATACGAGATTTATTAAGAGAAACGTACATCGTAGTAGACAAAACCAGCTGAATTTAGAACATAGTCGCTGAGGGCTATCGTTAACATCTTCACAGACTGGTCGCAAAAAAGCCCTGCAGGTAGTTCTGTGTCAGGCTCCGGGTATGGCTTTGGTGATACCAAGGAGACAAACTCGCCCTTCGCACCCACACTCAAGAACGTAGGGCTGAGCAAGGGATCGTGAACGACTGTCACATCAATAGCCGAGGTATCATCGATGGGAACACGTCGAGGAAGATGCAAAAGCCAGTTGTCCAGCTGCTCAGCACCGGTTGTCATTTGTTTCGTTATCTGTGTCTCAACAGAAGTCCGAATCTGGGCATCAAATGCGTAAACGAACCTGTGAAATAAACAAACTAAAGAACGGTAAATGCATGTTCAATGCTGATGGGCAGCAATGGAACCACCTTAGAAACAAAAAGGATTCTTCAGTGATATGTAAGTCTTAATCGATGACGGGTTTTTTCCAAAAAAAGAACCACATAAGAGTTCAGAACTATGATAAAAAGGATTTCAATCGGGGCATGAAGTTTGACACACGAATGACTGACTTACAGAGTACCCTCCAACGGTAACACAATCTACTCTGACTCCTATCTATAGGGAGGCATCAGACACTCGCCATTGATAGAGCCAAGATGCTCCTCCATGCAGAGTAATCTCCAGATTCTCGATGTATGTTCCACACTCTTCAACGTGCAAGGTAAGTGTTCCATTCGTTTCTGACATACTGAAAGTAGCTCCAGCTTGCATTCCGGTCACCTGCATATGGGAAAGAGTATCAAAAGTAAGAGACAAGAGTAGACTGATCACGAAGATAAACCTCCAACAGGATGAGTGTCAAAACTTAAAGATTGAGCCCTAACTTACAGTTCAGTTTCCAAACATATTGAAGTAGTATGGCATGACACCTCATCGAATGGTCATCACAAAGAGTTTGGTCAATCCGTTCAAGCTTTAGACTAATCCCTTTTCAACTTTTCATGGTCAAGAGTAGTGTCATTCCCGGACACTTATAACCACGTTCAGTTTTGCAACTTGGAAAAAACAACCAATTGTTTACACAGGTTGATAGAACTGAAGGAAACACAGATCAAAAAGGCTAATCAGCTGCTTGGAAGAAGAGGAGAAAATATCACACAAACATAGCTCTCTCAACAAGATTCGAGTTGAACATTTGTGTGGAAGGCATTCAGGGGAGTGTCAAAGAAGGCATACCTCAACTTCAGCGCGCCCACCGTCTTGAACAGGAAAAGGAACATAAGTTGCAGTGTATTGGTACCGCCAATCCATAACAAGACTCGCTTTGATGCCTGCTGCGTAGATTGTGATCCCAGTCTGACCCAATTCGATATCCGAGTAATGTACAGTGGCTCCCGAGAGAACAATCTGGGTAATCATAGTGTCGACACGCCCAATAGGTGAGTTCACTCGAGTGATAATGTCAGGAATGTCCAGAGGAGTAACTTCAGCCAATATCTCATTGACCAGCACCTCCTTCACATAAACCAATCCCTGCTCGGAAAGAGTGCCCAATATCCCAGCTGACCCTGCAGTATCAGCCCTAGATTTCCTCAAGATTTCTCCCCCTGAATTTTCCTGATTCAATTTCACTCCCAAAATCCTTTCCAGATTGCTCAGATCTATCTTATACTCACGCCCCTTCATGCTCCGGCCGGAAGAGCTCGTGAGATCGGAGGGAGTTCCGGACTGAAGTATGCTCTTACGACCTGCGCGGTCCAATCCATCGTGCACCTTATTCGAGAAATCGAGGGCAGAGCTGGTGGCAGAACTGACCAACAAAACCGATATCCAGAGGAGCCCAGCGGCACGTCCTGCCAAGGCTAATCCCATCTTGCCTTCTCGGGCGCTGATCCCTGCTGGCCAATCTGCGATGGAGGGTGCTGAACCGGAGGCGAGATAGGACAGCTACACAGGTCGGAAGGTAAGACTGTCCGAAGACCAGAATTGAATTCTCGGGGCAGCTGAAGCACACAGCGGCTGAGGCTCGCAACACGCGGAGTACAACCCAATGAGCTTAGTCATCACAAACGATGGTCCTCGACGAAATTCGCGAATCCAGAGTTCAATCGGTGGAATCGCAGATCGCGCAGCAAGGAGTAGCAGGCACGGATATTGCAGGCGTGCAGAGGAGAGAGGGAAGCACTCGTACGCGAGCGCAAGGCGTGAAGGAAGCTCCAACCGGGAACTCCCGAGACAATGAAGAGATGAGAGCGGAGAGTGCAGGAGATCGATCGACTGACCGCCTGACCGACTCCTTGGTAGATCGAAGCGAGCTGCGGGTGGGCAATAGAAGCTCTCCCGGAAGATTTGGACCCCGGACAAACTTAACGTCGGAATATACGTGAGAGTCGCCCAGTTTGTGCTCGATGCTACACGCGAGAGGAAATTTGTAACGATGGCCGAGCAGGCCTATCCTGTAGAGACCTCAAGCTCACGACACAAGCAGGGAGGGGCATGGCATGACCACATTTCGAAGCGATTCCAGGTGGATACGAAGCTAAAAAAGCTTAATTCGCATGCTCCGCGAAAAGTACTATCCGAACAGGGGGCCGAATCATTCGCCCTGGTGGCTCAATCTGCACCCACTGGCGTGAGCAGCGCTCTCAGAGTCAGAGCAATTAATTACCCGGCGAGGTGAAGGGGAAAGCATTTGTCCCGGGCCGCGACGTGGAAAGCCATCCTCGCAGAGGAAGGCGAGGAGGCAGAAAAGCGAGCGACAAAATCGCCCTCCCCCATTTAAGATGCATCAATCGCCTCGCCCTCGCATCCATTGCCTCCTCGAGCCCTTCATCGCGCTTTCACTTTCGCAGACAGACGGGGGCACCCGAACGGGACCGCAGCGGAATCTGTTCCCCGCCCCGCTCCAGAGATTCCCGACGACGACGATGACGACGACGGCGGGGGGGAGGAGCGGCCAGTGGAGAGAATCTCCGTCATCCCGATCACTCGTCCCCCTTCGCCCACACCCAGCTTCTGCCGCCGCGGCTGGGCTGGGCTGGGCTGGGCCGTGGGGCCCGCCACCGTGGCATGGGACTCGCCAATTCAGCGCTGACAGTGCAGGCTGCCCTCGATCGGGTCATCCAGCAGCGCCATCCATTTACTGATTTCCGTGTTCAGCAATTTCGACCCGATAATCGGAATTCCAGCTTCGATCCGTCGGACAGGACGACACTGTTTCTCCTGCCGTGCACAGAAAACACTTGTCCTATTATCGGAAGGGTTTGTCGGTCGATTATTATGTGCATGTGATAATTGGATCGCTGATTGATGTCTTTTGACATTATGCGCAGCGAGTGCAGTTATTAGCCATTTGACATTGGACGGTCTCGACTGCTCGCAAGGTAACAGGGTAATCCTCGTTCACAGGAGATGCTTCGTAATAAAGAGTAATTTATTACTTATTACAGTTAGCCGATTATGATTTAGGTTGTTATATGAATGTCTTCATTATTCATAGTTCAGATATTTAAAAGATTATTGATACAAGAATCTTTTTCCTAATCTAATGTGTTTTTTATCTTTTGACATTTGGGATCCCTGGCTTATCTCTCTACCATTTTATTGCTGGGTCTCTCGATGCTTGGCTTCGTCGTGGTTCCCGTATCCTCTTATGGCTTGCTTGCCATTTCAGCTCGGCGGGGTTCATGGCATGAGATGCAAGTCCTTTGGGAAACAAAGCAAAGTGACTCTGCGATTCGCTACTTTAAAAATGCTATTCGATGTTCCTCTTTGCGAATATTTGATGTTCAGAATAGCCACGCAATATTTTACTAGCCGTGGTGGTTGTTATCGAACAAGACTGAAGAATTCTCAGGAGTGACAGTAGATATGCATTATGATAAAGGGACATTTTACAGATAATGCTAGCTTTATCTGAGATGTTTTACCACAACCCTGTACATTCATTTACTCTTTATTGAGCTAAAATTTGTAGTACAAAAAAAATTACAATTCCAAATCCAAATCGATCAAATATAAAAAAAAACTTAATTAATACGAAAAAGGAGTTTATAATCAGATATCACACCATGTGGATACAAAGTAACGGTGGTAAAAGTCTATCAACACGGTGAAACCAATAAGACACAATGAGGTAAAGTAGCATGTTATATACGATCGAACAGAATCATTTCCTGATAAATTGTAGACAAAGCTTCAATGTTGTCACCATTTGCAAGTTTGAATTTTGTAGAGTCCGAAAAGCATCAATTCTACTGCTAGGTTTCAAATTGCGCCATTGAAAAGTAATTGGGAGGGTAATTGATGCTGAGGGGATCATCACCATTGTTTAAAATGATGTTCAATCTAAACCATTAGCTAGCAACACTGGACTGGATTCCACCCCCAAAAATGCATGTCTTTAAAAACTATGACAATACATGTGTGGTTTACTGTACTAATTTTTTGCATTTAAAGCATGCTTTTTATATTTGTTATTTTAATAGAAAAAAAAATCCTCGAAGCCTTATCAATATCCTATTAGGTCAATATGTTTCTAACTATTGAAGCTCTATCACCTAATCTTCGAGATAAACAATAATCTTGATCTATGATATCATTATAATATCAAGGGACCGAAAGATATTAATCATGGGATAGCACAATATCACATAAATCAAGAATGAAGTATTAACAGTCAAGATATTCATAAATAAATTTACGCAAGGAGTTCAACCTCTTCACATATATTTATATAATTGTATCAATTCTGAATCAAATAGAATTTTGCGCGAATTTGTTGGCAAGAAAATGCACGCGTCTATTGTACCAGAGTTTAGTAGATAACTCTTCTTAGTTGTATTTAAGTCAATGTAGTGACTATTCTAGGCCAGAAGAGTAAATTCACTTTCAAACAACATCAAAATATAACATTCATATTATACCAATCAATTTAAATTTAAGAATATGGGAGTCTGTAGATTTAGACCATTCACAAATAGTTTATATATCTTAGTATGTAAAGTGCATATTCCTCATTGTTACACCTTGTGCTTCAATTGTCACCATTCTTATAAGAATCAATGGGATCTTATTGACCACTTGGGAACAACATACTTTCGTTAAATTGATATGTTGGCGCTCTTAAAAAAAGTGTGCAGACGAGCCCTCAATAGATCTCTGACCATTGCAGTATATTATAATGAGTTTACTTGCATCTGGTGGGCCTCTCTCTCCCTTTACAGAGTCCATCGTTCGTGGTTAAAATAGTAGCGTGAGCAGCCTACAGTATCTTTGACTTTGGAAATCGGCAGGAAGCAGTAGAACAGGTCGGTCCTTGACTGCGCAGTTGAGCTGAGTCTGTTGGCCTTGTAGTTGATGTTGGAAATTTATTTTTTAATCTAATATATTAAAATCTTATGGATGTGCATGATGACCAGCTTTTAGACCTGGGGTCTAGCCACATGTTACCCCTTCGGTTTAGGGTTTCACGTCTACAAGGCATGTTTGGATTTACTTTATCAGTTGGGATCCTGTCCAACTAGGAGCGCTGATGTGGCTTTCCAAGCTCTTCTCTTTATTGCTTGCCCCTTTCCCGCCAGGAGCCCATTCCAAGAGGGAGAAATCGAAATTCGTACATGGTATTTACCCTAAGGGTTTTGCCAAATATATAGATAAAGTAAGTATAGCCTGATCTTAAAAAATAAAAATAAAAACACTCTAGATGTGAAGGAAATATGAAGTGGGGATCTACATTCTCGTCTCATGTGAAAAGATACATCCATCTGCTTTTTTAATGTGGGAATGAGTAGATCTCAGCGGTCTCGAACTAAACTAGCCTACGCTAACTCTATTCCATCCGATTAAAAACTGAACATGATAAAATTTTAGGTCTTTACAGAAGTACGAGGAGAGTTGTCACTTTAAAAATACATGAAGAAAGTGCATCTACGTTGAGAAAGTCGTGCCCTGCGAGCGTTTCAAAGAGATGAAGTTTGGTTATATATTGGTGCAGTGTAGGATCTCATGCAACAGGTGCAATCCTCTTGACTGAAGTACTCAATGCAAGTCGAATGGGATAAAATCGAATTTTATCTAGTTCAAATAGTTCTGGGCATTAATAAAGAACATAATGATGAGGGTCTTGCGGAGAGTGACGTGAACAGTGTAGTTAGCTCCCTCAACGCCTGGAAGAAAGGATTGTGAATTTCATCTATTCTTGATCTGAAGATAAATAAAGGTTATTTATTATGGCATATCCACTTATCTTGTCCTAAAAAAATATGTTTTAATCTATACTTATCTAGGAATTCAAACCATGTGGCTAATCGCATAAAAGTATCAACGTATTTCTGTAGAAAAAATAATTTTCGATGAGTTGAAAATACATTTTTGCCAATCACCGATTTCATAATATCATAATCACTTAATATATAAGTTTATCTGTCTCATATAAAAATGCAATCAAAATACCCACAATTAGAGAAACAATTACTTGTTCTTTAAAGTACTAACTAACGATGTGCTCGCTGCTTTCACTCAGTGGACCTCCTTGCTCGCTGATGATTGATCCTTGCAATTCGTCAAACGTGAGCACGATATATAATTCGCAACAAAATTGTCGGATGGCACGACTCATAAAGGAACAGCGAATACTGCTGTTGTCGTGGGTCCTCACAAATATTTAATCGCCGTTTGAAGCCCAAGTACTGTACTGTACGTATCCAATCATTTTATTTTCCACCCAATTTCAATGGACGTGAAAATGGAAGAAAGCCTTGGGGATGATATAATGACTGCGAACCCGTATAACGAAGGTTGTGCAGATTCGTTCGTTGCGAATTTTGTTGCGCTTTTTGCACTTTTGGATGTGTCGTCCTTGATTTGTTTGTGCAGGCAATGCGACGATCTGATAAGGCACCAGGCAGAAGATGAAGCTCGACAGAGACGAACGCCCTTTTGCAACGAATGAATAAACAACGCTCACCGACCTCGGGCCTGCAGTCAGGATGACGCACGGTGGGTGGATCAGCATCTACATCCCTTTGGGATGCTAACATATTGCAAGCTGAACCAATTGCGAACATGAGCACAGAGAGAGCTTCATGAGAAAGAAAACGAAACAGGATCCGCAGTGCAGATGTGCACTGATGGCATAAGGGAGGGGCGGTTCGTGCGCACGTATGGTGAGTCAGTACTGTAATCTCCATAGAATTTGAAAGACTACTGAGAATATACCACATGCCACATGAAAAGCATGCATCGATCTCGTTCACGAGCCATTACTCCACGTTTGTAAATTTTATCGGAGATTCACTCGAAGGTCCACTTGACCTGAGCTTCATATCATGATCAAGGCATCAACTCCCGAAGTTTAGACATGGCAATAATTGTTCGTCCTTGATGGTTGTTCCGATAAATACTCCTAAGCATACATGTGTAGGAAATTTCCGATATACGATCTGCATGCATCTCCACTGGCATCTGAGAAATCTTCAAAGCTATTGTTGGAAGTAGGTTACACCAAGAGCTGCCGCAGAGAATTGATTATTCGGTGATTATGAGCTGCTGGCCAGAATTTGACCTGCAGAGGCATGGATAGCGGCTTCCACCACCTACAATCTTTCCATAAAACCCTCCAACTTCTTGTAAACATCAGTAACTCTGAAAGGATCGTTCAATGTCTCATCCACGTTTCATTACAGCGCCATAGCAGCGAATAACAGTTAATGTTCCTTTGAGGTCCATTTGCATTCACTACGAAGAAGAATGTCATAATTAGATGCAAACAGTGATCTATAGACCTTCGCAGGTCGACCTCTCGACATAAGAATCACAATTTCAGCTATAGCGAAACCTCCTTTCAACCTTTGCGTGAGTTGAGTACTGCACTTCATTCTCAACAATCTCCAACTGCAAAATAGCCCTCCTATAATCTGAACTGCAGAATTCGATGGGCAGTAAATGCAGAATATTTCCACCAGTACCTGCTCGGTATTGTTCGGCGGTCGAAGAGACGATCAAACGAACCAACTTCCAGAACTAGACTGGAGCTAATCTGAGACAGAACCTATTGCCCGTGTCTCGCACGCAACGGGGCGTGGCGTGGAGAAAATCACAAAGCAGTGACATCACTCAGATTCTCTCGAAGAATCACCCAAACACCAGTTTCAGAATTTTCACGCACGAGCACTCTCGTTGCACACAAGCATTCTGAGCATTCTTTACTGATGTAGGTCTTGTAATTACGAAGTTCAGTAGTTGCACTTTGTACTTAGCGTAAGCTCTACTGGCGAGCTTCATCAGCTCAATTTCGTCTGGAAGCTCGACGTTGCATGTGAGAATAGACATACCACGAACACGAGCATTAGAGGAGCAGCGTCTGGGGAAACGATCACAGACAAGCATAAAAGGTTTCTCAAAGACTGAAGTAAACCATGAGCTCGTAAACTTCCACTGAAGATGGTTTAGAAGTTGTTCAGAGAATTTCAGATGGATGTTCTTAAGTTGTAGTTGTGAAATTGAATGAAGCTGTCCGGGAAACAACATAGTTCAGACAGTTGGTACGAGGCTCGATCTAGATTACTCCCCGAAGACCGGACATATCCCATGCTGTCTCAATGGTGAGTCAATTCATGGCTGAACCTTGAAGACCACATTGGGTGGCAGCAGGACAATTTTGTTTTGATACTCCGAAGGTCCTTGTGAGTAGAAGCCATGAATGAACAAACAGTCTATTATTTGCGGTTACGTCGAAGCAAGTAGGACCAGACATGCAAGTGATCGCAGCAAAGTGAGGAAAAGCCCACCTGCACCCAAACAGCTCTGCACATCCACCACCTCCTTCATATCGAACTCAGAGGTAAGTGCACATCAAATCTTGTCAATCATCTCCGCGTTGTTACCTGTAACTGAAGTGTCATCGACATACAGAGCAAAAGACACCTTGTTTTGCACCATTTTGCAAATTGGAAATCATGAGATCGGCATTCTTCCTGTAAAGAAGTCTGAGACTCAGCGAAGCGAAGAGGCGTAAATCGGGTTCCATGTGATGCATACAGAGCCTTTTTAAGCTTACACACAAGATGCTACTATCGAACACGAGCAAATCTGGGTGGGTTTCTCACTCTGACAATTCCTCTTCAACGACGTGTTGACCTTCCAACCGAGCGTACTTACCACGTTCATGGTCGCCACAATCGTACCGACCCCTCTTGGCAACTAATCAAAATGCATGAACGATACTTCTCCCTCCAGCTTGAGAGTATCCCTGACCTTCCAAAAGAGCTTCGTAGATATGGAAAGTTCCCTCGAACCTTCAACTCAACCTTGTACACCTGTCGTACAATTGACTGACTCCTTGAGACCTCAGTGGAGGTTGTGGATCTTAAGCTTGACAACGAGTAGTTCTTCCCTCTCCCTCTCTCTCAAGGCAGAAGTAGCACACACGATACTTGGTGGTCAATTTCAGAAGCGGCGTTCGAAGTTCTTGAGACTCCTCTCGACCTTTCAGCTCATCTCGTTCAACGCACAGGGTTCATACCCAAAGTCAATTTAATGATTAAATTAAATTGTGTACTTAATACGTGTTACTCAAGGTTCGTTTCCAAGAGAATAAGGACCTCAACGCCCTGGCAGCAGGAAAAGCCGATTGTATGCTTCTTCAGACTTCTCTCGACCTCGAAGTCCAAAGAGCATTGCACATGGAGACTAATATTTCTGTTATTTGTAAGAAAAAAAATTTTATCTGGAAGATAAAAAAACTGTAATTACTTAATCAAACTGAATACAATAGAATTTATGTGTATTCATAGATTGAATACACGTAATGTCCGACAGAATAAATAAATCTTAAAACTGTGTTTCAAAAATTCCATAAGTTCAAATTTCATAACTCACGAAGTAAAAGGAGATTGTATTTCTTCGATATATAGTTGTGAAAAAAAATCCCCTTTTTTAACTATAATTATTTTTCTAATAATCTGGGTAAATGTAATTTAGAGTGAAGCTATCCAAAACATCATATGAAGCATTTGAGATGCAGAAATCACGAGAATAATATTATTATTAATATTCTTCTAGTACATTAGGAATCATAGGACGAAAACCTATCACCAGCTCTGGTGATAGCTTCATGTTCAACTTTGATTCTCAATGAGTGAAGTTATAAGAATAACATCAGGTACTCCAAAAGAGTGCCATTGTAGATGAAATGCAATAAGCCTAGTTTCATATGAGGAATCATACAATTTTAATTTGGGATTGATGTGAACATAAAGAAGAAGATGATGAATTTATGTGTGCCCTTGTGTACTTCAGGGCCTAAAGTTGTGAGCAGATCACAAGCCCATGTTGGAAACTCCTTCTCATATGATCAGATTAGCACATCTTGTCTCATGTTGGTCGCTAGAAGTATGATCCTGCAACCATGTCCATCACCCAGGAAGGTATAAAGTTTCATTGTTCATAGGATTAGGTATCAGAGTCTACTGTCTACTTCGCAGACCTACCAATTTTGATCATTGTTACACCATTTTTCTGAACGGATTATTTGATGTCTTCATTATAAAAAAACCTTCTGACGTTTACACCTCCGTTTTGGCATGTTTGGTGCTAGAGAAGTAAGAAAGTGAACACTGCAACTCTATCAAACAGGTTCATCAAGAAAAGTACTTTCATGAAACGCGGATTCCATGTACATTTGCTCTGTAGCTAATTTTGAATGAGTTTGGACGGCAGTTTACCAAATCCTTACACTCGAACTAACTCCATGTTCTTCTTATGTAAATTACATTGGCCGTGTGTTGAGCTAAGTACACATTTGCCATTTGCCATTTTGTGTGAAAATGGCCAATGTGTACCTTGTGCAGGACTCATAGTTTGTGGCAAATGCCAAGTTTGCCAAAATTAATTTAATATTGGCAATTTTCTTTGGGTAATTTTGGCAAATTTGATATTGTGTGTATTCTAATGTGAGAGAATGAATTCCAATGGTTGTCATCATCATATTCCAGAAAATGCATGATATCATAAAAAATGGAGTCATCAGTAGCTTCAATCATACAAGAAAGATATACAGAATACTCATAAGAAAGAAAATTTAGCAAAGAAAATACATTACATATATTTTCCTAAGGTCACATAATGAAGGTTGATAGATTGAAATTATTTATCAAGATGATTGATATTTCGAATAAGTCAAAGAAAAAATTAAAATTTTAACAATAATAAGAAATAAATGTCTATTCCCAGTTAGCTTTTGGATGAACATGTCAAATAATAATGCAAATCAAAATAGAATGCATAAAAGATATATATGATCCAAAATCGTGGTTTAAAAAATTTAAGCATAGAAAATAAGTTCTGAATTAGAATTTCATTATACTTTTGAAACATATAAGTTGAAAATTCAGAGTTTATAGTTTATTGAAGATTAATTAAAAAATTTATATCTTATCATATTTTTAAAAATTGAGCTTGATTTTTAATTATATAATTAAAAATTAATTTTACAAAAATAGTTAATTTAATACGCAAATATAAATTTTAAATGTGGAAATAAAAATTAATTCATATAATTGATTCATTTATCATCAATTTTTTTCATAATTGACCAAAGTTATGATTTATAAATAACTCAAAATTTTTGACAAATTTTAAATTACATATGTTGTTAATATGATATTTTTTGCTATATTTTTTCTCTTTTTTTAATATATAAAAAAATTTCAATATATTTATTTATCTTTTTTTAAAGATTATAAAATAATCTTTATAGTTTTTTGAAATATTCGATATTTGAATTTTTGCATCAAACTCAGAAATAAAAATAACCACTTAATTTTGGCAACTTTGAGTTTTTATTTTTGACAAA
The DNA here is from genome assembly GCA_037833965.1 of Marchantia polymorpha subsp. ruderalis. Lineage (NCBI taxonomy): Eukaryota > Viridiplantae > Streptophyta > Marchantiopsida > Marchantiales > Marchantiaceae > Marchantia > Marchantia polymorpha. The sequence continues at coordinate 15,382,699 of AP031357.1, forward strand.
TTTGACATCTAAAAATAGAATGCCAAATTTTATGAAGCCTGACCTTGTGTGATTGGTCTTTTCGTTGTAAAATTATGGTCGTGGGTTTATGACAATGTGAAAATCTCACGTTATTAAAAATGTTTTTATACATCAAGATTATCCTACATATCTAAATCTGCAAACTTAGCAAAAACTCCATAAGAAATTGCATCAGATCCCTCCATAAGAAGAGTCTTACATATATGCTTTTAATATCCACATCAAAATACTATCACAGATTACTAGTACTTGAAAATTAGTGCGCCTTCCCCATACCTTTATTTGTGACTAGTTTGAGCTACTTGTTGAGTAACAGGTGTTGTTAAACTGATCTCTACATGATTCCCCAAAAAACACCATGTATGGTTCTATCAAACTGGCCGATTACTCTTGCACATTAGACCACTCTTTGTTACTGCATCATAGGGTTTATATCAAACTATCGATGCGAACATGTTCTCATCTAAAATCATGTTCATGGAATGAACATGATTCTAATCATCATTCTAATCTACAAAAGTATCATTTGGATTAATATGTTATGTTTATCACGCGAGGTGATTCTTTTGTGTCTTGAAAAACATAAGTTATTATTATACATACACTAATAGTCACAGTAGATACGTGGATACTTGTAAGCATTTCAAACTGCTTGAGATTCCCTTCTGTATACTCTGGATACTATCCCTTATCCTTTCTCACTACTTTATGGAAAATTCTCAACTCTTTTCGACTACGTACACTTCCCACGTGGTCTGTGCACTTTCCTCCGCATCTAGAGTGATGTTCTACCACTCACTCGCTCTCCTGCTTGAGTGATCACTTTATGGAAAATTCTCAAAAAATTTCGACTATGTACACTTCCCACGTGGTCTGTGCACCTTCCTGCGCATCTATAGTGATGTTCTACTATTCACTCTCTCTACTGCTTGAGTGATCACTGTTAGTGGTAAGCTTGGGTATTAGCTCAACCCCTTATTTCCACTCTCCTCAAATTCGACGGTTTCGAGTGGTTCAGGCAATTGTTCAAGACCATAAACCTGTGATATTTGTGTGAAGTTATTATAGTAGCTCAGGAGTGACATGCCACCTGCTAGGTCCGAGACATCCATTGTTCTAGAAGCTGGGCCCTTTACCACGAGGTTTGGCCTCTTTCTAGTGGCTTAAAAAACATGCCTTTTCAGGGTTCGGCATTGCTGCACACGAACTCATCCCTCGAAGACATAGACAAGACAAAGGACAAAACCATAAGATCAAACCTGATTGCAACGTTCAACATCACAACTTCGGAAGAAAACTTCGTGTACGATTAGCATTCTTGGGTATTCTGCTGCACACCTGCTATATAAACTCAAGTTTGTGACCTTCTTTGTTATCTGCAACCCTGTGGCATGTCACTCCTGGGTTACTAAAACAACTTCCCACAAGAAATACCTGGCACTTCGATATTTCTTGTACCGCGAACACTTCACTACAAGATGTGCAGCATATTTAACATTCTTACAAATGACATATTTGTTAAGGTAGCGATCGAGAACCATCCAATCGATAAGGTTATAATTTTCACCATTCATCTAGCAATTGTCGAGGCAGATTCGTCTCTTTGGTGTGTACATCTAGAGATATGCGAAAAGTTAACCTTGCCCCGTGACATGCATACTCATAATAAACCATGAGACCAACCATGCCAAGCAATCAAGCAATCAACCTCATTAAAAAACCATCGAACAAAACTGCTCCGAGCTCTGATTGTACAAGATGTGATATCTCAAGGACACAAAATATATACGAAGTCACACTCATGCCTAGCCTACAAAGGCCGATACTGCAGCATCACAAACAAGTCTCGGAGTTGTCCTCATCACCAGATGACTCGACGCCATGTTTTCACCCTGAGAATGCTTAGAAACAAGGACCCGCAAAAGGTCTGGTCATATGCTTTGCAATTAGTTTAAATTCGCACCTACCACTTCGTTAACACTGTCCTACATCAGGAAATTGAATGTACCTACTCTGACTCACATGGAACAAGACTGCCCTTCAAACCCGTCGTTAACAAATGACAGTGTACAGTGCAAGATTCAGCTATCTAAATTCGTAATCCTCTCCAACTTACTCCATGTGAAGACCAGGAATTATCATTGGCCTGGACTCTCTCTCTCTCTCTCTCTCTCTCTCTCTCTCTCTCTCTCTCTCTCTCTCTCTCTCTCTCTCTCTCTCTCTCTCTCTCTCTCTCTCTCTCTCTCTCTCTCTCTCTCTCTCTCTCTCTCTCTCTCTCTCTCTCTCTCTCTCTCTCTCTCTCTCTCTCTCTCTCTCATCCACTTCCGCTCACCGTGTGATACATGTGACCTCTCTTTATTGGGCAAGGGAACCTAACAACGAAGGGTTTTACAAATTAATCCATGAGACCTTCAACTCTTTTAGTCATTGATTTGTTGTCTTCATGAGGATCCTACGCTCCGATTGTCTAATGCCTGTAGACTTTCATCTCCACAGGCCAAATCATACCTTTGCCCATCTCTTGTGGGAATAAAAGCCAGACTGGAGAGAACTGATTACGACGACACTGCAAGCCTTTGGAGATGCTCCACAAACACCTGCAAGCTGACATCATCTGTAAAGATGATGTCTCCTCCAGGAGCCGGTCCGTTTGCGGAATTGTACGTTGCAGATGGATTCAATTTAGCGAGTAGGAAACGGGCCTGCAAATTTGATGTAACACGCATTAAGGAACTTTCGCGACCTCACATCAGCGGCAGAAAAATGACTTGTTCAAAATTTAAGAGCAGGACAAAATCTGGGTCAGAGGCACGTCAAGAAAAGACATGATTACTGAACTCATAGGAATAGCTCACCTGAGATCCATGTTGGTCACAATCAACCAACCGAGGAACTGGGAATCGATCTCTAATGATAGCGTGTGCATCTTCTCTCGGTGTTTGCAGCAATTGTGCAAATGCCTGAAGCAGCGCATAGTCGATCAATAATCACTAAACCGGAACTTTTAAGCATTTTCAAGGAGGACATCCTCTGCATACGGTGTATATGGATACGGCAAGTAGTAAGCTTTAAGCAAGAGGCATGACGGTTGTATATACCTGATGCTCAGGTTGATTTTGAAAACCGGCTATTCGCCATTGGGCAATCGTCATTCCATGGAAAATGACGACACTGAAGTAGGCATCCAACAATAAAATACGGTCTGCGGCAATCGCAGCAACATCGAGCAAAGCTGGCTCTGGGGCAGAATTAAATGAGTATGAAATGAGTGATGGTTGAATCATCACTAGGGAGTTCGTAACATTTTCTCGGTTGAGAACCATTCGAAAGTAGGCTGTTTCATCAGGACTGTTGTTGAAGACCTGTTGAGATCGACATACATCCCAGAGGAAGATAGGAAGAATTAGTTACATTTACATAACAGTTCAGTATCCACTAAGATTGGATACATTCTTTTAGTTTTGCATATCTGCTAACTTTGTCGGACCAGGAAATTAATTTTTACAAAAAAGAGCATTGCTTTCGTCTCATCTTCACTTATCGAGAAGTAAATGTTCAAAACGTTTGGAAACTTTCCTTGTTTCTATTTACTTCATTTTACAGCAGACATTGTTTCCAAGATACCGAGAGGTAGATAGCCGGCGACCAAAAATTGCCAATCACAGTAGAAGATGAGAGCAACTCCTTTAAAAAAGGAGGCCCGGTAGTGGCAAAGAAGATAGAACATACTAATCATGAAAGCTGAGGAGATTACTTCAGAAGTTTAGGGTAATTTCAGAACGTGCCTGGACATATTGAGATCGTCGCAGATTGAACATAAATTGGGGGAAGATAGCAAATCTTTGTGTGAAACTAAATGATGACGGGTCATCCTTCCGATAGTCTCCAAATCTAGAGGATAGTCGAATGAGCGACCTATCCAACCACCGAGTTGCATCAAACTCCTCCTGCATTTGCAATTTGTGTTAAGTACAGTCCTATCAAGAGCTGGTACATAAACGGTGCTATGACATCGAGAAAGTAATGCAAGAGTAGTAAGTCCCACAATTGCAAGCGTTGAGGGAGTATCCTACCTCCGTTTCCATCTTAAAGGAGCAAAGACGAGCCATGACCACCGCCGCCGTCTCCTGATCAAATCCTGCAACTAACTCCTAAACACATTCCATGTACAAACGAGAACTTAACAGTTAAACAAGGAAGTATCGTTCTCGCTCCTTCATGGGACAACTCTCTCACACGCCTAAATCGTAAGAATGCCTCAATAAGAGCCGTACGTTCCGAGTTCAATAACGAACATTGTCATATCAAGTCCACGTTTTAGTTAGGGGTTCCAATATATTCGTTGGTGTTAGCCTGATGTTTACGCTTAGCGCTTTCTTAAACTTTTGTACACCTGAACACGAGGAGTTCGATGCCAAACTTTTATGCCCCATCTGCTAAAAAACTTACGATTCTATGACTGACGCGTCGCTACCAGTAGAATGAGCAAAGCCAGCTTGCACTTGCAGCAGGCTCGATCTCGTGAGCAAGCGAATGAATTCTATCTTGGAGGATCTAGCAAACGTTCCAAGACTACACAAGCGGGCTAATAAACTAAACTATACAGAAGGTGATATTTCTAGGGTCTCAAACCTCAGTACTGGCAGACCCATCCACCCAGCGTCTCCGAACGGTTGTAGCTCGCAATCGCATATGACCATCAGTATGCTGGTAGCTGCAACACCACAAAAAAACTTTAAGCTTAGTCCCCGGGTCCCGCTCTGCTGTGAGGACACTTGTAAAATCTTCATAAAGACCTCACATGCATGCAGAAAAATACATGCGTAAAGAACAGAAAAACAACCCCGTCAGACCCGACATCGTCTTGTGGTGTGACTTTAGAAAACTATGATCTTTCCACATGAAGAATGACAAATTTAGAAAGATTGACCATACTGGGTGAGAAACTGGATGAAGAACTGCTGGCTGATCGGTTGTGCTGGAGTGCCAGACTGCACGCTTGGAACAATCTCAAAAAACACTGCCAATGTTGTACTTCTGTCGAGTCCACACATCTTCCAAGCAGATGTGTTTCCTTGCCCTACGACTGTATCTGCACAAGATACCCCTTTCTGCAAGCCGCTTGGCATACATCGGAAAAAGGTAAAAAGGTCAGGCTTTGAACAGAAGGGTGAGAATGGCTAGAAAACAGTGAAAATACCAGGCCCTACGCTGAGCTTCTACAAAGTTGTTGACTAGTACAAATGATGAGAATAAAGACTGCTGCTTCCTCATAGACATCTACGTAGGTACCAGATGTAACGTACTCATAATCATCGAAATCGAGAGATTAGAAAACAGCAACACAACCTGCTCAACCCGAAGACAGGACAGGTGGAAAGACTACACCGAACCCACTGCGGAAAACCCAAAAGATAACAAGAAATGGAGAGAGTCATGCACCTTTTCTAAAGAAGCGCAGGGGCCGATTGTACCTTGAATCCTCACATCCTTCGAGCAATTAACTTCGAAAATACCACTGCAATACAACCATCCCTAGCCATTAGATAGATTTCAAAATTTGACAGGGTTGTGCAGGGATCATACTTACACATATCGGTACGCCAACAAGACAAGTGCCTGAAAACAATAAGATGATACGTCCGATACGATGCCCCAAACAAGGAGTTCCCCCCGCATATATATTCTATATAGGTCATCCCATTTTCAGTCACATTTTGAGCTTCTCTCTTACAAGGTCTTGAATAAATTGAGTAATTAGAGCACCGTCCGTCTCACACCTTCTCGAGTAACCTTTCGGTGCCCTGCCTTTTACTACTTCATTGAGAAGGCTGAACAACTCTTATATCACAATGATAAAGACTTACTTGAAGGATAAGCCCAGAGCATGTTCACCAGCTTCAAAGACACGTCTAAAGGAATCCTTGAAGACAGAGTGCCCAAAACTTTCTGCTAAAACAACTAGGCCACCCGTCCTTTCGACCGCTACCTTCATTTCAGCGACTCCGACCTGTATCATGCACAGAAGGCAAGTGACAAAGTCGGCCTCAAAAGACTTGCTAAGGGTATCTCAGTATTAGTGATCTTTCCGATTCACCTGAATTGAAAAGAGAAAAAATGGAACACTAGGCCGCACTTAGATCAGGTCAACTTTCTTACCCAGATGGGCAAAAATGGGGTACACAAAGCAATTATAGGACCCATCCCAGCTTTTATATACATATTGCTTCAGTTTTTATAAGAAGCAATCAAAACTGAACACAAAGGATGAATAAGTTCAGAGTCAGGATTAATGACACGACAGTTTGCAACTGAAAAATATCAGCATGAATCGGCCTACTTGGAGACAAACTTGCATGAGCTTTGCGATTACGATCACAATCGCTACCTACAGTGCCGACCAACGGAAAACGTGTAGTCTAGAAACCTTCAGCACCAGGTAAATGGTAGGCTTTAAGGCACACCGGCTACGACATTGCAATCATCCCCAATAAAGACATATGCAACATACAACAGCATGAATCCATCGAACCATATGACAAAAACTGAGTGTTTCCTTCAAAACGGAACGTACCTGGTCAAGAGCACAAGCGAAGAGGTCGAGCACGTGGCCCTGGTTTACAAGCTGTTTGGCGAGAGCTTCATAGAACTTGACGGCCTTATGATACTGAGGAACGGTGTCCTTATCCAAATCCTTGTGAGACCTGATAGGTTCCGAGAGATCCTTTGACACAATCTGCAAAGAATACACTGGATCAACTTATTATGCTTGCCACTGGGATAACAATCCGATCAACTGCACCATCAACTTTCATTCCCTAGATGACCCAGCTAAAAACATCTGAATGAAGAAGCCCGGCTGCATAGTTCAGCGTTTCCACTCCGAGAAAATGCTCACAATTTGATCTCTTTTAACTGACAGCAAACAGCATAGGCTCTCGCTCGGCGTGGTAAACAAACGGAGCTCTACAATGACGCACACCCATAAGCAGATTGCCTCGTTATTATGAAGATTTATTACTGCACAGCTGGAAACCCAGTTCGGTGGCTGAGACGTGTATAACTTTGGAATCGACAGAACACGTACCGTTCCTGAACCCTCCGTACAGGGCCCACCGACAAAGGCCAAAATCCTGGCTCCAGTTCCAGGTACACAAGCCCCTAACAACCCTGTGGCAACACTAAGAGCTGTGCCGGTACAACGAGCTGCTCTCTGATCGGACTTGACAGGGAACGAATCCCTTTGGAGCTCATCAAGAAGCTGCAGCAAAACCCCACATAGCATCGGACAAATTAGACTTCTTCCTCTACGTAAAGATGCACACCACAATTTAGGGCTAATCAATGACCACAAATTGCCGACTCCAAACGAGACCCAATAGTGGTGACTTTAGAAAGCAATGTGTGATTCCCCTAAAACCGTTCAGTCGAAGCCTCGGGACTGTGCAAAGATCTCAAAAGATGTGGAAGTCTTAAAAAATGTCATATGCTTCATCACATGATACGGCGTGAGCAATTCCTGACCCTACAATTGACCCACAAATGCAGCTGCTGACCTTCGTGCTCCAACCAGGTACGTAGCTGACCACTCTAGTGGCCAACAGCGGCCTTGTCTGATCCCTCCATATCCTGACAACCCTTATGACTGTCGTAACGAGAAGATGGTGAATTCACCCTACTTGCAAAAATACGTTCGATACCGTTTCTGCATTTCAGACCGTGGCGTGTTCACTGCTCTAGCAATAGATCTCAGGGTTTTTTATAATGGTTGTGTGTGAGCTAAGTATTCAGCTCGATCGCTGCAAGAAAGGTGTCTCTATACAGGCAACCAGCGCAGATTTTGATCCGCTGTGCTTGAGCCGGACGAAATACTGGAAACTCTAGCTACCAAACTGCCCCAGGTACTAACTGTGGCACGCCCATTTGAAGAAACTACCCAACTCAGTTTTCAATTTTCAATTTTCAATCGCCGAGTGGGGACGATCTTCCCATACATTGCTTTGTCCAGTCTTCGACGTAGAACATCCCGACTGCACTGGCACCAGACAGATCCAAGACAATCACTCGGGAAAACTAGACCACATTTCAAGAGTACTCACAGTAGTAAGGGTGAATTCGCAATCGGCAGCTGGGAGCAGGAAGCGGTTAATGCTACTGGCGGATATTCCATCTCGAACTCCGGCAATGACACCAACGGGTTGAGCAGACCCTCGCTGCAATCCTCCTGGAGCCGTAAGACCCAACTGATCGAGGATTTGTTCCCTGGTGACATCCTTAGATCCGCGAAATACATAGCTCTTAGGGCACTCTCCAAATCCTAATTCGTGCACATGCACCTGTGTACCGTAAGTGATGAGTCCAACGAGAGAGTTGGCCGGCACCAGCCCTATGGCCTGCGAGAGCGCGGTTTTCAGGTACACCAGTTCCTCTTCAATCAAGCATGTGTCAAGAAGGAACAAGAAGACGGGAGGCAGTGAGGTCTCTCCTGGCAGAGCATACTCGATCGTGGTGTACTGCGGGAAAAGCTCGGCCGGCAAATTGTTTTCGGCAATTGACGCGTAATGGGCAGGAAAATGGTTGCGCTGATAGCAGAAGGGACAGATCCAGATCTTCGCCACAAAATCGACCTGCGAGAACGGGTTCAGCAGCGACCGGCACGACTTGCACCGCAGGGGCGCATACGGGACCTCGGGTAAGTTGGGCACTGGGTGCAGCGGGGTGAACAACGCGGCCAAAGGCACCACGCACTTGCTCGCTTCCACTCTCGTGCCGGGCCACACATTCCACGCCATCCGCACTCCATCCACCGCTTCTACCTCCGCAAACTCTGCCATCGCTCCCCTCCCTTCCCTTCCCTCTCTCCTTCTCACACTCACTCCCACTCTCACTCACTCAATCACTCACTCACTCACTTCCCCTCCTCGGGGCTCCCTCCTCTCGCCGAAGAAGGAAGAAAGAAAGAAAGAAGAAAAGCCTCTCCTCCTCCCCTCTCCCCTTCTCCCCTCCCCTCCCCTCTCCTCCCCTGCCCTCGACAAACTCAACCCTCTGCCTTCTCTTCTCTTCTCTTCTCTTCTCTGGCCCTGCCTACTGCTCTCCTCTCCTACTCCTCGATTCACTCGCAGCGCAAATCTCCATCGCTCCCCTCTCGTTCTCCTTCACTCTTCCTCCCTCTCTCTATTTGCCGAAGCTCGCTCACTGCAGCGAGAGCAGCAGCAGAAGCAGCAGCAGCGGCACGACAAATGCGAAGCAAATCTGTCACTACTGTCACCAACACCAGAGCAGACGCAACGATGACCGCTTCCGTCGGGAATAGTTCCGGTCGCACCGGCACTCCGCACTCTGACCCGAACGACGACGAGTCCAGTCGGACCGGCACGCAGGCAGGCACGCAGACAGGCGGCCATTTGGCCGGCTACTTTAGCCGGAGCGCCCTCTGGTCGAACTTGGCGGTGAACTCGGTCAAAGTCCTCGAGGGCACTTTCCCGGCGTACAAGCGGAGCCATGTCTGTGTGTGTACGTCTCCAGGCTGCTGCTGTTCGAGGGCCGAATTCCCGGTTCCGCAATGGATTTGGGGCAAAACATGATGAGCACCCCAACATTCCTTTCCGGGTCCGCTTTCTTCTGTGCAGTTTCTCGGTGTTCGGGTGTATCGGGTCGATATCGGGTACCACTGTGGGCTTTTCGAAAGAAGGGGTTCGACAAATTTCTATTTTTATTTTTATTTTAATATTCTAACTTCTAAGGCGAAAGATGAATCGACTAAAATCCTCCAACGAGTGCCGGAGGATTAAATGTAGATGCTTTTCGTCTTATCCCATCCTTCCATTGAACTTGTGACGTTATTACTTCCAGATGCTTGCCATATGGATTTCTGGTTGGCCTTGAAAACTATGATGCTTTGCTCGACAGCCCAGCCCTCAGCTTTCTGGTTACTTTCATCAGGTTTTCGAGGACGATATCGAGTTCTGGTCTCAAAATCTCCTCCCAACAAAACCCACAAAACATGTTGGACCAATTGTCGAATGTGGCAAAGTATCTATGGCTTATGGATTGCACCTCTTAGTTCTAGTATGGGAGTTGCGCTAGTTGTACACGTTGTTCTCATCCCATTCAAATCAGTTTATGAAATGTTCATTACATCATCCAGATCATATACAATACTTCGTTGGATTCAGTTAACTACGAGTGTATGACGAGTTTGTTTGCATTAATTCCAATCGCGGATGCTATACATGAGTTTGGCTGTATAAATCATATTATTTTCTATACGATATTTTTTTACAATGTTTTATAAAAATACAACATGACAGTTTGTACTAGGTTTACCATTAATATATATTTTTGATACATTAACATCATTATAATCATTCTTATTTTAAGCTTCAAACTAAAAAAGTAAAGACACAACATTTGTGGTAAGAACTAATTTTCAACAAAATGATACCCTTATGAAAAGATATTTGTCGTACAACACCTAAAATATATGATAAATGAAGATCAGATAATACATAAACAGCATGAAATTAAAATGATCCATCATCTTATGTGATTGATTTTATTTATATTTATTTTAAGTTTGGTTATTGCTATTTACAGAGGATTGGAAACATTATCTAATATGATGAAGAAATCTTGATGCATCTTGTTGTCTATAATAATATGCTCTCAATCATTTCAAATATTCAAAATCATCAAATCCGAAATTCTTAAATATCATTTATTTATTTATTTATTTAATAATTATAACTAAAAATTATTCATTGATAAATCTACATAATTTGAAATTTATTAAAATAATTTCAATAGGAACTATAAGAATTTTATTTTATGATTCAATTTAAATCATTATACATAAAAAATCATATCATCAAAGTAGATGTAAAATTATCTTAATTTTACACTTATATGAGATTAAAATTCATAAATACTCTTGCTTTCAAACAAGCTAAGAAAAAATTGTCACAAAATTTTGGAAAAGATTAGAAAACATTATTTAGCCAATCAATACCATAAAAAAGTATTATAATAAATAAAATATAAAAATTTTAGATATATCTTTATTTATATCAACTACATTAAGATCACAAGAATTGAAATGACATGATAATATGAATATTTTTGAATATTTTTAACATAAAATTGAAGCATATGTTCATTACAATTTACTTATGTTTACAACTCTTCATGTTTGTAATAAAACATCATATTCTATAAATATAATTTTGAGATTAAAGAAATTTACGTAATTATGCATGAAATATATTTAGTTTTTTTTGAATTTGAATATTTACAAACATCATCACTATAAACTATTACATATGGATGATTGTGTTTTATTCAAGGTAAACAAATGTTTAAAATTCCAAATCATATTTATATTTAAGGGGAACAAATGAAATAAATTTTTTTTAATCTAAATTCAGTATTGATGAAGAAACGATTAAGTTTGCAATTAATATTTTGATACTAAAAAGTCAAAATACACATTTTTAGTTATATTGAATTGAAAATGAATACAAAATTTTAATACATAATATGTGATCATAATCGAGATGAAATATTTTACATTATATTAGAAATTTCAAAAGATTTTTAGCTTATATAAATGCTATACTAAGCAAAACACTTATCTACATAAAACAATAATTTTCTTGTAGAATTATAGATTCATGTAGGTAGACAAATTACATAACAATAATATTAAAGTAAAATAAATGATATAGTGATATTGTAATCACATAGTTTACATTTTTTTTACTGCATCTTGTGATACTAAATTGAAATTCATGATTGATAGTATGGAAGAATCGATAAGTGATATTATATTCAGATATTCATATATATCAATGAGAAAAAAATTGCAAATGTGATTTTTATAACTCGATTCATCATCCAATGGAGAGTGCGCATATCATACTATGATAAGTTATATCAGCGTAGAAGAGTGGTGAAATCAAATATGAGCGTAATCAACCATATACGATAACGTACAATTTATTTATAATTTAAGACGCGTTTTGACACCTAGATTATAGTGAATTTGACAATCAATGAGTAGAAAAAAGAACTATCACCAGTTCATTTTTGAACCATTGTTTGCAATTTGTACGTATCTGTAAATCATGTTAATTCATTCTATATCTAATCATATAATTAGACTATCTTAAGTCTATCATGGGAGCATTGATCTTAGATATGTCAATTGTTCATATTTTTATCTTCAAAAGGTCAATTATCATCTTTAATTCCAAACATCATTTCAAAGTGTATAAGAAACTATGATTCTAATGATTGCAAATTTACACAATTTCAAGTGTTATTGGCTTTGTAGGCGATTAATTATTTTGAATTTCAATCGGATTCAGAGGAACCATTATTAAATATGACTATTAAAATATAAAAATAAATTGTAGCAAGTAAATAATATCACAATCAGTTCTTTATTGGGCTTTAATCTGGATCATTACATTACAACAAAGAGAAAAAATTGAGTTTTTTTATATGAAATAAAGAAAAATTACATCCGTGGATGAAGACGTGGGATATTTCTGCAGAATGGATGGTAGATCAAATTTGAATGAAACAATAAGTTTTCAAGTTTTGTCAAATCAATTATACCCAATCTAACCATTTGTTAATAAAGATGTAACGTACTACTTCCAACATTCTTTTTATCAATTTGCGAAAGATCAATGTTCATAATTTTCAATGTATCTTTGAAACAATCGTTCACATCAAAGTCTCTAAACATACACATTCACATCAAAACCTAGTGACGATAAACATGCAATCAATATGCAAAAAAAAGCACCATTACTAGACCGAACTAAAATAATTCCAAGGTGGGAAGCATACTTCCCACCTTGGAAGTTATGACGCCACATAGTGAAGAGTTTACCCTCCTTGCTTCACGCCATGGGCAAAGGTACGAAGAAATGCCGCTTCACCTTCTTTTGAATTCAGATTGAATTCTCTCAGCCTTCTAGATTAGTCTAAATTAACTTTTTAAATGAGATTAAAGTAACCTAATGTAGGTTGTTTAGGCGACTGATTAATGTAAGCATGATTGAATATGAGTAAACTCAAATAATGATTGTTTACACCACTAAAGAAAAAAAAACTATGTCAATTTTAATATACTACATGTAGTTAAGCATATGTAAAATCAACAAGCTATATGCAACATGATATATATGCTTTGTTGATTTTCTTTTTAGCCTAGAGTGCACCAAGATAAACTACTGTAGAAACACTAGCAGTTCATGCTAAGTTCAAAAATTGTCCACACTTCCTGGTGGTTTGTGTCCACATAACGAGATGTTGATAGAGGAAGAATCGCAACGAGAGTAGACAATATCTAATAGTAAGAGGAATTTTGACACTGGTCAAAAGATATTGTAGACGAATTAAGAAATTGTAGATGAACTAAGATCTATCTTAATAGAAATGAAATATTTGGGCTAAAAAGAAATGAATTTCATAGACATTCATGCATCATTGGATAAAGAAGAGCGGAAGTGTGAAGGCTAAGGTAATTCAACCCCTCCACATGACTCTCACACAAATCAAGGTAAAATCCGCAATTGCAAACAAGAAACATAGCGATGAAAAAGTTGTGCCATTTATAACTAATTGCTACAATATTTGTTCTCCTCCCGTTAATGAACCCTACCCGTTCACATGAAATCTACAAAGATAATATGTACCTCCATGCCAAAATTTCCAATGCACCCCAGATATAGACAAATAAGTCCATGATACTTCTATTGGAACGGAGCGAAGGAATAAATGTCTCCTAGCAATCAAATGGAGGGTCTTGACTTTGCAATCAAGTGTAACCTCATAATTGATGAGATTGTCAACGGGTAATGAGGAAGAAGTTGCCGGGTATCTTATGCCAAGCACGACCGGACGTGCCGGTTCCCGGTTCCCGGCGAGCGCGTAGCTGGCGGGATTCTCTGTCATTTGACAGCAGACCAGAGTTAGAAGAATGGAGATTCGGTTTGGCTCGCGAAGCAGAGCTGCTCGCTCGAGGATTCGGTCGATTCGCAGATTTGCAGGCCGCTGAGAACCGTCTCGCTGTGCACTTGCATTTACTGTCGAAGAGCAGGTATGGATTTTCCTGGCAGAGGTCGAGATTTATGAGTATTTCTGGGTATTATTGCAGTCCAAAATTCCTGTTCAAAATTGTGTGATTAGATGGATAGAGCTACTATTCGCGACGATGCGTTTGATTGATCGGTATGCCATTAGGTCAGCGTTCGTGGGAGTCATTGGTGCAGTTTGGTTCCATGTCAATTCCTTTAGGGTTTAGGGTTTATTTCGTGCTAGTTCCTAGAATTTATCGCTGTTTATTATTGTGGCTTTGATCGGGATGCATCTTTCAAGTCTGCGTTCCTTCTGTCTTAAAATCGCAGAGAAGGTGACTTCAAGCATATGTAATGAGCGACAAAATGGAAACACCCTCTACAGAAAATTTGTGTTCGGTTTTGAGATACTACACGGGGCATCCGAGGGAAGTGAAACCATCGAAAGTGATTGACTTCAAATCAGAACGTCAATTTGTGGAGCTTCTGCATGAAGGAGCTCCTGTGGTGGTCGCCTTTACACTGAGGTAAGCCTTCCTTGTGAGCATGTAACCAATGAGACTCGTAGTAAGATAAGTGATGTAATTAGTGAGAGTTTGGACTCGGGAGGTTTGGTTTTATTTGATATTGGTAGATGTATTCCAACTACCTGCGTTCTGTTCGCTGGACACATGCTCAGAAGCATGGTGGACTTTTAATCGTTCGAATGATTAGGTAAAATTGAGCTTATAGGAAGGAGTCAGGTCCAATTCCGGGGCAGTGGGCTTTTATTGTAGGCTCACAAATAGGCGACAGAACGAAATGCTGTGCAGGACTGAGAAAATACCCAACGAATGTTTTCCGTTCTCACATAATTTCTACTGTATGGTCTCAGATGTCCTTGGACCAAACGATTTGACAGAGTAATGGAGGATGCATCATCAGAGTGGTATCCTCATATCAAATTCATGCGTGTATGTATCACTTTTAACTGATTCGATCTCCTGAGATGTACAAACGTGACATTCCTCTTTTCTCTGTGCGTCGATGTAGGACCTTATGCATTGTACTCAGAGCGTTTAGTGTTGCCAGCACAGGTGGAGTGTCCTAAATATCCTGGCTTCTGTATAGCCCGACAAAGGAAGGACTATCCATTCGTGGAGATATTTCACAGCCCGAAACAAGTGATCTTCTTCTCGTCCTATCAGTGGTTTTTGCTTGTTGTTTGTGGTTGTTTCTTTTTCTGTAGTTACTAGTGCCCATATTGAATGAGCATGCCTTGAACAATTTTACGAAGACCAACATTGGAACATTTGTTTTTTGTAAACCAGGGAGAAACTGAAGGTGGTGCCAGAGAAGGCTCTGTCACCCGGTACTCCGTAAACGTTCTTCCGGTGAGTCTAGACCCGTGCCTGGACTGCAGGCCCCAAAGGCCATATGCAAGAATACGCCTATATCTTGTCTAGTGATCAAATTGATGTATGGGCGTACAGGTATTACTTTCATAGTATTGTGTCATGTGCCGGAGGCCATATTGTTCCAGAACTGAAAGAGCTTGGTTGGATGACGCAGTTCAACTACGACATGAGTCCGTATGGCTTTAGAGAGTTTTTCAAAATTCATGGGTTATCGTGATTTCGGGGATCTTTTGTGACCACCGGGCTCCGAGACGCATCAAGCCTCTCTTGATGCGTCTCGGCCTTTTGAAAGAATGAGAATCTCGAAGACAGGGCACTTCGACAAAGGAGACGCACTCAAACCTCTTGTCTTGCTTGTATCAACCGGCCCGTGTTTAAAAGCTGATATCAGTGTTATGGTTGTAGGCGGAACTCGCTAGAATTACCCTCAGGAGAACACGCAGACTATTATGATAGATCCGAGTTCCCAAGCAATCATTACATTTGATGGTTCAAGATTGTGCCGGTGGTGACTAGATCTCAATGGAGCCCATTGATTCAGAGGCCAATGTTGTGAAATCTTGCAGAACTCCAACACTCCTTAGGCAGAACATGCATGTCACTAGCACACCGGTGGAATCTGTTACAGAGCCCAAGAACGCGGAGTTCAGCAGAGTGATGTAGATGGTTTTGATTTGACCCTCCGCGGCCTTCTGATGCTTTTGCATCTATACTACCAGGTGTCCTCGTCGCAAAACTTTTGGATCATTTCTAAACATCGTAAAAAATTTCGCGTCCCACAGCTCTTTACGAATGACTTTATTCTTGCCATTTCTCTATACGCTTGTCACGACTGTTTTTAAACAAACCTCGTGTGGTCTCCAAAATTTGACGTGAAAATTCACAAATTCACATTTCTAGTTTAATTCTTCAGAGACGTGATATGTTTCCGCAGAAAACATATTGTTGCATAAAATCAGCTGGAACACAATCTCGTCCGACGACTCCAAACGCTCTTGACGTCTGATAAAATTGTACATTTGAGCCCCAAAAGCCCACTTTGTATTAAAGCTATTCCTTGAGAGCTGGGCTCCTCTGACCATGTCCATGTTCCACCGGTAGTAGGAGTTTCCTTATTCGAATCCACGGGCCGGAAACAAAGCAGGAGTTCTACAAAGCCCAAATACAGATTTCTGGGAAAAGCCGGTGCATGAGTCACAGTCACGAATAAGTACGAGGCTGAATAGACAGTTTCGCAAGGATCTTAGAGCATCTGAGTTTACATCCAGAACTGGTTGTATTCTAACCTGCTTCTAACTACGTTAATCTGCAAGCGACACTCCGCAAAAGCGAACCTTGTAGCTTGCCCAGCTTGGAAGGTGGAATCAATTAAGCTTTTAGAGTTCAGGGTGGGCCAGTTCAAGGCGGCCAGGTCATATGGACCATTAAATTCGCAAGATAGGCTCAATCCAGGAATCAAGAGGAGTGCAGAAACGGTACAGGAGGACTTTTGAAAGCAGCATAATAATGTTTACAAGTGGATAATTGAGAGTTTCGGACAATTTGCCCTACCTTACTGATTATCGCGATGTGTTGTTCACAACGTGAACATGTATACACTCTATGAACTACAACGAGACCTACCGTTGCGAACTTGGCTCGGATTTGTTAGGGTCACATCCCTACCTCAATTGTTCAAGTTGAGATATATGCACCGAAGTTCTCAAACAAGTAGACAATTTGTGTTATGGCTGTCATGTATGAGGAGGCTTGGTATCCTGAGATGTCATCCTGGCTGCGGTATCATCTTGGTTGTTGCCTTTGAAGTAACATTGTCAGACACTTGTACCTATCCCCAGTGAAAAAGAGCTGATGTCACGACCGAAAGCAATAACATGACTCTCTACGAATCGTCATCACTTTCATCACTGAAGTAGCCTGATCTTTTCTTTGGTCCCTGAATTCACACAATCGATTTGATCGATCAATAAGGTCAGACAGCTTAGCCTTACCCTTTACAACTTTCGATGCTGTTATTCATGAAATGAAGCCTCTATAAGAAGATGGACACAATAACAGAAGGCATTTCTACCTTCAAGCCCCTTGAAGGTGGTGTTTCCTTATTCATTCCACTTGCTTCAGCACCAGGCATTCCCCTGCATTCCGACTTATCATTAAGGATATGATCTCATGAAAACTCTCCACAGAGACTTAATTCCCACAAACTGGTACACGGTGTGAAGATCGATGCACCTCCATTTTGGTGGATATACCTTAAGGATCCACTTCATTACACCTACATTCACATACCTTGGAGCTACAACAGATGCCCAATCATCATCTTCAAACTGTGTTTCATCCACTTCTTCCTCACTGCAATATCGATCACAAGGTACACATCATTAAGAAAAGAAAAGAAAAGAAAAGAAAAGAAAAGAAAAGACGACGTCCCGTGCACAGGTAAAATAAAACCAAAAGTAAAGCCAAATACTCCGACAAGACAACTTCTTGAAGGGCAAGAACAAATGTGTATCCTAAACTGCCGAGAGAACATGAGACGTAGCGGGCACCAACTTGTTCACCTTTCTTCCGCTGCTTGCTTGGCAAATCCACCATCTTCGGGGTACTGACCCTTGCGTCTCTTTTTCGGGACTGGTCGCTCTCTCGCTCCTAGCTGTTAGAAACAATGGCTTTGATCAATAAGCACTGCAATATGGAATCCAATAAAGATGTTGTGATGCAAGGCGATCCGCTACATAATCGAAGAAAATGAAGAAGGAATGAAACTAGTACATTTGATGATGTCCAAAAAAGCTTGTAGAGTTTGAAAATCATCAACTAATGACCTAGAGAACTGAAACACACGGAAGTTAGTTACAGCTCTGGCTGCTCTGAAATATCTCTGTAGAGAAATGAATATATATTCTACAACCCAGACGCACCTACAACACAACTTTCCTCCTTGAGTCAAAAGAATATATCGGACTAGGAACAACGAGGAGACTCTAGACTGCAATAATTTGGACATCCTGACCTGATTTTTCGGACATTCGTACGACAAGTGCCCTTCCTCACCACATTCGTAGCATCGGCTCTTGTCTTTATAAATCTGTTGATTTGAAAACTTCAACGCATTAGCACACTCGGCAAAGCGGAACGAACCAAGGTATAGCATGAGAAGTATACTGAAATAAGAACTTCATCCGAAATAAGATTATCAAAAGGCACGGCATGTACTTTCTTAAACATGCAAAGCAGTTCCTGCAGCATCACAACAGGCTACAATCTGACCGAGGGCTGGCCAAAGAGGATTACAAGTTTACAGTACACGCTGCAAGTAATATGGTACATACACGGCGTCTAATGAACTCCCGTGCACGTCCATTGTCAGCTGCAATTGACACCTTGATGGTTCTTTTGTTCAAAATCTTGCCATTCATTACTTTTACCTGCACAATCCGTACATCCAAAAACCGATACTTGTTGACCTCTATACGTCTGGATAGCAACCACTGGCCAGCATGAAATACCTTTGAAGTCTTCTTCCGTGTCAGACCAAATGGCAAGAAAAGCTTGTGAATTCAGACAATAGACCAGGTAATCAAGATCAGCTATTTTGCTTGTGATAAGTTGAATGGCTTGAAGTGGGTCATGAAAGCTAAACACCCTTGAAAGATACTGTAAGCAGACGAGAAATACCAGAGTTCTTTTCCCTTCAACGAAAGAGAGGAAGAGATGAGAAAACAGACCGCATTTTGCGCATCCTCACGATCTGTGTACATTATGAACGCAACACCTTTACTTTGTCTGGTTTGCTTATCTTTCATAACAGTGACCCTGAGGGGGAAAAAAAAATATCAGTTCCAATTATGAAGATTCTCCGCGAGTTTCATATCCTCCGTCCTTGAAAGAACACTGCAATGTAAGCATTCTGTACGCTGGAGTGACCAATTCTGGCAAAAACTTTCTTGTTGAAAGTTACTAAAGGCTGCCACGCTCTCCTTACACACCCCAGGACTTCAGAAAAAACTCCATAAATACTGAAGTCGATGACCTACTTGCCAATCTTCCCGCAAGTGCTGAAGATGGTATGAATGTCGCTATTGGTGAGGGAGAAATCCAAGTTGCTGACGTATACCGTGGACTTCGACGGCACAAGACCACCACTTCCAGGGGCACTATTTTTCTCTTCTCCGCCTTTGACATTTCGATTCTTCCCTTCGTCCTCATCGTCTTCATCCTCCTCACCACTGCTGTACCATCCGGGCCGTCCCCTGCTTCCGAACGACATTCCTGCGGTCGGCTTCTCAGCTGTCTTCTCACCAATGTCTCACGAATCCAGGTTCTTGTTTCCCCATCTTCCAATGTCGGTCTTCCGCTCTAGCTCATCAAAATCAAAAGCTAGTGAATGATTTTCATGAAACACGTATCGGCGACTGATATATCGAGAAGAACAAAATCTCGTTCTCAAATAGGCTTCGGGCAGTTCTCCTGTCCCTCGCGATAGTACTGCACTCTGACGCGGAAAATCGACACCACCTTCATCTCCCACTCTATTTGATGCTCCTCGAGCTTCACTTCTCGTTCCTTATTTCTCAACGTGTTCAGAAGAACAAGCGACGTCGTCGAACGAGCACCTGTTCCCCACAATGTGTGCAATGAGTTGTACTACTACAGCCTTCTTCAATTTTGATATTGAAATGAATAATGAACTTTATTGTACAATCTGTAAATATGGATACGATAATGAACTTTCAATAACATACATGTAAAAAATTTAATAGATTAAATTTAAACTCTTGTGAAATTGATTAAATTAAGATTAGCATAATTTGCGACAGATGCATTGACGTGTTGTGATTAGAACCCAAAAGTCTAACTCTGGTATTCCTCCACTACTTTAGACTAGAAGTTGTCTGAACAATGATTCCGGATGGTTAATGTACTTGCCTTGAGCTCTCACCCAACGAGCTATGTCCGGAGACTCAAAAGTACCAACTTGGCGCACAACGAGCATCCCATCAAGGTCTACAAGAAGAACTACATATGCTACTTTGATTGTCCTGTCTTAAATAAATATGGACAAACATGAGAATTATGATAATGAACAAAAACCGTGAACTGTTAGAGATCGAGTGAGCAGAACACAGCAAGTAGGAAAGATTTACATATGAGAAATGCTGCCATAGAGTTTACTTAATACTGTTGAGGGTATAAAAACCAGCAACAATGCAACTGAAGTCTAGTACAAGCATAGCAAGCATTAATATAACAGAAAAACTTTACACAGATATTGCAGATAATTTGTATACTAGCAATCATATATTATCTGGTTTCATCATCTCTTTTCTCAGCTTGCAACCATGTTCCGAAGAAGTCCTAGTAGGTACCGCATGCATCCCCATCCGAAATAAGCTATGCAAAGGCTACTGAGTTTAGGTTTCATCTCAGCTACAAGCTCAGAAACTGTTGCCGCCCGTCCCTATCCTTGAAATCTGAGAGACTACAGACGACCTTTTTCTACCTTCGTGGATGCTAAACAACATTCGTTAAAAACAGTTCCGAAGAATAGCTAAATGATCGAACGGCGTCATCGCAATCACCTGCCACGTTTTAGAGCAATGTCTTTTGCCATCCTGCCAATATGAAATCGATAAAAAAAAACGCTATCCTATCACTCTCCCTCAATCACTGGTATCATGACACAGCCAACCAAATTTCGAAGTGCGCTCTTCTGTTCATACCTTGACATCTGCATGGAGACCCATAGAAGATATCCTGCACGAGAATTCGAAGGGCGGAGCAGCAGACTAAGGCGGGATTCGTTCTCGCTTCCGGATGACTCAGTCGCGTATGTCAGCTCTTCGGACGAGGGTGATGTTACTCAAATAAAGCTTCCCCAGGGACTTGTTTAAGGGCAGGTACAGTACCTCTGATGGCTTCACCGCTTCTTGTAGACCCGGAAGCTTAGGGGTCGGGCGCTACTGGACTTTGGACATCCTTCGAGCATAGCTGAGAACATAAGCTATGCAAAGGCAGAGAACAAGTTCTACTGGAAAATTATGTGACAATCCCAATGCAATCCAAAACCCTTGACATTGAGCTCTCTAACTCATATGATGTGCAACCTACTTACCCAGTACTCGGCAAGTTGCCATCGCAAAATGGAATCATGATGACGTTTGTAGCTCAAATGCAGGTCGATATTACCTCGGAACATTAGAATATCGTGTGCCGACGGTGCGAGGAAATGAAACTGCAGAAGAAATGATTTACGACGCGCGCGTGTCAACTGACAACCAATCGTCAAACAAAAAGTTCTTAATTATTATTGTTACTATGGAAATCAGAATTCCTCGTGGATTACTACTGTATCGATTTTATGAATGGCAGGCAGCATTTCCTTCCCGGTGACGGGGACACCGGGACATCTCGGCCAGGTCTCCACAAGCGACAACCGAGAGCCCATCCATCCGTCTGTCCGTCCGTCCGTCCATCCATCCATCCGCAGCAACGGAAAGAAGGGTGTGAGAGAGGAGGGCGAGCTCGCATTGCCGACTTGCGCCTGCAGCATTCGCTCTCTCTCTCGGGGCTTCATCCGAAAATCACCCGCGCGCCCATCGCCGCACGGTAACGCTCAAGATTGGCGCTGGAGTTGGCGCGGGACACCTCGCACGACCGCGAAGCGCCTTCGGACCGATCATGGTACTCGCCCGATCTAGCTTTCTTGATTTCTTGCTTGGCTCTGGCTCTGTCTTCCTCGCTGCTTCGATTAGGCTTTGCATTCGTCGATTCGTCGATTCGGGCCTGCTGGAGACGACGAACGTGGAGCTCGATGGTCGTCGGTGCAATTCGGACGCGTTCAGCTGCATCGATCGGGACGGATGTTTCTGATCGGCTTGTTTCAGGCGTTTTCTGGTCGCTCGGTCCGTATGTTGGCTCGAAGAATTGATTGCGCAGGGCCGCACGGTGGGCGCTGGTTGATGGCTACAGGGCGGATCGGAGACGCGGATATGGATTAGGTTCTCAGTTTCGTTTAGTTTTTCCCTCGTTAACTCTTCCATATAGAGTGTCTGATGCTCTGTGTCTGCTGCCTTCGCTCTGCGTGGATCGAAAGAAGTGTGGCGTTGCAAGAAATTTGATTTGAGCCAGCACAGGCGTAGGATTTCAATCCCTTTTGCAAGAGACGATGTGTTATGGAAGATGTATCGCTGGCAGAAGATATCGAGATCCATACATTGCTTCAACTGTTAGCTCTTTTCACTTTCTACAAGGCGACGTTACTGCACTCCGGCACGCCACTTGGATCAATGCATCAGTTGATTCCACATGTTAGTCTTATCGATAGGCTTCACTTTAGGATAGTTAATGAAGATCCTCGTCTTACGAAAAGAGCTGTCGGGAAGATGAAATCATACAAGTTGGAGTTTCAGGGGCCTAGTTTCTCATGAAGAGTGAAGACTAACTCTTAGAACAAAGTTCTCCACAACAGTCTTCGAAAATCTTGGGCCTAACGAACTCTTCTTGTACTACTTGCACCACAGGCGTCAGCTGTTATCCCCATTGGCAGTCCTGTCTCAGAATCATTCTATCCAATTCTGGCGGTTTTCCTCCTAACAGTTGGCCTTGTCTCGACCGCTTCTTTCTTCATGTAAGCTCTGCTGTTCAAGCTTCTTCTATTTCAGTATCTGATCGTTTTCAGATGATGCAAGCCACATTGCTGGTGTGGTCTTCTTCGGTAGACTGTTCTCGGACCTTTCTTTGTTTTCACCTGTACTTGATCGATGATGAGCTCTAGTTTTCTCAACTCACGGCAGTAAAGTCCACTTTGCGGAAAATTTTCAGATATGAGGTGACGACATCGAAGTTCAATCGAAGTCTTGGCCGCGAGATCGCTACTGGAGGTTTGGCATCGCTTTTCTTGGTAAGTGGCTTCTTCTCAAAACTCATTTGATAACTTCGAGACTCAGTGAAGGATCGTAATGATGCTAGAATGTGATGTGGACTCAAGGCCCACTCGTCAGGTTCGTGCCTTATTTGACGTTGATCAAGTTTGTTCCGTGTTTGCAGGGTTTCGGATCTCTCTTTCTATTGCTATGGACGGGAGTATACGTCTAGTCGAAAGAGTAGGAATAGTATATCACGACACATTTTTGTTCAGCTACTGTGATGGCTTGTAATGGGTCTCACCGTCTTAGTCATCATCTCATTCCTATACCTGGTGGCAGGATACTGAAATCTCGGTCACCATTGTGAAGTATAGCAAATCTCTTCGCCTACGAAGAAAATCAAGTTTTGAGTGCAATATGGCTGGGTAACAACCTATTTTGCATGCCTCGTTGATGTTCATCTCGCCAGTTTGAGTGGATGCCTTTTCTTTATGAGAAAGAGGACATCGCAGACTGAGTTGCCTCACTTCAAACTGTGGGCGCAGTACCTTTGTTTAGACCATGAACTTGCTGGCTGCAAAACTCCTGACTATCGGTGTAAAATTATTCCATAACGTCATCCTTCATTTGTCTTACAACTTAAGAGAAAAGTTGAACTTACAGAATTGCATAGGCAAATTGTACTCGAGTTAGTTGAAGCAGCTCTCGCCATCACGATGAGATGTCGAAACGAACGTTGAGACGTAATGAGATCACGATGAATTATGACCATGCTTAATAAGCAGAGACGCCACCAGGAATAGTGACCCAGACGTGATCCCTTCGACGATGTACGTGTCACTGAGCCGACGAAAAGGCTGGAGGAGAAAACGCATCAGGGCTATCAACACACCTATAATGAATCCCGTAGCACGAAACTGCAAGAAGGAAGTTTCATGAGTTATCCTACTCTCGTTCTCTGGAAACTGGGTCGCCGCTAAAAGACAGCGGGTTCAGCGCACGCAGGAGAGCGGGCAGTGAGCTGCCTACCAAGCCTGCCATAAGGGATTTCGCATTGATGACTTTGAAGCCTGGAAAGAACGAAACATCTGTGCATCGATCCACCTAGCAAACACAGCATGATGGGCACCATCTGAGACATGGCCGTGTAGGCTGACATGTACAATTCATGAAGCTACTTTCATGGGCAACGAGCTCGCACACCGAGCTCTAACAACCCCATTTAGATAAACTTGTCTTGAGAAAGTTGAAAGATTATCTAGAATGTGGCGCGGAAGACTACTAGGTTCGAAGTGACACCAGGGTCGAAGGATGTCCAAAGTCCTGTAGCGCCCGATCCCTAAGCTTCCGGGTCTGCAAGAAGCGGTGAAGCCATGAGAGGTAGCTTCCCCTAAACAAGTCCCTGGGGAAGCTTTATTTGAGTAACATCACCCTCGTCCGAAGAGCTTACATACGTGACTGAGTCATCTGGAAGCGCGAACGAATCCCGCCTGAGTCTACTGCTCCGCCCTTCGAATCCTCGTGCAGGATATCTTCTATGGGTCTCCATGCAGATGTCAAGGTATGACCAGAAGAGCGCACTTGGAAATTTGGTTGGCTGTGTCATGATACCAGCGATTGAGGCAGTGTGATGGGATAGAGTTTTTTTATTCCGATTTCATATTGGCAGGATGGCAAAAGACATTGCTCTGAAACGTGGCAGGTGATTGCGATGACGCCGTTCGATCATTTAGCTATTTTTCGGAACTTTTTTTACGAATGTTGTTTAGCGTCCACGAAGGTAGAAAAAGGTCGTGTGTAGCTAGCGCTTGAAAAGTCTCTCAGATTTCAAGGATAGGGACGGGCGGCAACAGTTTCTGAGGCTGTAGCTGAATTGCTTTTGTTTTTGTTTGGTTTGCAGATCATTCTCGGATCTTCTTCTCAAACACGGCGAGCAATTATGAAGGAGATGGGTCTCGAATTTGAAATCCTGGTAGTGTGATGTGTAAAAGAGCTCCTTGCTGAAATTTCGTGTCAGTCCCGAGACATGTATTTAATGTTGTGATATCAGGAACTCTGAACCTATATCCTACATGACTATTGTTTGTAAAGCGCTCCCCCTCTGGTCGAGTGCTATGCACCTCTCCTTTCCCCAAATCTTGTACCTCTTTACTGACTACAGAGCATGTTTTTACGGTTTTCTGTGTATGAGTGGTATAGACAGCCGACATCGATGAGAGTTCAATTCGAAGAGAGAAGCCTGAAGACCTGGTCATGGCTTTAGCTGAAGCCAAGGTAACGTTGCTAGTCCGGAAAGGACTGTTGTATTTTGCTTCTTCTGTTCGACCTTCAAGCATTGGGAGTTCCAACAAACTCTGGTTGTTTCAGGCTCAGGCGATTCTCGCAAGATTGGCAACAAAGGAGAGTGATGCTGATTCGGCTCAACAGACTCTGCTCATAACAGCTGATCAGGTATTGCCGTGAGAGATTTGAGCTTCTTGTACTTTGCACTAGGCCGTCTCGCCTTCGAAGTAACGTCCTGAATCCAGGGGTTCGAAATCACCCACGTCTGGCGGATGGTTTTAGATATCTCAAAACTTGTTCGATACCAGTAACTACGATGACTGGCCTGAAGCATGAGTTTGATCGTGTGGGTTAAGTGATTGAGTGGAAGGGTAGGTGGTCGTACATGAAGGTAACATTCTGGAGAAGCCACGCACTTCTGAGGAGGCTCGACGATTCATTGAAGGTGCGTGATAGGAAACAAATGGGTTTTAAAGTTTTGTTTCTCAACGTCAATTGCTCGAAGACATGTAGACATGCCAGTTTTTCCAGCTTAACCAACTATTCTACACTTCACAGGGTACTCGCGATCACCAGCCAGAACAGTAGGAGCTGTACTCGTCACCAACTTATCAACTGGGGTTTCCAAGGGCGGTGTTGATACTGCTGAGGTATTTGCGATCATATACATCCCTACCGAAGGAAAGAATTGGTTCTATCAAGAAACTAGGGATTTTAAATTTTGGTAAGGACTCAAGTAGAAGCTTTCAAATAGCAGCATCTGTGAGTAAGTGGAGTTGTTTGTCCTCCGCGACTCGATGATCAGACTCGGTATTAATTTGAAACTTGGCTTTCCATCCAGATTTACTTCCACAGTATACCAGAGCATGTGATAACTACTTTGGTGAGCAAACAGTGTACTTTTACCATTTGATCTTTCTTAAATGCCGCGGTGAGCAAACAGTGTACTTTTACCATTTGATCTTTCTTAAATGCCGCTGTAAGCAATGGTGCCGCTTACGGTCCGAGGGTTTCTGACAAGTTAAGGCAGAGAGTCAATTTTCTTAAGCTTCATTGTGTTCACTTTGATCCGATGTCTCTTTGACGACGTGAATACAAAACAGATTGAAGAAGGCTCAGTTTTCTGGGCAGCAGGCGGTCTACTTGTGGAGCATCCTCTAGTTTCTCCTCTTGTTAATGCAATGGTGAGATTTTTAGACTTATGTCGGTTTGAAGTCATCTCCTGCTCATGTAAATTACTATTGTTTTGGTTTCTGATTGGATTGTCTACTGCCGAAGCAGTCTTTGTGATTGTATCCAACCCTCTCCAAATAGCATTCAAGTGACCACCGATTCATTTTGTAGTTTTATTGTGTTCCATGTTCTGCAGGTAGGTACCATAGACAGCGTAATGGGTCTGCCGAAAGAACTAACACTTAGTCTCATTGATGAGGCTGTGGAGAGGACGAAATAGTCATCAAACATAGATTGATAAAATCTACAACATGTTCCATGAACAACCCATTTCTCCTTTCATTCTTAGAGTGAATCGAAACGCTCTGTCTGGAATGCAGTGAACTTTCCTGTTACGACAAAGAAAACGACAATCACGGAGGTCTGGTAATATTAATTTATATGGGCACTGTTCATTAATTTTGGAATCGACTTACTGACGATGTCAACTTCAAAGGTGTCCAAACATCTCGAAGACCCAACATTTGAACATTTGAACAAACGTTCTCTGCATATTCGGCTTTTTGCAGGGTAGGCCGGGTGGCATGTATCTCATATTTTGTTAGAGCATGTTCGTGCTAAGATCTTTTCCCTCAAATCTTGTCAAGGTTTGAAGGTAGTGGACTCTTCAGCTGTAGTGTACCACAGTGAAGTTCAGGATGTTCCGTAAATCATGAGTTGGCTGATGAAGCGCCAGGTCTGAGTGATGTCACTTTCAAAGGTGGTAGTCTAGGTGATTCGATCGAAACAGTAAAGATAGAGAGTGTATCTCATTGCTGTTCTATGACTTACCCCCTTGTATCTTGTTCATGAATGCCCAGCTATCACTCATCACATGCGTGCCTGATCTTTCCTGCCGCTCTTTGTCCCATGCGAAATGTTCCATTCATGCCATAAATGGGTGTATGTTGAAGAGTCAAACGTTATTATGCCCTAGTAAATATTTATCATTGTCCAGCACACATGCGTTCAGACCAAAACTGTCCTCACTCCTTCAAATCCTCCACCTCCACTCACTTTGTGGGGTAAGTGAGAGGAGATTGTGCGCAAAACCACGCACCGAAGTGCATGAGCTCGAGACTAAAGAATCCCTGGAATGTGTGCACCAAAAATTCGAACATGCCATGAATCTTGTAAAGCAGCGCCGACTCCATTCTCGTGCACAGAAGAGGCAAATGTCAAGTGAAGGGAGCGCCCCTTCATGTGACAACACAGGATGCTCTGCTGTCACAACCTCCACTCTTCTCGCTCCATCGAAGCTGGGAGCATGAGCCAAGAGTAGACTGCACATCCAGAAGAAACACGCTGCCTGTATTACCTTGAGACCCTCGAGATGAATTGAACTGGAGACCTTCGATCGGGCCACACGAGACGTGTAGCCGGGCTGCCATGGGGAGCCACATCTGGATCAGGAAGGGATTGCATACGTCGTCGAGGCTTACGGAAGCAGCAAGGCCTTCATCGACAAATCCCGAAGCTCAAGTGAGCCAGTAATTGCTAACAGCTCTCGAGAATCAGTCATTCGATCCTCTAGAGCTCGAAGTCTGTTCTAAGGAATCGCTCGGCTCATACGAGAGACTGGAGGCAGAGGGAGATAACATGCTCAATGGGCGGGTTCTTCACGCGCCCGGACACGAGAGAGAGGGCATTAATAAAGCGGAGATAAAAGGGATGTGTGCCAGGAATCGGGGAATTTCGAGGCCCATATTTTATGCATCGGTGCCTCCAGCTTCGGTCGTCCGGGCCTTGTCTATGGAAAACGCACACTGTGCATGCGTTTTCGCTTTTTTGCCCTTCTGCTGGGCGACGTCTTCGAATCTCGCCATATTCTTATAATATAATTGTGTAACGTGCTGGGAGAATGATGTGACACGTGAGATTCAAATGTTTGACTAATCGCAAGCGCAATAATGTAAGTGCGAGGATTACTATAAGCATCCCTTGGTCGCGCTCATGCTCCTCTTTATCGCTTTGCTCTCTGACTAAGGTGACATCGAAAGGCGAACGGACAGTCCCCGCACAGTGGTGGCCTATATAAAGCGCCGGTCGGACGGACGGACAAAACGGAAAGAGTGCGAACGCGTGCGAAAACCTACCGTCGAGTGGTCCCCAGCTTCGGCTGCGGACGTAATTTCTGCCAGTTTTTAATTTCGTTCGTCTTCTTTCTTCATGTACAATAATTTTGCACTCCATTCTATGCATCTCTTCGGTTCTTTATTCATAGATAGTACGCCTCGTCTTCGTACTTCTTTGATATACATTATCCCTCCCTATCGAGGAAGCGGTTTGCCGTGGTTAAAATTCTCCTGTCTGGATCTATGAAAACTGAGGATCTGAACTGCATGGTGGGCTACTGAGTGATAAGAAACGTGATTTGTCCCATGCATCTTTCTTTCATTCAAAAGAATATTGGGTTTTATACAAACATATTATGAGAGAAAAAGCATAAAATGTAGTCCATCATCGCACACTCATAATAATAATTCCATTAATTTATGTCTCTAGTAGAGAATTATTTATGCTACAGAAATCATTACACTCTTGAAGGTTCTATGGCCAATTTATCAATTCGACTTTGAGAATAAAAAACACTTTAGTATTATACATGGTCATATAATTTTTATAGGAAGAGTCTAGTTATCACTCACTTTGTGCTAATTATCACTCACATTACGAGAGACGTTGGAGATGATTGGGCAAGTTGGTGCAACTGCCCAGAGTATGTTTTTGCGGAAAGAGCTTTTTGCGATCAGCAGGTTTGGCAGCTGCAGCAGCCTTGCCTGCTCCTATTCTTCTCAACTCCGCCTCCGTCGTATCAATTCTACACCTCTTAACGCGGCAACCCATAATTAGCATAAAGTGAGGTAATTAGCATAAAGTGAGGGATAACACTCCTGGAGAGAGTAGGCTTTGAAGTGGATTTGTTTATTATTATGATTTTGTTACGTTGCTTGGGTTAACGATATGAGAGGTCCTACAGAGGTTAATATTGAGTTTTTGTTGAAGACATAATAGTTAGGACTTTTCCCATAGATATTGCAATCCAATACTCTCTGAGTAGGGAAGAAAGCTATTGTGATTCAAGGAATTCTTGAAGCTGAGAGGAAAGGATTCTCCGGTACAATGTCAAAATCATGTGCGAGTCCTGGACGCTCATCCGAACACTCATTTCGTGCCTATGAGTCCGAAGACTTCTTTGCCTTTACACGGCCTGGAGGGCCGAAACTTGTGACCCTCTGGGCGTTAGGGTGGAAGAGACCGCACTGGATAGCCAAGCTCGGCTAATTATCCCTCACACTACATGGTGTGGATGCCCGTTGCCTTAGGAGTTTTTGGAGTTTTGTGAGTGGTACTGTAAAAATGATTTGGCAACATCGAGAAGAAGAGTAGCAGACATAGCTACTACAGTTGTCGAACCTGCTAATTGCAAGAAGTTCATGTTGCAGAAACATACTTAGGTACGATCGCAACAACTTATCCAATCATCTTTGGTAAGGTGATGAAAATTAGCACAAAATGAGGTATAACTAGTTGCTCCCTTCTTATATTGCATTCTTTCCTTGCAATCAACCATATCACATGTAGATTTCTTCTTGCTATTATAAAATCAAAATAAATCAAAATTTGATTTATATCATGGATTTTTAAGTTTTGAAATAGTTGATTTGTATTGGAAAAAAATTAAAAATTATTTCACTCATTTAAAGAGGTTCTTTGTTATTTTTGAAATAAATTTATAATATCAAAATCCGATATTGGAATACATACTTTTGAACAACTTGAAGAAATATTTTTGTGTTCAAAAGCTAATTTTTAAACATGTGATTCATTTTTATGGAAAAAATGATGCTTTTATTTTTAAGCATCTTTTAATTTTACTATCTTCCTCAAATGAAGTATTCAAAGCTTGAAAATAATCTCTGTTGATTTATGTCATGTTTATAAAAAATAAAAAATTAAATTTTCAGCAATCACATTTTCACATTTTTTTAATTGATACATATTTTTTCTTTTTGAGGTATGATAAAAATTATATTTTCAATTTTGATAAATTCGTTCATTCTGGAATGGTGTCTGACACATTAAACACATATTCATAAACATATATTTGCATATTTCATCACAACTTTGATCAAGTAAACTACAATACCGTGGTTTTGCATTTCGCACAAATTTGATTAGAAATATGTTTGGTGTTTTTGTGTGAAATCACTATCTTGAATTCAACATTACTCTATCAATTTAATCTCTTTTGGGTTTAGTTTATTTTGATGACCATTCATACATGCCTATTATACAAAACTCACCTTCGTAACATGATCAAGTATTATATTTTCTGGTTTTTATAATCCTGGAAGAAAATCACTTTGATATTCAAGTGAGAGTTATATCATTGACATCCATTTGATCTTTCAAATAGATATCATGAAAAAACAAAAAAACATTTTGGGGGTATATTTCATACATTTTTTGTGAGTAATCAAAATCAGAATTCTGGAATCAGTTTAAAAGGACAAATTTGGGTCGGAGAGGTGCATTAAACATCAAGGCAAGATGGGAAGCTCTCATGCGAATTGCTGTTACTAATCGAAAAGCTCGCACGATCCCACGCTATGATAATGTCAAACATTCCACAAAACATCTGAGGGATATAAAACGATAAATATCACGCACAGATTTCATCGGCCATGAAAGAACGCATGCGAGTCGTTGACCGTGGCTGCAACTTTCACAATCACGGAGCTAAAATGACGACCTCCTCAAATTCTCCACATAACAGCTTTAGCACAGAAGTGTACGTCCGACGAGATTCTCTTTGTGGGACAGACACGCAATCGAGCCGCAGAAAAATCGAACACGAGGTGTCCCGCAACTCCACATCGACATCGCATCGCATTACAGATGCACCAACAGCGACATCAAGCCCCAGAAACCACTTCATTCATTCAGTCAGTCGGATTCAATCAAGCTTACGTCCATGGATGCCACACATGGTGCTCATCATCCTGACAGCATACGTAGAAACAGCCGCCCTACGTACAGGCAGACACGGATCTCGCATACTCGTCGCATACAGAGCCAGATATTTTATGTTTATACGCAGGGCAGGGGATCGCAGGTCATCATGCCCAGGCCCGTGTTCTTATACTCTCGCGCAGTTGGTGGGTGCCAAAGCCAGCCCGGCTTCGTTGTCGTGGCCCTCCTCCTTCCGGCCCCCGGCCTATGTCCGCGGAACGTTACGGAATGCGGACGAGAACTGCTTTCCCACTTGGGGCCAAATGTTTTGCTCTCTTCGGGGGGATCACGAGCCGGTGGAGGGCTGGTCGTTCCGCTCCCCGGGGACGTACGAACGGCAGGGCAGAGGAGAGAGCGGCCCCCGCGGGGTTCCTCGACCGGTGAAGGGACTTCCGGCGCCGGCTTTATTTTCACGGCGAGAATTTCCCGCCGCCGGCAGCCCCCCCCCCCCCCTCGGGCAATTCATACCTTAAGCCCGTATTGTATGACTGTAGTCGCGTCGTATGATTCGGTGAGGCGAGATGTACGTATCTGATTCGGTCACGTTGAGGTCGCGTCGCAGAGATGTCGATGGATTACGCGAGTGCGTAACGCCATTAGCAGCAGGGCGAGCGATTCGGGGCTAATGACGGCAGGCCATAGATCGTATTCATGGAGTGACGAGTCGGTGATCGTTCTGTCATCGTAGCCTCTGATCGTACGAGCGTCAGTGGCTCGGCTTGCCAGCGGCGAACACTTCCCAGCTCAACGCAAACAGCTTCCAGATCACATGATGATAGGATTTGGAACACTGTGCTCATCCTCATTGTTTATGGATCGAGTAATAGTCGTTTTTGTTTTTTCTGTCTTGCTGCCTTGCGCACGGTTGTTTTCCATCTCAGTCTGCCGACTTTATCAGACGTGGCGCTGCTGCTCATCGACAGATTCATCACATGATCGGCCATTCCTTGGCGTATGCCAGGATCCAGTCTGATTCCGTAGAATCTCTCGGATTGAAGATGACAAGGAAAGAATCTCTGGCCATGAAGATGGGCAGATCAAGACCTTCCTTCTCGACATGAAGATGATATCAATCTACAATCATCTGATCATGCTCTTGTCATGTCGCTTTTCTCCTCATTCTCACCACCCGCCATACCCCTAAACAGCTCGACGACATGCTCATGAAATAGTTCAAAAAGCTTTCGTAAAGGTTTAGGTTTTGGATACCTCCAATCATGTAAGCTGCCATCTCGTTATGATAATTTATTTTCGATTTCGCGTTCTTTAATTCTATCCTTTCGTTCCAAATCAGAACAAAAAAAAATCCAACGACGAATGTTGCAAAAGAACTCTGCACCAGAACTCGATACGAGTGCATTGCATTACGGCCTATCGAAGAAGGAATCGATTGGACCTGTTATTGCATGACTCAAATACATAAAATGGAATCAGTTTATCCTTAAATCAAGCCTAGATCCATTGCCTTAGAGTAGATAATCATTATATTCAAGCATTAATCGCTAAAGTGGGTCGGATGATAATTTCTAGTCAAATGAGAAATATGATTATATGACACTTATGAAAATTAATTGTCAAATAAAATTTCCTGAAATATATCCTACACTATATGCTTTGACTTTTGATGCGATATATGTTAAAACTCGGATCAAGTCATACACGAAGTAGAGTCAAAGTCGATGAAATACAGTCATTACAATCCGATCCATTTTATGTTTGCTCTAATTTTTCCAAAAATGCTGTTTGGGCCTCAAAAAGGCGATTCCATATTGCAAAAAACAGATGAAAATTTTAAACAAATGTTTGGAGGGCTCTGAATATACCTCATGCTAAGATTTCCCAAAATCTCAGGGAAGAATGTCCCATACTCTGTTCATATTAACCCAAAGGTGCCAAGCGTCTTATGTTCTATATGTAGTCATATACTACATATAGAACATAAGATCACTTTGAAGATAACACTTATGGTAACTATTGGAGCCTAGCCCCCATTAGCCGTTACGTTTCATCCTTTTATTGATTGATGGGGTCTTCAGATTATTTTAATTCATTTTATAAACAAGAATTACCGAAAAGACCATATATTATTCCAGATCATTAAAATACCTGGACTGAATTTGACTTTAGAGCTGGTTGGATCAACTTGTAGTGTTATCTTTCTAGTACTAGTTTCAATGGTCTTATTTAAGCTACAAACTACGGGTTATTTTTTTTGTGATGAACCCAAGATCACTAAGTGAACCATGAAGAAGGGGCAGAGC
Source organism: Marchantia polymorpha subsp. ruderalis (assembly GCA_037833965.1). NCBI lineage: Eukaryota > Viridiplantae > Streptophyta > Marchantiopsida > Marchantiales > Marchantiaceae > Marchantia > Marchantia polymorpha. The sequence continues at coordinate 15,416,844 of AP031357.1, forward strand.
TGTGATCTATCAAGGAAAGAATCTAATACAACTCACTCATAAGTGCAATGATGGATCCTCAGCAGTGGTATATTTTCAGGAGAAGTTCCATACCTACATACGAGTATTTCTTTAAGTTATGAAAGATATCATAATAGTTGTCTGGAAATATCGATTTTTTCACATGCAATATTGAGGATGCTTACTGAAACTTACTTCCATTGCAGTCAAGTCTAGGCAATATCTGATCCCATCAACAACTCAAAATCTCTTGGACAGTCAATTGCTGCGTTTAGCCTTCTCGACCTGCGTTGCCCATGTCTTTTTCACATTGATCACCCCAGAGTACGGCCTCCGGGGGCTTAATGACAATGGGGTCGAGGTGGTATTAGCCCACCCCTACAAAAGTTCGTAAGAGGATGTTGAGCCTAGAATCTTCAGCTGTGAGGCAGAGCCCTCTGCAGCAATCTATCAACACTTACCCTGTTTATCCCACAGTCAGTTCTTACCAGTTGGCCATGTGCTGTCCAAATATAAGCTGTGACTGCTACGAGGGTACTTGTTATTCGAGTCTCCAATTTTTACTTCTACAAATGTACGAATCAGAAGGAATTTTGGAAGATTTGATTGGTATCCAAGTGCACCAAGTTTTCGAAATACTCGTCTTCCTTATGTGCGCCGAGGAGCATTCCTGCGATAAATGAGGGTATAGCCGTCACACTTTTTATTTCAGTTCTACTGTCTGATGCAGTACTCGCCCCATGCCAGCACAGAGACAAAAATTCCACACGTGATCGGTAAGAGGGGATGGAAGTGAACAGAATAATTGAGGCATGACTGGAGATGACAGAACATGGTCTCTTTGAACTCTCCGCCTTGGAGCCAACTTTGCTCCCCGGCTCAGACAACTTACTCACATATCGCAATCACTGATTGCGAGGTCGAAGAGCAATCAGCATGACTAACATACCGAGACCTGTTGCTTGAAGCAGAAGGCGTCCTGGAACTGAACTCGGACTGATGGGACCCGGGTGATGATGAAGGTGCTAGATTCAGACGTGATTCGAATCACGTTTGGTCGATCGGATCCCTTAAGAGAGGTCAGTCAGTCCCCAGTCAAGGACCTCTTCACTGTTGCAGACAAGCGACGTCGGGAGAGAGAAAGAGAGGCGGAGCTTCTGCTCTCTCTCTCACTAAGCGTGAGTCGTCCGAGGGGCACAGAGCCATGTTTCATGACATCGCTCGGCCCAACACCGTCAAGAGTCAAGGGCTCGAAGGAACGAATCATGGCAGAGTGATGTGCAGAGTGTGCGTCTTAACTCGCGGACGACATCACACCAACATCTGCGACCTCTTTCGATGGCTGCTGTGTTGCTGCCGCAGCGACTCCACTGCCGATCCGGGCCCAGATCATCAACATCAACATCAAGCGACAGCCATGGCCGCCCCACCCGCACCCAATCGCTGGTGCTGGAGTGCGGCAGCTGCTGCCGCAGAGATGCCCCCGCACACTTGCCGCCGAAGAAATCCCGAGCCCGATCCCGAGCCACCATCGCCGATCGGGTTGCGGTTCGCAGGGGGGCATGCGCGACCGCAGCGCGTACGACCCGCGCGCTCCGAACCTTCTTCGGGTATCCGTAGCGGAGGCGGTCCGGGCAGGGCTGCCAACGCATCGTCGGAGCGTAGGATCGTCCAGGTGGATGTGCGGGCTTAAAGTGGGCACCGGAAAAGCATAAAGCGCACGGCGTTTATAATAACCTCGCCCTGGAGGAGCTTTCCGGCGCGGGCCCCACCGGCAGCTGCAGGTACTACAACATCGTCTCAGATCCACAGGGCCAAATCCCAAACGGTCATACGGCCGCGTTCGTTCGTTCGCTGGTGTACAGTATTCGCTCTCTGCCAGTGAGTGCGTGCGTACGGTGCCCTCTGAGCCCTCTTGAGCCCTCTGAACACCTGGCGGAACCCCCCCCCCCCCCCCACACCCCCGCTACTCCAACGCTCCTCCCTTCGGCTCGGGCAAACACCGGCTCTCATTACCCCACCGGCGACCCTCACAACTGTTAGGGGAAGGCTGTTCTTCTGACCCGAGGACGACGAAGGACTCGAATTCAAAATTTGAACCAGTCGGATCTCGTCCCGCACCCGAGGGCCGTCCTCCGATGCATCAGCAGCGGCTCGGGTCCGCAGGTAACCGTTTCTCTCCTCGGGGCTCGGCGCCCGCGGTGGCTGGAGAGTCCCGAGCCTGCAGCAGCGGGTGGCGCCGACGCTAAGTTAGCGGCACCGCTGTCCCGCGTGGAGGCCGGAATGCGGATGGCGGTGCCATACAGGAAGCTCGAGTCATGGCCCGCGGTGAGTCATTGATAGGTGATCGATCGGATCCTCGCCAGGCTATGTCGCCCTGCAATTCGATCTGTGGCCAATCTGGCTGATGGAACCGGACTGGCAGCACAGTGCTCCTTATGTGGATGAGAGGTCGGATTTCCCCCGTCCCGCGGGCATGAGCTCGTCCTCTGCTGTAGATGAGAGGCGATTTTGACGTCATATCGTCGACCGTCTTCTCGAACGATGTTGCTGTGGCCGCATCGTGAGAATCTGGGTTCTCCTTCCAAATTTCTTGTGCCCTGTCATCTCATCGGCGGCTTCTCCAGGTGGGTTCCATCTTCTACAGTGAGCGCCATCAGTCCCTCCAATGCTTCCAACATTGGTCGGTCGGGTGAACTTCGGCCTCCCGCATTTCACCTGCACTTCCTGTTCATGCCTTTTGCCTTCGGCCCCACCCCTTTCGATCGCTTTCGCAGCTCGTATGCTTCGTTCCACTGCGCCTTGTGCGACAAAATGCTGCACATGATATTGGCCGAGTTACCGTCTTCGCTGCCTGACCTTAATCACGATTGCAGCGCCCCATGAGTCATGATTGTCTTTGTCCTCATTACATGGAACTCCTCAGCAACAACTGGATGTGTTTATCCGTCAGGATTTGTTCAGACCATAACATGAACACTGATTTTTTTTTCATGTATCTGGTGTGGCGTTGCAAGAGCCAAAGTTTACTGCCATTCATGTCGATAAATTGATGCCGCAGGATAAGCATTAGATCTGGACTTCTTCGTTCATATCTTGAAAACAAATCAATCCAAATTGCTTCGAACATAAACTCTTCGGTCAAAATCGACTGATATACAGGTGTGTGAAATTTTAGCATCTTGTGTACCTTTTTAATACCTTCTATGCATCATATATATTATGAAGTAATATCAAGCTCATTAAAACCATTGAAAATTGCTGAATCTCCATCAACCACTTACTGTAAAGCTATTCACAATGGACTTGTGCTCCTTGCAAATTTTTACGCCCAAATAATAGATAAAGCCTCGACGTTGGATAGTTTCCACCTTGTAATTATCATAAGGTTTATAATAAGGAAAATATAATAGTTATTCACCGATGTTTAACCTTAGGAAAAAGTAAGCTATGATCATATATAATCAATTGTAACCATAAGTGATTTACATCAACCATAACTTCCTTTGTTTCTAGTAATATTTAACTGATTTTTTTTGTAAATTTAATATTGAATAATTTATAAATTTTGTAAAATTTTAGAAAATTTTCTTTTTTTTTCAATTATCTTTACCTACATACTTCAAGATTTGGACTTCATTACAAGAAAATTATATATATTATTATATATATACATTACATATGGAAATTGACTGCAAAATATTTTATTTAAGATAAAAACTTATTTTGAGGATAATCTTTCTTTACTCCATTTTATTCTGAAAAAAAATAAATGTCATTCTTATATTCAGTAAATTTTCAACCAAAAAGTATCTCCCCATCCTCCAAATTTGTTACTTAGAATTATTCATTTATTTCCATCATACTTTATACAAGTTATATGAAATTCAACTTGAAATTTGAAAATTCAAAATTGCAAATCAGCATAAGTCTGTAATAAAATTCAATCAAACTTGTACGTAAAGTTTTAAGTTTTTCAGATATGTATTGTATCACTCCAATATCAACAATCTATAAGTGAAGTATAAAGAAAGTGTTAACGATTTATGTATAGATTGAAGATATACAAATTTCACATAAAATTTACTATTATTTTATATAATTTGAAGACTAAATCTCAATAGATTTCTTGTCTAGTTTATTGATATTTCATGCTATATAAAAAATCATATCATATGTTATCTCACTTATGATGTGATTAAGACATTATTTGATATATGATATTAAATCTCAAGGATTTTAAATTTTTATTCATATATTAATACACAAAAATTAAAGTTATTTAAATTATATAGGCTTGTAATAGATCAAAACAGCATAAATTTTACTTCACAAATCTGAAATCTTTTCACTTCCATAAGACATTAATTTGATTGAATACATTGTTAGTCTTCACTAGTTCAATTATTTTATCAGATAGATACTTGATGTCCATGTGCTTTATTTTAGAGTTCATCACTTAATTTACACTTAGATGTAAGAAAGTTCAAATTTGTTGCTAAAGATTCACAATATCAAAAATTAAACTTATTTTAGTCATAAACATATGCAACTAAATTGCATCCTTTGACATTTTAGCTACCGCGGAGTTGATTGTGTAGGTGCCGTCACATACTCAACTTTTTTATGAACTAAGCTAGTAACTTTTGCTATGTGGATCTTCAATTTGTACTTAAGGAAAATATATAGTTTTGCAAAGTAGATTTGTAACTTATACATTATCTCCAAGTACAAACACATATCAAGTCACAAATTCATCTCATACATATTTCATTCTGCATCTACATTACAAATTAATGATTTGAAATTCTATGCTTTTGCATCAAACACAAGATCAAAATTTATGATACGAAATTAATTTCATATCATGATTTCATGACATGATTAAAAATACATTTCATAGCTTTTCAATATATTTAAAATCTTGGAGTTGATATGTATATGTTAGTTTTGTAGATAGCAGGAGCCATGTAAAACATGATAATATACTATTAACTTGTAGGAAGTATTTTGAACATCATTATCTTCTAACTAGATTTAATCAGTTATTTTTTCATATTGTTCAAAAACATAAATGTAGCCTGCTAAATATACTCCTTGTTGATGAATATGCTATATCTTGATATGTAGTCATATACCAAGGTTGGCAAATCTCTTATTGCTTTTAAATTTGCTCAACTAGAAAAAAATGATATTCTAAAGTAGCAATTTTTTGTTGTTGAGGTTAACATGAGGAGTAACCTCATATTTAGCTATTTATAGCTAAAATTGGTCCATAAATTCAAGGTATGTGTATTATCAAACATAACGCTCAGTATATTATCACGATGCTTTCCCAGTGGACGTAGCCCTTGAGGGTGAACCACTTTATACACTTGCATCTTTCGTCTGAATGTTTTGTCACTTATGATTTTGAGGTTTTACGTTTACATTTGTGACTCATCATCAAAACTATTACTATCAATATTACATCACTCTTTACATTTTTGGAAGTAAAATTTAACTTAAATCTACTTTTCAAAATCTCATGGTAAGATTTAGTTTCAACTTGAACTTTTCACTTCTTACACGTGATGACATGTCACGATTCTTGGGTAGAAAAATAAAATTTCTCAATATTTTTGACAATCATTGATATTAGATGCATTGTACATCTTCTATTATGTGGTGTGATGAAGTAGGAAATGAAGTTCACATGTTTCTACTTATAGAATCAAATATCTTTTAACACATGATATGATCATGCACAAAGCAAAATTCATTCATCTTCTTTTTGTTGAAATGAAATGCTAATAGGATACTATTAATATTATAGAGCACATTGTTGACATCATGAAACATATTCTTTTACTGAGAAAATCAAACTCATAGTATCTATAACATTTTCAAAAATATTGTTGTTTAGCCATAACAATCTCTTTTGAAATTACTTTGCCACATTTTCTACACAACACTAGGTTTTGGTTTTGAGATCTTTCCTTGACACAGATATGATCTTAGATCTTTTTTTCCATCATTTGTTCACTTTTGAAGCCTTTCATAGATGTAGAGAAGATTTGACAGCTGTTTTTATATACTACTTCTGTTGCAGTAAATCAAAGAGCGTTACATAATTCATATAATCATCCAGCTGCTTAAAGTATGATGAGACAACTGTGTTTAAAGTTATTTCTTACATTTCTATCCATCCATCTTCTAGCATCATATCAGTCTTTGATATGATCAATTTTTCAAAATTTGTAGCTTTAAGGAATTATTTCTTACCTTTTGTTATAAGAAAAGATAATATAAAACTTCATCGTACTTAATAATGTTCTTTTCAGCACCTCCATTCTTCATGATTGTAATCTTGTATTGTATGGTTGCTTGTATTCATTTGAATTTAAAATTCAACAATAAAAAGCAATAATTTTTTTGCTAGAATTTCCACCGCTTGTTCATTCAAAAATCAAATGCCAAGTTCTTTCACGTTCTACTCTTCTTTTCATGTCATTTGAAAACTAATAATCTATTACCTAGCAAATCAAAAAAATAATTTGGATTTGATATCTTGCAAAAAAATCCACATCAATACTGCATGATATAGACAAAAAAAATATCTCTGTTGTCTTTCAACAAAGGAGAGTAAGACCAACGAATTTTTTTGGAAGAAGATCACGTGAAGCAAGTAAGTCATAAATCATGGCACCTCCCGTTTAGATAATAATTTTCATGAGTTAATAAGAACAAAAATAGTAGAATCACACTCCAGGAAAAGTCTTTGATACATAACTTTCCTGCGTATCTTTAGTATACAGCCATAAATTAGCAACTATGCAGTTGATACAAGACCAAACGGGGTGGTTATTTAGTATAATCGAAGTATTTATTTATTTAATCGAATAGAAAAGAAAAAAGAAAAATAAAATGATTGGAATGTAATTTACGAGATCCAATAAAAACTCATTGCGTTCGGCCTAGTAACGTGTCTCGAAAGCACAAGAAAGAAATAGTAAGCTACAGAACTCAAAGTCAGAAATACATCAAGATCTAGATATCTCTAAACAGACGTCAAGCTCAAAAATACATCAAGACCTAGACATCCCAAAATAGCTCTGGTGTGAAATGGATGATTCTAACTTGCTACAATGCATTAATTAGCACCAAAGTAGAGGATCCACATGTAAGTTTTGTGTAAGATCAGTCAGAAGTTAAAATGATTACAAAAACATAAGGAGGAGGAGAAAAAACTTGATAAGAGTCTAAAATGACACATGAAATAACAACACAAAAAACGGTGATTTTTTCCTTCATTGCGCACTGCGAATTACTACTAGTGTAGGTCAGTTACAGGAAAATTCAAACAAAAATGCTCGCTTTCTTGCGGCAATATATGCTTGGTTGTAGCAAATAAATTCATTGAACAGATTCCAAGAGCTAATTTCAATACTACCAGAGGCTCTGACATGAATTGCACATTCAAGCAACCGACGCAGTCGCCACACACAACATATACATATTTTGCAGACAAGATGGGAGATACAATGTTCATCCTTTCTACTATGTCTACAAGAACACAACACTACTTTATCTGAAAAAACTGTACTAATTATGTAAATGAGAACTATAATAAGCTCTTTTATATAATGACAGTCTAAATAGACTAACAAACTATGGTGAAACTAAGTAAATCTAATCAAGAGATAAGTTAACTCCAAACGATTTTGATATTATGTAATTAATCATAATTTATCTTTTTATTAAGATTTTGTGAAATTATTACTCATGATACGTCTTTATCAACACTTGGTGGAAACTTATGAAATGATCTATGAAATTTTTTTAGAATGATTTTCGTTTATTGACATATTCTTTAACTATTAAAAGAACTGATATAACTTGTAACAATATATATGTCATTTTAAAAAAAAAAAAATGTCCTGTCATACAAAAAACTTATCTTATTTTTTTTGAACATCTACATAGCTAAATTTATATAATGACTTTTGAAATATTATATATTTTTATAAGAGATTTTACTCCTATGATTTGGAATTTTTTAGCTTACACAAGCACTTAATTTCGCTATATATATTATTTTATTAAAATGTAGACTTGAAAAATACTAATTTGAAATAATTATTTTTTATATAGAAATATTAGTTATAAAATTTCTAAATTTATATAGGTAAAAGTAAAATATGAGAAAAAAAATTGGAATTTAACAAAGCAATCTCCCTGATTCATTTTCTTACATTTTTCACCCCTTTTAATTCTTTGAGGATGAATCAGGGACGATTCTAAAATTGAAGTAAAATCAATTTTTGATTGATTGAATTTGATGTAGCTGCAGATGGGATGCTCATTCTTCAATGCACATTCTTCGTAGCATCACCCTTACATCTCTCGTGTGGAAGATCCCGGTGCAATTGATTCGAACGTCATCACATTCTCACCCGAGCCATTTGCTTCAGCCAGTCACTCCGTGGTCTCACGTTATTTTACACTCCACTGCTTGGCATCCCAAATGTCTGTGACGGTTGTTCTTCTTCAGAGGATTAGAAATCCGCCATATACGTTTGCTCCATTACAAGGCTCTCCGAAGACCCGGCAATGTTGTAGATTACTATCTACCCGCTGGCTTATTCTCCGTGGGTTCATTCAAGAAGGGGCATGCTCTACCAAGGCTCCCTTTCCAGGATACAGAGCAGATAGTGTTAGCACGAGATCTGCATAAACTAAAATGAGCATATTGGATTATGCGGTCAGTTCCTCCATATAAGCGATCTTGCTTTTGGCCCTTTCCAGATATTCGGTGTATTCGAATGTCCAGGTAGGATGGTGTCGATCTGTACGGTCAGTGATTTAAGAACTTACACCATTGACCATTAGCAATCCTAACGAAAATGTGCATTAGGTAATTCTGGCTATAGTCTTTTTCCAAGACTACACACTTTGTACAGCGTGGTCATAACTGAGAAGTAAGCCTCACGAGATAAGTTTACAATCGTTTGAAAGCAACACCGAAGTTTTTGACACTGCCACCTTTTCTTCGTACCTACTTCACCAAACCCTTTCCAGTGGAGAGAACTGTTCCAATCTCTTTTGAGGCATAAGATAATGTTGGCAACAGAGACAGAAGGGTACAACTACGGCTGGAAGAATCTGTTCTTCTTCGCTACTGCAATGGGCAGCTACCATCGCTTCCGTCGGCAGGTCGTTCTTTGGGGTCGTTATCATCGACCATGTATACATTGCTGGAGCACCATCGGTGGAAATATTATTGCTCTGAATGAGCTCTGAATGCCGAAATTTCTTGGATTCTCTTATAGCAAGAAGAAGAGAGAAAAATAGAAGAGTACACTAACAAATCTATCAAGAAGAAGACAGACCGTGGAGAAAAAGCGCAAAGTGAAGCCCAGCCCAAAAATTAAATCCAATCTTGGCCAAAGCTTTGAGCTCGGCAAACCTAACGGAGATGGTCTGTTCGTGTGGGGACGAGGAGGCATGACGAGACGGTGGTGATTTGAGGGAGAGTGCGACTTCATGAGTAGGTCTATACAGTATATCAAATGTGGAAAGTCCATAATATGAACTAAAAGCGTTGACGTTGTTTCAGTCCGCAAGGAAAAAAGTTTACAAATTTGATTTTTGTAGAAGTTTCAAATTTGCATTTCGTCACGACACGCATAGATATTTCATTCGTGCGATACCATATTTCCTCTATGTAAATATGTATATAAACTTCATAAAATAAAACTGTAATTGATTTAAAGATATGGGAGATGTAACTTTTGAAAAGTTGATAAAAATATAGTTACATGCATCGAGTGCTCCAAATATCAATTCTAACGCTATGAAAATTTATTGTATTTGGAAAAATTCATAAACGCGAATTGGACTTGTTTCTTTATATTTCTTTTTGTACACAGCCAAACAACGTTCTCCGTAGTGGAAGATAAAATTTTAATAAGGGAAAATACAGCAATTGAGGGTAGTGCCTATCATCCCACAACCTAGCATCACAAGTTGGTTGTTGTGATGACATAGAATTGACATGCTGTGAACCATCAGAACTGGAAGCATTCGTCTAAACTAGAGCAGAAATGACCATGAAAGGTCACCCACATGAACAATACTTGTCTGTTGTATCGACCGGGGCTGATATTCCTTTTATATTCCGCGGGTCCACCTTGTCAGATTTGGCTAGGTAATAAGATATTTGCCCGGCTAGCTGCTGAATGCTAAAGTAAGACTCATTGCATAGACATAACTTTTGGGGGCACTAAACTCATGCTGCGCTGAGGACTATCGCTCTTTTCGAAAGTAGCATTTAAATTCCACTCTTTCCATGAGAGCGACTAGGGAAGTAACTACCTACCTCAAGCCTCAAACCGACTTTGTATAGTGATTTTCAAGCTGGACATGATATGCCCAAAGTATTTGTCCTACTGGTATTGTTGTCCCCGCTACTTGGGTTCCTCTTCTTTCTAGCCAAATTGGAGTACTAGCAGGGTTTGAACCCAACCTCAAGCCGAATATTAGCATGGCCACCGGTTGGAATTTTTCGGGGTTAGGTTTGATCATTCTATCTACAGACCAGACTTTTCCGAGGGAGGGGGGGCCTTATCGATTTCAACCCAGTCGCGATGGTGTATGAAATGAGTACAAGTATGGGTACAGTATGTCGTACATCGTAAAGTGTGGATACATACGGGAAAGTCGTAGATAGAGGTAGGAACCATGCACGATAAAGGGTGCAGAGTGCATCAGAGGGACGGGTCGCGAAAGAGGAGACCGACTACGACGACTTCATATCGTCCGTGACTTGCACAGTCGTCAGAAGTCGCAAAGCTTCCGTCCGGCCTCCGCAGTCGCGTCCCAAAGTCGCTGAAAGGAACGCACACGTGGTACGCTGGGAGTATGCCAGATGGATCTGTAGCTATCGTTCGTGTGGAACGGGTCAGCGAGTATTTGGAAATTTGGCTTCTGCCTTGCTCACACGGGCCTTCGATCTCCACCACATTCTCTACCATTCACGTTCTGTGAAATTCTTCATGACATCTTAGATCGCTGTCTCCTTATCGACTTCTGGTTTTACCAGTCAATGCCTATAGAGTGGAAGACAATCTGACCAGAATCAAGAGGAACCTTTTACTCTATAGCATGGACCCCTTTGAGCTGCACTTTCAGCTGAGCTCGATCGTTAAGTCTTTCAGTTCTAAGCAGTTTGAACTGCATATTCAGCTCTGATACATAGTTCAGCGTTCCACCTTTCCCCACAATGAGTGATGGTAGCTGTCAAACTAAAAGCCCTCATAGCCGCAGCCAGCCACTACATAGCATAGCATAGTCCTCTCTCAGGGCTTCAGTTTCTGTTGGAACATGAGAGAGTAGGATGACGCATGAAATCAAAGAACCATCTCGAAGAAAACAAAGCTGATGTCAATAAGGACCACGGGAACCCCAGCTCAGAGGCGCATGGTGGCAGCTGTTGTTGGATTTATGTTATGAAACTAATGGCGCAAGTTTGCTTCTCAATTTCCTATTTCAATTCTTGTTATCAATAATAAGGTATTTAAGGTTCCGATGAGATTAATCAATAAATTTAGGTTATATGCCAATCTTAGGTGCATCTTCATACTTTAACAAATGAACTAAGCGTGAACCACGGGGAAGAAATATATGAGGTAAATGGAAGAGTATAAAATTCTGAACAAGTTATTCGGAAGGTCATTCATCTTTGCACTGGTATGACACTTATTTGAAAATCAATTTTTATTTCTGGAAAAATGGAGAAAAAATGTAGTTTTATATTCATTGAAGAAATATTTAAAAAATAGGTTAGACACCTATGAAACGGAAAATGTAAATTTTTATCTTATCATTGGTTGAAAGCTAAATTCAGTTTGAAAATATCGTTTTGCAACAATCATGTTGAATTATCTTGCTTTGAGATAGTGTAGCGAAAAAAGCACCAGCCGGAACAAATAAGGCCGTCATATGAAATGACCAATAATTAAAACTCGATTTGATCCTCTCAATTTCAAATAATCAATAAAATCATGTTGAGGTAAGTCTACTACCTATATAACTTCATATATCCAAAGTTTGTATATGTATTAGATCACCGAGTGAACAAGGATTCCGCTTTTTGGTCCTCTGGCACGTCGGAAGATGAAGATCGGATGGACTCCTATACCCTGTTCTATCGTCAATGACACGTAAACTGGGACCGATTTCAGGATCCAATTCACTGTTAGTGGTACCCATGTAGTGACAACGGGCTCCAGGAGTTTCTCTTGGACCCAATTAGAACCTGCCAACGGATCATATACGACATAAGTCTTGGGGTGCCCACGACAAAAACATAAAGTAGTTGGAGTACTATAAACTGTATTCAATATTGAGTCAGATTGATCCGAAGATACACTAACCACGATAACATCAAAAATAGTATCAGGATAATGGTGATTAAGTCTGTATTCAAATGGAGCATGATGTAAAAATATTTGAGATTGTGGTGATACATCAACTTATCTAAATCATACACGTACAGTCTTCAAATCAAATTTTTCTCAGAGCAATGAATATATTTTTAAAACAACGTTTGAACTCGTCGACAGTGAATAAAAAAAATGTAATCATGACAAAGTAACGAGTGAATCAAATTTGACCTTATGTTCTGAGGATTTGTTACACACCTGTAATGCGAATATCTAATCATCCTTGAAATGATGCAAATATATGAATTCCGTGTGCGTGCATGCCCACCATGATATGCGCACTTCTAGTGTATCACGGCATGAGTCTACAACTTGGATCCGCTAATATGGCTAAGTATATCCACAAGTATCAAATCCATGGCAACTTGGTGTCTGATCGGATCGAATTGTGCACAAGACGGTGAGTAGGGGAGGGTAGGAAGTTGCAAGGACATCCAAGCTCAGAACATTGGCAGATCGTATCACTCACGTCGGATTTAGGAAAACGGTCGATAAAACACAAAACAAGGAAACGTCTTGACCGGAGGAAGTTTCGCATGTTAGAGCTCGGACTCGATCAAAAACCGCAGTGCATGTCTTACGAGAAGGCAGAACCTGGTATTCGAATAGAATGGAGTAAAGTCAACATTCTTCGATCAATTCCAACTTCGACGGAGGAACACATCGACGAACTCGTCGTACCCAAACGTCGAATGGACCGCAACTGGTGCTACTGTCTTGCACAGGAAGAATCCTGCCTACGGTCACCGTGAACAGGTATGCAAGTTGACCTTTGAACACATTTGATGCTTTCTAGAAAATTGATGTTTCACCCCTTTTATAGAAATACAGGTACAACAGTAGCATCGTCTTGTTGTGGCACTGTTTCTGATCGGACTGAATTAAGATTGATCGAGCCTGTGCCACTATTTATACCACTAAACAGCATTACAGGTTGGTCGACACCCCAGACTAACCTGGTCTTGCTATTATAACCGCGTCATTAGAGTGTGACGTAATGTAATCTAACCGGGTTCCGATCGATGGGTTGACGCGATTGCCGTTTTTCAGTGCGGACCGCATCCGACCCCAGACTCTACGTCGGTCCTTGAAACGAAGTCGCCTGTCACGACGCAGTTCCGAGACGACGCCGTCCACCCCGCGACTGCGATACGCGGTGAGCTTTGTACCGGGGAGAAACATCCCGGTGCGGTGAGCTCCGTCTCGCGGACCGCCAAACGGACAGACGGATGGCCGCCCCCTGCCCCGCCCTCTCCGTCGGGGGGGGGGGGGGGGGGGGGGTACTAGGTGCGGGTGGATGGTTTAAATCTCGTAATGGAGAGGGGCCGTCAGATGGAGGATCGGACGGTGAGCACATTAGGGTTACAGAAGTGGCGAGAGGGGGAGGCAGGGAGGTGAGGAGGGCAGCCATGGACGGACGGACGGACGGTTGGAGGACAGATGGACAGGGCCCGGTGCCGCTGTGCATACCAACCGCCACCGCGAGGGCGAGTGGAGTGACAGAGAGCCACTCCGGTGGGGCGAGAGACCGGACAAGCGAGAGCGGGCTCGGTTTAAACTCATGGACGACCAGCGACGACGGAAAGCGGAGGGTGCAGCAAAAGCAAAGCGCAGGAGGAGGAAGGAAGGGATCGTCGGAAAGTGGGGGACGGATCGGAAAGGCGCAATCGGAGATCGAGCCTGTGTCGCTGAACGGGGGCAGCACCAGCAGCAGCAGATCGAAAATGCGATCTCGGGATCCGCGACGCGACTAAAGATAGAAAAAGGGCCCCCAATTAAAATAATTTAAAAAAGGGGAAAAGAAGGAAAAAGAAAATCTGGCCGACGAGAACGGAACCAAGGCCGCGATGGCGAGCAAAACGACAAAACGGAGGGGGGAGGGGGAAGGAATGGAGCAATGAAACGAGACGCAGGAGGAGTGGGGGGGGGGGGCGATCCTCCGCTCCGCGACGGGAGGAAGCAGGAGGGGAGAAAGGACGTTGAAGGTAGGCAGGCAGGCAGGCAGGCCAATCCAGAAACCGGGGATTGCGAGTGATGTGATGCGATGCTGCTGCCGCTGCTTTGCTGCTTCTTCTTCTTCACCCCGTCGACTCCCACTACTGATGATGAGTGAGTGATGGATGAGCGGAAGACGGAGCAGGAAGGAAGGAAGAGAGAGAGAGAGAGAGAGAGAGAGAGCGAGCGAGAGTTGAGGAGAGCTGGGGTGGCCGGGTGCCGATGGTGGTAACTTTTGCTGTAAGCGAGCGATGAACCAACCAACCGTCCGGAGTCGCAGGCGAGGGCAGGAGCAGCAGCAGCAGCAGCATCATCAGCAGCAGCTTGGTGTGGTTACTTAAGGGCCGGTCTGGGCTTTCGTGCCGCGTTCCTGCGAACGACGCGCTGCGTGGGTGCAGATGTAAATCGAAATTCTGGGAGGATTTTGCGCGACAAGACAGGTAACAGCCGGAAAGGGACGCGAGAGATAGCGCCTGAGGAAGGAAGCAAGGCAAGGCAAGGCGAGGCGAGGCGAGAGAGAAAGGAAGAAAGAGGAGGAAGGGAAGACTGCGGAAATCGTCAAAGAGGCAGGCCTGCAGGTCTGGGGAGACCTGGTAGAGCACCGCGAACGCGGGGTGGTCGTGGGGGAGAGCAAGCGCCGAGGCAGGCAGGGAAGTGCAATTGAGTGATCGGGCGCGCGAGAGAGGAGAGGCAGCGGAGATAGAGATAGAGATAGAGATAGAGAGAGGGAGAGGGAGAGGGAGAGGTGGTGAGAATCTTGGAAGAAGCTCAGTACCAGTCGTGGTAGACGAGTATTCGTGCTGCATACAATGATCAGCACCAAAGATTGCACGGTTATGACAGGAAACGTGCAGTCTAGACATGGGGAGAAGCATGCTCTCTTCGAGCAGTTTGTCCCGTTCGCGAGCACCAACTCGTCCAAGGCGAAGAGCCCAAATTTGCCCAATCAGTACGTAAGCAAGCTAGTGTTCCTTTTGAAGACGCTGTGAACTTGTTGCTAGGGTTGTCTTGCCCGGGCACAAAGTCTTACCAGCAGCTTGAGAATGGAATGCATTGTTGATGCTAGAAGCTGAGGAAAGTGCTGACAATAATGAACAATGCCTTCCTAGGCCCGAGCGTTCTCCTTACACTCTAGACGCTGCTCGTGGCTGTCTTTTAATTCATCTAAACACTGCTGGTGCAGGTTGTGGTTGAACTCAACCATGGAAGAGAAATGCCCCCCGGTTTCGTGTTTCCACATGGCCTATGCAAAGATGAAAAGTATGCCTGTACATGGCTTCGCAAAATTAGTCCCCGGCGACGATGACTGCTCCAGGACCAACATTCCAGGTTCTGAGTCTGCTTCGTCGATCGAAGCGGCAGACATGGACCACAAGGATGCCATAGTCGCCGCCTGCCATCTTTTATTACTCAGCAACTCCTTGCAGAGCCAGCAGCGAGCGTGCGACTCCTACGCCGAGCAGATGCTTCGACACGAGTACATGAAAAGACTGCGGGATCCCTTCGAGGAGGACTCAGACTCCTTCACCCCCACCTCGCTCACATCGGGCGTCTCGCCCTCCAGTAACGACTGCCGCAGCTCTGGGTCGGGCTCGCATAACAATATGGGCACCGAAACCTCGTCCCTGGTCACTGACAGTGAAGTCACCAGCGACTCCAATGCGCCCGCGAGAAAACGGAAGAAGGCCACTGGCAGGCTCCTTGCAGATATTGTCGGGCAAGAAAGGGAAAGCGAGGTGCTGGACAGGCCCGCTCGCAAGCGCCGCTACAGATCTCTTGCGGACCTGCTAGCCTCGTCAACCGCACTACATTGACGAGAAAATTTTGAGGTTCCGACGTCAGTATGAGGCTTCACTCGCTCAATCGATCGGATCAGGTCCAGCCTTCGCAATTGCGCAATCCGTGAACTCATGGGCACGCACGCCTGGGACGACCATGAGTTCCGTCGCAAGAAGCTCCCCGTACCGATCTTGGGCGAGGCCGCACGCGGCGTCGGACGACTGTACCATACGAGAATCAGCTCGCCAGACGGGACTGGTTGTGTTTATTAAGCCTTTAGTTCGGGTGGCAAGCACCACTTACATAGGTAGATTACAGAATGCTCGAGACGATGTGCCTGGCAGAATCCAAAGCTTTGGAAGGAGACGCATGGATGTATCGCTTCAGACTGGAAGCGTGCAAGTGAAGGCGCCCCAGAGAGAAGAGCGTTGCGAGTTTGTAAATATTGCCCTTCGCAGAATAATAAAATGGTTGAATGCGCAAATGGTCCATGTCGTGTCGAGCCGATGGCAGCCTTCACCGCCGTCGGTCGCGTTTTCTGTGGATATGGCTGCTGTAGCGTTGTGGTTGTGGCAGTGGCGTGAAATTTTCTGTCTGCTTGCGCTTTATCTGGTCTCCCGTTCTGGAGCAGTAATCGCACGCACAACTTGTTTGTCGATCGCTGGTTTCACTCTTGCTCAGTCCTTTCTTGGACTCCCAGTTTGTCCAATTCTTGGAAATTGCAGCTGAGAGCTCGAGTTTCATGGCATCCGGCCGAGTTGCAAATAGAACGAGGATGTAGCTCGATGTCCATGGGCTCTAGGCCTCCGGTGTTTCGCGACGGCGACGAGGCGCAAGTCGTCGTCTGTAGGGTCGTAGTTCAGGAGTGTAAGTAGTGTTATCGTCTTCGGAGAGTTTTGAGCAAAAGGCTTTTGGCCGACGTCCGCTGTCGGATTGCAAGCGAGCTCGACAATACCTGCCACCCATCCACACGTTCAGACTGCAGTGCTCGTCCTTCAATCGATGTCCTTTCATCCGCTCCTTTATTCTCTACCTTCCGTCGCGTGTTTCGCGAGAAGCTGTGGAAGAGTGCAGTGGTCTTTGATTCCTTGAATCCCGATTCCGAGCTTCTTCCAGACATGCCCAGGAAAGAACTCGATCCGGTATATCACGGTGTCGGAGGAGGTCTCCCCGGACTCTCGATTGATGATCACCGCGGAAATCCATCGGTCGATTTTCTCCGCAAGGTTCTATGCACTTTCTGTCAGTTGTGATAGCTTCTGTCGATAAATTCGTGTTCCAGGGTAGGTTGTGGTTCCATTCATCGCGGGCTATGGGTTTCCGGGATGTTCGTGCTGTATATGGATGTTATTCTCCAATGCGAAGGAAAGACGAACTCATCTCATCGGTACATGTGAAGCCTGCAGTAGTAAAGTTATAGTGGCGGAGATCACTTTAATCTCCCTCGTTCGAGTCTACTGAAGGGCTTTGAGTAGGTTCAAGAAATGAGGTTGTAAGAAGAATGGCGATTGTAGCAGATTGTAATATTCCGACTCGTCAATGCAAGGGGCTACATTCAAAATAGAGAGCGTGAGGAGCATGTAATTGTGCCCAATTGACGACAAGCACCCGGTAATCGGATCGATTGAAGACGAAATAAGTAAAGAATCAATCTATGGCTCCGGACATTTGATTGATCACGTGCTGGCGGCTCGAAGCGGGTGAAAAGCTGCAAGAAGTAAGCTGTCGGTGAGTCGCGATCAAAAATTTATGATCTGCTGAGATGATCGTCCGATCTCCGCCACTGGAAAAAGCCTAAATCGGTCTCAACTTCATCGCGTTCACATGTCGAGAACGAAACGCGAGCACGCCTCGAGGGCTACAAGAAATCACAAGACCCGTAGAATCTCGATAGAAGCACAAGCGAACCATCCCGAAGAAACGAGAGATGTCGGCCTGCGAAGACGGAGCGTAAGAGAAAATCCAGATATTTTGTCGGACACTACAGTGCAAGAAACGCCGAGGCAATGGATAAGCTGCTGACCCCTCAGGAAAAACGAGGAACTGCTGCTGCTGCTGCTGTACGGGGGAGCCAGCGAACACTCAATGGAGTCGGGAGGGTCGTTTACGGTACTCAATGGACTCATCGGGTGACACGACGTCGTCGTTCCGAAAGCCATGGTCCCACTTAGGGCGCCTAGGACTCGCCCACTGTTAATTCACGTAGGATCGCCCCAATTGCCGCTCGTGTCGACGCCCACCGCTGCCGCTGCAGATTTCAAGCGCTGTGGCGCCGAGAGCAATTGCCCCCGGGTCTCAGGTGCGCCATTTGCCGATGAGAGTGCCTGGTCCGTCGCGTCCACAAACCGCCCGCTCCCGATCGAGCTCCGAATGGGAACGTCCCGTTCTCGGAACTGCTTGAGCAGGCGATGAGAGAGCAAAGGAGCGACCGAATGTTCTCTCGTGCAGCAGCTGCCAGCGCCACGTAAGTCCGAACGTCGCGTCGCCGATGAACGAGAGTGTGGCTGACGACTCGAAGAGATTTACAATTCGTGACAGAGCCGCGCATGGCTTGGCCTGTGGCGTTGGATGGACGGGGTGTACGTGTCTCTCCTCAGCATGCTCTCGCACCGTCATGGCCGATGGAGATCCGGTCTAGATCGAATTCGTGCGCGACAAATCGCGGATTCCGCTGTCAAACTCGAGAGAAGAAGATCGTAGACTGCCACTCATCTGATCACCCAGGACCTCTCGTACAGCCAGCCAGCCAGCCACGGTCACAACCTCGAGGTAGAGGTTTCGGTTTCCATTTTGGAGCGCTCGTTCTCTTCTCGTTCGCAGGCGAGCTTTCTCTGCCAGCGATTCAAATCTGGAGCAGGAAGCTTCACGTGCCTCGAAGCAATGATACGACTCTGATCGTAATTTGTCCCACCGACGCCGACCATGCAATGGCCTAGGCAGTAGCAGATGAGGCATTGGAGCTTTGATGTTTGACAGCAGGCCTTCACACCCGAGTGCATCGATACATCACTCACGTTTGCAGTGCCTGTGAGGAATAAATCTGTCGACTGGAGTTTGAATCGACCGCATATCGAGATTCAATTCTTACGTAAGTATCACAATTGCCAAAATATGACCCCCCAGTTGCAGTCCACACGTCATCTACAGAGTTGCTGAGGACTGCGATGGGCGGACCATCGCGCTATTCCCGACTTTTCATAAAGAGGCCATCTGCTGATATTCACGTTCATATTGCTGACGTTGTGAGCGTACTGCACAAATTGAGAGCTCAATACAGACTCGCAACATTCATACAATAAAGTCCACGCTGCTGCTCTTGTGTGTGGTGTGCATTCTCGCACAGGTGATGACTGTCGACGTGCCCAGCACCGGATTTATCATATCCTGATTGATTGAGTTATTTACGTTCAAGAACAAACGAAGGGTTTCAGTCGAGCTGCCGAGTACTGGTCGATCCTATATTGCTCGGTACGGTGTGCATGATTAATTGCAATGGTGATCCATTTTCGGCATTACTGGGTGCCACCACGTCAATATATCTCTAATCATGTGCATCCACAAGCTAGTCTAGGAGAGATCCGATCGATCCAATTCTGCGCGTTGCGTTGCAGGAGAGAGTGCAATATTCGAACTTGATATAAGTACCAGCACCCGATCTCTTTTCTTATGTCTGAAAGTCATTTATTATATCGACAGTGGGGGAACTCGAATCACAACTCCGACAATACAACACGCTCCATAGATTTTTGGAACTCATGCCGAGTCAGTAGTTCGCGGGAAGCGTGTAATTCCTCTTAAACACTCTCGAACTCATTCACTGCGACGTATATCAGCTGTGCGTTGTCGCCATAAGAGAAAGTAGTGGCATGCTCACTTCGTTTCTTCAAATTCAGACATTGTGATGGAGATGATAGACAGTGCGGGTCTCGATGTCGGTCGAAGGGAGCTCGTGATGTGCACGATTGAGCTCAGAAAGAGTAGGTCCGAGAGCAGCATCTAACGAGCAGACCGTGCGCTGGATTATGAGGTTTCTGTGGTCGACACAGTCGTCCACCATCACCATCATCATCATCATCATACAGAAAGCATCGCCGAACAGACGGGTCCGGCGAAGTTTGATGGCTGCTGACGGTCCGTTCCAGTTTGCATGCCCAGGAACGAAGTCATGCAACACGCGATCGCTGAAAATCAGCAGCAGCAGCAGCAATAGAGAGAGAGAGAGAGAGAGAGAGAGAGGAAGGAGAAACGAGAGGATGACCATCTTCCTTCTTTGGATCACCTTCTTCAGACGACAGCGGCTACGTGAATGAGGAGGGCTCACGAACCCCCACCCCACCACTCCACTCCACTCCCTCCCCTCCATCCATCGATTCATCGGATTCCAGCTATCCACCCGCGGAGGATCGGATTAGACCCGGCTGCTTTCCCTCTCCTTCTGATCTCCGTGGAGTAGTCAGCGAGGCAAGTATCGCCGGTAAAAAGGCCGTGCACGCACCAACTCGTGATTATTCAGCATTATCCTCCTCCGTCGAAGTGAACTCACGGGGGGAGGAGGAGGAGGAGGAGGGGAGAGAGAGAGAGAGAGAGAGAGAGAGAGAGAGAGAGAGATGCTTTTGATGATTCCGTGTTGGTTTCGAGTTGCAGCAGCACCGGGAATCACAACAAACAAACAAAGTCGAGGCCCTTCCGCAAAAATCGAGCGATAAATCTAATCCAGAAGCGTGAGCATTACACTTTTCTTTTCTCTCTCTCCATGCACGGTCCGTAGTTGTTATTACGAACGGGACTACTCGACTCCGTGCATCGGCCTGGAGCCGACACGTGGGTTTCGAGACAGTTACCTTCTATCTCCGTTGAATGAATCCCCTTCTTGACGTGAGGAGCCCCCTTCACTCCATGGGAGGGAGCCGTCCCGTTTACAGTAATCCGTCCTCCTACTCCCACCCCCCTGGCCCGTGCATTCCTCGCTTAACCCGGGTTAATCCGGATGCTAACCCCGGAGTCAAATGAAATGATTGAGCGCTGCTTGTCCAATCTCGAAGGGCAAACCTTTCATGATTTACAAGCTCGCGTTCTCGCCTCGTACTTTTCTGCTCGAGTTCACCGGCGTGACCGGAGGTTAGTTGCCATGCGATGGAGAATTTCGAGATGGGAGTTGGTTAGTCCATTCGGAGAAAACCCAGAGCACTGATGGATGGACCTGTTGGTCTCGCTTCCTCGAGATAATCAACGAGATTTTACACGGCCGGTGGGTTGATAATCTCGATGTCCAATGCCTACGGCCTAATGTATGTCAGGCCTCGGAGTAGGCTCAAGAACAATGATAAGAGGCTAGCAGGCTGGAACCGTTCTGCTCTCCCCCTTTATCCTTGTCTGACGTTGCATCTTTGCAGCACTGTCTTGTCGATAAGAGTATATTGGGATGCATGTGATCCGACTGACGGACTGTCTCTCGAGTATCAACTCGATGACTTCTGTATATCTCTCTCTTCATGTTGGACTCATTCGCTTCCTTTTCATCGGTTTTCATTGATGCCTTGTATGTTTCTCTCGGCAGCAAAAGTCAGCAGTTATTGCGTTTAAATAAAATTTCTTGTCATAGCTAGCAAAAAGAGAAGTTTTGTCAAATTTGCCTGTCTGGAACCTGTACATTATGAATTACGTGCTCGTCAACAGAATAGTCACACACACACACACAACTCTTTCACAAGAAGTAGAAAAACATTCATGAAAAGCTGCAGATCATAAATGTGGATCAAGAAATATTCTTCATTCGTGAAACTCCACTCCACTCCACTCCACTCATCTCCTCCCCTCTTCTCCTTACATGCACAGTGTGTAGTCCAGGCTTGAGTCCCTCGTTCCTCCCTCCCTGTTTCTATCAACTATCAGCCCTGCATGAAATCGAAGGGATCGTTATCAAGTTTAGCAGCTTAATCATGCCAGCATGGCACCCGTGATCGAGCTTGGTAAAATAAAACAAATATTTTTCATACTACATTCCAACGCAGAGCTTGAAATATGCAAACCAACGATGGGGAAGGGCAACGTAGTGGATTAGAATGTCTGCCTCTGGACAATGAACGTCAAAGGTTATGGTTACCTGCATAGTATGTCCACTGTCCAGATATGATTGAAACGCTTATGCTGAACAGATTATTTAATTGTCCGGCGCTTGATTCTAACATGATATATGATGACCGTGAACACGGTAATGTAGATGGAGCTCTCGAATGAAACCAGCAGATGACTACTTTTTTACTTGGAGGGTGGAAGAATTAAAAGAAGCATAGACAGCACGAATATTGCATAAGTCGAATCTTCAACGAAGAAACCTACGCACGCTGAATAAGCCGAGCAGTCTCGTGTTCATACATGAAATATCTGTCGCCGGTCATATGGAAGAATAGTCGTGAAAGAAGTATGTAGAAGATGCAAGATGATGCAGGTGAGAATATTTCGCATCAGGTGAGAACATCGGAGCAAAAGATGTAGTGTTCTCGTGCAGATGGGTGGTCAGTGGAAAAGGTACAGTTCACGACACCTTTTCACATTCTAATTCTGGTCAGGCTTGTGATCTCTCTCTCTCTCTCTCTCCAAACAGGTACGTCCTGCAGCTCTTCGCAAATTGCACACATAAAGTTGACCAATCAGTGAATCCACAAAAGAAAGTGACATACCCAGGTTCCGAAAGTTATGTAAGGTCCATGTCCAAGGATCAAAAGTCATGAAAAGCGCACCGAGCACGCCTCGCCGGAACAATGTAAAGAAGAAACGCTCGCCTATATTACTGCGTAGGTCTTTAAGGTCTCCATTCGTGTAACATCATCTTGCAAGAATAGCCATCTGCGCCTTCTCTTGACACAACAATCTTCTCCGCACTCATCACCTTCGGAGTAAATATTTGTATCTTTAAAGGGTTTCCTTATTGGCAAGTCTAGAGTCTATATATAGGAGTACATAGCCCTCAAGCCTTGCCAACTGATGCTTATCTGATTTATTTTTAAGTTTCCTTCTTTATACAATAATATTATAATGCTCTTTTTGAGAGAAAAAATACACAACACAAAAAAAAATAAAAAATTTAATTAAAGATCAATTAGAAATAGAATGAAAATTTTATTATAATGTAATTCCTAATATTCGAATAAATGGCATGATGGCTTTGAATCTTTACTAGTTTGATCATTTTTTGAAAAATATCATGTCTAAGATAATTTGAGCTCAATTTTTTTCTCTTTGATACATCATCTTATGAAAGTTAAATCCCTTTGATTTTTATAGTGAAAATTCATAGTCACGAATTTATTTCATTTTCTTTCAAATCCATTTAAAACTCAATTGCGCATTTTGTCATGTAGATGTTCAAAATACTACATATTTAGTCATAATTTTTTTTCCTCATTCAAATGTTGTTCATACTCAGCATCTACATAATCATTCAATAATTTGGCGTTGTCTCATTTTGCATCAAACACAACATCAAAATCTAACATAGCTTTCAAATATTTGAAAATTCGCTTTGTATCATACATATATATTTTTCTCTGAATTTGACATGTATTTCCTACTCTTTATCATCTAAAAAACAATGTAAGATCTGTGGAAATTATCATCAAAATATGATATCTAGTCACTATCTTGTACTAATGTGTCTTAGTCATGAAACCTGATTTCACCTCATGCATTGGACAAAGAGCTTATTTATAGCATAGCATTTCTTCATGTTAAACCTTGCAAGTAGTTGTTTTGCATATTTGACTTGAATTCCATCATAACTTTTCATACCTGAAGTTTTATGAGATCTTCATCTCCAAAAGATTTCTTGTTATACCAAGATTTTTAATGTTAAACTCAAAACTTGAGTTTAGAAAAAATAAACAACATTCATATTCATAATTTCAATAATAAAAAAAAACATACACATTGACATAAGATATGATTCTAGCTGGAATAAGCATCTCATATATAACACATCAATGCATTTTTATTGTCTGAAACATTTTATCAAGAAGGTTTCAATTACTTTGTTATTACAATTTGCGACAAGGTATTCACACTTTTAACAGAATGTGATCTACTGATCTTGGAAGTTTTTCTCAACATAAGGAGTGTAGGACGATATATATTGATAAGTTCTGATTTCTAATCCATTAAACTCCTTTACTGGAGTTTCGCGGTGACACATTCTTTATGGCTGAACCCAAGAAGGCTCGGGGTCCGACCGCGGTTAGTTAGATTGGAACCCCATGTGACAAGAACACAGGGAACTGGAAGTGGGGAAGCCAAACAGGACCGAAGACTCTAAAAGCTAATTACACTAAGAATCGACGGGCTTCCTTTTATCGAGGTTTGGAGTGAAAATCCGAATCTTTTTCGCCGGGATGCCGGTATATCAGCCCATAGATTTAACACTTTGCTTTATATTAAAAAAATAATCATCTCTATTGCGACCCGACGCATTTTCTAGTAAAAAAACGCATCTTCGATCCAAAAAAAATATAGATTTCTTTTACTTTCGACCAACGGGAGAGTACACTCGACCCGATAGGAGAGAGGTTCGGAGTGCCCGACCCGCAGGAAAGGGCCGCCGGCTCCACTTGCCGAAGTCCGAAACACAGTTCGTTTTGAAATTACTGTCTTCATTAAACTTTTTGACTATAAGATTTTTGAAGTTAACATTTCATGATACGTGTGATGAAATTGATGATTAAAAAAATAACATCATCTCTTTTTTAACAATATTTATTTTAAATCAAGTATTTTTTTAATATATATGATATAAAACATAATTTATAATAAGATAATGAATACTTGGTTAATAAGTGATAATTATTATTGTGATGATATTCCATTTATTTTAATGAAATAATACATATCCTATAGACAAATATGTTATAGAAAAATAATTTATTTGAAATATATTTTTTCATCATTCAAATTTCATCAAGATTTTGAAAATTCATGATAATATAAATAAAATTATGAATAGAATCATGTATTTTTGTTTCATTGTTGTTCATCTTCATTCATTGTTGTTGAAGTTTATTACATGTGAAATTAATATGACGATGATAACATCTTTGTTTATATTCATCAGATAGACTTAATATAAATTTTTGTGTTTACTCAAATGTCAAGATCTTGTAGACAGAACAAAATTGTGTTAAGAGTTTGTCATATGCTACATCTTATTTCATTTTCTTCTAACAACAAATCAATATTTAACTTTGAATCTGGTTTTTAACTAACGTCAATATTGAAGAGAATCAAAAGTGTGATTCTACACGAAAATGTCAAATTTTGCATCCTATGTCATCATGATTGTAATCTTTATAACTCTTTTTAATTTTTTATCATTTAAACATAAAATTTCATTTCATGTCAAAATATAAATTTTTTGACATATTTTTTATAATCATTTTTTGAAATTGATGAAAAAAGTTGAAATTCAAAAATTTTCTCCTCATTACTACTACTAATAAAATTTATGCATAATCTTTAAAATTTATATGTTTTTGTACATGTTAAATGTCTAATATATCTTTTTAATCATAGTCAAATAAGCCTAAATAAATCAAGATTAAAATAAAATCTGAAAATATTGAAATATTTTTTTCATTTTACAAATTTCTTAATTTTTATAAATATTATTAAGTTCATATATAATTATAAATTACAAAAATAAAATTGAGTTATATGTTTAGTTTTTAATAGTATGCTTTATATTTTAAAATAAGCTTTAAAATAATTATTCAAACTTGATTACATCAATTTTTTTAATATTAGTCATATATTAAATAATAAGAAAATTTTCTTAAAAATACTTTGGATAAAATATTAAAATAATTTAACACTATTTTTAAACAAATATAATACCAAATATTTTTGGTATTAATATTCGATTGTTGATTGCATTTGTGTTTCAACTTCATCATGTATCATTCAAATTTTCAACAAATCTAGTCCGAATCTCTTTCTCAATGAATGTTTCAAGGAAAAATTCAAGTAAAAATCTGTAGCAATCGCCTAAAAAAAGATTACCTTTATCAAACCTAAACAATTTCAGTTGAAGAACTTGCGCAGCACAACTTTGATGAATGCATATTTTTTTAAGGTATCGAAGTAAGTTTATAATAAAATACTTCGTCATTGGGATTGAATTACATTGTTGACATCTTCAATCTTGAAAAATTTTCAAGTTCAAACTTTCAAATTCCTAATCAGAGAATATAGATATGGAATACTCAAATCAAACTATTTTTATTTCACAAATATTCAAATCGCATGAAACATCTAAAGATGATGCTGATACAAGATTCTAGTTTAAGAGGGACTGTTATACTACTATGAAATACTTTATGTCTCTAAAGTTCAATGACTACTCTTAGTGCCTTAGTTTCGACAAGACTTTTCATTGGTGGTTTATTTTGGTTACAAGAATATCTTTGTTCTAAAGTCTGGAAACTAATGATGGCCGCAAATCATGAAGAACTATGTCCCAACATGTGACATTTGCTCTACTTCAAAGATACATTGTTATCGGTCGTACTAGTTACTTCAATTGATGCTGGTTTAAAAAATTCCATGGACGTCATTGTGGATCTTTCAAAGTCCATATCTTTTGATTCAATTTTTGTTGTAGTACAGAGATAACACACTTTGTACCTTGCAACAAAATTATTATATACAAAAAAACGTCAAAACTTTTGTTGAAGAATGTATATATACATATATATATATATATATATGTCATAAACTTTTCATAACATCATATCTTCTTGTGATACACACTCTCTTATAAAAAGTATATAAAAAAAGTCTTGTGACATTGTACTCATTTTTGTCAACATTAGTTGTACATACTATTTTCATTATCAAAACTATTTTCAATTTTTTCATTTGGATATTTATTTTGAAACTTGTGTGAGAAATCCTCTCACATTTAGTCTATTTTGATATTCCTTTGAGGTTTTCTTTCAAATCTAATCTTTTAATCTATCATAAAGTTGAAATTTTCAAAAAAATCTTTCTTATCATTTAAAAAAAGATTATTCCGCATTATTTATTTATTTATTTTACATTAATCTGAAATATATTACTCGAATTTTATTTTGAACATGCTACTATTAAAACAAAAAGTTGTTATGAATAACATAAATCTAGTAACTTTCAGATAAGCGAATGTTCAACATCCATTTCAAGTATTGTAGATTTTTTTATACGAATATCTAAAAGTGTCAAAGTGCACGACTCTAAGGTGTGGATCTTGTGAACTTTAAGACTTGAAAGTTTTTGCCCACAAGCTTGTAGTGCTCGAAAAAGAGACAAGGTCTCTACTATCGGGGGTGTGGTCCATCCCCTTCCAATTGATTTTTGAGTATTACAAAACTATTAAATTATAATATGATTATTTGTATGATCAAAAATAGATTTTAATTTTAGATAATAAATCAACATTTTTATAGAATGTTAAAAAAAATTTCTTGGCAACTTTGATATTCAGTTCAATCTCATGTAATCATAAATTTATAAATTTAACTAATTCAATATATGTAATTATTATATGTATCTATCAGTTCATAAATCTAGCTTCAACATTTTTTTTTGTTATGGTGGAATTCCACAAAATTTTTAGCATAGCAAATTTTTTATTGATAGTAATTTAAAATTTTCTAAACGTATCAAATAAAATTAGAATACAATTGATGTAAAGATATTCCTGTTTATTTCATATTCACATGAGATATAAATTATACAATTTCATGTAAGTTACTAATTAGAAATTAAAAGTATATATGATCATCTTGAATTCATCACTCAAGTTATAAATTCTGCACCTCAATACTTTAAAGTGTACAAATCCAAGATAAACCTCTATGAAACTGAAATAAATTTTTGTTGAAAAAAAACAACTACTTTTGTGTAGTTTTGCAATTTCATATTTGCCACTATAATCTTCTATTTTTTTCATCAACTATACATTCAACTCAATGATCAATGTCATTTATTATATACTTTCAAACATAAATGTCAATATAAACTTATTTTTTCATTTCATTTCACAAGACAAATTTTTTTATGTAAATATAAACTTCTATCGTATAAATTAAAGTCATCGACTATATTTAAAGCATATATTAATAATATTTTGTCTTTTATGATGAACTCAATCAATTTATCAACTTTAATATGAGATATTTTGTTCAAAGTTTGAATGTCATTGTTAACATTAAATTTAAAAAAAATTTACATTATTTATTCAATTAGAAACATTCAAATGTTCAGGATTATTTATTAATTTTCATTTTCAAAATTATATTTAAACATATAATTTTGACAACTTCAATCATCATAATTAATTTTACATACTAAATATATGATAATTATAGTTTTTGTTATCAAATATCACGTAGTCAACTTTGTCATCCGATATCTGACAATGTATATTATCATGTAGTTTTAAAAACTATGTGTTAGTTTAATATTTGATATTATCAATAATTTTATTATTGATTTTATCATTTATTTATTACCTTCTAAAAATTGTTGAAAAATAAAAAATAAAAAATAAATGTTTTATCAATATGGCTTTTTTTGTTTGAAGATCAAATATATAAGCACAAATAATATATGTAAAAATAATATATTTAAATATATTTTTGTTGAATTTTTATTTCAAATAAAATCGTATTTAAATTCAAACTTTGATTTTAAAAAAGGAAATTTCTTATCCGTAAATTTTCATGAAATTAATATCTAATATTGAATCTCTTAAAAAAATGGTATGAAAGAGGGTGGTCCAAACCTTGAACAACACTCCAAACCATTGAGTTTATACATACAAACTTTGAGCACTAAGGTCCAAAGTCAAGAGGGAAACAACCCAAATAGTACTCTAAGTTCTTTAAGCAATCACTTAGTAAAATGATCTTGGAGCCAAGCAAATATCCAACATTTTACCCATTAGTTGCTTTTGCCTAGTTGACGCATCGGACAACAGTACTTGTAAGATGGCCTGATAGACTCGTCAATCGTTTTTACATGAAAATTAAAAAATTTTCAAACAATGAAGTCTATTTGAATAAAAATCTGAAAATAAGATTTGATAATTAGAAGAATTTTGAACTTTGATTTCTGAAAATATTGTAATTTTCATCAGTTGATTTCAATTTACGTTAGAACAATTTTCTTTCATTTTAAGATAATGTTAATTTAATCATATTATTTTATTATTTGATAATTTTATATATGTTGAAAAATCAGTGAAAATATTTTTTGCTATAAAAATCATTTATTAATTAAAGATTTCATTAAACTTCAAAAATCTGCTTGCATGTTCATGTTTCATACTCTATGTATTGCACCATATGAAATATTACTTTACATTGTCTACAATAGTCATTTGGTTTGACCGCGTTTCAAATGAATAAAAAATTGGACTAAAATATAGAAACATTTTATTCAAATGACTCACATTCAAAATAGTGAATTGTAGATGTTTTTTTTTCCTAAAAATCATCTAATTTGACTATAAAAAACTTCAAAGAGCGATATCAAACTTTAGATCCTTACATTCAGATTAATAAATTGAAATAAAATGTTGGAGATC
Organism: Marchantia polymorpha subsp. ruderalis; assembly: GCA_037833965.1. Lineage (NCBI taxonomy): Eukaryota > Viridiplantae > Streptophyta > Marchantiopsida > Marchantiales > Marchantiaceae > Marchantia > Marchantia polymorpha. Next base: position 15,446,715 of record AP031357.1, read on the forward strand.
AAAATTTTCACAAACTCTCTATCCATGTGTATCAAGTTTGTAGTAGATACTTCATCTTTTCCACCATTTTCTTGATTATCTTCATTGCCACATTGATATTCTTATATCTTTTGATAACCTCTTGCTGATACTTCTCATAAGTGATCTCATTCACATTCAAAAATTTACAAATTTCTTAAGACAGCCAGATTCATAGTAGATTAATCGTTGCGCTAAGTGTGGTATTTGGCAAAATGTTGATTGGAAAGAGTAAAAAGTTCAAAAAAACTTACGTGATTGAACAAGTCTCTAGGCTTGTCATGACAGCAAACAACAAGACCTTGATGTGCCAAAAAATTCACTGTTTTGATAAAAACGGTCACATAAATTAACTTTTTGATCAGCTATTTGTTGTTCGACTAACGATTGAATGTGTACTCAATTTAAAAATGCTCGTTGGACAATGATTTCCAAGTAGTCACGTGCGAAGAGTGAGCTAAAGTATGTTTACTAACATGTGTGCAAATCTTTTTGAGTTATTTTGTTTTATCTTGCAACACCTTGACTTATGAATTGATTGGAAGTTTGGGTATCGTGTGCAAATTAATATCATGAAAAGCAATACATCGCAAGCTTTGCAGGGCTGAATTCAAGCTTGGGATGCAAAGCAAATGATTGAAATAAGAATGACAAATTTTTTCACGCTATTTTGTAGAAGGATATTTTGACAATTGTGGTTGAAACAATACTTTAGATATGTGGGACTTCAAAATTCCATTCCTCTTAGAGGTGGGTAGTAAAAAACCTTTGATTATAAACGAATACCGCGCTCAAGCGTGGTCATAAACAATTACTCTGTACATTGACGCTTCGATGCATGAGAGATTAATATAACCGATACATGCAAACTTGATTACAACAACAAAACAATCACAACTATACACAGAAGCATGAGAGAATTAGAAAGTTAAATATCAATGAGACACCAAATTGTAAAGTTCGTGGTGCATTTTCCGTAATGAAAATTTCTAGTTTTTATCTTTTTTTTTTCAATATCTCCGGTTAGGAATTGCATGTCAGAGACACTTCCTTGGGGGCGTACCCCTAAGCTCTGCCACTATGCGCAATAATGTATTTCTCCATCACTAAGACCAATAAGGTGACCATGTGGCCTTCTTCATCAATGATTTGTTTTACTCAGTGAATTTTCGGAATAATATTTGCCTTGTGGAAACAAATTTTCAGAGCCCCAACCGACATAGCATTCCATGAGTTCACGACGTAATTGATAACATACAACAAATGAACAAGTCTTCTAAATTTTACGCCAACTGCTTTATGTTTTAATGTGCAAGAGTTTGCTTCTAAAAGAGCTTTGATATGATATTAGTTCAAAGATCGTAATAAGTAAGAACATCTCTCATGAGGGAAAACTTATACTACTTCAACTCAGCAATAATTACCATGTTCATTGTTTGCTTCCAAGAAGTCACATTTGGTGGAGTAAATGTTACTCTTATACCATCTTTTCAAATGGTTCAGAGTAAATAGATGGTTTTCCATCTTTTTACTCTGAAGTGTCAAATCATCATAATAGATAAATCTCAATAAATTGCATACATGGTAATGATAAAAAAACAATGTATGCAATTTATTGGGATTTATCATTTATTATTATTATAATTTGGTAATGATAAAAAAACATCATTACAGTAGATTTCTTGTGCTAGACTGAACCTTTAAAAATGTGAATGTGTAGTAAAAACTTTCACAGTAGCAACATAGTACTCAAACCCAAGCATGTGTGTTCGAGACCGTAACAACCGTGATGGAGTCGAGAGTTGTCTCGCAAAATTATCAGAATGCGTATTACATCAATGTTTATATCCGTAAGTCCGATTGAGAGACATGCAATGTAATCAAGGGAGGAGGATGTGCAGGAGTCTCAACGGAGAACAATGGCGACGGATGCTGTCTGAACGTGTGTCCGTCGATCGACCGACGTCGTCACACCGACAAGGCCACATCCGAGCAGATGCAGCGCAGTGCAACTGGGACCAGACATCGAACACTCGTTCAGCGGCCGGAGAGATAAGAGACGGCGCGTCCCGGAAAACTTGTGGCGCATCGTGACTCACGCAGGGACCGCAAATGTTCGCCTCGTGCATCGGATGCGGCCGGGACCATTCACCCACGGCTCCATCCATCCATCCATCCATCACTCGTCTCCGTCCGCTCCTCTCGACCGACGCCGTCGACGGAAGATTCCCTTCGTCTGGCGCAGGACGGCGAGCATTGAGATGGGGCTCCCGTGAACGCCGTGCCGGAGAAAGGCTCCGAGGTTTAGGCCCACGTCCGATGCGGACAAAAGAGATCCGCGTCGGCGACCAACGGAATCGGAGGGGCAATGAGTAATGTTCGTGAGCCGGGGGTAAGTATTTCGGTTTTGCGGAACTGCTCGCTAGCTCGGGATCGGGCGGGGGCAGTGGCGCACGCTGGGCTCGTGGTATGAGTACGATGGGGGTCCGCGTGGTTGGCGACTTTTTGCTTTCGACTGTTCGAGCGCAGGAATGGCGGACCGCTTTCCGCCTCGCTTGCATGAATCTATCTATCCACTTCTGGAAGGAGCTGGCAGAAAAGAAGCAACGGATTTTATCCGGTGTTCGATCTGATGCACATCCATAGCACCTGGAGGGTCCGCGACCATAATGGTTGCAGCAGCAGCAGCAGAGCTCCAGGGCTTTCAGTGCTGATCGCCTGTTCGATCCGGGGCGCCTTGTATTCTTCTGCAAATGCATCGAGCGAACCGAGGTCCGTCGTGCGGCCCGCTGGTCTTGACCGAGGCTCCTTGGCAACCTCTGCTCGTGTCGACACCAGAGGCACGAGTGAGATCCGGATTCCAGGACGTGCCGACTCGAGCCGATTTCTCCTCTCGCGTCCGTCGGCGTGACCACGGAGATGACAACCGGGAAATCTCTTCAAAAAATCGCGCACTTCTGTTTTTCACTCCCGGGTAAAATGTTCAGCTAAACGAAGTCGCATCGCGAGTCGGTCGTCGCAGACATGCAAAAGCTCACCTAGAGTCCTGATCAGTACGTCGGAATTTCATCCAAGAGGTTCCGAAATATTTTCTAACCTTTGCATGAACTTTGGACACACCGATCAGAACTTGATTTTTGACGCATAATTTCTAATTCCGACATGATTTTGGACCAAAATTATGAGCAACGCGGTCTGTCTTTGCCAGACTGCCGACTCACAATTATTTCGATAAACGTCGATACATAGTGGATCCCCATGTATGATCTCGATCCTATAGATTAGTCACGTGCCCGGAGATGTCGACTTTGATCACTTGTCTGGGAGACCAACAATATTACTCCTGGCATGAGAATTCAGCCAATTACAGTCTGAGGTATGACGAGGGGACGCCATTGTTGATGGCCTGGTTAGAGCTCTTGGTCCCTCACATCCTCGGGTGCGGCCTGAAAGTAGGTACTTCATACCCACACTCGCTTTAGCGTCATGAATGAGGACTGGAGCTAGTGCATACCTGATGTGCCTTTGCCCGACGTGTACATGGCCACAGTTGTCCCTTGTCTGGCAATCAGCCATCTCTCTCGGTGTGGTGGACTGTCTCCGCTTTTGCACATCGCTTTCGGTGTCTCCTGGAACATAGCGTGTGCAACCTGAGCATTTCCCACTGGACTGGTGAAGTACTACAAACGATTCGGATAGAGTTTACCCTGCGAAGTAAGATCTGGCGCTTCGGTATCCGAGAGAATGAATAATCCTGTCAGTGTTCAACGAAACATCGCTCACTCAGCAGCAGCAGCTTTTTCGCAGCAAATTTGACATCTTTCGCTCTCAGAATAAGTCGAAAGTTACACATGCCGGCCCATGTGCTGCGGGTGGCTTTCTACCACTTCCGTATCTTCTTTCTATCGCGAGTGTGAAGAAGCTATGGTGGAGTAGATTTAGGTCTCTTGCGTCGCTGGGAAACTGATTTTTCCACCTGTGCACTCGTAATGGCATCTGTTCGCAATGATTGTAGCAACGATTCTCTATGGACCAATTATTGACTTTACATGTATTTCTATTCGTCGAAAGTGGGGTCGTCTGTCTTGATCGTTCTCATTCGCTCAGAAACGCTCCAGTAATTTCAGTCGTCCGACGCTTTTACGAAGTGGATGGCTTCATCTGAGCTCGGTCTAGGCTTCACTTGTCGCTATTCTAAGCTTTTCATCTTTCGTGAAAAGATGGGCATCTCACAGTAGGCTTGCCATCCCGCAACGAAAGCCCTTCTTTACCTAACCGGCAAATCTCGGACCATGCTGCGAAAACGCAAACGAAAATCCTCGAGACATGGTCGGCCTGAAATGTTTGTCGGTTAGGTGAAGTATACAGCAGTAGCTGGGAACCTACTGGTGTCGACCTATGGCCTTCGCATGACTTTATTGGAGAGCTTCCATATTAAACTCAGTGGATGCTTTTTCCAACATATAACGCCAGGTCCAAGACCTTTCACAGGTTAGTATGCAAAGTCAAGCTGGGGCTGTTCCTAGCGTGAGCATAGTACCACCCAAAATACTGTAGAGTAATTCATATACGTATGTGGATTCACTGAATGGGCATTGAGTGTTTGGGTGATACTCTGCGAAATTTAGCGATGAACTCCCAACCATGTTGAATGAGTGGTGTTGGACATTCAGTCTTTTCCCACATCAGATTTTACAGGAACGTATCATGGTCTACATGGGCATGTGATGTGGATGGAATCCAATTATCTTCTTGCGAGTAAAGGAGGGCAGAAGGTGTTGACTCGAAATCGTTGCAGAGAGTATCATAGTAGGGACTTATGAAGGAAGGACAGGTGAAGACCTGGGGGTTGTTGAGCTGACAACATCATGTGAGTGGAAGATTACAGGGTGTTCGTCGACCTCGTCATTCATGCACGGCTTCAGCATATGTCCTAGGCTTAAATCTACCATATGCCAACACCGGATTACCTTTCTATCATCTGGTTTGATTCAACCCCTCAGAGACGTCACAAGAAAAATCGCTTCGTTCTCATGGAATCGTTGTAGTTGTAAAGCGTTCTTATCGTACTTTTGTGCTGTATTCCATAGATTCAAGTGTGTCAATTTGAGGCTGGTTACGCTGACTACGATATGAATGGATACGTGCCAATCACGATGGCTACCACACCACCTCTGTCGCCTGAGCAGATGGAGCAGATAGAGAGTGCCGTCAGGGAGCAAAGGTTGCGCAGCGAACAACTACAGCATCTTCTCCGACCGAACACTTGGGAAAAACTCGTACGTCAGCCTTTCTTTCACTCCGATGAGCGGAACACGAAATCTTCCCGAAAGACTTCTGCACTGACTATTTACTGAATATTTGTTGCTGCTCATAAACAATGTGAAGAGTAAGCAAGGTTCTCACTTATCGTCTTCGTCTGAAACTGCGAATATGGCGTCTTGTCTTCTCTGATGCTCGTGACCTTCTTCGTCGAATCACAGCTCTCATAGTTAACTGCTGAGACTTCTGACCTCTTTCAGGGTCATTTCTAAATTCCGCTTTGCATCTTTGGAACAATGGTCGCCATCCATTGCTACCTGGAGTGCCCTGCCGTTACATTCCAACCAACCCCTTGAGAAATTGTCCCACGTCTTGATTGATAATTTCGCAGTAACCTCCCTCAGTAAATCGTAAATTGCGCAATATGCTCAGGACCAATACATCTCCCTCAGCTCTACAATCATGTCGGATGTCTCTCGTCATTTTCTCACTCGTAGAAACTTGAGATATGCTGTCAATGAGTGGAGTATCAAGTCAGTAGAGCATATAGTTGTAGGAGGAATCTTCACAGAATCGACTATCGAGTCTATCGATTGTAGGAGAAGAACCGTACTATATCTTCCGGACATCCTAACCTTAAAATTTTGAAATCAGTGTCGGATGTGTGCTCGTTTTGTTAAACATTACAGTGAAAAGTCCATTCCTTTGATCTTTTGAAGAGCGAGGAAATCTTTGAGAGAATTCTATACAAGAGTCTCGGGAGCCAGGATGCATGCCAGTGTAGAATTTACTTAACAGCAATTCCACCCTAATTTACAGTCATCATGGGAGAGAACGTGCTCATCACAACTTGTAAACTAATCAGACGAATTGTTTGTGGTTCGGAAAAGGAAACAGGACTGGCTCTCTGGAAGAACAGAAATGACGGACCTTACAAATCAGTCCAAGGGGACAAGTTAAATCGATTTATCACCGTAGTAAACCCATTCGTGACACAGGATCTGCACTGTTAAACAGCTGAAGGGCTAAAGTTTAATCTGCCGTAATCATTGTTTTCAAGGTTGTAACAAGCTTCAGATCCAATGCACGTGTACGAGAAGAAATTTGGTGGACTGACGAACCTACATTAAGAGATAGGGACACCTTGAGGATATATTGTACCTCTGACAATTCTACTGACCCCACGTTGAAGGCTACAAAGAGTCTACTTGTTCAGTCTCTTCGTGTCACCTTCAAATTGCAAGGTTTTGACCGTTGAGCGCTGAGGTTTCGATTGATTGTTCTCCTTAATGGAACTGGCAAATTTGTTTCCCAAAAGGTTTTTCCTTCAGCATTTTCCTGCAAGCAGAAAGTCCCCTCTTCAGTCTGTATATGACCTAACGGACAGGATCATTCGCGGTGTCTGACAGAGTGCAGCAGGACTATACGCCGCAAGTTTGTGGAAGCTGTCCCAGGAGATGTTGGAAGAGAAAGCAAAGCACCTCGAGAGAAACTTGGGGAAACAGAAGGTTCACTAGATTGACCAGTAAACTTCTTGTCAAATCGGCGGCCGTCTTGGTGACAATGAAAATGAGTAACTAGTCGATCTGTCTTTAGAGCCGTCTCCTACGTTTCTTGCTGGTGGTTTATCTCAACACCAACTGTAACAAAATAATGGTCTCTCTTCATAGTTTGGGAGGTCAGTTTTTCCAGCTCAAGGCGCTGAGAGCACGCTGGAGTGTTTTGGGCTCTGTCAGAAGAATGAGAGATCAAACGCCAAAGGTTGACAACTCGATAGAAATGTATCACTATCAATAAAACGGTGTGATTCTAGACGGTTAACTGGAGGGATCTTTCTGATGGGAAAATTTCCTACCATCAATAATAAACTACAAACCGAAGATGTTCCGTGCATCTCACCATCATTCGACTTCATTTTCTCTTTGTGTCTCAACTCCGATATTACTTCATCAAGTGCTACTCCATCGGTCGATGTCGCTGAGTGGTTGCTGGGGACGGTTGTGGCGGGCCTGGGGACTTGCCACAACTGCTAACGGCACTGACTGTTCGAAAATCACGCACGAGCAACCCTCTGCGTTGTTTTCATGACTTGCGCACCCTGGAAAAATTTTCAGCAGAACCCTCGATTCTGCTCCGGCAGTCCCTGCGAAGGAGAGCCTACGCTCTCTTTGCAAGCAAGCAAGAGTCGGCCAATTCGTTTACCCACGATCCTGCATGTGCCGGCAGTCCAAGCAGAAGCTCTTCCGGTGCCTATCAGATTTCTGATGCACAATCGATCCTCCTCGGAAGCGTAGTGGCCACTCTACATCCATCAGAATTGACTGACAACGCATTGAAACCCTTGTCCGGTCTATGCAATCTATTGTTCAAATGCGAGCGGTCCGTGGTTGCTCATCTCGCTGTCAACGCAATCTGTTGTTCACTTGCGATCGGGCCGTTGTTTCTCATTCCCAAATCCGGAAAGTGCGTGGAGCACGAGTTCCTCCCGTCGAGCCTCGGCACTCAGTCGAGAAGAATCGAGCCAAATGAACGAAATGGCTTGAAACTCGAATCTAGTATCCTTCAACCGAAACAACGTAGAAAGCTTCGAATCAAAATTCGAGTGTTGGAGCACACTCCATGTGCACCATGGTGGAAGATCCAAATGGGGATCTTGGGAACAATTACTCCCCATCCTATGCCACTTAGTGGCGTCTGTGTGGTTCTACATGCGGTATCTTCTGCTGATCCGTGGCGACGATGTTATCATGAGCACCGAGGAAGAAAGTATGTGAAGAGAAATACCTGATGCCCATGAGAACCACCGTCGCCATCCAGCAGCATCCAGCGACGGCCCGATGATCTTCTCGCTCCCGACGTTCTTTATGCGATTGTACGAATTTCGGATCCGGCTCTTCTCCGACCTGTGTTTGAACCAAGCCCTCGGATCGCAGAATCACATTCCCCGGGTCCCCCGTTCTGACAGAAATGCAGGGACCAGCCAAGATTTACTCACGCAATCGATCAGTCAGTGGGTCAACGAATCAACCATTCTCTCAGTCCTCCTTTGTCTTCTACCGTGGATGGTCTCGTTGCCCCATTCCTGCCGTCAGTGGAATCTCCACTGTCGAGCAGACAGCTGCAGACACAAATATCCATCGCCTCCTACGGAACGTACGTCCAGGAAAATATCCCAGAGATTCCCAAGTATCCAGGCCCCGGCCCGAGGGGTTTAAGCTCGGCCTTCCTCCCGAGAACTCAGACCATCTGGATTGCGAAATCAAAGAAAACAGCCTCTCCTCAAACGAGACGACGTTCTCCAAATTGGTCACAAGAACGGCGAAATGGACCCGAACACGAGTCACCAAAGAGGCCACTGCCACTGGCAATGCAGCTATGCGGGGGAGGGGATGCGATGGCCATGGTTGATTAGACCGTACTGAGTTGGAGCTGGAAGGTCACGCAATTTTAGGTGGTAGCGGTGGTGGAGGTCGAGGAGGAGGAATCTGGATGTGTGTCATGCTGCTGCGGAGTAGCAAACGCAGTCTCGAGCTTTCGGTCTGGCTTCCAGGGATCCCGCCATCCCACACTGCGTCGAGTTGAGGAGGGCTGGCGAGCCGTAGGTCAAATGCTGATGAGGGTCAGCCTTGCATATGATTTGCGTCTCAATTAAGGTAGAGAGCAAGGCGACAACTTGAGCGAAATCAGGAGGTTGAACCCCTGAATTGTGCATTGTTTCCACTTCACATCAAGACAAAATGTTTCAGCGCAGCACAGAACGCGCTCACATGGTGCTAGAGTGCCTACAGTTGCGCAGTCTGATCGCTGCCGACTTTCTCCGTGCCTCACACTAAGGCAAGAAATTTATTTAGGGCTGAAGGGCTCGCTTTAGATTCTGGTGATAGGTTTTAGCAATTTCTGCAGATTAGCCGCATCATCCCCATCATCAGCAGCAGCAGCAGGAGCAGCCTCAACTATGCCATGGTGAATTAGGAGATGAAGAGGACGTAGAGAAGGAAAACGAAGACGATGAAGTAGAAGTAATAGCAGGAGCAGGAGCAGGAGCAGCAGGAGGACAAGGAAGCGCAAGAAAGGCGCAGATTGTTTGAGGAGGAGGAGATCAGGACAGGAGGGGAGTTTATATGCAGATCAAACCGGATCGCATGCAGGAATGCAGGAATTGGTGAGGGGATGGGATGAGATGCTCATTAGGACGGTTCAGAAATTAGAGGGAGGGAGAAAGGAGCAGGCCGCTCACGGGCAGGAGCGCAGTCAGTCAAACAATGGTCTGTCCTCATCGTCACCATCACCATGATCCGTTCTAGAAACGCATTCTCTTCTGCTTCCACCACTTCACTTTCTTCCATTCCATTTTTGTTCGTTCCTTGTTCTTTTCTTTCGTCGGTCGTTGCGTTTGTTCCTTCGATCATGCAATTCAGTTCATGAAATCCAGTCCACATTCACTTCCGCTCCCACTTCCTGACTGTGAGCTGTCCGTGACCTAGTCGAAGATTGCCTGTTGCTGCTCGACAATTCACTTCCTTCCCTCTCTTACCACCAACATCACAGTCGTACCGGACACCAACCACACATAATTCAATGCTGGGAGTCTGCGCATCAAGATGGTCCGGAGAGACCACGCCTCTCTCCGCTTCTTCTGGTTCTCCCACAACAGGATTGTTGTCTCGTATCTCCTCCCCTTCGCCTCCGTCTTAGAAGTTTCCTCACATCTGCTGCAATTGGAAGTGTACGAAGTGCGTGAGGAGCTAGTTAAGGGCTTTGCTGATTACCGATCAACAGCGACACTTCTGGATCTGTCGCGGTTGCTATCTGGCTTTATCAGACATATATGTCTCGTTCCGTTTCTTCTCTCTCTGGTAGAGCTTAATGGTGAAGTGGTCGTGGATTGAGATTCTTGGAGAATTGTGTGAAATAGAGAGGGAGAGTTGGTAGCTAGCCTAGAGAGGGAGGGAGGGAGGGAGGGAGCCCGATGTCGCAGGCTGAAAGCAACCAAGACACAAAACTAGACCACGCCGTGTGGCGAAACTTACCCGAAGATCTAATTCTCATAGTGCTGGCGAAACTTCGCTTTCTGTCTCTGGTGCAATTGCGCTCGGTGTGCAAGAAATGGAATGAATACATCATCAGGCGAGGGCAGGGTCTCAATCCGGGCGAGTATCAGGTGTCGGTGCCCGTGCCGGTAAAATGCGAGCCCGGGAGGTTCTGCGCCAAGCAGCTGACCGTGTACAATTCAAAGACGAGCAAATGGGAGAAACTGTCGCTGGCCTTCACGGGCCGGATGCCGGGGCGCGAGATGTCGGGCTCCTACACTCTGGCTGCCACGGACGGAGGGCTGCTCTGCTTCCGCGACTCCACCTTCGCCAGCTTCGTGGTGTGCAACCCTCTGACCAAGCGCTGGAGGTTTCTGATTCCGCCCAGCTCGTGCCTGCCGCCGTCGCCCAAACGCTGGGAGGTGTGCCCTTGGGACTGCCAGAACAATGCGCGAGTGTCCGCGCTGTCGAGGCTCTCGGATTACATCCTCGTGGGCTTAATCGTCGACCCGCAGATCGGAACGTACAAGCTCGTGATGGCTGGAATTCAGCAGAATAGCAAAACTCTGGTTTACAACTCGGCGCTGGACCTGTGGCACATTGGAGCACCTGTGCTCCTGCCGCCTCCCCCTTTCAACCGACAGTTTCGCTGCGTGCAGTACAATAGCAAAAGCGTGAGCCTGAATGGAAATCTGTACTGGCTTATCTCGGAAGGACATGATTCGATGAGCTCGGTGTCGGTGGTGAAGTACGATTTGGACAAGGACTTTTGGCTGGCCACAAATGCCGCAAAATATCCCCGAGGCAGCTTGGTGCGAAACTATCGGGGAACTATGTCTGTGATGACTCTGGACAGAGCTCGCATTCCCAGATATTGGGGAGGGCGCCAATGGTTTCTCCAGGTGCACGAGACGGAGTCGAGGTTTTGCCTGATAAGCAGACGAATCTCCGAGTACTCCATCTACAAGATTGAGGGCATGCCTAGGTTTTCCGCCGAGTACAACCAGGAGTACCACTGCTGTGTTGGTCAGGGAGACTTCATCTTCATCGTATACAAGATTCTTGCAGGCAACAGCCAACTGGGATACAGATTAGTGAACTTTGATGCATTTATGAAGAAATATGATGACTTACCTCATTTGTGCAATCCTCCGAGACAGGATCAGTCACTGAAGTGGCCACCCATGTACACCGATATGGTGGAAACGGAGACCTGGTGTGGTTTCATACCTTCTCTGAGAGCCATCGTGTAGACAGGTAGATCGACAAGCAATCGAACCGACAGATGATTGATTGGACATAGAATTCTTTCGTCATTACAGTGAAATTCCGAACCTGTCCGGCCAGAGGAGCGGCGGCGGCTGCAGACGCACCGAGAAGAACAAAAGAAGGTGCAGAACTTATGCCACCATTAAAATTGTAGATAACGCGCTGATTGTGTTCCACTCGGCATGGGGAGTCTTGTCCAGAGTTTGCGAAGAAAGCACAGCACAAATGGCACTAGCTGTTCTTGAAATCTCAACCAGTGGTAAAATCTGTTTGTAGCACTCGTTTTCTTCCCTGTCTTGCGTAGTTCTTGTTTTCTCTGTAGTTACTATCACGAGGTTAGAGTCTCCGTGGGCTGCTTACACGCTTGTAAGGCCTCATCGGAAACAACGTCAGATCAAAAGTCATATTTCCCATGGAGATCCAAACGTTGTGAGGTTGGAGACTTAGGCAGACGATCAGCAGGCATGATGATGAGTGCCCTTTTCTTCATCATGCATAGCAGGAGATTTCTCTGAAGCCCATCAACCGGTCCACAACTTGTTCTCCAAATTATGTGGATCACAATCAGGTGTAAGGCACTTTCAATGAGCTCAGGACATCAGTACTAACCTAATTAGTCAGTCAATCTGTCAAGCATGCTCTCTCTCTCTCTCGAAGTTTGTCGAACATCAGCAGTTTAGATGAGACGAAATCGCAACGACTAGTGAGTGTATTACTTGTGTGCTATGCATGCATACTTTCCAAACGCCTCGATAAAGATGTGATTGTTCACCGCACAATTCTGACTTGTGCACACACCGTATACATGACTTGCCTCGAAATCCATTGCTCGTTGATATTCTCTACTCGTGCACGTTTGGTTTGCAACCAGAGTCTCCACTTGTACTGCGTAGCATCATATATTTTCCGCCAACGGACCCGCCCATACGTCAAAGCTGGTTTGATGTTAGGGAGTGAGACGGTACACGGGCCTCCTCCGGACCTCCGTTCGGGCCAGGAATTGTGAAACACAGCAGTCAGCACCAAGATTAGCAGTTGGACATGCACGTGTACGTCCGACGGCTGAGATGCTTTGGAATCTGACTTATTGCAAGCTTATCTTCGTTATTCTCGTCTTTTGGGTTGTGAATGTTCGCTTGTGTGCCTGGTGTACTGGAATGCATACGCTGTCGATTGAGCTCATTGTACGTTATACTTTTCCATACGGCACTTGTGTGGTGTGAGGGCCATCCGATTCTCTTCTCGCTCTGCAATTGAAATTGTTAATTGTTTATTAGGAATGTTTGGACTATTAGGATGTGATCATGTCTCCTGGAAGTGATGGAATCGGTGCAGAATTGGCCAAGAAAATACTGGTCTCAAGTCTTTCGCTCACCCACAACCCTCATCAGCACTTCTGGTTTGGAAAACCAATTGTATCCGGGCATGTATTTGAGTTGACTGTCAGTCTCAGTTGATCTGGAAGTGCGAGGAAGACGTACACGGGTTGGAACTTTGAACCATAAACACGAGTTCACACAGAACTTTTCTTAGATCACTGATTGCAATCTAGTTGTTTTTCTCGGCCTCCTCAACCATGCACTTAATGCAAACATTCCTTAATCTCACATCATAGGATTACTTGTTTACTCGTATATAAGACAGACGTATTCATATTAATCATTAACACTCCCATATCTGGATTGAGTTTACGCAAATCCAACGAACAATCCCACGATCAGTGCATATTTATTTCCGATTTGGAAAACAATTAGTGATGAAAATGTACCAGTAATACTGTATTGGTGAAATAAGATTTATCAAAGAGAAATTTTTATTAAATCAAGCTTGACACGGTGTGTGACGATAGTATTCTAATGAGTTATGTGCACTTGTAAATCTTATAAACTTTAAATATCATATCATACTTATTTCTTTGTCCGTGTTTGTGTACACTAAACGTTGCATATATCAGGTTCATGTTGAAATGTTGCAAAGAAGAGTGGAGGGTGATTGTTGCTGCTGAAGTTGTTTATTAATTGTTGCGAGTAAATCCACGCCCGAATGTTGTACTCTCTCTATACTCTCCCTTTTCTACAACAAAAAAAACAGATTTTAGTGTACATAATAAAACACGATGATAAATTCAGGTTGAAGATTGTGCACCCGTATTCAAATCCGGAAAAAATTACTAGTCTTTAATGTCATTTTTGTGTTATACTTGTCCGGGAGCAAAAAACTAATTCAAAACGCGATGTTATTTCTACTATTTAAGCATGGAAATCAAGAATTTGTTACGATAATATTATCCATCATCTTCGTATCCAATATGCTAGTCAATGTACCATATATCATAGAATCATTTTCAACTTGTAATTCATTTTTTGAGGATTTTTCAGTTTTTTTTGAAAATTTGATCAAGATCCATTTTCCTTCATCTTTCAAAAAGAAAAATGAAGTAAGAATAGAATATGAAATTGAACAACATGTTGTGGATACTATTGTTGGAAATATAATGTATCATTTAGAGGAGCAAAAAGATGATAGTGAAGGAGGAAATGATGTAGATGAAAATCATAAGTTTGATTGTATGATCAAAATTAATACTCAACTAGTTCGGTGTCGTCAAGTAGCAACAAAATCAAGAAAAAAGCATTATTATTATTTCATTGTGTTGAATCAAAGAATTTTACCGCAAATTATTCTTACTTAGTCACAATACTCAAGAAAAAGACAACTATGTTTTGTTTGGCTATGTGTTATGTGTTCAGCGCGGAACATCATTTTGTATGGCAGCCAAATTTATCAGTTGCACGTATGATGTATTAGGTATTCTTGGTTTACAAGTGTGTTCTCGTCATGAAATTAGTAATTTTGTTTGAATTATCTACGTTGTCAATGTGCAAGAAATTGCCAACTTTCTTTGATGTTCTTGGGCATTTTTATTAGCATTCGACTCAGAGACACATCAGAGCATCTCATTCCTTGACATTTGTTTCTGGATCTTCATTCGTAATTGTCAGGCTATTGTTAATTTATATGATTGTGCACTTTCAATGTTTGACTGTCATACAAATGATCTCATGTTCATGATGGTGAACAAATTCTTGACAATTCTCTGTCCAAAATGAACCATGCGTCTTCTTGGTTTGACAATTGATGGAATCCGCAATATGACAAGCCGAGTTAGTGATGTTGTTAATCGTCTTGCCGACATGATGCACAAGAATTGTTCTTTGATTTGAATTTCATGCTGAGCGCATCAAAAAAATCTTCTTATGAAGGAGATAATGAACAATGTCATCAAAGAACGATTCTTTTCAATGATAATTTGAATTATTACTCATCTAACACAACAGCATTTGATACCCAAACGACATGAACTTGTGTTGTTAATCGTTGACTTTTAATGGATAATGTTATCGTTGGAGCTAAACAAAGTAGCCAACTTCCGTTCTAACTCAACTTTGGTGGGTTGCAAATCTTTCTATGCATCATTTCACCATTCGAGCAGATGTTGATTTTTGTGCTATTCAAGGTTTTACTACTCTTGTACTTCAATAGCAAAATGCACTGGATAATCTTGTCGCAACTATCATTGCCAACGTTGGAGTGATTGGACCGCTCAATGCATATTAAATTATGAATATCGACACATCAATTCAAGTCAATGTTAGTTATTATGTAGTTGTTCTGTCTAGTGTTCAAGAAACTTCTTTTTGGTCTAGATTCTTGGATTGAAACCCTACTTAATGAAATCAATGAGAACGATCTACACAATATTGTCCTTACTTATGTCAATGCCTACTACCGGATAAATGAAATTTGTGCTTATTGAGATTCAAACAATAATTCAATGACAGATTTTGATTCTATTGCTCATGTGCTACCACATGAACTTGTCAAGTTATATTCAGTAGATTTTATTCAAAAAATTTCACAACATGTTTTTTGATTGGAGCATTCTTATTCATGAGATTAGATTGATCTCATATGCACAAAGCTCTAATTCATGTTCATATATGTGAGCAAGTGATTAAGTGTGTCGTCGATTCATTTTCCAACCGTTCAAGTTTCCAAGTATGAATGATATTCATTCAATGTTTGATTTTTAAAATTTGTTGGAATGTTGTAGTGTAGTTGTAATGTTTTTTTCTAGAACTAATATGGTAGAGTCTAGCTTTTCAATTTTGTGTTAGGATGAAAGATTTCTTTTGCAAAAAATTACCAAACTTTGGATTAGAAGTAGTCATGCAAGCAAAACAATTTTGGTTCATAGAACAATTTGAACATTGATAAATGTCAAGAAAACAACTTGTATTGAAAATTGACTAAATTATTTTATAAATAGACAATATTAACCTAAATCAATCTTTTTAGAAGACTAAGTTTACCTAAATTGAGTTTTTGGAAGTGACTAAACTAAATTTAATTAATTTAGTCTGATGAGTACTACAACCATGAACGTTTATATCATATCCACAATCTGTACAATTCTATTGAATTATTATGGCTACGCTATATTTCCTATTCGGACAAAGTAGTTTTTTTATGCATTATTATTGCAATACAAGCGTGTTTGCTACAAATCAAACTTATGTGCAACCATCTTCTTGGCGTGTCATGGTCAATAAGCGCGATTATACATTATCTTGTTCAATTTTCAAAAAGAATGGGAGAGAAGTGCAATTGATCGCTGGTCAAATTGTGAGTGAACCTGGATTAGGTCTGAGTTTTAGGCAGGTCTCATAAGTTTTGAGATTTCTTAAAATAGACATGAAAATCTCAAAGTTATGTCTGTAGTGATCTCGAAACTAAAACAATTTGCGCTGGAGATCTCAACATTTTCCAGTATATTCAGAAGAGAATGTCTTAGAAAACGTTTAATCAATGTGATAGAAAATGACGAGCACCATGAGTCTGTACTATGATTTCATCTTTCTACTCGAAATAACCCCAAATAGTACTGGAACATCATTGACGATATGGCTGGAGGGCCGTTGATGAGGTACCATCGGATGTTTTGAGTTTCCCGGGTCCATCAAGTAATTTACCCCCATTATTTGGGATTATCAACTTAGACCTTCCTGAAGAACTATCACGCTCTTGGTGCTCACATCCCATTGTACATCCTTGTTCCGATTTCTGGACTCGTATTCAAGAGTGTGAATATCGTTTAAAAGCCATTCAAGAAAAGGTGGGGGAATGAATCTATCATGTTCATGAAACAATTATGATTGTACAAGGGAGTGGGTATTCTATTGGTTCAACGTGTGGTTTTTTAAACTTCTTATCCAAATTCGGCAAAAAAATTTGGGGGGTTGGGCGAGTGCCAGATAGAGCCTAACAAACCAAACAGAAATAACTGTTAGTATGAATTTTCGTATCACAAACGAGCGAAGAATGGAAAGCATGTAAGATTTCATAATCGTACAGAGAGAAATGAAGAGTATTTTCCAAGCCAAGCAGAGCCTCATCCTACAAACGCTAATGCCAAAGCCAAATACAACAGCAATTACCAAGGGTCGCTCATGACTAAAAAAAAGTTAGTGTTGTGATCATCTCAAAGTTAAACCTTCCGTGGTCTCAAAACTTACGAGGCCTGGTTTTAGGCGTCTTTCTAATCTGAGAAAGCCGAAATAACCAGTGAATGAATCATGGCATTTCGCAACTTTAACGGTAATGTTCCTGGAATGACTCGTGTCTAAAACTGCTCTACCAATACAAGGACTAAATCAGTGAAATGACACCAAATGCTCGGTAGTGAAGGAAGCTAGAGCGGTGCAGATGCCAAATGGCAACATAAAGCGAGTCCTGCGTGCGAAGTTGGATAGTCCCACTCCGCCGGAATAAAAATTGGATTTTATACTCCTGGAAATTCGTACTTACTGTCGTATCTCTTTCTATGTCCTCAAACTTAAGGACTCTGAGCCTTGAGTCGACGAATATCTGGTGAATGTCACAATGACAAAACCGCAAGCGCAGATGCGATGGCCTTGTAGTGACCCCGAGACAGCCAACGATTGGGCGGGCCTGTCACCGTGTCCAGGACACGCGACGCGAGTGGAAAGGACAAGACCTACTGCACGCATCTCTGAGAGACCGAGACGTGTAGGACACGAAGAGAAACACCGCTCGCTTGGCTCTCGTCCTGTCACGGACTGCGACTGACTGAGTGTCAGTCGCCGTCGCCGTCTCTGCCTGCGCCTCTGTCTTGCTGCACCTTCTCTCTAGCACGCAGTAGCGAGCACAGTGACCGAGCTCCGATCGCCCGAGAGATCCGGCCGCTTGCATCCTGGAAGAGCATGGTTTCTTCTGCGATCGAGCAACTAGGAAAGAGTGAGATTTTCGGTCGGTGAAAGTGTGAGATGTAAATTGGGCAGGGGAGGTTTTCTGGAATCATACGGAAGTAGCTGTGTTTGATTGCTCAGTTGGAGAACCAGGAAGTGGCGACTTGAGCGGACGGCGGGCAGAAAGATTACAGAAAGATAGCAATAGAGAAAGAGGAGAAGCGAGTGAGTATTTAGGTACGGTGGAAATGGTCGAACGGTATCGACGTGACATAAATCAGGAAGAAGTGTGAATTTCGCAGAGCGAGGATTATTTGCTTTGAAATCGATCATTTTCAGCATGACTGCGTTTGCTACAAAAGTGTCTTGTTTGGAAGGCGTTTGTAGTTGTATCTCTCAGTAGCTTCAGTTGGCTTTTACCAATTTGCTTTCAGTCTACAAAGGGTCGATTGAGCTACACCGATCACTTTTCGTGCACTTAGTTCTTTCCGATCGCTCTGAACGTCCATTGGTAATTGGCATCTCGGTGATAACGCAATAATCGAGAAATTCGATTGAGCAGCCCTCTGGTGATGGGAAGATTGCATAGTTTATCGATGACAGAGCATGAAAATAGGGCGTCCAATCTGTTGGCGTGCTGCTAGGCCTTCTCTCTTGGAAACAACTAGAGTTGTTCTTGTCGCGCTGTGCAAATTTTATTTGTAAGTTTACAATTGCGCCATCAACTGCACATGAACACTATCTGCTTTGCAATGCGTGCAGTCAAGGACTAAGAACCGAAGGTACGACATGGCAAGCACCGAAGAAAAGCAGTTGGAAGGCGTAGAGAAGGGTGGACTGGAGTATCTGTCAGATGAGACGTGGGTGCCCACGAGCACCGTCCACGCTCCGCCTCAAGTGAAGGTGACGGAGCCTAGTGGATCGTTCTGTCGAATCGAGTCACGGTTCTCTGTGTCTTTGCCTCCAGACGATGTCTTCGACATAATTATTGACCCCAACAACAGACGTGTTTTCAAGAATGTCAAGGTCAGTTCGACATCCTTCTGAGATAATGTAGCATTACGTGTGCATGATTGTATGGAAGTGATGATTCCCTGTTGGGCCTGCTCAATTTGTTCGAGGAGATAATGTTTTCATACTCATACTTTGTTATATGCCCGAATGAGGTGCGCTGTTGTTGGTAATATGGGATTCTGTATTCCACTGTCGATGGTGTACAGGGATTTCTAAACGTTGATAGCGTGACAGGAAGTAACATACCGAAAAGTCCTGGAAGATGATGGCAATCGACAGCTTGTTGAAGTGGAACAACTCGGAAGGTGGAAATTCTTGGTGTTCTCTGGCACTTTTGCTTGTCGGGTGTTCGTCGAGCAAAATCGGAAAGAACATACTGTGAGTCCCTATTCTACCTCATCCTTTAACCAAGAATCGACAGCTTACATCACCTGCAAGCCTGAAGGAAGAGATTGTTTGTGCTCGTATTTACCGAGATTAAGCCATGAATGTGGATTTCCGTTCAGATTAGAACTAGATTGTGTGAACTCAGGAGGTGGCTTTCTTGTCGCGTTTTCATATTGGAAGAGAAATCATCAATTACCTTCAATGATCGGGAGAGGAAGGAGTGTGTTTTTTTTTTAGGGAAATCCCTTTTCTATTACATTTCAATGATGAGTATCTTTGCTATCAGCCTCTGTTTCAATTGAACGTTATACCCTCCAGTTTTTTTGTAAATTTGTCCTGATAATACAATAGGTCCTTCATGGTGAATTGGTGAGAGATCATGTATTCTATAAACTTTGAGGTATTAAATGTTAGGGTCTAGGTTATCTCATAAGTTTGATCCCCGAAGTCATCATTCTCTGCAAGTTTGCTATTCTTCCATGTTAATTTGAACACAGTGTCATGTTACAAGCATGCAATAGCGCCGACTGTGCTCCTTCATGACCCTACGTATTAAGTTCTCAGATCCATCCAGATTGTCACATGTTTGGGTGAAGGCCTATCCCATTGTTTCATTTTATGTTTAGAGGAATTTTTGCTGAACCTTCCTCCTTTCTCTTTCCTGTCAGATGCACTATGACCTGGCTCGGCAAGGAATGATGAAAAAGTTCCAGGGATCATGGAAAATCGAGCCCAAGTATGAGACAGAGACTGGTAGCTCTGCATCAGAACGTGGGGAAAAGAGTGCTAGCACAGGTAGACTTATAGGCTCATGGGTCAGTCTCCAACAAACTGTGCAGCCAGCTTTGATCCCACCGTGGCCATTGAGCAACTACGTTAGAGGGGTTTGTGGACAAATTATAAAGGATGTATGCGCCGATTTGCAGTTAGAAGCCATACGGCTGGCCGAGCTGAAGGCCAAATCCGAGGTCAAAAGCAGTTCTTCTCAAGGCAAGGAAGTCGAGGGATACCCAAGCAAAACTGATGACAAAGAAGAAACCTTGGAACAAGTACAGAATACAGAGTAGATTATCCCTCGGTCACATGCTCAGGACACGGTTGGAGCATGGATTGACCTCGGACCATGGCGCAAATGCATCCACTCGCTCTTCGACATGTACAGTTGTTCCTCTTATATCGAATGATTCTCTGGTGTAAAGTATTCATTGTATTCGGAATTTTCTTCACAATCCGATTCCAGTAAGTTAATGTTATTCCCAGAAAGCGCAGACGTCGTCGATCCAGGTACCTTTCAACTTAGAGCAGATGTGGTTTGATACTTGCGTGGACATATCAAGAACACCCCCTGCATGATGCATGTTTCTGAATTCGCAACTAAAACGGTAAAAGCCTCTTCCTGCTTAGGCCTCATGGTATCAAACTTACTGCCGTCTGCTATCTTTTATGAGTCGATGTGCCCAAGTTTTTCGAGTGAAGAGGTCACATAAGTCATGAAGGAAGCTGCAGAACTTGGAGGAAAAACTGGTGGTCTGCTAGGAGGATTGAGATATCCTGCAAGTCTTTGGATCTTTTCCTTCGGATTGAAGACTTAACGACGAAGTTACAGCATTGGCACTTCGGTTAAAGTAAGTTGACGAAGGTTTTGTTATGTCGAGCTGCGAAAGGCATGAAGGTGGAGTTACCTTGAAAAGGTAACTCCACATGCACACACACCTTGAAAAGGTGTGTGTGCATTGGCAAACATAAGTTGTCGGAGTAAGTCGGAGGGTTGTCTCTGTGAATTTTGTGCCAAAATTCACTATGTGCTACAATGTTTGGCTCAAAAGTGACCTTGCTCACTTTTGATGACAGGCAAAACTATGTTAATTTACTGTTTTATCAGTAGATAATTTATATAAACTTTGATAAATTTTAAAAATTTTGTTAAAAAAATATAGTATTTTCCATTTTTAATGTTTTGAAACATAAAGAAGAAACACTTCAATTTTTGTAAATGATATAGACAGTTTATTTAGTTTATTGTTTATTTAGACAGTTTATTTAGACAGTTTATGAAGACAAACCTATTTTAGAAGTGTAATAAAAGTTATATTAAAGATTCATTTGAAAGATTCATTTTTCGGTTTTTAAAAAATTTAAATATACAAAACCACACTGTGGAGTAGTGAATGTTTATTTTATTCCAAAACTTTAAACTAAAAAATTGTCTAGCAAACTCTTGAAATCCGGCGTCTTGAAATCTTGACTCTAGCGCTCCAAAGAACTATCGACGCATCGGGAGATACGCTGGACCAGACCAAGAAGGCAGCGCAGCGGCCGAGAAGTATCATCGTGCAAATGAAAGATCCCACGACTTTGGTGTTGCTCTTCATGCTGAAATGTGAAGTTTTTGTCGTCGCTAGGTTCAGCAGAATGCCATTGTTTGAACTCAAACCTGTTTCACACACACAAGTTCACGCTTCGTCTTTCACGTCTTCAATTTCTCCTGACGCAAGGGCGAACTAAAATAATACGGAGTTTTTTCCCGAAATACGTTGAAGTTAATAGCAACATTACAACGACCCTTCCAGTGTCGAAAAGACACAAGCAGTAAAAGTCGTCACTGTCACATACGAATCCATCCGTCAACGGGCAACGACATCAAACTGAACCCGTGTGAACCTGAGTCTCACGCATGAAACTCAATCTAGCATTGCAAATGATGCAGCCGATTCTGGCTTCAGAGCTCTGGTGTCTAATCAGCATCCATTGAAGAATCGCTCTCACAATTCTAGCCTCCAAACAACATTCTGATTCGAACGAAACTGAACAAGTTCTGTAATCCAAAAGTCCTCACGAGGTCGTAAAAGCGTGCCGTCTGCTGTTGGGTTGCTTTCCTCAAAGCGTGGTGGATCGGATCGTTGTTGTCGTCGTCTTTCTTGGCTGTGTGACAAATGGAATCGCTTTGTGATCGGCATCAAATAGTTGCCACCGAGAAGTTCGTCTCCTCTTCGGAACGATTTGACAAGTGACTTCGCGGGTCACGCATTGAATAGTGTGCTACCAATTCACGGCGAGCTTTATTTTTTATCCCACGGATATATTGCTCTTCAGATTCATGTATCCGCACACATAACGGCAGCATAGACCTTCTTCTTCGTGAAAGATCCGTACACATAAAAGGGGACAAGTGGCTAGAAACACGTTGGAACTGACTTCCGAGAGGTACTATAATGAAACTTAACGGAGCCTAGAACAAGATACTAGAGAGCGACACGGACAAACTAATTTACAACATCCAAAACATTTACAAACAACGAGACCATCCCGTGGCTATTCAACTACTTTGATTATTCTTACATGAGAAGTGAGCTATAAATTTTTATGTAACAATGAAAAAAATTCTCATCGAAATAGTGTAGATGGTAATTCAGATAATGTAATACACATGTCCACTAGTATGATAAATTCTAGCTCATTCTTTCATAATTAAGAAAGAATATGTATTTATAGTTCAATATATTTCAAATTGTTGATAGACATGTTTATAATCAATGACCTTCTTGCTACTGCTGCATATATCATCTATTTTGTCACTCATAAATTCTATCATGGCTCGATGACCATCATGTACTGCAACAGTAACTTTGTCTTCCCCAACCAAGTACACATTTGTCTTAACTCGAATCCACTGCAACAAATATTTCAGCTTGCTATATGTGAAGAATCCATCTTGACATGCACTAAAGTTAAGATATTCCAAATAATTTAGGTTACATTTTTCACATAAAACAAAACATCCGCCGAAACAACATTCAATGTACTTGTTTTTCAATGTATTTCTTGAGCATTTTTCTTTTTATACTAGTAGAAATATCAAGACGGTTGCTTCCATGAACGTATATATGTCAAATTCACAGGGTAGGCCCCATAGCTTCATGGGTGGAATATGTCCGAACTTCATGCTCTAGGTCAACCGGTCTACATACTGTACTCACTCACAAGAAGGAGATCCTAGAATTACTGTCAATTAAAAAGGTCCCCCGTGCCGTCTGTACGTGAAAAAGAATGCATAAAGCTGTGTTTCCTATGCATTGCAGTCTTTCGTAGAGCTCACACAATGCCGCCTTTCCGGTCCACCAGTAGGAGCTTGGAGCTTAGAGCCTTGCTCAGAGCCATTCAATAGTCGGCTACCAAAGAAGTTGACTTTCTGTCAGACGGTTCGTGTCCCTAGTGTGTTGGCTTGACGACTTTGGTCAGCAACGATTTGATTGAAACTAAATTGTATCTTACTGTGCAGAAGTGCACAATCCGATTGCATTCAATCAGTGATGTCCTCACCGGCGAGAATTTATAGATTGCGATAGTGTAATCAGTGAGATGTCCCGTTATCCGCAGCCCGGACAGGATTCCTGTAGCCGATGAGTAATATATCTGTGGTAGAAGCTAGCACCAAGTAATGAAGCTAAAGGATGGGAAGACCCCATTTCGCCGTATCATTGTCAGAAGGCAACAAGATCAGGGGATTATCGTCTTAACGTTGTATTTAATTTCTCTTCACGATACTTTTTAATGGACGTGGTAAACTCTCATGCAGATGCTACATGAAGGAAGGACGTGGATGTCAGGATAAGAAACCTCACCCACATTGCAAGACTTAGGGTTTAGACTGCCAGTTTTTTTCTACATGCTCCACCCTTGTATTCCCAGGTCGGAGAAAAACAGTCTGACCTGATCTCGGCCTGAAGACGGACCTCTGATTGCTCTGGCCTGATCAGATGTTTGCACTTGCCAACCCCCTCATCTAAACCCCCACCCCGGAATCCATCAAACAATGTTTGAAAATTTGACAACGATTTTGTTCCGGTGAGTCATAGTCTCCCAGAAAACTTGAAATGGTGAAAGGTATCGATTTACAGACAAGCGAGGGTTTTGCTACCTCTTTGTCTCTGTGTAAAACATGCAAGAAGAATGTCATCTGGCTTTACACATCACTCCAGTCAAATGGAGGGATGGTAGTTTTTGTTTGGTGCTCTTTTCTTCTGTATGAAACTTCACTTGTTCTGTCTTGTAATGCACACGGTGTTTCGAATCACACTCATTACTGGCAGTCCCTTAATAGGATCTGAGGTTCCTGGAGAAACTTGTGTGGTATTATGTAAGGGTATCATAAAATACACCATTCCATGTAAATATGTGTTTTTTCTTCTTCTAATTTCACACAATTTTATTTTTTTCTCGAGGTTTTGGTTATCTAAAAGAGATGGCTTTTAACTGCTGAAAAAGAAGATAAAGTATCAATGAATGCTCTTTGGCCTCTACCTCATCACTAGACATTTGAATCATAATGATATGTTGATGCTAAGAGATTTCTTTTCAGCACATGGATTATGAGCATGCTATTATAGTTCTTGAGAGTAGAAGTAACATCATAGAAATGCAAAAAGAAATGTGGTTTGAACTCTAGTTAGCATCCACAAAAACACTCACTTGTTTATTGAAAACGTTCAGAGCGAAGAGTTTGCTCGTAGCGCTAAGTAGTACAATCAAACCACCTGAAAGTTCAGTCCGGCCGAAAGTTGACTCCCGTCAAAACCCTAAAATTGACATTATCTCATACATAAACCCTAACAATCTTTCCCTTTAACACATGTTAGGTCACAACAAACTCCGTAATCTATATAATTACTCTATGGAAAGTACAAGAAATAAATCTAACAAAATTGCAGGCTAGATCAAATCTGATCGCATGCATGTGGACAGATGGAATAAAATCATCGTCATGACGGTTTTTCCTTTATCACCGTTGCGTGAAAAAATCACCCGACGAGCGAGCATACTCTAGTATTTAAATTTGACACATTTTCAGTCTATGTGAATTAAATGTTGGTGATCACCACATTGTTTGTCATTTAGTCCCCATGATCATCATCAAGCGCACATGCGCTTGCTCACTCACTCATCCACAATCTATGCAAACATGCATAGCGTTTGATTGATTATCCGTCCTCGTGGAACAAACTTAAGCACACCCGCTAAGATTAGAAGAATCCATGACAGAATGCAATTGTCTGTTGCTGACCTCAGAGAGTGTGTTTGGAACATGAGTTTGAGGAGTAAATCTAGTCTTCTAGAACCATATGAAAATTCTCATGAAAAAATTCTATTCAATCCAATCAATGATTTCCTATACTTATGTTTTTCACGTAATTGAATGCTACAGCTGAAAAACTCATACTTATTATTATCTTCTTTTTTTCTCAAACTTCTAGCATAACATCTAGAGAACTTTGTCATCACTAATAACACCTCTGATCTTTAATATAAAAATCTAGAATAGCTTCACTATCATTGATAATATTTGAATAATTTTACCAATAATAACATATTGGAGAAACAACTTCAAATCTTGTAAATTTTCACAAGTGAAAATATATTAGTTCCAATATTTGAATGTTGTATGCATAATTACAAAAAAAAAGTAGAATAATTTCAAAAACAAAACCATTACATACATCTGATTATACCATAAACAATCCAATTCAATGCATGTTAAAATCACTTATCAAAAAATATCTTAAATAGATTAGACTATGCTTTTTTTTCAGATAATTTATCACAATTTTTTTATTCTCTTTGCACCATGACATTTGTCAACAATTTTTTGTCTTTTCAATGTCAAGCCATTTGGTGTGATTAACATGTTAATTATTGTTATTGTGTTCTATCATGTTGCTAGTTGACATTGAACATGAACCTTTCAAGTCATGCAAGGACTTGTTCATCACAACTAGTGACCTCTACGCTATGATATCATTCTTTGACACCATTTTTTCTATTTTCATCCAAGCTACTCTTGATCTTTCAACCAAAAAAAAAATTCTCATTAAATTTCATGAAGTTTTTTTCATATTTATTCACATTTAAATCTTCACAACCTTGTTCCGTTTGCAATTCTACACCATACTTCACAATCAAATGAAAACTATTTCTCACTCCAAATCTTTCTCTTTTTTCTCACTTCACATACTTATTATATATCAATCGTTTACATCTAATTCATATTCCATGTTATTGTATAATGAATACTCCTTGGTGCTATTTGAACATCAAAGCCTTGCATTGATATTTGCACATGTTTCATTTCACAATCCAAAACAATCATATGAAGGTAACATAGAATAACAATCTCAAATGATGTATTTAGTTTTTAATTTTGGACATATTATCTTAGCGAAATTTGGCTTTGAGTAATTTGAATACGTCATTGGAATACAACATAAATAAATTATTATTATTTACAATTAAAAATTATGTATGTACAATCATAATGACATATATATTTATGAAAATTGAAATTTTCAAAAATATAATTGAAAAATCATACAAATTTCTATCAGAACAAATTTTATTTCATATTTTATTGCTTATACACAACTTATTCTTTTTTCCAATTGATCATTAATTATGTTTATTTTCTACGAATATTATAAAGAAAGAAAAACAACATGTTTTAAAAAAAAATGTCCAATAATTTGTCCAACAATGAGCTTTCAAACCATCTATCTTTCTTTTTATCATCTTTTTCATGGGAATATGTCAAGCTTTTATTCTCCTATTCATCATCTGATTTGCGTGATCAAAACTTGAACAAATCACCATACATTTGTTTATGAAGAACAACATATAAAAAATATAATGAATGTTGCAATTCAAAAATGTTAAAAAAAACTTATAAAAATGGAAAGTAAGATAGACATAAACACAATAGATTTAGGACAGTTATTTTTTTTATTCATTCTTGTTAGAAATAATTCAGAAACTCAATTTTTTCCAAAAATCTAGTTTGAAATTGCATTTACCATTTTAACATCAAAATTTCACTATCAACATTTCACTATCAACCCATAACTTCAAAAGCATTGAACATTTTCAATATGAGCATTAACTTTTTGAATCAAAATTTACTTCTATGCCCTACAAACATAAAAACCATGTTTTAAATCCAAATATGAAAATATTAATTTAAAAAATTTATATAATATTCTAAGTGTAACAATCATCAATATAAAATAAATATATTGGCATTTTCTTTATACATACATCTGCACATAAAAATCATTAACAAAAAAATGAATTTGCTTTGATTACTAAATTGTGCTCTCTCCGCCATTCGTATGACTTCCTACCCAACCGAATGCTATAATACGCAAGCAAATGTCAAAGAAATTACTAACAACTTGTTGTCAACAGCCGGCACCTCTAAGATCAAATCCAACGGCAAAATCGAGCAAAGCAGAGCGTCACTCAGTTTGATATCAATTCTTTCGATTGAATAACCAGATTAAAATTCACACAATAAAACCTCGCAGAGCAGAGTATCACTAGCTTTGATATCAATTCTTAGGGCCGAATCACCAGAATAAAATACACAAGATAAAAACTATCTGAATGTGCAATTATATCAATTGCATAGTTAGAAACTTAGAGGAATTTGAAGTACCTTGTTTACTATCTAACATACTTTGAAATTGTATCTTTGTATTTGAGAGAAACATTATAACTGAAAAATCTACAAAATGGTATGTATAGTAGATTGTGTCTTGGCTTGTTACATCAATTTGTATCTTCACGTATGATAGTATGATAATACATATGATAGTTTCTTGTTTGAGTGCTTTGTAGTCTATTGGAATCAAGCCAAGAGATTGATTATAATCATCAATCGCATGCCAGTGGAGAATAACCTAAGATTACTTAATATGAAGGAATGCAAGAGTGTCCATGTGCTTGATACTCTATTATGGATGCTAACTGACACTATATGAAAGTATTGCATGATATATGATGTACCATTGTTGTAAGCATATTTTATAGTCAATTGAAAGTTACATATATCCATCGCTACATAGAGCTGTTACGTGAAATGCATATCCTTATAATTAGTTCTTCATGCCAATGACTAACATTATTTTGGTTTCATCAAAAAATATTCCTCATTGTAACAATATTGGATTTAGTTCATCTTAGCCCTTTGGTTTTAGCATTGCAGGACTTGATGCGATGCTTTTTTCTATAATACTTGATAACATACTTTGCCACAAAATTCATGCCTTGAGAATTGCCGCAAACTTAACGAATTGAGGTTGCCACAAAATTTCTTAAAAAATCGATGATTTCATGATTGCTAGCTCTCCATCTTTGAACACAAGGGAGCTGGCTTCATCCTTCGGTATCACTCTTGACCTGTATTATGTGCGCAACTGCTATGTATCTAACTGTGATGTAACTCTTTAGACGTGTAACCTAGCAGTTCGAAGAGTAGAATAAAAGTGCACTACTATCATTGCGACTTAATGTATCACGTTGCGTTATTGCGATATATTAATTAATATATTGCAAAATAAAGCCCTTAATATATTTATTATATCGCAAGTTATAAAGAAAAGTGTATTAAAACTAGTCGTAGATGTAGCTTATTAGGGAATCGAGCTGCTTGAACTGACGTGCAAACATGACTCCTTCAAGAGAATAGTCCGACAAGTTTGAATTGTATTCATTTTTGCGATAGTTCATGAAGGAGAAGTCGGCTTCAACGCGGTTCGTTGTTGGCATAACAGAGGCGAGACCTGCAGCAAATCGAGGCATAGTTTCATCGTAGTTTCAGCCATGACGTCGATTAACCCTTTGATCACAAGGTCAAGCTGGTGGGCAAAACACTAGATAGGGTAAAATGCATCACTGCACAGAGATTGATTGAGAAAAAGTGTTAAGAAATACCGGTATGGCCTACCATATTTCCAACTTCGTCAGTAGATGAACCAATCAACTTCATTCTCCAATTTGAAGAAAGTGAATCCAACATCTTAATGACAATATCGGCATAGGTTTGACTAGTATGGGCCAAAGAGAACAGAGGAATCGCTAAGAGATGAAAGTCGTGTTGAATTTTGGCTTCGCCATCATATCCAACAACGAGAGGAATACGTATCCTCAAATCAAGATGTGGATCTCCACCTTCGTCGTTGGATTCGTCCGCTCCAATAGAGAAAGCCCAGCATGATTGCATTATCTCTACCATTGCCTGCAATCCAATCGCACAAGCCAAACGCGAGAAGTTTGAGGCTTCACCAAGAGAAATACACCCACTTTAACTGTTGCGCCAAGATTCTCTCGATTGCTCTAAACAACTTTTGATATCTGGCGGAAACTGAGACCAGCGCTCAAAAGGTAAAGCACATGGTTAAACTCGGGCTTGTTATTGATATGAACAGTGTTGGAAATGATTTCTCCAGACTCGTTTGTCATCGGCTCGAATGCTTTCATCGCAATATCGCGTGAGACCAATTCGTTCTCGTCAAAAAGCGTGTTTCGAATTATGATTTCAACAATCTTCTTGTCGATGGAATAGGACACTGCACCATTGACCTCATATTTCTTGAAGAAGAACGCTCTAAGCTTAGATTGCTCAAAGAAAGCATTGAATACATACGGATTCGATTCTTTTTCATTCCTGACCTCAATGTACTTGGCCCACTGCTTCGGATATTGCTGCTGCATGTGCTTTTTTATGTTACTGCAATTGAAAGCATCTTTCTTAAAGAAATGAAACGCTTTCGTCTTAGCTCGTTTACGAACAACGGCATCAACCTCACGACCGAAAGTTTGACAAAACCGGCAGACAGCACTATCAACCTGTGGACTCTGCTCGTTGATGCTGGCAACTTTCAACTCGAATTCATCAGCATAAGATTTTTTCTAAGGGTAAGCTCGCTTCAGAGGCATTACAACGGTCACAAACAACGAAAACCACAACACAATGGCGCAAAATGCAACAGTTGAGCTTCCAAACGCAGTATCTCTGTTTCTCAATATATCTCTATGATGTGCCCCTATTTCTCAATATATCTCTATGATGTGCCCCTATATCACATTGTGGTATATTAACAATTTTGCAATATATTAAATTGACCTGACTACTATAAGAACTGGTCTTTCCAAAAAACATGAACGGAACATGGCCATGTGTCACTTAGAATGTGACTTTTATGATTCAAGGGGTATCAAATAATAAATACAGAACTAATGCACATTCAGGATATTGAAATAGTGTATTGATGAGTCCAGTGAACGGAATTTGTTAGAAAAACTCCCATACACCTTTAGGTAAAACAATCGCTTGTCAATTGCTTTTCAGGGATACAGAAAACAACAACATCATGTTTTCATCCCCAATATAAGATGTATAAACACCACATTCAAGCGACTTGAATTCCAGTTGGCAAGATATCACGATCTATAAAGAGACACCATTATATCGGTTTATGTGCTGTACAGCTGTAGTGATTAACTTAAACTCATTTGTGTCGTTTGCGCGAAGATCCCAATTTATAACTGGGAGGGCCGATAAAATAGCTAGGTACCATTCGTAGATCTGGAATTCAGATTTGACCGTCTTAATTTTCGTCTACAGTTGTTTCAGATGTACTGTCATAACTACTTCCACAGTAAAATCGATAATATATTGCAAAAGTGACTGATCTTCCATCCTTTTTGCAATTTACTTGCAATTTGCTCCCAGTTGTTGGATGGGCTTGACCTGATATTTTATTAAGCTATACTGCGTATAGTAGTACGCAGTATAGCTGCATACACTATATGTTCCCTCCACTGCATAGTATGCAGTGGAGGAACATTGTATATGCGCGAAAGAGAGCAAAATATATCTTGAAGTCTTTTGATGACAACATAGTATATATAAAAAGTTGTTCAACTTTTAAAATTTCAAATTGTTGTTATAAGAAACCCGTAGACCCTCCCTGAATATACGTACGATAGAGCCGATTTACTTCAGAAAATTTGGTAGTGATATATTTGACCTCATCAAACATTTTAAATTTAATATCACTTTTATATTAAATTAATATGTATAATAATTTTATTATCATATAAGTGGTTACGTAAAAACGTAGCTTAAATATGTAGACTAAGAAAATGAAATGAGTGGTTATAAATCTCCATATGAAATGATGAATTAATGATATACATCTCCTCGTGTAATGAATCATGCTTGTATATATTTGATAATAGAAAAAAATAAACAAAACTTCAAAAGTTTTTTAAATTTTCGCTTTTTTATTCTAATAATTTGAAATGAACAAACCTATGAATACAGATAAACTTCTTATGCATTGAATACTGGACAAGAAATCTAAATCTATAATCACATGTAAGTTGAAACAAGGTTATGGATAACAATTTTTAGCTTTTCTCTACAACACTCATTTCCAAGAGAACAAAGTGAGCAAAAAGATTTAGATGATAATTGACATCCTTTAGCAATTCCACCTGAAGATGATAGGGTTTGCCACTTGAATAACAAGTGGAAAAAATACAAATTTCGATTATGGGACGAAGCAGGTGAATATAATTGTCTATGATTTTCAATTCAGGTATGCGACTCATTGAGCCATGATATCGAGCAGTGTATCAACCATGTTCTACAGACTCTAAGTTACCGGAAGATTATATTTTGTCCCTTACAGTATCACATATTCCGGACTTTAATTTTGTCCCATGACTTTGGTATATAAAGTCCAACTACCTGTCTGGTCTTAACCTAATGAATCCTGCGAAACGACCTTGGATGATTCTGGACCAGCGGCCTGATCCAATAGATCGAGAGCAAAATGTAGCCATAAATTTCCAATGTCGTCTTTAGATCATGCAACCTTTTCTACATTTACGGGAGCGGAGAGCTGTATTTAATGACACCGTTGTGAATGAAAGCTATGATGGAATGGTCAATAGTCTACCCTCAACTTGTCACTTTACTGTACAAGAACGATGTTGCTTTACTTAAACTTTCAAGTATGAACAAAGCAAAGAAAATATTAAAATTGAAGGATAATCTATTTATTTATTAAAAAATAAGATAATTAAAATATTTTTATATTCATGTTGTGAATATAAATTTAGCATTCTTTTCGTTCACAAAATTTTTATAATGTTCATGTCATTGTTGAGCCAAACAAAGAAAAAACTGTAATGTCAATAATTCAAATTCAAATATAGGTTAATTATGATCTATTAAATAAAACAAAAATAAAAAATTTTATTCTACCTCAATTCATGATGGCATCATGATGAATTATCTAATTTAAAAGAACATTTTTTCACTTTTTTCAAGTCTCGCATTTTTTGCAAAATGTGAGACTTGGTCTAGTTAAGTGAGTAACCATTTGATAAACTTGGTTTTCTAATTTTATGTAGATTCTTACATCAATATCAACACAAATGCAAGGAGAAATTTGAGCTAGATATAAACAACAAGCTTCACTAACCTGTAAAAAAAAAAAGGATATATAAGAAATATTTGTCATATATTTTGAAAATTATTTTTCAAGTAAAAACTTATTTAAAGTGTTGAAATTAAAAGTACACATCTTTATGTTCACATCTCCGTACATTTTTGTATAAAAATGTACGGAGACTAAAAAGTGTCCGTACATTTTTTAATTTCAAAAATTAGAGAAATTATATGTAATTTTACAGATTTTATATTTTTATAGCTAATATATATCAACATAATTTTCTTTTCATCTTAACTTTCACAATAGCATTCATGTAAATTTTATTTACAATCATAAAATAATATCTTTTGATCAAAAAGCCATCTTTTCAAAACTTCATCAATGATTAAATTCTTTGCCATTGTTTATATACTTGCAAGTGAATGATATTATAAGAATTTGAAGTTGGAAAAATTTTAATTAATGTTGATTTTTACATTTATGACTTTAAAATATAAAGTCAAACAAGAATTAACTAGTTTACCTATCCATTAGATTACGTGTCAACTTTTTTTGCTTTTCATTCTTCTCTATTTAGTTGTTTTCAATTGTTAAATTCTCATTTTGCAAATATTTTGACTACAAAAAAACTGTATTTTCTTCTATATTATATACTATTATCATTATACTTGTAGTGCTCTTCAACAGAAATTGTATACTCATCATTATTCATTCTAAAATATATATTTTTTGAAACTGAATATATGATACAATAATATGCGGAGCTCTTGTCTGCACAAATGGTTTTTGAATAAATGAAACTTCATGTCATGTACTAAAATGTTTCAAAATGTAAAATCTAGTAAAATGAAATAACTTATTAAGAGAATGTATTTAATAAATAAAAAATTTGATAAAAAATATTATTTGCAAGATACTATATTCATTTCATTAAATCAGTAATATATTACAAGTAGATAATTCACATTGAGTTTAGCTATTGTTTGCATTTAAATTATTTTCTTGATTGAAGACCTGATCCAAATATTAATAACTATTATAGTGAGATTTTCACTTTGAAATATAATGAGATTCTCAAACTTTTTTATAATTGCAAAACGCCTCAAAATTACACCTAAATCAGAAGTTCACTATCAAAATTTGTAAGAACATCAAAAAAACCCACATAAAAACTGAAAGCTCTGAGCTTAAAACATTCATTTAAGC
The DNA here is from genome assembly GCA_037833965.1 of Marchantia polymorpha subsp. ruderalis. Classification (NCBI taxonomy): domain Eukaryota; kingdom Viridiplantae; phylum Streptophyta; class Marchantiopsida; order Marchantiales; family Marchantiaceae; genus Marchantia; species Marchantia polymorpha. The sequence goes on from AP031357.1 coordinate 15,480,462, forward strand.
AATTATTCAACTCATGCGGAATGCATCTATTGAAGTTTCAATCCAGAGGCATGTCCATTAGATTTTATTCTAAAGAAATTATCAAAAATTCACATAAGTTTTACAAGCAGCTTTAAGACTTCCATTAGTACAAAATTGTGATTTGACAAGAGTGAAAAATTTTATTTCAACGTGTTTGGAAATGAAGTCAAGTTCAATTGAGCTGAGACTTTGAATGTTGGTGTAACAAATTTATTAAATCATAATATAAATATTTTATATATTAAAATGAAGAAGGAATTAATATCAAAATTCTAAACTATTCCAATATGAATAAGAATAGAAAACATATTTTGAAAATAAACGTTTTAAATACATATCTTCTTGGCAAGAATTATAAATACATTATCATCGATCAGATTGGATTTTATGAAATAACATGATAAAAATTGAGTCTTTAAAATTAAAAAATGGATCTAAAAATCTCCTTGATAATAAATTGTTCATTTACTGATCATAAATAGGTTTGACATTGGCTATTTTTTATAATAGTGCTACAATTCACATTTTGTATGCAACAATGTATTAATTAAATGTATTAATTTTTTATTATTAATTATAAACCAAATACCTCAAAGATTATGAATTACATATATTATATTGCTATACACTAATTTTATAGTATTTTCATCTTAATCAAAGTATCATATTGCGAGACAAGACTGAGATGTATGTCATTATCTAATATTGTAGTCATAAGACAAGAAATTAACATTAAATGTTATATGATGATCATATTTTTGCATTGCTTCAAATTCTTTTGAAATAAAAAAATTTGACCATCAAGTTTACTTCACCATTATTTCATCAGAAAATACTCAATATCACATTATCACGAACCTTTGCAAGATTTGATTGAAACATCAGTGCCAACACAATTTTCCATATTGACTGTCCTATTATAGTTCAATTTTTTTATGAAGTATGATTATTATACCTCTTGCTTGTAAATATCTGATTTCAATACTTAGTTAGGTCAAAATTGATATGCCTATGACAAGCATATTCAAGAATTCAACTTAAATGACACATGATGCACCTCTAAAGAATTCATGCACTTACAATAATTTCTTTTCTGAACGTTTTTATTTTTTGTCACATGAAGCTTATGCTCACGCATTTACTTAATTCTTGTTATGATTTAAGTTACTTTAGTTAAGCGAGTATTGACTTAATTCTTAAAATTTCTTGATTATTTTTGAACTATAACTAAGAAATAAAAAATGGAGTTAGATAAAAAAAAGATTTTTTATATGAATATTGAAAACAATTGCAAGAAATTTAGAAGATTATTTTTAATTTACTTGAATACAAATTATTTTCACCTTTCAAATCTTCAATGAATCGGCTATGTAACTTAACTAATATGTTGTGAATTTAAAATAAGACACATGTCATTTTATAAGCATATTTATCCAATTTTTTTTTAATAATTTCAAAAAATGTTTCAAAAGATTGAAAAACCACTTTTACTTTTTTCGCGAATTTTTTAAAAATCATATTTATAAATAACATTTAGTCACTATATAATTATTTAAGAATTGTATTATTTTATTTTTGAATCATAAAGTATGTTGAAAAGACAAATATGTAAACTTACATTAATTAATAAATCATTATCTCATAGCTAACATGTTTGATGCTAATGTATGACATAATTTTGATATCCACCAATATTTTAGGGAGCGGCTATCCCTCACTTAGAGCTAATTAGCCCTCACTCTACTATAAACTCTCATCTAATTGGTTGATATTGTGTTACGGGATTCACAGGTTGAGTAGCATCTATTTCTAAAATAGGTGTTCGACCAATCAAAGAAAAGCGAATAGTATGGTGAATGCTAATTAGCCCTAAGTGAAAGATAATTAGCCCCTCTCATATTTTATTGATATATAAATCAGACGAGCAAGAGATTTAATATGTGTCATCATTACAAGTTTTCAAATTTCAATTGTATTTCTAAATCATGTATGTTGATTGCTTTTAGAAACAACGACATACTTTCTCTTCAAATCAAAATTGCTAAAAGATTGAATTCAAATTTAGATTTGAATCATCAAGTATTGTGATATATATAACACAAAATTACTTCTGATTCTTGATTAATTTGTTTCAATGATTATTTTTGAAATACGATTGATGTGAAATAAGATGCATAATTTTAGTGCAATATGTAAAAGAACTATCCTAACTTTCAATTTCAGATGATGATTCATTATATATCATCCACATGAGGTTGAAAACCAAATTTTTTTTTAGATTAAAATATATTTTTTGATAATCAAATTAAAATCTTAAATTTTTATCATGATAAATGATAAATTTTGGGTAGTATCCATAAAAATAATTTTTGAAAAATGAGTTTCAACAAAAAATTCAGAATAGATCAAAATTTTAATCAGTTTATTTTCAATCAACTCTTTCTAAAAATCCAATAATGATTTGAGTTTTTAAAATAATAATTAATTTTTTATGTCGACAAGAAATTGATTTGGTGATGTTAGCGTAAAAAAATTTTACTGCCAAAATTTATTTATTTATCAAGTCATAAAAAGCTTGCATGTATGATGGGTATGCAACAGGGTTTGACATTCTTCCTGGAATAGCTAACTGACTTCAAGGATAGGGGATGAGATAGGGGTACAATCAAAGCAAATCGCTTGATTTCCTCTTGCTAATAGTAGGCTACACCCCGAGGCTTTTAAGATAGAACCGAGGGACATACTCTTGTAAATGTCACTTTATTGTATGAATTTCGGAAGCACTCACAAGTAAATAACGGACTGAAGAGCTTTCAATCCACTGCTCGTCCTGCGTGAAAACAGTTGCTTCACTCTTGCACTCGCAATTATGTAATTAATGAGTCACCATTATCAATTGACTTTGTTCGAGCGGTCATATCATGTAGCAAAACACGCATCTAATATCTTGCACTCATAAGAGCATATTATTCTTCCAGTATATACGCTCTCATATTTTTTGAATGAGCAAAGCATTTTCATATAGTGTACAACATGGTTAACGAAGCCTTATCTTCACGGCCAGCCATCGATAGCTTCCCTTTGCAAAGGACTTCAGTTGCTATTCAAAAAATGATATCTCCACAACAATCCATCCCGACACAACAGCAACCAAAGAAACGTAGCAAGTTTGTTGACATACAGTAGCGGCTAACACAGAGTCTGGGGTTAACAAGACCCACACAACAGTCCATCTCTACGCAAGGTACTGGACAGTAATTGAAACCTGACTTGATCATCTCAACCTCATCATATGTAAGGATTTTATCAAAGTTGAATCAAATCTCAACTTGTTGCAGGTGACAGCGCATCTGCAGAGCCTAGCACAGATGGTGCTTCAGCCAATACCCCTCTTACTTGCAGCTGGATTGCAGCTCTTAATGGATGTCCAGTTCCTGAGTTTCCCCTTCAGTACTGTGCAAGATGAAGCATTGGGACAGTCCATCATCTTTGTGCTGCTGAAAATTTTGCCAATCAATCGGAGCTCAACCTTGGGCAAATCCAACTATGCTTTGATTGCAACTTTGGAGATGAAGTCGTCGAGGTTTTTGCTGCATCGGGTAAAAATATATTGTGGTCAGCTATTTTTGAAGCAACATAGACCCTAATGATCTCAACCATATATGAGCAGTTTCTTGCCTCCATTTGTATACCAGATGTCAAGCGGGCAGGCAAGAAGTGGCAATACAACCACATCATCTAATGCCAATAAGAAGAAGAAGTATGGTGCCTTAGATTTGACGGTGCAAAGTTGGATGAAGAAGTATGTTTGGGCTACATTGGTAGGCAGTAAAGAAGATGGAAATCTCATGATAAGATACTCCATTTGCACAGAAGCACATATAACCGCGAATAACTTTGACTCCAAGATCGGCGCAATTTGCAAATATGCAAGTGAGTATAATTATGTTTTTGAATTTTTCAATACTTGTATAAGTGCGAAACTGGTACTACAATGTATGGAGTTTTTATAGGGATGTGATCTAATGTTTTCTTATGTAGGCTATGTCAGCGACCATGCTTCATCGACAAGGCGTAAAGCAGCCGTGTCAAAAGTGAAGCAGCGGCAAGAGTTTCAAAAGAGCAAAGCAATAGTTGTGTCGCATTCACACGTGACAACAAATAAACTTTTGCACATCGCGTTTTCTCTAGCCCATCTAGTTGTCTTACAGAATATGCCCATTTCAAAATGGGTTGTGCTGTTGGGGTGGATGGACAAAATCTCCCAATGCATGCACTACATCATGTGTGTGATCCTTTCATTCAAGATTACTAACATCTAAAACTTGTGAAGGCCGTAACAATATGTTTTCATTCGTGTGCCAACGCAGATACCTTGCTTGGCTGGGGCATCCATGCATAAACTGGAAGTACAACCAGAAGCACTACTTTTGGTCGTTCCACTCGGTGATCAGCAAAGGCCTTCTAGCAGCACAGTTGGCGAGTATAGCTTCTAGTACTTTCTATTCTGTCATATTGGATAATTCCAACGACATTTGCAACGAGTATCACTGCTTGATATTTCTCAAATCATTTCTCCTCATTTAGAAAAATTTTGCAGAAAATTGTTTCCGCTAGAATACACCTAGCAGTATTGATTAATCCTTGATCATGTTGTGCTGGAAACCGTATTAAGTAGTTACTAGGATGGGGACATTTGGGTGCCACGTTCGGAGTTCCTGTGCACCGTTAGTGTGGGCGAAAAATCAGCAGAAGGTATGTACTAGATGCTATGCGCGGTGTTAGATGTCCTTGACATTCTAATATCAAAGATGACGGCAATCTGCACTTACGGTGACTCCACACTAATTGATAGTCACAATGGACTAAGCGCAAAGTTGCAAAGAACTGTGAGATATCTTTGAATGTTCATTGCGCAACACATAAGATTGTCTTAGCCCTTGGGGACACAGCCAAGGAAATGGAAGCTCTTCAAGAGTTAGACGTTATCCTGAAGGCGGTGCATAATCTGCTTAGCAAATCAGGATCTCGTCAAACACAATGGACATGCTTTGCAAGGAGGCGGGGTGTGACCAAACTGCAATTTCTCTTATTCAATGCCACTCGTTGGTTTTCCAGAGTTCAGTGCGTGGATGCATTACAAGAGAATTTAGCAACGCTAATTTTGTTCTTGAAGAGGAAGTCAGGCAAGAAGGGTTAGAAGAAAGCTGCAGACTTACATAAGTCCTTCATTGATGTCACTTTCATCTGGCTATTGCATGGTGTTGCTAATGTATTGAAGCCTTTAGAGGAATTTAGTAAGTATTTTGAGCATGACAACAACCTATCTCACAAAATTCTCGACCGGTTTGAGGTGTGTTTGTCTGCTCTCAAGGATATTTGTGGCTCTGAGGATCGGGTTGGTGGTGATAAATTGAAATAGTTCTTAATATTTGTTCAAAAGAACGGGCCACGAAGTATCTAATTTGGCAGGTCAATGAAAGCAATAAGATTTCTTTGATAGATCACTCTGGTTTCAATGTGAAACACGTTCATGTGTTCATCAAGGTGCTGGTGGGGAAAATTGAGTCAATTCTTTTGGAAGGTTTTTCCAAGGTACATGTGCTTAATGACTTCAAAATCTTTGATCCAACATTTTATGGAAGCCTAAAGTAGTAAGAGCTTAATAAATTTGGTGTGTCTAATTATAAAAATTTGTTGAGACATTTTTGCAAAAGGAAAAAAGAAAGAGTAGTTATTTTCAATTGATCTGTATTGTCTCAAGTCAACAAAGAGTTTTTGAGGATGAAGCACGTGTTGTGATCAGCGGCCAAGGACCCGCATGCAGAGTTCCTTCTTGTCTGGAGGGACATTCATGATGCACATGGGCTGGGGTTAGACTACATGCTTAAATTTGTGTATCTCTGTCTTGTCATACCACTCAAAAGTGTTAGTGCCAAGGGAGGTTTTTCTTTGCACAATAGTATCAAAACCAAGCTTAGGTATAGACTGCGTATCAAAATAATTGATGCCCTAATTCCGAGCAAGAATTAGGGCATCATTATTCCAAGCTGTGACTGCCCTTGAGTATGATGGAAATACAAATGATGGTGACAGTGAAGATCTTGATCAAGATGTTGAGGACAATGATCCAAATGAGCATGTTTTCTATGATGCTGATTCATCGGAAGATGATAAGGAACTAGTACTGGCAATTGTCGTCAAGGAACCTATTGGTGTTGAGTTGGAGGAGGAATTCATAGTTATTAAGGATGGGCACAAGTTGAAGGTAAATTTTAAGAGTACTAAATCTATGTTTCATTTGTTCACAAATGTGCATGCAAGCCATGGCAAAGTCGATACTCAAAGGACTCAGCACGGTTAGTGAAGCAGTTTGAATATAAAAACCTTGAAAAACAGTTTTGAGAAACCCTAGAATTTTTTCTATACACATTTGAGTGACCTCGAGAAATCAAGAATGTTGAAGTCAAAACTTTGGGACGTTTTATGACGACTTCCCGGCATGACCCGGTGATTTTCAGCCATGTTGTCAAATCCTGGTATGCAAACGTTAGCTTATTTGTAAGAAAATTGTAAATGTAGTTACTTCTATTTTTTTCATATCCTTAATAGCATATTTTCATGACATCATAATTTTTGAAAAGAAGTAAAATCATTTATATTGCTATATTTTTTTATCAAATGGATATAAATACATAACCGTGTTAATTTATAATAACAAGAGATTTAATTGAAAATCATATGTTGTCATTCAGAATTATTTTATAAACCGAGAATACATCTACATTGCATAAATATAAATGATTTTTTTGTTTTATGTATTTCTCAAAATATCATATATTGTAAAGATCTTGGGGATAATTAGCCTGAAATAACTATAGAAATGTGTGAACTTGCACATGGTCAATGAAGGTGGTTGGGCAGTTGATTGTCCATGGGTCTTGAACTGTACCTAGCTCTACCACCTGTGGCGGCTCGGGTCGAACCGCAGTGACGTCCGCCAAAGTTCGTGAACTTTCCCTGTGGCATTGAATAGGAGCACCACACGAGGCCTCTCACAAGGGTGGCCGATGCGCATTTTCTACGAGAAGATTCGAGGTGACTAGAGGTGAAGGTTCCTTCTTATCAGAATGAGAAACACTGTACGTGTCTCGGGGCAGGTTCATGCTTTCAGCGGTTAAGTCCTTAAGTCAAGCGTTTTTAAATTCATATTTGCTGTAATCTTTGTCAAAGAAACGAAACAACCATCTGGTTACAAATATGTGGGATAATATGGAAAATGGCGGCAGTACAGAGCGGAGACTCCACGTAAGCATCCGAGGGTGTCACCGAATGCATCTGCCTACGTGGTCGGTTCGTGGAACGGAACGGACCGCCAGGAGAGGCCGCTGCTCGTTGACGAGTCGAACTAGAGAGCGCCCGAGGCCCGAGACACGAGGCAGCGGACTGAGTGCATGGCGTCGCACAAATGTACAGCACCGGACAGGACTACGGCGATGTCCAGTCCCTCGTTCTCTGTCGTAGAGATACGAAGAGCAGGACTCGATCGGACCGCTCTTCTTTCGGTAATACGATCAGATTACGTGGGAAGTGTCGAAGCAGAAGAAGAAGAAACGACGGACGGGAAGGGAAGGGAAGGGAGCGGCGGGGCGAGTCGCGAGTGAGAGATAGAGAGAGAGAGAGAGGGGGGCGGCGATGGTTTTACTCCCGTGGCGTGGAACTTGTCTGCGCGGCGGTTGACACACTCAAAGCGTGCGGAGAATAGACGAAAGCGGTGGAGCGAGTGTAATTAGACCCGGAAAATAGCCGAGTTCAATTCGGCTAGACCCGCATTTGCCGCAGCTGCTCGGAAACTGTGTGACTCGGGTTGAGAAGGAGGAGGAGGAGGAGGAGGGCGATGGTTGCATTTGCATTTGCTCGGACAGGAGCGACAATGCATTGTACACTGCCTTCCTAATGGCCTTGTTGAGCACTGTTGCTGGATTCCTGCTGGAGTCTGTTGTTGTGGAGGGAGGAATTACACCAGCAATTCTGTCGTACATCCGTGCCGAGCAGCCGTTTCTGGATGGTCGTATGCATCATACGGAGTCGTCCTTGTTTTCCTCCCCGTTATTTGAGAGCGAGTGAACGCAGGATGGTCGTGTTTTGTGACACCGAATGAAGTGATCGGACGCGAGAGTGGAGGAGGAGCTTGAGTTTATTGCTTTGGAGAACAGATAATTCTGTGCGCGTTCTCTTCTCGCTCGGCGATTGGATAGGTAGATGGATAGTGCGACCGCTGGATTCTATCGACGCAAGTTGTGAATTCGCGACACTGAGTTCGAGACGGGGACTATCCCGGACAGCATTCGAGTCAATCCAAGCCTTTCCTCCTCTTATCATCTGCTGTCGGACTTTGATCTTCAAGTCCACTGAGGAGGGAGTCCTTCGCATATATCTAGAACATCCAGAGATGGAACCTCCGGATCGAGATGTGGACGCGCCGCTGCTGGATTTCCAATACAAAGATGATGTCGGATTGGACGAATTACCTACAGGGTCGGAGATGGTTCAGGAGGCGAAACACCAACTTCAAATTGGGGTGCCCATTGTTTTTATGGGTTGGTTGGATTTTACCGTCAACATTATAGGCGTCGCCTTTGTTGGTCACTTGGGTTCACTCCACCTGGCCGGAGCTGCCATGGCGGCCAGCTTTGCAAATGTGTTTGGGTTTGCCATTCTAGTGAGTCCTCCTCTTTCTCCCGGCCCTTACCTTGTAGCTCAATCCCACTGGAGTTTAGATTGAGGGATTGAAACGAGGTCATTGATTTTCGAGATGCCTCATTTGACAGAGCACATACACGACATTGGTATGATTATATTTTATGTGTATTGCTTTCGCCGAGCGTCTCCAATCGCAAGCGGAGCGTAATACATGGTTTGTACAAACGAAAATAGATATTTGTATTATGGAACAAGGGAACCACTGTAATCACAATGCCCTATCGTTTTTGCTAAATTCGCAAGTAATGTGAGTTTTTGCACCTTCGTACCTTGTGAAACTAAGACGGGATTCGTTTCTCAGGAGGGTCTGGCACAAGGATTGGAGACTACTGGTGGTCAAGCCGTCGGTAGTGGGCAACCTCTTTTGCTCGGCATGCTCCTGCAGAGAGGGCAAGTTGTGTTGGTGATGTTTTGTTTACCAATCGGCTTATTGTGGCTACATGCTACTTGGGTTCTCGAACGGTGGGGTCAGGTAAGCCGACAGAAGGAAAAGTTTCTCAGTTCTTTTAACGTAGAACTTCTTTGCTGATCGAATCCAAAGACGGCTAGCGCGGACGTCTACTGCTGGATACTGAATATAAATTTGCCGATGTGTTTGGAATTAAATGGTGTGACTTAATGTTTGTACACAATATTCCCTTTTTTCAATATTAGGTGGATACCGTGAAGGAATTGTGACAATATCTATTGTTGATTTCCAGGATCCTGAGATTGCAGAACTTGCGGGACAGTATGTGATTTATCTGCTTCCTGGTCTTTTTGCTACTGCTTTCTTCTTGCCGGTGGCCAAGTTTCTCCAAGTGCAGGGTGTTACAAGACCTCTGGCATGGGTGTCTTGCTTGGTTCTGTTACTTCACGGTCCTATGTGCTACTTGTACGTCTACATACTGAACATGGGATTTATTGGAGCGGCCCTTGCAACTAGCACGTCCAACACAACTACCCTAATCATTTTGGTGCTTTTCCTGAAATTCGAACGTTCCGGAATTCTCAGTCGAACCTGGCCTGGATTTTCCTTGGCAGCTTTCAGGAACTTGGGACCGTTTTTGGCTCTAGCACTGCCTGCATGTGCCATGACCTCGTAAGTCTTTTTCAAAAAAACTTGTGCATGTGTATATGTGTGTGGCATTCCTCTCTTCGCATCATGTTCCAGCCAGTCAGCCATTCAGGTCTTCGAGTGAACAAAGTATTGAAGAATATGCCTCATTGTGTTTCCAGGTTTGAATGGTGGGTTTGGGAAATCATTCAACTTATGGCAGGATGGCTACCACATCCTGAAGTTTCTGTATCGTCCATAACTATCAGGTGAGTTTTCTCAAGTATACGAGAATAAAAATTGTGGAGTTTTTTCCAGGTGTAGGAGAAAAGTACATTGTGGTTTGTTCTTTGTGCATTCTAAGTCTCCACTACATTATTCTCTAAAGGGTGAAAATTGTCTGGCGTTCAACAGTTTCCAAACTATCGGGATATGCTTCATGGTTCCTTTTGGTCTCGCCACAGCAACCAGGTATCGTGGAGATCGATTGTTGATTACGAGGCTTTACTTCAAGTTTTAATGCTTAAGAGTTTTGAAAGCAAACTTGTTTTCACTATTTATTAGGTCAGCGAGTATGGTTTTTGATTTCGGAACTGGCGAAAGAATGTAGTATGAGGTTGAGTTTCAGGTTACAACTTTCGCATGAATTAGAGCAACCAATCAATCGCATTTTGTTATTAATTCATCTATTTGGAAAATAGGAGATGGAAGGCTATTAGCTGCCAATAGGAGTCCCGGCATTAGAATCGTTCAGATCTTTGCTTGATGAACTCATTGAGGTTGATCGTGTATATCGCAGTGTACGAGTTGCCAATGAACTTGGGGCACAGAGGCCCGGGAGAGCAAGATGGGCTGTCATAGTCGCATTGATTATGACGTCACTACTCGGTGGTGGCCTTGCTTTATTTTTGCTGATAGTACGAAAATATTGGGCGCTCCTATTTGTCTCTGCATCTGAAGAAGATGTCCTGAGAACAGTTATCGATACAACTCCAGTCGTGGTAGTCGCGAGCATTGGAATTGCATGGAATGCCTGCTTCTCTGGTATGTTCATCCGGTGACTGGTTTGAAGCCCAATGTTATCTTTTCGATATTGTACGTCGGAGTCAAATGTAGCAGATGATAGTACACGCTGGGAAACACAAGAATGATTTGCGAACTAATTGAATTTGGATTGATACTGAGCTCAGGTGTACTAAGAGGATCCGGGCAGCAGTTGGCTGGATCTTTGATCAATGTTGTTTCTCTCTACGGAGTTTCGCTTCCAGTTGCATATCTCTTCGGTGTCAAATGGGATGGTGGTGTGCCGGTACGTGTAATCTTTTTATCATGCATATGTTCATTCAAGATCTGGCTTCGACCGAAGTCCTGCTTAGTCTTGACGTGAGTCAAACTCTTGTTGTAAGATCTGCTTTTAAGATCTTGATATGGATATGCCGGAGTCTGTTTTTTTGTCTGTTTTTTTGTCAAGGTTTTGGAACGTCATCGTGAATTCCATCTGTGCAGGGACTCCTGTGGGGAATGATGGTGGGATTTCTGTTACAATTGATTGGCCAGTCCGTTCTTACTTACGGAACCAATTGGGGATACCAGGTATGCAATGTGCACTGGGCTTTTGGGTCATTGTCTGTCCAATCTCCTGTACGAACGAGAGGAGCACTGCTGTGCACAGTTTGGAGTTAGCGAAGGCTGCTGGGAGTATGTTGTCAGCTTCATGGTAGGAAATGAGGATGAGTATTATTGATACCTTGGCTGATGTTTATTTGACGCAGGCGAAGAGAGCACTCAATACGGTGCGGAGTAACGACGACCAGACACAAACGAAATCAATTATTTATTGAAAACCTGTAGGTGTACATCAGCTGTAGGCGGAGTGGATTACGATCTCTGGTGAATGTCCAGCATTGCAATACCCAAAAGCGAGCGACGATGTTTGAGAGACCACGCAGGACCTGTGCCATGGTATGGACGTGGTTTGTAACCTTCTGCGAGCTCATGAGTACGCCACACGTAGCGACTGCTAACTATCCGTCGTTCGTTAATATTTATTACGGACAGTTCATGTCGTCTCTATGTAGAAGCTCAACATGGGGAAATTATTTTTTCCGATATGGTAGATAGGCGTAAAAAAATGTACACTATTTTAATTGACTCCCATGGCTTAAAAGGTTAGAATCTCCCTTCGCACTGCCAAAAGCGACAGTAAAGGGAAGGAGGAAAATAACAGGGGATGAAGAGGGAGAGGAAGAGCGAGGACTATTGAAGAGTGAAGAACTTTTTTCTCATAATAGAACAATTTTCCATGAATCATGCCCGTATGGAGTCTCTTTGGTGTTTGATCAGAGACCTTCCACTACCTTGGCAGTTTGTATCGTTTGTCGGCTGATTGAACAAAGATACTTATTTATGTAGCGTGCCTGCTTAAAAAGTTTCAGCGTTTCGAACACCATGTACTGGATAATACCGAGTGGAAAGTTACAGTTGTTTTGTCACAAAATTAAGCTTTTTCTCGAAATATTGTAATGATACTCTAGATGTTAAATCGACAGTCGCCGGCTATTTGCTCTTTGCCCCTTCTCGATTATCGTGAAGGTGTTGAAGTATTCTGTTTTGAAATATAACCTATACATAATTTGTAAGTTCAACCACTGCATGTTCAATTTCCCACTCAACAGTTTTTTTTGTAACATCCTTCTTCTCATCCAACATGCTAAGTGGGAAAGAGGAGGTCTCCCATAGAGTGGGAAGAGAGAACAATCAGAAATGAATCGTGAAAGCTCTATCATAAGAACAGTCGTGGAGTTTTGCATGTCGCATGTGGTGTCACACATGTTGATTGTTAATAGGCGCAAGTGTTATATGTGGGAGAAGAAGAACCCGTTCTCGTATGTTCGGCACGTGTATATATGAAAGTGAATGGCATCTTCCGCCAGGTAATACCCTTATTACTCAAATTACAACTCAATATGAGAGAAGAACTTCAATGAAATTTTGATTTGATCATCCGATCTTCAAGAGTAGGGAGATAGTTTCAAATTCATATCATAGCTCTGTGAGTTGGATAGAATTGAAGAAACCGGTCTTGTTTTTCTAACTCAAAGATCCAAGATCTAAGATTTAAGATGTTAAGTCTGAGCCCTTGATGGGGATTGCTTCACCCTTGCTTGAAGCTTGAATTTTTTACCGGGCTGTTGGATGCTTGACAACTTTCCCCTGTAGCTGCAATTCTGGGATACGCATTGAGGAGGAAATGTGTTGAATGCGAAATACGTCATGCACTTACCGGATCGAAGTGTCCACTACCATGAATCTTCGTTCGGAGTTGAGACCCCTTAATGAAGACAATTGTCGAAACGCTCAACTCTCTTAGGAAGAAAGATGTCTTTCAACATCACACTGCAATTGACATGACAGAACACTTCCTAAGCGGCGGGATATAATCTTTCTCTCACTATCCTTTCTAATCGCACGTTGGTGCGTACGAGATTCACGTCCGCAGGGCATAAATAGTACCCCACTCCCCCGAGTCCAGCAAACCTCAAATCGCTGCAAGGCACCTTCATTCTCGCAGAGAACCTGGCATCCGTCAACGTCAAACACATGCTCCAAAAAGCTCTGGATCGAGATGCGCGGCGGAACGTACACATGCGAAGGCTAAAGAGCGACGTTATGGCTACAAGTACAGGTACAGGCACAAGCGGTGGTGCTCTTGTACCAAACGGCTGGCCACGGCCCTTCACTTCTTCTGAGCTTCTATGAGGCGCTCCTTGAGAGTGCTCAGTCGTCCCGAACTCGGAAGGCCCAGTGCCATCAACGCACGCCTCACCGCCGTCACATCCATCTCATCGATCTGCTCGACCGACAAGGCGCCCGACAGCGACGCCGGCAGAGGAGGAGGAGCAGGCTCCGACCCTCCCAGAATTCTCGGTGGAGCTTTCCAGGGGATCCTCTTCCTCGCCTGGACATGCAATCAGATTTATCACATTTCTGCAGTCGCTGACAACTCAATCGGGCTACGCAGGTCAGCACTGATTACATTCATTCTCGTGAGTGCGAAGTCAAGTCAAGGCTCCCGCAGGCCGTCTGAGGATTCGAACGGGGTTTACCTCCGTCACAATCTGCTCGAGTTCTTTGTAGGCTGGTTGTGTCGGAGTGTCTGCAATGAGCTCGCTCGTGCCATCCCACGCCATCAAGTAGACCTGCGTCAGGCAATCCAGGGATTGTGTTTAGGGTCCCGGCTGCCACTTTTTCTTGGAAAGATGACGCTCGGGGTCGAGACTGCAGTGATGGAGCACTTACTTCCCAGTTCCTCGGGTAGCATTTCAGTATCCTAACGACACCTCCTGTGCCAGAAACGATGTTGGACGCTTCTCCAACTCGCATCTCTAGTAAGACATACGTTTTCTCAAACGTGTTGACGAACTCCTCGGCCTGTCTGCCACTCGCAGTCACCGGCAAACAATATCAGGCAAGATGTTTTGGAATTGTCGATCCCCGTCTCAAATCCCGCGATTGGGAGCAAAGGAACTTCTAGAGTCAAGAAGAGCTAGTGACGTCTTGGGGATGTGCAATTGAGCTTCCCACAGTTTTGGCAGACTTGAGTTAGGCATGCGAGGTCACCTTCTCCACGGCCCGAATCCAAAATCCGACACCACTTGCCCTGATGAACGCCACTGTGGATTGACGATCAAGAGTGGCGCCCGCTCTTTCTCGGCAAGCGAACGCACCTGAAGCAACAGAACATGTCAAAGTCAGCGCCCGGGCATCATGCACGGCCTTCATGGCCGGTCGGTGTGGGTGGGTCACGATACTGTGGTGAATCCATCAATCCCTTCATGTAGAGCTTGATGGATGCCCCGCGGTGATGAGTTGGTTACCTTACCTGCTTCAATGTCTCTGCAATGGGGAAGATGATAGCGGCGACCGATTTGCTCGTGGGGTACATGAGACCCACGGGATCCTGCTCATTGTCGGCCTCACCGATGCGCCTTGAAACAATCTCTCCGTTTCCTGTCATCTCTTTGAACATACCAGTCACCACCTTGCAGCATGCTTGAAACTCTTCTCTTATACCGCAAGGATAGTCTCTGCATTGTCAGGAAGGCCGGAATTGTTTTACAATTTCGCCCTGTTCGCTAAAAATCGTCAAAACTGTCACCTGCTGCAAGCGTAAGAAGAGTGTTCTTGATGCATTAACTGGACAGAGTTTCTGGTTGTCCATTACTAGCCTGGGTTCAGTATCCAGATAGTTAAATTGCCGTTGATCCACCGGCAGAAGAAACTGCACCTGCTGCCGCAGCAGGCCATCAGCTATGGCCTTCTGAACTGCCCCCCTTGCCTACTGGCGCAACAAAAATCAAATAAATGTCCGAGTGAGTGTCTCATGGAGTCGTAGGAGACTTAAGAGCAACTTGCTATAGCGTCCAACCGAAAACAACATCGACCTCTGCATGGGCATCTCCAGATTCAAAACCATGACGAACGCTCTGAAGAAACTGATTTATAACCTGACTGATGGCTTCCTCAATGGTCTGTGGGTTCTTCATCTCGGTGGATGTAGACGCACCATCCGTCTTGCCCTCTGCCCACACTTGCAGACCCCTATGGTACGGATTGCTACCATCCCTTTTGGAAATCCATGGGCGGCTGATGCCGATGGAATGTCTGAGGCGAGCTCCAAAAGAGCGGGATACTGTTTGACTAGCACCAGCGAAAGAGAATGAGGCCTTGGTCAGTGCCAGTTGTTGCGCCACACATCCTCCGCATACGACCCCTGTTGCGGCAACGAGTGATTGGGAGGCCATCCTCACAAGTCGGGCTTCAGGTCTGCAGCAAGCACATCCAAAATGCGATTTGTCACAAACTCACATTCACATCCTCTGACAGAGACCAAAGGGCTGACTCTGTTTATCCACGCAAATATCATATTCCATGCTATCCATCCCCTTCGCACAGTCCACACTCTTCGGTGACCAGTGCACGGGACATACGAGCAGAAATTACAGAGAATGCAACCTGCGTAAGTACACATGGTCTGCAGTGAACACCCATTCTACGAACACTTTTGGACCACGGACATATGAAACTAAGAACATGTAGGATGTGCCAAGACCACTCGACTGCCTGGTTGTGACCATATGCTACTGTGCTCAAGTCCCTGACTTCGCCAGGGGTGAACAAAATGGGGATGTCTGTTAAGATGATGAGCTTGATGTAGTATCTAAGGACCCCATCGTATGGCCCGATAAGACGGAGAGAGTACGATAGGACGACGACTATCCTGTTCTCTGGGAGTGCTGAACACATGTTCCCCTGGACACATCCGTTCGATAGTTCCCAATTGAACAGTTCATGTTACCAGTCCGGCTTATGTTGCGCAGCTTGTCGACAGAGTGAGTCCTAGAGTCAGCAGGTCATGTGATCCATGGTGGGACTGAGAGGACTAGTAGACTATGCATGGCAGTCCAACATCTCCCCGACGCGGCTTGTGCAAAACTCCACGGAGAGGAGGAGCAAGCAGACAAACGAATCCGAAGATTTGCTTCGTTAAACCACAAGTGACAACAATCGAGCTGACATCCAACAAGCAGAATTGACCCGCGGCCCTCGCGACTCCGGCCGGATCCAGGCCTTCATGACAGTCCAGTCGGGTTCAACTCATCCCAGCTCAGCTAGTGGATCGCATCACCTTTGAGAGTCAGGAGGAAAACTGTCGATCAGGCAGCAACTATCAACATTCCAGGAACTGACATCTCCCTCTGCCAACCGACTCACCACGTGAATTGCCGATAGAGCTCCACGTCCTGACTGGTTTGGCAAGTCAGAGAGCCAGAGCTAAGAGGCAGCAGCAGTCACGGCCATAGCCAAGCAGGCACAGGCTTGCTCGCAGGGTCTGGGTCCTAACAGATCGACGCAGACACACAGACAGAGGAATGACTGGAGTACACACACTCATCTCATAAGTGTGCGTCCCTCGGTCTCTGCAGTGACGGGGCCGCATCCGCAGGAGGCAGGCCCCGGCCCATTCGAGCCTTTCGTGCACTTTTCTCTGAATTGTCAGATTCTGTGGATCTCGTCCAGATCGCGTCCCCTCGCGACGGTCGTGACGGTCGCGACGTCCTCTTTCGGTCCGACCGGAACTCGGAACAGCGGCGCGAAGTCTCGATTTGGGATGCGGATGATTGGTTATCCGATGACATCTCGCCTGATCCTGCCGTCCCGGTTCTGAGGTGCCGTCACTGTCGTGCCCTTGGTCTCCTCGACCGCCTCCGACATTCAGAACATATCCGGTCTCACTGGTGGACGACGGACATCACATTTTTCCTCCTTCAAGTGGAGAACCGACAGAATGCCATCTCCGTTGCAGGTTCGTTTTGTCTTGATGCATGAAGAAATGTAACACTTTAATTTGATGGCTAGTGACTGAGATGTGTGACTGGAAGCAAGTAAGTGTACGATGAGCTTTGCGCTTAATTAAAGCACGTACTCTAATTACTCACCGTGTCATCCACAGTTCAATCTCTTCATATTCTGGACAATTGACTTTGAACGTATCAAATTTTGTGTCAAAATCCTGTCAAAACATATCTTTCTCGAGTTAATTCTTTTAATATAACGATGTGTACTTCACATCCTTATATTAAAGTCATACCAGTGGAAGAGATAGCTCGTAATAGTTCAGTACCGTAGGGTGAATTTGACAAGACCCGCAAGAAAAGTGACCGGCAGGACAGCAGTCGACTACGGTTTGATGTTTCTAAGTGCCCTCTCATGGCGATTAGGTTGGCAGCACATAGCAAAGTTTGATTGTGGTAGAATCTCACGATTGATTCCAACACCTTTGTTGATGTATGTGAGGATTCTAAAGGTTCATCTAGTTCTGTAAAGTGCTTTGCTGTTAAGTCATCTATATCCAGGCCTCTTCAAATTAGTCATTTGACTCATTTAACTATAATTACGTAATTTTGGAATACCGCATATGTAGGTTAATGTTAGCAAAATTATCATCATATAATATCAACATTATTAATAATATTATTAATATTAATATCAGCAAGCAAAGTTACATCATATAATTGCTATACGTTACATGCATTCCTCAATTTCCATTATTTATTTTAATAAGATTAGTTGCACTTCGAGACTTTATATCATTGTGTTGATGTGAGATGCAATATTATTTATAGTTTCAATGTACATTCAGATAATTCATGTCGATTGATCTCAATGTCTTTCAAAAATCAACAATTTGTAATGATCAATAATATAGGTTTTATGAATCATAAGATATGAAAATATTCATGACATTGTCTGAAACACGTTGAATTTTAAACATGTTTTAGACATGTCAATTCTAAACGATAGATTGACAATCTTTGTCAACAAAGATTAAGTCAATATAGCTATTAAAATATGATAGAATTTGACTTTGTTGAAGTTGATATAAAGTCGTTATATCACCAAATTCACTTGATGTAAAGCACATAAGATTCATACAAGTCAACAAATATAAGTCGATATATGTTACAAGGCCATAAACATAATCAATCTTGTATGTAGTCTCGTCTAATAAGCATGCAATGAGTTTGTACTTATAACTTTCTCATAATGCGTCTAATATAATCTTTATTACATCAAAGATTGTAGTGTCGGTCTGGCTATCAAAAAACAAAATAATCATTATATGATAATTGTGAAGTTTTTCAATAACGTACTATCAAACATGGATGTTAATGTAAGATATGCTTTGACAACATGAATCATTTATAGCATTTGAAAATACTCTACAATTTGACATTAGATATTTAAAATGTGTTGAAATGCAATTGTACAAAATAACTCCATGTATTCTGCAATAGCATCTTCGTTATAATGTCTCAATTGATATTATTCCATGATATATTGTATATCAAGGTTAATCTTACCAAAAAAATTATTATCAACAAACAAAGCGAGTTGCAAGCTCATATTGTATTACATGTTTCAAATGTCTCAATTGATATTATTCCATGATATATTATATATCAAGATTTATCTTACAAAAAGAATGTCATCAACAAACAAAGCGAGTTGCAATCTCATATTGTATTACATGTTTCAAATAAGTCAAATACTTTTAAGTTGCATCATTAAAAAAATAATTCTACAATGTATTCAAAACAATATTGCACTCATGCTACACAATAAAATTTTCAATAATATTTTTTTGGAAGTAAAAAAAAAGATGTGGCATTTGAAATTGCATGTGAAAATCAGTTAACTTGGCCACCTTCACTAGTACTTCAAAGAACTTTCTTTTTTCATCATAAATTTTTTTTGATAAATTGTCCATTTTCTTTAATGTTGGGATTGTAAATAGCTTAGTTAAATTTAAAAAACAGACTATATACTTAAAGATCCAACATGTACGACCAAACACAACACAAAACCAAAATCAATCATCAAGTATCAATACTCTTAATCAATAATTGCACAACTTGATAATTTAGAAGTTCATGTTTGTGTTGAAAAGAGTGGGCGACAAACTTATGTTTTTTGCTTTTCTACGGGAACACATCTCCAAGATTAAAGATGAATTATGAGAAAAAAAACATGATGAAAATAAATTTTCATCCAGATTGAAATGACACAAAAGTACCACATGATATACATAAACCTAAAGACATCATATGTCAATAAAAAAATAATTTATATAAATTAGATTTATAAAAATTATTTTTAAAATTAAAATTATTTATTATTGCACAAAATTAAATTCTATTCATTTAAAAAATAAGAAGATAACTAATTTGATATTAATTTTTGTAGCCAAAGTTAATTAAGATTGAGCAAACGATTATGTTTTAGTTATGAAGAGTAAATGTGATGATGTACAATTATATTATAGACATTAAAATTATGATTAACATATCTATTTAGTGTAATTAAAAATATTCTCACAAATGTTACTAAAGATAACATTATTTTACATAACAATTGCATCAATCATGTTTAGATATGTGTAATGTAGTAACCATGAGTTTACTATATTGTTGTAACGCTAGAGTTTAAAGACAAGTTCCTTTGGAGATGAAACATGAATGATGAAAATGAGAGATTTTGAATAGTTGTACATTTCTTTATATAGATACTTCAAACACATTAACAAAGATAATGTATTTTACCCACCATGTAATCTACTCCTAAAGAGATTGATGACATGACGAATAGACTTAATGAGCACATAGATTGTTGATGTGTAGCTTTTGACTAACACACAAACTACCACATTCAATTTGTAGCTAACAAACACACTTATTGATGACTCGTTGCTTTCAAATAACATTTTCAACTTGTACATAGATTGCCAACATTGCATAATATATATTTCATTATCATATATTCAAATCAATCTTCAGTAACTTCTATTGTAGTTCCAAGTAATTAAAATGATTACAGTTTTTTGGAATAAATAATCTGAAAAATCACATCAAATGTTTTTTTTTAAATACAAAAATTTGATTTTTACTAAATTTAATAGATATTGAATTGTAAATATCTCAAATATTCAAGTTGTTTGGCAACAATTTTTTCTAAAATGTACAATAAAATAAACATTTTGAACTTAAATCTATTTTTTAAAATAATATCCATGATTATCATTCACTCTAAAATGCAATAAAAGTTATAATTGTTATCATGTCATTTTGATTAATTAGTAATATAATATGAATATTGAATATATGTCATATTAATATGGTATAAGCATGAACATTTATTATATAAAACAAAAAATATTACTTGGTGGTATTCATATCGAACGTCAAATACTCAATGGAACCATAGACAATTCATTTTATTTGATGGTATCCATTCGACAACACATTGTCATCCATGTTCCGATATGAATTCTTGTAATGTGCATGTTTTTCCAACATGTGTATTACTGATAGTTTCAATCGATAACATCTTGCAATTTTGCATGAATCCAAAGCATGAAATTTGTGAATTCTGCCATCTTGAGTTGACTCGTTGATCCAACACAAACTGATGTAGTGAAATAATTCATTGTTGAACTTAGAGTCGAGCGTATGAGTTGGATCAACATGCGCCAATCATCATTCCAACTAATCTTATGGAACCAACTGAAATTTATCGTTCAACTCATAATACAAAGACTTGCTTATGACGATGTATTGCAACCTGTGAATGAAAGTTACATCAAGTATAATCAATTGTATTGGATGTCATCAAATGAATTACGTTCTTGATGGATTACATCAAGTAAATTACTCTTAAAAATAAGATTGAACATTTTGTTTACAAATAGCAAAAAAAATATCATTATTTTGTTTTTTTTTAATATCAAATTTTTTCATTAAAGCAATAAATTAAACCCAAATCTTAAATGACAACATATTTTTACTTATTGAAGTATTAAAAAATAGAAACTTCAATCATAATTAACTATCATATTCACATGTCAAAATCTATCATTAATCTATTAATAATTTTATTATAATGAGATTTTTATTGAAAATTGATGTGCAGTATTGTGATATTAATAATTGTTCTTAACATGTTGATATTATAAGACACTCATGATAAAGAAAGTGGCTAATTATACCTCTATTGTACTATACTCTTTTGTGTAGAAGTATGTGATTGGTCATATGCACGTACGGTCTAAGACACAATTATAATTATCGTGTGTGAGTACTACTTCTAAAATAGCTACTCTTTGTGAGTTGTCTGAGATTTTTTTCTTTTCCTTATGACTTTTTATAGCACAACGTTCTCCGTTCTATCGCATGACTTTCATCGGTAATCAAGAGAATGTCTCAATCACTATATCATCACCAAAAAATTTCTGCGGAAACATCACCGACTTCAAAGTAGCATGCCTCAATCTGGAAAGATGATGTGGTATACTAGTGTTTTGTTAACATGTTTTAAGTTAACAAAAACCACAATTACCATCTGTCTCACTCTGATTTTGTTGTAGACATAGGTAAATTCCGTGATTAAAAGTAATGTGCACGATGAGATTTTCAAGTCTGGATGGTCATAGTTAAAGTTACTTCTTTTTTTATTTCACTCATGATACAATGCACCAAACAAAATTAGTGCTATCAATAATCACATCCACTAGTACACGCATGGACCAGACATCAACAGAGTGCCAAGTGCTATTGTGAAACTTAGCTTATCTAATTGATCACACTTAAGGAATAAAAATAGAGCAAAAATTTTTTAAATAGAAAGCAATGTTTAAAAGATTTTGTCTCAGCTTGTGTTCACCAAACTGTTTTCATGTGAATAAAACTCCGCCAACTCACGAAGAATTTGCTATTTTAAAAGTAGCATCCACCCACCCCGTGAAAAATATATCCCCTTTTGTCTCATCATCTAACCTATCACACAACTCTACATAAGAAAATATTGTCAAACTAGCTGCTCCATAATAAATTGTGAATAAAAGTAGTAAAAAATGTTGATTCAAAGATGAAACATAAGAATGGCACAATTTTATTAGAAAAAATTGGATTAAAATAAATAAAAAATATTTTAAAAATCAAAAGTATTATATATATTTTTGATCAAATTTATCATATGAAAATTAATACAAATTGAACTATAAAAATCACCTGTAAACATATAATTTATACTTTAAAATTATTAAATTAATTAAAATTAAAATTCTTACATAATTTAAAAATTATTTATAATTATAAGTTTATGAATATTTCAACAAATCTAAAAAAATGGAATTATTTTTTTCCAAACTTCATTATTATTACTGAAAATATGAGTATGTGAAACTTGAATACTTCATACTTTTAAATTATATTACTTACATAATGTATCACTTATAAAATAGAATAAATTTATGTTATTTAAAAAAATTGAATTAAATTAAAATAATATATATATATATATATATATGAATCATGCTACATAAGTTTAACAATTTATATACTCTTCTACTTTGATGTATAATTCTAAGGTAGAATTATAATTGATATAAAAATTACAAACAAATTTTCTTTCCAATTCCTTATACCAAAAAAATTTCAAAATTTGACAGTACTTTAACGAGGTTTCTGAAATTTCAAATTAATTTGTGTTTTTTTCTTTCTTTTATGAATAAATTTTTTGTATCTTAATTAAACAATGGTTTCAATGAAATTAGAAGTTTAATCAATCATTTTGGCACTAATTAAGCTTTTGAAAATTAATTTATTTAAATTGATACAAAAAATTGTTTTATATAAATTATTGACTTAATTTTTTTCATTCAAACTTAAATATTATAAGAAATTTTAATTTTAAATTATTTGTAAAAGTCAAAATTCTTATGAATATAATTTTCTTATTAATTTTGATAATTTCATTTTATAATTTGTGAAAAATAAACAAAATTCTTTAAATTAATGTTTCTTGATATGTAATTGATTTTTTATACAGTATTCTGTAATATTATGCACTCTATTAATGTCACGCTCAATGTTTATAGTTTTACACAGTCTTTGGAACATTAGATCTATACAATCATATCGATCATTGGAAATGAGATAATTTTAAGTTATAAGTTGTAACTTTTTAGTCAATTTTGATTAAATCTTTATTCTATGTGATCATATCAGTTTCATATGAATATGTATAATACGGTTACAAATATGCAACACTGCAAGTGAGTAAAATATATAATAATTATTTACTTTCATGCTGTCAACTCTTTATTCTGTCCATATGATGAAATCCTAGCATTGTACATATAATTGTTTTGATATAACCTGAAATACAAGTATATCCATGCATGAAATATAGAATGTGTGCAACAATTGTTTTTCCGATATCATTAGAAATATATATCAAAAAATCACAAGTTTTGTTTTTAATTCTTTGGTAGATAGCAATTACATGAAGTCAGAATAATATAAATGCATTCATTTTAAACTCATATTTATTAACTGTATATCATTTTTCATCTATGTCCAATAAAGTATCTATATAACTGTATATTAATAATAAAAAAGTAAGTATTCAAATATTTTACTACTTTGAAAAATCGATATATCCGTTAACATAAAACGTGATTTTTTTTGCAATTTTAAAGGAAAAGTATGTAAAATAAACTATTATTTGTGAATTAATCATATGTGTCTAATATCATATCAACTTGATTTCAGGGTTAAAACAGGAAGATATTAAATTTTAAAATTAAATTTCATGGTTATGAGTAGAAATTGTATTCTTACAAACCATCATTTTCGTAATGTATTGTTTGCTGTCTATTTTGCAACATGTTTGACTTTCATTTTATTTCTTTGTAATTTAGGAATATAAGAATATGTATTATATTTCATTGAAAGATTTGGTATGCTTACAGTCCTAAGCTCAGAATCATATTATGATATGAAAAGTACTTTTCTTTTGTTGTTTGCAAGGCAAGTGACCTTCATAGTTCATATATCTTAGATGTGGGGTTACATCGTGCTCTTTCATGCTGGCAACTCTTCATTCTGTTCATATAATGTTCAACGCAATGTTCCTTTGTGATACTATAGCATGATTTTCGTTTAGTTATTGTAGAGCTTGATGGTTGTTTTCTCAATGTACCCTTATGGTCAGGATTGTTATCACTTTCATTGTCTTGTTTCCCCATCTTGAATATAGGGTTCTTCTAGTTGTAGCCTGAATTGACAAGAGAATTTATCACATGGAAAAGATATTCAGTCAACAACCTTAGTACAACGTTGATGTTAGGGGAAAGGATTCTAGGTTAATGCTCATTGCGGCGGCAATCAATACACTTGCAAAAGAGACCAATGCGAAACATAAGCATTCGTATCAGTCAAAACATTCCGTCTTCGCAGTTAAATATCTGCTTGTGGCTCTAGTCCCTATCGAAAGTACAGTACTCTTCTGTTCGGGATCTTATTCAAACGAGAAGCCCTCTTGTTAAACTGGTTAGTGGGAACCCTATCGGTATGCAGACTGAAGGAGACGAGCGCCTGGATCGTCAAGTGACCCCGTGGTCCCGTCACCGCTCCTAACAAGTTGTGGCGGTTAACAAATGCTCCAGAAGTTCCCGGGGACCGGGTAATAGTGGTACTTTAACCGGCTTCTGGAACTCAAACCATCTCGGACGGGCGGGAAACTCCCAGGCCGCTTTGATTCGGACCGAAGCTCAGCGCAAATCCTTGGTATGAGTGGGATCGTCGAATACCAGAGCACCTATGTCTGGCATCTTTCACAACGTGGCGACATGGGATTCATCGAGAATCATGGACGTTGTCGTTCCGAAGACAAAGTAGCATTTAATGACGCTTTCTCTTTCCAGTTGCTTCGGAGGGAAGATTTCCGAGCCTGCCCCGTTGAGCCTAACAGAAGGTTCTAGCATGACGGGGCGGGCACTTCTGACTTCGCCCTCACGACATACAGTCTCTACACAAAAATATGGTATTTGATCGGTGATGACCAAAATGTATTCGGTGGCATGGAGTTAGCGTAATCATAATTAGTGCAACGGTTTAGCTGGACCCATGCAGAGAACGGTCTGCACGGCCTGCGGGCAAGACAGAACAATGTTCTCCTTCGTGGACTACTACGACGAGACTCTAAAAGTCCATATATAGACTTCTCTGGGAATTACCTCTGGCTTTTGAACCACGAGTTATTTTGGGATCAACGGACGTGGGAAGGAAAGGCAAATCGATGTAGATGTTGTCTTTTAAGTCCGAAAGCGGGAGTAAAAACATTCGATCTCCAGACATTTCAGTGACTTGCTGCTCAAGAAATTTAGGCTGCCTCTATATACTTCCGGGGTCGACACGTGTCCCGGAAGAGGAATGAGTGGAAATATGATGTAGTGAATGAAGAAAAAGCAGAAAATCATGGGAGAATGTCTGGAGAAGCCTTTTTGTCCGCTAGCAACCTGGCAAGTGGGCTGCGACCTCAACCTGGTTAGGTCAAACACGGACGGTTTTCCCGCACAGTTCATTAGGCCACCATCAATCAATAATCGACCAATAAGGACCCTCATTACGCTGTAGATCCAGGACGGCCGGGCCGAGAAATGCACGGAACGAGGAGGGACGGCGGCGACCCAATGGGCCTCATGCAAGGGCTACCGCGGTTAAGGAGATGATGTTGACGGAATAAAGGGATCACTGTAACCACGGTTTAAGTTGTAACGGGCCGAGCCGACTTCGTGCGTGAGGAATGTAACTACAGTTTAAGTTTAAAGCACAATCCCGCCATGGAGTTTACAAACGCCCGGCCCGGAAGAGGAGGAGCGCTGTGGGGAGAGTCGAAGGGAGGTTCGGAGCGGGACGACGCAGCAGCTGGCAGGTACGGGAGAGGCGCGGGGGCGAGCAGAGCAGTTCTGGCCTGCGCGTCCTGTCTTGGCGCCTGGATGCTGTTCTGCTGTTGGTGCTGGTGCTGAGGCCGCATCTGCTACTCCTCCTCTTGCTGCTGCTTTGCTGTGCGCCTGTGCTCTGTTTCTAAAGAGGAGGTGGTTTTTTTTTTCCCCTCTTCCTGTGGGGCGATCACATCAACATCACGGTAAGACAGGGGAAGAGCTTTGTTTCGTCATACGGGTCGGAGTCCGTTGATCTAATTTCAATATTCGTAAGAACAAAAGAACATTTTTTTAATCGAGGGGGAGAGGGAGAGGGAGCGGCTGAGTGAAGGATCGACTGCGTTCAACTGTGTTTGCGAAATTCATCTCCAATCCTGCTCTCGCCTGTAGCATGTTGTGAATATTGAGCGAGTGAGGTGTATTGGATTCTCATAAAGGATCCGTAATTTAGGTCGCGATCGGAGCCGAGTGTGATCGACCTTCCCGATTGTTCCTACGTCCTTCCTGGTTTTTCCTTCTTCTGGCATATGCACCGAGACTTTGGTGGTACGAATTGATCACGCACCTACTTTTTTTCTCTTCTTTAGAATTGTTTGTCGTCACCATTGTTCTTTTGCACTGCGTTCGTCTTCTGAGGGCTGAGCGTTCATCTTTCAAGGTCGGACTATCCATACGGTCTTCTTTCTCTTTCTTTTCCTCTCCGAGTGGGCAAAGAATCGGATCGCTTCCTCTGATCTCCATTTACATTCGGTGCATTGAATGGAGATCGATCGAAAAAGTTCCTCCTGATGATGGGCTCCTTGGTATCAGGCTTACGTCGATTCCAAACTTTGAAGCCGGAGTTGGAGTCTTGTACACTGGAAGGGAGCCAATTTATTTTACATTCGGTAGCGAGCAAGTTTACAAGGAGTTGCGAAACCTAAGTCGGGACTACTGTTGTTCTTCCGCTCATTTGGCAATCGCTGAACGTCTACTCATGTGCGGTCTGATTCTACAGTGGCAAAAGACGAGTTTTGTATAGGGTATGACATTCCCTCCCTTCTCAGCTAAGTGAAGCTAAATCGAACGAGTCCATTTACACTCCAGCTTATTTTGCTCAAGGATTCCCTCGTATTATACATTCCGGGATTTTGATTGTCTGGGAAATACAGTGACGTATACAAGCTTTGAAGTGCACATCCAAATGTCTCTTCGTCCAAGTCGACTGTCCAGAGATTTCCGTCGATGGGTGTTCTGATGAAAGGACCCATTGCTTGCGTACAGCCCATTTTTGGGACTGAGAGATCGGACCACACGCGGCAAGTAGGCCTTTGCGGACAACGGTGGATAGAGGAGAAGATAGCAGGTTCTGAGCACTAGGCTAGATGTGGGTGGTGGTCAAGTTTGTCAAAGTGGAGAACTTGATAGCGACCGATATAAAGCCGTCAAGAAGCCCTTCTGGCAAATCCTCAGCGCAGTTGAAGGTCCATGTGAGATCATGAACGGTTCTTCTCGTGTACTCGACTGTGGAGGTGAGTCTAGTGACAAGGATAACAGCCCTCCGTGGGATGACCAAATTTCACGAGTCTCTATACCTGACCCGATTGACGAGAGTACTCATGAAGACGCGTATGGTATTGTTCTTGGGAACACCATCGGAGACGATTCCTGGCCATCTGCCTCCGAAGTTGAGGAGCAGCCAGTGACTGGTTCTGGTGACCAACTAACCTCAGCCCAGCGACCAAGATTTGCAATCATAACTGATGGCAACGGCGATAGTCGAAACGGCGATCCTCAATATACTGCAAATATAGCCCCTGAAAAACCACATCTTTATCTTGATTCAGGAGCTCCTAGCAGGTGAGTGGTTAGGCACATCAAACATAGCAGAACTCATCATCCTAGGTCAGAAGTATTTGTAAGGTCCTGTTTCTACTGGTAAAAACAACTAAATTCTTTTGTCATGATGGTAGGTTTGAATCAATCTGAGCTGATACCCACATCATTAGACATCTCTTTGCCCACCGAGCTGTGCCTCGTAGATTGGTATGTTTATAATTGGCAACTGTCTAATATATGAACTACTGAAGTTGCGTACCGTCTAACAGTTCCTGAACGCGACCATCTCGTAACCGATTTCTCTATGTGTTTTGCAGTTCTCATGCAAGTATTATGCAGTCTGATGATGAGAATGTTACAGTGGGTCAGAAACATAGTTGTAAGGTGGCCATCAGGGACCTTGAAGCAGGACTTTATATTGACAACATATCTTACATGGATGAAGAAGAAAAACTTGATGTGGACATATGTAAAGATGAGAACAATCCAGATCATGTGGAAGCCACGCATGAGGTTGTCACTGCGGAGACCTGTTATTACCATGTTGCATCTTGTGATGTTAAGGCTGTGATTGACTCTAACCTTAGCAAAATATTTACTGTTCAGACTGATGACACTGAATTTCCGCAGGATAAAGAAGTTCTCTTGAACGCTGAGAACAAGCCCGGGGTCGATTTACTTGAGAAGGAAGCTGAAGTTCATGGGCTTCGGAAGCGACGAGTGGCGAAGGTGGACACAGTAAGATCAGTTGTCACCGGTGATTCCGCATTCGGAAGAATGCCAGAAGAGGAGCGCCGAGGTGCGGCAATCGCGAATCGTATGAAAGACGTACCTTTTGAAAGTGGCCCAGAGACGAAACAGAAGCCCTTAGACAAGAAAACAGGGAAGCAGGCTAAGGGCTCAGTGAAACCAGCTGGAAGGCGTGGTAGTGATGGTCCACCTCTCGAGGATTTCAGAGTGAAGGAAGATGCAGAAACAAATAGGAAGGTGCACGAATCTCTTGATAATTTTATTAGACAGACAATCCGATGTGAGCCATACATGACCTTCTCAGGGAGACCGGGGGATAAGCCTTTACAGCGTCTCAGGTCTGATGTATTTGAGAATCATGTTGGAGGGAAGTTTGGACGGGGATTTAAAGTTGAGGGTGGCTCAGACGCCAGGGATATTATTGCTGAAGATAATATTAGCACCGATGGTCTCACAAGTGATGTAGATGGCCTAAAAGAAACGCCTCTCAGCGGATCCAAGGGAATTGGTGGTCTCGGTAGGGGACCTCAACATTCCCTGAAAGTCCCGCCAGGAGTTGTTGCCTTCACCCAGGCGGCTGCGAAAGGCACTGGTAAGTCCCTTGTCATTTGTTTCATATTTTATCCTTCCCCACTGTAAAAATATGATTGAAGAACCATTGTATAAAAGATAGCTAATGGATAAATTCACCTTCTTCCCGTCATAGTAATGATATGCGATTCATCTCAACATGTATTGAAAGATGTGTACATGGCGGTGTATTTTGTATAGATCTTCCCGGATGGCCGTTATCATCTCCCTCTAAAATGACTTTGACGAAATGTGATAAATGTTCTCGAGAGTTTTGCTCGAGTCTCAATTATCGAAGACACGTGAGAGTGCACAGGAAAACTCTCACCGAGAAGGTACATAACTCTCTAAGTTTTACTCTGAACTGACATCACGTAAGCTTCTTTCGAGAAAAGTAATTGCAGCCTTTTGTTCCTTCACCTAGACTTCGCGCAGAAAAAATATATGCATTGAGTTTCAGGTTGACCTATTCTATGGTCGGATTTAGAAGCTTACTGAACTTGAGTTCCTTGTATGCTAGAAGGACCTAAGCAAAGAGAGGTCAAAAGTTGCAGAATTTTGGGACAAGGTATGTTTTCCTCAAATTTGAAGATCATGGTCCATGCTGAGTTAATTTGTTTCATTATATACGAAGTGGTAAGCTTAATCATGAGATTGCGGGATACCTGTTGAATAGCAGAATGCTTGTTGGCACCTCGGGGCTGTTTCACGTAGTTCTTATTGAAAACGTTTACTTACTCGAATCACAATGTTGTGCAGTTAACACCAGAGCAGGCCAGTGTTATTGTAAACTATGAGAATATGGAAATAGAGGTACTTGCCTGACCAATATATTCATGGTTGCCTGAGTTTTGTTGACTGTGACTAGCTATGTGCTCATTGTAAGGTTTTAACGTTACGTTTTGCAAAGTATTATTGAACTTTTTACTGTATGAAGGATCAAACCAGTTTTTTTTTTTTCATTTTGCATTACTATATTTCATATTTCATTTCCGCACAAAAGATGCTTTTTAGTTCTTTGTAAACATAATAAGTAAGTTGGACTTTGTGAGCAGGATTTATCAGGAAATTCGTTACTTAAAGCCCTGGCGGGTTTTATACAACAACCTGGCATGCCTTCGATGCCATCAGGACTCATGAAGGCAGGGTCAGCACTTCTTGTAAGTCCTAGAAACTTGCAGGAGCTGTCAGTCTATATAGCATCTGGAACAAGCAGTGTAGTTGTCTAGCTCCAAAATCTTTATTTATTTCTCAGTTCCAGGATGTGGCTTGT
Organism: Marchantia polymorpha subsp. ruderalis; assembly: GCA_037833965.1. Taxonomy (NCBI): domain Eukaryota; kingdom Viridiplantae; phylum Streptophyta; class Marchantiopsida; order Marchantiales; family Marchantiaceae; genus Marchantia; species Marchantia polymorpha. The sequence goes on from AP031357.1 coordinate 15,511,038, forward strand.
TTCTAACCTGCTTTTGCTAAATCTTATGCGTGAATATTGTAAGAGGTGTACGCGGATACATCATCTCGAGCTTTTCTTAACCACGAAGTTCGTCTCTCAGGATATAGTACAAAACAAGCCATCAGTGTACCCTCTCCCCTCCGAACGACTTCTCAGCATTTTAGATGATGCCAGCGAGAAGACGTTTCTTACTGGAGGAGCGTCTGGTACCTACCCTCGCGTTGTATTTAATGGCGATGCTGGGAAAGTTGGATTAGAGGAGAAAAATCTTGTCGCTTCCATGGGCTTTCATGTCGAATTGAGACTGGTATTTGACTCTCCTCGAAAACAATGCGTTCTCCACTGTCTTGAGTTCAGAGCTTAGATTCATTGCTTGGGTGAACTTAACTAATTGACAGTCTAGCTGTTTCTTCATACTGAAATCTCTTCAATACAAATATGAAAATCGTGGACAAAAAACGAGGAGATTTGCATTAGGTTTTAGTTTCGTGACTAGCTTTCAGTTTGAATTTTCGATGGACTTTATTACTCATCTATGTATAAACAGGTTAAAGCGTGGATGGCCGATAAGGAAGCTGAAGCTTTGCGAAACCAACAAGCGCTATTTAAGGAGGAGGAGGCTGCACAACAAAAGTATTCCACCTTCACCTTTGCTGTCTTTGTTCCTAATGCTGGCGTTCTGTCGTCAATGCTACGAATTTTTTGTGACATATTTCTTTGTCTTCTTTAGACGGGCAAAACTCCTTGAAAAAAGGCGAATGAAGAAGATCCGGCAAAAGGAGCGCAAAGTCACGGCTTCACAACTGGTTCAGGAGTTGGAGAACGAATCCTTGGACGATGAGGGTAACATTCCTGGAGTGGAGGAGGATGATTCCCCAACAGCTACAGGGTCCAGTGTTTCGTCTCTTGTTTCCGCCCATGATCTAGCAATGCCAGGAACCTCTGACCTAGATATGAATGAGGATATAGGACAGGTAGAAGGAAGAGATGAACAACCCGGCCTAGCGGGGGAACCAGTTATAGAAAGGAACAAAGTCAGAGAGGAGGATACTGTGCAACTCCCTAAAGACATATCTTCACCCGGTGGAATAGGGAAATCTATGTTTTACAATCCAGAGGATTCTTCAGATTCTTTCGTTTCGGTTAGTAGGAAGGGTGATTACCACTCTTTTGACCACACTGTAAAGGACAAAGAAATCCTCTCTAGAAATTTAGAAGAGGCAGTTCAGGATATTGATAGAGACTCCAGAATGGCTCAACAAGTAACATACAATCGTAGTGGGAGGCCAGCCGATGTGCAGACAGGTCTGCACAGTCGCAAGGGTGATCAAGAGAGAATAACCTCAGACTTTAGAAGGCGTGAGTCTGACAGATCTGTTGTAGAGAGGAAACCTTTGAGGATTAGCAGGGACAGGACAAGAATTGAGTATCCGGAGGTATTCCAAAAGCCTGGAAGAGACACTAAAGGTTATGACACAAGATATGTGGACGGTCCTTCGCAATCCACATTCAAACCTGTCAGGAAAGCGAATTCTTTCGCTTTAAAGAGTGACTCTGGGACTTCTGATTTGGCTGTTCTTTCAAGAACCCAGCAGTATCGAAGTAAGCCTCCAGGTATGCATCGTACGACGCATACGCCGATTGCAGGTAATGGTCAAGTTGTTTGGACCAGAAAGGTTTCCCAACCAGCCGTTGTGGAATTATGCAAGGACAGAAAGGAGGAGGTTATCCAAGATGATAAGTTGGCCAACAATTCTCTCACTTGTCACGAATGGGAGCTACAAATAGAGTTGACAGACGCTGTAGAGCTGGCCTCGGAATCTACAGGTGCTCCAGAGGTTGTGAAACCGGATAGGGAAGATACAGAGACGAAGGAAGCCACAACTACTTCAGCTATATTGGACGTGAAGCCTGGAAATGTGAGTACAGGAATACACCATCTGAAGGTGGTCCTAAGCATGTCATGGTTTCTATTTTACAGTTTTAGCACATCTGACCGTCAGCATGTCATCAGAATGCCTTTCACTGTACGGAACCCCTCTTGAAACCGAAACTTTTGTCAAATAAAACACGATTTACGCCACATATGCTTCCCTAGCACAAGAGCTTATGTTTGTCTTCGTTTCCAAGTGTTTGCAGGAATTGAAGGCAGGGGGATTGGCTGAGGATACCACCTTCGTCTTTGGGCAGAAGGAACTCGATAACGATGATGACACAATGTATAGCGGTGCACTTTTGGTTGGATCTCTCAGTGTGCCCATCGGTAAATTTGCCACAGAAAAATTTGGCCAGTCCAGGAACTATCGAGCTTTCCGTTCTGCCTCAGATCTTTTGCCTGATTTAGCATTGAGTCCAGCTCCTGATGGGGAAGGAAATGATCTGGGAGTGAGACCTCAGCCTTCAGTTCAGCCAGATGATGCGTCGTTGTGTATCCCTCGTTTGAAGCTTACTGTACCCGAAAGCTCCGATGGGCCCAGCGAAAATGTTGGAAGCGATTTGCCAGTTCCTGTCGTTAGGCCCAACCTAGGTTTTGATCAAGGCTTAAAGCTGAAGCCCCAGTCACCTACGTCTATTCCAGACAGAGCAGAAAGTGGACGTCCTCTTGCTTTGCCTCCTGGACAGGATCGACTTGCAGTGAAACCAGGCTCTTGGCAGACTTCTGCCGGTCGCTATGTTACTGCAAAAGTGTGGCGTGCTGTGGGTCTGGTCGGCGAAAGGCAAGATGCTGTTCCTGGAGTGGCGAGTGCAGGAGATGGCGAGGCAAGAATTCTCCAGGAAGAAACGGATACTTTAGATGGAAATGGAGCTGATGGGTTGCTGGTCAAGAAAGATGCAGAGATGCAAAGCCGTGATGATGACGCCTCTGTTGTTTTGGACTCCAATTCTGTGGAGTACAGTGGTGACCAGGCTTTTCACACTAGTACGCAGATTACATCCAGGCCTGTGGATTCTGAGGCAGATGTTCCCTCGAACGGAGCTACACAGAGCTCATTTGTTCCAGTGACTGAAGATGGTGCAGATACTGCAGCCCTGGTTTCGGATCTCTGTTCTTTATCTGTTTTCTTGGAAGTCGCGGAAAGGTTTTTGAGTGAAAGTAAGTATCTCGTTTCCAAAGAATGGATCTGTCAGTTTCGCTGCATGATTCGCAGTGTCACAAATGACGCAAATTTCTTTAATATCAACCATGTTCTTCTGCTAAACATGAATGAGAAAATCCTTTCGTTGAGATGGACGCTGTTCCCGGATTATCTTGTCTATTAACTGTACATTAATCTCGGGATTCAACTTCAAAATAGAAATATAAAATTCGTATACACACCCGTCGTGTTCTCAACTTAAGCCCATTTGAATGTGTTGTAACTCGCATTCTGGGTCTGGTTTTGTCGAATTCTTGAGCGGAATTTTGCATCTGTTTTGCAGGATGGAGAGTAGCAATTGCTCAAGCATCTCCGGATGAATATGTGGACTATTCGGCGGAAGGAATATCAAAAGTAGCTGAAGTCTGCAATATGACGGAAATGTTATCACAACAGCTGTCTGGTAAGGGCATGAGGCACCATTCAGGTGCAGACCCTTTGCCTTGTTCATCTTCCTCTGTTGTGACTCAGTCGTTGGGGAAGACTGCCCATGATGGGGGCGTGTTTTTGTCCAGGATCTTCAACGACTCTGATCAAACTGGTATGGAAGATGTAAGTCATCAAACGACACATGATGATCAACGGCTGGATGGAGCAGGTTCCCAGGAGTGCCGTATGCCTCAAGTGCTTTCATCAGAGGAGGATTCCGGAATGAGGGATTCACTGTCCTCTCCTATTGATTGTGAGCAGTTTATCAGTGGGACTGAGAACTTTAGAAGTTACATTGGGTCTGCGGCTCAGGTGGGAAGGGTACATGGATCCGAGAGACATTCTGAATCAAGAGGAGGTGGAGGGGGGAGTTTAGGTTATTCGCATGCAAGGCACTCAAGTAGTAGGCAAGAAAGATGGTATCGAAATCCCCGGGACAGGTTTCCAGAACAAAGATACATGCCTCGCAGGCGGGCTCCAGTGGAGAAGAATTGCTGAGATGACGGATTCTGATGAAGTTATGTTTGACAAATTTGGGCTTTGTGGACATGTTGTGTAGTTTCTCCTCCCCTGTTTGCCATGATTCTTTGGATGGGCATTGCCATTGCAATGACCCGTTGTGTCAATAGAGTATTCATCATGACAGGTGTGCATTGATGCAGCAGGTGCATCCATTTGTAGGTTATGTGAGTCCCTAAATCAACACGTCGGAGTGTAGTCCTCAGCTCATATTGCTAGATGTATCCACTCTAGTATTTCCTGCGAGGACTGTGTAGCAAGCAGGTTTTCGGCTTTTGCTGTAGGAGGCCTGTGCCCACAGTCCTATGTGAAGAAGATAGTGGCCACGGGTTCCCTCCGCAGATAGCAGAATGAATCTCTTTCCTTTAGGGGTTCTCTGTATTAGTCACTGGCGGCATGTACATATTTTAGAAGGAAGAGTAAGAAAACTAGTCAATTTTTGTGCCTTTTGCTGTGCCGTGGGTTGATCCCATCGTTTGCAAGGATGACGTTGCAAACGTGGATGTCTAGCAAGATCAGTCACCTATTGTTCTCCATGCTCATGCTTCTCTTTGCTCAAGATTTATGTGTAGTGCCTGGCCATGGTTTTTTTTGAACTCCTGTTCTTATGATTGCGTATTCAACAAAGGCATGGCTTAATGTTTCCTGGTTCTGTATTCCTTGGTTATTGTGCAGTTCTCTGACTTTGAATACGGATGTGGCTTTTCGTACTCCATCCCTTCTCACATGCAGTGTACTAGATTATTAGGGCCTGTGTGGCAGCATCGGCACTAAATTATTGCTGGACTTTGGATGAACGATGACCTGAATTCATTGTCGTACGGTCATGCTATTGTCCATTTTCTTTAAATGTCTGGACATCTCAAGGACTAAGATGTACAATTACTCCGGTTTTACCGTTTTGTGCAGTCAATTCACATAGAAAATTTGATTGACTTTCAACAAGACCATGTTAAGGCCACACAATTTGATATTATCATTTGACGTCATTTTGTACTTGTGTTGGGATTAAACGAATCTATACGTTTGCGAAAACTTTGCATTTTGTCTTCTCTGGGGAAAACCACGTTTCATGCTTTTGTTTATAGATGACGATGGCGTTCTAATATCATGGAATGAGTCTAATGTTTTTCCGATATTAGGTCATATGGTCGTTGGAGAAAAGGACGAAACGTCATGGAAAAAATTTCAAATACTCGTTATAGTTACCAAGTTTTATAGATACATAGACTCAGTCAAAATTTGAAATATGCGAAAAGGCAGTACTAAAGCTTATCAGGATAAATCAGGGTCGGAAACGGAATATTGTTCTGGAATGCTCATGGTTGCATGCATCTAGTATGAAGTGGATTAAACCAAAAATAAATATTATGCGCAAGTCCAAGTGCCATTTCTTCAGGAACGAGGATGTTACAAAGGTCTGAAAACCCCAAACTGTGATTTCTAGCTGAAAATGGGAATGATGCAAGAAAAGCAAGAATAAATTACTAAACAGACACGTCACGAATATATATAATTTCGGTGAACGAATATGTTACAGAAAAAGTTTGAATCTATTACGAAATGTCTATCCCCGGCCGTGGATGAGGCCAATAACATTATATCCTTTTATTTGTACCTAATAAAAGGATATTTGTACCAATGCAGTGATACTATATACTGCATGCATTCTCTTGTTCATGGAATGTAACTCTGTTTTTTATGACTTTATTTTGCTTACCCCAAATTGATTTTATTGTGCTCTATCACATTCTTACATCAAAACTTGAAATGCTTATATCTCCTCACATTATGTGTACACACTTATATTGATCCATACTTATTTACAATTATTGACAATGATAATATTAGAATGACTGAATATTTACGTATAATTCTATATTCAATTTTAAGAAACATATATTAGTTAACTTAAAAATATAATCAACTGAAAAAATCAGTGACAAGTAATGATAAATGATCTTTCCATTTAATTATAATTTTCATCTTATATTAGTGCAACATATGACTCTATACATGTGATGATATCATATGCTTGCTTCACAAAATCTGTTGATAACATAATTTGTTGTACTTCTCAAAATCTCTTTCATATAGATTATATATATCTATGCATAATCAAAACCTACAAGAACTATATTAAAGTTGAACCTTACATCTTTTCATATTAGTCTTTTAAACATCATTAATTTAAGCAATTTTTCAACATATTGTTTGTCTCATAATTTAACAGTTAATATTCATTTTTGATAAATTTATATTGTCATAGGACAAAATTGTATACTACTTTTGCTTTTAGCTCTATCAATCTAATGTAATAGCTTGCTGATGATGATATTGATCACAATATCACTGTAGATAATATTTAGTAATATCATGCATTGTTCATGATTTCATTAATCATTACTTGTAGTATATTCAAAAAATGATTACAATTTAATATCTACAAATTTATGTTAATAGAACAAAAAATGTAATATGTGTGACTTTAACAATAAGTTGTAAATGAATTATGAAAATGTTGGTAATGATATACTATTTGCTTCATTACCAAGTAAATAAATTGCACCTTACATTTTTCATCAATCCAAGGTGATGCTTTGTTAAAATGATTAAGATATCAAATCATAAAATATGAACAATATGCTTTTCAACACTTTGCCAATCTACCATAATTTGCATTCCACTCATTTATTTTTATTGTATTACAAGTCACAACAATTGCACATGGTTGTGAAACACATTTATTTTGTACAACATTCTCATCAGTAATAAGTAAAATCAATAAAATCTAATGTATACTATGATACATATGTATTGATGATAATTTTCTGAACTTGATCCAATCAACATGTGATATTAACATCACGGAGAACTTGATATGTTAATATTTGACTGAGTATTATATCTATAGCAACATTCTTTTCACATTTCAAATCCTTGTGACTCATGCATCAATTTGTTAATTATATCATGCCACTTATCAGACTATCAAGCAATCGATACTTGCAATAATACAATACATCATCCGATTTAATGTTTTGATTGACTTTTGATAACACATCCAAATACTAAGAAGCCATACATGATACTGCCATGCAAAATGTTGAAGTTTATTAGCGCGCACAAACAAAAACAAGATTTAATAATCACACGTAGTTCGTCAAAATGGTGACATAATAAACTCAACATTGATTTAATGTCATACATCTTATTATAATCCAAATCAGTATTTAGTTCTAAAAAATATCAAATTATTTGCATTTAACATATTCTAGTATATACACAACATATGTGATCATAATTTATGGTGTGTATGTACGTTGAACAACATTTATGTCACACCTGTTTTTTAAAATGTTCGTATTCATCTTATTATTGGTTTGCAGTTTATAGTTTAATAATTGAAGAAGATAAAAGTAGTATTATTTTTTCATTGCAAATATGTCAAATTCAGACAATAAATCTTCATTTATTATACGCATTTCAAATAAATTTTTGATTGATGATTAGAAATTTTTTTTTAAAAAAATTTATATAAATTTTCAAAAAATTTGAAATTAAACACTGACCTATTTACAAGATTATTTTCTTGCATTGGAATAATTGATGCTAAAATCATTCTAATAAGCATATGAAAAATAATGCAATACAGTCATGATAGTCTTATCACATATTTGAATAATCATTGAAATGTAAATCTAAATCAAAGAAAAATATTGCATTATTTATTTATTTTATTAATAGTTAAATATCAATATTCATTCAATAATAGCTTGAAAATTAATCTTCATTACAGACATTTTGTTACCATTGGAATGCACTGTAACTCGTGGTATATATGTAATAAATAGAGTTATTAAAATTTGCAAATCATTTATGTAATATATATATATATATATATATATTATAAATATATATAATAAAATTCATAATAAAAAAAATCATTTAGATTTCAAATATTTTACACCTTGTAAATATTTTTTGTATTATTTTAAAATGTGGATAATATCTTAATGGAAGTCAATGAATTTTTGGAGATCAAATGAAGTACGAAATTTTAAACTCGTAAATGAACATGATGAAATTCAACACATGAAACATATTTTATGTAACATCTTATACATGTAAGCATTTCGAAGATATCTTTGATGCAGGTATTACCAAGAGATACAACATCACATTGAAAGAGAAAACGTAGATAAATCATAATGATTCAAATCATGTCGGATGATTGGTGAAGGTTCTTGGCGTAAAGATGATGGAACAATGAGGGTTTTGCTAAATCTTGGAGTTGTTCCTGCTGTTTTCAAACGTAGGAGGTCTAGAATTATCGATATTCTGCTTCCTGGAGCTGAAAGATTGAGCTCAAATTCCGGTTGTTGTCTGAGTACAGTGAAGGGAGTAGCACTAGGAAGGGAAGGGCTTAGGGTTAGGGTTTAAGGAAGATTTATACGCTATCTCTGTGTGTGACAGGTTTGAATTCGATAGAATTAATTGCATGTCAATTTTGTAATGCATGCACGAGAGAACGGATGGGAAGTGGATTGGGAACGATGAAGTTGACTGACGAATGACAAGACTGTAGAGTGGGCGAGCATTGAATTTCGCGGAGAGAATGGCATTGAGAAGGAAAGGATTCCAGGCAGTGGCAAAATTTGCCGTGTCTAGGAATGAGATCATCGGGCAAAATCTCTGCAGATATGGACAGCTGCGCGTGCTCGGTTCTAACCTTCTCAATTCATCATCTCCTGCGCAGGTACTTTCTTTCTCTGAATTGCGTGTATTTCTCCAGATTTGCATTCCTTGATCCAGATTGAGTTTCTTTTGGGTACAAAGGAGTTTTCGAATGCTTTTGCGATCTATAGTTTATGACGATCAAGAGTTCCGTAATGTTTGGGGAAAATTTTGACCATACCAAACACATCAGGAATGCAAGCCCGACGAATTTGTGATTGACATATCCGGATTTTGCTTTATCGTGCTCTGCAGAGGCAGAGCCTGTTGAGCCGATATGGTAGCAGACGTGCTGCTTCGACTGTCGGGCAGGCAGTGCAAGTACCAGCACCATGGCGCGAATTTCCAGGTTTCTTTTTATGTTAGCTCAAGAATTGGATATGTTTTAGCCACTGATTTTCCACGGAGCTCAAGACGGATGGAATTGATAATTGTTTTGCAAAATTGTTTTCGAATACTTAGAACCCATGTTCCCAGACAAGGCTGAAACTCTTTAATCGTGTGTACCCGGTATAGATTGCTTAGTTCTAGAGTGAATTTCGGGAAATTTGATTGAGAATTGTTCAAATTATCAGTCAAATTGATAATTTGAACAATAAATCCTTCTCTTAATTCTGAATGAAAGAGAATGAATCTGTGCAGCCAGTGGTCAGGTTTTTTTGGAGGAAACCCAGATCGGTCCCAAAACAATCACTTTCGAGACAGGGAAGCTTGCCAGGTTTGCTGCAGGGGCAGCAGTAGTGAGTATCAAAGATACGAAAGTTCTCGCAACTGTCGTTTCCGATTATGTGCGAAAGGAAGGCATGGATTTTTTACCACTTCAGGTTCGTACTACAGTTGGCGGTTAGTCTGTATTATTCACAGGTTTTATCAGCATGGGAAGAAAATATAAATTGAACGAGGAGCAGGAAATCTGAAGTTGTGCCTCAACTGCTGAGGAAAAAAATTGACCACCATCTAATGCGCAGGTGGAATACAGAGAGAAACAGTATGCGCAGGGCAAAATCCCCAATACTTTTATGCGAAGAGAGGGTGGGCCAAACGAACGCGAGCTCCTTTGTGGGCGTGTGATTGACAGATCGATCCGTCCTCTCTTTCCAAAGGGTTTCTTTTTCGAAACTCAGGTTTTTGTCCCAAGACCGGCGCATGTTTCCTCGAAATTCTCATCGTGTTTTTAACTAATATATTAGTTTTAGAAAGTGCTGTACTTGATTATATGTGCAATTTTTAGCAGGATTCTTATCAAGTTGTGTATTTTGTGGGGCTGGTCGATGGGCTGCCGGGTGGGCTGGGGCAGATTATAGCAAATGTGCTGTGCTCTGATGGTGATCAAGACCCAGATGTCCTTTCTGTGAATGCAGCATCTGCCGCCTTGACTATTTCAAACATACCCTGGAATGGACCAATTGGTGCAGTTCGTGTAGGTCGTGTGAATGGAAAGTTCATCGTCAATCCAAATATGAACGAGGTAGAACTACGCATTCGTAACTCCTGAACACGTTGTCATGCCTTTTTTCCATTCCTTTCCTCCTTACCCTCATGTCTTCGCTCCCTAATATTTTCAGGTCAGAAACAGTGATTTGAACATGATATACGCTTGCACGGCAACGAACGCTTTGATGATAGAGACACAAGCTGGGGAGATTTCCAACAAGGATTACGCTGCTGCGCTACATCTTGCTCATTCCGAGGTGAGTTACATTGTTAATTGAGACAGGCCTTTGATCTAACTGAAACCGAGATGCATTCGGTGTTTTAGCGCCTATTACACGATTCATGGACCGAGTAATAGGTGCTCGAAAGAGGGAACGTGACTTCAATAGAGCTTCCAAATTTGAAGAAGCTCCAAAGAAAGGAAGGTTAGAGACCCGTGTGATGGGCCACTATCTCGTACGGTTCGGAGAACAATTGAGTAGCCCAGATATTCACCGCTTAACGTTATTGATTTCAGGCCGTCAAGCTCATCGAACCACAATTGCGATTGGCAGCTAAAGTGAAAAACGAGAAGAGGGCGGTTCATCTTCTGACCGTTCCTGATTCTGTTCTGGAGAAGATACGAGGCATTTCGACAGAGCCAATTCGGTCTGTGATGGAGAATCCATTGTTTGGCAAGGCTAGTCTCTACGGCGATTTCCTCATTCAATGCACTTCCTTTACAAGATATTCCTTTTTTACTAATGGCGGAAGGGTTATTGTCTGGGCTCAGCGCGTCTTGTGGCTGTATCCAGTTAGTGCATTGTTTGAGTCAAGAGTTCTTTCTCTTTGTTTCTTTGGCGACCTCGTACTAAGAGGATCCTTTTCGTTGTCAGCTTGGAACTAAACTGTTGCGTTTATGCAGTTTGAACGAGGGAAGGCTCTTACCACGGTTCAAGATAGTGTAGGGGAGATTTTGAAGGCTGGAGGAGATGAAGATAGTGTGCAAGTACTCGGGAAGGCATTTGACATGGTCAAGAAAGATGTAAGTCTGGGTCCTATAGTTATTGCTAACTTGTTTTCCACTCTGGAGGTCTTTCATTGCATCATCACTTCCTACTGATTTTTTTTTTCATTTCTTTAAGTAAGTCTGATACAGTGGATGATTCTTTTTAGCACCGTCATTTAGGCAAATACGAACTAGTACGCATTTTTACTGTCATAGATCGAATTCATCTGAAGAGCTTTTTCGCATTGCAGGTTGTTCGTGGCAACGTATTAGCCAAAGGTCAGAGAGTGGACGGGAGATCACTCACTGAGGTCAGGGAGCTGTACTGCGAGGCTGGCCTCCACTCTGCTTTGCATGGGTCATCTCTTTTTTCTCGTGGCAATACGCAGGTAAGATGTCTAAACATTTTTCCTGTTCTGCCTGCAAGATTTATGATAAGTTGTCCAAAACTCTTGCTAAGAAGCTTGTAACACAGGTCCTGTGCACTGTCACCATGGGAGCCCCAGATGACGCGCAACGTTTGGACTCCATTGTTGGACCTGATTCCAAGCGTTTCATGGTTCACTACAGTTTTCCTCCCTTCTCCGTAAACGAAGTCGGACGTCTTGGTGGTCTTAATCGGCGTGAAGTTGGACACGGTAAAGACGTCTAAGTCTGAGTTACATTCCTTTGTGGACTTGGAAAGGACTGGCCATAATGATGGATGTGTGGAATGGAATCACCGAGGGTTACCAGCGAATGTGTTGAATATTTGAATGGCGGCTTGCATGTGCAGGAACTCTTGCTGAGAAGGCATTGTTGTCAAGTCTCCCATCCGAAGAGGAGTTTCCATACAGCATCCGAGTTACTTCCGAAGTTCTTGCATCGGATGGATCTTCCTCTATGGCTACTGTGTGTGGAGGTCCGTCGATTCATTTGAGTTCATTCCAGGGCAATCGATGAATTTGTGTCATTCCAAGGCAGTTTATGACTTTACATGTCCAGTGGCCATCCTTGTTTGCAACGATCAAGGGTCTCAGTTCGTGCTCTACTTTCAAATTGAGTTTAATTCCCGCTTGTGATGTACATTGCAGGAAGTTTGGCATTGATGGACGCCGGGGTACCTCTCCGTGAGCACGTGGCAGGTGTGTCTGTTGGTCTTGTTACTATAACTGATAAAACAACAGGAGAAGTGAAGGATTACAAGCTTCTTACAGACATTCTGGTAGGAATGTATTCCTCCTTTGAGGACTTGCCTCTTCTCTACAAATGAATATTTCAAACTCATTTTGCGATTCATTGGCACATTCCAGTTTCGAAGTGCTGCTAACTGAGAAAGTATGGATGACTTTAGGGTTTGGAGGACCATCTGGGAGACATGGACTTTAAGATAGCCGGAACAAGACACGGTATAACTGCTGTACAGCTGGACATGAAGCTCCCTGGAATTCCTCTTCCCATACTGATTGAGGCTTTGGAGCCTGCACTAGTAGGTCGAAGTCACATCATTGATACCATGGAGAAAGTGATAGTAAAACCCCGAGAAGATCTTAGAGAGAACACTCCACGAAGAGGTGAATTGGTTGATTTTTTTTTATCTCGCTGATATCGGAAGTGGTTAAAGCCTTTGTGTACTGTAGATGTGGATGTGCTAAGGTCTTGTAAGTACTTTCATCTGTTCAATTTCCCTTTTTCATGTTGATCATGTATTCAAGCTTCAGGTGACGTCCAAAGAAACACACCAAATTGAAACCGTCACTTCATGAACGTTTCCAGGTCAAATGACGATCTTACGTGAAAGTATTGGTCGACTTATTGGACCACAGGGCACAACAATAAGGAATATTCAACGCATGACCGGTGAGTTCCCTCTACTCCATGTGTGCACGGAGGATGATCATCTGTTGCTTATTCGCCAGGCCAATTTTCATGGCTTTCTTGGGCTTTCATGTCATCCTCCTAGTCGCCAATCCTCAATGTTAAACTTTATTGTTCTAGATGAAGATGATCGGCTGACTGAAGTTTGATCTGATAAACAGGAGCCAAGCTTAACGTCTCGGACGATGGCGTTTTGACTATCTTTGCCAGAGACCAGGCTTGTTATGATCAAACGAAGGAGATGGTATCTCCACCTCTCTACATTGGTCCTGCCTTGTGATTGTTGGATTAGCACACGAGGCATGGGGATGACTTCTTTACACTGTTGGTAGCATGTGGGTTGGCGTTACCAGTTTCACATGGCCAGCGCTCGATGATAAATCTTACCGATAACGTCCTTTTTAACAGCATCACGAAAGTCTGGACTAAGACAAGTATCTGATTTGACCCGCTTTTGAAGGTTGAAGCATGTATCGGGCGAGAAGTGGAAGTAGGTGGTTCCTACTTTGCCACAGTCGTGGCTATCAAAGACTTCGGAGCATTCGTGGAGCTTGATGGAGGTCTTCAAGGAATGGTCCACATATCAGAAATCTCACATAATAAAGTAAGTGAGAACGAGAAATTTCATCTTCACCAGCCTTGTCTCTTGACAGTGATCATTTAGTAATTAGAGACGTCTCACATGACTTGGTTGGTGTTCAGGTGGCAAGCATCGGAGATGTACTCATGCTAGGGCAACAGCTGAAGGTGGTTTGCATCGGACGTGATATGCGTGGTAATCTGAAACTATCGCGGAAAGCAGCTATGTCTCCAGAGGAAGAGTCTGCGATCGTGATAGCAAAAACGTTTTCTATTTCTAAAGCAGCTAGCGGGGTTTTGGAGAAGAGTACATCCCTAGGTAACCAAATAAAGTCTTCAGTATCTGAAGGATTTTTGAAACAGACGTCAGAACAGCGGGTGAGGACTAGTAGTAGAGTGGAAGAGGTAATCGGTGATGTGTCATCTTCGTTGAAATCCGATATGAGCAGAGGAACCGTCGAGGTGACTGAGGAGGTGTCTGTTAGTACCTCCACAGAGTCAACCCCATCAACAACTACAACTACAACAACAAATGAAAGCCACAAACGTAGAAGAGCGTCTCCTGCATCAACATCCTTAGAATCCACGTCCGATGAAGGATCTTCTTCACCGAAAACAGGGTTAAGAACGAGAAGGCCGAGCATTAGGACAAAGGCGAAGAGTAACGGAGCAAATCAGGAACCCAGTTTTGGACTAGGAACCGAGTAGAGTAACCTCTTGGGTAATAGATTTTGGTGTTCACAGAGACTTAGAGATGGTTTGGAACTCTTAGATCCAAGTCCAGAAAATTTTGCCAGCAGCAGTAGGAGCCTCAACATGTTCAGGTACTTGGAAATGACCGATCATCTATTTACCCCTCATTGCGTGTATGTCCGCGGCATAATGTCACGAGGGTAATGAATGTTGTCATCTGACAATTCGTTTACTGCTTTTGCAGACAATTAGGTGAGACATGACGAAGGAACCTTTGGAGTAAAGCAGCGGCTCTCAGGGACACCGTTGCTTAAAATCTGAAATCAAAGCGAGAGGCAGTCTTGGTTTCTCCATGTAATTTGAAGTTTGGCTTACAACGACGAGTATCGTACTTGACATCAATTTTTACAGGCGTCAAAATGGGGTGACACCTTCAGAATATAATTGTCATAAGCTGTTCTACGCTGAATTGCTTGTTCCATCTGGGACGGTCCATCCTGATGGATGTTTACAACAGAGGTCTACATCTGTGACGGAAAGAGCTTTATGTACATCTATCGTGTATTATCAGTCGATCACATTCTTTTGGTGCTAAGCACTCTGTCCCACTGATCTCGGTACAAAGTCCTGTGTGATGAGTTACACTCAAAATTGCCTCGCCTGACTCATTGTGGTCCGAATACTCCCAAACGATCTACAAATTGTTGCAAGCCACGTGGACGA
Organism: Marchantia polymorpha subsp. ruderalis; assembly: GCA_037833965.1. Classification (NCBI taxonomy): domain Eukaryota; kingdom Viridiplantae; phylum Streptophyta; class Marchantiopsida; order Marchantiales; family Marchantiaceae; genus Marchantia; species Marchantia polymorpha. The sequence continues at coordinate 15,526,134 of AP031357.1, forward strand.
TGGACCTGATGTTGCGTCTACCACTCTGAAAGATGAATATGTGCTAGAACTGAAGCGTCTCTATCTTACCCTGTCCGCTTCTGGTCCATTGCGTACCGCAGCACAATTTGTATGTGGCAGAATACATGGAAGCTGTTTATTAAATGAGACCAATTGTCCCGCATTTTCAGTAAGGTTTGGTTTGGTTCCGAGGGTCATTGCCATCTAGCCGGTGTAAATGATGGCATATGGAGTAAGTGTATCAGTCATTTCCTAATTGTTGTTTACAATTAGAGATGTGAAGTGACACATTTATCCATATATGTAGTCAGTAAGTGACATTCATCTCTTGGTGTTTCACACTTCACATCATTTGTATTCACGTGTATGAGTCTTATGGCTGTCTTGACAGCTACAACGTCCTTTGAGTTTCACTTATACTTATTACCAAATGCACATTCCACCCCAACGATCAACACTGCAGTTACTTCTTGCGGACTCCTTGTCCAACAACGTCATCTTTTTCGATGGCTTCAGTCCCTTCAGCAGGTTGAATTTCATGTATAATAATTAATCTCATCAACTCTTGAGTTTATTGACCATCTTCTAGCAGAAGTCGGTTGTCTTTGGGAATCAGTATGCTTACTGCTTGAAAGATGTAAAACGTTTGCGGTGTGCCACACTAGACAGGTCACCATCGGGAGTTCCGGCAGCTCAATTGTGATTATGCCAGGAATTACTGGGTTCGGTAAGTATATTTCAACTTCATCCGGAGGCGTAAATTGCACGGGAAGTAAACAACCAGAGTATTACAGAAGCTTACTTTCTCTAACTAGGTCTTAGGGTTTTTTACTAAACCCTAAGACCTAGTTTGGACTATTGTGAGTCCTTGGATGGTATTTATCTAAAGCAGAGGACAGCAATGCCGAAGCTGCAAGGGCAAACGCCCGGAACGCATCAATATCGTTCAAACTAACTGTTGCAAGACGGAAGATTACTGACTGGTATGCATCGATTACACTCTTTTCATCTACTTGGAAAGCCTCGATACGAAGTTGATACAAGTGCCCAGCAACATAATAGCCGCCACCAGTCGATTGTTAACAGTCCGTTCTATCCCAACAGTCTTGAGAAATATATGTTCGTTCTTTAGAAAGGCCTCAGCACTCCGATTGTATTCACTACACGATCACTGCAGACTGTTGGACAGGCATGTTGACATATGTGGAAGAATCTCTGAATACATGAACTTAACCGTGTATATGACTACGCTATGATTTCTCTATAGTCAAAAGCTTACGGACTCTGAACGTGAATATACCTATTGCGTCGAGACAGGCTTGAGGTTGATTATCAAGACCATTGATAGTGAAGGACCGATCAAGGTTTTACATCAACAGTGACTTTGGACTTTCAGAGCGGGCAGATCCGCTGGCAACGCCAAAATCTAACTTCTTGACAAGGGACATGTTTGCGAGAATGAAAATCTGATCTCTGCAGGGAGTTAAGTCTAGTGCATCTGTTTGGAAGAGAGTGATTGGAATTCGGTGAAACTCGGTGAAGTTCATTTTTGTAAGTGAAGCTCTCTAGTCTCGGATTATGTGAGCAGCTGTCAAGGGCATCCGAGCATACGATGCTTCTTGCTGGCGTATGTATATTGATGAAATGAATGCACGGCATGAGGAGGTGGAAACAACAATCCTCACCTGAACGGATCCTGAAGAAGCAACTGCCACAAGGTCCTCTTGTACATTTGTTGTGCATAACATTCATCGAACTGCTGCAAGTTGGAAGCGAGTTCTTGTCGTCGTTGCGTTGAGATATTCCAGAGTCGCTCCCGAGCTTTGAGTCGTTGAATGATGACTGGAGTCCTCTTCAACATCATCATAACTTTCACGATCAGATTTCTGTCTTGAAAATTTTCGCCCTGACGTGAACTTGTTCCGGGAGTGCGATAGTATTCGTTGTGCCGAAAATTAATTACTGGACGATTTCACGTTATGTTATGACAGTGATGGAGCCGTGTAGCGTATATAGATGCTGCACAGACAGAGATTCCCGGTACCTTGGACAACTACTAAATCCACACGGATGAAGCATGCTCAAACCTCCACACGGTTTTGATAGGCTTCGACTGCTTCAGAATTCACGTGCTTCCAAGATCTTCTGTGATAAAGCGATCAGCAGCGAAGGGGCAACTCGCTGGGATACCATGTTCGATAAAATTCACAGTTGATCCTTGGAAGAAACTACAGTTTTTAACTGAATAGTTGAAACATGAGGAACACAAACCAGTGAATAGGTGAGGAACACTCACTGGAACACAAACCTCGTCCGACGACTCCAAACGCACTTGACGCCAAGGCACACGCACTTGACGTCTGATAAAGTTGTACATTTGAGCCCCAAAAGCTCACTTTTCATCAAAGCTATTCCTTGAGAGCTGGGCTCCTCTGACCATGTCCATGTTCCACCGGCAGTAGGAGTTTCCTAATTCGAATCCACGGGCCAGAAATACAGCAGAAGTTCTACAAAGCCCAAGTACAGATTTGTGGGAGAAGCCGGTGCATGAGTCACAGTCACGAATAAGTACGAGGCTGAATAGACAGTTTCGCAAGGAACTTAGAGCATCTGAGTATACATCCAGAACTGATTGTATTCTAACCTGCTTCAAACTACGTTAATCTGCAAGCAATACTCCGCAGAAGCGAACCTTGTAGCTTGCCCAGCTTGGAAGGTGGAAGTAATTAAGCTTTTAGAGTTCAGGGTGGGCCAGTTCAAGGCGGCCAGGTCATATGGACCATAAAATTCGCAAGAGAGGCTCAATCCAGGAATCAAGAGGAGTGCAGAAACAGTACAGGAGGACTTTTTAAAGCACCATAATAATGCTTACAAGAGGATAATTGAGAGTTTCGAACAATTTGCCCTACCTTACTGATTATCGCGATGTGCTGTTCACAACGTGAACATGTATACACTCCATGAACTACAACGAGACCTACCGTTGCGAACTTGGCTCGGATTTGGCTCGGATTTGTTATGGGCACATGCCTATCTCAATTGTTCAAGTTGAGATATATGCACCGAAGTAGACAATTTGTGTTATGGCTGTCATGTATGAGGAGGCTCGGAAGTCGGGGTGGGTCTAGGCTGCAGTGGGGTAAGCGGAACTCGGACAGGGGTAGACTATTGCAACATCTTCAAACTAGGAAGTTTGTGTTGCACTCCGGGTTTGGACGGGTAAAGTGAAGAAATCTTCATCCATAGGTGCATACTCCAATTACTGAGATAATTCTTCCCAACACATAAGTGTACTAAATAACGTTGATTGGGCCTTCACTATAACTGACATCATCATTCAAACTCGTTTTTGAAGCCAATGAGATTGGTGGTACTATCCGGCAGAAATTTTATCGTGCGGGGCTTTGGCCCTTGCACTTACAACAAAGTCTTTGAGGTACAACAAAGATCAAAGTTCATGCCTTATAACGCTTCATGTGCATTTCCAGGTTAGATTCTTTCACGAACCTTCACATGTTCCACTTTGATACAAGTGAAAAATCTCCACTGTTGTGGAATAATTCGGACAAAAAAACTCCTAAACTAACCATCAACACAAGTACTACCCTTTTAGTACAAATTCGCGAGTAATGTCTATGAAAGGGAAAGATGTAACATGTTTGCATATCGAGTTTCACTTTATTCAACACTCATTATGATGAACATTCTTATTTATAACGCATCAACATAAGTAGGGAGTGAAGATGAGAGTGCCAACAAAGAAGTACAAAACACTTTTTTTTATTTCAAAAACAACCAGCCCAATTCAGACTGACATGAACCCAATTTGGCATCCCAGTTGTTAAAATGGATGTAATCCAAAAGACATATATATCTCGGTGAACTCATCTGTGCTGAAACTCCTATAACCTCTCTTCGGACTTCCACTACGTTCTCTTCTATGAGAGAATCCCCCACCTCTTACTACAGATGTCTCTGCTGCTGTGCTATCCATTCCTGCTGTGCATTTACTCCGGGCGAGGGAATCATTGCATACCACGGGTCATAGAAGAATTTCGGCTCGAAAATCCAGTTTCCATTTTCCAATCGATCTGGATGAGGAAGTTCCGGTAAATTTACCATCAAGTCTAATTCCGACCAGTATCTCGCCACCTCAAGGTATTCGTATTCACCTCCTATCTCGATATGAACCCCCATGTCGTCGACGAAGAACAAATCACTGCCTCCTGCACCGTAAATTTTGAAAGGTACGCCATCCTCGAAGTCCCTTCGATCTCTATACCTCCTCATCAGAGATCCATCCATCCTCTGGACCATTGGATGACGGAGGAAGTTGCCTTCATAGCTCCTACCATCCATCTCAATATTACTCCAATCCATGGCGAGTAAACACAAACGACCTTTATACGCAGTAATGTGAAGGCCATCTGACGTGTCCTCCCTGACTTCCTCTGCCATGACGTTCCATCTTTCTTCGCTCAGATCAAATATCAGCAGAGCCCTTATTAGGAACGTGGGATCAAATACGAGCCAATATACACATCCATTACATAATTCACTTTTCCCATCTTTGCACTCTACTTTCCTCCAGTTCAACAATGTAGGAAACTGATCAATAATCCACGACCATGTACTGGTAGTTGAATTGTAAATCAAAGATCTGCGTCTATCAGGGAATAGAACTCCTCCCAAAACCAGCTTGAAGTGTTTTGTAGATTGGTTCACGACTAAACCCACCATGATGCACTTCAGCTTACCATCAAAAACTGTAGGTAATCCATCGACTTCATGAGGTACGTTTAAGATCAGAAATTTGTCCGGAACTGAGTCATACATAACATATTCAGTTGAGAACATTTCACTGAAACACACTAGGCCTCCATCAGCAGCGACCACCTCCTTGGGCCCAAATGTAATAAACCTTCCGATCCGTCGATCAAGAAAGCAAAAGTAGATCCTATTACCAGTACATTCATCATAAAGAAGAACTTGTATGTTCTAGATTTTGTGCCGCAACTCCGGACCATCTATGATATTCTTCCATCTCCTACAAACTAAGCGACATTCCGCAAGAGTGAAAACTGGCCGATCCTGATCTCTGAGAATGTTGACCAGTAACTCAATAGGTAATGTTTCCCATAGATAGTGAGGTCGATCTTCTTCCCCTTCAACTGCCATTGCAATGAACGGGCTCTAAAGGACGATATACATGAGGTTTATATCTGGAACGTCTCAGAATGGGAACAAATATCAGTCAATTACGAGTAACTCTCGACAACAAATCTCACGCTCGCGGTCACAGATAGGCTTAGATGTGAAAGATCTTATTCAACAACATTTTTATTTGTGTGATATATGGACGAAAGAAGAGAGGTAACACACGACAACGAAAGAAGTTCCTGTCATGTTCGGAGCTCTCACGTTCTGGACCGGAATGTTAGAAACCACCACTGGTGATAATTGGCTTCTGTGTTATACAAAATGAATGAGCTCATATATATGGGAAGCCCCTAAAAATAGCCCCGCGGTACTGTACAGTATTGGGGCGACTGTACGGGCTGACGTGGACCACGAAGATCTTAGGGCAAGCAAGCCCTGAGATCTTTGGAGTAGAGCGTCCAGGGTTTCGCGAGAGGGGCTGACTGGTGCCAACAGAGGGGGCTGGGGCTGCTGTGAGTGCGAGTGAGGCAAGGCAAGGCAAGGGAAGGGAAGGGAAGGGGGCAGGGAAGGGCCAAGGCGAGGGCAGGAGGGAGGCAGCGAGGCAGCGAGGGCAGCGCGTAAGAGAAAGAGGGCCCGGGGGCAAGACAGTGACTAGAGGAGGCGAGGGTTCACATCTTCGTAATTTTACAGTTCCATTTCGCGTGCTGGGGATCTTCGGACGAAGGGAAGACACACCGAAGCAAGCAAGGAAGGACAGGGAAGGCACGCACTCGAGGGAGAAAGACACCGAGAGAGAGAGAGAGAGAGAGAGAGGGAGACAGTGACAGAGAGAGAGAGAGAGAGAGCGAGTTCACTTCACTCCCTAGGCCCAGTCCAGACCACTCCACTCGACTCCAGAGTTTCGAAGTTGGCTTCAGAGTTTCGACGCAGCAGAGGCAGCCAGCAGGCGCAGCAGCAGCAGCCAGCCACCACCGGACCACAGACTAGCAGCATGGCTCTCGTGAGTTGAATCCGTTGCTCGCATTACGCTACGCCTCTCTACTAGTTCCGCTGTGCCTGTGGGTTTTGTGCTTGTGGAATCTCGATTGGGTGAGTGATGCAGAGTGAGCTCGGCCGTTGTGTTTCGTGCAGGGATCGGAGGCGCTGAATCCGAAGGCCTACCCGCTGGCCGACGCTCAGCTCACAATAACTATCATGGACATTGTTCAGCAGGCGGCCAACTACAAGCAGCTCAAAAAGGGCGCTAACGAAGGTGCATGAGCAGCAGTCGCCTCGCTGTGATTCACTCCTGTTCTCCCCAGTTATGGTGTTTTTTTATTTTCTTTCCTGTCTCGTGCGCCTTCCGGCCGCAAGCGCTTCATCTGCGCTGCTTCCAAGAACGCCGCTACTGCTCTTGGGCATCTTGAATTCGCTCCGGAGGCGGTTACGGGCTTTGTTCATCTTTGTTTTCTCCGAGCAGCTGACGAATGCAATCTGCGTCCGCTGGTTCCGACGGCGGGGCTGGCACGAGACGCGCGAGCAAATTGCTTCGTTCTATCTCGTGTGATCCCCGGAGAGGTTGCTGCGATCTAACATCCGCTTGCATGTCGTGCTTGCAGCCACCAAGACCCTGAACAGGGGTATTGCCGAGTTCGTGGTGATGGCTGCAGACACGGAACCTCTGGAAATACTGCTGCACTTGCCACTGCTGGCGGAGGACAAGAACGTGCCTTACGTCTTCGTCCCCTCGAAGCAAGCTCTAGGCCGTGCATGTGGCGTCTCCCGGCCCGTGATTGCCTGCTCTGTCACCTCGAACGAGGGAAGCCAATTGAAGTCTCAAATACAACAACTGAAGGTACAGCCGCGATTTCGTGAGCTCGTCGTACGCCGTTGCCCCGCATTCTAACCTGCAGGAGCTCCAGGACGTGCCGATATCTCGACAGCGTGAAATCCAGAGATTGATTCTAATTCATTCATTCATGCATTCATTCGTTTATTTATCGACAGGAGAATTCGTCGACGCATTTTTCTGAAACCGTGGAGCGTTGTTGTGTTGCAGGACGCAATCGAGAAGCTACTGATTTGAGCGACTGTCCCAGGGGACAAAGTATGTGCTGTACGGTGTTGCAGTGGTGAAAGGTGCTCGGCAGCCAGCCTGCTGACTGCCGCTTTATCATGGAACCTGAGGCTGCAGCACATCTCGAATATGCCGGCTGTAACTTTATCTACCTAAAGCAATAGAAGTTCAGGCACTAATGAGACGGTCATTACGGCGAAGATGGTAGCCTTCTAGAAAGTCGTTTTTGTCCGACTTAATTGAATCATGGCCGTCGAGGTGGGTTTTTTGGTCAAGGTGTGGACATTGCCCTATTTTATGGGAAGGATTTATCTACGACTTCTGGGGAATGAAGTTTTTTGTTCGCGGGCCCGCGTTTGTGCCGCCGAGGTGAACGCCTCGGAGTCGATGCGTCACGAGCGTAGCGTAGAGGAGGAATGCTGGTGACGCATGGACCAAAGAGAAGATCCAGACGTCGAAGTAAAACTTCTGGATATTATTGTCACCTGTCGCGAAATCATGAATGAAAAATCTTCTGCATTTTGTCAAATTCTGACGTCCCCAGGGTTTGATCGATCGATGGATGAATGATTCCCCCCTATTTCCGCCCGTCAATTTGCTCCTTTCTCATGTGCCCCCATAAACCCTAAAGCCGCCTCTCGAATGTGCATGCAAACCCTTGTTTTCTTGTGCCAAGTGTGCGAGAAATCTTGAACGCGCTTTTTATGCGCCAATGCTCTCTTCCTGTCTGCACGTCGTCGACGAATCAAGGGCTATTGGCCATCGAAAGAAACCAAGGGCCATTGGCTCGGGATGTATCTAAAACCTGCTGCGGGAAATTGAATGTTTGCAATAGTGAGTCGTATCCTCGAGAATCGTGAATGAATGAAGGAAGGACAGTGTGATGGAAGCCGCGGGCTTTATAATATAGCACCGACTGATTTTTTGGCAAGTTGTCTACAGACTTTTGTATCCATGGCTGGTGTGAAAAGTACAATGATTGAGAAACTAATCCTGTCCCGGCCCAGGCCTGCTCTGCGCATTAACAAAACAGTCAGCCCTGGCGGATGATGTCATAAATACCACTGCAGCTCAACAAAGCTTGCACTTCGTTCTCTGGCTTCGTGCAGAGTGGAAATCAGGGGGGGCCTGATGGCTCGCGCATCGGAATCTCCCCCCGGCTATCGATGGCGTATGTCGATGACGTAGAGGTTGCGGAATGACTGATCGGGCCAAGCATGGCTCCGACTGTTAGATTAGATTAGGTCTCTAAAAGACGAAACAAGAGCGAACCTGATCCGGGAGGCTCTCTGCAGATTCCTGCATGGTTCCATTCACGCTCTCGCTGTGGGATTCTCTGTTACCAGCCCCTGCGGAATGTGTCGTACCAAGTCCCGTGGCGATGGCCATCGCAGCATGCACTGGATCGCGCTCTGTCCCGGACCTCGGCCCATCCTCGCTGCAGCTGCTGGCCTTCCTTTACACTCGCACGATGGGCGTGACGGGGCCGATCGTGATCACCCCCTCGCTCAGCCCGCATTGAATTTTCTCACCTCACGGACGAGGGGAAAATGTCATTGGGAAGGTTTTCTTCCCTGATTTCTGATTCTGGAAAATCCTGCAGGTGGCACCGAAACTAGGTTTCAACTGTTAGCAAAACTCTGGCTAGGACCACTCCACTCACTGAGCGGTTACCATTCATCAATTCGCAGCTCCAGAGCGCAGCGATGCATTCGGTCAAAGGCACGGGCACGGGGTTAGGTGTCTCGAACGCTCGTTGTTAATTCATCGGTGGTGTTTTATGATCTGTCCGGCCGAAATGTCAGGAGTAGGAATTCGAGAAACGTGAATGAACGAAGGGCATTTCCGTATGCTGGCACGATCGGCGGGTTCAAATCTCGGTTTCCCGTGTGTGCGATCCGAGAGTTCACTCCCGAAGGTTAAACCCTGCGGAGTAAAGGTTTGGCAAATCTTGGCACGCAGTAAATCTCCACGAGCGGAAGATTCGGGCCTTTCGCAGTACGGATGCCATTCCAGACAAAATTGGAGTAAAGAGAAGAAGCCCTACGTTCCTGCATACAGAGCCCTCCTCCTCGTCCTCATCATCTGACCTTTGCGCTGCCATAGACATGCTCGAGGCCCAGATCCAGTGCTCACTACCAAGTGCCAGCCTGGACCGAGTAGGGCCTGTGAGGAACGCCCTTCAGACGACTCCATCTCGCAGCTCGACGATCCCCTGCACCGTCCTTGCAATTCTGCATATTGTAATCTTCGGCAACATTCCAAACTCTTACACGGACTCGGTGAGTTCTGTTCGACGGACAGAATGAAGAAAACCAAGCGCACTCTGCCTTCTCTTCTCGATTCCATACGTGCAAATCCCGAATCGTTATTCGGGATCGATCTGAGTCTGTGCTTCGGTGGAAGGAGCTGGCTCCGGGTCCGACGCACCTCAGTATGTTTCTAAACTGTCCCGTAGTGACGCAGACGCAGCCGCAGACGCAGCTCGATGCTCGAACTGCAAACTGCAAACGATTTGACAGCACACGGGGGGAGCGATCGAGATAGAATTCAGGAGTTTCAAGTGAAACCATTTGAGAGATGTTGGATAAAATAGTCCTATTTGATCTTTTACGGTCTGATGAGAATGTTTTCGGTGCACGTTCTGCAGCAGAAGGAAGTGCGAGAAGTTCCCAGTTAGAGATGACTCTGCTGCTGAATAGTGAGTTCATCAGGCATTGGGGAGAAGTGTATAAATATTGAACTCGTATTTTAAGGTGTTGGCTATGTCCGGTGCGCAGGCTTCAGGTTATAAAGTTATAAAGTTTGTTCGCCGTCAGCACAGACTCCTTGTGCTGCCTGAGAGAATTGCACTGGCACGGTTTTATAATCAGCGATGGAACAATTTCAGTGACAGACAGACGCTGTTCCTGCCTATCTCGGAGTCTCAACAAAATATAGAAAGGATCATAGGGCCTGAGATCATATATATTCCTCAGACTTTTGCTTTGCTGCTTTGCATCATCGTACACTGGAACCCACACAGCGATCCATTCCACCTCGAGTAATCATGCCAAAGCGATGAGGCCATTGAGTCCTTTCGTGAGTTCAAATCCTCCGGCGACAACTCAGAGCACGCTGTTGCGTGGGCGAGCAAGCAAAAATAAGATATTGACGACGATATCGAAGCCTCCACCGCTCAGCTCAGCTCAGCTCAGGCTCGCGGTTCCAGAGCAGCATCGGCTCAGTACGTCACATCGCGTCGTCATACAGCCCTGTACCTCCATTCACCTACAGCGATTCAGATCAATCCTGATGATATCTGGACATGACTTCAGCATCCGAGTTTGCACTTGACCTGATGACGCCCTTCGCACTCCAAGTCCCAGTGTCCTCGACGACTCAACACATGACAACAATTCCACCGAGCCATCGTACCGTACCCGGAAAAGGCAGAGAGATATCTGACACTCCATGGGCGACCTTGGCGATACGTCGGGCGAGCTCAGTCTGCCTGCCAGGGTCATTCCACATGGAAATCCTGAACACGTTCTCTTCCCACGGTACTTCCCCTTTCAGAAGCATGGGCCTGATTTCTGTGTTCTTCATCTGAGACTTTCTTTAGACTGTGATCCTTCGGGATCGAATCCAGAAGTACAGGACTGTGACTTTATGTCAATTGAACCTCGACGTAGAAGCTATATGTGGACTGTAATATGTGGACTGTCCTGCTGTTGGCATGTTGAGAACGTGACCAATGTTCCTCGGTAAAAGCTTGGAGATGGCAGGTAGGCAGGCATCTTACAGCAGTTCGGCAACACGAGATTGAAGTGTATCGAAGACGTAAAGTAACACATGGTTGTAAGATTGTAACAGCAGAAGTTTTCATAAGTCCTTGACAGCGGAGGATGAAGGATCATCGGACTATCATTGTTTGTGACTCGGTTCGCGTTGATTGGAGCGATGATCATGACCAATTTACTTGCCGTGTATAGCGATTTAACCTTTAGGGCCCTTGAGTTTTTGGGATTATGGATGGTTCTGACTCATCAACAAGACCAGGCAGTGATGAAGGAACATACTCGAAAAGTACATGTTACAAATCAGATGGGAGATAGATGTCTGCGACAACATAAATGACTGACGGGCCGAAAAGTACGAGTGCACAAAAATGACAAGAGTACGCTAGGAAAGGAACAGAATACGTGCCTTCTAAATCAAGGTGTATATGAAACGTATCAGCCACACAAGTGAATCGACACATGGAGCACATAAGAAAGACAGGAGATAAGCAACTGTGAGTTCCACTCCGCTCATGTCAATGTACGAAGCAGGTTCTGTCATCAACATGCTCCTTTCTTTCATGTTGCCCAATAACGTAGAACAGCATCTGCTATCGACTCCGAGGTTAATATATTTGATACATGACCAATCTCACTTTTCAAATTGGTTCGCACTTGAACCTTTGTGACCTTCAAAGTCTTGTATAACCTTGCTCTACATTTTCTACGCTAAAGGAATAAAAACGATTTTCTAAAGGTTTGGATGGAATAATTGTTTTTTCCACTACCAGCAATCGAATATCATCCTCATCTACATTTCCGGCCGAGTAAATCGAAGAATTTGCTATATAGCTCGTGCAAACACCTTAACTCTCCATCAGGGATTGCAGTTCACAATCGTGATATTTGAAGTCACGGCTGAAGTTCCCAGGACTCAGTGCTTGCATAGAATCCCGAGGACTTCACATTGAGATTGTTGTGACAGGTAAAACCATGCCCAGGGCATCGCTCGACTGCTTCATCGCTGCGGAAAAATAGGCAGGAGTGAGATGAGCTTATAGTACGTTCGTGGAAGCTGAGGATGGATCCAAACAGAGAAATTTGCTGGTGAAGTGAATATTAGGAAGCTCGTAGAGAGTCTTTCGTACAGAGAACAAGCAATTCCAGCACTCTGCTCACCAGTGGCAGGAATCTGAAGAAGACATAGAGAAGGCAGACGACGAGATCAGCACATAATACAACACCCTAACAAAGCCTTGAGAAGAATTTTGAGGAGTTCTACACCGATTGCCACTGCTTGGAACACAAACATCTGAACTGACAGTGTATTTTGAAGCAGATTGAATGAGATTGAATGCAATCCAAATGTGCACATACTGTCAGGTGACCTTCTGCCTTCAACGGGAGGAGTCCGCCGAGATCACAAACAATGTTTAACCATATCATCCCAACCACAATCGAACCAAAGAGCAACGAGCTCGTGTGCTTAAGTCTTGGAACTGGTTCGCTCCGAACTTTTTTAACTTTTTTTTTTCTTCTCTCGTTTAAGAACGATGTCTGTCCATATATTCAAGTGAGTGCACCTACCAAGGTCTCATCCAGAGAAGTTTATAGTTTCAGATGCTTGTTATTAGTCCTGGTATTCTTCTTCATACTGAACGAACTCTGTTTATCTTATTTGTTATCTTAAAATCCATTGGAAAACGTATACATTGAATTTCCTTTCTTTGCTAGATAAACATGTAAGATCTAGCTTTTGTTGGTTCATACAGGTTTTGAAACATTTTAACAAATAATCAAGTGACGTGAAAATCATATTATGTGCAAAACATATTGAGCTCTAATAAGTCATTTAGATGCAAGTGATGTAATTGATAGTTTCAATATAAAATTTACTTCTTTTTTTTGTGGCATAAACTATAGGATTTTGGAAGTTTGGCATCTTTCTTTGTAAATGATAAAATCGAAATAATTTTTCATATTTGAACTTATTTTGATTTTATCAATGATAGAAATTTTTGAAAATTAAAAAACAAACAAACATTTTTTACACAACTTTGTAAATATTTGAGCAATTGATTTTGCAGAATATGATATTTTCTTTTATTGTTGATGCATTAAAGTTCAAATTGATATATTAATAAAAAATTACACATAAAATGATAAATATATAAAATATACATTAAAAATGATATTTTGTGCATTTTCAAAATATAATTTATAGAGAATTTTTTTTAATGACATGAAATTTGTTAATTTGTTTGAAACTGTACATATAGTACTCGAAATCAGATCAAATCATAATGACTATGATTTATGAACATTGTATTAAATGTAAGAATCAAATGAAAAATGAAAGTTGAAATTTGTTGTTCACTCTCATAAATAATATTCCATTTAAATTACATATTTTCATAGAAAAAAATAATAACACAGATTATTTAAAAAATTTGAAATATATATTTATCATAATGATTAGTTGAAATCTTTATTGAATAAGACTTTACATTATTGTATGTCTTCTTCACACTTCTAAGTTAAAACGATTAACATATTTGATCATACATAAAATGACTATGTCAAAATGTTATTTTGGAGGTAAGCAAATGCTTTTCATTACATGATTGTGTTTTTGAACATCTTAAATTATTTTTTTAATGATAAAATTAAAAAAAAACAATGAATAGATTTTTCGCTAAAAATTAGAATTAAAAAAATAAAATTTAGTAAAATTTGTGCAAAAATAAGTTATTTACTGAAAATTATAATATATTAATAAAAAAAATTTATGAGCTGAAAATATTGTTAACTTGTTACGGTCAAATCAAACAAAGTCTCATAATATTATGCTGAACTATTTTAAAAACATGAATAAAAAACAGTTTTGTATATATGATAGTGTTGTAATGGAATCCAATATACGTTTGATTAATGTGATAGAAAATTTTCATAATCAAGTACATTGTTTTGTTTTTTTAAGGTAGCGACTAGTTATATCACAATTTATGCTAATTATAACTCACCTTGCGTCTAAGTTTAATTATGCTTGATTCAATCCGTAAGGTTACACTATGGTTAACATAGCGTCCAATGCTTCATGTGAAAGCTTTGACGGTGGACTGAGTGTGTTCAGTTTGAAATGAAACCACTTTCACCAATCACAGACCTCACTTCTCAAGCAATTTTTGTAAGTTGAGCTATAATTAGCATAAACTGAGCTATAATTAACCATTCTCTTCTTAAATTATTTATTTATAATTATTTTACTTGTTATATAAATTTTATTTTCCCACATCAATCAAATGCAAGGACGTGAATATAAATTATAATATATATATATATATATATATATACATATATGTACAAATATATAAATAAATACATATAAAGAATAATAAATTTAAAAAATATAATTATATTTATACTTAGTTGGATGTATTATCTTTCAAATAACTTCATATTATATATATATATATAAAGTAAATTTTTTATTAGTAGTAAATTTTTTTTCCAGGTAAAAATGTAGATTAGATGATGATGAAAGAATTCTAATATTATCTATTGAAAAAATCTAATGAAAAATTTATTTCTGAATTTATGCTTAATCTATTTACCATTTACCTTAATTTTAAAGGTTTATTATAAATTTCTACATAGATGAGATTGAGTATTCAATTAGAATTTGTGCTTTTACAGATTTTTTGATATTATATATCCACATAAAAAATAAAGAAAATCAAATGAAATGATCTTAAATTTATAATGAGTTTTTTTCTGCAACCAAAATTGAAATGAAAATTTTTACTCCTTCAAATTTTTTTTTAAATCAGGAATTTAGTTCTTACTTTCTATCAATAGCTGCTTCCAAATTTAACAAGACTATATGTAGTTTTTTAAAACTGTCATGATTTGACAAAAACTTTATCATTGAAAAATAAAAAAATTGTAGATTAAAAATATAACAGGTTTTATTGAAATGTTTATATAGTATTACAAATCAAATCATTATTATTATATATTTTAAGTTAACTCATGTTTTACTGATTTTTATCTTACTTCGCTGAGGTGAATGACGACTGTCTTGTATTGACTTTGTAAATTGTAATCGTGAATGTTGATATTAACCATCAAATAAAATTTTAACACGATGCTAAATTTTAATCGAATATTATTCAAATAATGCTAAAATGATCATGAATATCAATTTTTGAGTTTCATGTATTACAATTATTAAATTTTATCTTCTGTATTATCGTTATTTAGCAAAAAGTATATAACATTAATATTAGCATAAATTTAAACAAACATGATTTTGTTAGATTTTTTTATTTTTTGGATTCATAGATACTTGCATTTGCATGCAAATTCCGATTATTTTTCAATTTTTTATTGAAGATCTCAATTTGTTATCTATCATATTTTAGTTTATACCTACATATATCTACATTTAAATTTTGAATAAAATTTTTTTGGATGTTTCATGGATATTTCATAACTTTTCACGTAAAAAATGGTATTTTGATATAACGAAGTGAAATTTTAGAAAATTACTAACAATACTTCTTGCGTGGAAATTCCTATTTAAAAAGAAAAGAAACCAAGAAAGGAACCACCACGGCGAATTCTCAAACATTAAGATTTTCAGTAGTCAGATAGAAAATGAACATAGTGTTAATGGTATCTTTGAACTCATAGAACTATGACGATTATAAATGAACAGTAGCCTGCATGTAATAAATAGGAAAATACGCATGTAAAGTCTGAATCTGAAATGCTTACATAGAGTGCTTCGAAAATCAAGGGGCAATGTTGGACCCGACGACTACAGGTAAGTATGTGATGATAGAGTGGTGAATCGAAAATGGCATAATCATTTCAGATGGTCCCATCTGTTGCCAAGGAATTATTGCCTGTCTTAGACGAGGAAGCCAATAATGCGAGATCAAAACGAAACGAGGTATAAAGCACAGATATGATAGTACAGTGAATAGTAGAGCCACCTGTACGATTACGATTTCCGGAGGGAATGTGTTTCTGATGATGCGTACCAAATCATGCAATCGGAGAGATTGTGTAATGCCAATCAGTCATTGAACGTCCGTGCAGAACCAGGGTTCCTACGAAATCAAGAAGATAGCGAGCTCCCTCGACTGATGGAGAAGATGATGATCGAGCTATAGAGCAAATCATCAGCCGGAGACACAAGGCCGCGAAGGCTACGAGACAAGAAGCAAGCAGAGCAGAGAGTAGGTGCAAATCATGCGAAGAGAAGAACGTAATCGACGTGCGCGCCCAGCCAGGCATGAATAACATGAACGCCGATGCAAGGACGACGACGACGACGACGACGGCGGCCAAGGCCAACGACGAAGGATCGAACGGCACTCATATGGCGAGTACGCGCGCGAGTCGACCATTTTAGGGGTTACATAAGACGTACGACCCGTCAATCCCCCCACCCGCTCTTAACGGCCACACTACCCGCAGAATCTTAACGTCTCTAACCCTCCCCCCCTCCCCTCCCTGTCGGGACTGCTGCTGCAGCAACATCGTCGTCGTCAGATTTCGTCTCGTTGATCGGCAGCAGCAGCTCCGGCAGCGCCGGCCGCAGAGAGACTGAGACTGAGACTGTGGAGGAGTGTCGGAGCGAGCAATGTCATGGCTCACGTCTCCTACGCCCGCGGTCTGAACTCTGAACTCTGAACTCTGAGATCTGAGCTCTGAGCTCTGAGCTCTGGGCTAGAACTCTGGACTGAGGACTGTACCTAGTGAATCGCGAGTGTGTAAGAGCGTGTGCGTGTGCGCATGCTCGTGTTAAAGAGTTCAGCAGCTCAGCTCAGCTCAGCTGGCGGCAGAATTGTGATGTCTGAGGGTGGGAGGGAGGGGAGGGAGGTCGAACCAGAGAGGACATGATCGCAAGTGCGAAGAAAAGTGGAGTGGAGTGGAGAGGAGTGGAGCAGGGGCAGGGGCAGGGGCAGAGCGCCGCAAAGAGGAGAGATGGATCGTACCGACAGCCGGGTGGTGGTGTTGCACATGCTGCAGCGCAGCCTCAGCTGCTGAGGCAGTCAGTCGGAGTCCGGGATTTCTCGGCTCGGCTCGGAAAGGGCCGCGTGACGGTGGCGGAGATGAGATGAGATCGAGCATCGTACGCAACCCTGAAGAATTTTGATCCGCCGTGGAGTGGAGTGGAGTGGAGCATGACGCAGCTCTTGAATCGCCCTCGAACGCAGCCCACTCGCTGATAGGAATTGAACCCCAGAGCCATAGATAGAGCAGGAGAGCGATCGGCTGTGACGAGCAAATATTTAACTGCAAAGCAATCCAGTCAACCGACATTCCCACGAGTTGTGCTCTCCAGGCCCCGCATTGCATCATGCTGCATCCTCCCCCTGCCTCTCTGTCTCTGTCTCCCTCTCTCCCTGTCTCTGTCTCTCTGTAAGACATCGACATTGTGAACATGGTCGTGCGTCTGTCCGGCTGCTGCGATTGACCACGAGAAGCAAGGGTAGGAAAGGGAAGGCGAGGCAAGGCAGGGCAAGGAAATCGGAGGGAAGAAATGCAGCGTGACTGAGTCGGTCGAAGTGCGCGGGGACAGTGCTGGCGGCCATTTCCCTGGAGCGATTTCGGCGGCGAGTCTGCGACGCGTGACGTAGTACCGCTCTGCTTCGTGGCCTGTGGAAGCAAGAGAGAAGAAGGTCGGGCAGCTAATCTGCAACGACGCCAGCAGTTGGAGCGAGCCTGCCTGCCTTTCATTCTCCGTGCCATTGCTCTGTCCGCTGAGGTTGTTGTGCTGGCCTGCGGTATTCCGGAAACAGACCAGAAATTCTTGCAGCTTTGACCGCCCTACATTGCCTCAATTTGCACTGCGCTTTTAAGCGCTCCGCCTCCGACTGCGACACGAATGAATCTGACTCTGATCTGCCTCTCTCCCCTCTCTTAATCACCTCCCTCCTCCCGTCCTCTTCATCATCATCTTCTTCTTTCTTCTTCTTCTACACGAAACCTCGAGGTTTGGGGTTTGGGTCATAATGGCTTCCACATGATTCCGAGCTCAATCGGCGTGGGCATTACATTACAACCGCGTGCGTCGACTCCGCATCGTCTCACTCGAAGCTTAAGAATCCACCGATGGCGAGAATTGTCGCGCTCACGAGCGTCGTCGTGCTCACGCTGTGGTGGTGCGTGCTTGTGGCGGAGGCGGTGGAAGAAGGATACCAAGAGTTTCGCGTTTCGCGAGGCCAGCAGCAGAAGCCTCGGAGTGGGCACCTGTACCCGTGGGAGCAATCGGTCGAGTGGAGCAAGAGCCTGCCGCAAGGCGGCGTGGGCCTGAAGCTCGTGCACCGCGACGAGTGGGACTCGCCTCTCATCCGGCCCCGAAGCGCCAGCAGCATTGGCAGCAATCGCCTGCAGCGCGACAGAGCGCGAGTGCAAGCGCTGAACCAAAGGGTGGCAATCCCCTCGTCGGGCGGGGGCACGCCGGGGCCGCCATTGAGAAGCCCCATCATCTCAGGCCTGGCCGAAGGATCGGGCGAGTACTTCACCCGAATCTCGTTCGGCTCGCCGTCGTCCGACGTGCTCGTGACCATCGACACCGGCAGCGACTTGCTGTGGATCCAATGCCACCCGTGCGACAAATGCTATGTCCAGGTGGGGCCGATCTTCAACCCGGGCGAGTCGCACTCCTACGATCCCATCCACTGCTACTCGGAGGCGTGCGAGACTCTGGCGCACAGCAAGTGCTCGGGCGTCACCTGCCAGTACGATGTGAGCTATGGCGATGGGTCCTTCACCACGGGCGAGTTCGCGCGCGAGACCCTGACGCTCAACAACACCAAGAGCAAGCCCTTCATGATCCACGATTTCTACTTCGGCTGCGGCCACGACAACGAGGGCTTGTTCATCGCCTCGGCCGGCCTGCTGGGCCTCGGCCGAGGCCCTCTGTCGTTTCCCTCGCAGCTGTCCCGAGTCCTGAGCCCGCGATTCTCCTACTGCCTCACGGATCGCTTCGCGCTCGACGGCCCCGAGCCCAGCGACAGCTTCCTCTACTTCGGCGAGCCCGAGACGAGCCACATGAAATTCACGCCATTGCTGCACAATCCCGCAGCTCCCACCTTCTACTACGTGCAATTGACGGGCATCAGCGTGGCCCGGCAGCAGCTGCAGATTCCGACCTCGGAATTCGAGATGGACTCGGCGGGGCGAGGAGGCGTGATTCTCGACACGGGCACGTCCGTGTCGAGGCTGCCGACGGTGGCGTACAAGGCCATGCGCGACGAGTTCCGCGAGAAGCTGCCGAATCTGCAGCTGGTCGATGTCCCGGGGCAGGATTTGTTCGACACGTGCTTCCGGATCGACGAGGACCAGACCGTGCCGACCATCACGCTGCACTTCTCCAACGACGTCGACATGGTTCTGCCCGCGGACAATGTGCTCATCCCCGTGGACGAAACGGGCGAGCTCTTCTGCCTCGCCTTCGCGGGCTCCGATGGCCGCGCCAACCTGTCCATCATCGGCAATGTGCAGCAGCAGGGCTTCCGCATCGAATTCGATCTGTCGGCCAAGGCCCGCGTCGGCTTCACGAGAGTGGATTGTTCCCCGAATTGAAGCCTCGACGTCGGACACGACGAAGGCACACGGACAGTAGCCAGACAGGCTGGCTGGCTGGCAGGCTCAGATGCTGACAGGCTTGCTATCGTCGCCGATCGGCATCGATTGCTCGATCGGCCGATCGACGGATGGATCGATGGAGAGATGGCCAGCCCGCAGCCATGAGATCGATCTGAGAGGTGTGCTGGAAACTCTGTTTCTGAAAGCTGCTGCAGGCAGGACGGTTGGGCTTCACTGGTACTCTAGAGTATGTAGTAGGTAGGCGAGGAACAGAGTGAGTGAGTGAGTGAGGTTAGAATTCCATTGAATAAGATATGCATTTAGGTTTCTCCAGAGATTGTGGGCAGATCAAGATGATGATCGAAACCAGGAGCTGTGTCTTCCAATGGCTCGCAAGCAAGCAGTGGGGGGCACGCAAGCAGCAACCATGTTTGTTGTTGCTCGAGACTGACGTCAATATTTGTTGCCACCGGGACAGCAAGAATCAGACACGGATTATGGACGTGACCGCCAATGAATCTAATGAATGTGTCCTTCTGAATATCATTTCCTTTTTCACTTCACTCTCGCAACGACCCTGCCCAGTCACAAGCGAGCCACGAGAGTGTCTCTCTCCCTCTCGCTATGCTTTTACTGCTTGCAGCACGCTCATTATATCCTCAGACCTTTTGAAGCAGACACTTCCCTTTTTAATAAATACGTGAAATGGTGAAGAGAAAATGCACCTCAATTTCGTATCATAGGATATTAAATATTTGAATCTTCTGAAACGCTCAAAAGTATGCTGGCGGGATCTGTGACCCTCTTCAAGGCTTGCCTTGCCGGAACAGCACGTGGAAACAAACTCACGGTGCTGTACAGTACAGTACAAGGAGGGAAGTGTGATCGTGGATGTGAGTCCACAGAAGACAAGATGTTAATACTAATGGTGCTGAAATCGCCGTCGTGTTTTCGTATTGTCAAGCAATCCTCGAGTGGAAATTTGGGTGAGCGTGGTAGTGGTTCCTGTCATGAGCAAAGCTGAAGATGAGGACACTTGCAATCGGAATCGCACAGCGAGTAGTAAGCACACAAGTCCACGAGATCAAAGGAGGGGACAATGACAATGAAGAGAGACACGAGGGAGACAAAGGAGGACAAATCTAATACAATGCCTCACCTGTCTTTGTAGGTGTCGTAGTTTTCAGCTGCGGTACGCAAATGCAGTGTAGAATCTTTCGAATGTTGCCTCCTATTGGCTCGAGCTTATACACCGAGCCAAACAAAATTCCCAAGCCTAGAGGTAGCTGAAAAGTGTACGCTGCATGTGACCCCAAATTAGAAACAAGAGGTAGCTGATGGTGCGAAGGAAAGCCTGCTCGCACCAACTGAGATTTGTTTGTCTGCATCACGCAGGTCATTGTAAAATATCATATCACAGCAGTTGAGCTGGTGGTGTTCGCAGCTTGATGCTCCTGCCTCTCAGCAAGTTATTCCTTTTCTCCATAACTAGAGGCTCATCTGCACTTGTTCAATTGCCTTCATGTCTTATCCTACTACCTTTTCATCTGCGAATGCATTCAGCACGGGAGATCCAAAGCTCAGAGCATCTCGCCTCATCTCCTCCCGAATGACATCGAGGTAAACTAATCAACTTTTGTATTTACTGTATTTCCTTCCACTATGATTGAGAGTAGGAGCTGAGCTGAGCTGAGCAAGCCCACGGTTCAAATCGCTCGACAGCGCGAGCGTAAAAAGTCTCACCTGTGGATGGTTTGTGCCAAGGCCAGAGGTTCACAAACATCATCAGAAAGGTTTCTCCCAAGCCATGACGAGCATCTTCACTGCAAGAGCATCCATCGCCCTCACAAAAGTTGGCTAGCTGCAATGTTCGAGCTTATCGGCCCTCCGGCTCAGTGAGTGGGTAAGCCCCATGCGAGCCAGGCGGTGAATGGTTTGACGTGCAGCAGCATGGGCTAGGGCCGAGTGCGTTGTGCTCAAGATGGCTCAAAGTAAGAAAAGCAAGTAACGCCAACCCATCCAAACTCCACGGGCTCACCATCACCAAAATGCAGTGTCTCCAAATGGAATTCTTATTCTATGATTTTCACCCGAAAAGTGCAGAGGAGAACAATCCAAATCCGTATGATTTTACAGTTCACCTAATAACGATAGGCATTGCGTCTAGGGCTAATCCATGCAATGTAGAAATACATTTCTTTAAGGAGCTAAAGTGATATTGTTAACGAAATATTGCGTTCTGAATAACGGGTTTTTCTAAAAAAGGTGGGCATGGTGTAATTTGTTGAAAACTGTTTTTCAGAGGATAGTTTGGTAATTGTTGATTATGTTGCTATTTCGGGTTCATATGCAGTACCATCTGGATGCTCTGAGGTGACAGAGAGCCAATGCACGTTATCCATGCCCAGTTAACGACAATGTTTAATGTTTAAAGTGTAACAGTCACTACATGACTAAGGTGTGATGAGTAAGTCTTGCTATCCAAATAAGTTTGAAGCAAGAGTGTAAGGTGTGCAGTTCGATAAAATTTCATACTGTATTATTTCGGATGAAGATGTGACATGTTACAGATAATGGAATAAAAAAATATGTAATGAATTTAAGATATTGATAAGCGCAATCAATTGACATTGATATATACCATCAAATTCATTACCTTTAAGACTCGAGCTTTTATAATGAAACTTATAAAAGGATTTAATGAAATTGCAAAATAGAGCCACAATCACGACTTTAAATTTGATGAGTAACATTTCTGAATAGTATTCATATTATATATACGGCTCTTTGAAGTATTAAGAAAATCTGGTTAATAGTTAATCTGTTGAAAAATTCTACAACAATGTCTTATATATAGAATTAAAAAAAAGGGACTGTCATTATTCAGATCATTACGTCGTTTGTCAATTCTCAACGAATCAGTATCTTCAAGAGAAACAGGTTTGCCACTCCAAAGTGCTGATTGCAGCAATCTATGAAAGAGCATCTAGAAGTTAAAATCAAATGATTATATATTGCATGAAGTATGATATTTTTAGCTGAAAAAGTCTCAACAAATATTATTTGCATGACTAACATAGTGATTGCATTCATGATTTGAAATAAATATGTGTCTGACCTATCTTATATATGTGATATCTGATATAAAATTCTCAAATTTCAAAAGATTGTGATGATCAGTTGATTATAACATTCATACTAAAGTATAACATATTTTCCGTATTTTATTCTTTTCTATAGAATTACAAATGCTTTGTTTCTAGGCTAAGCATTTTGTAATCTTATTTCAATATTTATATTCATTCCAATTAAAATCTTCAACAACATGTGAACAACTCAGCCTAGAGCCTAGTTATATGAACCCCTTGAGGTGAGAAGTACTCTATATATACCTGAATATATATAGCATACATTAAGAAGGAATATTTCTGATTTTATTTCTTATACTTCATGCTTTTATATATACAATGATCTATGACACAATTAACCATTATTTGTATTTCTGCGTCTTTCTTGATCAGTATTTATGGAAAGCATCATGGAAGTATTTGCTAATATCATGGAACCAAGTTCAAGGATTTGATTTGTCATGAGGGTAGTAAAATTTTCTACAAATGTTGATTCAGTAGTAAAGTGTTATTTTCTAGTTTTAAAAAAGAAAATTTATTACAATAAATTTTTATAAAATTTTTAATCCATTAACGGAGAGAAACTGAAGAATTCAGGAATTGAGTATATTCCAAAACTTACAAGTGATTTCTTAGAAAGTAATATAAGAATATAGAGTAAAAATTAATTAAAATCAGTTAAATATATTACAATGGGGAAAAATTATTTAGGAATTTTCAAAAACATATCTGCAAATATTATGACTATCAGATGAGTATGGTAATCATGTCATTCGAAAAATTGAATATTTTCAAACCATCGAAAAATAAAATTAAGCTTTCAATCCATAAATTTATTTTTATAAAAATGTTTCCACATCCATTTGATCATCTCAGTTTTTTATTAATTAACTCAATGATACAATCATACAACATATAATTACAAATCTAAAAAAAGTAAAATTATGCAAATGCATTGTTATGCAATGTAAGATGCCAGATTAATCTTGAACGTTTGAAATTTCTAAATTCGTAGTAAAATTTTTCGAAAAGAATTCAACTTTGTACAGTCGTATCTATCTATCGTATAATAAAAAATAACCAGTATTTGACAAAATCAAATAGATTTCGTTTAGAAAAAATTTGAAAGTTTTATACAAATTTCAATTATTTTTATTCACATATCTAGAATTTAGATTTATTACAAGATTGAATTGTTTTATCAAATCACAAAAAAACAATAACGCACCGCACACATGGTTTATCATTATGGGCTACCTCCAGGGATGATCTCACACTGTATTGCAAAAAACACAGAGTTCATGTCACGAGAACTTTCGAGAGCTCCTGTATATAATGGCAGTTATTTTATGGTATATAGAGGTTTAGGATTTAACTAAACCTAAACCCTAATCTAGCTAACCTGTATTATCTTATAACATATATGAAATGTATCTTTACATACAGTTTACTCTTAAATTTTCTTATTACATTCAATTATATAATAACTGAAATCTTGAAAAAATCTAAATGCATTCAAATTTTTAATATGAATTCTTCGGGTGAAATTTATTCTTATAACATTATATGCGTAGATATTAGATTATAGGTTTTATATATATTTATATATCAGATTTTTTTCTTTCATAAGAATTTTATTAATTGATATGATGAATACTATTTGGTCTTATGACTTATTTTGATATTTTGCATTTTCAAAAAGGATATGAACGTAATAAGTGTACCATGTATTTGTTTGGGTTAATTGTAGGCTATGTTTCCGAAAGACCCAATTTGGAATTTTACTAAATTTAGTTCAGTAAAACTAAGAGCGGCGAGACTTAGCTCGTCCCTTGAACATTATCTCAAAGTTTCTAGCAGTAAAAATCTCATGTTCCCGGGGGTGCAATTGGAGGTGAACCATGTACTTATTGCGTTGAATCTGCATGTCTATGATGTTTGCTGATTTCTGACCAACAGTACCCAATTTTTTTTAAAAAAACTCCGAAATTGTAGCCAACTTTTAAAAAGAGAGAAGTATGATTGATTGATCCAATTTTTTTCAGAAAAATATTTATTTTTTGAAATTTAAAAAACCAATTTTCTTGACACATGTTTTCTATTCTAAATATTTTTTTAATAGATTTTTTTACTTTTCTGTTGTGTTTTCATACACTATTTTAACATTCAGAAATCGATTTTTCTCACATGGAGTTCACTGATATTTGCGGGAGATCCATCAGGTTTGCGGTCACTTCTAT
Organism: Marchantia polymorpha subsp. ruderalis; assembly: GCA_037833965.1. NCBI lineage: Eukaryota > Viridiplantae > Streptophyta > Marchantiopsida > Marchantiales > Marchantiaceae > Marchantia > Marchantia polymorpha. Next base: position 15,551,086 of record AP031357.1, read on the forward strand.
TGGCTTGCTTTGGTGATGAAATCCAAAGCTACCAGCCCTCCGGGCCTTACGCAATTCTCCTTTTTTTTCTTCCCAGAAACCAACAGCTCCAATCTTTCCCTTTTGCCAAAAACGAAGCTGCTCTCGTAGCCGATTTTCCGTTTGGTATTATATTATGAACCCCCTACTTGTTAGCTAAATGTGAGGTAATAGCGAGTTAAAAAAAAGTGTCAAGAATCATGGGTGGAGTTGTAAAAAATTTACAACATCCTTGCCGTGTTTGAAAAAATTTAGTTAGTTGAACATACGTAATTGAATATTTATTCCAATTCTATTTGACCTGTCATATGCATTTGTGTTATGTCCTCTAACTCTAGATTTTCAAATATTTGAAGTTATTTTTTTAAGTGTTTACAGGGTTTCAAAATTTACATCTTAAAAATCAAGCCCTTATTATTTTCGTAAATTTATTGAAATTAAATTTCAGAATATTTTATTTAATTTAATTTTAATAGAAAATATTTAATTAAATAATTATAATAGGGAAAAAGTTTTAATCATTTTTTATACATAAGAATATCATGCTTATTTTAAAATTTTAAAATGATATCATGGATAACAAATTTGAATGTGAAGCATACATGTGGACTTGAAGTTTTGTTGGATGACAAAATCTTTAATGTATTAGCAAGATAAAAGTCAAGCATGGTAAATTTTTTTTCAAATTATGCTATAGTTTTCATCAAATTAATAGGATTAGAATCCACACTAACTTATCTTATGAACTAAATTTCAGAAAATTAATTGTTCCTACAGCATTAAAATTGACATGAAAAGATTGTGGGTAATAAAGATTGTGTTGTAGAAGATGAGATATATTACAGACGAATTTGATTTATTTGTATGACAAGCGTTAAAATTTGAAATTTTGGAAGGTTCAAATCTATTTGAAAGAAAAAAAATTGATACATAAGTGATCATTTTTTACCAGACGGCTAGAATATTGCTAATACAATTATTGAATATACATTTGGATGGGGGTGTTGGGTGTTTAGAGCGTTCGTTACGTTTATCACCTAAGATTTTCGGATATAGGGTATTGGGTACATCCTCAATAGAATGACCTGGAGGTCCAACGCTCGAGGATGCGAGCATAATCAAATGAGTATTTTCTTGGTGTGAAGGCTTAAAGCTTGCCATCTTTGAATTCACAGTCTATTACCTCCTTCTAAACGTCCATATCAAGATGAAACGAAGGAGTACTTGAATAATTCCATTACCATATCAGATGTAAAATCAGAGTTGGATATCTTCCATGTTCACAAAACATCAATTGTTTGCACTAACAATCATTGGATACCCAAATCTCGGATGATGTGCACGTGATCAAGTGAGTTATTCTTCATGAAGTGTGTAAATATTTGTAAGTCTTTGGGTTAATTTCTACTATCCACTTTCCTTACTCCATATCAGAAAAACACAACGGATACTTCAGCACTGTCGAATGTCAATGTACTGCTGATCATCGCACTATTTTCAGAATGTCGGTCGTCAACAACGAGGACCAAGTTAAGAGTAAGAACGAAATCATACCGCGCTCGTGCGCGCTATGATTCAAACCTTCACTTGGTTTGTTCATTATACTTTTCTTTGTTCGTGGACTGATTTCCTGGTGTAAGATAAGATCTTATAATTATGAATCAGATGGACAACGAGGTTGAGATTATGTTCACGATAAACGTCTAACTTGGCCGAACTAACGAGTGTATGATGATGTCCATATGGAAACCAAGAGGTATGGAAACAAACGATGGGAACACTCGGTAGATATACTCCAACGATACAAAGAATTAATCAAGAGGCACAGGGTCGATAGAAATGGAAGCACAGGGAGCGAAAAAATTGAATGTGGATGGCCGGTGAGGAAGAGCAGTCTGATTCCAACCACGTGTTTAGAGTGCTCTGGAAGCTCGACCGAAATGGAAGTGGCACTAAAAATCTGGACAAACGCTTTCCAAAGGCGGACGGAAAGGAGCAAGATTCCTTAAAGTGCAAACGTATGAATACGAGCGCTGGCTGGCCATGACAACGATTCGGTGACGAGCTCAGTGGAACACGGAGACTGGGCTGCAAGGGATGTTGGAAGGCACGCACCAATCAGAGTTGCAGAGCTCGCAATAAAAGCGCTTATATTTAGCAGCACTCGGCCTTCGAGCAATTTTTTGCGTGGATGGCAGAAGTTCAGCGAGCTCGGGTCTGTGTCGAAGGAAATCAACGTGGCGGCTGCCAATTGCGTCACGTGAATCTGAGGCTTTCGACGTGTGGCGCTGTGCATCCGAAGACGACGACGAGGACGACGATGGCAACTGAGAAAACAGGGAGACCGGCCTTGCTGCGCTTGTTGGCAATTGCGGTGCGAATCGCGGCCGTCCGCCGTCGGATCGAAGTACGTAGAGGGGCTTACCTGGTACAGTAGAGTAGAGTACGGTGCCGTATGAACGAGGCGGCCGGTGCCCCCCGGCTGCCGCACAAGCCCCGAATGCCGTGCTGACGCGGATGCCGCGCATTGGCGGCTGCAATGGTGGCAGTCGAGGATCCGCCGAAGTGGCAACTGACTTGGGGTTGGTGTGCTAGTCGGACGGACGGGGGCCGGTTGGGGCTGGGGGTGGGGGAAGAGGGAGGAACTCTCGAGGCCCCGGGAATGATGAAGGAAAGGAGCGGTCCGCGCGACCTCGAGGACAAGTCTTTTACCCGGGGACCAAATAAGCTTTACTTGCATGGCACTGCACGGTTCCTGTGCAGCTCCCAAGTTTAGCAGTCGGTTCTTCTATAGCCCCTTCGTGCACCCACGACATAAGAACCTCTCGCTGCTTTTCCCACTGCCCGCTAGTTTAGCGGGGGACCGCGTAATGTAGCCAAAACATGGGAACGCCCCCCCACCATCCAGCCCCCATCCAGCCCCCACGAGGGATCATACCAAAACGGTAACATGGGGCTAAAGGGCTGGCCCCAATAGCATCACGAGGGGAAATACTCTGATATGTCCGATCTGATATTAGCGCTGCTGAGAATCCCCTGGAAGCAGCATGCTCTCGTGGATGAGGATGTTTGATCGAGTGACTAACACTGCCAAAAAAGAGTACAATCTGCTATCAACTCTTCATATCAGGTACCTTGACGTACAGATATTTTACCTTTGAATTCTTCTAGAAGCATCATCGAGTGTACTCGGCCACCACCTTCGCAGATGATGAAAGTGAAGTTCTCTCGGAGGAACTGACGGAATCTTCTCGGCGTTCTGTCGGCAGGCAACATGTTTGATGGAGAAAATGATTATGGCTAGGAGGTTGTTTCATATCCATTACTTCAACACTTTAACACGGAGATCCAAATCAGTCAAATAATATTTTGTCCTGAAAATTACATCACGACCCACATTCTCGCCAGATTTTCACGTTGACACTCGGAGGAGGAATTTGGTGACCATGGGATGTACGTTTTGCAGCGAGCGTCCAGTTGTCGGGAGTACAGCAAGTCGATCTGCCGGACAAAACCCGTCTACTCTTCGGTGACTCCTCCATGCAAATTGCATGGTGAGGGCTGGAGGAAACTGGGGGCCCTTGCTGGCCAGGTACACAGGATTTCCAAATGCCGAGCTCGCACAGCTGCAGTGGAAGGAAGAGGGCTGGACTTCGGAATTCGATCTGCAGCAGCACTGTGGAAGCGAAGGCTGCTCCGCATCGATCAGGCCAAACATGAAGAAGAAGAAGAAGAGCGCTGACCATGAGTGGCCAGGATATACGGGCTGGATTCTCGACCCCGAAACCTGACGCCAACAGAAGACGCTAAAACCCGGACAAAGCAAATCGAGCATGTAGCGGCAGATCGGAAGAGGAGCCCCTCGATAGAGTGAGCGAGAGGGACCGAGAGAGCGAGAGAGCGAGTGGTCAGAGACGCAGCGAGTCAATGCAGCGGACTGCAGTCAGTCAGTCAGTCAGCAAGGGAAAGCCCAACCGACCAGAAGAGAGGCGAAGGAAGGAAGGAAGGAAGGAAGGGAGGGAGGCAGGAAGGAGGAACCGAAAAGGAATGTCAGCAAGTGGAGGGCATCGCGTTAATGGTGGGGCAGAAGGGCATCGGGAGGTGGAGAAGCTCGCAGAGAGCGGCAACGATTTGCTGTGTCGTCGTCGCAGGCGCTGGTGACTTCACTGCCACCTCCCGCTCAGTCCTCCCTCCGTCCAGCGGTGCACAATAGGCCCCGCCCCGCCCCGCGTAGACGACGCGCGCTTGCTGCTGTACGTACGTACTACGCCCAGCCCCCAGCCCCCAGCCCCAAGCCCCAAGCCCTCTCTCTCCCCCTGCTCCTGCCCCTGCACCTGCCCCTGCCCCCGTGCCCGCTGCCCAGCCAGCCGGCAGTCCGGGGGGGCTGCGGCGTCCGATGGCTCGTAAGCACCGGAGGCAGGGGGGCAAGAGGGGGATGGCTTTCGGTGGAGTTTCGGTTCGAAGGAATCTTGGGGCGACGGATGGACGGGAGGCGAGGGGCGAGGGGCGAGGGGAGAGCCGAGGAATCATGGGGCCCACGGGGAACGGCGACATATCTAGAAAAGTCCTCGATCCCATCCCCCGCTCACACTCCTCACTCACTCACTCACTCACTTTCTTCGTCTTTCCCGTCCCTCTTGTGCATGTGCAAAACGATGTGATTCATTTCTCCTCCTCTCTGACCCTACCAAACTCGCGTCTCCTGGGGTCCGCGAAATCAGCGCTCGAGGATCTCCCTCTCCATCTCTTTCTCTCGCTCGCTCGGCCTCGGCCTTTTTGGTAGATTTTTACGCCAATTGCGCGTCGTAGTCTGTATCTCGCTGCATCGGCATATATGTCCGCGCGGCCCGCGCTCGCCGCCAGTCGCAGAGCCAGCAGTAGTCCTCCTGTCGTGCGGCGATTTCAGGCCGAGGGTCCGATTCTCTCTCTCGGTCGCTCATCTCTCTCAGTAATTGCCTCTTCTTCTGCTTGCTCGGTTGCTCGTCTCTTCTCGAGCTCGATCGATTGATCGCCTGAGCAGCAGAGATGTTGCTGCGCAGCGCCTCCACGGGAGTGCTGACATCGCTGGTGACAGTGGGCTCGGCCAATGTCGAGAGCGTGGTGGACGTGCACGCCGATCACTTCTCGCCCGTCGCGAGGACGAGTGTTCCGTCCACGCCGACGCATGCGCTCTCGAGCGCGCAGCAGCAGCATAATGCGGACGATGCGCGGTCCGTGGAGGGAGGCGGGGATTGGGAGTTCGACGGCGGAGCGAATGTGCCGTGGCCGAGGTTCAGGAAAGTGCAGTCCGAGAGCGATTTGCAATCGCTGTGTCGAGCGTCGTCCACCTCGTCCTCGTGCTTCGCGGCGGCCGAGTCTCTGCTGACGGCCGCCCCCGAGGCCGAGGTCGCGCCCGAGGCGCACCACAGCAGCGGCATCAGGAAGTCGTGGGGTCGACGATCCAAGCCCGGGCTGAGGCGCGGCTGCTCGCTCACGGTGATCCCGAGCTCGCGGCATATGGAGCTCGACGAATCCATCGCCGAGCTCGCCGAAAGCCTCACGCCTCTCTCGACCGCGGCCGACTCCGACGAGTTCGAGGAATCGCCGCGCTCCGTCAACCCCAGCACCAACTCCTTCCGCCGGCGCAGCATGGATCAGTACCCGCAGAAGCTCTACGAGCGCGAGCGCGAGCGCGAGCTCGATGCGCCCAAGTACTCCCCCATCCCCAAGAGCCGATTCGAGTCGACCTGGGAAGACGCTTACGACGAGAAGGATTACGTCGTGTCCAGCCTCTCGGCCGAGTTCGCTTCCTTCTCGGGCCGGATCGAGCGCGAGGCGCAAGGCGGCGGCGCTGCTGCTGCGGCCAGCATGGCCGTGGCCCTCGAGGCTTCCAAGGTCGGCGTCATGTTCGGTTCCCAGAGGAGCTCGTCGGCCGCCGCGCAGTCGTGCGGCCCAATGTACGTCACGGACTTAGGATTCGGCAGCGGCGGCAGCGGTGGCGCTCACAGGATATCAGGAGGGGGCAGCGAAGGCGGAGCCGGCGACACGAATGCCGCCGAAGCCCACTACCGCAAAATGCTGGAAGCGGACCCGAGCAATGCCCTTCTGCTCCGGAACTACGCCAAGTTCCTGCACGAGGTAATTATTTCCTTTCCCCTCTCGTCTCAGTTCCAGTGCAATCGATCTGTTCCCCGCGAAATTCGATCCCAGTTTTCGTGTTTTAGTATTCAGCCCTGAAGCAGTGGGATGGGGATGGGTATGTGGATTCGGAGTGCCTTTTCGTGTAGGGTTGTGAAGGCTAGCTCGAATTTGATGTACTGGTCGCAGAGGATGAGTTGATTTCTCGGAGGTAGAATGGAAATTTGTGGCTGGCGAGTTTCTGACGACCTTACGAGATGCACTGTATCGAGAATCGGCGAGGACTGTATTTTGAGACGTTCTGAGATGGAGATGTATAGAAGTCACTCATTCCGGGTTCTCGTGACCCTCGTTCTCCCTTTCGAGTATTATAATCAATATTGTTAAGGATCGTGCACGATGAAAAGCAAGTGGCCCACGACGATAATGGATCTTAAGGGTCCCACCTTCAGAAAGAAAAAGTGTTTCTTTCTTTCCATCTTCTGTCTTCCGAGGAGGACCCAGAATATTGTATCTATCCTCTGATATGGCTATGACTGGAAACTTTAACTGACTGGTTCATTACAAATTGTGCTCCGCAGGTGCTGAAAGATCCTCACAGAGCTGAAGTCTATTATGAAAGAGCCATTTTAGCCAACCCAAGTGACGGAGAGGTGCTTGGAGCCTACGCGAAGCTCATTTGGGATGTGTACAAGGACGAGGATCGAGCGGGAAGATACTTCGATCAAGCTTTGGAAGCCAATCCAGATTGTTGGTAAGCCATACTATGTTTTGTGTGCACCTGTCATTTCACATCCTGTGTCGAGTATAATTTTGAGTTGATTTGTTAGTTCTCTGAGCCGTGCAGAGCGAGATCAGAGCATAATTGTAAGTTGTATTCTGGGTAGGTGGTGTGGAGCAAAGATGGAGTGGTTTTGTCCATGGTTGTGTTAGAATTAGACGAGCTGGAATTCTTCAGTTGGACTGACACTGTGGAATATTTTTCTGTTCTGAAGCTATCTGAATGCCGCATACGCCGCCTTTCTCTGGTCTTCGGAGGATGGACCTGAAGAAGAAGAATCTCCCAGTGACACCTCTTACAGTGACACCTACATCAACCACCCTGCGGTTTATGGGAACGTGGCTGCTGCCTCGGCTTAGATTCCAAATGCGAATGGCAGTTTCTTACGTGACCTCTCCTCAGGAACTCTGGGTTCATTTTGGGGTGTGATGATTCCTGTCCTGGAGAGACGAACTATTGGATCACAGCAGAAAAGCTTGGATGAAGCTGATGGACGTGCACCTGGTTTTGATTCTGTGCTCTCGTAGTCCGTGGAGCTCGTTTCAGGATAATGGCCTTAACCTTTGTACATTGTGCAGTGTAGGGTAGGTGTTTGTTCCACCTCAATTGGTTTTCATCACGCAGTTACTTAGATTTGTAGGCCTTCTTCTTTATCGAGCATATTGTATAATTCGGATTCGTGGATATGCGGTTGAAGTTTTGAGAGTTCAATTTATCCACGAGTAGCCATTAGTTCCGACTGTCCTGTAAAATCCTGTAGTTCTAATATTCATTTGTAGATTAGGAATTTAGTTTAAAACTTCTTGTAACTATTCATTTGATCTATCTGCACTGTATAGAATGTACTGGTTTCACTCCACGGCCCTGCTCTTTGTATATGCTGTATTGGTTGTATTTTGAATCTGAAACGATCGTTGTCCTGTGAAATTTGATTGTGCAACTCATTAGAAATGCTTCGTCTAGATGTTGAAATGTTACGCCACTATCGCTTAAGACTTCACGTCTGGAAAGGACCGCGAAGATGTATATTTAGAAAGTATGTATGTAGATCTATACAAGTTGAAATGGTCGGTGTGAGCAGTTCAACTCCGAGAAATCAGCAGCCGAGTTATCAAGGTAGTAGATAGTGAAGCATCCGAGAAATCAGCAGCCGAGTTATCAAAGTAGTAGATAGTGAAGCATCCATCTTCGAAAGCAACTATACGAGGAGAAAGAAACTACAGAGCAGACCTAGTTTGGACTGTTGTGAGTCCTTGGATGGTATTTATCTAAAGCAGAGGACAGGAATGCCGAAGCTGCAAGGGCAAACGCCCGGAACGCATCAATATCGTTCAAACTAACTGTTGCAAGACAGAAGATTACTGACTGTATGCATCGATTACACTCTTTTCATCTACTTGGAAAGCCTCGATATAAAGTTGATACAAATGCCCAGCAACATAATAGCCGCTGCCAGTCGATTGTTAACAGTCCGTTCTATCCTAACAGTCGTGAGAAATATATGTTCGTTCTTTAGAAAGGCCTCAGCACTCCGATTGTATTCACTACACGATCACTGCAGACTGTTGGACAGGCATGTTGACATATGTGGAAGAATCTCTGAATACATGAACTTAACCGTGTATATGACTACGCTATGATCTCTCTATAGTCAAAAGTTTACGGACTCGGAACGTGAATATACCTGTTGCGTCAAAACAGGCTCGAGGTTGATCATCAAGACCATTGACAGTGAAGGACTGATCAAGGTTTTACATCAACAGTGCCTTTGGACTTTAAGAACGGGCAGATCCGCTGGCAACGCAAAATCCGACTTCTTGACAAGGGACATGTTTCCGAGAATGAAAATCTGATCTCTGCAGGGAGTTAAATCTAGTGCATCTGTTTGGAAGAGAGTGAGTGGAATTTGGTGAAAATCGGTGAAGTTTATGCTTGTAAGTGAAGCTCTCTAGTCTCGGATTATGTGAGCAGCTGTCACGGGCATCCGAGCATATCGATGCTTCTTGCTGGCGTATGTATATTGATGAAATGAATGCACGGCATGAGGAGGTGGAAACAACAATCCTCACCTGAACGGATCCTGAAGAAGTAACTGCCACAAGGTCCTCTTGTACATTTGTTGTGCATAACATTCATCGAACTGCTGCAAGTTGGAAGCGAGTTCTTGTCGTCGTTGCTTTGAGATATTCCAGAGTCGCTCCCGAGCTTTGAGTCGTTGAATGATGACTGGAGTCCTCTTCAACATCATCATAACTTTCACGATCAGATTTCTGTCTTGGAAATTTTCTCCCTGACGTGAACTTGTTCCGGGAGCGCAATAGTATTCGTTGTGCCGAAAATTAATTACTGGAGGATTTCACGTTATGTTATGACAGTGATGGAGCCGTGTAGCGTATATAGATGCTGCACAGACAGAGATTCCCGGTACCTTGGACAACTACCAAATCCACACGGATGAAGCATGCTCAAACCTCCACACGGTTTTGATAGGCTTCGACTGCTTCAGAATTCACGTGCTTCCAAGATCTTCTGTGATGAAGCGATCAGCAGCGAAGGGGCAACTCGCTGGGATACCACGTTCGATGAAATTCACAGTTGATCCTTGGAAGAAACTACAGATTTTGACTGAATAGTTGAAAGAACGTAAATTACGATTTACAATAAAGTGATTCAGATGTTGGTTTGAATTCCACTCTACCATCTTTGTCCAGTGGACTTCAAACCAAATCAAAACTTTTCTATCCGTATCATTTCAAAGCAGTTGGTGTAGTGGACGCTTCTTTTGGCTCCGATCAACAATCAACACACAAACCAGACAAGACAATGATTGTCATGTGTAGCTTGTGGTGGTTAACTCCAAGTCGTGGCTCCAAAGGTTTTCAGGATTCAGAATTTTGTGACAAACGCTCTTTTGAGTGATTTCTTCGTTCATGTTCTTTCCCTCTGACTTTGGTCCGTGCTCTTCATGTCGCTCCCACTTACTGCGTGCAGAATACATCGGTGGCATACACACATGACGGTGCTCGCTACTTTACTGTTTGAGTTATCTCTGCGGATAGTTGTCAAATCAGTCGAGGCGTTTGTAGATGCCGAAAGCAAAATGCATTTGATCAAATCTGTCACAAAAAGTTGCTCGTGCCGAAAAGTCTTCAACCTGGTACATACAGATGATCATATTTCTACATGCCTTATTTGCTTAAAGATCGGTCGTCGTCACGCCAACAGATGACGACAGACAGATCCACGAAAATGACAGCAAGGAGGCTTGAATCGACGTTCAGAGGTAAATCCAGATTTTGACTGCATCATAGGATGGTCGTTGAAAGCAGAGTCAGTTTGACCCGTCGTATCTTCCGTTGACCAGCCATCCCAAAGCATGGTAGGCCAACAGAAGTTCAGAGGAGATGTCAGTCACGTCGACCGTGAGCATCTTCCAAGCAAATCCCGAGCTCGCTTGAGGTTTTACTTACACATTCAGTGAAATTCGTTGGATTCCAAGCAAGAACTGTTCCCACTTGTGCCTGTAAACGAGAAGACGCAGTAAAACAACAAAAAGTATCATTCTAGGAGAGGACTCGGAGTGGTGACAACATCCATTCGTGAACTTCTTTACTGCATTACTGGCCGGCCAGCGGTAGAGAAGCTTGAAAGAGCGAGCCAGTTCCTGCAATTGCATGTGTCGTGGTGGAAACTTCCAGAAACACGCTTACATACAAAGAAGCTTCGTTACATAAAACAATGGATTTACATGGATCAGCCAAAAGGTGTAGTTAATCTTACACGCTTAAGCCACCAGATCATCGAACTCATCCCATTCCAAATCTCTTTACACTATACATGGAAAGTCTTGTGTACGAGAAGTAACATCTGAAAAACGTAAAGAGATTTCATCTATTTGCCGGTACAACCTATCTGGACTCACTATCTTCTCGCTATTATAATCTGTCGTCGGTCATGAATCATAATCCTTCCCCTCTACTGAACTTTAAGGGATCTTAAATGCTAGCTTCATCGTCTCATACACGAAATAGCTGAAGGCAGCTGACGGTAAAACCTGCAAGGAAAACCACCAGAATGTATCGGTCAGCGGAGACATGACAGACCCAAGGAATGAATGAGACCTCTCAAAATCTTGCTCTCAAATGCCAATTCCAAGCACTTGCTTCACGATTTCGGCAGGAGTACTTACTTGAAGAGTGCTGGGGAAGAGGCCGGCGTACAAAGCTTTGATGCCGCCTTTCTGCAGCAGGCTTTGGAAGGTGCCGGCCATGCCCAGCTTGATGGCCGCGTGCTGCATCTGCTGAGCTCGGCGAACGACCTCAAAAGGATAGGTGACGGATTCAGCACAAGCGCCGGCTATGGCGCCGAAGAGCAGAGTCCTGACAGGGCCCAGCTCGGGCTGGGCCCAGGCCTCCTCGCCTCGCTCCTGGGCTTCCTTCATGCGCTGGCGCCTGGCTTTCAGCATGGCCTTGCCCTCGGGCGAGTTCAGGTAGTTGATCTTGAGCATGTCGTACACGCCGTAGAACACAGCCCCCGACGGCGCCATGCTCACCACCGCTGGCAGCAAGCCCTTGTACAGCGACAGCAGGCCCTCGGTTCGCACCATGTGCTGGAAGCACCCGATCATGCCGCCCAGGGCTTCCCCTCCCGGCGCCACCATCGTGGTCCGAATCTGCACACATCGCGCAGGCCAAATTCAGGATCGTATCCATCTGCACGCAGCAGATCTAGCAGCAGCAGCAGCAGCAGACCTGGACGAAGACTGCTCATTGAGACGGAAGCATTCACTCATTCATTCCCTGGACGAAGACTGCTCATCGAGACGGAAGCATTCACTCATTCATTCCCGCGATGCGATCGAGATGCTGAGGCAAAAGCGACCGGGTCCCGGCGGAATAAATCCAGCACAATGGATTGTGGAGGGGCCCGAGCCCAAGAATCGAGGTAATCAATCAAAGGGATTGGAATCGCGACAAGCTTGTGGCCACGAAATCCAGCAGACGATTCCATTCCACGCCTGCTTGGTCGATGTCCGGGGGGACAGTGAGCTGCGCATCTCCCTCGGGAGGGCTCAGCAGAAAACCTCATCATTCTCGCAGCTGGCCCTGACGTCGCACTTCCGAGCTCCAAAGCCGAAAGAATCCAGGGTCGCCATAGTTCACCCCCATTCATGCGCTCCACTGTTGCTCCACCCGAAGCCAGAAGCACAGCGCTTCAGACAGCTATGAGTTTGACAGCAGCAGCAGCAGCAGCATTTTGGGGCCCACATGAGCAGGAAGCGATCCGAGAATGATACCCCAGAGAATTGAACGAGATTCGGACTGACACGATCCTTCTCTGAGAGATTCATGGAAATTCAGAGCGAGCCCCGAGGGTCAGGAATGGAGGGAATGGATGGATTGACTTACGGTGTCGAGCGGGAAGCACAAGATGGTGGCCGTGACGCCGGCGGCCGCACCGGCCAAGAGGCGCTCGAGGTTGGTGACCTCGCTGCGGTCGCCCCACTTGAGCAGCTGATTTCGGTACGTGTCGTAGCAGAAGAAATTGACCGACTTGAAAGGCGCAGTGCGCAGCAGATTCACTCCGTTGCCTTTCCAAAACCCCCGCACGCCCTCGTTCACCAGAATCGTCTGCACCGTCGCCATCACGCTCCCTTGCGCCCCTCGCACCAGATACTCCAGCTTCAGCCTCTCCAGCGGCGCCACAATCGTTCTGCCATTCCACCACCACCAGCCATTGAACAAAATCAGAACGAGCACTCCACTCATGCCCACCGCAACAAAATTCACGAAATTCACGAGCACTTTCTCCACCACTGTCGTCGTCGACATAAGCTCTAGATTCTAACAAGGCACGACGAGCTTAATTTCAAAGCTTAATTTCAGAGCTTAATTCGGAGGTTGCAGAGTGAGTGAGCAGGCACCTCGAGACCATGGCGGCAATGGCGCCGGCCAGAAGATGCTGCGTGGTGCGGATGGCCTTGGTTCTGCCATTCTTCTCCGTCTTCTCGCTGCCGCCGGATTTTTTCTCGTTGCCACTCGGCACATTGCCTTTGAAAGAATCGATGCCTTTGCGCTTGGCCGACAATGCCAGCCCCAAGTGGTGCCGGCGGAGCGCGCCGAATTCTCGAGGAAATTGGTGGAAGAAATTCGACACTCCTCGGACCAACGAGGAGGTGGCAGCCACGAGCGGGGCGGGCACGAGAGCAGCAGGCGGCGGCGGCGGCTTGCGACGAGGGCCGCGATGGTCCTCGTCGCCTCGGCCTTCGTGCTCGACGCTGCGGCCGAACACTTTCCCGTCCGCCTCTCGAGGCTCTGCGCCATAGAAGCCTTTGCCCGAGTGCGAGAATGCCTGCACGGCCGAGGCGAGCGAGGCCACCGACGACAATCTGAGCACCGCGGGCGATGGCGATGGCGATGGCCTGGGTCGGCTTTGAGGCCAGATGCGAACGGGGGACGAGGAAGAGCAAGAGCATGAGCAGCCGGAGGAGGAAATTGAGGATGATGTCGAGGCGACGGAGCACTGGCGGGCGACGTGAGCTGGGAAAAACGAGGCCAGCGACGAGGTCGAGAATGGCGAAGGAATGAGCGCATTCGCGTAAGCTGAAGACGACGACGACGCCGAGGAGCATGAACAATTGGACCTCGTGCACGGGGCGGCGGCGGCAGAGGCCATCGGCTGCTGCAAGGCCGAGAACGAAACACAAGCGATGAATGACGATGATGATGGTGGTGGTTGTGTCGGCAGATTTCGATTCCTCGGCACGGCGATCGCTGACCGCCCCCTATGGCCAGCAGCAGCAGCTTCGGCAAAAAGAGGAGGCGATTGCACCTCGCTGCTGCTGCTGCTGCTGTTTCCCTGCACTAATCCCGAGCTACTCCTGCGCTTCCAATTCTCCTCCTCCATCGCTCCACCTGAACATTCACTCCTCGACCGATCCCGAACGAATGAATTGTGGCACCAAATGCTCCTCCTACTACGACTACTCCTGCCACCAGAGCATCATCATCATGCTCACAGCCACAAGACCTGCCAAGCTACTAGCTCAAGCTAGCTTGAGCTCGCTCTGCTCTCGGCGGCGGCAGGGCAGAGTCCAATTGAACATCCACAGAGACGGAAAAACAGAGAGTGCGATGATCTATGGAGAGCATGGGTTGCGAGGTGGAGGTGGTCGGATCGATTCACCGTTTCGTGCAGACGAGAGGCGAAAGCCATTCGGCAATGCGAGCAATTGCGACTCCGCGAGACTCGGCCTCATGAAAATCTGCAGCCATCGCGCATCTTCAAATAGCCCGCGCACCGCTCGCTCTGCAATTCCGGCCCCCGCGAGCGGTTGAATGCGCCCCGACGAGCGCGACGAAGGTCCTCTCCACGGGCAAACGTCGTCAACCGGTCAGTCCAGTCCAGTCCGGCGACCGTCGGTCCGGACCTGCAGGCGAAACCTCCTGGATTAGACTGACACGCGGTTCGGAGCCGCACAATCTCATGATTGTGAGCCCTTCTGGCCCCCCCCCCCCTCCCCCCCCCCCCCCCCCCCCCCAAACCTCCGCTTTCCGAGCCTCCGTGGCACGGGGCCACTGACCGCTCGGCCGCTTCGCGCTTTTCTACACGAAAATGGAAACGGATGACGTCGTACGATAATCTCGTGCCGATGTCTCCGAGCCTTGTGCGTTACAGATTATTGATTATTCCGGTTCTGTCAAGAATCTCTCCGATGAGTTGATTTTATTCGCGAATTTATTGAATAGTGTACGATATGAAGTTGACGACGGCCGGAGAGTTGTTGCTGCAGGAACCCAGCCAAGTTAAAATATATTTCGGAAATGATTTTTGTTTTATCATGTATATAATTTCATTTCCTAATATGATTATCATTATGTTCATGTTTTAAGACGAGAAGCTAGTCTTGACTGCTTCAATGAGAATGGCATCCAGTCGCTGGAATTTACAGAAGTTGAACAGACAATGGTACTGATGATGATAAGAGATACACAGTCTTGGAGCTGAAAGAGGACGTATGAAAATGCCACATTTTTTGCACCTGGAAATGGTTCTTGATGCTTCCCGCTGTTGGAGTCCAAAACTAAATTTGGGATATCCAAAAGAATCATGTTCGTTGGTTTTCCATTGTGTTTTGATTCTTACGAAGGCAGTCCAAAACTTCGGCCCGAAACGCATGGCATGAACATTGGAAGATTAAAAACATCACAAGATCAAGATAATTTCTTTTTGAATCGTTTGACACTTCAAACTCACAAAGTCATAGTTGGAGGTACAACGATATTTGTAAGCAAAGTAGGGGTTACATTTTCCAATATTGCAAAAATCATGAGAGGCTGCCTACAAGTTTCAGTCTAAACGAGACAAAGCATATGTCTTCTTATATAATATCAAAAAATGCCACACGCATCTTACTTAAAAAAAACAATTGCAACCCTATGAAGATACGTCTTTCAGAAATAAAAGCACTACGTAAGGAGATTAAAACGTCATGTAATCAATCTCAAGAACTCTTGACGTCTGGCTTCTTCACCTCTTTAAAATCACACATAGAATCACGTCAACGCTTTTTTTCATAAATAGCTTACCTTTTGCTTGTAAATATTTCTGCGTAATGTTAAAAATCTTTGATCATTTACGTACGAAGGAACTCCTTATGATAATTACTTGAAATCAAAATCCCCAATGAGTCAGATTTGCACATATGAAGACCTCATTCACTCGAAAATATTACTACAGAAAAGTATAATTGATTTTGAAATATATGTATGTATAGATTGAATAAAATGAAGGTGACATATAGTGATACTTAATTTAAACTATTTTTCGTATAAAAATGGATTTTTCTTAATAGTTTTGAAAATGAGGGTTTATTTCATACAGAATAGAAACTCTCATGCGTTCAAAATCTCTTGATTATATTCATAGATATTATAATGATAGAAAATTTTATTCGTATATTATTTAAAAAAATATTTACACCTATAAAAATTTCAAAAAACATTAACTAGGTTTAAAGGTTACAGTAGTACTAGTTAAAAGTGGATCCATTACTCAAATTTTAAAGCAAATCTGAACAATCTCTTGTATATACCCCACATAAGTAGCTTATATATTATATTTCTTTGACCTCGATTTAATGAAAGAAAAATTTCTTAACTGAAAAACAATGATTTGTAACTGCATCGTGCATTGAAAGTAGTTGCTACTTCCACAACTTTTATCATTTTAGCCTCTGAACACTCCGTTTGATGTATGATTTGATGCTACAAGATCTTTTTTTGGTCGGGCCAACTTTTTTGTCAAGAGTACATGATAGATTCAAGAAAATTTAATAAACTTTGTCAAAATAAAAAAAAACGATGATACGATAAGAAAGATTGGCATTTGGTCCGACAACAATATCATTGGAAGGAAGAAAAGACCAAGACTCGTTTTAAATTCTGAAGGATGGGCGGGGATCACGGCCTCCACCTTCCGGTGGGACCTTTATTTGATCATGATAGAGTATACAACTTCACTCAAACCACCATGTTCTCCGCCATCCCCTCTATTTTCGTGTCGATTGTAATAATATTTTGGGCTCTCCCCAATAAGGACATGTTAGTCCGATTTCTCAATTGTGCCCTGGTTGAGGCTACAATATTCTCATATATATTATTCGAGCGCTTGAAACAATTGAGGACCAATGCAATCGGCCTTGATTCATCGAATATAATATCATGGGCTAGGTAAAACGCCCAAAAATAATTTAATTACCTGGAGCTTGATTATCATATCAATGTGTCATAAAGAAATTAGCTAATCAGCGTCAGGAGAAGAGCCGTGCCATATATTTATTTGTCCATAGAGCTATACTTGTCCGCTACTTGTGACTCGACCAGAGAGAATAATCTGCAGGGTCTGGAACCGAGCCGACGAACCTGGGGAAATGGCTGGGCTCGGAGAATCTTCCGAACCTGTATCTTCTTAACCTTTCCAGGAGATTCTCTCGACACCGACCTCCCGTGGTTCGAACCAGCCTCTGCGGTTCCAGAGCGGAACGCACTCTTCTGCGTAGGAGATCGTCGCGGCAAGAGCGAACAGCGTCGTAACCTTTGCAGGCGATTCGCTCGACACCGACCGCGGTTCGAACCAGCCTCGCGGGTTCGAGCCAACAGCACGATAATGCAATGAAGCATGGAATGAGTCGCGTGAACTTTCAGACGTGGCGCATCCACTGATCCACTGATTCACCAGGTCCCATGAGATTCTTCGATCATTCTTCACTTTCTCGGTGACGCACGCACAGCTCTGTTGCTCATACTGCATGTGTGACTGAGCAGTTTCAGATCTCGTAACCGACATCGATTCGTCTGTCAAGTACAGTACGCAGAGCCTCTGACCAACTTCTGGTGCACACAAGTGGATTATTATGAAATTCAACTTATCCTGTAAACTTCGTGGTGAGAATCACTTCTAAGCAAAAAGGTGTAGTTCCAGGAGGACATGTGCATGGTCTACGATAAATAAGGGGAGACCGTGCAACGTGTGTATTGAGTTTTATGAGTTTAATCGGATTGTATAGAGAATTATAACTTCTCGACCAAGTGAGATATGAACCACTC
Source organism: Marchantia polymorpha subsp. ruderalis (assembly GCA_037833965.1). Lineage (NCBI taxonomy): Eukaryota > Viridiplantae > Streptophyta > Marchantiopsida > Marchantiales > Marchantiaceae > Marchantia > Marchantia polymorpha. The sequence goes on from AP031357.1 coordinate 15,568,609, forward strand.
AAGGAAATTTATCTGGATGTGTTCTTTTGAAATAAGGAACTGATTTTCCTTTTAACTGTAGTTTGAAACAAGATATAGGTTGAAAATGGACTTTTATTCCTTATTCCAAAGTCAAGAATTGATGAGCAGGAGCCTTCTGCTCCAAATGTTACGGAGGTGATGCTCCTTAAGTGAAGACTGAAACTCCCAAAGACGATCCGTAGACTTAACCAAAGTTGGTTGTAAATGTTTCCTGGAACCGATACGTCTGAGAAGAAATGTTCGTGTGTAAAGGAACCAACAGATGGGGTAATGCTATGATTTAGTTTTTTTTTTTATTCAAGATGAATAAAATTGCAATTATTTTAAAACAAATGAAGTTTCGTCCTTAGTTTCTTCGTCTCCTCAAGTAATGTTACTTGGCTTACATTTAAATTCTATAACAAAGACCACATAGTAGAATAAAGAGTAGTATGAAATACCCCATCTAGTAGATAGATGGGGTCACAAATAGAAGTAGACACAACAGTAGCATGGTACGAGCTCCAGTAACAGTACGATGAAAGATATGGTAAATAACATCCAACATATAATATATTTTGTTGTCAAACTTATTACAACATGAGCATTTGAACACTCATAGTCTAAAGGTACTGATGTACTGTGGAATGCCCGTCAAGGGCTTTCTGTAGAGAACCAAGATAATGTTATTTTATATATGTTACACGAGAAGCTAGAGATAGTGAAGTTTACTATTCAGTACAGTGAACGTAGTGAACATAGTATAGTGAAGTTTACTCTCTCCTAGTTTGCTAGGATCTCTTTCACGGGGAGGTAAATATATAGAGTGGCATATAAATCCAATTCTAAAAGAAAAGATTAATTTAGTATCTCCAGTCCAAACGTTCAACCTAATCCAAATTTACTTCCTTCCATTGCAGTCTACAAGACACATGGTGCGTTCCATACAACCGTCAAAACCACAGTAGAAAACACAAGAATTTTATATTTGAAATATGCAACAGCTTTAAGAGTATGTCCACATAGAGTACAAGTGGCGAATAGAAGAAGAATAACTCCCTCTTGTGAAAATTTATCCTGAAAGAAGAAAAAAGAATATGAATCGCCACAAGACTGAATGTAAAAAATAATAATATGAATTGCCACAAGACTAGATGAGAAAAATAGTCATTTGTCCACCGGACTCTTTACAGAGAGATGCATGTGAGAGTTAAAAGCAGTCTCAGTTTTCAGCCTCCAACACAATCCAACCTGGAAGGATAAATACAAATGCTTATGTGTCCAACAGATCTGCCTGATAATTTTGTGGTATGGACGAAGACGGCTGGAAATGTGAACTTTGTCGCAGAACTGGAAATGTGTACATATTGTCTGTCGTTCTGCGCATATTTTACCAGTGGCATTAAGATTCTCTGAATAACACTTTGTCTAATGCCTGTAATTCTGATTAACACGTAAATGAGTCAACTAACAACAAAATCTCACGTTTATGTAACCAAGATCGAAGTAAGAATGGAACTTCATAAGAGATGCAACCATGTAACAACAGTCTCAGAAAATATCAATGTGAAACTGATACAAAAACTTCCAAAGCCACAAGAGTGTAGAGAATATGAGGCAAAAGTGACTCTCCTAGCGTCTACATGGTAGGCGACTGAGCGTACACCATGTGCTCGTCATGTGATCATCGGCCATGGCGTTCATGGAACACGTGCGTATCGACAAGTTTGACTCGAGATACTGAAGGTACAGAGTACACGTATTGTAGTCTAGCCGTAGATATTCTTGACTGACCACGTAGACCATCAGCACCACGTCGATCTGGCCGGCGACGATGGTCATTCAGTGGAACTGCACTTCGGTCGCAGCTTCCCCTGCCCACAATCCAAGCCTCCATGAGTCTGAGACCAGCAGATTTTTCATGGTCATACGCAATCGAACCCCAGAATCTGAACTCACTTTTACACTCCACCGGGACGACTGACTCGCAGCTGTTTGCGCGTAAGAGCAAGTCAACTGCATTCCCTCCTTCAGTGTAGACTTGGATATGAATCGTACTGAGTCGAGGGCCTTAGAAGAGCGAGCTCAGATACAACTCAGAAACCATCGCAGTTGTCGAGACAGAGATTGTAGCTTCTGACCGTGCTCGATGGACCTACCGAATCTTCCGAATCTAGCAGCATATTGTGAATAGCCCACATCGGAAGCCTCGTTTCTGATTCTGTACCATTTGGAGTAGGCACCAGAAGGTCATGTGCTCAGAGCCTGAGAACATCGGAATTCAGAGGAAGAATGCACTGCATCTGGAAATCATTTGAAGAAGCAGAAACGGTGACAGCAAATTCGACGATTCAGCGTGCACCGTTCGTGTGATAACTGAGCAACACGATCAAATGTTTTTCTTTTTGTGCACTTGAATTCTGCACTCGCTCATAATCCTTTCCTACTCCTTTCTCGGTGATTCCCTCGGCCTGGAGCCAGTGCTCTTACAGGCATTCATCTCCCTGCCGTGGAGTCATCCGCGTTCCGTTTCCCGTCCCATCTTCGACGAGAGTGTTCTCCTACAGAGGGCCAAGCCTGAGACTGGAAGCACGAGGACTGGTTCGAGTACAGGAAAATATGGCATTCGCTTAAATGTGATCAAAAGTCTCTCGAAACCTATCCAGAGCGAGAACTGCAGATGCAGTTTATGCTTAATCATCGTTTTTCATGCCTTATACTCTGCAGTGAGGGCTCGTCCACTCCTCTTACTACTCATTCGCTGCATCATGGACGCTACCTTTTAGTCCATAGAAAGCATTAGCCCTGTGTAGGGAAAGGACACCGCTTACCTCGCTTACAGTCAAGGCATCCCTGTGGTGACAGTTCGTGGTACTGAACCTATTATCCTTCCATTATATCATGCACATGTAATTTGGAAGTCTCGAGTGTTACACGACTGGTTCCAGCTCTAAGAAATCGAACATTACCTCCAACTCTTCAGGGCTGAAACGCCCTCCTTGTATATGAACCTTTCCTCCATCAAGAGAAATCTAAAGGAAAAGCCGATACTTTAGATTATCATGACTTAGCTGCCTTGTCTACAAAGAAATGTCCACGACTCTCCTCAGCCACACAGACTGCGAACGAAGTGAACTCAGAGATTTGAGCGGTACGTTTTCTGTTCATAAGCAGAAAACACTTTCCTCTTGATACTCTCGTCCTGACGGGCACGTTGTTTGCATGTCTAGATGCATCTACTCGTTCAGGGCGTTTTCTTAACTCTGCATCTAATCAGAAAAGCCTTTAATAAATTAAATGGTGAGTGGGCAAGACGTGGTTTCCACGATAATACTCAGCCCGTATAATATACACTCTGGTGGTCTTATCTTGAACTACTCTGAAGCAATGTTGTTCCGACACAACATTTTAGATGGTGTCAGACTTTTCAATTCGAAAAAAAATAATGCTAAATTTTGTATATGTTTTGCCGAACTGAAAGGTCTGACATCAGCTATTATTTCAATATGTTCCACCTACTGATAAATAAACAAATTCTGGAATTAGCTTTTGTACAGTCAATTGGTGATATCACCGGCCTTGATAAATAAGTGTTAAAGAATCATTCCACCATAAGCACCTGGCTCTTAACTATGAGACCAGGTGGTGTTCTGCCTCAGCACAGACGCACAACACCTTGCGGATATTGCGGGGCAGCTAGATAAGCCTAAAGATATATTCCAATTCACGCACCGCACACTAGGAGTAACGCCGAGGTGCCGCCATTCGTGAGTATGATCGTCAACCGCATGCTCTTCAATGTTCCCCGATTCCAGAGCAGCACATACTCGTGAGGACGATGTGAAGGACGGGTACCTGTACTTGTATTTGATTACCAAATACAAAAGCTCCCGTAATAAATCGTCGATCATAACGACCCTCTAATGGACCGCAAACCATGGAGTCAACAACACCTTGTGTGTTGATCTACACTGAAACGATAGATCCCTTTACATCAAAGACCATCAGGAAGAAATCTTCACTCACTCAGCTCCGTCTTGTCGAAATTCAACTGGTCTTAATTCAGTCTTCTACAGGAAATCGATCCAAATGCATATGAAGTTAGAGGACTACTGCCACATGCCACTCCTTTCCAGCCGAAGATGAAAGCTTTGTCCTGATGTTCACGCAATCGATTGGCGGCCCCGAAGACTCACAGTCAAGTCGCAGAAGAATTTCATTCATCGTTCTTCAGGGTGAGTAAGTGTACTTTGCAACTCAAAATCATGGCAGTGTTTAATATTCTGAGGCTCTCTGTTTGAATGGGTACGTCCAAAAGTCAATCCAGAGTGTGGTGGCGTGGATAGGAATCGATGGACCCTCTCACTGACCTGTATATCTCACTGGGTTGCGGTGGCTCAGATTTCTTGAACTACACTGGTGGAAGTACAGCAGAGCAGGCTTCCTCGAGTAGCTAATTATCCACGCCTTTGATGTTGCCGACTATCTTGAGCTCAAGATTGACGCATGTGCCAAGGAATAGTATTCTGAGCTGACAGGGCCGACATTTCTGCTGAGATGAGTAAAAAACTGGAGTAAGCCCACCAAATTGGAGGGACCAAACGTCGCGTTTGATTGCACTCAGCTGCTAGTGATGATTCTGAAAGATATGGTTCCAACCCATGTTAGCATAATGGATATGACTGGAGGAGAGATGCAAAAGGCAGAGCACAAATTAAGTAGCAGTTGTGTTCGAAATTTGATGTCATATTCACTGCCTTAAACATACGGTTGTCACGAGTTCGGAGGTATGAGCTGGAGTGCCCATGAATTCAAGATACGAAATTGTTTCATCGACTGCTGAGGCTAGTAGAGAGCTACTAAAGCTGTCTCCAAGCTTCGGCGTAATTCACCAAAATAGGCCTGAAATATGCATATGAAGATTGTCAAAATCACACATACAGGACGTACAAATGAGAAAGATCTGAATCTAACCCAACACCATTTGCATGCGAAACGTGGGAATATCTACAGTTCCATGTATTCCCATCCTCTTCTTTCTATTGCTCGAAATTTTAGTGATCTGGGTCTTCGTTACTAAATTATATGATAGATGTAATTATTTTAAAATTATATATTTCAATATTTAAAATGATGAATATTACATTACGAATGTGATGTCTATTTTTATGTTTATTTTTAAATTAACGTTTGATATAATAGTCAATTAAACTTTTGTCCCTCTTACTTTTCTGTTTATTTTATCACTTTTGTTCTTTAATATATATAAGAGCTAGTCGTAGCTCTCAATAATACAAGGTCCAAAGTTGGTTAAGAAACATATCGTTGTGGTTTTTAGTTGGTGTGTTGACAGTGTCACATGACCACGGTTAGTATCAAAACGTTGTTACTAAAGCAAATTAAGAGACATGGTTGAAGAGTGTTATTTTTTTCTGCTAGTGGTTACATTATCGTGTTTGTCGTATTGATACAACGATTGAGTTTGGAGAAAGTAATATGTAGGCAGAGCGATTGTTGGACTGTCAAAGTAAAATTCATTTTCATGAAGTAAAATAATGTTTAAAAAGTGTACAGAAAGAAGTTGGAGAGTAAATTTGTGCAAGTTTGAAGCTTGTAACTTATTCAACGAAGCCGTTGTGAATATTCTATCAAATTGCATGGATTTTTTAAATGATAATCATAAAATTGATATTTACACTAATCTGTACATGTGATTGCTAGTATCAAAGATTTCATGCGCAAAGACAATGATACGCATAATGACTATAAGAGTAGCAAATGCAAAATTCTATTAATTTTATCATGATAATTTGTTCTAGATTATTGTTTAAGTTGATTGAAATTTTTCAGAATGTTTGTTTAAAGGGAGGAAAATTTATTCAAGTACTCCAAGTCCATATGAATTACAAGAACATCATAAAATGAATGTCGTGAAGGAGAAAAATCTTTTGTGTATCAAATAAGATTGTTATGAGTTTTGTAAAGATCACACAGTGCCACAAAAATTTAATATTTGAGCTTGATGTAGTTCTTGAACACTTGAATATAGTAAGCTTCAAGAGATCATACAAATTTTTTTGAAAATTATCTGCAATAGAAATTTCACTTGAAAGCTCAAAAATAAAATTGAAATTTTCATTCATTTGTGTTAGAATAACATTTTTTTAAGGAATCATAACATTGAAAACTAATATTCAATATTTTTTAAAAGTGGAGGATTTATGTCTCAATATCTAGCAAAAATTTATTGAGCAAATTCAGAAAACAAAAAATTAAGACACGTGAGAAGACAAACAAGATATGTGGTTTGCCCTTCTGGCTACGTCCACGGAAGCACAGATATGATATTTGACACAATGAGAAGACTTGCTGCACTTAATAGTACAAGAGATGCAAAGACAAATGGGTTGAAATCCTAAAATGATTGAAATGTGTCAACGTAAAATCAAGAAAACATTCAAGCTAAACATGAACACAATAGACATTTAAACAACATGGTTCACCCTCAAGCGCTACGTCCACAGTTGAAACACACAAGAGAGTTTATTGACAACTGTATACAACTCGTTCATTGAGTAAAAGCCTTGGGCATATATATATATATATATATATACTCAACGCCAGCGACACACCTAGCTATAAATAGCTATAAGCTGAGTTTATTAATTAACCGGAGTTAACCTCGACAATCTCTCTCTTAACTTGTTTTAAGAAAACAATAACCTCTGTAACCTATATCATTATTCAACGGGAAGTTATAAACAGAAATCTAACAACAAGACAGCTCTTTTTACAAAAGTTAACTAGAATTAAATCGTAACCATAACATGATAGACTATTGACATAAAGAGGAAACTAGAAAACCTACTAGCATAGAGGGATCAAAGATATTCTAATCTATATAATTATTCTATGGTAAGATCTAGAAAGAAACTTAAAATAAGCTCTCTCTTTACACAAGAGTTAACTAGAACTAAACCATAGCCATCATATGATAGAGTAAGTATATAAAGTTACTATGCTAGCAAATTCTAAATCTGCTCCCCATGCACAACTTGCAAGGTAGCACAATATTGCATGAAACTCTCCAAAGGAACAACTTTGGTCAAAGCATCAACCAGATTAAATTTATCGTCAATCTTGACTAGCTCAATCGTTTTATCAAACATTGCTTCTTTGATAAAGTGGTACCTGATGTCAATATGCTTCACTCTTCTATCCATGATCTGGTTCGCAATCAAATGTAAAGCACTTTGGCTAGCACAATGAAGATTAATCACTCTCTGTTTCAATTCCATTTCCATGATAGACCTATCCATCCAAAATAGCTTTATTTGCCGCTTCTGCGGCTACCACATACTCAGCTTCCGTTGTTGACTGGGCTATGCATTTTTGCAAGGTAGACCTCCAACTAATGCTTCCACCGCCAATTGTAAACACATACACAGTTGTAGATCTTCTTTTATCTAGATCTTGTCCGTAGTCAACATCAACTTAACCAAACAAGGATTGACATTGTCTAATAAACCATCAAAGAGTAAGCCATAATCCAAAGTACTCTTCAAATATCTCATAATCCATTTCACTCCTTACTAGTGAACTTTCCTTGGATTTGACATGTACCTACTCGCCTTGCCCATTGCAAAAGCAATGTCCGGCCTAGTGCATACCATCAAATACATGAGTCTGACTACGACTTGTTCATAGGAAACACATGACATTCTTTGTTTTTCCTCAACATCGGTAGGACATCGAGCTGTAGAGAGTTTGAAATGTGATGCCAAAGGAGTCCATACTCCATTGGAATCGACCATGTTAAATCTGTTAGGTATACGACGAACATACTTGCCCTGACTCAACCATAGTCTCTTCTGTTCAGGATCATTATGAATTTCCATGCCTAAAATTCTCTTTGACTCCCCCATATCCTTCATCTTAAATGCAAACTTCAACTTACTCTTGCATTCATCAACATCAGATTGGTTTTTTGCCAAGATGAGCATGTCGTCAACATAAAGTATTAGAATAATGAGATGTTCAATCTAATCATTCACCTTTTTCATGTAGACACAACAATCATACACGCTCCGTAAAATACCTTGTGCCTTCATGAATTCATCAAATTGTGTGTTTCATAGCCTATGAGCTTGCTTCAGTCCATATAATGGTTTCAACAATCTACAAACCAACCTCTCTTTGCCTTTGACCTCAAAACCAACAGGTTTACTCATGTAGATCTCCTCTTCTAAATATTCATAGAGAAAGGCTGTAAATACATCTATTTGATCCATAATAAGATCAAATATCGCGCCTAGTGCACATACCAGACGAATTGTAGCATACTTAGCTACAAGTGAGAAAATTTTGTTGTAGTCTAAACCCTTCTCTTGTGTGCAACCTCTAGCCACCAACCTAGGTTTGAAGATTCTCGCCTCGTCTACTGCTTGATTGTTCTTTAGCTTGTACATCCAACAAGAATCAATCAGCGTCTAATATGTAGGAAGCTCAACCAACTCCCAAGTCTTATTGTCAATGAGGGATTGCATCTCCCGCTTCATAGCAACATTCTATTCAAGCTTGTTGACCGAAGCTTGAGCTTCTTTGTATGAAGAAGGTTCATCTTCTTTCAAAATCAACGCCATACCATCCCCATCTTCGACATCAAAGTCACGATGTTTGAGAATGGATGAATTTGCACATAGACCAAACCTTTCAGAAGCCCTACTAGCACGATGCGATCTCCTAATAGACATTTTCGGTTGATCTTTATGATATGAAACTATTGCAATAGGCCCATTAACAATAATTTGCTCATGTTTCTCCTTTTCTTGATGCACATGTGCTCCTTCTTGTGACAGATCATTATTGTTATAGTGATCAAACGTCTCCACAACGACATCCGTGATTGGAGATTTTTCCTTGTAAGTACCAGAAGCCTTAGAATTCTCCCCCTCTTTCAATAAGCAAAACTCATTGAAAAAAACATCCCTACTAACAATCACCTTATGGGCTAGTGGATCTCATAGCCTGTAACCTTTCACTCCGCTAGCATAACCAAGGAAACGATATTTCTTGGACGTATGATCTAACTTAGTACTTTGCTCCTTGAGAGTATAAACAATACAACCAAAAACTTTCAAGCGACGGTAATACGTCATCCGTTTATGTTTGAGTTCAAATTGTGTAGAGAAATAGATTGCATTAGAAGGAGAAAGGTTTACCAAATAAATTGCGGTGTTAACGGCTTTGGCCCAAAATTCTCCTGGTTAATCAGATTTGCTTAGCATACTTCGCATCTTCTCCACATTGTTTTCTTGAAACTCTAAGAAAAAGCGTTTTGTTGTGGAGTGTAAACTGTCATGGAATGGTGAGTAATCACCTCCTCTGTATAATAACTAGGCCTTGGCAAGGTAAGGTAACATTTTAGAATTACTTGGTAAAAAGTTAAAAGGTAAGTATAAAATTTAGAGGTTTGGCGGTAGGGTAGGGTAAAGGTAGAGCCAAATGAATTACCTGGTAATTACCGGGTAATCCTTGTACCCGCAAACATAAAAAACGTGGATCCTTTCAGAATTACTTAGAATGTAATTCTGCACATTCTCCCTGAAGACGAGATGCAAAAAACAGCAATGCAAGTTTAAGCCAAATTGGTAATTCCGACCGTAGTCGCTGTTCTACATAATCTCGTGAAAGCACAAAGTGTAGATAAGGAGTTAAAGGTTAAGCTCTTGCACATGTGTAATGATAGACAAATACCAAAATGGAGCATAATGGTACAGATCTGTTTCCACGAGTATAGAAACAATCACAAAAGTCATGATTTGTCACAGATTAGCATTCTATTAAAGAGTTTGACTTCTTAGGCCAATGCCACTCCTAGAAGACACCACCCAGCTAGAGCCGAAGACCCGCATAGTAGTGCATAACCATACACACAGCCTAAAACTTTTCTAAACACCTGTGAGAATCGCGTGCGACCCCACACTCAGCTGTTTTAGCCTTAGCCATGAAGATTTTTCGCTCTAACTATTATGCTAAAAGTTCCCTCCTGGGGAAGACCTTGGAAGCCCAATTTCTAAGAAAGGCTTTTTATGGTGGACATACAGACTTTTTTCAATTGGTCAGAAAACCCCCAATCCATTTATGATTGATATAGCTTTCAATTGGTTTTTTTTTGCCATTTGTTGAATTATTTTATTATATTCCGGATTGGTATTTACCAATAATAAATGGCCTTTTGCACTAATGATAGATCCAATCAAATTTCAGGGGGAAAATTTCTCATCATTGCATACATCCCAACACACTGACCCGAATACTCAGACTTGGATTTGCTTAAATCCAAAGAAACCCCAGGCTACTCAGGACATCCAAGCTGAACACTCACAACTCATGATGCGGTAACTTCGACAAACAGGAGCGCGCTGTGCTCAATGTCTGGATCACACACTAGCACACAGACACACAGCGAAGACAGAAATACAGTCGAGACAAGCCAATAGACAAAAAAGCCCTCCAAGGAAAGAGCCTTGAGCCTCTTTATTCACAATGCCAATCTCAACCGCCTGAGGCGAATCGGACTGAGGGGCTGTGCCGTCCGATGTGACGGTTATGGCGTCATCTGAACTACTCTCTACTCCTAGTCTATGCAACACGTTTACAATCTCTACTTTACATTCTAGCGCGCCTCGTTCAATCCCTCTGAAAATTTATTAACTAACTCTACAATCTATTTGTGTCCCTCGGATCCGTTGGTCTTGGCGCTCATCAACCGTCGCTTGAGTGAATCTAGCTTCAGCCACTTCACCGTTTGCAATCCCCATATCGTAAATCCGTTCAGACACTTCTCCAAATGCAACTTCAACTCGTCGGTTGACTCGTCCCGCAGTTGATGGTAGGCCTCCTCTGCCTTTTCCATTCTCCGGCGCGACTCCTCCGATCTCATGTCCGCCTTCCCTAACTGCTCTCGCAACCGTCGGCATTCCGATTCAACCTTTAGTCTACATTTGATCTTCGAAGACTTGGTCAATTCACAATCTGCCAATTTCTTGGCACAATTCTTCAACTCTTCTTCGTGCTTCTGGTTTTCCTCCGCCAGACTTGCTGATAGCTCCTCCGCGCGTTGAAATTCCATATCGCACTTACCCGCAATCTTGCTACGAAGTTCTTCTTCCGCCTTCTTCACCTCTGCAATCTTACCGAAGGTCTTCGGCGATACGAACTTCTTCGGCTCTTCGGACTTTGGCTTTAGCGAGCTTCAGCATGCATTTTCTCTCGCTTCTCTGCGGTGGTGATTAGTCTCTCCGAAGTCTTCTCTGCTTCATCGTACGCTTCTCTGGATTTCTCCAACCTCGTGAGTAAATCCGCAAACATCTTCTGCTCATTCTCATTAGACTTGCGAAGTCCACCACAGGTCTCCTCCAACTCTGCACAATGTCCGGATTCCTTCTCCAGATTCAATTGCAGCACCTCGCACTCAATTTCCTTCTCTCGAAGCTGTGCTTCTCGCTCCTTCAACGTCGCCTTCGATGCTGCGCACTCGGTCACCAAGGTTGCAGCTTGCTCCCGTGCCCTCTAAGTTGCGGAATCCCACTCCCTCTTCACCGCTACTGCTCTCTTGAGCTGTGTCTTATTCCTAATCAGCTCAACATAAAATCATACCTCCTTGGATATAGCGTACTTCCCTCTCTTCCTATCCAGGTATTGTAATAGAGTCACCACACTGTCTTGTAGGAAGTCAAGAAAAGTAACCTCCAATGTCTTCACTTCTTCGCCCGAAGTTTTCTTCTCTTCTTCGGGTCTTACATCTTCTACCGGAGTTGACGGCAATGTAACGTTAGCGGCATCTACCACCTTTCCTCTGACCTGTGCCACAACCTGCTCCAGTATTTCGTCACTTAGAGTGAGCTCCTTCGCCAATTCTTCACTTGTCTTCGGTTGAAGTACTTCCTCACTTCCCGCCGACTGTGTCCGCTCCGAAGAAAGGGAATTCAGACTTACAATCTCTACTCCCTCCCTCAAAGGTTCCGCTGTCCCGTCTGCTGGAACTTCAATTAGTACCGTCGAAGGTCCTTCGATCTCCACATGCTGTGTCGGCTCGCCAACTGCAACTTCGGGGGTACTAACAATTGGGGCAACTGTCTTTTCCATGCTACTATCCGATATTTCAGCCGCCACCAATCCTCAGTTCGCCCTCTTCTTTGGCCTCGCGCGAGTTCTCGACTGCCTGTTTACTTCTACCTCCGTTTCTGCTCTTCTGACTTCCAGCGCTAAATCTCCCTCGTCGTCACTCACCACTTTCCTTCTCTTCGCCAAGCGTCGTTCTGGTCTCTCCCGTCTCGTCATAACATCCACTTGAACTGGTACTCGGACCGTCGTCTGTGGTGGAATTGAGGGTCGACGGGTATCGTCTTCAGTCCCTTCATTGGACTCAGCTGTCAAGATCTCTCGCTCTCTTGGAAATCGTTTCTCCTCCTCCCTTGTAAGCAAACCCATGCCTCGATAGAAATTCACAAGGAAGGGGGTGAGATGATTAACCAATGGTCCAGTTCAATCGGGTGCTCGCAATTCGGGTGCTCGCATTCACCCAGACAAGATCATGAAAGATCCTTGCTCAATGTACTCTCCGTCCATTCAAAATCCGCTCGAAGAACCCTACTTGCTAGGCCGTCACATACGTCGTGCGCGCCGGTCGTAAGATATGCATAATTCTTAGTGCAATCGCCTGTCTCTTCGGATTGAGGTAGTCGGCTGTCTTTCATCCATTCGTACCTTGCCTCCCGAAATTGAAGAGCGGCCCGTAGGAGAATTCTTCTGTGCGCGTGAGTCCTACGCTACTCTTCTCGAATACAAGATCCCCGTCGCTGCTTGCGCACCGCCCCATTACCCTAGTCCAATGTTCAATTGTCCATAACATGGGGTTGCCTCGGAGATCCCCGCCCTCGGTCTTGTTCTTATCCACGATTTCCTTACATATGCTCGCCGAGACACAATTCCAATTCCACAAGAGGAATTCGAGAGGCAACTCGCTGAGCTCGCGCCTGAAGGGTCGTAATTCCTCGTAAGGCACCTTCAAGGGAACCAACTTCCGCAACTTCTCACTCTTCTTGGGCGTAGCCATGTCTTCAATTCGCATCTTCACTGCTAGCAAGGTTAGTCGATTCCGCTCTCTCCCACTCTCGCTCGTTCTTGCTCGATATCACAATGTCGGCGCGAAGGTCCCTCGTAATGCCTTTACCCTTGAAGCCCTAACGCGCCCAGTAGAATTCCTGGCGCGTGCGAACGTCTTCGGGCACGTTGCGCGATTTCAAATTGATTCCGATGTCTTCGCCAAAGACTTAGATCCGAAGATCTTGCACTGTCCATAAAATGCTGCGCCGAAGATCCAAAGATCTTTGGAATTCTAACTAATTCCATCATAACTCCTCAAAATCTACTCCTTCTAACTCATATGTCTATCTTCCACCCAAATATGTTTAAGTTTTGTTGATTTTTAAAGATAAACAAAAAAACTAAGCATCACAACATGAAGGCCTCCGACACAAATGATCTGGAGAGTTTCCATTCCATCATGGAACTATATGGAGGACAAGAAGAGAATGAAGTACTTGATGATTTTTTTAATGGCAAATTGAATTTTTGCACTGTTGTCACTTGCTAATTTTTTTAGGGTTTATTGCTAAAGGGGATAGAAGGTCATGATATTTCACACTAGCTGCATCACCATTTATCATCCAGTTTATCGCTGAAGGGGATAGCAGGTCAGAATGGAATTGGTTTAGTAACATATTACTCCTTTAAAAGGATTTGTAATATCTTGTGAATTCATTCTTCCGTGAACTCCCACTGTAAAGCAATAATTTGTAGTACTTCCTTGTACACAAGTCAGTACAGATCTGCTGAGGAAGTTTTTATACATGTTCTCCAAACAATACATAGTTACAGGATGTCAGCTTGACAATATACCACTTTACTAAATGATTATATTACCCTATTACCTCTACCTTTTACCCTAAAGGTAGATTTACCGGGTAACCTTAAAAGGTTAACCGATAAGATTAACTTTTAAACCTTTAAAAATCCGTACCAGGTAGCTGGGTAATTACCTTGAGGTAGAGCTAAAGGGTGAAGGTAGAAAGTAGTGGCGCGAGTAAGGTAAAAGATGAGCTAAAGGTTAAGGTTAAGGCCCATGCTTTACCCGGTTACTTTTAGCTTATCTTGCCGAGGCCTAACAATACCTCTAAATTTCTTAGAAGTATATTTGCCGCCATTATTTGTTTGCATATATTTTACCTTCAGGCCAGTCCGAGTCTCAACTTGTATGCGCCAAGTTTTGAAGGTGGAAAAGACCTCGAACTTATGGGTAAGAAAATATACCCACATATATCTGGAATAATGATCTATAAAAGATACGTAGTAGAGCTTTTCTAAGAGTGAAGCAATAGGAGATGAGCTCCACATGTCACTATGTACATACTCATGTACCTCCGTGGAACTATGAGTTCCAACACTAAAAGCTTTCATATGTTGTTTGCCCATGATGCAAAGTTGTAATAACCCACCAAAGGCTAAAACTGCAGTATAGCAGCAAAAAAGTTGAACCCACAGGGACAGAAGCAACACACAGAGTACAAAGTGTCACGTTTAACAGACTATTGAAGAGTTTGAATTCTCAGGCGACTGTTACTTCCAGAAATACTGCAAGTGCTCAACTCGGAGGTCATTTGGAAGAAACACAGTGCAACGTAGTTCACTCAACACACTCCTGAAACTGGAAAAGCACAACTCAGAGGTCGGTTAGGACCTCTACTTAGGATTTCAGGGGGGAAAGTTTCTCACGAGTACATTCAGAGGCTCTGCAGGTAGTGACTCCCAACTCTGGCTTTTACAACCCTTCCACTAGTTTTTGCTAGCGCAGAGCACCCGGGTTGGACTTCCTACTTCGGATGCGGTACCTTCGTCAAACCAAAGTCACTCACACGCGGTGAACAACACACTCAACTCACAAAACACGCAGAGAATACAGGTCCGAACTGAGAAACTCAACTAAGAAAAAATCTAGTGGCACACCATAACCGTCTATTGACGAGTTTGAATTCTCAGGCACTAGTCATTCCCAGAAATACTGTAGAGGTTTGCCCCGAGGGTGCCTTCTACAAACAGAGGTTTGCCCTGAGGGTGCCTTCCGAAGCGTAACCTGAATTACAACCAAGGCTTACTCGAAGTAACAAAACTTCACTTTGGCATTCAAGGGAAACATCCCGAAGGAGTACAAACAGGAACAATCATCCGCAGGTGTAGATCCAAACTGCTCAAGTATCTTACCAGTACACTAGCTCTGAACATTCGGCCGAAGGCCTTCAGCTACAAAATGCGGTATCTTTGTCAAGCTGTAGCTCCTCTTGTGCGGTGACAGAATTAAGGACACAAACACGCAGAGAAAATGAGTTCCTGATATGCACTTCCAAAACTGGAAGAATCCCAAGGCAAGACGCCTTGAACTACTTTATACCTTCTAAGTCCTAACTAACACTCTACACTACACTACAGGTCATCTACTATGTCTCCTGCGCGACGGATTGCCGCGCGCTAACTCCCTACCCGACCAGTCTTCGGCTCTACAGCGCGACGGATTGCCGCGCGCTAACTCCCTACCCGACCAGTCTTCGGCTCTACAGCGCAACCCCAGCCGCCGCAACACTGCAGTCACCTCCGCCTCGAGGTTCGTAATGGCATCCCGCGACCTTGCCAGGAAGGCATCTAACCGCTTCGCCACTCGCCGTCGGCTCCGACTGTCACCCGACATCAAGCCTGCCGCACGAAGCTCTAACTCGCGCAGTGTGATTTTCTCCTGCGCAGCCACTTCCCAGAGAGTGTAACCTCTGAGACAGTGGTTCACTCGTTCCACCAACTCTTCTCGCGTGCGATTTGCCTCCCGCCGGCGATCGTCTTCAACCACTACCAGCTGCATCTCTGCCTCCGCACGTTGCGCTCTCAATTCGCCGCACTGCGATTGCAGTTGACGAATTAAGTCTTCATCGGCCTGGCGTGCAAGCTGACACTGCTCTAGTAACCGTGTCTGTCGCACGAACTCCTCTGACAAGATGCGATTCCGAGTTTGCTCAGAATCGAGCTCATCCCCGAGCTTCGCCTGCTGCTTGGCGAATTTCTTCTTCGCATCCTCGAACTTCTCGTCCCGCGTCTTGTTAACTACCTTCTGCAATTTCCGCACGATAGCGAGGTGTCCGCGGAGGGCCTCTTTCTTCAACCGCAGGTCCTTGATGTCCTCGTCCAAGGAGGCCAACAAGCTACTGGTCCTGACCTTGGTGCGCGTTCGCCTGCGCACCAATTCGACGTAGGACCCAGGATGGCGGAGGTCAGCATACTTCGCCAGCTTGCGATCGAGATACCTCAACAGAGGTACCACATGTTCGCACAATGTCGTCGTCGGTGTGCCTTTCACCGACTGCTACTCCTCCTCCTCCTCCGAGCCCGATTCGTCTTCGTCATTCTCCGAATTGAAGATTTCGGTTGTCACGGAATTCCCTGGCGATTCCCGAGAGTTAGGTTGCGTGGCTTCTGCCGCTGCGGCCGCCACACTACTCCCTTCCAAAATGTCTAATGCGGTGGGGGATCCTGTTCCCGACAAGCCCGCACCGCCCGCTTGTTCTGTCACTACCAAAGGCGCAGCGCCGAAGGCACACGTGCCTCCTCCTTCTCTCAGTCGCCCGTCTTCTTGCATGGGGTCTGCGCCGAAGGCGGCTCACCCGAAGGCCGTTGGCCCGAATTCCCTTGGGCCGAAGGCCCTTGAGCCGAAGGTGCTTCAGCCGAAGGCTCTTGAGCCCAAGGCGCCTTACCCGAAGGCTCCTTCCGACTTTTCTGCTGCGCCGAAGGCGCTTGAGCCGAAGGCTCCTGACCCGAGGTCGAGTCATCGAACGGTACTTGCTCGGAAGCGAAGCACCTGTCCGTCGCCGGCACATTTGTAGGTGCCGCGTATTGTTTCTCTTGACCTGAAGGCCTTCTTGCTTCCACCGAAGGCGTCCGTGCCTTCGGCGCAGGGAGATTCGGTGACCTCTCTGCAGTTCGCGCACTCCCATCCTCCCCCGAGGATGGTGAGTTTCTTCCTTCTGCAGCACGCCCCGTCTCCGTGCTGCTTGCAGGCAATACGAGCCTTCGTGCCTTCTGCTTAGGCCGACTGCAGAGCTCTTTCAGTGGCCGCTTCCGTTTGAGAGCAGCAGCCTCGCGTTGCTGGCCCTTCTCTGCTCCTCCTTCCCATCTTCGCTTCCGCTGCACTCGTGTTGCGAGCGATTCTCCTTCGGCCCTTGGTTGAGCAAGTGGAGTGCATGCAGGTGTCTCGTCTTCGTCGGTGTTGACTTCGACGCCCATCATACCGACCCGGATTGCTACGTGACAACAATGGAAATTGCACTCGCTCGGACGCGGTCAGACATCCCATCGACCGACAGAAATTGATCAAGAAGGGGAAGAGGTGATTGATCGATCCTCCCTTCTCCTCAAACGCATGCTGCCTCGTTATCTTCCACAAAATGCGAGCCCAATGAATCGGAGCTCCGGCCAACGCCAGCTCCACAAATGCCACCTGCCAAGAAGTTATGTAGGTGGTCTTGTGCGGCTGCAAGAGTTGAATAAATGCTACCGCGATATTCCTGCGGTATCGATCCTTGTAGTCCTAGGTCCTGCACCCGTTCTTGCTGGACTTGCTGCTCTTGAATAGAGTCGCGAAGGAAATCTCCTCCTCCTTCGTGACCTTGATGCTCTCACTCTCGAACAGAAGATGACCTTCCTCTCCTGCGCATCTTCCCAACACCTGCTCCCAGTCGCTGACGTTCCATCGCTCCGGGTGCGGTCGAAATCCGCGCGTAGGTTGATCCCTTCCCTTCTGCCACTCGCGCACCATGTCTTGGCACACCCAATTCCATATCCACAGGAGGAAATCGAGTTTCACTACAGTCATCTCGGGCTGGAATGCGCGCAACCCAATCTGCGGTAGCTTCAGCGGAATCATCCGCAATTGTGTCGCCTTCGACATCGCGTTCTTGAAATTCCCTGCGCACTTCACAAGTCCGCAACTTTCTTCTGCAATCTCCACGCTTCTAGCACGCGGACGCGATCTCTCTGCGAGCTCTCACTCTCACTCCCTAGCAATTCCCTCGGCCGCACACTTAGCTGCTTCGCTCTATCCTGCGATTCCCCGCGTGTCGCAGCTCTCTCCGATTTCTCTCCGCCAATTCTTGCTGCGCAATCGTCGCTCGCGAGAAATTGAAATTGCAATTCCAAGAATGAGACGCCCGCCTTCGGCACACAAGATTTCATCGTCGACACTTGGGCGTGGGGATCGACTCACTTGATTTCCGCGCCGGCTTGGAGGCGTAACAGCCCCCCTCTCGCACGCTCGGCTTCACGCTCCGCCGTTGTGCGGGCTCACACGATCGAAAATTGAATTCGATTTCCGCAGTCGTCCGTCGACTTAGCCCTGTTCGCGCAGCGCCGAAGGTGTGGCGGTAGAGTCCTTCGCCTCTGGCCGATTTTTGATTCTTTCCCTTTCCTCACCGCCGAAGGCGTTCCGCTGAAGGCGTTGACCTGCAGCGCCGAAGGCGTATCCTTGAAGACGTCTGACGACTTAGGTGCATCGCCGAATGCGCTTTCGCCGAAGGCGTTGACTGAAGTCAATGCATCTTGTCCTTTCCGTTCATCTGTTTGTCCCGCCGAAGGCGCTCTCGCCGCAGGAGTTCCGTTCCGCCAAAGGCGCACGTGTTCGACTAGGACGTACCGCCGAAGGCGTTCGGCCGAAGTCGGACCGTATGGAGTCGCTTGCCCCGAAGGCGTTGACCTAATCTTGATGCGCTGACGCCAAAGGCGCTCAGGAGAAGGAGTACACCGCCGAAGGCGTTGACCCTTGGGCCGAAGGCCCTTGAGCCGAAGGCGCATCGTCCGTCGCCGAAGGCGCTCCCTATCAGTAACTTCCGGCACTCGTAACTCAGTGATCCCTTATTCGTTCCAAGAGTTCTTGGGCTCGTTAGAACGAGCGTGTCGAGCTCTTTCCAACGAGACCCTAATCAAGTCAAGGCGTTACGCATTGGGATAAACCTGAGGGATTTCCCCTTAATAGGAACCGTCCGTTCGGGCCAAGGCGCCTGTCTCGGACATTGCGCCCAACTCAATGATTCTAGATAATTCTACAAGATTCGCGATCGTCCATTTTCACTATATTTTAGTGTACCAATTACTATTTATAGTTATTGATGCGGTATTGTTTTCCAAAAATGTTTTAAATTCCGCACAAAAACAAAAAGTGGGTTACCACAAAAGTTCACAAAATGCCAAGTCAACTTTACCCAAACCTGGTAACAACTTTTTTTCATCAAGAATAGACATATATCTATCACTCATATAATCTAGTCTGAATGCCATACATGAAACATTTCTACGTGAATAAAGTTTACTTCATTATAGATAGTGGTGCCTCTAACAAGTACAGATTATTGTGCTTGTATTTCCTCAGTATAACCTTCTTATCACTCGATTTGATATCTAACACGCATTGTCTAGAGCTCCACTCAAAGCCTTGTGAGTCTAACACTCCAAGAGAGATCAAGCTCTTTCTCATGTTAGGTATAAACCTAACGTGTGTCAGCGTACGGTTGACACCATCAAACATGCGGATCTTTACAGATCCAACACCCTCAATTCTACAAGATTGATCATTTCCAATAAGAACTGAACAGTTTGATCCTAAAATTGTAGAGAAAAACGCTTTAATGTAACAAATGTGATAAGAACAAGCACTATCCAAAATTCATACATCATCAACAACTTTTGGTGAATTACCGAGGACATACCTTTGACATCATAGACCGTCGGGGAAAACATGTCTTTCTCTTTGGAGTAAAGATGCTCCACAACATTCGCCATGGGAGAGGGATTCGTATCTCTTATTTTATCCAGTTGGCCTTCATGATGTGAACATTCTTGCCACATCTCAAACACACAAAGTTCCTTTTGTCATGAGATTAAATCCAAAACTAAACTTTCCTGCGCTCATGAGATCTGGATCTTTGCCGCTTGAATCCTATATGTTGTAAATTTTCCAGACCTAATGTTTGTGACTGACCTCGGATCACAATAAGTGCAATATTTGAAGCGAATGGATGAGAGAATGACAACATCTCTTGTACTACCTCGTCTGCTAGTAGAGCATTCACAACCTCATTGTAAGTTATAGTTTTGTTATCACGATAACGTCTGGTAGGAGGGAGGCAAGGAGTGGAGTAGATGCATAGTTTTTATGCATCTACTCCACTTGCTTTCTTTACATCAGAAAGCTCCTCGCCCATACTCTGAAGGTCTACCTACAAATCTCCATAGGCGTGAATATGATCCTGAATTTTTGATCCAAACCTCATCTTGAAGTTCAATAACCTCATGTAGGTGTTTATGACATGTGATAGCTTCTTCTGATAAAACCGTCTTTGGAGGGCAACAAAAAGCTATGTAACCAAGCATCATATGCTATGGCAAATGCCAACTTTGCCAAAATTAAATTAATTATGGCAAATTTTGATTGTTAAATCTCGCATTTCTGCCAATGCATTCTTTTATTAGCTTTTTTATTGCAGACGTGAGGATTGTTATTATTTTACTCGGCCGACGCCTTCAGGATCTTTTTCAGCATGTCAAATTGCTTCGCGTGCATGATTCCCGCCAACGATAGACTCGTTACCTGTGCGGAAAAGCTGTCTTTCTCCCATTTGACAATAGAGAAATCGCTCTCAACCGCACACGTATTGGGGAACGCACTTGCCAATCCACCGCAAAACTGGCCCAAATGCCAGAAACGCCCTTTGAGCACATTCCAAACGGCATTGAAATAAGTTTTCTCGTCGTGCGCATCCAGGGCTGCCTTGACATCAGGCTCTCGCCCGTAGACAACGACGAGCTCGCAATGATCACTCTCAACATGGTCAATCTCATCCTGATCCCAATGTTTTGCGAGATGAGCGGAAATTTTGGAGAGCGGGAATTTTGGACTTCCTTGATGAAGGCAGCGGATTGAAGTTTGACGAGTTCCGCCGACATTACTAGAGGAGCATCCAACTCTCTCTCAGCATTGCTGCTATCCCGCTAAGCTTGGATCTGCATCCCCTCAACAATAACGCATATCGCAAAGTTGGCGATTTCCTTGAGAGTTTGGTGTTGATCTGATAAGGACAACAAGTTGTACAGGTCCCGCACCCACGAGCCTTGATCAAACACATGCATGACGAGCAAATCTTTCCCGACGAACCACTCGTCTTGCACAAAGACGGTGGCTAGTGTCCATCCCATCGAGTTGATTGACTGTGGTAGAACAAATGTTCAAATCGGCCACCAGGTCCGACATCAGATTCAAAATCTCTTGGCGCTGCTAAGAAATGAACAGGTTTGGGGACTGGATCATGATGATGGTGATCCGGATGCGTTCAAAGAGGGGTGCCAACGCTGCCGCGATGACTCACTATTGATCAAACGGCGCTTGAACATGTCGCCTATGAACCACATGCTCCATTAATTGACGACGGTGCTGCAAAATCCACTTCAAAATGCTGCCAAATGCAATCTAGCGGGTCGTGTCTTTCGGGCATTTCAAATCCATATCGGTGATCAGATTCTATTGGGCCCAAAGATGGACGAAGAAAGCATGGGCTGTTTTGTCGAAAAGCCTCATCTAACACAGCATGCGTGGCGTTTTTGACCACGATGTCCAACTGCTGAGGGACGCACCTGTAATAACCCACTAAAGGCTAAAACTGCAATATAGTGGTAGAAAGGTCGAACCCACAGGGACAGAGGAACACACAGGGTACAAAGTGTCACGTTTAATAGACTATTGAGGAGTTTGAATTCTCATGCGACTGTCACTCCCAGAAATACTGCAAGTGTCCACTCGGAGCGCACTCGGAGGTCGCACAGTGCAGCGTAACACACACACACACACACACACACCTGAAACTGCAGAAACACAACCCAGAGATCCATTAGGACCTCTACTCAAGATTTCAGGGGGAAAGTCTCTCAAGAGTACACTCAGCGAAGCTGCAGGTAGTGACTTCCAACTCCGGCTTTTACAACACTACCACTAGCTTGCTGCTAGTGTAGGAAACCAGGGTTGGACTGCCTACTTCGGATCGAAGTCACTCATACGCGGTGAACAACACTCTCAACTCACAAAACACGCAGAGAACACAGGTCCGCACTGAAGGACTCATTGAGAAACATTCCAGTAACACAACAACAGTCTATTGAAGAGTTTGAATTCTCAGGCACTTGTCATTCCCAGAAATACTACAGGGGTTACCCTGAAGGCACCTGCTGCAGCGTAACCTGAATTTACAACCAAGGTTTACACGAAGTAGCAAAACTTCACTTTGGCATTCAGGGGAAAAATTCCGAAGGAGTACAATCAGGAACAAACACTCGAAGGTGTAGGGGCGAAACTATTCAAGTATCTAACTAGTCACTGGCTCTGAGCATCGGCAATCACCCGCAGGTGTAGATCCGAACTACTCAAGTCTCTAACCAATGTACTAGCTCTGAACGTTCGGCCGAAGGCCTTCAACTACAAAATGCGGAACGCCAAGTTGTAGCTCCTCTTGCGTGGTGACAGAACTAAGGACACAAACACGCAGAGAAAATGAGTTCCTGATCTGCACTTCTGATGGTGGGAAAGAACCCAAGGCAAAACGCCTTGAACTACTTTATACCTTCTAAATCCTAACTAGCACTACACTGCACTACGCTATGCGCCTGCACGGAACCACGCTACACTACACTCCGCGGAACCTGTGCTACGTCTCCTGCGCGACGGACTGCCTCGCACTAACTCCCGACCCTGCCAGTCTTCCGCTCGATTGCGCAGTCCTAACCGCTGCAACGCCGCGGACACCTCCACCTCGAGGGTGGACATGGTATCCCGCGCCTTCGACAGAAAAGCGTCTAACTTCTTCGCCACCTTCCGCCGACTCCTGCTGTCACCTGCCAACAACCCTGCTGCGCGAAGCTCTAACTCCCGCAGTGTGAGTTTCTCCTGCGCCGCCACTTCCCAGTGGGCGTAGCCCTTGAGGCAGTGGGCGACACGCCTCGCCATCTCCTAGTTCGTGCGATCTGCCTCTCGCCTGCGATCATCTTCAATTACCACCAACTGCGATTCGGCTTCCGCACGCTGCGCTCTCAATTCCCCACACTCCGACTGTAGCCTGCGGATTAAATCCTCATCCGCCTGTCGTGCGAGCTGACACTCCGCCAACAAACGCGTCTGTCGCACGAGCTCCTCTGACAGAATCTGATTCTGAGTTTTCTCAGACATCAACTCTGTCGCGGTCTTCACCACATCCCTGGTGAGCTCTTCCAGTCTCTCCTTCTTCATCCTGTCGAGGGCGTGCGATTTCCTCACAAGGTTGTACTGACCCCACAAACATGCATGCTTCTCCCTCAAGTCCTTCAACTCCCGGTCCGTCATAGCTAGTAGCTTGCTAGTGTGGACTTTAGTGCGAGTCCGCCTGCGCACTAATTCGATGTAGGATCCCGGCTAGAGTGGATCGGCGTATTTATCAAATTTGCGATCCAAGTACTTCAGCAACGGTATCACCTGCTCAGAGAGCGCCGCCGCCGGCGCTCCAACAATTTCCTCCTCCTCCTCCTCGGTATCCCCTGCTCCCGACATTGCTTCTGTGGAGCCTCCGTCGTCATCATCCGAGTTAAGGATTTCAGTCGCCATTGATTGCGTTGGCGACTGACCCAAGTGGGGCTGCACATCGTCTACGGGTGCTGCCTGCGAAGACACAGCTGCAGCTTCGCTGCTCTTCGCTAAAATGTCCAAGGCGGTGGGCGAATGTGGCCGTGCTACATCCCCGTCGCCCGCTTGTCGATCTTCGACCGTATCTTCTTTGCCGCCGACGTCCGCCGTCGAAGGCGATCGAGCGGAGTGTGTCTGCGCGGGGTGTGGTTGCGCATCGCGCACCGGAATTTCGTCCCGCGAACAGACAGTCCGCTCCTCCGTAAGGTCCTGCCCCCTCGATCAGTCCTGCGCGAGGGCTGTGTCTGGCCTGTGCGCAGGCGCAAATGCCGGCGCCTTGTCCGCTGCATGCGCAGCGCCGAAGGCGACATAGCCGGAGGCCGCTCGCCCGATGTCCCTTGGCCCGAAGGCCCTACCGCCGAAGGCGCATCTACCGGCGGATTACCCGCCGAAGGTGCGGCCTCCACACGCTCCCTGCTCGCATCTCGTTTGCCCGAAGGCCCTGGCGCCGAAGGCGCAAATCGCGGCGAGTTGGGCGCCGGAGGGTCTGGTCCCGAAGGCCCTTGACCCGTAGGCGGATCTTCCGCCGGCTCCTTCCCCTTCCGACGTTGGAACGGGGGTGAATCCTGCCTGTGCGCAGGCGACCTGTGCACAGGCGGACTGCCTCTGCCTACGCGTAGGCGTAGGTCCACGTCCGCTTGGGGTCGCCTTTCCGTCGAGGCACGCTTGTGCGCAGGCGGAACACCCGTCCGCAACGCACGTGGTAACTCCGGAGGCCCTTGGCCCGTAGGCTGCCTCTCGTCCGTCGAAGGTGCAGCGTGGTCCGTTGCTCCTGCAAACGTCCGCGCTCCCTCGTTCTTCTCCGGCGACGCACTTCCTTTCTCCGTGGCAATCGTCGCCGTGTCCGCGCTGCTGGCTGGTAACACAAGCCTGCGCGCCTTCTGCTTCGGCCGGCTGCACACTTCGTGCAACGGCCGCTGTCGAATGGGAGCAGTGGGTTCTTGATGCTGCTCCTCTTCGGACTCCTCTCTCCATCGCCGCTTCCGCGGCACTCTTGCTGCGGGAGTGTTTCTTCCTTCGTCCCTCCGCCTTGGCGGAGTAGAAGTTGGCGACTCCTCTGCGTCAGTGTCGACCTCGTTATCCTGCACATACTTCCCGGGATGGTCGACGGACAACGGCGGAAAACGAGCAAGCTCCGCCGCGATCAAACAATTTCGCTGCCGATAGAAATTGATCAGGAAAGGAGAGAGGTGATTTAGAGTTCCTCCCTTCTCCTCAAAAGCGTGCTGTCGCATCACTCTGTGCAGGATGCTCGCCAAGTGAATTGGAGCTCCCTCGATGATGCACTCCACAAAAGAGACCTGCCACAATGTGATGTAGCAGGCGCGGTGTGGCTGCAGTAGTTGCAGCAGCGCCGTAGCCACAGTTCGGCAGAAGCGATCCTTGTAATCGCGGGTCTTGTACCCATTCTTGGTAGACCTCTCCCGCTTGAACAACTCTACAAATTGCGCCTCGTCCTGCTTAGACACCTTGACGCTCTCACTATCAAAGAGGAGGTGCCCTGGGATGCCGGCACACCTCCCCAATGCCTGCGCCCAATCTTGGACCGTCCACCGATCGACATGCGGCCGCAATCCGCGCGTAGGTGGTCCCTGTGGCTCTAGCCACTCGCGCACTATATCCACACAAATGTAGTTCCATCCCCATAGCAAGAAATCGAGCTTTCTTGCTATCAGCCGTTCCTCGTAGGCGCGCAGCCCGTTCTGTGGAAGCCGGAGCGGCAGCGTCCGCAATCGGTTCAGCCTCGACATTGCGTTCTTGGAATTCGCCTGTTCGCTAATTCTTCCTCTGCTCCGCTCGAGCTCCTTGCGTCCTCGGCAAACTCTAATCTGACTCAATTCCAAATCACGCGCACTCACTTCTCTCTCAAT
Source organism: Marchantia polymorpha subsp. ruderalis (assembly GCA_037833965.1). NCBI lineage: Eukaryota > Viridiplantae > Streptophyta > Marchantiopsida > Marchantiales > Marchantiaceae > Marchantia > Marchantia polymorpha. Next base: position 15,594,331 of record AP031357.1, read on the forward strand.
CAACAAGTAATCCTCTGCGCGGCAATGTCGGGAATGCTTAGCAGCTAGCAGATGGACGCGCGCAGCTCGCACTAGAAAGTGGAATCGCGAATTCAAGAATGGAACGCTCTCCGTCTCCCGGTCGAAGGTCATGGTCGGCTCTTGCTCGTGAGGGACGACTCAATTGATGGCCGCGCCGGCTCTACGCTAAAACGGTCTCCGCTCTCACGCGCGGCTTCACGCTCCGACGACGCCGATTTAACTCACACGCTCGAATTGGCGAATTTGAACTTCGCGAGCGTACTACGCCGCGGACATGGGTGCGCAACGCCGAAGGCGTCTTTTCCGCCTTGCGCGGTACACTCGTTCGTACCGCTCCTCCGCCAATCCCCCTCTGCCTCGGCGCTCGTCCGCACGTTAGACAAAAGTTAAACTCCCGCCTGTGCGCAGGCGGACTCCTCGGCGGATTCTCCGCCGGCGCGGAACTTCACCCGCATGTGCGCAGGCGCTCGCCTGCGCGTAGGCGAATTCCGTCCGCGTCGCCGCGCTGGCGCGGAAGGTGTTTACCGCGGTCAACAGCCTCCGCCCAGACTGTCCGTTCCTTGTCTCTCCGTCGGCCCTCTCGCCGCCGCAACTCCTCCCGACCAAGAGCGCATCCATCCGTCCCGTCCGTACGGTCCGTACGGATTTTACTACTCTGGCGGCTCCTTGCTCGCCCGCGCCGTTGCGCTGGCGCGGAAGACCTCGTACAATTTCTACCTCCGAAGGCGCATTTCTAGGGCCGAAGGAGCATTTCCCGCCGACGCCGAGGCGCCTGTGCGTAGGCAAACTTCGCGCCTACGTCAAAACCCTATTTCGCCTGTGCGCAGGCCAACTGCCTTCGCCCGCACACAGGACAAAACTTTCTCCGCCTGTGCGCAGGCGGAAAGCTGAGTATCTTGCAACCTTTATAACTCCCGGAATCCTCATCCGTTTGTGGCGTTCTTGGGCGCGTTGGAATCAACACGTCGAGCTCTTTCCAACAAGTACTTAACCAAGTCGAGGCGTTTGGGGGTTGACCTAAATATGAAGGATTTCCCTACCGCCTAGGGCGTTGCGCCGAAGGCGGATTTTGCGCCTTGCGCCGAGGGATCATACCTTCAGAGCTCGCAGGGAGGGTGGTGCCCTTCCTTGACGCTGCACCCAACTCCTAGATTCTACGAGTTCCCTCGAGAATCTCTGCGATCTTCCGAATTCACTCTATTTTGATGCACCGAAGGCTATTTACACTGCTGCCGTGGTACAGTTTTCCAAAAATGTTTTAATTTCCTCAAAATTACCAAAAGTGGGGTACCACAACACCAAATGTGGAGAAAAGGGTCGGAACAATGATGCTCGAGCAGCGTCACGACCGCTCTGTGTCGCCTAGTCATCGTATTTTTGACGTCAAAGCTGATCAAAATGACCTTGTCGCGCCAAATAGGAGAGAGTTTGTCTAGCAAAAACATGATGAGCTTGACATAGTTGGCGGTTGTGTGTCGTTCAAAGAACGGCACCAAAAAGAGATATAGATGGTAAAGGACGTCATAAACACAAATGCAAATGCGCTGGTCCATGTGAAGAACTCCATTGTGAGTGCTGGCGTCAGCTGCCAGCGACATTGCCGAGATCCACAGATCATTGATGAGATTGACAATGATTTCCAAGGCAACGGCGAGGAGAACCTGAACGAATTGACTCACCATATGATCATTTAGACCAGCCAATTTCGGATCTTTGCATTCGTTTCAATGCTGGGTCATTACAACGGCCTTTTGACGAAATGATAGCTCCACCAAGACATGTTCAATCACCAGATTGAAACGCAAACTGTTCTTGATGTTGACAATGAACGACCCATCTTGCTGTAAAGAGAAAAGTTTCATGGCGTTCACTTTGGTGATGAGAATCACATCGTCATCCTCCTCGTCCTCTTCAAGATGAAAAAAAAAGTTTCCCGACAACGTCATTGACAATCTCAAGCCTAGAGATCGAGAAGTACAGAGCATCCTTGTACTTGTTCATGTACAAGTGAATACCTGATCACTCCTTCTTCTGGAAAAAGGCCATCTTCTCTTCTTGCGACATTTTTTTGTAGGTCATCCATTTGTTCGGATGTTGCGATTCTAGATGCGACTTGTAGCATTCGGATCAAAAGGAGAACTTGAAAAGCTGCGTGTTTTTGGTTTGCTGGCGCTTGACTCCATGACCATCACGTTTTTTGCGCCCGATGTGGACACAAAATAGGCATTGCATGATAGTAACGGTGCCATCATGTCATTTTTCCACAGCAGAGAGCCCATACTCAACAACGTGCTTGTCTTGGAAGGGCGTTTGTCGACTCATGATGAATTTGTATCACGGAAAACATCCAAATGCGCAAGGAACTTACTACACTGTAGTAAGTTTTCGTAGTAACTACACTGTAGTTACTACAGAAACTTACAAAACGGATATATAAAATTTTGGAATAATTGAGAATAATTTTGGCAAATTTGGGAATTTATTTTTGGCATTTTGGCATCTAAAAATAGAATGCTACTTTTTAGTATGTCTAGGGTAATCACCCCGTCTATTAAGAGGAAGTATGTTGTGCCCTGATCCTTCAATTTGTCTCAATGCCATCTCAATTTGACAAAAACTAGAAACAACATCTGTTGGTGCGTCAAATCGTCATTCAGGTGCATTTTCAGCTTGTGAAAAGTGTCAAGGTGCATTAGTCGCTTTAGAAGCTTTCCAACGATACCCAATTTGCCTATAGAGAGTGTTTCGAACGAAATATGCACAAATGGAATATTTCCTTGAAAGAACGGAATCTTTAAAGAAACAAAATCTTCAAAACAAAATAGTTATGGCTTGAACTACCCGCATGTGCACAAATTCCGCCCGTGATCACCGTCACCTATGATACACCGTTCGTCATCCGTGATTGCACATCTGTCATCCGCGACTCCCGTCGTCCGTGACCACCTTCGCCCACGACCTGCACAATCACCGTCAGATCATAGTTGATCATGTTTATGCAGACCACGTTCACGTGCTATCAAGTCAACTGCAACCACGTCGGCCGCAACTGTGGTACACCTTGACCACATCGGTAAGTAGACTTGCGTGAGAAGAAGACCTACGCGCAACCTCGTGGGGAGGGGGGAGGAACTACTTCGTGTAAAATTAAAATTATTGATTTTCATATTGAGTTCTGCAATAATCTAAATGCATGAGAATAATTTATTTCTAATATTTAAGTCTGATTAAAAATTCATATTACACATATTTATGAAACAAAATTTCAAAAACCTCTATTGAAGAGAAAAGTTTAAAAATTTTAATTTGCGCACTAAACTATATGCTGAATATCATGACAAAATTATTCATAAAAAGAGTCAAGAGCTAACTAATAATTTATACTAAATAATTTTAAATACTAAATACTAATATTTAATAACATTGGGATCTTGTGACAATTTATTTAACCTAAACTGAAATCTAGATTTACTAATTTTTTTATTTCTAAATTTAGATTAAAATTCTCTACTTTAATATAACAACTTCATGCTATGATGATCATATCGAAAAAAATTATCATAAGTTTTTTAAAAGATTTTTTATCATTTACAAGTTTATTTAATCATGAATTAAATTGTAATATGAATAATCAATACTGCATTGTTTGATTAATAATTATTATTCTACTACATGAAACTTGTTTTCACTCTAAACTTGGTAAATTCAAATTCAAATTTTCTTCACTGGAAGAAAATTTTAGTATTTAAATATAATGAGTCTTCAAAAATAATTTTTTTTCTTTTTCACAGATTTTGAATGTTAATTTGTATGTTAATTTTAATGTTATTTTAATGATTTTTATAAAATCTAATGTAAATTTTGCATATTTCATACAATTTTTTTGTTAATTTATAGTCAAACAATAAATCGTAGTGAGAAATCAAATTCAATTTTTTTATCTTAACAATCCATAAATAGAAATGTTTTCAAAAATTTTATTTATGTTGAGGTTAACTCCGATTAAAGAGTAACCTCTGGACCTAGGTATTTATAATTAAGACGTCACTTGGACTAGGGGTTAAATACCTTGGACTCTGCCTTGTACACTAAGTCATTCTCGACAAACCTTGAGTAAAAGGTGTATTGGTGTTATAGTGGACGTAGTGCTCCTCCCCCATGATGAATCACGTTACATATGTATCTCATGATTGGTTGATGATTCTCAGATTTTATGGTTACAATTGGTATCAGAGCAAAGTTGAGAATTCTCTTCAACTTTCAGAAGCATGTGACAGTTTCTGGAAGTTTGTGATAATTTTTTCGAGTCAAGGTTTGAAACTTTATTTTGAGTTTTTTCTTCTTGAGGTTTTTCAAAGACAGAAGACGAATTGTCATATTTCTCTGTCATAGTGTTGCACAACAAGCTGAGTTTATTCAAGACGAGTTTGAGAGAAGTTGATAGTTTTTTTGAGCTTCAAGTGTTGCAAAGGTAGTTACCATTTTCTTGAACATTCGGAACGTTTGTCTCAAAAGTCTGAGGTTGTCTAGTATGTATTGTGATCAGGATAGTGCAGCAAATTTAAGGACTCGACAGCGATTGACGGCAAAATGTGAGCATGTGATGTGATGCTCATTGCCGAAATTAGGCTACTTTCTTCAAGACTGAAGCTGAAAAGGTTTATGCTGGCACTCATGCAACTGGTCAAGGCAGAAGCACGCATGATCTCGGGACTAGAGCTCCCTAAATCTTAAACCTAGCGTTCTTCGTTCTACTGAGCTTCTTTTTGGAGGGTTCATGCAGCTTCCGTAGAATCCAGTCCTCGAATGGTATGGGAATTTGCAATTATGATGAGGAACAATCACGGGTGATAGTCAATCGTGATGGTGAGAATTAGTCACAAGTGACAGCCAGTCGCGGACGCAGTCAATTGCAGGCGACAATGAGGACTAGTCGCGGGCGACGGTAATGGTAAGTCGTGGGCAAAGGTGATGGTTATTTGCGTGCTAGTAAGTTGTGGGCAACAGTTTTGGTAAGTAGTGGGCGCAGTCAATCGCGGGCGACGGTAAAGGTCAGTCGCGATCAATATTTAGTCGTGGACGACAGTGAGGAACAGTTATGGGAGAGAGTCAGTTGCGAGCGTAGTTAGTCGCGGACGACGATGAGGGACAGTCACGGGTGATAGTCTGTTGTGACGGTGAGAGATTGTTACGAGTGACAGCGAGTAGATTGTAAGATTCTTGTCAGTAGTTGTGTGCCTTTAATGAATCCAGAAGACGTTTGTGTCTTTCAATGTGCGTAGCTCGTTGAAATAGGAGGAGAGTTCAGGGTCTCCATATTGACAAGTAAAAATCTCTGCTCACGTATATGCTAAGAGTTTAAGAGTGCACTAGTTACTTAATATAAGTTAAGAGATACATTCCTTAACTTGAGATGAGAGGTTGAGAGCGCACTGGTTACTGAGATTCCTTAACACGAGTTAAGGGTCAGATATGGTTTTTAATTACCTCTGCATATTATTACTCTATCTTGTTATGACTATTGCTTGGTTCTAGTTAACTTTGGTTTAAAGAGGGGTCCTGTGTTAGAGTACTTTCTAGATCTTCCCGCCAAGTAATAGTATAGGTTAGAGAGTTTACTGACTTTCCTTAACACAAGTTAACCGGGAAATTGTTGATGTTAACTCCGATTAATGAGTAAACTCTAGACCTAGCTATTTAAAGATGTGATGTTGCATGGACTATGAGTTAAATACCATGTACTTTGCCTTGTACACTAAGTCGTTCACGACATACGTTGAGTAAGAGTTGTATCGCTGTTCTGGTGGACATAGCTCTCTTGCCCCAAGGATGAACCACGTTACATCTATCTTTCATGATTGGTTGATGATTTTCAGATTTTACGGTTATAATTTAATGATATATAAATTAATATTTAATTCACTTAATGGGTAAAAATTTCAATAATATAGTTTGAATTTTTCAATTTTAGTTCTCATTGTAAGAAAACAGAAATACATCTACGTGTAATTTTTTTTTCATTAAAATTTATGACCATACTGAAATTTACACTTTCCACTTTCCATTATTTCAATAAATTTGAAATTGAATTTTAAAAAAATTGAAATTTATATAAATTATAAAAAGTAAAGTTCAATGATGCTCAAAGTCTAAATCCATGCTTTGATTAAAATATAAGATCATTCAAAAAAATTGAAATTTCCTTTGATAACATCTAGTTTCAAGGTTGATTTATGTTTTATATTACATATTTATTATAATCTGTTATATATAGAAATTGTTATTTTTTAAAATTATAAACATGTAAATTTAAATTATAATTGAAATTTTGATCAATAATAAAATCATTAACCTAAATTATATTCTGTGGAAGTTTGTAATAATTGAATATCTATAATTTTTCTAGATAAAACACATCCATGATCTGAACTTTTTTTTTGGGCTAAAATCTAACATCATCATCTATTTTCTAACAGATATAGAAATGGCTAGTATGTTCAGTATGTTTCATATGAGTTGTTTTGCTCCTTGTGAGTCTTGGTTTATAGCTGCTTTAACTGTCGCATAAATACATATTAGACATTGAAAAAAAATGCAGACTTTTCAAATTTTATAATTAATTGCTCTATAGTTTCAAATTGATTCAACTATACTTATAATATATATAAATTCCCCGTAAAATAAAATCCATTTCTTCCAATCTTTGCATGTTATACTAATTTTTTAATTTGTTTTTCAGTTCTCATATTTGATTTAATATTTTGTTCATAAGTTTTAAAAATATTTAAAAAATTTCTAATATTAAATTTAGAAATCTTGATTTATAATTTATTCTTTATTATTAATCGTAAAAATTCAAGCTATATTTAATCTTTTTAATTTCTCTTTTTGCATTCAACATTCAATTTCAGTTATTTTAAAAATAAATATGCAGGATTTTGATCAAAAGTTATATATAATTCTCAAATGCGTCTGAACCGAACAATAGTCCACAAGGCTTCAACAGTGAACTATACAAAGTGGATGACATGAACCTCAATTACGTTTTCAAAACTCATAATAGTCTCGAGGTGATTATTACTCGAGAATCATAGTGGACAGTGGTGGTCAAGCTGCAATAACACTTTGAATCAGATCAGATTTGAGACTAAACCACGAGGTTGTCAATTGTGTCTTCGGAACTGAAGATTATATATTGGATCAAACATAGACTAGCAAACATTGTTCACTCAACAACAGGGAGATAGGGAATACTCTCAGTAAAGTTGGAGTTCCTGTTACCGAAACGTGGATCAGAATCGTGCATCAGAGCCCAACATTGGGTGCCCATATCCATGGGTTTTGAGTGACATTAAGTTCCCATAGGTGGGCACAAGTAATGCTATGGGCAGTGTTTTTCAGATCCAACCGGGTAATACACATAACACTATTCGCGTAATTTGAAAAGCATGGGTGGGAACAGGTAATTCTATGGGTGGGCATAGGTTGCTGTTGATGGTTATGGTCTGGGTACAGATTTGAAGGAAAATGTTGGCCTCTGGTGCATATACAATCGTTGAGTGACATATTGATCAGACTTGTTGAAGATCATAAATTTAGATGGTAATCTTTGCGTATGAAATTGAATGCTAGTCCAGTTCTTGTGTAACGTTTCTACACGTATCGTAAAGGGTTTTTTATCCTTTTAGCTGGAAGGCTAGAACACTCACTGAAACTGTGGTACGTACTGATTGCAGCTTTTACAGAATGAAGGGAGTTATAAAATTATATAGAAGGCAAGTTCAAGGAGAATGATGTAACAGTTCAGATTCTAAGCATACAGAATTACAGATGAACCAATCGAAGCTAGGAAGCTAAACTATTGGTTTAATTCATCACTTTCCGCATGAATAAGGGGAAAGTGATGAATCAAACCAATAGCTTAGGTTCCTAGCTCTTGAATAAGCTTATGCATAAATAAGCATAAGCTTATTCGAGAGAGTTACGGACATTCTAAGAGAAAACTCGCCGCTAACTACCTCAAATGCACATCAAAGAATACTGATAGCGCTTTTCAGAAGTTTTTCCAAAATATACACGTCAGGTTATAGTAATTGCACCTAACTTGAGATCATACTGGACTTCATCTCGACTGATAAGTCAGCATTCGGACACGACTTAGTTCACATATATAATCCACGGACCAGCTTTATTGCAGTTCAGAAGTCATATTTTGGTCTGCTAGAGATTGTCCCGAACTGTGGCATAACAATGCTATCTTACTCGAACCGTGTATTTTAGCTCAAACCTGTAGTGTTAACTTTTGTTTCAAACTTTCATTCCCTGCTTTGAGATTAAGTGAGCTGTTTTTTTCATGATAATGCAAGTTTTATATCTGACTTCATCCGACTGTAAGTACGAGAACTAGATTATAAAGATGAAGCAGAAGATTGCAGCAATTGTCTTGGTAGTCATACGTCTAAATGACCATAATTTTCTGTTTCACAGAAAATTTCACTATCACTTGGTTTTGAGTAGTGTTACTGGTTTCCTGTCCGATTGGTTAACAACATTTCTGATCTATTCCGCCGGTTTCACCCACCAGTATCTGAAACTAGAAAATTTCTGTTTGGAAGCTTGAGCTTGTAAACTACAAATCTGAAAATGACATGTCTTGGCAAGTCGGTATCCGAGTCCTCTCGATAAATACTTATTGATAATGTGAAGAGAATTAAAATGAGATAAATGTTACTGATAAGGAACGATCGTACTTACAAATGTCAATTTATGACGTGATTTCTTCTGACATAGTTCATGATTATATTTGATGCTGATTATACTCCTCGTCATCGGATGCTCACAAATATATATGTGCGACAGCAACTGAAATATTGGAATGTTTGTGATGTTCTCAATTATCTGATCGTTTCAGGTATTTATAACAGAAAGAAGAGATCTGGAAGTGAATGCCCCCAGCGTGAGTTGGATAATTCGAAATCCTGAGGTCAATATCAAATTCCAGATACTTAAAGCATGTCAATGAAGGAATGTTCAAAAGCACAAGTTTAGTGATGTATGGGGTCAGTATAGGGTCACAAAGTAATGGACCCAGTTCACTTTTTGGCTTCGAATATGACGATTTAGCTACATTTTCCGAAGAAAACCGGGAGTCTGGAGATTATGTCCGGCACTGCAATTGCCAGCACGAAGTTCACGACATAAGCTTCACACTAACAATACCACTTTTACCTGCAGTGCCTTTTGGGATAGTCTGCCGGGAATTTTTCCAGGAAATCAAAATAGACCCGACCCTGTTCGTTAGACCTGCATGTTTCTTGAGAAAGTGGATATCCACTTTCTCAGCTCCAGGCCCTTGTCTACAAACAAATTAGTGTCGATGAACTGTAGCGGTAAGTGGTAAGCGGTAAGTCGTGACGGTTGATTTCCTGCAAGGTACTGAATTGGGCAGTCCTGAAGAAGAGATTTCCTCGAAGTGATACAGTGGAAACTACAAACCTTTCTTGAATCTTCACCACATTTTCGTGTTTTGACTGTCTGGGAGTCCTTGGGCGGACCAAATGATTTTGTTCAATTCGCAAAGCCGAAATGAATGAACGTGAAGACACAAAAAGCATGCTGAGTTGGTGGGGCTTTCATGACAGACTATTCACCAGTTGAAACCTCGCCACATCATAAATCTTGCCACCAAAAACTAGGTTTGCTTCCGTTTCTGTAATCTGCCAGGCACGGCCGTATTCCTCTCATCAAGAGCCTGCCGCTCCAAGAGTGCACAACGAGTGTTACGAAGGCCCGGTGAGGAAAGCTGACGCCAGCACATCTTGAACACTGCATGTGGTAGGAACATGTAGTGTTCAAAATTGCACTCGTCTTTAAACAAGGCTACCAACTGAACAAAATAGCATAACATAATCTTTATTACTGTCCATTATACTGTTGTTGGACCCTCATTATTCAGAACAATAACAGAACAATCATTCTGGGAGATACATCGAAATTCAAGGCTGACCACCCAACTTGTAAGTGAAGGGATTTTATCATGGCGAGACTTGCAACAAGCCACACTTAAAAATTGTCCTCAAAATGTAATTATGATAGTTCAGCCAAATACTGATCTTCTTCAGAAACATAACTGCGCGATTGATATGATTGCAAAGATTATAAGAGACTTGTAAAAGCAAAGAAAACTCCAACGAAGATTTTGCAGAGGTTCACATTGCATGAGTGTCTGAACTTATACTGGTCATTTGCATAATGATATCCAAACCTTTTCAAATTCCTAAAATGTCAAAATGCCAGAACTCCTACCTTTATTCATGCACTCCTCGCACACCCATGCATGCCCACCTAATTCTAGACTCACGTATTTCACTTGATACAACTTGAAAATTGCTGAATAGCTATCTTGAAGCTGGGGCGCAAGAGTTTGCTGAATCCTCAACCATGCTTCTTTCAGCTCCTTGCTTTCCCCACCTTTTAGAACTGCCCTACGATCACGATCGCTAATGCCATCTAGTTTAACAATATCAGATTTTAAATCTTCCCAGTCTGGAATCGCTTGGCCTAATCCGAGAGTCTTCTCCAGTCCAGCCTTTGCAGCATAATACATGATTTTGAATGAGATTTCAATAGTTTTCCGAATCCACTGACAATTCTCCCGATCCAAGCGTATCTTCAAACCTTCTTGATCTTTGACGGGGTGAAACCCAGTGGCCGACTCACACATCAAGTGTAAGCGAATGGTTGTCCCGACATGCAGAAGAGCACTTATCCTATAGAAAATGCCAACATCATCGGTAACATAAGGTCGTTTGGGAGTTCTTGCCTGCTGAAGCGAATAAGAATACTGAATGAACCTGTCCACTTTTGACATGAAGGCACTCAACTTGAACTGCAGCTGTTGTTGCAAAGAGAGTATCTGTCCCAACTTAATATCCAATCTCTTCACAATGCTCTCCATCGATCTCAACCTTTCATCTAAACCATCAACCTTTTGCCCTAGCTGATCAAACTTTTGTCCTAGCTGATCAAACTTGGACAAAATACGTTGGGCTGAGCGATTTTCTACACTTGTGCTTGCCCGACTCAAGCACCTGGATGAAGGTCGATTGGAATCTTTCATGTCAAGAAAATTTGAACTAGTAACCACATTCTCATTTTCAGGGTAAGAATGAATCAAATCATTGTTCACTTTGATCAATCCTTGCTGCAAGTTCTCCAATTGTTTGATAAGGGCTTGCTGCAATGACTCCAAGTGTTGCATCTGCTTCTCTCGGATCTCATTCACAACCGCTTCCACATCGCTCTCCCACAGCAAGTCTCTAGCTCTTTCGAATATAACCTGTGTTGTGTACCCTTCAATCAAGGGCCAAGAGTGTTCATAGTTGAACAACTCTTCCTCCTTCTCCAACTGCAACTTATCCAACGGAAGATCTTCAAGTTTGTCTTTGATGCTACGAATGAATTTTGATTTGAGCTCCTCGATCAGAATCGTTCCTCTCAGATCACTCGGAATCAACATCTCCACGCAAAGTGTTTGAATAACGCCAAGCATTAACGCCACCCCAGGACAGCCTTTCGGTGATGCGCAAAATGATATCAACTCATGGACGATATGCTTCATTACATATTTCAGAGCTCCCTCCCTTGACTTATGCTTTGAGCATAACATCAAAACATCCACGTATTTGTGGGACTTTCCTTGCTGGACATAAATCTGATGTCCATCAAGAAAAAGTCGCAGATAATGTCGAGAGCAGGTCACCATCTCCTTGGAAACATGCATCTCTGATATCAACTTTCTTCTCATGAACATCTGCAATGATCCAACATTTAGTATATATTGAGTTGCGCATTTCAAAGATTGAATTCAAGTAATGAAAAGAGAACATTTCATTCATCAAACAGAAGTTAGAATATGAACATGACGCATTCACTCTTCTCACAGTATATATAAAATCACCTGGAAGCATGGAAAAAAAGCAGCGGTCATTGACATTGTTCTTCCATCTGCGCATTGAATCCGGATGCCGACAAACTGTGAAGTCTCATCCCTAGTTTTCCAAGCCATCGACTCCATTTCCGCTACTTGATGCTTCTGATCTTCCATGCTTGCATGCTCACGTATGAAGGAAGGAATGAAATACTGAGAAGTATCTTCGAGCTTGAAACACAAATCCAAATTGATAAGGATGTTCTCAAGCGTCTCTCTGTCCACACCTCTCTCCACATGTGGTTGGTTTAACAAAAATTCCTCTATCAAACCAGCAAAAACACTCTCACTCACAAATCCGTCCTTGCTTGTGTATGAGTCACGTGACATTGTTTTGTCTGAAGACCCCAACTCTTGAGCTTGAAAGTTTTGACCTATAGCTACCAGCTCACCCAATAATGTATTTGTAAGCCAGTTTGGATCCACAATGATGTAATCAAGGTTGGGAATATACACTATGGATCCAACGTCATTCAAGTAGGATATGATTGATCTCATTATCCTTGAATGATCAATGGCATGAGGAGAAGAGTATGAAATGAATTGTGTTAAGCTGGGGGTACAGAATTCATAAAACTTTTGGGATGGCCAAAGAGGACAACTTTTGTTCTCTTTGGTGTTTGTGGCCAAAAGGTATGAAAGTTGGGAACACAATTGAGAAACCTGTGGGGATTTTTCACTCAGCAACTTTTTGAAGATATCAAAAATGTGATTTTTGAGAGGAATAACTTGTTTTTTTTTTCGAGCATCTACATGAAAACACTCTTGCAAAGGGTGAAGATCCACAAATTTTTGGAACTTTTTGTTGAGTTCATCCATTATGGAATGAGCCCAAGTCAAAGAGCTGGATTTGATCTTATCCTTGTGTGAAATCACAACAAGAACTTGTGGCCGAATATGTCCAGTGACCCTAGTGTTGGATGTGATGAAACTCAACCAATCTTCCAACTCTGTCTGGAAACAAGAATCTGGTTTTCTGAAAGATGATTTCTCACAGAATTGACTATACACAAATAAAAAAACACAAAAGTTGCTGGTTTGAGGGAATAGCACATTTTGAAGGGTACGAAAAATCTCTTGTCCGGCAAGATCCCAAACTGATATTTGCCCTTGATCATTGTTTTGCAAGAACTCCACTTCTACACCTTTAGTTCTCCACAACTGGTCCCATTTGTTCCCGAGCCAACTTTTGCCTTGAACTATCCTCATCAAGGTTTGTCGCAATTTAGTCTTGCCTATAAAATGAAGACAATCACCACAAGTACAATTTTAATAGTTGAGATATCATCTTCCTTCATCATACTGTGTAGATAAACCTATAAACTACATTGAGTTTCTGGAACATTCGGAAATAATTCAAAAATTTCATATCAAAACATGTATGTATTAAGTAGATCTCATTTGTAATCTGAATTAATTGGGATATTGGTTTTCTTTTTCTCAACCTTTAAAAAAAAAATTCACAATCTCAAATACATCTAGAAAAAGATAATATTTATGGACATATTCTTAATTTTTTTAGAAGTCAAACCTTACATTTGCTAGTTTCCATACACAGAGAAAAAACTGAGAAGCTACAAAGCACCTTACCTGCTCTAGGAGAGCCGCATAGAAAAAGTCGACCAGCTTTTGCATCTCCAAATGTTAATTTGGCTTTTCTGAATTCGGACATGTAGACGGCCCGCTTCTGGTTCTGCTTGAGTGCTTCTTGGATCTGCGCCTCCTTTCCCTCCATTATCCATGAGGTTCCTCTGACATCTATTTCCTGGAGAGTCAAGTTAACTTCCAGTAGCCCCATCAGGTCCCTGAACGCCTCTTCACCATCGACTTTGGGTATATACAATTGCAAGTGAGTGAGACTTGTGTTCCCTCGCAGGCACCCAAGCAAGTCCTTCCATAGTCCCTTGTGAAGATCTCTGTTTAAAATATGTAACGCCAGTCTCTTCAAGACGGAAGTTTCTCCAGTTTTTCCATTCATCGATAGGATACTTTCCAGTCTATCTTGGTTGGTACCTGAAGTGATAAAATTCGCCCATATACGGAGAGATTTTAGAGATTTGATATCCCCGCGCAGTACCCTACCTAATAGGTTCATTGATAACATAAACCCATGTTCACAAGACCCTTGGTCACTGTGATGAACCATCTGAAGCGCTAACCTGGGATCCTGGACATCGGAACTAGCAGCAAACGCAAGAGCTTCTATTGACTCCCATTCCTCTCTAACATCTTGTTGTAAACCAAACTGAACTGTAATATTTGTTGCTCCAGCCTTGTCACGTATGACTTCGCCGACCTGGTGCCATTCCTCAGGACGCATCTTCAAGTAACTCAAGGTCACTTCCTTCAATGATGGGTTGGAAGTAAGAAGTTCACATGAACGGTCTCCGAGTCTTTCCCAACGCCCCAGCACAAGACGTTCAATTGATCGGTTGCGGTCATCTCCGGCGAAAGCGTTCAGCAACAAGGCCTCTCCCCACTTCATATTCAATAATGTCAATGTCTTCAAAGACGAGCTCTTCATCAAAGCCTGTGACAGGATTCTAACGTTCTCCTCCTCCATGTCGTCTATAGAGTCTATTATCAAACTTTCTAATCGAGTAGCACTGTTGATCATGTCAGCCACATGCTTCACCGCACTCGAGTCTATCCGCGCGGACTCTAGCTTTAAAGCCTGGAGTTTAGAATCGGAATTTCCCCGCAGACCTGAGGCGAGATTCAAGAAACATCTTGCACTCAAGTTGGTAGAATCTATTCTCAAAACTTGTACGCTAGAGGTATTCAGAATTCTCCCTATCTGAAAACACAAGCTCTCCCATTCGTCATCTGAACTCACTTCCAAACCGGGGATGATTATCTCTTGTAGAACGGTGCTATCCCTGAATGCTCTCAAAAGTACTTCCCACTCGCAAGCGTTCAACGTCGATATACTTCCTTTATATCCACAGATTGCTCGGAAGTTTAGGAACTCAAAGCGGTTGCAGTTGCCGATTGCCTCCAGTATTCGAAGGCGCACTTGGCTTCGCCACCCTGAGATTGTTGAGAGCAATTCAGGAGGCGGAAAGAAATCCCGAAATTCTTCCTTGGTTAATTGGGGAAGCCACCTTGTAGGCTTGCCTTCTCCTTCTAGACGCAGTATAAGTTTCTGGACAGCGGAGGGAAGCTCCGGTTCCTCGTCTGCAGAGTCCATTTCCCGTGTCTCGGCAGCGTGACTGACATTGGACGCACCAGCACCTTCCATTCTCTCCTCTACTCGCCCAGAGGAAGAAAAGTTTGTTGCTTGGCATGCGCGAGCGAAATGTAAGCGGGCCTACAGGAAGCCCCCTCCTCGATCCCGAAGAAAACTAAACCTCCCGTCGCGTAGCATCTAACAGCTCGTGTACATATGCGTGCTAAGCATGAAACTTCTTGCACTCTGCATGATTAGCAACACAAAGATTAACCCAAGCTCTGCCACAGAATGTGCTGGAATCAAGAGCTATGAAAACGAAATCAGGAAGATTGTGCAAAGTGGAAGCAGGAGGCTGCATGAACTCACAACAAGCAATGAGAACCAGGACTCTGGTTCCAAGCGAAATTTTAGGGAGTGTGAAAGGAGATTTCACGGCTCTTGAAAACGCAAACCTTTTGTGTACTCAAATGGAGAGAGAGGTGTTTGAATTGCAAACTTCAAAGTGAGCAGTGTGATTGACGATGGACGCACCTTCCTTTCTCTCCTCCTCTCTCACAGAGGAAGAAACATTTGTTACTTGGCATGCGCCGGGGAAATGTAACCGTGCCTACAGGAGGCCCTCTCCTTAATCCGAAAGCCCTGCTCTCGATCTCCCCGTCCTAGTGTGCATGTGCGTGCTGGGCATCAGACTTCTCGCACTGTGCACAATTAGCAACACAAATATAACTCCAAGATCCACAATGACCACAAAACGAAGGGAGATTGTGCAAAGTGGAAACAGGAGTCTCCTCGAGCTCGGGAGAAGCGATGGGAGTCAAAATGAACACAGACGACCAGGATTCTGGTGCCAACCTAAATCGTAGACCGTGTGGCAAAAAAGACTACACGTCTATCGGAAACGCCTCTGGGAGAGAAGGGTTTGATGTGCACTGGTGACAGAACTGAGTGGACAAGATGATAGCTCTGCAGGAGTATCTGAAATCAAGTTCTTAGCAAAGATAGTGCGATGTGAAAGCAGAATGTCATGGAATGCATGATATTGCAGATATCTCAGATGTGACAAACCCTGAGCTGTGTAAAGACTGGATGTACAGCTGTACTGAGAGACTGCGAATCCAGCTGCCTCAAGACCAATGGGAAGATAGACCCAGAAAAAACTGATAAGCTTTTTGTGAATTTACTATCTATGATATCGAAGAAATGTGTACAGAGGATACCAGTACTCGAGACAAACTTACATGGAAACTCAAATATTTGATATACATTGAATTCAATCGGGCTCGAGCTCACCCTCACATGGAAATAGTGTGCTGCCATGAAAGGCAACGCTGGAGGCCCTTCTCTAAAACTGTCGAGCAGAGCAAGAGCACGAGCTGCCGAGAGAGCCCAGGGCAAACTTTTCGAGGCTTTACAATCGCACATGCACCCGGTGGGTTTCCTTGCCCCTTCCTTCCTGGCTGGGCGAGTCGTCGGGCGAGGATCAGACATGCAATCGATCGGGATTGCGTTTTGAGTACTTCTTACACGCTTTCAACGCGCTCTAGTACGTCACCAGGCACGAGATTCTTCACCCCAATGACTGGATCACTTACTGGTACACCAGTTTCAAGGAGATTCCAGAAAAGCGGTCCGCATTGTTCTTCGTGGCCATCTCAGTCGGAGTGGAGCCCACTTCAAAGCAAGTCGTCCGTGCTTTCTTTTGTGAACCGGCATGTGTGGTCAGATCCCCTGAACTTCTGTCGGCTGCTGAAGGTTCAAAGTAATGACTGGAAAGTTCTAGAAAGTCTGTAAGACAGAGAATACAATGTTTAACTGAGATCAAGCAGATTCCACAAAAGCGCGTCAGTTATGGATCTTACTTTTTATTTCCTAACTATTGTTGAAATAAATAATTGCTTAACCGGCTGAATTTTGATCTCTAACCATCAGCTTTAACTGCTGACTTGCGGTGACATAATCTTATTGTGTTTGTATGATGATTTGGTTGGATGGTTTTCCTTTGTTGCGGATGTTTTGTGTTGTCAGCTCCGTCCCTGCTCCAAATCATTGATCCTGGTATTCAGCTGGGTCGCCTCAGCTTTTATGATGGAGAAGACAGAACTTTTGTTCTCTCCGTGCAAACTCAACAGCGTCCTTATTTACAGCTATCTTTACATCCTCATCTCAAGCCCAAAAGGTTCAACGGACAATGCATTATCTCGCCATGAGAATTTAGAGTTCTTACGTGTCTCAAGATTATGAGGCAAGGAATCACCTCATATGAAGATCTTTCGATGCTAGTGTATTCTTGTGCGATCTCTAATTTTTATATTGTTACGTCAAAGCAAGCAATTCTTTCATCTTGCCACATCTTCTCTCCATCGCTGACAGTTTCACCAGCCTCGTCCTCTCTTCTGTTCTCATTGCGTGGAATTTTCTGCTTCCCTTTTTCATTGGCACCTTATGCCGCCACATCGAGTCGTCTTCTTCTGTGCACATCCAACATAAGTACAATCACCTACTCTGTGTTCCTCCTGTTACTTCGACAGCAGTCGAACTAGTTGACAATATGTTTACCAAAACCTCCAGAATCTGCTAAAAGCCCTCCTCAGAACAGGCGGAGAAGGAAAATCCTCAATACCCTTCTACTTTCCAAGCAGGCGAGGGTTCATTCCTGTGCAGTGGAAATTGCAGAATCTGGTGCAGAAGTGGATTTCTAGTCGCAATCTGCTCTTGCAATGAATGATATGTGTCCAGTATGCATGAAGTTCTGACGCTCAATGGTACCCCTCTGATAGACGTCTGAGTATCAATGTGCATAAATGTAATTTCCAATTCACCAGCTGGTATAGTAAGAAATCAATTTACTTCACATCACTTTCACCACTTGTAGGACCTCAAGCAAATCAAGCCGAGACCTTACGACAGAAGCAAATAGGAGAGTAGAAGCTTCCGTCTTCCGTTGCAATGTCTAGTTTTTGTTGACTTAGTTCACTCCAGCTCGCCGTCTACTGTCCATCATTAACCTTATCGCCCAATTCTTAGGCTTGGCCACGGTCCGGACCACAGGTTAACCGGTCCTAGATTTCTCGATAGGTTAATTGATCAGATCCGAAAAGAAAAGTTCGTAACTGCAGAAAAGGAAGGAAACATTCGTTGGCAGTGAGACATTGGATCACACTACGTGATTGGTTCATTCGAGGATGGGCGAATCCATCAATCCAGTTTGGTACTAGCCCATTTCAAGTTGCGACATATTCTCACTAATTACTAGAATGTCTGCACTTCACTAAAGAGTGAAAATGAGGTCGACTTTGTAACGTTAAGTATCATAACCTTTACGGGTGGCAAGAGAGATCAACGAACCCACAAAAGGGAGGGGAATACCAGTGTCAACGCATACTTCTACTGGAATTTCCAGTAGAAGACTATTTATATATTGGGGACGATGGGTCAGAGCAGAAAGGAAGGGAAGGGCAATGCGGAGGGAGTGAGTGATTTTCGTTAAAGTGCAATTTTTTATTAATTTCACAAGTTTCCAGCCGACTTTTATATTTTAGATAAAAAACATTAATTTAAATCGGATTTCAAGTTTCAGGATTACTCTAATATAGATGTGACTTCTGTCCAAATGCTACAAATCATTTTTTACATTGATCATATACACAATTTATATCTTAAGGTGCATCAAGGTTTATATAGGAAACAAAAATTATCATTTCATTTTCAATTTTTGATTTCTAAATTTTTTTCAACTCTTTATGTTTAATTATAGTTTAAAGACTTCTCGAATCGTCCAATTTCATTTTTCATATATTTTCCTCTAAAAAATTTTATTATTCTATTTTAAATACGAATTATATACCTCAAGGTATCACTTTCTGTCAAATAGTATTTGAATATTTTTCTTCTTTCTTCTGAAGTCTATCTAAATGCTCAAAAAACTTTTTTACACAGTTCATATATACAATTTTTATCTTTGAGTGCATTAAGGTTTATTTAGGTTCAAAATATTATCTACTCATCTTCAATTTGTGGTTTCCAAAATTTTTTCAACTCTTTATGTTTTATTATAATTCAAATACTTCTCGAATCGTCCAATTTTAATTTTCATATACTTTTCTCTGAAAATTTTCATTATTCTATCTTAAATACGAATTATATACTTCAAGGTATCACTTTCTGTCAAATAGTATTTGAATATTTTTTTTCTTTCTTCTGACGTCTATCTAAATGCTAAAAATCACTTTTGACATATTTAATATATACAATTTTTATCTTTGAGTGCATCAAGATTTATTTAGTTTGAAAATATTATCTAATCATTTTCAATTTGTGGTTTCTAAATTTGTTTCAACTTTTTATGTTTTCTTAAAATTTATAGACTTCTCAAAACGTCCAATTTTGTTTTTAATATATTTTTCCAAAAAAACGTCATTATTCTATTTTAAATATGAATTATATATTTCAAGGTTTCATTTTTTGCCAATTAGTGCTTTAATATTTTTTATTTTACATTTAATCTATGTAAATTCTTGGGATTGTTTTTCCTATTTTCTAAAGAACAATTTATGGGTTTTTTTATGGAAAAATAATTTTTCATTTTAAAAAAATATAGTTCGAAATTGAAACATTTTTTCTCAATAATCAACACATTATTATTCATAATTTAGATGGTGCCAAAATATCAAGATTTTATGGAAATTGAATCAAAATATAACAAATGAGATTAAAATAATCTATCTATTTTTTTAAATAACAAAAAAATCTACAATATAGATTATATGTCCTCAATGGTTTCAGATGTGTTTTATCATATAGAAAATATTTAAATCAATATTTAATTTCATTTTATGTGCATTTCGTATGACTTTACTTGCATATCTTTAATGCTCACTTGTCTTTATTCCAAATTCTTCCACTAGTTCAAATTTATAAACTTTGTAAAGTTCAAAAATCAAATCGGACCATTAGATCTTTCTAATTTTTATTACACACGCTAGATACATACTAAAACTAATCTTGAATTGTTCAGATAGGATTTAGTAGATATATACCCTATATAATATACACATTTACAATAATTATTTCAATCTTTCATCACTTTTAATTCTTTCATATATTTCAATAGTACAAGAAATGGTTATTGAAAATTTTAACTCATGTTTATCAAATTTAGTACTATTTTCAATTGAATTTTCAGATTCTCTATCCTAGAAATATAAATTTTAAAACTATGAAAAATACATAGATTTTACACTATTTTGATTATAAATTTAATTAATTTATAATATATAGAGATTAGTTTTCTAATTTATTAGTGTCAATCGATGATTTTTAAAATTTAAGATGAAAATTTATTATATTTTTTTCATTTTCATATGACTCAAATAAAAAAATATATATTCATTTTTATACAATATTTTTATATATTGTATTCTATGACTCAAATAGAGTTTAGTTTCAGAACTTACTGAAAATTTCTCAATAAATCTTTTTCTTCATATTTCAATTTTAATAAATATATCATGATTTTTTTAAAAAATTTCCATAATTATGACGTACGATTCATGACCTGGTCGATATATAAACCCATAAGCACGGAGCCAGTTTAGAGTTATATCTAAACTTTATAGCAATATGATTGTTAGATTATAATAGTGCAATGCATGGATAAATGATACATGTATCATTTCTATATTTTAGAATCAAGAGTTTATGAAGCAATGTCATTGGGCATTGCATGCTTCTTCATAATTGTCCAAATCATATATTTCAAAGTGAATTTAAAGTATGCTGTTTTTTAGTGCACATGTTTTAGATAGCTTAATAACACTTTTTGGACCTATAATGAGACTCATTTTTCTTCCACAATTGTAATTCTTCATGTTATATTTGGAACTCATTTATTCCATAGATGTTATCCATGGATGGATTCGATGATCGAAGTTATGTACGTAGTATTCATAGAATCAATCATGTAGAACACCTGAAAACCTGAAATGTGAACCATTTAGGTTACAGGACTGTTGAAATAGTTCGCTTCCAATCCTCACGACTGCCGACTGGCGGGACAAGAACCAGTCTTCGGAAGATATTTCAATTATCTAGATAACATTGAGGATGAACAGCCAGTTAAATGCATCGAGGTCCACATGGTCTTTTTGGGTTGCAGTCATCTGAAGTAAGGAATGACTCAACTCATAAGAGAAGAATGCATCAGAATGTGAGTGCCATTGAAAAAGCTTATGTTTCAAGAGATTGTAAGCTCCAATTCCATGCTGTCGAGTTTCAAATCGAATAAAAAGATTCAGATATTATAATGCGCGTGGACAGGTCTGTGTATGCGTTTGCAGAGGTGACCATTCGAGTCATAGCGACAGAAAGAAAAATAGAACATAAGATTTGGAACGATTATCTGTTCAGGAAGAGTTTCATTAAGTTGCAACTTGTCGTTGTTATCAAGTCCCCGGAAGCTCAATCTGGGAGTTTGTGACCAAGCAGAAGCATGTCATGGCTGCTGTCTCGAGTAAGTATTTCGATCCCGTACTCAAGAATGTCACAACAGATCTGTTGGGCAGGGGCATCGCAAGAACGGTGAAGAATGTGAGCTGCATTATTCGAATCTGTGTTATTTACCGTTCACTTCGATTCGCATATAAGATACTCTGGATTGACCAAGAGAGTGGGAATGGACCTTTTCTAGTCCTCCAATATCTTGACATTAGCCCACTAGTGGATATCTTGATGTTGATTATTCATGCGACTTGACCTGTGACAAGGCTCCTCCTAAGGTCTTCCAGATCACAGACTATCAAGTTCCTCAAAGGTCGTCCGATGAGCGGCGTCGAGACTGCATTTTTTTGTGAGTGAGAGCCCAGATGACAAGCCTAATGGCAGTTGTAGACAGGATTCCGTGAGGAATTAAGAATGCTCGCCAATGATTTCTTTCATTCAAAAAGGCTTCGAGAAATGCTCATGTGGGTCCCGATCCTACCTTCTACATGTACCAATTTCTGCATATCTGCGATCTCAACGCTGGGATTGAGGGTGAAGATTACTTCCTCCTATCTCGGATCGCCATCCTTATAGCAGGACTATCTCGAAGGCTTAAGGATACCTTAGATATCAGACCGAGTGGACTCTGCTCTCGATTTCTCCTGTACAAAAAAAAATATCTCTCTCGAAGTTTCTGGATCCTCAGTTTTACGATGGGTTTCGGCTTGAGGCCACGATTTCTGATTCATATTCTTGTCATTTCTCTTACAGCGTCGAGCATCATCAATGTCGCCCAGGGTCAATCCACAGCAGACGAGTACCTCACTCCGCACAATGATGCCCGAGCTGGGCTGAATCAAGGCATACCGAGCCTGACGTGGGACAGCACGCTGGAATCGTATGCTACTGACTGGGCCGTCACCAGAGCAGCTGCTGGTGACGACTGCGCTCTCATCCACTCTGGAGGACCTTACGGGGAGAACATCTACCGGTCCAGTGGACCGAGCAGGCCTGGGTCAGCGAGGAGGCATATTACGACTACGCAACAAATTCGTGCTCGGCCCCCGAGGGCGAGTCATGCGGTCATTACACGCAGGTCCCATGCAAATTCTTCTCGTGCTTTTGTTGCCTAGTGTGTGCGCAGTTGTGTTTCCATGGCTTTCCGCCGTAGTTTGATTTTCAGAGATTTCTAGACCTTGCGAACTAGGCACGAGCCCAGGACCTCTATCAGCGTAAAGCTGGTCCCACAGATGCAAAAAAGATGAGGGGCTTCACGGACACTCTGGAAACTCATGAATGGGACGAGAAACTGGAAGTAAATTCTTGTGTCGCTGTTATTTCCACGGTCGGGCTTGTTGTCGATGTGATGAGCCCCATGCTCGCGGGTTTTGACACGGGTCGCACTCTTTGCAACAGGTGGTGTGGAGGGACACAGCGGCGCTGGGATGCGGGTCGGCCACTTGTCCCTCTGGTGCCTTGTTCGTCGTGTGCAGCTACGACCCCCCCGCAACGTTGTCGGTCAGCTTCCTTACTAGACTTCCTCTACAAATAGCTGCGGCCGTGGAGCGACTCCGAGTTTCATCTTTGCTCAAGTGGTGGACATATTGTACTGTAATCTCAGTACATTCAGCCCATGCACATCAGTGGGCAGGGATGAGAATTTCATAGGAGGGCACTCAATCGCTCCCTGCCCTGAGGATGACAGAGAGTGTATTCAGAATTTTGTTTCTGAATACAGCGCACTGTAATTGCTTCTACGCTTGCATAGTACTGCCTGATATACTGTAGATGAGATTTTAAGTTGGGATAAATTAGTACAACCACTTGTTAAGCATAACTCGAATCTCTGGTAGGCCATCGTGGTTGTAACTTATTATCAGTCGTTGCGAGTAGCTTGAGGTTGGGAAAGAGCAAACGTCGTCTCTATTGATAGCTGAGTGGATTTCAGAAAGCTCAATTGTAATCAGGGGCGGAGCCACAGGCCCAGGAAGGGTCTACACAGATTGTGAGTTACAGAATGTGAAAACGAGGTCGAGAAAAAATTGTAATTGGAAATTGGCGGGTAGCCCCCCCACCTGAAAATTCCTGGCTCCGCCCCTGATTGTAATACAGGTATTGGAGAAGGAGTTGCGATTTACGTGAATCTTTTGTTTGGAAATCTGTATTGTTCTTAATTATAGAAGACGTGCATGGTGACCTTAAAATCTCTAGCAGGGAAATCATTTTTCAACTTAAACATAGACTTGCAGTCGAAAACGGATAAAGACAGGAGACACAGTCATCTGACAATCTCAGCGTTGATGCTCTCAGACATCGGCTGTTTGTAGACGTCATCAACGTGTGCATGCACGCCCCCTTATACGATCAACTTTCATGCTTCCTGCTCTTCTATGTCTATAGTGGTGGAGCTACACCAATTACGCTCTCCAAACAATTAGGAGAGCTACCTTTTCGAGCTATCCCCATTGTGGCGTGCTAGACCAATTTATTGAAGACTACTGAATGGAAGGTATGAATCCAAAGTCCACGTGAGGCCCAATAAAGAATGTGCACTGGTATCTGAGAGCGACGTCATCCGAGAAGGCTCTTGGATGAATAAGTATCTCTGATAATCCGTGAATGATAATCGTCACTCACAACGTAAGCTGATGTTTGATACTTCGTAGCTGCTCGAGCATTTGAATATAAAAGATGCCGGAGGCGGAGCAAATTTCTTGACTTGGGCAAAGTGCCTACCAAGACATGCAAATACAATTACGCTTAAAAACTACCTGCAAAAGATACCTGCAAGAGAGAACTGAAACGTTAATTTTCATTAAAGAAAAGCGAGAAGTGGAGGAAGGAGTACTCGGACCTCCATTTCCACAGGTGGAGAGTAGGAGGATAAAATTTGGGCTCCGGATTCGCCCGCTTGACCACCAACTGACAGGATCCCATACTCAAACTATCGCTTGATCACACTAGAGTTGTAAACTATCCAACTTTTGGATGTCCTTGTCTACCAGTCTCGTCTCTACTGATTGTGGAATCAAGAAGTTTCATTGACAAATTTCTTGACATACTTCCTATGGCATTCACAGCTCTTTCTGTCAACCGAGCAACAACGTTGTATAAACACTGGTCAGAGTCCACAACCACCGTGCTGGGGCTACAGATGGCACTCAACAAATCGAAGATGGCTGTGCTTATGATTAGAGGTCACATCCTCGGCATAGGATGCGACCTATACTTTCACTTCAGCAACCGGACCTATTTTGAGGACCAACTGGAATTGATTTCCGGAAACGTATGATTACTTATGGGAAGCTGTCATCTCTTGCGGAAAGAAACCAAAAGCAAAGTGGGCATGCATAGTAGAAAGAAATATGTTTGTAACTTGTAATCTTGTGTATGGAAGGGCTCTGGAAATGAGTGTTGACAATAAGGACGAAAGAGATCAAAATAAAGCTTTGCGCATGCTCTATGACTAATGACACATTGTGTAGTTAGTGATTTCCAGCATCCAGACGCTGATCATTTAATATGTTTTCTTCTCATCGGAACTAGACAAAGATTTAATTCGCATTCGATATTTTCAAAACACTCTACCAACACACACACCACAGAGACTGACTATTGCCTTGCATTTGCAATTGGATGACGAGTTAAGCTTTGTACGTCATTTCAACCGAATTGCAACACATTGTCTTCACTTTGCATCACAGTCTTTGATATTTCAAATAAGTATGTCCAAAACTTACCCATCCCTATAGCCCTATGCATGGGTGGAGATCATCAGTACTAAAGCTTCATAGCCTCCCTAGATATAAAGGTCTTCTGTCACAGAAACGAAATCGGTCACGCTTCATCTGTCCAGACTAATATAAGAGATCCAGAATGTGTTGTCAATATGATATCGCTTTGTCTGTATCTTCGTAACACATCATCTCTCATTGTTTGACTTTCATGGTCTCAACTAGAAATTCTTGTACAACGTCACTCCATCCCACCCGGTATGGAGGGAGACCACATTGGGACCTAGGCAGCAATCGGGGCTTCATTGTGTACATGCAGGAAAGGCAAAAGGCACGCAGGCTCAGATTTCATTCCTATACCGCAAACGATACATCGATGGAAGGGTATCGATCAGTGTGTTCATGAGACTTGCGAAGCCGGCGTTCGTGGCCGCCCCAATTGCAGCGCTCTGCACAAACACATCCATCCACGGTAGGTTAGGTCGTGCCTGGTGACGACATGAAGGAAGAGGGAACCCCATATCCACCAGAAGGAGAGTAGGAGGACGATGGAGACGAGGTCGATATTCCGTCAGTGCCTGTGAAGGAGGAAGACGGAGCTAATATCCACCAGGTGGAGAGTACAAAGACTTGGGCGCAGATGATACTCCATATGTGCATTGAGGAGGAGAAAACAGGACTGGGATTCTCATATCCATCGGCTGTCGTGGGAGAGTAGGATGATGGAGGTGAGGTAGATTCTCCATCAGTGTCTGATGGGAAGAAGGAGTAAGACGGAGCTCCATATCCACCAGGAGGAGGAGAGGGTGTGTTTTCCGAGATGCTCGTATGAGGGCTTGCGTAACTCTTTACAGCATGAGTAACTTGTGGTGGCTTCTTGAAGAAAGCGAAGCGCCTCTTGGATTTGCGATGAAGTTTGATATTCGGCTCCAGCTCCTCTCACACAGACTTGTCCATGCTGCCCGGGGTATAACTCAATGCAAACAAACCATGTAACCATCGTCCGAATACACATGCCAGTGTAGACAAATTGCACACACACTGTCCAAGTTCAAGTTCAGCTATCTTCTGGTTGCAGAGTCTGATTGACCCCATGGCTTCTTGAACCATACCAAACAAAAGCGAAGGTTGAGTTTTAATTTTGCCACTATTATGATTTAGAAGAGTCATGAGTAGGGCCGACAAAGTAGCAGAGTAGCAATTGACATCACTGACTTCATGTTCTTCGTGATAGTATACTTTTGGCAGCTCGAGCTCTTGTTCTGCTCACTGACAGTCAACAGTTTTAGAGAAGTTACACGAAGGAAAGGGCCTCCAGCGTTGTGTTTTATTGCAACACGCCATCTCCATGTGGGGTGGAGCTCGAGTCCAATCGGAGTTAATATATATCAAATATTTGAGTTTCCACGTAAGTTTGTCTTATTATGAAAACTTTGAGCGAGATCTTCATCTGAAGTCATGAATCATTGTGATCTAAGATTTAGCATATGAAGTATTTTTCAAGTCATGTATACAACACAGTTTTTCTTCACTTGCAAGCAAGTTACAAATATGTTATTTATTGAGAGAATTGAAGGTGACTTTAGGATATTTTTCACAAACTTGTTTTGGAGATTAGCACCGGATTACTTGGTCTTTATTACCTCGTCATGTAGCCGATTCTACAAGATGTATGCTCCTTGAGATAAAAAGTAGTTCAAAATAACACTCTAACAACCTGAATTCTATGTGTAAATGTCAGTTCTTGTTATTTTTTGGTAATTGTTAAATACACCGCACACCACTACTGATTGTCGCCCACTTACTTTTACCGAATACACAGTGGATTTCGGAATATGCCACTCCTGTTGTCTCTACATGGGGCACCACCTCCACCGATCAAAGTTGAGGGTTCTATATGTAGAGGGATGAAGAGAAAAACTCACAACTGGATAATAGAAGTTGTGTATGAAACAGTAAGAACTGAAGAGAGGAGAAGACAATAGGAACCGCATATCGGAAACATTAGGCTATGTCTTCAATTTTCATTGAGATTTAATTGTTAGAGATCTGTGGCGAATACAATGTGTGTGGTATGTGGTGCATTTAGTAAAAAGTATTGTGTATTAACAATTCTCTAATCTTCTATTGAATCGATTGCAAATTCAAAGACAACGAAAATAGTCTTTTCAAAAGCATCTGCGTGTCACAAATATATTTCTTAACATTGTGACACAAAACACGTGCTCTAGTCCCATACAATCAACCCATGTGCCAAGAATTAGTGCAGGATCTTTTGCTTCCAAATCAGCTGGACTAGAAGGAACATTAGGCTTCGATAGATAAGGTTTTATATGTAGGCCATAGAAATCCGGAGGTAGCAGTTGCAGATAAAGGCTAAGGCAACTGCAACATTGCCGCTATGATATTTGAATGTTGGTTTAGAAGCAAGTAAGTTTAGAGAAGGTCTATGATGAGTATATTTCACTGACTCTTCTCAGGGGATTGAGTCAGGGTTGAAGTCATTTTCGATACTTGGTCTAAGAGAAAGTAAATCTAGAGAAGGTTTAAGATAATCATATTACACTGACTACTATGAGAGGATTGAGTCACAGTTGTATTCATTTTCGATTTTAGCAAGTAATGTTGGGTGTAATTTGTCTTTGGGCATATTCTAATGTGGGCTGGCAAGACTGATTTCGCGCTCGTGAGTTGTGATATGTTAAGTGATGACTGCACTCCCCGTAAACGCGCGGCAAGAGACTATTACATCAGGAAGTGGAGTATGTACATTTGCGTCACGTGTGATGAGTTAGCTCTGTTACATGTTGTATGCTATTTGTAGACTGTAAACTCATCGTCAGATTATGTTGTGTAATGGTCTCTCTACTAGATCTCGAACTTTGCTCAATGACAAAACGCACATTCTTCGTGAAGTATCGAACTTGACCACTGGCTGACAGACGTATGTCCGGTAAACTTTGGAAAAGTGTTGCCGAAGTTGCGTGTTCTCTCTTCAAAGAGATAAATAAGATGTATTCCCCCGTTGAGAGATGGCGTCATATTGTGTAATGTAAAGCCCTCATAAATTCATTCTATGTGGCGAATAATTATGTCTATACTTAGGGGTCTCAGAAGTACTCAGTGGCCACGAGCTCTATCGCCAGTTTGAGGGATGATGCAGATATAGACCATCAAAGAAAAATGCCTAGACTGCAACAGTTCATACGCCCCGTGTATCTTGAAAAACCTACATCTTGATAAGACGAAGTTTTATGGCTGGTATGCAAACGACCGAAGTGGAAACTGCTCTGACGAACGAGCTTACCTTTTGAATGCTCCATACACAGTGCAAATAGTGTTTAGGGATCATCAATGCAGAGAACATTGAATTTTCCCACGCGCAAGTATTGAACCAATTCATACGCCCAGAGCATCTTCAAAATCCTAAAACTTGATAAATGAAGTTTATGGCTGGTATGCAAACGACCGAAGTTGAAATTGCTCTGACGAACGGCCTTACCTTTTGAACGATCCATATACACAGTACAAAGAGTGTTTAGGAATGGTCGATGCAGAGGAGATTGCACACAAGGTAATTTCGAAATTTAAGAAAATCGATCACCAGATTTAACATCTGATTGTTTTGAGTTAAATGCTTGAGTTAAACTATGCTCCACCTAGTGTCGTGCAAGAAATAAGATAACAGCATTCATGAACAATAATTCCGCAGTGCCCACAATTCTGACATTAGATTCGGCCCGTTCACAGAAGTGTCCTTTCTTAAGCACTTGATTCTCCACATGTGACAGGGCGTTCAAATATCAGATATAGACGACTCGAAACGTAATCCATCGGAATGTTCCTAGGCTGAGATGGTGGGATTCGAGAAAGAAGAGAAATCTGTGATGCAGTATGCACTGCATCACAGATTGGCATCACCGTCATGAGTGCACACTCATTGCAGTTCTAGGGAGAGCAGACCATTAAACAAGAGGGATGAAAGGGATCCTGGCAAATTCAAGCAAGGAGTGGCAGGAAGAGATATTGGGCGGAAGATGTGAGGCATCGTAAAATCCACGAGACAGGAAGCATTGTACTCACCTGTCTTTTGAGCTGATAGTGTCAAGTACACCATATTCTAACCGGAGAAAATTGCCACATGTTGAAAATGAATAGTATGCACTCTTTGAGTGCCTCTTTCGAGGACTCTGCTACAAAAAAGTTCGCTTGTTTTAATATACCAAGAGATTTGTTCACAAGGATTTAGAATATCCTTCACTACAAATCTACTCGTCTTCTTGGCTCCTGAGACGAGCGTTGCCGTTAGTCATGGCGATGTTCAACTGAGCGGCCCGCTCAACAATAGCCTTCCTCTTCAAGGTGGATACGTTGTGGGCAATCTCTGCGCTGTAAATCCTGTTGTGCATCAACAAAAGCTCCAGATCGGCGACGTTGTGGACCAAAAACTTCTTGAAGCCGCTCGGCAATACGTGCCTGGTCTTCTTGTTCGATCCGTAACCAATGTTGGGCATCAATGTTGTGCCCTTGAATTTACGTCTGACTCGGGAGTCAATACCCTTGGGTCTTCTCCAATTGGTCTGCGGAGTGGTCCAACTAGCTCAGTCACAGAGGTCGACCTTGCACACTGGTATGATCCGTGATTACTCGCGAAGACATTCCAGTGCTTACAAACACTCGGAAACCCATTGAAAGCGAAAACAGCCAAGTAAAATTCCCAGTTCCCACGCGAAAACAACGCATCACTCTAACTACCCGCGGACATTCACTAACCATCAGAGAAAAACACATGTGAACGAATTCGCTGACAGAATTTTTCGAGGACAAAGGCCGCAAGAGCAAGAGACGAGGCCTACCTTCACACAAATCTTCCTGTCGGACTGCATGCGCTTGAACTTCTTGACTCTCTTCTTGATGACATCGCGCTTGACCAAAGGAGTCACCATCGTGCCTGAAATTTCCTGCCAGCAGCTGCACCTCCTTCCGCTTCAGCGAGAGCAATTCTCTCTTCTTCTCAAAAGGAAAGTGCCAAACGCTCTCCCACGGACATATACCGGCGGCCACACCCTAACAGCACCCCACGCCCGACCCGCTCCCACGCGACTCGCCCGTTATTCCCTCGACGAACCCCGGGTTAAACCGCGAGTGGATACCGTCCGGGGTTTAGATCGGCTCATCTCAGCCGTTCAACGCAGCCATGCACCCAAGTCGCTGTTCCCCGTAACCCCTGCACGGGTTAGGGTTTACGGAACCGTTCCCGGTGCCATCGAGCACCCGGTTAGGGTTGGGCACGGAAGGGATTGAGGTCGACCGATGTTCGACCACATGCTCTCTTTGCGAGTTCGAGAATTGGGCCAAGCGTTGCTGGAATTGGGCGTCGGTCGAGATGCAGATCTTCGTGAAGACCCTCACGGGCAAGACTATCACCTTGGAGGTCGAGAGCAGTGATACTATCGACAATGTGAAGACTAAGATTCAGGACAAGGAAGGTCAGTAGTGCCTTGATGCTTGTCGAGTTTCGGGATTTGGAGTCCGGAAAGTTTGATCTTCTCGTCAGCGCTTGTGTGTATTCCGGTGATCAGCTTCTGAGGGTGTTGATCGCGTGCAATTTTCTGCTGTCGGAGGTTTGTTGTGTGGCTGTTGTCAATTCTCTCGTCTGGTCTTGCTCCCTAGCTCAATTTCGACAATTCACTGTTGGATAATTGTTCCTTCACATCTCGGCGGTAGTTTAGTTCCAAAGCTCGAAGGGTTCTGAATTATCAGTTTTGACAGTTGCAAGTTCTCTTACCTTGTGTCATGCAATACCATATCAGACGTATCAGAAAGACAGCCAGGAGAACATTTTGCTCTCACTAGTTCCTACATTTACATGTTTAGGACCAACAGGGTTCTTCGACGTAACTTTTTTGATCCGGAGGCTCTCTCTCTCTCTCTCTCTCTCTCTCTCTCTCTCTCTCTCTCTCTCTCTCTCTCTCTCTCTCTCTCTCTCTCTCTCTCTCTCTCTCTCTCTCTCTCTCTCTCTCTCTCTCTCTCTCTCTCTCTCTCTCTCTCTCTCTCTCTCTCTCTCTCTCTCTCTCTCTCTCTCTCTCTCTCTCTCTCTCAATTGTCCATAGAGAGAGATTCAATTCTTCATTTTCAAGAAAGTCCAACTGCTACCACTCCCCTTTTCGCGTCGCGAGCCCCTCTCCGATCCAAGAGATTTTTATGATCGGTTCAGCTACAGGGCCCACTTGCATTCATTTTCATCTCTATTTCGGACGCTCACTAATGTTGTGAAAGAAAAACCCATGTATCAGTGGAAGTTTTAAATTTGCGCTGAAGTCTCCGTGGAGACGTGAGGACTTAAGTTTCGACGTTCCCACAAGTATCTTATCCCTTCTGATCATTTCTGACGCATTGCACTCGACATCAGGAATTCCCCCTGACCAGCAGAGGTTAATTTTCGCTGGAAAGCAACTCGAGGATGGGCGCACTCTCGCGGACTACAACATCCAAAAGGGTGAGTTCTATCTAGGACGCAATCCGTAAACTAGAGTGAGTTTGGATGTCCGGCTGTTGTATCTTTGGCTCATAGGCTTATCAACTAATGAATATTGTCGATCTTCAGAGTCGACCCTACATTTGGTGCTCCGTCTGCGTGGAGGTATCATCGAGCCTTCCCTTATGGCTTTGGCCAGGAAGTACAACCAGGACAAGATGATCTGCCGAAAGTACGTTTGAACATCGTTCACTCTTCTCCATATGTGCATGCGTATCTTTTGCAGTCAACTTTTAATGATCTTGACTGACCTACTTCATATCGGCACTGCAGATGCTACGCCAGATTGCACCCACGAGCTGTTAACTGTAGGAAGAAGAAATGCGGTCACAGTAACCAGGTTTGCCTTTCACACCATGTATTTTCAAAAGTTTTTCCTGCAATTCTCGTTTGTCCAGTTGGAGCTTTCATAGATGCATTCTGACGAAGTTATGGTTTGGATGTTCTTATCCGCTTCTAAACTCATCACGACGATTGATTCGCAGCTGAGGCCGAAGAAGAAGATCAAGTAGACATTGGATCTTGTTTTTGGGTGGAAGTGGATTGGGAGTAAATCGCAATCTTCACACGTTGCAAATTTTTACGCCTTTTATACTGCTCAACAGTTCACATCTTTTTGAAACATATCACCATAGCTACAACCACCATATACTCAATGTGTGATCTTGAGATTCTGTAACAGAAGGCACGTCACCTGAAATGGTATCTGGGGTATCAGGGCCATTTAGATTTATCGAACACAAAAGGTTATTATTGGCAAGTGACATTGTTATTGAAACCTGTGATATTTGAACTCCTGGAATCAGCAGCAAAGCAACTACATTTTGAGCTCATGAGGTGCGGCGACGAAAAGATGTTTCTGATTCGTCCTAATTCACTGTGCTATGAGACAATTTTGTTATATTTTGTACATTTCGTTGAGATCTTCTACCGTGAACTCTAAGAATTCAGGTGTATGTGAAGTTTTAACAGATTTCTCTTCTTCCTCGAATCCTACAATCTCATATTCGGCTTCTGGAACGTTCCGATGGGTTACGTTTCCAGATGTCGACTTCTGAATTTTGAATGCCCTGTCACACATGTTGGAAATCAAGTAAAACGGGAATGTTACGGGCTGCAAATGAATCAAATGCGAAATAAATTGTCACTGCGCAACATAATGCACATGCATTGGAGAATATACAACACTATTTACATCACACATTATCCTATCGCTCCAAAGTTGGATACCGAGTAAATGATGTCAATAAAACTCAGTGAAAATCAGCTCGAAAACCACGGAACATGAAAGTTGATCAGCGAAAGAAAGTAAACAGTGAGCATTTCATGACGAGAACTTTCCAGAAGAAACATATGAATGTACACTTTATCACATAGTGCATGTTAAAAGCTGGGCAAAGAAAATGTCCATGCTGGGAAAGTGTCTTTGAAATCGATAGTGGACAGCTTACATGTTTGCCGCTCCAGTTAATCGACATACGTGTACACTACCAACTCTTCCATGCCACAATTGATTGTCCATCTAGGCTCTTCAATTCACTTAAAGTTAACGTGGAAATTCTACATACTGTCTCCGCGCTGTACACTGTGGTGTACATTTCAAAACAAACGCTATGAAGCGCTGATAAGTTATTCGATATATTGTACAGCGCTCCGATCGTGGAAGATGTAACAGGCTGTCTGATCGTCGGTGTTATATAAATCTACAGATATAAAGCGGAAGTCTATCGTACAGAACTACAAATCAATAAACACCGAAACGGATAATACTTGCCACTAGACATGTCCCCTTCGCAACAAGGGCCGATAAACGAGTGTTATCTACTACCTCATCTCTGCTGAACTATATTTTGGTAAAACTCAAAGGAGAGAGTTTCAAATGTAAGACTGCCCTTGAAAGTCAATTTAGTGTGCCACGTTATTCACTCCTGAGCACTTCCGATTACAACACACGACATTCCTCGATTGCTCGTTACCATGTGCACTCAATACTTAATGCATTTTGAAACCATCTGATCAGGACAGACAACGAGCCCAAAGTGAAGTTGCTGGAGAAACCAGCGCAGCACTTAACGTACAAGGTACCATGCAGTCGACTAATTTGGGACATGGCTATTTGACGGCGGACCAGTGGCTTTCCGGCAGGGAGACGACCAAAGGTGACTAGAAATATGCAGAAACGGTGCGAGGAGGAATGCTCCACGACGACACCACAGAAGGAAGAAAACACAGGGCGGATGCCAGCAGCTGACTCAATCACGAGACCTGTAGGACATCACAAGGTCCGAGGTACTGGCAATCAGCTCAAGCACACAACCAAAAGCACTGCTGGAGAAGCAGCTGAAAAACGATCCCAGCCAACTGAAGAGCGAAGAGCGGGGGCGACAACTTTTTATTACTTCGAGGCAAATAGAATGTAATGGATACATATGTTGGGTAGAGAATCCCGAACGTGCCCGACACATATATACACAAGCCTTCCCAAATTGTACCGGCAAATGCACTATCTGCCTATCTCACAATCGTACACAACCACATCAAACGTGAAGCAACCAATTCAAAATGAGCAGATGTGGAATTTGGTGACAAGAACCCTCGAATCTCGCAGCACTCAGACACACGGAAACGTCCGAGTGGAATGACAGCGGCTTGTACATGGCATCATGGCAAGCGATATTTCACACAGTTTACTCCAAATAAAAACGGTTGTTACAGTTTAGCCTTACGAGGGGGGTGATTGCTCTTCTAACCTCGATTGAGTCCTGGGAGAGCCTTCGTGGGAGGCAGTAATTTCATTGGGCTTGTCGTTACTTTCGTCAAGATTTTCCAGCTCAGTCTTGCCAACGCCTTTCTTCTCTTCGGCAACTTCGAGAGGGCCTAAGTCTCTGGTATCGAGGCCTTGAAGGTCAGATACATCCTCTGCATCCGCAAGTGCCATCAACTTTTGAGAGGGAGACAATGGACGTATAGTCTTGTCCGGGGACACCTCTTCCGATGTGGTAGTGCCTACATGAGGTGGTGTTGTATCCCCTTTGTGCAACACATGCGCTTCGAGGTTGGAGTCAATTACTTCTGCATCGACCAGCTCCCCTGCAGAGACCTCGTCTCTAAGGTCGGAGTTTGCAGAAGGCTGAGAAGTCGATAGCGTTGTTCCAGAAATTCCAGAAAGCACCGCATCACTTCTATCAAGGGGAACAGCGTCTTGAGTTTCAGTTTCCTGTTTTGGCACAACGGTGGAAGGCTTGTCAGAGCCCGCTGAGCTTTCTCCTGGAACCTCGTCTTGGGTTTCAGCGTCCTGTTTTTGCACGATGGTGGAAGGCTTCTCAGATATCACTGAGCTTTCTACAGCTTTCCGAAGGGCTACATACCGTAGGACCAGTTCCTTGTACTCGTGCAACAATTCTTCTACATCCATAACTCTCAAATCTCCAGCACTAGAGTAAAGAAATGGGTAGTCCTTGCTCAGCTGTCCTGATTTATCAGCCTCCATGACTAGGGCCGCTGCCCCTGCTTCAAGTTTATCTGCAGAAAGAACAGCAGGTGCACCTACGGCTTCCGCCGGGGCATCTTTTGTGACGACTTGCTCCTCTTTTTTCGCACCCGGCACTCGGTCGCTTTCTGTACCAAGTACAGGTTTTGATGGAGACTTCGTTCTCTTTTGAAGAGATACGTCCGAGGCAGTCACCTCCTTGTTAGCGTTAACGGACGGAGACGAAACTCCATTTACTCCCTCGATTGCCAGACGACCCGCTTGCATACGCTTTTCGAACTCAGCAGGATTCATAGAAAGGGAGGAAGAGTCCAAGTTCTGGATAAATGACTCAGCTGAGACCAGGTTGGTGTAGAAGTACGATGCCTCTGAAACAAGCCGTCCCTGATGGCGATAGCGTAGAATGTACTGAAGATTTGAGTGCAACTGGGGAGGATTTGCCTGAACGAAAACGTACGGGAACCAACAGTGATGTTATTATTGACGTTCAACGAACTGGCAAAACGTCATCTGCTACTTAAACCTCACAAAAACTGATTGTGGTTGTCCATCGCAACCAGAGCTTCCAGAAGTATATGCGACAAGAGAACATATCATACTGACGTACCTTGATGACTACGTATATCAGGACAGGCAGAAAGTCATCTGCTCCTGGTGGGTTGTCGTTTGATGCCATGGAAACATTCACCAGAAGGTTGTTGATTATTCGGCAGCAATTTAAAATGCAAACCAGCTTGTCACGAGGAGCCTTGTAAGTATTAATTTTCCGCAGCTCTTTCTGAGCCAGCTGCAAATGCATAAACCACAGTTTGAATATGACGACGAAAGCCTTGAATTGAAGCAAGACGAGAGCAATGGCCTTGATTACCGCCTTCAATATTACAAAGTGTTTACAATGACGCGTAAATAGCATATCTACCGCATAGCAACATTTCAGGCATTCAGCACCATATGTATTTTCTACAGAATTTCTTTGTACTGTGTATGGGTCACTCAGAAAGCAAGTCCGCCCGTCGAAGCATTTTCCACTTCGGTTGTTTGCATACCAGCCAAGAAGTTTCATTCTGTGAGTTCTTAGGTATGTCAAGGTGCTCTGGGCGTATGAACTCTTGCAGTATAGTCATCTTTTCTGAGAGTCGTTGGTCTATTTCTGCATCCTCTGGAACAGGTGAAAAAGCCCGTGGCCAGAGCTTAGTCATTAAGTACTTCTCGAGACCCTGCAGTGAAGACACCACACACAGAATGAATTGACGTTGACTTCACAGTATACAACCTGAGGTCATCTCTCAATGTGCAACAGAGCTAATTCGTCACATGTGAGAAGTTAGAACACCCGACTTCAAGACAATGCTCAGACATCTCCCGGGCGTCTATAGAGAATCTGCTCAGCTCCTTACCTCGCCAGAACTTTCGAACTCCTCCTCAGTCGCAGTGGCCCACAAAGGATGCTCTCTGAAAACACTTTCAGTGCTTGCAAGAAACCCTTGTACACTTTGACTATCCTTTTCCGGATCAGGAGGATTATTCAGAAATTCCCCTATAAAACTGCAAGAAGCAAATGTCAATAAAATGACAAGGCTACTTTTCGTTGTGAGAAGACTTTGATCAGGTCGATGACTAACTTTGATAAGCTAGCCCCTCGGTCATTATGCGCAACCCATTCGAACCACAAAGTTGAAACTGAAGAGTACTTCTGAAAGTACAGTGCCGCAAGCAGCATAAAGGAAAAGCATGGGGAACAAGTTTCCCCATGAAAAAGATATACCTACGTTTTAATGGATCGGACGAGATCAGCAGCAGAAGGATGGCGCATGCGATCGAGAAAGTCATGAACAGTCAGCTGGGCCGTGGAATTGTTGAATATATCATTGTTCTCCATTTTGGCTTTACTCAAGTCACAAAATTTTCTGGTTTTCAACTATAACCCAATTCTTTCTCTCTATTCATGTTAAGCGCATGAATCTGACTACTATGGTCCAGTTCCTGCAACAATCCACCAATTCATACAAATCACATTAGAAATTTCTCAAAGGCTGAGTTATAAGGTCAACAAAGGTCAACACATGTATCAGGAGGACAGAGCAGTACAAAATCGATTGGGAGGTCGAGAACGATCACGTCGTGAAGCTCAGAGATATGGTGCCGTTGTCTAAATCTCAGAATTTGCTAAAAACCACACTGCAAATTCCGTATTCACGACCCGTTCTAAAATCACCACTTTTTATTAAAATGTCTTCATGGGTTCGACTCTACTGCCCAGAGCACATTGAAATGTTGCGCACTGATCCTGGATGAAGGTTTCACAGAATACAGCATTGCAGGGAAGTGCCCGCTTTAGAAATACATCTTGCCCTTGTTGCTATATTCAAAATACGACCCAGCCATATACGTTCTGAGAATTTTCAGAGAAGAGAACAGCTCTTTTCCGAGCAATGGTGGAGCCAATCTGGGCGATAAGAGAAACATTGTGCAGAGCGGGTGCCATTGGCGTACCGCGTTGAGGTGATGATCGCAAGCAATAAGGGCAGTCACTCAAAGTTCGCCGCTGCTGAATCCTGCCATGTCATCTTCCATCATCAACTGCGAAGAAGGACCTTCAGGGCGTCATCTATGTCGACTGTCGCTCCCATGGTGCCCTCCTGCCCTGCCCTGCCCTTCAAATCTAATTTCCAGTCCCCTTCTAAATTGTTACACTCTATCTCGCGTTTAAGTCTCGTGCAGCGTCTCAGACAACACCATGGCTCCTTCTCTTCTTCCTTCTCCTCCTCCTACGCATATCAGTTCGGTCACGTCAAAGATCAGACGCCCTCCCAAACCCCTGATCCATCACCTCCTCAAGGGTCCTTGCAGAATTTCCTGTAAGTCCAAATCGAGAGGCAATCCTATTTCACATATCGATTTCTACGAGACTATCACCACCAGATTCTCATCTTTCAGTCCGGTGACGAAGAAAAGGAGAATAAAAAAAATCCGGGCGCGATCCAGGCGAGTATCTGAGGAGAGTCACCTACCACTCACAGTGGAGATCTGCGTGGGCGGTCCGGGAAGGAAAACCAGTCGAGCTCCGTCCTGACTTCCCTCGCTTCCCCACTTCCACGATTATCAGCAAAAGTGAGTGTCAGTTTCGTAGGGCTGCGATTCCAGCGCAGATTGAAGTCGAGCCCAGATGAGGAAAAAGGGAAGTGACCTGCGGCCACTTTCCAACACTACGTCCTCTGCTTCCACTTCAACTACTACTGCTGCTCCTCCTGCTGCTCCTCCTGCTGCTGCTGGCGACTGCCGTATCCCACGTTTGACACCATGCTCGGTGGTGCCAATTATGGGCGCCTCGTTGCGGCCCCCGTTACAGGCATCCAGCACAGCGCAGGTCAAACCCGTTCAAATAAGTTAGTGACAGGTAAGCCACCTTCGAGCCTCTCAAGCTCCCCAAGTTCCACCCTTCGTTTTATCTATACAAACAAATTACCACGAACTGTCTGCCCTTCTCCCTCGCCCTGCCCGGTCCTCAGTCCCCGCCCGCTTGGCTTGGCCGTGGCACTTCGTTCCAATGATGCTGGTCAGCAGTCATCAGGACCCCTCCTCGTCTTTGCTTCAGTTTTAGAACAACTCTTCTCTCTCTCCCTCTCTCTCGTGTCACTCCCGAATTTCGCACTGCACTTTGTTCAAATCACACCGCAATCATCACATGTATTATACTTTGAGCGCATCGAGCACAACTAACTACATTGCGTGTGGGTGGCTGAATCCATGTTATCGAGTTCTTCGAGATGATTGTCCTCCATGTTGATGGACGAGGTGTGGATTAGAACTTTCTCGTCTCGCATGAACTCTTGATTCGATTGTAAGACTTGTATCGGAGTCTCCATGGATACACTAGGGCAGTTTCAGTGGCTTTAACTTCATCGCATGGATCTTCTGTAGTTTCTCTAGTCCATGGGATGTCCGTGGGCTTTCACATAATTATGCAACTTTCTTCATTTGGACGCTTTGTGACGTGAACTTGGACCAGTCCAGATATC
The DNA here is from genome assembly GCA_037833965.1 of Marchantia polymorpha subsp. ruderalis. Taxonomy (NCBI): domain Eukaryota; kingdom Viridiplantae; phylum Streptophyta; class Marchantiopsida; order Marchantiales; family Marchantiaceae; genus Marchantia; species Marchantia polymorpha. The sequence continues at coordinate 15,633,771 of AP031357.1, forward strand.
CAGAAATAATGTTATCATGTATTGTTTTAACTTCCATAACTACTTTACAGAACTACTTTTTGTTACCACAAGTTACCTCGTCTAGATTTTCTATTGAACAAGGGTGCAGATTTGTGGGATTCATCTTCACCGTGAATTGAGGTTTTAAATTTCTCATCATATATATATTATGTTATATTCATGTACATGATACAACTCTAGATTTAGGTGTCACATGAATACATTGATTAATGTATCATTTGTTGAAGATTACAGTATGTGATGTCATGAAATGTAATGTTTGCGGTAACGCAAGATGCTTAATATATCATATGGACTGGAAGATAGTCTACTCGGGTTACGAACGAATCTATATTTGGATTCTGAGAACTATCGTACATTCATATGCAAAATGACTTCTAACGTGATAATATTATACTTTCAAATTTGACGGTTAACCAACCACTACAGGGTCACAACAATAATCAAGCTGTAGAAGTTGAAGGGCTGGTAGAGATACTCTTCTAGGACAATACTCTTTGCTCTTAGTGTGTATCTTGAAAGTAAGGAGTCCTCAAATTCACGAGTTTCCGAAAGGAAAGCTTGAAAAGGTTCACTTCGGTAATACTCTTGGCTAGAGGGGCAGCACCTTGATGATTCCGGCATAGCGGGACGTAAGAGCTGAAGTAGAGGAGGTGGTAGGGCTGGGGCTGGGGCGATTATCTCGCGTTGAGGTTAGGATCCTCCACAACTAGAAGATATATTAAGCTACTGATATATTAAGCACAAAATTCAAAAAAGTGACTCAAAGTTAGAAACTTCTTCGCCTTCTAAAGTGAAGGAGCTTCGAAGAGCACAGCCTGCGATTGAAAAGAATGTGGGTATTTCATCCATCGTTTCATTCAATAAAAAAGAATATATTTCCTCGAGGAGAAGATAAACGAGGTACATCCACGAAGTTTTTCAAATCAGAAAAAGCATTCGACCCTCGTTCTCGTTCCGGCCGTTCCAGTCCACATCTCAGTGGAAATAAAACGCTATCATATGTTTTTTTGGCTTCAAGGTGTCTGCTAATGGAGCGAGCATCACGAGAGGAAGTGACTTGCTTCAAATCCACATTGTAGCATAGCCTTTCTCCCCTATTCATATTAGTGTACTCCAAACTATTCTTATGTCCTTCTGAATCGGTACACACTCGCATGCTGGATTTTGTTACACGTTTAGATCTATGGAGTATAAATCTCAAACCAATAGGGAACGCTAGACTAAACGTTGATCATGTACATGTGTTTCTCCAAACTCCTGAAGTTATACCGTCGAGAAAGGCAATGAAAAAAATGTAGTCTGTCTGGGTTTGCTGCGTGAAGCTAGAATTTGATTTCCCAGAAGACTTAGAAGTTTCGTAGTGCATCCTTCTCTGAAACTGATGGTTTGTTAGTGCTGCACACTGGTTGCGGGTGGATGATTTCGGCAATTTTGGGGTCCTTGACCGAATCCTGCAGGGTCATGTACTCAATCTCAGCAAATCACATCGAAGGAATCGCCGGAAATCTGAGCACAAGTACTGTATGATAGGTCTGGCCTAAGAGAGGAAAGGCTGGGAGCTCTGGCCCATGTTTTCGTGGCACAGTAATGCATGGATAAGATGAGGAAAAAGGAAAGTGAAGACGAGGGGAGAATATACAATGACTTACTTGGAAGAAGGAGCCGAGCCGGAATCGTTCATGACCGATCGCACTCAGAGGTGGAAAGGAGAGTCATGACCTGTGAGGTCTGCCGTCTGGGTCTGGCTGTCGAAGGATTCAGAGGTCTCACATATATCGGCCGCTCGGATCTCCTCGATCAGTTTCACCACCTGAGGCATTCTGGGACGCTGCTCCGGATTCGGAGTGACACAAGCCATGGCAATTTGAAGTAGAGTCACCATCTCCTCCTCTCCGTGTCTGAAGGATTTGAGCTCCAAGTCGAAAACTTCTGCGGTCCACTCCTCTCGAACCACTGAGTGCACCCACTTCGGAAGGTCGACCCCATTTCCTTGGGATTCATGCGTTTGAGCAGGCTGACGTCCTGTGATACGACACTTCAAGTTCTCAACAATGTCCCAGCTGCCTCCGCACTGAAGAAGTCTGACCTCAGTACACTAATTCTCACACGACTCGACTCGTATGTAGACCAAACATGAGCTCTTAGACTTGGCAATCTAGCTCTTGTAGGCTTCCCTGGCTACAGTAAACGACAGATCTACAACAGGACCCAGATTCTCGAGGCCTCGTATTACGTTGTGGGTAAGAGTTGTCATTTGAAAGGACTCAGTATCATTAATGAAATTATTACCAACTCGATTATCTGAGGCCAAAATGGCATACCGACATTCTAGGGACACAAACTTCGTCACTCTATTTTTCAGGACAAATAATCTAACCTTGTTCTATTAAATATAGTTTTCTAAAAGCACTTAGCACACGTTTCTAAGACTTGCCAGCTAATCTGGAAGCTTATGAGAGATTAGTCTAATCAAGTTTTGTGACACGAGGTCCTCAAATTCTCGTTAATTGTCGAGATCTGTCCAATTTAAGAGCTGCTGAGATATTTTCTTTGGTTAGATCTGATGCAAAACTCAGATCGTCATTTCTCGACTTCTAAGTGCACCTTCTGGGATCTTGATTAGGAGCCCCATTAGGCCTAATTTTCCGCCTGCTTGACTTAAGTTAATTGTTCTGGAAAGGGGCTGTAATTCGAGTACTCATCTTCACGGTAATAGAAGAACCCTATCTCTCGTTTTGATAGCCAGCCACTACATTCCATTACAGATTTACCATTTGACAAATAGCCTCCTGCTCGGGACATCTCTCTCGGGATGTCTCCTAAAATCTGGGACGAAATCTTCTCACAAGACTGAATCTACAAGAGCCTGAAGGTAGTAGAAATAGGTAGCACGGTGGGTTTCCGGAAGTCGCCATGGCCTTCCGATCAGTCAACTGGACTTCAATCACAATATATAATTTTCTCACTCATCGACTCCGGGTTCCGCTGAGGTCGTGGGGTTCAAATTTAGTCTCGCACATCGACTCAGCGACCGGGTGGTGGCGTCTCCATGTGCAGAACTTTGCCATGGAGAATGCTCGACCATCAAGTCGTGTTCACGACCTGATAGAATGCATCTCTGAAACTTGGCGTGGCATTCATAACTCTAAGTTGGGGTACGACTATACAGGAGAGATGGGACAGAGATTTACCTGTGAGCAGCTCGAGCAGGAGAACACCGAAGCTGTAGACGTCGGCTTTGTGAGTGATCCTCTTCGTGTGATTGTACTCGGGAGCTCGGTAGCCAGCCATGCGGTGTGCAGCGATCGCAGGGTTCATGAGCGCCACAAGGCCGACGTCCGAGATGCAAATCTCATAATTCTTACTCACCAAAATGTTGCTGGACTTGATATTCCCGTGGAACATCTTCTGGCTCTCAAACTCCTGATGCAAATAGGCCAGTCCGATCGCCACCTCTCGAGCTATGCGCAGCCGTGACGTCCAATCGAGCGGCGTTCTCCCGGACCCTCTGTTCCCTGCCCGACGCCACACAAACAAGCCACCCAAACAATCAGACGTCTGATTGCATCAACCCAAACGACCACAAAACATTCTCACATATAATGCTGTCGGTCACATTCTGCACAAAATCCTCTACTCGAGGACCTGCAGACTCTCTGCAGAGAAGACTGATGATGTTAACTGCGCAACTCCAAATGCCAAATTGGTGTCAGGACGTGAGACTGATGTATCGTATACCAATGGGATGGATCTTCGTCGGGGAAGACGAGGATGGTGCGAGGGAGACTGACCGTGGAGCATGGAAAAGAGGTTGCCATTGGACATGTAGTCGTAGACGAGCAGCTTCTCCTCCTTGGCGTAGTAGTAAGCTCGGAGAGGGACGAGGTTCGGGTGCTTGAGCTTCCCGAGCAGCTCCATGTGACTCTCGAAGTCGCTTCTGCTGGTTTCGGTTCGAAGGTCGCGAAGGCGCTTGACGGCGACGATCATGCCGCTCTCCAGCACTGCCTTGTAAGCCGTGCCGAAGCTGCCCTTGCCCAACATCTCGGCGGACGCGCGCAGCAGGTCCTCGAGCTCGAAGCGCTGCTGCGATTCATCGAAGAAAATGAGTTTGGAGATTTCGGCTTCCGAGTCCTTGAGCGATGACAACTGCGCAGACGACTGACTGAACCCGCTGTTGGATTTGGTGTCTCCTGCTGCGCCCTTCATGCCTGGTTTCTCGTCCACATCCTTCGAGTACTTCCTCCAGTAGTAGATGAGGAATACGACCGTGAGCATGACCAGCACCAGAGTGTCTCCCACCACGATGGCGATCACAGCTCCTGTTCCGAGCTTCTGCTTCTTGCGCTCACCGCCGGCCTCTGCAGCCTCGGCGGGTCCCGGCGAAGGTGCATTTCCTTCAGGAATGAAAATGGGGTTCGGAGGAGCTGAGGGATTGAGAACAGACGCGCAGTCTGTTGGAAGTGGGCTTCCACAGAGCAGATTATTCCCAGAGAATACCTCCGCGGTGAAGTTTCTCAGCGACGCGGGGATTTCTCCCTGCAGATTGTTGTTAGAAATATCCAAAGCGCGCAATTTAGAGTTGCTCAGTGGAGGGATGCTCCCATTGAGAGAGTTGTAGCTCACGTTGAGGTAGACGAGGGCCGAATCTCCACTCACATCAGGAATTGGGCCGTCCAGGTTATTCCGTGACAGGTCTAGTTTCAACAGTCTGCGAGACTTGGCCAAAAAGTTCGGGATTTGCCCGGACAACTGGTTGCTCTGCAGAAACAATTGCAGCAGACTTGTGCAGTTCGACAGGTTCGGGATCCCGCCTGAGAGCTGATTGAAGGATACGGTGATTGTCTTCACCTCATTCAACAAGCTCAGAGAGTTCTCTGGAATGGTTCCTGTCAGATTCAAGTTATCTAACAGAACGACGTCCACCCGGCTTCTGATGTTGCACGTAATCCCCTGCCAGGTTGATTTCCCCGGCCCATTGACGCACGGGTCGTCTCCCACCCAAGATGCGGTGAGTGCGCCTTGGACATCGACACCGACTCTGAGAGCCTGCAGACCTTTGGCATCAGGTGACCAATTGCTTTGTGCGAGAGATTTGTTCAACAGCGACAAATTCGCAACCAACAGCATGTACACGAGCCCGAGCCTACACTTGGTCATGAGTCCACATGAGCCTTCTCTAGCTGAACACGCTCGTGCCAACTTGCTTGAGCCATATCTATCCATGAGAGATACACGTCTGCGCCTTAGACTTTTCCGAAGAAGAAGTTCTCTCGCAGTGGAGACTCAACCCGTCGACTCTCTCTCAATACATACAACGTCACCGATCGGCTTTGGGCCTAAGTCTGCACACGGGAGCATTTGACGTCAGTGTAAAATGTCGTTGATCAATCGTACTGCATGCTACAGTCGCCCTGTAATGCCACATAAATCACAGGGCCGTGCAAGCTAAAGAGCTCTTCGGCCAAGTCACTCATATACTGCAATCTAGCGAACCGAGCGCGAGTGACTCAAGAAAATGTTGTTACAGCCCAGAAACGTCCAATTGCTTGCCAAGAAATCATAAAGAACTGTCGAGCACCACCCAATTTTGGTCTAAAACGAGGTCGATATAGGCACATTACCCCATTACAATTTTCTTGACAGTCAACTCAGAGTTTGCCCACGGTCTTCACCTCTCCAGAAACTTACACCACAGAACGAAATCATTTTCTTCAGCTCCACTAGAAACCTAGAAACCAAACTCTTCTTCGACATTAATTTTTACTTTCACCTCACCTCAATTGCTCGCTGCATATTTGACACCGATCCGGCTGCGTGCAGCTGGAATTTGCTTGCTGCTACTTCGACGTCCATCTACTTCCCACATTTTCTAACTACTTCTGCCGTTCAGCGTACAGCGTGACGTTCCCATATGCTCCTCCTCGTGCTCGGCTACGACTCTGTCAGTGATGCACACGGTCCTCTGCTGCTGCTGCTGCTGCTCCCTTAATAATCCTTTCCCGAATAATAACCCTTCGGGCTCTTCTCACTCTCTCTCTCTCTCTCCCTGCCCCTCTATCTTACTTTCTCTTTCTGCGCCTCCACCTCGACACTGCAGATCATTGATCTATCACCTACCAGGTCATACTGAATTCCCATTCCCAAAGATACTCCTCAACCATCCGGCTCGTGTTGCAGCAGAACACATCGACTGGATCCTCTGAGTCAGCAGCTCATGCAATGCAATGCAAGGCAAAGCAAGGCAGCAGGCCTTTCTGCAGCTCGAGCTCAACGTACCACCTGACGCTTAGTTCCCAGATTCTTCATCCACTGACAGTTCACTGGCGAATTCACCAAAGTGCTTCCGCTGACGAGCAACGACAAGTACCCGTCTTTTACGACCCCCGGCCCAACAGTCTCCGTCAATGAAGGCCCTCTCTTCAATGGCCTCATTAACGGCTGCACGCCGTCCGATGCCAATCCAAGGCCTGACATGTGTTCGAATTTAAAACGTTACTCTCCCTTGTTGCCGTTGATACAGTCTCCGCAGTTACTCATCATCTGGTTCTGTACTGTACACCTCCCGTACTGTCGTATGAATACGTATGGTATGTCGGATACGACGTCAACCTCCCTCCACGTGGTTGAGCTCTGCGCTGCCATTCACCACAAACTGCGTAAGATCGCTGCATCGATCTGAGTGCAACTCCGGCATATAAAACGGTTCGAACATTTCTTTCTTCCCTCGTCACTCACTACTAAATCCTGTGCATGCATGAGAAGCTTTAGCCACAAATTGAACTCCGACCCTTCTTTTATGTGGCAACCTACTGAATTAAATAGCATGTATTTCATAAGGTTAATTTGATGTGCCTGCACTTGAAGCATGTACTGCATTCACACCTTATGGATCCATTTATACTTGCTCTAGGGTGTTCATTTTACCATTTTGCTTTGGCAAGGATGCAGTCTCGTAAACCTTGTGTTTATCATTATGCATTTTGAGCTTTCCAATTTGGACAAGTTCCAGTTTTCCCGAAAGTGAGTTTCTATCTTTATGTATTGTTATCACTCACTTCTGACTTGGATATGACTTTCGAGGCATCAAATTTTACAATCACTCATTGCCAGTAGGAATATCTTAAATACATGAAATGTCAGTATATGTTGTAGTCAGCTTGAGTTACAGCATACCTAAAGTTTACTTGGAAAGAAGAGATTGTTGTCATAATTGTGGTATAACGATTCCAACACTTGGAAGATTTATTTTTAGAATATTCTTTGGTATGTCGCTAGTGAAACCTCAGAAACCAAGGATCTCAATATGTGAATATGTAAAGATATATAAAATTTATCTCTCAGTTTTTAGTTAAAATTACCGATTTTGGCATGTTCATAAAAATGCACTTGAGAACCTACAATCCTGTATTACACAGTATTAATTTTTTATAATTATAAATGTATTATATTTCCATTTTCTGATAGAGGATATTGTAATAAATAGTTTTCTGCATAGAGCAATACATTTCAGTTGCAATCAAACGAAGCTAATTGTTTGAATAACGAGTGATGTAAGTTTATGTTAACACAAATCCTATTATGCTGCTATTAGGCTATAGTCTCATGTTACCTGAGTTCCTTCCCGGAAAATTTCGTACTTACATCAATCGGCCCATTGGTTGAGAGCGAAACAATTAATTGCCAGTCACTACTTAAAATGCCTGGAATCGATCTCGCCTAATGTTTCCCTAAGCACACAACGGCGCTCGCGAAGAAAAAAGAGCCGATACGATGACAGATCGCATGGACCGAGATAGATCCGAGATATCAGGAAAAGCCAAGAAAACGGCAGCCAGTTCTGCCAAGTGGAGGAGCCGCCAAAACAGCCCCCAATCCGGTGGAAAGGCGTCGTCTGGACCACTTTCCGACGCTTCCGTGGGGTTCCCATGACATCTATCTGACAAATATCCGTTCATCTGCTGCTGCCTGTGAACTGATACCGTACACTTTTGTATGATAGTATAGTATCTGTATGTGTTTGTCACTTCAACAGTCTTTACTTCTGGAGGACGTCTGCGTGTTCGCTGCGGCAGCTTTCGATGCGGGAAGTAAAATCCTTCCAAGGGACGGACGGCTTTGAGTTTCTCAGAAGCTTGGTGGCTGCAACGGACGCTATTTGTCCGACGCACCGACTTGTCCGTTGGTGCAAGACAAGATGCACTGTAAGAACTTTTGGAAGTATAATCTTCTACAATCATGGGAATCAGTGCATGACAGAGTGCACCCGAGAAAGAGAATATAGAAGCATTTTGGGACGAGGTTGAAGACATCGGATTCTTCTCACATGGGTCTCATACTTCTTAGCTCATCTTCCCAAAGAAAATATGTTAAGCTCTTTTGAGTTCAATTCAATGTGTATGGCTCCATTTACAACTCACTTTATGATTAACGCTATAATTTAATATTTTTTTAAAGTCCTTTCTCCTCATATCGCAGTATTTGGACACCTTATTTACTGAAGTTCTTCTTAGAAAGTGGTGAATACTCTGCTTCAAATACTTAACAGTAATTGAGGGTGCAAGATCTACTTCTCCAATATCAAATTTTTTTTATCAATATATTTGGTATTTTTCTTTACCAAGTCTACCTTCCATTAGGATAAGTAAATGCATGCCTTCATTGGAATGGGAATTTGCTTACATGTTATATTCTTTGTTACACTGAAATTACGAGTAAGACACGATGACTAATCATTTTTCAAAAAATTTGTGAATTACATATAACTCCCTTTAGTATACATTTGAGCTATATTTTGTAAGAGCTGATTCTTTGCACTCTTTTGCTTTTTTAAGACGTCATTATCATTTCGGTGATGTTTCCACTATCCATGTGAAAGCATCATTTACACTTCATGAATTCCCTCTTCAATCTACTTCCAATTGCATAACGCTTACAAACATTTGCAATTCTTGGCTGTTTTCATATTTTTTTACTCTTATATGTATTGGTATACCATTACATATCCCAACTGCTCAGACTCATTATCACTTTTTTCCAAAAATTTATCACAAGTAGTTGGGATCTTTGTTCTCCTAATTCAATTCACACTCTATATTAACTTTGAGATGACATAATAATTCTTTAATATAAATCATTTTTCATTTTTTTCATTCTAATATATTTATGTTGGCTTTTTCATCTTTTTTTATTATTTTTAAATATATTGCGACTAATTTTACATATTTCAAATAAGAAATTGTTTTTTTCAAAGAAATTTTTTTTTTATCATAAGCATGTAAATGTCTTATTAAATTCATACGATAATTGCAAGATATTCATAAAAAACTATATTATGCCTTCTGAAATTTAAAATAAATGTATATTAATGCTAACAAAAATTTTGTTAGTCTAGTTTGGCTTTGTATGACAAACTAATCTAAACTCTATCATTTATATTGGAAAAAACAATTATTCATATATAGAGTTATGTCTTTAAAAGGTTCTTGTAGGTACTCCATGTTCTTCAGACAGACTCATACATACAACACTCGACAATAATCACACTCTGAGATTCAACTCCACATAACGCTACGACCATGGTCGAAGTAGAAGCTTCACTAAAGCAAGAATATTAAATCAATTCTTCATAGTCAAGCTCTTGATTATCCTTCTCTCCATCAGTTATACATGCGAGACTCGACCAAAATGTGCTCATCCTAAGGTTAAGTACCCAAACTAAGAGCCCAAAGTCTAAGTAGCCCAAATGAACGAACGTTAACTAACATAAACAAACCCTAATTTGCGAGAACAAAACCTAATCCCAACCTAGAGACCAAGCTTATCTATTGTTAGACTGACAAAGGTTAACAAGACACAGGTTCACCTTATAGTTATGAGCTATAAACATAAAGTGCTCTAGTTTTTTATTTGCGAAAGTCAAAATTTGAAAAGATGTTGAATATCTATTGATAAAGTAATGTTTTACTACAAAATTTAAATACTAAATTTAATTCCTAGACAAATTTGGGCTGAAATCAAACACTTAGAGAAGATAATCTCAATACTGTTTTTGGTTTGAATTTTTTTTATATTTGTAATTATTTTAAAAAAATATTGAAATACAATAAAAAATCAACTTTTTGAAATCACATTTTAATGTTAAAACATAATCTATGAAATGAGCATTAATTTTTAATTACTTTGTTAGAACTAATTTTTTTTTACATAATCGTATGTAATTTACTCCTTGAAATCCAAATCTTTATTAAAAGCATATGCATATTATTTTAAAAATTAAACGCAATTATTATTATTATTATTATTATATTTTGTGTATATTTTATTTAAAAAATAATTATTTTAAATTTAATAAAGAAAAATTATTGTTTATAGACTCCTTGAATTTAATCATTTGATAGATGAATTTAGTACATGATAAATAATGAAAACACCTATGTCAGTGCATGAAACATTATAAATGCGAATTTCAAAAAAGTTGAAGTATAAATCCAGACTTTGTTGCTTTTTTTAACATGAATATATTGATTATTCTTGTTTCACTAGAAGTCCCAATATGATAACCACTTGACATTGCTAGTTTTGTTTCAAAAACTAAACAATTATTTTCAAAAAAAAAGAAAAAAGTAAATGAATGTCTAGAAACTCTTTAATCCATGAATAACATGTAAGTATAGACAAAAAATTTATGAAAATGAAAAAATTCTATATAAGTTTTAGATGGATCATGAAACCTAGTTTGTTTAGAAAAATCATAAATGAAACATGTTTTACAAAGTTATCATTTAACTTATATGCAATTATCATGTACAATGACGATGTAAAAAAAATATTTGTTCTTTATTACTCATCTTGTTTAATTAACAAGCTATTTAATTTTGAACACAAATTTTCAAATCTTTTTTGTATTTTGAATCAATTGTATAATTATGATATCATTCTAACTGTTTTTCTAGTGCCACATGATACGCATTCAATGAATTACCTTTTTATATTTTCATAATTTCAGATAATTTTGAATAATGTGAAATTACTATTTTCTTTTTGTGAAAAATCAAAATCAAAATTAAAAAAAATAATTAAATATTATTACCATCAAGTTCAAGAAATTTCAAACATTGCTTGAACTTTCATCACGTGCATTTCTACAAGTAGCTACAATTAGTTGAAAATTTTGTTTTGTTTTATTCACATTGAATGTATCTTAAAGCATGAGTTCATGGTATAAAATACAATTTCATATCTTTTGTACTCTTTGCTTAAAGCCTTGTTCAAACACATCTACATCTTTTGCTTCATTTAAATTTATGATATGTACTTAATAATCACAATATTTTAAAAACAAGCATGAGAGTTTTTTATACCATAATTTTATGAGGTAAATAAGTTTCATACATTTGAAAATCAGCATTCTGCATTGCACTTCATTGTATTGAAATTATACTTTTGAAATTTTAATTTTATATTGAATATACAATTATGTAGAAATTTATGAAATATGTAAATTATTATTTATGAAACATTTTTTTATTCATATTTTTGCAAAATTAAGTGAGAAAAAAAAATGAAAAATTTCATTCTCATGAGTCATACTTCTAAGTTCTTTATGTATTTGCTAATTTGTATGCTTACACATTACATTACCAAAAGCAAGATTGTGATAATCTTTTGCTTCTTGTAACGAATGACTTGAAGATAATTACAGTATCATCAATGTTTAAAAGAATCTTACTTATGATTCGTGAATGTTAAGAAAAATTGGTTTTAATTAAACTTGAATTTCTTATACCAAAGTTTCAATCTTTTATGAAAAATACATATTGTTTATGATTTGCTCTATGTATGTATTTTTATAGATTCTCTTAACAAATTAATATTTGTGGTGAATTCGTTTAGATATTCATCGAAATAGATTGTTGCCTTTGGGTCATTTCTTATGAATATAATATTTATTATAAATCTTAACACTTTTAAAACAATGATAAATGATCTTATAATGATTTTATTAGTAAGAAACTTAAATCTTATAAATTAATGTTAATATTATTTTAATTTGTAGAATTTAGATAAAATTGTCACTATGTATACAAGCTGGTATAAGCTTTCTATAACGCAAAATTAAAATTTTAATAAATCAATCGTGTTTCACAACTATAATTCTTATGGAGATTAATCATGTAAATAGTTTGTCAATTGTGCGTTGTTCTTATGCAGTTTGTGTTAATTGTGTGAATATTGAATAAAAAAATCTCAAAAAATGTTCTCATGTTTTTTGTTATTGCTGAATTTCAGTTTAATTTATATTTACGTGTTGAATTAGATCAAAAAATTATAACCTCATTAAAAATTCAAATCCATCTAAAAATTGATATAGATTTATAGTTCCATGTTTTTTTAATTAATTATTGAAAATAACAGAAAAATTTTCACCTGAATTGCAAATTATTTAACTTGGTATGCCATCAACGCACGAACGGAAATGATAATTTTTATTTTAAAAATGAAATTTATAATATATGAAATTCAGTCCTTTTGATATCAGATGTTGTAGACATCTTAATATTTACAAATCACAAATATTCCTTTCCTTCCTAATTATATCTGTAGAAAAATGATCTCTATCAATCTCCATATATTTTTTAAATCATATATTCACCATCATTTTTTGTGATTTCATGAAAAATAAATCACAAAACACAAAATTATCACACAAACATAGATATCTAAATTCTCAGTAGATGAAACATTTCAATAATAATATTTATTCAGTTATATCTAACATATAAAAAGAAATAGAATTCCTTATTGTCATTTATTTTATTACTAATGAATAGATAAGATGACAGATATACGTACCAATCAAATACATCATTGATATATTATTCCAAACTACAATTTTTAACTTACACATTTGATCTATTTGTGACAAACAACTGATTTTTGATATGATAACCATAGATTATATACCACATATTCAAACTATCTTCATGTTGAATATGTTTTACTTTCATCTTAACCATTTCATTTATGTGACTTATCAAAATGTTTATAAATTCAAATATTTTCATCATAAGTGAGATATCAAAAAATATTATTATTAAGATAATTTAAACAAATAATATCTATTCTTATTTTTTAATTTGAAAAAAATTTAAAATTTGATTTAATTTTAAATTAAAACTAGCAATATTTTTAATTTCATCATTTGTAATATTTTTTTATTTCACATCAGATTTAGTTGAGAGCTTTCTTATGCATGTTTCATTTTCTTTATCTATTATATATTATTTTTGCTCCATTGGAAATTCACAAACAATATGATCATAACATTGATTAAACTTCCGCAGCTTAAAATCCATTAATTTTTTTTTTTTACATCATATATTCAATTCAATCTTAAATCTTTAAGCTTTATTGATCAACGTTTTTGTCATTTGTGATATATATTATCATGAATGAATGAATTCACTAAATACAACAAGAATTTGCAATCAATTTGTTCTAATTTTCAACATATGCTTTCAATTGAGTTTTTTTTTTATGATCTAATTGGTCCTCATTCTTCATGTGCTATCAAGTATTTGTGGTCTACTCATCATAATTTTGTATCATGAGTTTTGTCTATCCAATTGTTGCAGCATTAAAAGTAATTTCCGTTTCTATAAGGGCTTTTTTATGGGCCGCATATTGAATCATCAACTTTAAGCCGTTTTTGCTTGATTAGCACATGTTGAATTGAGAACAGGTGAACTGGCTTTCTTGCAGTATCTGTATCAAGATATGTTCACGTTTTGCTCTACATCAACATTTGTACATGTTAGCTTTCAATATCCACTTGTCCCTCAATTGGAATTCACAATCTAAAGTTGATGAAGCTATGCATGACGGTCTTGCTACGGAAGCCCGAATCTGACTATCTCCAAAGGTGACTTGATCGAATTTGCAAGCAAGGATCAATGTGAGAATCTCTTTACCATGATCACGCTTGTTACTGCTAACACTGATGACAAATGATCTCAGACACATTTCTAGTCCCCTTTCAGTATTTTACTACCAATCCCTAATACTTGTCTTTTCTATGTTTCCAAAACACACATAACCCTAGGGTACATTTACATGATTGAAACAAAAAAAACCTGATGAGCCCAACCTTTTTTAGCACATACACTTATCATGGATATAGGAGTTGTGTACTATTGGCATCAACCCATTTTTCCCCTTTTTATTGAATTTATTTTTATGACTAGTACGCAGCGATATTCATTCCTTATAGCGAAGTAATCCAAAACAGGACAGGTTTCCTGCATATTTTCTCTACCTCCACTTCAACCCTATGGCTTCATCCATGTTCTACTTTATGGGTCTCCCTTCCTTTTCCTATTAATTTATCGGTTTCCCCTTGACGCTATCCTTCGAAACCAGAGCTACAAACAATGGCAATCCATGTCCTTTTATGCTTTGTTCTTGCCCCGGAACAAAAAGACCGAATGCCGTCAGAATGAGATCTGAAAGAGGAGACTGGAGACGTTCTTCTTGCGTACCATACAAGGTTTCAGTTCTGTACAGGCTGCAATAGAGAAAGAAAGACTGACAACTCATGTGTCAAATTTTATTTTATTTTATTATAAATAGAAAAAGTTAAAATATACCTGACAACAGATATCTTATGCACACCAAGACTGCATACAGTACGGTACATACCGTCCCGTACGCACATTAGTGACAGGTCCAGTTCGGAAAGTTCGAACTTTAAAGCCCAAAAATGTGTACTCTCCTCAGTTTAGGAGTTTAGATTCACTATTGGACAGTGAATTTGACCAGGATCGAGCTTATGCTTCAACGCTCGGGGTGAAACCTACATCTCGTGACCCTTCCATATACTGTTGTTCTCGTCAGTGACTGGGTTGGATCCTGTCATTTGTTATTACGCCTTTTAGTGGGTGATCAGATTATCACATTATGGCGCAGTACTCAAGTTTTTAATATGGTCAATGCGTTTATGAATCATTTCAATTCAGACTGTTGTAGTCGAATGGTAGTGACGGTCAAGTAATACTGGACTCATCTTGTTATCTTGGACGTGTTTCGAATTCTAGTTATGTCAAAGTCATACCTTTGATGGTGCAATAAATAAACCTAAACTCTAACGGATTAGTTTTATCAATCCCTTTATAAACTTTGCGCGGGGATGGAGCAAGTATTAAGAGAAGTAAGTGGGTTGCGACGAAACGACAAGTCATACCAAGAGCATGATTCAAACATTTACGTATGGACATCTAAAGTTGACTTTGCTTGTTAGATATCATCCATGTTACAAGCGTCTTCTCCATATTTAGTATCAAACAACAGTTTAAGAAGATGTCAAGCTTCTTAATCTATTAGTCTACTTCACCACTTTCTTCAATTAGTAAAAATTTATGATCAGGCGTATATTCATTCGTATATAAATGTTAGTATTTTAAACTATCTAATATTAGTAAATATATTATACAAAATATATTATATGTGAATAATATCTATATCTACTCATTTCAATGGATAAAAACTTATTGATATAAATAAAATCTCATATTCTAACACAAAAGTTTGTAGAAATCTACTTGAAACATGAAGATATTATGTTAAAATCTCATGTATTTGCAAAATTTGATGACATATGCATTCAGGTTAGTCGTTTGTGTTTGACATTGTTATTTGCTAGTATTGATATCAGTTGATCTTGAAAAATATAACAAGAATGAAACCAAACTCTAGATAACGGATTTGAAGACATAAATTATATATATTACTAATTATTTTTTGTCTACGAGAATTGATAAATTCACAAGCAAGAAAAACCAACGACACACAATTACATGGGTTGTCACTCTCGAGCTACAATCACGGAACAACAAATCGTACAATGTAAATTTAGTGTTGTTCGATGCGAGCTATGTCTACAAGTTAAAATCCTAGTATTAATCATAACTAAGGTAACTAACCCTAATCTTAATTTAGGTTTTAACTCAAAAATATGAATTAATCTTAACATTTTTATTCTCCTACAATCATATATATGAAAATATCTGCTAAATTTCATATTATAAAGGGATTCTATGTCTTCAGACAACATTTTTCAAAAGCATTTTTCACTTGTTTAAATCAATCTATTGTTTTCAATCTTTTAGGTCATATGGTTCTCACTTCGGGCCCATAATCAACCTAAGAGTTAAATTCTTGAACTTCAATGAATAATTTTATGATGATTTTAACACAAAGTGAGAAAGGATTGTATATCACTCCGTGGAGTAAACAGAATAATGTCTTATACTATGTGATGATCATAGTGTCTATATCTAATGTGGAGAGAAAACGCTAGTCATTTACACACAATTGGTTCACTTGCATCTCAAGGCAATGCTTCTAATGTTTCCAATTGGCTACATGTTTTCCAGTGCAATTCAGGAAAGATCTTGACACCAAAAGATATTGGACAATGTAAAGATTTATTATGATTCATGGGTGTATTTTACAAGACGGTTATACGCATTTGGAGTATGACATCTAAGTCGATACTTTATGCACATATAACTGTGTTTGAAAAACTTACCATGTGATCTGAAAATGTAATGTAATTCAACTTTATAATAAAATAATAATCAATTTTCATAATTACACCTTGTTAACGAGTTGGGATCACTCTTACTTACGATTACTAGTTTTTTCTTTTCCTAAGTTACCTCGTAAGAATAATCGGTTGAGTTAGAGGGCATAATATTGATCCAAAATGTCACAACAAATGTAAATAGAAGTGCAGTGTGAACGCGAGTTTCACAGTCGATCTTTAACTTCTCTTCAAGTAATTTGGGTATCTTTACAAAAGCAAGGGTCAAGTACAGTTCTTGAGATCGCGCGTATGTAGTAAGCAGAACCGTCCGATCTTCAAAATTAGTACGATCTAGCTTTACAAAATGTTGGAGTACCAAATACTAAAACAAAGTCTTGTTTCAAATGCTCGATGACTTGGCGCTGAGTTGACGTCTACAAAGAGGGTAATAAATGCAATCCAGGAACCATATTCCAAGAGCACCTCTCGAGATATTCTAGCGATGTAGGACGGAGTATATGACTTTCATTAAATTCTCGTTGTTTTTTTCTGTGACGTGGAGAAGAGGATTGTAATATGGTATGCTATGTTGCTCAAGCATATGGGCGGAAGTACTCATGGCATAGGTAGAAGGAGTAAACTTTCTTGTTGAAAGAATTGATGCAGGTGGAAATTTTTTTTTGGTAAATATTTCAACAGTGTTGAGAAATGGAAAAAGTACTTCCGTGCAGAGAAGGTAAAGTGGTATTGAAAGTAGTCGTCGAACATTCAGCAATCAGATTGTTGTTCTGAGGAAGACACCATGGATAATTTTTTTCTTGGAGATCAATGCCTCAAAATGATCGGATGGATAAATTGAGCAGTTTGGCTGAAATTGACAGATTGATTGATTTCCAACCCAAAGATTTAGACTTTAAAATCCAATTTCGGAGCTTAGTGTACGTGCACTCTTCACAACAATCTTGTCCAGTGGCAAGGAGTGAGAATGCAGCGTTTAATTTTTGGTGAAGGCAAACACGGCTAGCGGTTAGGTGTACTACTGCTTTGGAATCGAGACTTATGTCAAATCTATATCAAATCTTACTTTCTCCGCAGAATCTTCATATCAGGAACCACACTGCAAGAATGTACAAAAATCAACCGAACGTGACATGGAAGTTCAGAACTGTGGAAAAGTTTTGGAGGAAGACAATCAATTGGAGGAGCAAGCACTGGCTGAGACTTTGGAGAAGCGATACAAAAATACGGAAGGTTCACAAAGAGGAAAGAAGCAAAATTCTCCCAAAACGATGAGAGGGAGTAAAAAGAAGGCAAAGCAAGTGGTGGATTTGGACGAGGATAACGATGAAGATCTTAACAGCAAGATTTCATGTACTGAGAAACAAAAGAGAACTTGATTTCACTGAAACAGGAGATGGAATTGGAGTTAAAAGCAGACTCCAGCAAGCAAGGTAATTTCAAACATTCATTTCTCAAAATAATGTCTATTCTACTGTCTCACAAATATAAATGGTAAGTTATTTCTTAAACAGTTTAGAAATTTATGTAGTTGGATGGGCTTGGTATAATTGAATTGAGTTTCAAGTAGAGATGTTCTGCCTACAAGTCAAAAGTCTTAGTGTTTAATTAAATTAATGATATACAGTGCATTGCCGCAGCTTTTACCGTTCTCTTTGCGGGTGAACTTCTCATAAAAGAAAGTTAATGCAACTAGGAACAACCAAATCTATTTTGAAAATTTACTGGTTATTATTTCAGTCATTCAGTCGCATAATTGGATGAGTTTTCTCCAAGAGACCAAAGATGTTTGCTCAAAGCTCTGCAGACGTATAATGAAGTAATACACAACATACATGAACTGACTTGCAAAATTTTGTAGTACCTTTTCTTTACTCCACGAAATTGAGCTCATATCCTGTATTATTCCTTGTAACGGTACTTGCATAGAAGCATAGCAGATATGAAATTAAGTGAAATTCATTCAAGAGGTTTACTTCATATCAGATTCTCAAAAAGTTTAACCTCCCATAGTTATCAGATGACTTAGTAAATGTGGATGAAGGAAAACTTAGGTCTTGATGTTGTGAACGGGTATCCAAGTGCTGATTGACGACATAGAACTTTAAACTCTTATTTTTCCTTTATGTAGCAATAGAGTTTTACATTATATGTGATGTGATGAAGTCAAAGACAAACGAATTTTGATGTGTTGTCTTTCTGAGACGAGTTATAGTTTATGTACAGATTATTCATTATACGTAGTTTTTAAAATTTTTGCTCAGTTTCTTCCAATATGATTAATTGTATTTAGTTTTCAGAGAGAGAATTGACTTTATAGATCCAACTTGGGCTTTTCATCGTCGTAGGTTTTACGATTTCCGATGTGAATAGAAGGTGCAAATGTAACCTGAAGTCTAGAGAAGATCCATTACATAGAAAACTAAACGTGAAAGTTCACAGTCACAATGGAGGAGTGTCTTTTCACGAAGCTGAATTGAAAATTGTTTTTCACGCCATGCTTTCGCACAGTTCTTGATATTCATATTGCACTCCGCATTCCGTCCTTCATTCTCTTAACGTACTAATGAGCGAACACAATTTTCACTTTTCGGTATCTGTTTTGCTCTAAGTTCATTCATTTTGCAAGTCTTCTGCAGTGCCGATCAACTCATATTCCAAAATAACTTTCGGTAAGAATGTAAAGCGTGCACTCATTCTTGGTACCTCAGACGATCTAATCAGACCATACGTACTCGTTTCTGTGTATTCCATTTCAGTGCATCCCATCCACCTGCAGTGTTTGCACCCAACGCAACATCCTACTGGTAGAACACATTTTAAGCAGATGGAACTCAATCAAACAGGTGGTGGCCTAAGTATCAGTGTATGTACCCGATAAGTAAAAACTCACAAAGAACAAGTACTTATTCATAAGCGACGATGGATATTGTCCTCAGCCAACAAAACTTGGACAAATTGTGATACATGGTTTTATTCTAACAAACATTATCGTCTAAATCCCAATAAATATCATGTTCTCATGTGCTTCGCATGACATGCTTTATAAACAAAACTTTAGCTAATACGTCATGCATATTTATATTTTTTCTTAACAAATGAATATTTGGCTACTCTCCCATAGTGACATCAAGAAAATACTCGATCTCCTCCTCATCATTCTGTACTGAAATTTCGATTATCATTTGTGCATTTCGGTTACCATCGCTAACAACATGTAGTTGTTGACTTCCATAATCTGCAATACTTTGAATTGACTCACTCCTCAATTGTCCATATCGACCAACCCGATCTTGTTGTAGACAGTCCGCTGCTTCTAAATGCAGATTTCAATCGACCCAATCTTTGTGCATTATACACAAACTGTGTAATAAAATGCACGCAACGACGATATCTACAGTTTGTCGTAATGACATTTTGATCTGGCGGAGAAGAATTCTTCACCAACCTTTTAGTAAATCAAACGTCCGTTTCACACACATTTGTGTACACGACTGCACAAAATTCCAATGAATTTTCCACCATTCCAGGCCCTCATTGATTCCCTTGTAAGGAACATACATGTATGGCCTCAAAGTATAAGCTGCATCTCCAATTAATTTGTAAGTAAAATACCTGACTTCCATTACTCGTCTCCCTATTGCAGATTTTTTGAAGATAGTATAATCATGTTGAGAACATGTCCAACCAAAATCAAAATCCCAAAATACACACTCCGGATTAACAACCCTATGCAGAAGGCATGAATGTAATATTTTCCTGTTGTCAAATAATTCCTTGTCTTGAGGTGGAGCAATTATTGCTATATGACTTCAATCTATAGCACCCCATAATATTTGGAATTACATGATTTTTTTCAAATCAATTGGAAACCTCTTTAATACTACTTGCAGTCCACTTATCCACACACATCATAATTCATATTCGTACAAATATCGCACATAATTCTCTTACAATAATAGAAGCAAGCCCTTCACTGATTTAGTACAAATCACCACACATCGTGAGATAAATTCTTATCCCTAGTCGATTTAGAACACCAGCTATCTTGTCTCAAATTTCAATTCTTTCACCTCATGCATACTTCTTCATTTCCGGACCTACTAATCATACGATAATTTTGAATGTTGTTTGCAGAATTCAGAATCTTCTCACAAATTCCCGCTCTGAATATGTTCCCACGAGTAAAGTATATGCAAACCTTTGGTGTCTTCTTCGACGCCAAATCTGTTTTGCAGCCCGATTGTGAAATAACATCCCCAATTCTTTTACAACTGCTTCAACAATCCCTTGAACGCATAGAAGAATTGCGAAAACAATTTCCTCCTTCTCCATTTGTCTTTTGACAATGATACGAGATACTAGCATACATATGAAAGCGAAAGAGATAACAATCCGATTATTCATTGGGTAGATTTGCAAAAGAAATCAAAAACTTGCTGGTGGTGATTTCATGTTGAAAGCACGTTATGGCGGTAGCCGCGGTACCTAACGCAGCTAGCTGTCAGTAAACAAAAATCAATCTTCCAAGGCGATCAAAAGCAATCTTCTAAGTAGAACAATTGTGTCCACCGCCTAATCATTTTCTCATGCACTCACTATCCTTCCAAGCAGCGGGACCACTTTCCATTGTTCAAGCTGAAAAGTCTCTGCTATGAAAATGTGAGGGAGAGTATGGATGTGGAGAGGATCCACTTTCTCACTCTCACCTCAAGCCGAAGCCACGTTGATTTTTGAAGGTGCAAAATATGAAAATCATGTAGCTCATTGCTCACGAGCAGAATCCCCGACAGTGTTCATTTCAATTGAATTTCTACGATTCTGGAAGACAGTTGTTTTGTTCAAAATGTAGATTCCATGTTGTTCCACGACAACAACATATGCAGTAGCACCAGTGCACAAAAAACTAATAACCTGTGCAAAGTATCCACATTCTCATTGTTTGTCAGTGATATCAAGTTGTCAGAAAATGACATGCGTTCTCTTTACAAGAAATGTCGTGGTACTTGACCCAATTCGTCCACTCGGAGTACTATCCTTGTCTAAATATGGCCTCAACTTGGCGCGCAAATTATCTTGACGGTATTTTATCCCCGGTTTTATAAAGATTCCCTCAATCTCTCGCGCTACAAGAATTGTGAACAAATATTTACTTGGACTGCTTGTCATAGACATATCTTATTCCACCGGCTGACGTCGATGTTAAAACTAATGACAAGATTTGCAAACCTGATTGATTCAAAATAAAATTGCAAACAATATTTCAGCAATAATTTTTGATAGAAGCTTTAAAAAAATTAATTACAGAGATAGTCATGTCTTGAAATTTCTCTCTTTATGTAGCTTAAGCATATAAGGGAATGAATAAAATTATTGCCATGTTTATTATTAAAACACCGGACATCATTGTGGGTAATTTATGTTTCAACTTTTGTAATATATTACTTTATGTGTTTTATCTGCTACTGTATTTTTAATTAGAGATTGTCATTAAAAGTTAATTAAATTATCTGTAATTCAATCAATCTTCATAGTTCAGTGTGATATAAAATGCATGACATATTTTTTAACACTATATTATTCTAAACCAAAATTTTATTATATGTAAGTATCTTCAAGGTTTGACTTGTTAGAAAATTAGATATTTTTAAAAGAATATGCTTAAACTACAAAAAGTGAATTTATGATATTGTAGGATTATAATTTGAGAAATTGAATCATATAACATAATATTTTTCAATGAATAAATTGATTGATTGTCTTACATTCAAAAGTTTATTTTCTTCGTGAATTTTGTTATTTAGACGTTCATCCAATATATGATTAAACAGCTTTCATTCTCCAATTAAATCCTCAGCACGCAATGTGTATTAATTACAAAATTGAGTTATATGAAAATAATTAGATATACATTGGTTTTTTTGATAATTATATATGATGAAGTGTACTTAAAGAAAAGTGCTCTAAACATAAAGATCTACATTATATCATTGATTCATGTGTGTTAATATATCCATTAATCTTTCTCTCTTCTTGCATTATATGTTAAAACTATAAATTATTGAAAATGAATAATTTTGCATTAGAATGCAAAGAAGTTGTTTTGTTTATTGAGAGACATACTTAAGTGGTAAATTATCATGTGGTAAAGAAGTAATTATTTGATTTGTGCTACATTAAAATATTAAAGGTTCAATGATACAGATGTGAATTTATTGTTTCCAAAAATCAAAGAATAAAAGGGCTGAAATTTAAATCTTTAACATTGAAAAATATTGTTTTATATATAATATTTACCGCATGAACTCAAATTCTTGAAATCTAATGTTGTTTGAAATCTACAATTTGTTAGATTGAAAAAAAATTGAAATTAAAAGAAATTGGAAGACATCAATTATAATTTTTTACAAGAAAATGAATACGTGTATGAGATTGTCAATTTAAAATGTCATTTGTATTCTTTATTTAATTTTTTTGGTCATGTATATTATGTTTCATATTTGATTAGACAACCATATATAAATAACACTCTTTGACACTTAGCATTGAATAATCAATATTAAAATATTATTTGATAAATTTATGTTCACGTATGTTTTTAATGATGAGGTTCTACTTAATGCTATTTTCATGTTTTATGTGGCAGCATCTTTATTTATAGATTTGTAAGTGTAAAATTATATAAAGAATTGAAATCAAGTTTCTTGAAAATAGAACATTTAACAAATAGATATCAGAATTAAGATATTGGAAACTAAGAATTGAAAATTGATGAAAGTAGCTATGAATTCTATTCCATTTTATTTGTCAGATTATTTTGTTTCCAAGATTAAGAAAACGATAGTGCGATGGTGATGGAGTATTTCTATTCTTTGAGAATCCTCACGATTGTAATCACGTTCAAGAGTGGACAGAACTGGAGATAAGATAACCACGGTCGGTTCCACGGCGGGACGCAGTCGCAACCGCAGTCACTGACACAGTTAATGTACTGTACTGTAGTCAGTCTCGTGCACTGAACTGGGCCTGGATGGTCACGAGTCCACTTGCAGCCTTCGAAACCAGAGCTTCATTTGCTCGCTCTCGTTCCTTGAATCGATCCCCCTTCTCTTCCCTCGCATGCTGCAGCCAGAATTTGGCGGAATGAAGCCACAAAATTCGCCGTCGGAAGACAGATTTTAGCAGATTTTAGCTCGGAAAGTCATGGTCGTGGAATTGAATGCAATTGCTTTCTGCGCTTGATGGGAACGTAAGTCAGGGCAGGGCAGGGCAGGGCAGGGCGGGGCGGGGAAGGGCAGCGTGACAGGGGCATTTGAAGTTTCACGGCCGATGGTGTCCGCTTAGAAGAAGGGGAGCAATGGAGGAGCCCAAGTTCAGCGTTTTTGACGAAGTGAAATTGAAGGCCGAACTGGAACGTTGTGGAATCAAGCACCTGCACGCAGTTGCTATCCAATCGTAGGTTCCTTATTGCTTTATTGTTCGTTTTTAGAAAGATTTGTTTTGCTGCCCGTCTTTAAAATTTCGATCATGGTTCTGAGTGTTATGGTTATGCTTTTCTGTTTCTTCACTCTGAATTCGTGTGTTACAACATCCTGTCCATTGAATTGGAACTCAGTCAGTTCAAATTGGGTGGATTGTGTGGTTGAAAACTGCCGGCGATTTGGTTTGAACTGTTGGGTCGTATATACATGCTCGTGCTTTTTCCATCCTTTTCACCTGATTGCAAATTAGTCGGCCAATTTAGGGACCGACTCCAATATTTATCGTGATCTTAATGATACAAGTAATTACTGATACTGATTTGTTCTTTTGCCTGTTAAAGCGGCCTTCAGCAGAGATCTTTGTCCTCGAATTCCTAGTTCTGATCAGAAGCAGAAGTCTTTTTTTAAATTTTCTGTTACACACGGATTGGCATCTTGTACGCAGGTACTTGCTTGCACATAAAGATGCAGAGCCTCATGAAGTCCCAGATTTGCCTAAAGCAGCTTATCCTCTCCTTCGGTCTCACTTCAAGTCTACCACCAGCAAGTTGAAAGTTGAGCACTTTTCTTCGGACGGCACCACTGTGAAGCTTCTCATAGAGATGCAGGTTGGAGACCAGCTGCTTATCAATGTTTTCATTGTTCATTGGGTTTGAAGGCTGTCATATTTCTATTTTCAGGCTGTAAATATGAGTGTTGTAGTCTTCCAACACCGATCTTATATCTCTAGCCTGAAATGTGTAGTACTTGCTGCATCGGGAATTAACCTTAAACAAAAAATATGCATGCAGAATGGTCAGTCTGTTGAATCTGTAATCATGAGGCATGATGCAACAGCTGGATTGTATGCTGGTGGCCCTAGACAAGGATCTCCTAGGGCAACGCTCTGCGTCTCATCACAGGTATGTTGAAACGATCTTCTTATCTTTGTAGCCGTATTGTAGAGCCACAATATTCAAGCAGAAGAATATCAGCGGAATAATATGATCTGCGTTCACATCGGCGCACATTTATCAAATTGTATCCGACCTTTTCGTGAGAAACATATACTGACATGGTGCACAACACGCTCAAGGTTGGCTGCCAAATGGGGTGCACATTTTGTGCCACAGGCACCATGGGACTCAAAGGAAACCTCTCAGCTGGAGAGATCGTGGAGCAATTAGTCCATGCTACCCGAATAACGCCTATACGCAACATTGTTTTTATGGTATGTTAAATACTTATCACTGGCCCGCGTATTCATTCTGTTCAGCTATATATTCGCAAGGTTTAGCTGTCTCAGGATATTAGGTATTTTTGTAGTCATCTTTCGGTTTTTTTCTAGAACTGATGCACGGTATCAATATGAAAGTGATTGGAACACTGGAACCTCACTTACCCTCTTATATCTATCACGATTGTACAGATAGTTTTTGCTCTCTCAAGGTTTAAAAGTCTCAAATTCACTTTCTGAATTAAGGACTCAGTACAAAATGATTGGAGTAGGATGTTTGAAGTCCTAGCGGCAGTTTTATAACATCTAGTTTAGAACATCTGAAAATTTAACTAAGTGATATACATTGCCTTCATCTTATTAGATATATCGTGCTGTCGTTTCATTTTTCAAGTGCATGGTTTACACATGACATGACAAGTCGAACATGTTGTGCGATTTTTGTGCACGATATCAGGGAATGGGTGAACCATTGAACAACTATCAAGCTGTTGTGCAAGCAATAAAGACCATGACCGGTCACTGCTTCAGCGTATCACCGAGCCACATCACCCTATCTACTGTGTGAACTCTCACCTCTGCCAAGTTAGTAATATGCTAGGTAATAACATGAAGGGAAGGTCACAATATCTTCCGAGTTCGTTTCTAGATATTTCTTATGTTATTCTCAGTTTCTTATTAAACAAGTTCCTAATTGAATTACGATTAGCTCGTATAACGTACGCTGATGATTACTTATCATGCGGTGATTCGTGTCATTACTGAACAGGTGGGTGTCATACCTCGAATTTTGTCTTTGGCTACTGATTTACCTGGGGTTAATTTGGCGCTTTCTCTACACGCCCCGACTCAAGAGCTTCGGTGCCAGATTGTGCCAGCAGCTAGAGCCTACAATCTCGTGAAGTTAATGGCTGCAGTGGACTCCTACATTGGAGCAAGGTATACGAGACGATACAAAGCTCAATCTGCATTTCTTGAAACTCTCTTGGAGGATTGTTGAGACTTGTACATGTCATTTGGCCTGACGGAAGAGAGGATCCTGATTGCAGTAAGCGCAAGGTATTCATTGAGTATATCATGATCGGGGACGTCAATGACTCCGAAGAACTCGCACATCAAGTCGGTGCACTCCTGCAGGACCGACAAGTGGTGCGTGCCCTCCCTGATCATAATCATTTTTTAGCTTAACGAATTCTTCCTATGTGAATGGCACATACTATTTTTTAACTCGAAGCTTTTTGTAATCAAGATTACCATTTTCACAATCTCTGAAAATCTCCGATGTTGTTACTATGATATGTAGGACTTGAGCTGTTTGTTGTTTATGTATGGTATACGAAACGAGGTACTTTGAATTACTGGGTTCCGAGAACGTTTTGCAAATGAGTCCGACATGGTTGCCCAGATTCAAGTGATATATATGCCGTTTTGACTTTTCTGTGTGGGCAATGAAATTGCAGGTTCTGAATCTCATTCCCTACAACCCGACTTTAACCAAGGCTGATTACAAAGCCAGCCGTGAAGAGAGTATCCACTCATTTCAAAAAATCATTCGGGAGGTGTACAACGTAAGAGCAATAGTTCGCAGAGAGATGGGGCAGGACATAGCCGGTGCTTGTGGTCAGCTAGCAATTGGGGAATACAAGAAGGATTCAAGTCATCCTCAAAAAGCAAGCACCGATCTTCCTGATATCGAAGAGTTGTTTACTGCTTCTGTAAGGAAACCCTGAAATAAATCACGTCACACTTACGCATGTCGCTGTTGTTTCGGGTACACGTGCTCGTTAGTCCTGTTTTACCGTGCCGAATGTGTACCACCATCGTTTCAGGCATTCGAATGGCCACTTGCCCACAACAGAGACATGTCGTTTTTGTCCTGAATTTGAAAATACGAATGACACAATCAGTTAATGCAATTACATTTGAATGTAAAACTCGGCTCAACAAACTGCATCCAGACTTGTATTCCAGACGCAACCCTTAAGTTGACGATGCTTTTTGATTTTCTTGTCTACGCAACCGGGCCAGAAGAAGAGATCAAGCAGCATTGTTGCAGGAGCGTTTTCAGGAGCAAATTCTTAAAGTGCTACGAGAAAACAGTCATACACCTCGTTTAGTATATCAGTACGAACTCTTATGTAATGGCATTCTCGATTAAATATGATTGACATATAATTGAGATCGAAAATAATGGACAGCACGGATGATTTCTGCGTTCTGGACGACTTAGTCTCGCCTGTTAAAGCCTTTGAGCCATATCGTGCTGAATGAAGTCTAACTTACAGAGATGATAAATGACTGAGGATGTCGTCGTAAGTGCCTCACAGTTGATCAGACAAAATTTCTCGTATTAAATATCACTATGTGTTGTCATATGAGTATATACAAGGCATCAAAAAGCATCCCCAGGGTATCTCCAGCATCTCCAGACATCAGACCCGAAGGTTAGATGGCTTCCGATACAACATGATCTACCACAAATTTACGCAAATTCATGGTGACATTTGTCGGGAAATCATATGTTCCCAACGATGGTTACGCAGTAAAAGGAGGAGTTCAAAGATAGCGGGTCCGCTAAGTGTACAGTGTAAGTGAAGGCCTGGCTGCACATACATAGCGTTGGTTCTGGTTCCACAAGATAGTGAATGCAGAATTCAGTCATACCAGTCACAGAGCGGAGGCGACCGGTGAAGTGTGACATATTCACGAGTTCACTTTAGGTGCAGTTTCTGCAATTTGTCTGTGCGGGAAAAAGACACACTGCTGACTCGGGAGATCAGAAGGGAAGAAGATGGCGATGGAGGCCTCCAAAACATCAATCACCTCGACATGGATGCACCGGAATTCCGAGCTTTACCTTTCTGCGATACGAGCCCCATTCATTCTAAGCATTCGAGAAGGCACGCTTGATCATCGATTTTACACTCGTTGGCTGGTGGGTGATTCGTCTCATGCATGAGCTCATCCCATATAGCACTCTTGCTAGATCATGACACTAGTCAATTGGTTACTCGTCGTGTTGCAAAGTAGATCGTACTTTCAACTTAAGTGGGAGAAAGATTTAGGTGGAAAGTGAATTTGCTGACTGCTGTTAGTTATACTCACTGCGATTGTGAAATTGGTGGACATTATAGGGCCAGGACTACCTCTTCGTGAAAGAGTTTTGCCGGTTCGCGGCTAGTGTCGTCGTCAAAGCTCCAGAGTCAATCGGTGATGAGGATCTGGATATCCTTATGGGCGGATTGAGCGCATTACAGGCTGAGCTCTTGTGGTTTAGATCCCAATCTGTTCAGTGGAATACAAAGTTTGAAGGTCTATTGAAGCACTCTGTCACCGAAGGCTACTGCAGGTACTCCTCGAAGCGTTAAAAGCTCTCCCCAGCTGCACCGTCCTCTGATCACTTGAAGGTCGCAGGAATGCGAAGTTGTGTCTCCTGCATCTGTTTACGAGTAATTGAATCTACGCTGTGCACGAAGTAGCTGCTTTGCTGAATGCCTACTGGTGATTGAGTTTTCTTCACGGTCCTTCGAAGGAGGCTGTATTTGCTATGCTGTTCCTGATTGCAGTCTTGTTACAACTGATATTGTCAACGTGGGCTTGGCAGATTGTTGAAGAGTTTGGCCGGGCCAGATATTGAGTACCCTGTTATCATCTCAGCATTTTGGGCCATTGAGATGGTGTACAATGAAAGCTTTGCCACATGCTTGGAGACGGATGCTAACACTCCGCCTGAGTTACTTGAGGCTTGCCAGCGGTGGGGGAGTAAAGATTTCAAGACATATTGTATCTGTTTGAAACGAATGGCGGACAGGGCCCTGCAAAACGCTGCTCAAGACATGCTACAGAAGGCTGAAGAGTATTTCCAAGAAATATTGAAGCAAGAAGTTTCGTTTTGGAGCATGAGCTTCGACGATGACGAAGGACAGGTCGCATGACCGGATGCTTTAGGAAGTTCAACATCGATTGACCGCAAGTAGGAAACATCCATCCGTTTCTTTAGTGTCGCAAGGGAAACAGATCAAAGCTCAGTACCAACCAAAATCCAAAAAAGAGGGAAAATCATGTGTGCAGAATTTAATTAAATTTGATAAACCTGAGAAGACGCTTTATGTAGCTTATGATATGTAACAACAGTACAGAAAATTAGTCCACACTTGAGTTTTTTCGACACTGGCTGCCGAAAACACTTCAGGGATGAATGAGACCTTCAAGTTTGTCTGCCTTCATGTGACTCGTTTCGAAGTATCAAGCGGGAGCCAGGTATGCATTCACCGACATGAGATACTCTGCAGGTTACAACGTTACTTTGACAAAGCAACTGACTCGTGATACAACCAACTCAACAGTCGTGCGAAGGTCCATCTATGATACCCTTAAACCGGATCAGGATTTTGCGTGAAGCTCAAGTTGCAAGTCCAGGTATTGCTCCCAACATAGCGGACCTCTTCTACCTCGTACAACCAGATCAGAAGTAATAACAAACAGGACCCGAGACCTCTAGTAATCTTCCAATCTTCCGAGAGGAGAAACTCAGCAGGAGCTGACTGCTGGCGTGGATTATCTTTATGGCGAAATGCCCTGCGGCTCTGAAAGAAGTACTGAATCGGCAACAAATATCATGTAGATTGTTGGGCAAGAGCAGCGGCTTCGGCTTGAACCATTGGATCGTCTTTGGAATCTTCTTCCTCCACAATGCCTTTACCAGCTGCAAGTTTGCGTTCCTCTTCCTCGGCGGCCTTGACTGTGGCCTCATGCTCTGCATTCAGCTTTGCCAACTCTTCTTCCTGTTGCTGCCTCTCAAACCATGTGTCTGCATCTGCCCAAACTGCAGAACGACAGAAAGTGTACAATTTCAAGTCCGCTATACCGCATGCCCGAAATTTTTGACGAAATGCGACATTGGCTCAATACTCAATGCTAAGGCCAAACAAAAACCTTAAGAAGCCAACCAAATGACTGTCACACTCGCAACCACAAAACAGGACAAAGGCTAACCGGTGTAGGTCGTTCCCATAACCGAGCTCAGGAGGCAACTACAATTGCTCGACGCCCTCGAATCTTACCTGGTTGTGAGGCCCATCCTTGCTCACCACCTTTGATCTTGATGGGCTGAGCGTAGTTCACCGTAAGTACTCGCCCATACAGTTCCGCGTTGTGCATGTTATCCATGGCGGCAGCTGCATCTTCCTTTTCTAGATAAGTCACAAATCCAAACCCTCGATGCTTTTGTGTTGCTTGATCCAGAGGCATGCTCACATCTTTCACGTCACCAAATGGAATAAATGCCGCGTGCAAAATCCCTTCGGTAACATTTTCTTCCAACCCACCTGTAGATGCCCTGCTTAAATGTCATTTCTCCCAGGCTGATAAAGAGTTGATGGTCCTTCGGCAGGTGAAGAACCACTCAGAGCACCAAAGTATTCCAGGGAGTCGAAGTAAAGAAAATTGCTCCTTTCTCGAAGTACGAGAGCAAGCAGAGAACTAGCGAGGTGCCACCTTCTTAGATTGAGCATAGGAACATATCAAGTTGCAACACATTACAGCACCGGAAACGAATTGAAGCAAACCGATTCTTTAATGGAAGCCTTAACAATAAACACGACCTAACCGAGCCTACCTGAAAAGCGAAATGAAAACAAACGGGCGCCATGGCACGTAAGAACGTACCAACGTAAAGAGTAGTTTTGGGATTGGCCATTCTGAAGAGACAGTAAGCGAGAGCTTCAATTCCTCAGAACATGGTACTGATCCGAGCAAGTCCGCGAATACTGAACGAAAGAGCAGAAGAAACCTTCAAAACCTTCAAGCAAGTTCTGATAATTTGTCAAAGATCGTTCGACGCGAGGTTCAACTGAAAAGCTCCTCAACTCAGCTCAGCTCAGCTCAGCTCGGCTCATCGCATTACTGAGCGGACGCCGTAATGCCGAGAGTCACAAATCGCGTGAAATCTCTGAAACCAATAAGCCATGCTTCGAAACACACTCCTCTGTAGTAAATATTAAATTCGCGGCCAGACCATCCTTTATCCGCGGACGATAGAATTTCCAAGTGCCACCAGCCACGTTTGAGAAGAAAGACTCACCGGCAACAAAACAAGGCGTGCGTCGATTCGAGGCAAATTCGGAGATGGTGGGCTCAGGTCGACCGTCCGCAGCTACTGCTCGAGGGAGGGAGTGACCCCAGCTTCAAATGCAGAGCACCGTACATTCGATTGATTCCCACAGTCGGCGCAGCAGTCGACGCATCCGAGTGTGTTCGTGGGCTTTAGCTTTAGCCTTAGCCTTTTCTTCGTGACGAATCTAAACGGACATTTTCACACATGCCACATTTGTTGAAACACCTGACATTTGTTCAATGCCAGCTCTCGAGCTTGTTGCATTGTTAGTGGCACATTGTTGCCATAACCACTTCGATCTATTGCTGTCGACGACATCCTTTGTATTGTCTATGGAGGATCCACGTTTTCATTCTCTATTTTGGTTTTATTACGCAAGACATGATCGTGGATCGATGGGCAAGAAAGAGTTTAATCATGACAGAGATTGGCATATGACTTTGCCACCCAGGGTGACATGAAGCCTACATATCATTATTCCATTATATTGGACATGCTAGACAACATTTTGGTTTGACTTAAAAACAACATCGACTAAACTGAGACAAAGATGTGAGAGTAAAATGTTTCGGATCCCAAAATTATTATTGGTTGTTTTCATATCCAGTGTCTCTTAACTATAAATGGTTAGATAATGAGGTTATTCACTAACCGAAATTAACTTTAACTAAGTATTTAGGATAGTCACTTTAAGTGTCTACATCTATATTTAAATGGTGAGTATATATATACTAAAGCTTGACTCAAACTTCAAAAATCTGTTTGATTGACACATGTAATGTATTTCATGGATTAATTTGTGTGTCTAATTCATAAAAATCAAAATTAATGTATTTGGATTTGAGGCCAAAATCTAACTAAACCTGTTCATGTTAAGAGGTAATGTGTGAAAGCTAGATTTAAATATACCTTGCTATGGACTATTGATTGGCTATATAATATATATATATATATATATAAATTTTCGGATTTTAAAACTTAATCTAAATGTTTTTTGGCAAATAGTTTTAAATATGGAATATTTGATTTAAAAGATTAATATACACATTGAGTTTACATTGTTGATTAGATAGCTGTGATGTGGTACTCGCTATGTAGTTTCTTGTGGAGCAAGAAATTCCGGGAGAATCTTCTACAAGATTCTGCGGAGGTTTTGGGGTTCGTAGAACCCTAAGTCTGCAATTACTTCGTTCTTGTGAAGGCCAGAAGATCAAGGACGAGAATTTCCGAGTAAACATCAAACTCGATTCCAGCTCTTGGTAAGGAGACCGGAGTAAACACAAGTCGACGAGGCCTGAGATACATTGCGAATGTAATATTGACCTGCTCTAGAACCGCGCATTTCGCTTCTTGCAGGAACTGCGCGGAACGTCGATCTGCAATCAGAGATTAGATATATCTGGAAAGTAGTGGAGCACAATTGCGCGGATTCGCCAGTTTCTTTTGGGTTGAGGAGATGGTGCGATCCTTTTTTCCTCGTCAGTCTGCCTCTGGTTTCAGTTCGTTAGCTCGGTGTGGATCAGAGTACTATCCAGTTCTGGTACTCGGAGCTTTCGCTTCACTGTTTGGGTCTGTACTGGGAATGCTGACTTTTGCTCTCCCTGACTGGTCTGCAGTCTGTGACTTTGCACACAAATTTAGGCGATATAAAATGCGAGATTTTTTGCGACGAGGTTCCGAAAGCATCCGAGGTGAGTATAGAGCTTTTCTCATCTCACCAAATATTGTCGGCAGGATAGGTTGAAGTAAGCAGCACTTGAGTCCACATCTGAGCAGGGTATGTAGGACGAAATTGAGCGCCATTTCGACGTCTCTGGAAGGGATGATACGCATGCTAACAACGATATTTGCAAATTTGAACGAACCTGTTTCGCGCATGATCCGTTTGTAATCGTCATGATGACCAGCTGATGGTTGCTGTTGACAAAGAGTGTTGCAGTTGGGTCGATTTTCTCCTCATGTACAAACCGAGCTCCTTTTGGAATCCATTAGCGATAAATGATAAGGATGACGATCTAGTGATGACTCTGCTTGGTTGTACGAATGCTTGCAGAATTTCCTTGCTTTATGCGCCAGTGGATATTATGATAGTACGATTTTTCATAGAAACATCAAGGGATTTATGATTCAAGGAGGAGATCCCACGGGTACTGGTCGGGGAGGCACGAGTATCTGGGGGCGCAAATTTAATGATGAGATACGAGAATCTTTGAAGGTAAGTCCTGGAGGCTATATGTTTCCTGAGAAATTGTCAGTTTAATGAGGAAAGCGAAGAGAGTATCTGTCAAGCTAGTCGTTAGTTTCAGACTAGGGTGGCCTTGTGTAGTGATTAAATCTGAATCTGCACTGAATCCGTTGCTACAATGACCTGTTCCACATCGAGTAATCCGATATACCACACAGCCAGTCGGAAGCACGCATGATTTTAATTTTATTACGTCAATCCGCTGGTTTTTGCCGTCTTGCAGCATAATGCAAGAGGAATCTTGTCAGTTGCGAATAGCGGACCAAACACCAATGGTAGTCAGTTCTTCATCACTTATGCTAAACAGCCCCATTTGAACGGCCTGTACACTATTTTTGGGCGGGTCATTCACGGTTTTGAAGTTCTGGACGTTATGGAGAAGGTTTGTTACTCTCCAATTCTGAAGGTTACTGATTGGTGATTTATCTACTTGCTATAAATTCTACATGAAGGAGAGTAGACATTGCTCGGAAACGCTTATCAAACTTGATACACTTAGAAGCTGTCTTGGAAAGTCGCGAGGAAAGATCTTTAGTAGGAATTTTATACATGTTGAATATGTACGAGATGATTTATGCTCTGTAGGTTTTCCTACATAAGTTTTATAGCATTCATGGATGCAGTATATAATTGCAGGCCATTTGACAAGCCCGACGTCAGTTGTTCTAGTAGGTTGTACATAAATGTTTTGTCTAACAGCATACATGTCAGTTCTGCAAGAGACGGGGAAAAAGTACAACCTATAGCCCTCGCGGATTGCAGAGGATTTTATGTTTTAATATAGTTGTGTTGTGTTTTGTTTCGTTTAACTCCTGACCTCATTTGTGCTCTTTGACGCAGACTCCCATTGGTCCAGGAGACAAGCCGCTGGCCGAAATCAGACTTAATAGAGTGACCATGCATGCAAATCCTCTTGCAGGCTAAGCTCTCATTGGAGGAGACCTGAATCTTTGCCACTCAAGGTCACCTGCGAGAAGAGATGAAGCCGGTTCATCAGTACTGACCTTCCACGCTCATAGTAAAGGACGAGTAGAATCTGCCTTTGATTGTAATGTTTAGTCTGTACAGGAGTAGTGGCCACCTTAGATTGCTATTTGTGTAAGTCCTCATTCATTTCACGGACTTCCACTCAATTTTGTTACAGTTATCACACTCAGGACTCTCTGGACAATTTGCCTTCAAACTGCATACTTTGTCCTCGCTATTCGGAGAGTATACTGCGATTTAGTCACTGTAAAGTAAAGCTTTGATATCAGAATAATTTTCTGAAACACAAAAGGTGAGCAAACTGCACGACATAGACTTGACTTTTTTGCAAACTTTTCATCGTTTGAACTATGAATGACCTTTCCGTGAGCCCTGTGTGTTTTGTTCTTATGACTTATTTGTCCATCATTTGAGGGGTAGACTTTCATCCTTTGTCCCGAGTGCTTTTGATGCCTTTTCGCACCACTGTCCACGTGATTGTGAACTTGGTGCTTGTGTCTGTCCAGATTTCATATCCGTAAAGCTTCATACTTTCTTCAGCTCCTCCGAATATTACAGAAGCATCATAGCATGTGGAGTAAAACCGCTCATCTTTGCCATTTGCAGACGCAGATCTTTGCGATTGTTTACTTCAACTGGAGCCACAGACCAGCTATTGATGTTCGAAAGATGGTCTATTGTCCTCAACAAGGACATCAGAGGTTGTTTGATGTCCTTGTTGGGGACACTAGATCATTCTTGAGCCTTTCTGGGAACGTCTGTTGTCGGTATCAAGATCGCGTAGAGATACATCGATAGTATATCCTATATTTTGATCCACATCATCAAGTTTTTACAGTTGGTATTCTTAAATGGAGCACTATAATGGGATTAGTTTATGGATTTTGGAATGGAGGAGACAGGTGTTTCTGATTTCAGCCACAGCTGAAATTTCTATTTCCTAGCTCGTCGTGGAAGTAATTCCTTTGTAAGTATACGACTAATTGAGACGTGTCATCACTTTTACGGAGGTTTGCTGCACGGATTTCAATCTCAGTGTTTTCCGAAAGTTTTGCACCTTTATTTGGAAGTCTATGTACTCATGATGTCACATTCTGCATTCTACTCATGGTCATTACAGTTTATTCGGAAGACAATGTTGCTTCTTTTTTAGCGCACTCCTTAGTGTCCAAACAAAATGGGAAGAGCTTTGGACCTTATCACAAAGTGCCGTTGGACATCAGTCTTTTGAAAGGCATTTTTAGGTTGATTATATATATTTTCAAGACATACTCGCTCATGTCCGCATGTCATTCAGGTGGGAAATGCAGGTCATTGCTCATCATGCCTGACACTATGTTGTGAAATATCTTCAGTAAAATGTTAATTAAACAGAATTGTGGGCACACTCCAGCAACAGGAGCAGAGGGTAAAGAGAAGTACAAATAACACCAAATAGAGAAACGCAGAGTTCTTACAAAAGCATGAAGATGCTTATCGTGGTTTTTCTAACATTCATATCACGGGACATGATGGGTTTACCTTCAGGGTCCTGCCTGAAGTTTCTATCGTTTCGAACTGGGAGTAGACACTGTAGGCATGTTAGAGACGAACACGAGGATACAGATGTGCTGTGGAAGCGGAAAAGAGAAGGAACGAAAAGCGAAAAGCGTTCGAAGTCAGATTTGTAACGATGTTCTCCATTATCACCCTGTGTCCTATATTGAATACCAAGCAATTCCCGTTCGGATATCTACGTCAAATCAAAAGCTTTTGATGTAAAGTAGAGAACTTGTGAACTCGTCAGTAATTTGCAAGTTTGTTAAAGACGTGTTAGTTTTTTTATCGAGAAGTGAATTTAAAAAGTTACAAGTAAGAAATCATATCCCGAGATTTCCACTTAAAACAGTTTTTAACTGCAACAAAACACTCGTATCAAAGTTTTGTTGATGATTAAAGAAGTTCATTCATTAGAGTCAATATTCTCGGAATCTAAAATCACTGAAGCTGAGGGTGAGGATAAGTAATTCGCCCGTTTAAATTGCGTCTTCCTTGTTCTAAGTCAACGCAATTATTATACATATGTGCACGACGCTTAGCACTGCTCATGTAGTTTATGATTGGCTGCATGCTACCTTTCATGTTCCAATTGATTCTAATGGTATTACCGTAAGGGAGTCAAATTTAATAATATAAATTTCGATAATGGTAAATAATTTCATGCATGCAATTCAAATGAAAATAGGCCAAGTGTATTGCAGAAGAAATAAGCCTTTGAAAGCTATTGAGAATATTTGGAAGTGAATTAAATATCAACTCCCAAAAAAACACCCCTTACCAAATCCAGATGATCCAAATCAGATAGTCTAGAAATCACATTTTTTTACTATGTTGCCATCACTTCACATGATTTATGTCTTGTTTAGAGCATTAAACAGCGGACTGTAGTTCTCGTATTTTTAGTACTAGCTAGTGCACTCTTTGCAGTAATAAAAGACGGTATCAAGAATACACACTAAAGGTTAGATATTGATGTTTAACATGATATTCATTCTCTTATGAACATGTCTTAACTCTCATACATTTTCTTGTATTATATCAACAAAAGGATATATTTTAATTTTCTCATATGCCTTAATTTTTGTTTCGCACTCCATAATCATTCATGAATTATTACATCGAAAATTCTATTATGTGTAGAATAGTTCATCATTACATATGTGATCAAATTTGATCGTATCAAACAAATATAAATACATCAATCTTAAATAAATCTAATGCAAAAATTGATATTTTTATAGATATTTATTTATAAAGATGAATATGTAAATTTTATTAAAAGAAAACAAAATAAAAAAAATATAATGATATGCTTTCTTTAATAATAAAAATCATAATATAGCAATTCTTTAACGACACTAGAATAAATATGAGATTATGAGAAATGATGTAATGAAAAATCTTCAATTGAGCAGAAATTTTATATGCTTTGACTTATTGAGTTACAAGAATAAATTACATACAATATTACAGCCATGTGTTGAATGAATGTTTGTTTACTAAAATATGAAAACATGAAAAAAAACGTTAATAAAAATTTTCTAGTTATAAGGTTATAGAAGATTGCCACAGGGCAGGACGTGATCCATCATGGTCAAACATGAATGGGGTTTTTAGGGACGGTTTATAAATAATTAAATTATCACAAATGGAGTGAAAAGTGGGTCCATGTAATTGATCAATACCTCCCAAAGTGCTACAAACCTTTCCTATATGTAGTTCGGAACCCAAAGGGGTTTTCCCTGTATATTGTATTTTTTTTGCGTTAGACAAAAGTACACCCATAATAAAGATGCAAACTCCTCAATGATTGATAATCAAATAATACCGTTATTATTCTACATTTATATCATTGATATATTTGTATACTGTACCACATATGATTATCAATTATATTCCTTGGATGGACGCTGGACTCAAGACTATGCACGTCTTATTTTTGATCTTATTTCACATCAATCACAACTCTTGTTGAAAATGTATAATATTTTAGATTACAAAATTTCATTTATTCTCAAAATTTTCCGAATAT
The DNA here is from genome assembly GCA_037833965.1 of Marchantia polymorpha subsp. ruderalis. Classification (NCBI taxonomy): domain Eukaryota; kingdom Viridiplantae; phylum Streptophyta; class Marchantiopsida; order Marchantiales; family Marchantiaceae; genus Marchantia; species Marchantia polymorpha. The sequence goes on from AP031357.1 coordinate 15,672,010, forward strand.
ATGATCAACATTTAGTCTGATATTGTCAGTGTTTCAAAAATTCACTTCAAGCCGTCTGATTATGAGATCGGTTGAATATTCACACTGCAACAGGGGAATCGTCCCCGTACTTGGACTAAAAGATTTTTTCAGAGGGAAAAGAATCGTAGTTGTGCCATGTGAAAATGCCTCCATAGGATGCCTCGAGAGTAGCTGTCCAGGTCTAACCGGAGTCTGACTCTCCGGTCACCGCAGTCAAGTCGAGTCAAGACTGGAGACAGGAAGCAAAGGCGTCCCTCGTGATTGCCTTTTCCCTCAAAACCTCGACCAATGTGACATTCCATCGTGTCGTGACTGCAGATGCTTCGCGAAGGTCAGATTCCCCCATGAAATAATGAAATATATTCGCCATCGGTGCTCGAGAGGGCGAAGGAGATTCAGAGCATTCCGAACGAAGTGGAGGGGACGTGCTGAGCCTCGGAGTCCCGGCCATGATTAGAGATTCAAGTTATACTGAGCTGCGGTGAGTCCAGCACTTGCTTCTATCGAGATGGTATTATCTGTGACAAGCTCAGCTGCGCTGCCACACCCTCGCACTGTTTTTCGTCTGTCGCGGGCTCAATCATTACTTATGATGTCCAATTTCACGTTGGCAACCTCAAGAGCTTTAGCCTTTGGGGACCTTCATGTCCATTTGGACCCGCACAGTGTCACGGATACCCTCGAAGCAGCTCGGTCGTGATGCATCATGGTGCATCTGGCTTTCGCCGACGATCACGCTTGCTCGTCTTTATCCTCATCTTCACAGACCCAGTGGGTCAGTCGAGACGCGAAGACAGAGCGATTGGACACTCGGGAACAGGGGAACACAATCCTTGTGACAACCCTAGCAATTCATGCCAGGCGGTTTATCTCCGCAACCATTTCCTGAGAGACCGGCATTGACCTTGACCTTTCAAAAGTACGGAATGATAGTGTCACACCGTTTGCTGAGCCACAAGTCGCACAACATCAACTGGTGTGAAATTGTATGAGTTTCAGCGGCGAAGGAAGGAACTCACGGGTGGGTATCTCATCAAAATATTATAAAGACACAGCAATTTCCGATCGCTGCATGCTTGAGTTGCGCGTGTTGGACGGAGGATTAGATTCTCTTTGTGAAACAAAACTGGCGCGTGCGGTTTCCAGGCTTGAAGAAGGTTGCTTACATTGGCGGCATAGTTTTCAGCGTCGATGAGCGTTGTTTATGTCAAGTCACTCGCAATCCTCCTCAGGGAAATATGGCGCATCTTCGTTCTCATGACCGGACTCTGCGTTCGAGGTTCCAATAATTGTGGCCATGATTGTTTAAATACTGACGTAGAGAGACAACGACAGTGTCAAGCTCTTGTTGTCTGCTGATGCTAAAGAATGTTTCTCCACCGTTCCACCTAATCGACCCTCTATTACTGTACTGTGCTGACAGGTAGAAGGAACAATTCTGTGCTTTGAGCCACTGATATAGATTTGTTAAACAAGAGCTTAGGGCAGGTGTGTATATCTCCTTACTAACAGAGAACCGATGGCATAATTCTCAAAGAAATGTATTCCATCCTATTGATCAGGATGCTGGAATGCAGGATTGTGAAGATAGTACAATCATGTTTTCCATAACCATTTTGTTTAACAGGAATTGTGTTCCAGCAGGAACTGTGGAAGAAAGGAAAATGAATGCGCATAAATTTGAAAAGATACGATTGCAATATCCACCGAAAGAAGAACAACTCGAGGACCGTAAGAGAGGCGTGTCCCAAGGCACATCAACACAACGAAGACCTACACGAGTACAACTTCTTTCTTATCATTTGATTTGATTTCTACTTTTTCTTTACACTTGTTTTCCATGAGGTTGATCATGAGAACGTAATCTCCATCTTGCTTACAAATGCTCCATTCGTCATGATGGCAGAGACCATGAACATACTCTGGCTATCGTTGGGCTACAGTATAACATAGAAGATTCTAGCAGTGGTGTTGAGAGTGACTCAATGCTCTGATGAATCCCTTGTGTTAATAGGCTTCTTACCATGGAATAAAAGCTTTATGTACACACGAGATTGATAATTATTGATGAGCTTTTATTGCATTTTCTTAGTCCTAGTATGATCCTCTTGTATATTTCATTTGTAAGAGTATGCAAAAAGTTTTATGTTGCATAAATATTTCTTTACTTTGAGATGACCTAAACTCTGCGGTGCAATATTCTTCGTTCACACCTCTAGCTCAAACTTCATAAATTATTGCAATTCGCCCTTCTTCTCCTTTCCCAAAAAAATTCTTTGAAATTTTCCTAATAGAAAATAGTATCGCAAATCAATATGCAAAACTATGTTGCAATTTTAAAACTTGAGTTGCAATATTAAACTATATTCTTGTTTAATATTGTAATTTTGGAATGCATAAATATGTTGAAACTAAGGTGGATCATTCAATTGAAACATTCTTAAAGTTCAAATAATAATTAGTTCGTCAATAATTTAATCTATTTCTCACATTTAAAAATGATTCTTTCTAAATAAAATTTATAAAAATCTAATCAATTATTAATCAAAATTTGTCACAACGAAAAATTTGATAAATTTGATTCGTATGATATTTTAGATTGACAAGCCATATAGCTTTTCAAAAATTTCGATATCGATCAAATTGCGATTTTTCATTCTAATCACTCACCGATTTCATTATATATCACTATTCATCACAATTTTCGAAACATTTCTATCAACTTGGCTTTCATTGAAAATAGTACTACATATGCAACTAGTATTCAGCAAAAGAATATTTTCGGGTATACTTACTTGCCATATCTCTTTACAAATTATTTTTTTCGTCTGACAGTACTGGGTCCTTGTCGGATATTTCTTTTATTTTATATGTTTAAAGCCACGATGCATGTGTCAATCATGCATCGAATTTTTTTTATTGCTCCAACTTGCGATGAGGTTGAGTAGAGATTAATATATTTTTTACCGTTTTCAGTGATTATCTATGAGATTACTACTAACCTTACATGAAATAATATAGATAAGATTTGATGTTCATTCAGAAGAACGATAAATATCCATAGTATGAATATTAATTAGAAGTATAAATTTTTCTCATGCCATGAGATTATCAAAATCTCCCGTGGATTTTAAATTCACTTCTAATTAACTTATTTAAGATCAAGTGACTTAAGCTACACAAGAGGACTATGTTACTATTGCGAGACTTATAGTGAATTATTCTACAAATGACATGTATTTAAAGTGATGATTTGTCATTATCTTGTATAGAACACAATTAGAGGAAAACCGAAAAGACCTTTAAATATAGAAATACTGTTACGATACTATTTATTCTTTAGCTTCAAAGATATATAGAGATTTGTACTTTGATTTTCAAAAGGTTGTGAAAGTTTTGTTTAATATTTTTCAAACTAGCCATTATAAAGTATCATTTTTTAGTTTATTTCGTCTTATGTTATGTTAGTTATCTTCTTAGTGAAGATTTTTCGTTCAATTTATATTGCAATTTTATTTTGTTTTAAGTGGAGCATTGGGCGGTATAGTATATAGGAGAACAATCACGTGACACGATGGATCACACCACCCATAACCATCCACCCACCATAATCAATTTTTAAGATGCTGTTGTTGTATGTACTCCATTCAACCAAGATGTGGATCTTTTAGTTACAATAGTCCATATTTTTCATTGTGATGCTCCTGGATCTAGCCCCATGTTTTCCGATTGGTAACATTCCTGTGCCAATCAATAGGAGATTTCCATTACTTCGTTATTTATGTGCTATAATCCTATATCTTACTTCATTATCTCCCTAGGCAGCTGTGCATGAGAACAAGATTCTCATCCTATGTACTGGAATTTAAAAAGTTGTATGACTACTTACTTTGACCTTCAGTGTATGCATCTGTCGTTCGCGAAGTTGTCGTGTCCAAATAGCAAGCGTATCACAGTGATCTCACGGGTTTCAAATTCATGCAAGGTCCTACACATGCTCCGTCAACTGAAGCTGTTTGTGATTATGGTTGGTTCATAATCATGGTCACATAATTGACATGGTTTGTTCCGGATTTGAGCATTAATTAATCTGATCTGGGTCAATCATATGATATAATTGACCTAGATCAGAATCAACTACTAGAACAAAATCTGGACCATCTAGGTGGGGATATACATATAATTTATATGATGTAGATGATCCAGAAGAGCAAATGGCGTCTTCCTCCCTCACACGTGGAAGAATGCGTTCAAGTTTGCTTGGTCTCTCGCAGTGCTCCCATCTTGCGCACACGAGCCACGGTGTTCCAAACCGCACGTTTGGAATGCAATCTATCGACGTCTGTAAAGTTCAACAACATGACAGCACCAGCTTTAGCTTCCGTCACCCACTGTAATACTACTGCTTGGCCTCTCGCCGATGGTCTTGTCCCAGCCACCGCGAGAGAATATTGCCTTCACCTCGACAATAATCATGGTCATAAAGCGAGCAAATTCCAGTCGAATTAGAAGTCAAACCCGAAGAAAAGACAAATGCTATCATTATGAGCACCGTAAATTATCCATGGTTAGACCGGATTGGATGGCACCTCCACACGAGGCTTCTCCATCGTGGTACCTTGGATCACACTGAAGGTCAACAGTTAATGGAGATTTGCGGAGTTTATGCAATGCGGATCACTTTCATTTCCAGGATCCAGGATCGATCACCGTGAAAGCTACAGGCTGAACTCCGACGAATGAGTTCACCCTGCAGGGTCTCACGGTGGATGTCCAATTATTTACACGAATGATACCGTCCCGCAGATCTCTGGAGTCGCAATCTATTTATTGATTAATTTCCTCACAAGAAGAAATCGTGAGGAAGTTAAACTCGAGATCCTGTCCAAGCGATCCATGATGAAGAGGATGTGGATTTGGGGTTTGAGACGATGACAATGACTGCTGATTATCGACAAGTCTAGGAAGGTAAGATCTGTAACGCAAGGAGTAAAACTATTATGGATGCGCAGTAGTAGTAGGTCACGCAAACGGACTAAAGAGACTCATAAAGGAAGAATAATCTCCGCCATTCGGGGTCCGGGGTCCGGGGGCCGCGAGAGGGCAGGGTATGGAGTGCAAGTGGATTTCCACGAAACGCGTTTTAGATTGAGGCATTAAATAGTAAGCAGTCGAGGCACATCCAAATTTAAACCCAATGCCAAGCGCAGACGGGCGAAGGACGTGATATTGCCAGACGGCTAGCAACTCACGCTGTGGATCTAGTAGACGAAGGGCCTATCGATGGATGTCATGGCCAACGAGGCGCTCATAGGCCCTGTCAAGGAGAACAGGTGAACTTTTGTCCACTGCTGTAGAAGTTTGTGAGGCCAGTCAAGGAAACGGTTTTCGTGCATGGTGTCCTGCAGATGAGAGTCTGTCCTGCAGAGAGAGAGAGAGAGAGCCGGCAATTTTGTCCCCACAATCTGAGCAATCCAGATATCCCCATAACTTCCTGGAATGCACACATCATGGAACTCCTCTTTCAAAAGTGGTGGAGCTGTTTCTGTGTGCCTGAAGTTCAATGCCAAAACAACAGTAATCAGTGCTTCTGTAAAGCTAAAATTCGCTTTTATTACATTCGTCGAATACTGAGCAGCAGCAGCAGCAGAAGGGGGAGCTAGCACAGTGCGAGCGAGGGAGGGACGCCCGTCGTGGGATTTGTGACCACTAGCCGTATACGACCACAGTGTCTCTTAGTCAATCTCTGCAGTGAGTGATAAGCCATTGCAGCTACCTGGCGGTGGTGCTCAAAGCTCTGGAGAGGAGATTGCATCGCTAACTGCACAGCACCAGGGTTCATAGTGAGTTCTCGGAAAAGCTCCAGCTGGGTTGCGAAGTCCACTCTATGGCTTCCCTCAGTCACGGCTTCCTTTTCTGCAAGAGCTCACTGCCGATGCAGCCCTTCGCGATCTAGTCGGACAGAAAGCCAGAGCTTGTGCGCAAGGGATTCATTATGAGGACAGCATTGCGTGACTTCCTGGCTCACATTCACAAACAGCTGCAGTGAGAAGAAGTGATCGAGTCGTGTCAAGACGGAATGCGACCTGTCACTCAGTCAGTCATTCCGTCACGCACATTTTATCCAGAAAGAGAAGAGAGGAACACCATCACAGTTCATCACTCGCCAGGCCCGGGATCATCTCTGCCAAAGCAAAGGCAGCGGCGGAGCGAGTCCACACGCAGGAGAGGAGAAGAGTTTTGAATCAGAGAGCGACAGGCAAGTCGCTTTGGCATAGAATTCCACGGGGAATCAGATCGAGAGGGCGTCAGAAACTTTTCCTACCGAGTTGCCTCGGCAGCTGGGACGGAAGAGATTCATCAACCGGCCCCTGGACTCTCGATCAGATGTTAGATTGATAGGAGGCTGGACATCGACCGGAGGCTGCAAAGCGAGACGCTGCAGGGAATAGTGAAGCGAGCAGCGATGAAGACGGACACGGAGGGAATGCTGGCGCGGTTGGTTTTGCTTCTGGCTGTGACGCAGAGCGTCATGCTGGTGATGGGCCAAGCAGTGACGGGAGGCGGATCGTGGAGGCTGCTGCTGGAGAATGCGGGCATTTCCACAATGCACACGGCCGTGACGCGATTCAACACGGTGATTTTTCTGGACCGAACGAACATCGGCGAGTCTCAGATCAGTCTGCCCAACGGGCGGTGCCGGAACCAACCGCAGGAGCAGAAGGCGACTCGAGATTGCTCGGCTCACTCCGTCATGTTCGATCCCAGCGCCAACACGGTGCGCCCCTTGTTCATCTTCACCGACACATGGTGCTCGTCGGGGCAGTTCTTCCCCAACGGGACGCTGGTGCAAACCGGGGGCGACAACGAGGGCCTGCGAAAGGTGCGCACTCTGAATCCGTGCCTGGCCAGCGAGACCTGCGACTGGGTCGAGTCCAACAGCACCAGCCTGCAGAATGGCCGATGGTACTCGTCGAACCAGCTGCTGCCCGACGGCAGAATGATCGTCGTCGGCGGGCGCCAGATTTTCACGTACGAGTTCATCCCCAGGAGGGCAGGCGAGGGCACATTCGAGCTGCCATTCCTGCGCCAGACGAACGATGTGCAGAACGACAACTACTACCCGTTCGTGCACCTGCTGCCGGACGGCCGGCTGTACATCTTCGCCAACCGGGACTCGATCCTGCTCGACTACGGCACCAACACCGTCGTCCGGACGTACCCGCGTATTCCCGGCGAGCCGCGGAATTATCCGTCGGCCGGATCGTCGGTCATGCTGCCGCTGGAGGCGGGCAACAACTACACGGACGTGGAAATTCTGGTCTGCGGGGGCGCGAGGTTCGGGGCGTTCCACAACTCCAGGGCGCAGTTCGGCGCGTCGCAGACCTGCGGCAGGATGCTGGTGACCGGCAGCAGCCCGCAGTGGGCCATGGAGGACATGCCCACGCGGCGCTGCATGGGCGATATGATTCTGCTGCCCACGGCCGACGTGCTCATTATCAACGGCGCGCAGAATGGGTCGCAGGGCTGGGGCTTCGCGTCCGTGCCCGTCCTGAACCCCGTGGCTTACGTCCCGGGCAACGCCCCAGGGGCTCGCTTCCTTACATACCGCGCGTCCACAATCCCCCGCATGTACCACGCCACGGCCGTTCTCATTCCCGACGGCCGAGTTCTCGTCGCCGGCAGCAACACGCACCAGTTCTACACATTCACGGGCGCTTTCCCGACCGAGCTCCGCGTGGAGGCCTTCTCTCCTCCCTACACAGCGGCCGTTTACAGCTCCCGCCGGCCGAGATTCATCTCGTACCCGCACCAGGTCCGGTACGGGCAGACCTTCGCAGTGGTCATCGGATTGGCCACCGCCCCGAGCAACGGCACGGTCGTGAATCTGAACCTGGTCTCGTGCCCTTTCACCACGCACTCGTTCGCCCAAGGCCAGCGACTGCTGAAGCTCGGCGTCACGCCGCCCGTGGCGACCGGCGTGGCCCAGCAGTACAGGATCACCGTGACGGCTCCTCCCCGCGCGACGGTCGCGCCTCCGTCGTACTACATGCTCTTCGCCAACAACAATGGCCTTCCGAGTCGCGCCGTCTGGGTGCAGATCTCGTAGCTGCTGCCCCCTGCTGATCTCGGGATTGCGGCTGTGAGACATTCTGTCCCTCGTCCTCCTCCCGTTTCCTCTTCTCCCATCCTTGTTCGGATTCCGATCACTGTTCGTCTCCTCCGCTCATGATTGGATGACGCGAGGAATGTAGGTCCTGACACGGACAGCTCCTGCCTGTGCACTGGATTCTGAATCAGCTCGTACAGATTCAGTGCGTCACTGCGGACCTCTTTCAGGCATGTGCTGCGGATGCGAGCGAGAAGTGGCAGTTCATCGAAGCTTGTCTTGGAGATAGTGAGCCGTTCCAATTGATGTAGGTGACGGCGAAACATGTGGGACGCAGATGATACAAATCGTTAGCGAATCAAAACTGAGATCAGATGGTGTTCATAGAGTTCTGAGTCGTCGGTCGATTTTTTCTAAATTGATACGACCAAGGCGTGCACGCTTCTAGTTTAGGTGATGCTATAGGTAGATCACATTCCATTACATTAGATTAATGTAGAGTAGTTCACTGACTGTCGAAAGGTCTGGGCCATAGCGACGCGTGCCTTTACGTTCCTACATTGTTAAGTCGCGCAAAGCGCGATACATTCATTCATCAAAATCGATAACACCAGGATCAAGCAGTCTTGGAGAAGCCCCAGGCTTCAGAAATCAGGCTTCTATTTGAACTTATTTGATTTTCTAGCCGACTTCTCACCCTTCTGTTGTGAAGCAACTCACATTTCTACTGGACTTCCACTGAGCAATCACCAACTTTCGGTGCTTGCTTGAGGGTTCAGTTACTAGTGAAGTTGTTGATAGGAGTCATTCTGCAGTAACTTTAAGTTGCCACTTTGCAGATTCGACATTCCCGTCATGGGCTAATCTTTCGGTGGTTTGCAGCATATTGCAATCATGGAGAAATCAGTCTTCACGTCCTTGAATTCTACTGCTTGGAAGGAAACTGCTACTATTGTTTTATGTGAATCGCTAATCAATCGTATTCAATGAGTCCCAAGCCACATGTCATACTGAGGCTGCTCGGACGTATGGCACCCTGATTGGAGTGTGCCCAGCCGGAGACTCGAGCCCCCCAATAAACATCCACACGCTTATTGAGCGCGAGAAAAGGTTTACGTCACAGACGTCGTTACGCAATGTTCCTGCACACGATCGGAATGGTCATGCGCATTGGAATAGTCCTGACTCCCACCTAAGTTTAGTTCACATACCCCAAAGTGCAAGGACCATGCAGGCACCGTGTTTGCACAAGAGGAACATGGATCCAAGTTAAGCGCCAGTTCTGAACCATGTTGGTATATTACTGGTGCGATCTGACACCCGGGGCGTCAACGATGTCTCCGTAACTCCGTACAGCCGTCATCCCAATGAACGAGGACAAAGATGTTCTTTAGATAGACGACTATTCCACCACGTCTACCACGTCTATGACCGAATTTAGCTACTCGCAAATGTATCGTTCCCCATAAATACTCCGCGATGACTGACGATGACAAAGATGGACTAGAAAGGATGAGTACGCCACAACAGTTGCTCATACACTTACGGGCTCTCGCATGCGCTTGGTTGGTGGCACAGTTGTCTGGCAGTGGTCTTTTACAGTGTCCAAATCTGCATGCTGAACGTACCTCGGGGGCAGAGCCCGGTGTGTGATGCGACTAAGGATCCCCCGCTGCTAGTTCCAAGCAAGTAATGCATGGGAATGGGTAATCTAAAGACTGAGAGAGTAAATGAAGTCTCGAAGCTTAAATCTGCTCTGAAACATAGATATGTGATATTTTAATAGTTGGAAAATAAGCCTAATGCTGAAAATAAACCTCTGTTTATGGGCTAGAATTTTCGCAGCTTCATTCCAAATTAAGTTTCTAATTTCTATCATAGTCCCGGTTTCTTCCTTTTCTGTCACTCATCTTTGTCAAGAGAAAAATGTAATCAGATACTCTAACAAATCATGATTAACAAGCTTTACAGCGTTGCTTTATATGCAAGATGAAATCTGCGAAGAAATCTTGAAAATCATTAAGAATTTCCAAAAGAAAAGAATTGCAATAGTACAATCTTTTGAGTATTGTTGTGAAATATATACAACGCAGATAAACGTCGATGCCTTTGATTAATTCTTCAAAGAAAAAAAATAATTTAAAATTGATACAACATTCTATTTCTAAAGTTGATACAACATATCTGAGCAAGAAAGTCAAAACGCACAAATAAAAACGATTTGTAATTCAAAGATGAAATAATCAAAATATTGATGACTTCAAATGCTGAAAATTAAAACTTGAAGTACAAAAACCAAAATAAGAAAGTAATAAGATCAAGTTACAAACAAATTTACCGTTGTATGCTCGTGTATTAGATTCTTCAAGCCAAAGAACAGAACTGATAAATTCAAAGTATGTTAAATGTCAAATAAAAAATATCAAAAACCAAACTCAAAGTAAAAAAGAAAAAAACTCAAAGTAAAAATGAGTTGAAGAAACCATATAAGTATCAAAGCATCAAAAAATAGATATCAAATTACACATGTGCCATATTACGGAAATGGAGAAGAGCAAATATGTTAAAGCTAAAATGTTCAAGTCAAATTACATCAGCATTGAAAGTTCAAGTGTCAAAAAAATTTTCAAAGTCAAAAAATAAATTGATGATAGAAAGTTTCAAAATTTGAATATAATGGGCCAAAATGTCAAAATTATAATGGCAATACGGAGAAAAAAAGTACCAAAATGTTGATTTCAAAGAATCAGAGTTGAATTGTCAAAACCAAATTACAGATGAAATATAAAACAAATTTTTTATAAATTTTTAAAACGTAAAAGTTAAAAATCAAAAAAGAAATGAATAAAAAACATATAAAATTCTATTAATAGCTATTGAGGTTAACTCGGACTTTTTAGTAACCTTGTTAGCACTCCATTCTTAGTTAACTGTTTTAATGGGGGATATAAACTTCTGTTAACCATCCCCGCATGCTCATTATTATACAACGTGTTTCCTTTTCTAGTGGACTTAGCCCAGATAGGATGAACAACGTATTTTTTTAGTGCTCGTGTTGTTTCTACTGTTGATTCTCGTTGTTTCTATTGTCTGTGTTTTACTGTTATATTACTTCTTAGTTTCTTGGTGAATACCTTGACAAATGGTATTAGAGAGATGATTGAAACCTCAGAATCATAGATGTGATTGGTGATGCTGTTGCGCTGCTTGGGATTCCATACTTGGCTTGCTTAGCTTGATTATTGCAAAAAGACCTTGAGGTGTGAGGCTTGTGCTGGGGTTAACTCATTGTTTGAGGAAACCTGCTATTCTTAGTCTTTTCTAGTCGGCTGGCACTGGGTACACTTTTCTCTATGTATTGGAAAATACCTCTGAAAAGTGATATTGGAGCTTAAGATTCCCAGTTCAAAATCAAAGAGTTTAGAAACTCAGAGCTATACAGACGAAACGAATCTTACTCTATAGATGGCAATTGAACTAGAATGCATGTGTTGTGGATCCAACTGCGCCAAGAGTGAGCTTGTCATCGAGAGCGAGCAACGACTTTGAAGTATGTCAAAGGAAAGTTTGAGAGCTTTAGACCAAGAGGGAGAGATAAGAGATTTGTCAGCCTGCACCTAGAAGTAGCAGTCCGAGCATTGGTTCATGGTGTCAATGGCCCACACGGGCCTCATCTTGTTCGCGTACAAGTCCAAATTGCAGTTGCTCTGCATCTTCAGCAAGAACAGTCTATCCACCATATCCTCCTTCGGCGATGGATAGGAATCTTCCAGCAACACGCTGTTGAACGCTTCCCCGCATCTCAACAACATGCTTATCAGCACCCACACCCACATCATAGCTCTCGACATTCACTCGGTCATCCTTCAAGCCACAACCTTCACGTCAATCACAAGTCTTCAAACCCAAATTCGAATGAAAAACATTCCTTGAGCACACACTTCCAACCCTCTTTTCACCACTTTAAATTAAAATTCAAGTAGAGGAAATTTCCTGGTCACATACACGGATCCAAGTATCATTCTCCTCCTCGTGATTGCAGACACTACGAGCTAATGATCGCCATATCAAATTTGACAACATTTTGTTTTCTTTTGATAGCCAAAATTGGAATTGAAATTACCTGAGGTAACAAGAAGGTTGCAAATTGGGTCAGTCAAGTGAAGAATTCAATCGAATCGACAAGTGAAGGCTTTCACACGCAAACGTGTCATAGACACGTTTGCGCAAAAAAACACACAGGTGAAAGTTTCTTCCTAAGTACTTTGGACCTTGCATAGTTTAGAAGGTGTGAGAAAATTTCATTTATGATATCAAGTCACTTTGATCGAGTCAATCACGACAAGTTGAAACTGTTTCATTGAAGATCATACTCTTTCACTTGAAGTAAATTATAAAATCTTGGTTCGGGGGTAAATGTAAAACTAGATGTTGTATGTGTAAAATAATATTATTAATGGCCAAGGAGTTGATCATATGTAGACTAAGTCTAGCTAATTATAAGTAAGTGTATCTAGTGATGACAAAATTTAGCTATATCATCTATATTTGGCGGAATAATTAGGAAAATTGTAGAAAATTTGAGTGAACACTTCAATTTTGTCTTGTACAAAGCTTTAGATTCTAAGGATGGAAGACTTTGACTACATGATTAGTTTTGATTAATTTGATTAAGTAATGAAGACTTCATTGATTCATTAAATCTAATGTTGTCTTAGTGGCAAGTGAAGGTTCTAGAAGTTTAAAAAGCTCAAATGACATGTCGTCACGTCAATCTAGAGATTATCTAGAAGGTTTAGGAAGTATAGGAGTCTAGTGGCATGTTGCCACGTATTGAATATCAGTCAAATCTACTATAATTTACTTTGAAAAAAACAAGTTAGATAAATATTATAATTTGTTGCTATTGTAAGTTCTCAAGTAATATATATAGAGAGATGGTGAAGAGATTTTAAAGCAAGTTCAAAAAATTAATGTGAATAGACTTATTTTATCAATTAAAGAGTGAGTATTTTAGTATCTATAATTGTCGATGTGTGTGTAAAGTTGAGTGATTAATGGAGAGAATATATGAGAGTGTGTTTGAGACATGAGTATGAGGAAAATACCTAAATTTCAGCAATAATGGTCAGATGTGAGCATTTGCCAAAATATTCTGTTCAAATATTCCGTCTTTTGGAAATAAGAAATATTTTATCTGACAGAATATTCCATTCATAATATTCTTTTTGACAAAATCTTCCATAGAATATTTTGGTATCATCGGAAAATCTTGAAGAGACTAGTACATGAGAAATTATTTTAAAAGCTACCATATAGTCCACAAGGAGAAAATCGCCAAGAACAACATCTTTATGAAAATAAACATGTCTACTTCTGAGGCAACATTGATTGTGATCCATGATCAATCGTGTTCGAGGATTGGCAACAGTTGGAGAAATGTTGAATCCAAAACGATGAGATCTAGATTTAGGAGGACTATCCATGCGAAGAAGAGAGTTCAATCCAAGAGTAGTTTCCTTGAAAAGAAGACAACGGCTTGTTGGAAATGTGGCAAGAGTGACCACATCAATAAAGATTATACTGTAAAGATCAAAGCGTAGTTTATATTCCAATGCCAAATGTTGCAAAACTTAATTTGCAGAATGTTGAAACTCAAACTGCGAGATCTTAGTATATGGCCCATGAGAAAAAAAGATCCTAGTTTGTGTTTTTTAGCCTTTTGACCCTTTGGGTCCCACGGGCTTGATCTATTTACCATTTACCATTTACCATTTAGTCTAGGGTTGGCAAGAAAAGATCCCAATCTAGAAGAAAATACTCTAAGAAAAAAATATTGGCTTTTTTTAGATGTGACAAGAGTGTTCACATTAAAAAATAATTTAGTGGTATTGGTGGTAATAATTTCAATGGTAAACTTTGGTGATTGAGTTGATCAAGATTGACGGTTAACTCTAGTGATTGAATTAGTCAAGATTGACGGTAAACTCTAATGATTGAATTAGTCAAGATTGACGGTAAACTCTAATGATTGAATTAGTCAAGATTGACGATAAACTTTGCTGATTGAGCTAATCAAGATTGACAGTAAACTCTAGTGATTGAGCTTTTCAAAATTGACGATAAATATTGGTGATTGATATAAGTTATAGAGTTTACTATTTTCTTAACACAAGCTAAGGGGGACATTATTGAGGTTAACTCTGGTTAACAAGTATCCTCAGGTCATAGCTAAAAATAGTTAGGAGGATCAAAGCTGTTGGAGTTATTATATCCGAGGGTTTGTATTAGTCACAACACTCAGTATACTATCACATGTGAGTTTACCCCATGGACGTAGCCCTTTGTGATGAACCACATTAGATCTTGATGTCACCTGTTTACTGTCATTTGATTTTGTGTGTTTTGCACTAACAATAATGACATGTGCATATAGGATTGAAAGAAATATTTTTTATATGTCACAATTTTTTATGTAAAAAACGATTCAAGACTTATATATGATACAAAATTCTAATAATTAAGACTTTAATGTCATACTATTATGTTTGACAACAAAAAGAATTCAAAACACTGCTCATAAAGATCATTTATAGTGATACAATGACAAATTTTTTCACATTGAATCTTGTGTGTGCATTGTATTTTTTGGTATTGATGTTTTGTTGATCTGATCTCAATTGCTCTTGTTGAATATCTATCATGAAGTTAGATTTGTTCAATGTCAAACTAATCATATCTCTCCTTATTTGTACAGTATTAATATAAATCTAAAATAAATAATTTTTTTAGAGGTACTAAATACAACTCCATAAATAAGCAAAATGATGGTTGCGTTAATGAGAAAGATCTCCGGGAAAAGCGCTAAAAAATCATGCTAAAATTTCTTCGAACCTCTTTTTTATGTTTTTTAACCAAATTTTCCATGTTGCACTAAGTTACTTGAAAGCTTGAAATGATGGCAAGTTTTAATTTTGGGTGTCTTAGTACACAAAAAATTGGTGGATGACTTGTATATTCCCATAACACCAGAAAATTTCCAAGATATCTTATTTTCAAGTAAATAGGTCAAAAAAGTCTAACTCAATCAAAGGCTAAAGGGTAATGGAATTCTTTGTTGCAAATCTGCATTTCTCATATTTGAAAAGTTTTAAACATACATCAAGTTAGTATAGTGGTCTCTGAAATCTCACTACTTTGTAATCTTATCAATAAGGAATTGCAAGCATACATCATTTTTTCCGATTTTTTTAATCAATATATTTGTGACGATGATGTCTATACTAAACGATGTGGAATAGGGAAAATCCAATCATATTAAACTACACTCTACTTGAATGTTATGTCTTCTAACCACTTCCACGGAAGTATTATAACTCAAAAGTAATATTGCTCTCTTCATCTCGCAAGCCATTGAAAAGATAACCACATTCTGTAAAATTGTGAATCTAGCTGCGAGATATATTACGAGAGAAGCTTGGAGGCGCTGCGAACTGAATTTACATCAGACACAGACACATATGATGGTAGAAAAGCGATGACACTGAAAACTCAACTACATTGAAGATCCTAGGAATGAGATGGTTCCGTACACTCTTCAGGAGGTATTTATGCGTTTGCTTTTCGTGTTAGCATGAGGTCCACCGAGCAGAGCAAAATAATACCCAGGACCAGACAATCTATGAATATCATATTCAGTTGGTGCCACCTCACCGTTAGCGTCCTCGACATGGACGTCAAAACTATTGTATGAAGAGAAGTCTCCAAATCTGAACATATTCTCCTAGGCTCAAGAGGACTCCATACGCATTTGACGTGAGTCGAAATCGCATGTCCCGCGAGAAGGCAGTGAAGGTCCGAGGCGTCTATAGTACAAATGATTGGGAATCCTAGTTGACCTGATGCAAGCAGAAGGGATGACGGGCTGATCAATGACTTCGACTATAATATATCAAGCACCTCGATCGTTGTACAGACCAACCCCGCTGGGTCTTCCCTCTCCACTCTTCTGCTAGTCGTATATTCGCGCTAGTGTATCCCACCCTTTGTCTTGTCGTGGCCACAAAAGACCTCCCTCTCGGTGGATATCATCATCACATCCCCATAATAATAATGCGAATGCAAGTCGTGGATTGTTGAAACTGGTTCATATTGTATATAGTCCAAATCCATGCACACGTCAAGTTTCGATGGTACCGTAAATAAGATCGGAGATGTTTTAATTATCTTCGATTTTTCTCAGAGTATATTTTAATGTTTGATTATATAACATAAAAAAAATATTTTTTTAATTGATCAAAATGAGATATAATTAATACAATAAATAATTACAAAAAATATTTTTATATTTACTTGAAATAAACGATTAAAATAAATTTTGTAAAATTATAATAATTGATCCAATTATCAATTTTATATATTATATTAAAATATATTAGAATTATTATATACTAAATTCAAAATGAATGCACTATAATACAATCGCAAGTTTTAAGTTTAGCACAGTGGTGGAAATTGTTCACACTCTATGAACCAAACATGACCAGCAAGAATATTGATAATTGCGTAGATCCATTCTTTCCAAAATCATCCTGCAACGACATTATCATTTTTGGCCATTCAAAAGTGTTGCATCGTTCATTGGAATTATTTCAGCTAGTTGATAGCATGTAGATCAAAATCAATATGTAAGAAATAAAATTGTATCATACTTCTGGTTTGTAAGTAACATCTCTTCTTAGAATTATTGTGACACTTTTTGAATCTGTTCAATTAAAATGATAAGTTATACCTCCAGTGAAAAAAGTATATTCAAGATTGATTTCATCGTTGTTTACATTGTCTAAAGTCTACAACCTTCTTGACCTAGCGAAGTTTTCATAACATAGTAAATAACTTAAAAACCGATGCGCCCACTTCCGTTCTAATTGCTGAATATACTAGAGACATACTCATCGCAAGTAAATGAGTCAAAAAACATATAATCCATACATATGCTTGCAATTGCGAGGTGGTGAGAATTTTAATAACTTAAATTATCGTCTACATGTCTGACACTCTTGAAATCTGTGAAATATATGACAATAAAAAATATCTGTAGGTGGAGATCAACGTATATCTCGGGGTCCCGACGGTGTTCTTCAATTTAACACTGTGCGGTGACGCTTCATTCCACTATTTAATTCGATGTTCACACATTCTTCGGATACCGTGATCTGCTCGTCAGTGAAGCCATTCATTCAATCTGCGCGGCTTTCAATCGATTCTGATTTTGAGTGGCACAAGAGATGGGCGAGACAAATATTGAGGGACTTTTTGCCGTATTTAAGAGCTGGTTTGTGCAGACTGTTGCAGCAGTCGGCTTCCTGTACGTCGTTCTGAAGGTTTGTAGGAGAGTAAGACAGAAGTCCGGGAGACGACCTCCTGGACCTCCTTCATTGCCATTGATTGGCCATCTCCATCACCTTGTATTCGGGTTTTCTCACACGCTCGCCAAAATCGCTGAAAAATATGGAGCCATAATATGTCTCGACCTGGGAACTGTTCCTGTTGTGCTTGTGTCTTCTCAGGATATGGCCAGGGAGATTCTGAAAATTCAGGATCACATATTTGCTTCCCGCCCTAAAACCTTACTTGGAGATTTGGGAAAGGTCAGGGTCTAGTATTTAGTCCTTTGAATGACCACTTTCGTCTAGTCCGGAAAGTGTGTACCACACAATTACTTTCGCAACAACGGATCGATTCACTTAAGGTACAAGTATACATTGTGTGTATGAGTCTGTTCACATGCACCATTTCTTTTGAACACACTATTGACTCCGAGGTACAGGAGAAATTTATTGTCTGACGTAACGTCACATCTGAAAATAATTACTATAAATTGCTGAAAAAATTGCTATGATGCTATGGATTTCTGTCCCTGCAAGCCAGAACGAATATCAGGTCTTACGTCCTGCATGTTACAGGTAGTTCTTCTCATCTTGTCTTTGCTTGTTCTGCGCATGAGTACACACTGCAAGATTTGGCTCACATTTGTACTTTGCAGAAGACCTGGTGCATGATGTTGTCAGTTTTTGACACTGCTAACGTATAGTACTGAATTGTGTAGGAGATGAGGCGAGAGTCGCTCTTGAAAACGATGTGGATAGCATTCGAGGAGGGTCATAAGATTCGTTGCATAAATTTGATTGATATAATGCGCGAAATGCCTATGTCCATTACGACCAGAATGGTTATTCGAAAGGGTGCAGGTGCACACAATCAGGACTGTATCAAAATCATGATCGAAGTAACAAGCTCGGAAGTTTTCTTCTTAGAAGATTTCTTCCCTTGGCTGAAGCTGCTAGATTTGAGTGGACACATTAAAAGGCTGAAAATGCTAGGCGAAAAATATTCCGACATCATGGAGTCCATCATTGACAACCGCCTGAAGGAAAAGACCAACTCGAAGTCATATAATGAGGAGGAATTCTTGGACGTGCTGCTGACTACGAGCGACTTTACACGTAATCAAGTCAAATATCTTATTCTGGTCTGTGATAGATGCTGATCTGTTTCGCTCGAATAATTCATTGCATGAGGATAGTCTTTCGTTCTGAGTCGTAGAAGTTCACATTATGTTTCAAGGTTTGAAGGTTATGTTCAGCCCACTTTCTTGTTGAAATTCATCCACATGGTCAACTTCATCATGACTCTATTTAAATCTTTTTTCGGTTGTGTGAGAAGAATTTCTTACAGTATAATGCAAGTTCCATGCAAAAAATAAAAAGGGCAAAGATGAAAGTGGTAAAGATGCTCACATTTACGTGGCTGTGAATATCAATATTTTCAGTCTGTTTATTATCTTGCATCTTGAATGCACAAGATCACTGATGTTGGTGATTCTTAAATCAGGACATCATTCTTGGTGGAACTAATACCAACTCTGATACGACTGTGTGGGCTATCACTGAGCTTCTGAGGCATCAGAGTGAGCTCGACGATGTGATCGGTAAAGAGAGGCTGGTTGAAGAAGCCGATCTCCAACAACTCGAATATCCGCAGGCAGTAGTGAAGGAGACACTACGGCTGCACCCAACCGTTGTTTTTGGAGCTCACTGTCCTATGGAAGCAACAAAAGTAGCAGGATACGATATCCCCGCCAACACCCGAATGATTGTGGACCTATATGCCATTAGTAGAGATCCTAAGGTTTGGGAAAATTGTCTGGAGTTTGATCCTTCAAGATTCTTAAACAGCCCTATAGATGTGAAAGGGCAGCATTATGAGGTTCTGCCCTTCAGTTCTGGGCGAAGGAAGTGTCCG
Organism: Marchantia polymorpha subsp. ruderalis; assembly: GCA_037833965.1. Taxonomy (NCBI): domain Eukaryota; kingdom Viridiplantae; phylum Streptophyta; class Marchantiopsida; order Marchantiales; family Marchantiaceae; genus Marchantia; species Marchantia polymorpha. The sequence goes on from AP031357.1 coordinate 15,691,445, forward strand.
GGCATGAATTTGGGGCTCCTCTCTGTGACCTATAACCTCGCCCAGCTGGTTCATGCTTGTTCAATCACCCTGCCCGAAGGCTTGACTCATCTGGACGTAGATGTTGAAGAGGAGTTCGGACTCACCTTAGCGAGGTGGAATCCCTTGAATCTACTCATAACGAGGCGGCCTTCGGACGTCTACCATAAGGCAGGATTGAATGTTATTGGCCAGTAAATAACGAACGCTCGTTCCTCTTAATACTTCAGTCAAAGGGGAACTAGAATAAAAAAACAGTTCTCTTAAATATGCCTTTCTTTTGAAGCCAGCAGTTTGATCTGCGTTTGTATGTCTTCTCCCTCCGATCGTCCTAACCTTGTCAACGGAATCAGGTACTTCGAGAATCCTCAGTCCAGCTATTATTTGCTGTCCGTATTAGTTTAAGTGAAGTCCTCAAGCTCGCCCGAGTTTATATTTTGTGATATACAATTTTTTATATTGTGTGTGATTTTGTGATATGTTTTTTTAATTCTATACGATATTTTCCTTTTTGCTAAACACAGGTTAAATGCGAATTTGACTCAACGTGCCAAAGATAAAAATTCATAGTTACAATATATTGTATTATCAACATAGTATTTATAGTATATTAGAGTTGATGAATAAGTATAATCAAATAAAAATATAACATAGTTGTTTGTTACATTCAATTCTGCTTTTTTATGATAAAACTAAAAGCCACATTAGATCGAACACGCCGACTTGCAAAATCTTACACAGTCACACTTCTCCATATGTTCCCTACGCGTGTTTTTGGTTTAGAGGGATGGATGGTATGGTGTTTAGCAATGCTGTTGGAACTTTGGTGGAGGTTGACAAGATAGTACCTGGTTCCATTCCGGCTCTGTAGAAGACATTTGTGTGTCCTACTTGTGAAACAAGCTGATGGAGGTGAAGGCAACTGAAGCAAATGTGATGGGGATGATTCCTTAGCATGAGCCTCTACCTTTGTCACCATCGTGTGTCCGCGTACGCAGGAACAAGCGTCGCCTGAGCAAGGAGGAGATGAAAAAGATGGTGCAAGCCACAAAAAGATATAAGTATGAGGGCGAGGATCCGTGGTGAAGATGGTTCTCAAGCGTGAGAAGATTGCTTACAAGGCTTAGTGCTTCATCATTCGAAACTAAGGAATGAATAAGATGATAAGCATGTTGGATCTAAAGTTAGATACAAGTCTAGTACCAAGATACTAGAGAGAAAGACGCTGGATGCTCGAAATATGACGAATTCACATCAAGAAGTTCAGACCTGATCAAAGATGCTGATTCTATTATAGTCAATGTGATCCAAGAGTTTGACTAAGAGAAGAATGACTTGCTTAAACATTGTCTATGATGCCAGAACGACATAGGTAAGCCTTTGGTGTTGGGAGTCATGTTTCCAAAGAATTATTTGAGAATGTACATAGTGACGTGTGAGGACGTACTCCAAAAGTTTTGCACTCTGGAATATTTTACTATGTATGTTTTATTGACGATTACTCAAGGTTAGTGTGAGTTTATTTACTCACACGCAAATCTGAGATGTTTACAAATTTTAAAGTTGGAAAGCCCAAGTTGAAACTCAGACTTGACATGGATGAGATATTTTTGGCTGATTAGTGACGGGGTAGTATATTTATGAGGAATTCCAATGTTATTGCAAAGATGAAAGGATTACTCGTCATCTCACCACAGTTTATACTTCAAACATATGTTGTTTGTGAGGAAATCAATCAATAAATGTTGGAAAAGGTGTGTAGTATGTTGATACAATCTAATTTACAAGATGAATTTTGGGTTGAAATTGTCAATATTGTAGTGTATATGGATAACCTTTGTCCTTCTAGAGTAATCAATATTTTAAGTTCGTTTGAACTGAGTCACAAATGGTAGGTTTTTAAAGATGTGGCAAAGTGATAAGGTCAAGATGAACTGTCATGAAAAGACCAAAGATGAAGATCCCATGTGAGTCAATGTAGCTCAAGATTTTGATCCCAAAGAGGATGATTTGATGGAAAATGGACTACGATGCTAGAATTATGCCATATGCAATTCATAAAACGTTGTTGGTGATGTATGGATTCTTAATAGTGCTTATTCTTATCAAAACTATTACATTAGAGAATTTTTTGATACTTGTTTGGTATCAAACGGTTTAATTTTTATTGGAAATTATTGATCTTGTGGGATTGAGGATATTGGATCTATTAAGATTTGCAAGTTTGATGAAGTTCAACGTATGTTAATTCAAGTTAGATTTATATTTAATATGATAGAGAATTTGATCTTTCTTAGAATGTTAAACTCAAAGGTACTTGAATGGAGCTCTAAGTAGAGAATGCTTGAGGTTATAGTACGTGATAAGATAATCTTTAGAGTTCATAAGCACAACAATCTATATTTGCTAGAGTACATTATCGACTGTAGGATAATGTGGTAACACACTTTTTGTTTTTTTGCAGAATTTAAACAAATTTGAAAAAGAAGTACCGAAGCAGTGTCTGTAGTTAGGAAATGGTACGTTAAATAGAGTGAATTGAGGAGATCGCGGGTCACGAAGAATCACGGCGCCAAACGCCTTCGGCGCCTTCGGCAAGATCTCCTTAGCTGAGGTGTCTTTACCCACGCGCCTCCGGCGCTTAGGGAAGGTACACTTCCGGCACAGACACCTCCGGAGGAGATGTCGCTGAAGACGTCAGAAGCCGGCAAGGACCTCTGAATGCTTCCGACCATGAGTGCGCCTTCGGCGATGCGCCGTGGGCACGGGAGAGAAACCTTCATAACGATCAGGATTCACGGTAGTTCTAGTTGGTTGAGGTCTCATTGGAAAGAGCTTGGGACGCTCGTTCTAACAAGCCCAAGAGCGCCGGAGATGGATCAGGGACGAGGAAGTTATGAGCGTCGGTAACTCGCATCCGGCGATGCGCTGTTCGCGCTAGGGTTCGCCTTCAGGAAGGACCCCCGTACGCCTTCGGCGATGCGCCTTCGGCGGAACCACACGCTCATGAGAGGAGATCAAGTCGGAGGCGGAAGCGCCTTTGGCGGTTGTGCGGCGGAAGAGAAGCGCCGGCCTGATGTACGCCTCCGACCAGGCGCGGACATCCGGGTGCGCTGGCAATTCGCGCCGGCGGGATACGCGCCGTCGGCGATATGCGGGGCAGAACGGACAAAAAGAAGTTGTACAAGTACGTGTCGGCGTAATTCGCGCCGACTAGATGTGCGCCTCCAGCGAGGCGCCGACGGAAGAGGAGTACGCCTTCGGCGATACGTCTCCGGCGATGGGCAGGTTGGGAAAAGACAACATAGTCGGAGCGTACGCTCCACCGCGGCGAACTCGAGTCCGGAAGCCCTCGGCGATGACGAACTCAGAGCCGGCGAACGATGGCGGCGGGAGAATTCAACCTTCACGCATGCGAATGCGCGCAGTGCGGAGTCGTGAATTCAAGCATGCGAGGGAGAACCGTTAGGCCGTATAGCCGGCTGCGTAATCAAGTTTGATTGTACCCACTACCTACGAAGAGCGTTGTGCGATCTTGAATTCGGAGAACAAAAGTCTGCTCTCCAGTCTCATTCTCTCATTCTTGATTGTGAGTTTTCCAGCTTCAGAGCTTGAGACGTGCAGCTCAATCGGGCGGAGAGACCTTAAGTGAGTTGGAGAGAGTGCAGGAATCAGTGGGCAGGAAGGACTGCGTAGCAACCAGGCGCGCGGAGGCGAGTTGCGCGAGGATCTTGACGGACCTTGCAGAGAGTTTGCGGGTAGAGAAATTGAGCGCGCAAGAGAGGAGAGAGCGATTTCAGTTAGTGTCTGAGCGGCTGACGCGCAGCGGCGATTGTGAGAGATCGAGCGGGAGGGAAGAACGTCTGTGTGTGCAGGGAGAGCGAGCAATATGTCGAAGGTCCCCCAGCTGCGAGTGTCTCCACTCAGAGTGCCGCAGATCGGTCTACGCGCATTCTAGGATGTGTTGACAAGGTTGAAGCTTGATTTCCTCCTGTGGGGATGGAATTGGACGTGTCCGGAGATGGTGCGCGAATATTTGCGGGAGAAACACCAGCCCTCGCGCGGATTCCGCCCCCACCCCAAGAGGTGGGACATTAGTCACTGGGCGCAGGTATTAGGAAGGTGTGCAGGCGAGGAAGGGTGTCTCCTCTTCGAGGCCGAAAGCGTGAAGGTGTCGTGGGAGGAAGAGAACTCCTACAATGATCTTTTCAAAGTTGGCAAGCATCCCAAGAACGGTTTCCGGACGCGGGATTACAAAGATCGATTGCGGAGAAATGTCGCGACTGCATTGCTTCAAATATTGCAGCCGACCAAGACCGCCTACATGCATGGGTGGCAAGTGGGATTTGTGGATATAGTGTTGTCAGGAGCTCCGGTTCATTGGGCACGGCTCCTGTGGAAGGTGACGCGCCAACATGCGCAAGAAGAGAGAGGAGGGACCCTCAATCATCTTTCGCCTTACCTGATCGTGTTCTATCCAGCGATGGGATGTTTGACAGCTTCAGAGCGGGCGCGGTTTCCGCTGCTGACCCGGAGTAATCCGGGTAGATACTTGCGGGAGGCTGAAGTGGACACAGATCCGGACGAAGCACCTGCTTGTCCAGCTCTAGCTCCAGCTCCAGCTCCGGCTCCGGCAAGAGCAGAAGAAGAGCATCGAAGTGAGCGCGCACCGCGGAAGCGGAAATGGGATGAGAGACCAGGAGGTGACCGGTTGAGACCGCAGCCGGAAGCTCCCGCTGCGCCGACTCGGAGTCGGCCAACCCACGAGCTTCACAGCCGGCCGAAACAGAGGGCACGTAAGATGGTGCTGCCGACTAGTAGTGAGGAAACCGGGCGTACTCCGGTCCGGCGGAATGTCCTGCCCACGCAGGAGGAGATAATCGCGCAGGTTCTGGGGAGGTCGCTGAAACCCTCTGCGCAGAAGGCGCAGATGACTTCAGAAGAAGTCAGGCGAACTAACAGTCGGCCGACTGCGAGTCGGGCGACTGAAGGTCGGCCAACTGCAGGTCGGCAAGAGAAGCGCGTTGAATCGGACAGCAGGCTGGAAGCAGAAGAGAGTTTGGCTGCAGAGCCAACAACTCTCAGAGAGTCGTCTTCGGCAGAAGACGCTTCTGAGAAAACGCCTCCAGCAAAGAGGCCAAGTGGAGTAAAGACGTGCAGAGTGGATCCGACTGCCAGTCGGACAACTGCTAGTCGGCCGACTGCGAGTCGATCAACTGAGAGTCGGCCAGATTCGCCGACTGCGAAGCGGACAGACCCGGCGACCATTCTGCGGGCGCCTTCGGCGGACACAACTCCGGCGAAGACACCTTCCGCGCAGATCGCGCCGGAGGAGCAGGCAGCAGAAGTGGGCGGTGCAGAGGCGACAAAAGTGACTGCGGCGCCGACCCCTTCGAGAACCGAAGATCCAGCCGGAGCGGAGGCTCAGGCAGTGGGATCCCCCACTGCCTTGGATATTTTAGCAGGGAGTGGAGCGGTAGTCGGGGCAGAAGCTGCCGCGCGCCACAGTTCCAGGGAGTCGCCAAGAGATTCTGTGGCGACTGAATTCCTCGAAACAGAGGATGAGACGAGTTCGGAAAAACAGGAAGCGGACTCTGTGCGTGGGACGCCAACAGGGGTACTGTGCGAGCAGATAGTGCCACTCTTGCGATATTTGGATCGCAAGGCAACAAAGTACGCGAGTTCCAGAAAACCGCAGTCTTATGTGGAGATTGTCAAGAGCAGGACGAGGAGCAAGGTGGCCATTTGGGCCATTAGGTGCCAAACGTTGAAGATGAGGAATACTGCCCTCCAACAGCACCTGGCGATCACGAAGAGGCTACACCAAACCCTGCAACAACAGCGGGAGGAGGCGGCGACGAAAGCCCAGGCGGATGTTGAGCTAATGCGGGCAAAGATTGAGTTGGAATTGGAGGAAGAGCGGAGACAAAACCGCATTTTAACAGAGGAGCTTGCGCGCCAGACGCGTGCATTAGAGGAAGGTCAAAGCACGCGCAAGGCGGATGAGGAGTTGTTGCGCAACTTGCAATCCGAGTGCGCGGAATTGAGGGCGCAGCGCGCGGAGGCGGAGATGCAGCTGGCAGAGGTGGAAGACAGCAGCCGGACGCGAGAGGAGTTGGTGACGCGGGTGACCCACTGTCTCAGAGGATACACCCACTGGGAAGTGGCGGCACAAGTGAAGATCACGCTCAGGGAGTTTGAGCTTCGGGCGGCGGCATTGACGGAGGGTGACAGTCGGAGTCGGCGGCGAGTGGCGAGGAAATTAGAAGCCTTCTTGTCGGGTGCGCGCGATACTATGTCGCACTTGGAGTCGGAGGTGACTGGGGTCCTTCGGCGGCTGGGGTTGCGTAGCCGGTCGGAAGACTGGCAGGGTAGGGAGATAGTGCGCGGCAGTCCGGCGCGCAGAAGGCGCAGTACCGGATCTGCAGAGTGCAGTAGTGTAGCTTGGTTTCGTACAGACGTTTAGAGTAGTAGGTAGTGCAACGTAGTGTTAGTTAGGACCTTAGAGGGTATAAAGTAGTTCAAGGCGTTTTGCCTTGGGACTCTTCCAGTTTCGGAAGTGCAGATCAGGAACTCACTTTCTCGGCGTGTTTGTGCGTTTAGTCCTAGCACCACGTAGAGGAGCTACAACTTAGTGAAGTTACCGCATTTTGTAGCTGAAGGCCTTCGGCTGAATGTTCAGAGCTAGTATACCGGTTAGAGACTTGAGTAGTGCGGATCTACGCCTGCGGGTGATTGCCGATGCTTAGAGCCGGTTGCGAGTTAGATACTTGAGCAGTTCCCCCTTACTCCTTCGAGTGATCTATCCTGATTGTACTCCTACGGGACGTTTCCCCTGAATGCCAAAGTGAAGTTTTGTTACTTCGTGTAAACCTTGGTTATCAATTCAGGTTACGCTGCAGAAGACACCCTCAGGGCACACCTCTGTAGTAATTCTGGGAATGACAAGTGCCTAAGAATTCAAACTCTTCAATAGACTGTTGTGGTGTGTGTGTGTTACTGGATTGTGTCTCAGTTGAGTTCTCAGTCGAGCCTGTACTCTCTGCGCTTGGTGTGAGTCGAGGGTGATGTCCACCGCGTATGAGTGACTTCGTTCCGAAGTGGGAAGTCCAATCCGGGTTCCCTCCGCTAGCAGAAACTAGCGGGAGGGTTGTAAAAGCCGGAGTGGGAGTCACTACCTGCAGAGACTCTGAGTGTACCTTTGAGAGACTTTCCCCCTGAAATCCTAAGCGGAGGTCCTGACCGACCTCCGAGTTGTGCTTTTCCAGTTTCAGGTGTGTGTGTTGAGTGACTTACGCTGTCCTGTGCATCCTCCGAGCAACCTCCGAGTTGAGCATCCTCCGAGTGACCTCCGAGTTGAGCATCCTCCGAGCGGCCTCCGAGTTGAGCACTGCAGTATTTCTGGGAGTGACAGTCGCCTGAGAATTCAAACTCTCCAAAAGTCTGTTAAATGTGACACTTTGTACTCTGTGTGTTGCCTTTGTCCCTGTGGGTTCGATCTTTTTACCACCATACTGCAGTTTTAGCCTTTGGTGGGTTATTACAGATAATCAACTTTATTAGATCTCAAGCAAAGATATCTCATGTGTGATATTCAAGTCTAGGATATATGAGTAATGAGTATTTAAATCTCATAAAAAAGAGGAATTTGTTACATGTTATTGGTAACATTGACTTAGAGTTTTGCAAAAATTGTATCATATGCAAGCATCATAGGCAAAACTTTGATAATAACACTCAAATTTCCAAAGAATTACCAAATTATGTACATAATGATGTGTGGAAATCCTCTCCAAAAGCCTCACTTTCTCGTAATTTTTACTATGTATCATTCATCGATGATCATTTAAAGTTTGTGTGAATTTATTTTTTCACACACAAGTACAAAGTGTTTCCAATTTTTGAAAGTTAGAAAGCCCAAATTGAGACTAAAACTAGACACAATGTGAGATGTTTACGTACAAATAACGATTAGGAGTATACTTTTGAGAAGTTTTAGAATTATTACAAAAAGTAATAATTTACTTCTCATCTTATCACGATTTATACTCCACAGAAGAATGTTTTTTTGAGAGTTTCAATCAAACGGTGTTGGAGAAGATGCGAAGTCTGTAATGTGCCCTCAGGGTTGATTCTTATTCAGATTTAATTCAGATGACTTTTTGCAAGCTCATCATGATTAAAGAAGTTAAGGATTTTTCAATGTGCATTTTTCAACATACTCTCACACAAACTACCCAATCATCACTTCAATAAATCACACATCGATATTCAAAATGATAGTATATTGTAGTCTTATGTTGATAAAACAAGTCTTGACACAACAAACTGTCCAAACTTACTTGAAAAGCTTTTCTCTACCTCTTTAATTATATTACTTGAGAAATTATCATACTAACAAATGATTATTATGATCTAACTTACTTTTACAAAGATAAACCATGATATATTTGACTATTTTCAAATACATGGCAACATGCAATTGATCGATCTAAATCTTCTAGAAGTTTATTAATTTTTAGGTTGAGATGACCACATGCGATACCAGACTTTTAAATTTCTTAAATCTTCATTTGACAGTAAATCAACTTTAGACTTAGTTTAACCCATGTAATTTCATTACTTAGTTCAACTAATCAAAACTAATTATGTAATCAGAAGATTTTTTGCGTAATCTAAACTTTTGTAAGAGAATAATTAATAATGCTCACTCAAAAATTCTAGTGCTACCCTAATTATTTTATCAAGTTTATATATAATAGATAAATTTAGTTATAACTTAGCTCACCATAATTGATTTCTTGGCTACTTCTAATACTATTTCACATAACAACTAATATTACAATACTATCAATACCGGTGATTTTACTTGTGTGAAATCATTGTTCACATAATGATTGATCACTCAACAATATGTGAGTGAAAATTTTTCCTTGTCAATACAAAATATCTGACAAATTTTCTTTTCTTTCAATGATCTAGACTCTTTAAAAAACATTCCTATTAATAATAACTTTACAAGATATTGGATCTTAAAACCTTTAAGCCTTCACATCACTAGAATATCCAAAAAAAATGACATCTCTTGGACCTACTATATGTGAAATACTTGTTAGAAGTAGCCAATAGATTTTCCAAAGTACTTCAAGGATGTTATAGTTTCCCTAAATTTCAACGCAAGGAAATTCAAAAGAAAATTTGAAAAGAGATTGGTAAGTTCATTTCTAAGAGTGAAATGTGCTTTTATTGTGGAGAGTAAGAACACAAGGTTGTTACTTGTACCCGGTGCAACAAAGACTAGAGGTTGAGGAACTGAAGAAAATTGGAAGACTTGAAACTTCATTTGAAACCATCTTCTTCATACACTTTTCTAAGTGCGACATGTTGTGACAATTGTGAAGTGATCGGACTACCGATGAAACGCAACAGAAGCGATGTGAAGACATTTCTTGAATCACTTATGAAAGATTAGTATGACAAACATAGTGCGAAGAAGTAGATGTTATTCTGGGATGTCTCAAGCTTTAATTGAATATGGAGATCATTTTTTGCATGATTGAGAAGATATTGATATGAGTAAAATTCATCGTGTTTTTTTTTAAAAGAGTCATGATTACCTTGTGTTTAGGAAAAAAAGACCTATGGATATCTAAGAGCAACCAATTTTGTGTGTGTTGCCATTGATGAACTATGTAAGTATGAAATTAATGTTATTTTTGTTGTATTAGAAAGCTTCATATGAATTTTCAATTGGAGAAAAAAAAAACATTTCAAAATGATATTTTATGGAAGGAATAATGAAGATGTAAAATCTTTTGTTATGAATTTCAAACAAATTTGCATAAGAAATCATGAGAGGAATAAATAAAAATGGTTCATGCTTTTACAAAACTTTTTGAAGTATTCAACTCTCAAATGATGTAAAGAGTACAAGAGGAAGAACGTGGAGGAGATCAAATGAAAAACATTGATAGAAAATTTGATTGATAAGTTTTTTTCCACTCAAAGTTACAAGAAAATTGATGTGTGAAATCAACTTCTTGAAACAATGAGAAAGTGAGATCCTACGTTGAGAAAACAAAGAAATAAGAGTTAAGATTTCACGTGGTGTTGAGGAAAGATAAAGATGAAGCAAAATTTTATGTATTTTTGTGTTTACTATATTTAATTTTTCACCTAAGATTACAAACAGAAGGGAATAGAGAGTCGACGAGACTTGAAGAACGCTCAGTTCTTTGAGTTGTGATACATTTGAGTGTGTATGCTCTCGTGTCTTGTGTGTGTGAGTAGCATGTCAGCGATGTAGAATGTATGGCGACACATATTCGCACAACAAAAATCAACAAAAGAAGATCATGACGAATACACAAAGAATTCATTGGAAGATTGAAGGCGATATACAAAAAAGCTATCTTCTAAGGTTGAAGTCATTTGAATTATCATTAAAATGAAAGAAAACTTAAAAGTTGATTCTAGCTTGGTGGCTAAAAAAGTAGTTAAATCTATTGTAGGAAGATTCACTTTTATGTTTCTCAACGCCTTTAAACAAGGATCATCAACCATTGATGAAAAAATACATCAAAAGCTACTACTACTTTATTCTTTGTCAGAAATAAAGTGTTCAAAAATTCAGTGTTGTGTTCAGGCAAGAATAAAGAAGTAGCATCTTTTGATGCATTTTCTCATCAATGCATTTTTGAGAAGGGAGAGAGCACAAGTGAACATTTTAAATTCAAGTTCAAGTGCTCATGAAAAAAAGCATGCAAGCTTTTTTTTCATAGAGATGGATTCCTCCGCAAGCTTTGCGGAGGAGTCCATCAACATGGAGTACATGCTAAGTCGGAATAAATGGTCAAGCAAAGTAAGTCAATCAAGAATTCTTAGAAAGAAATTGGGAAAGGATATTTTTTCCATTTTGTATTCTCAAGTTAAGTATAGCATGTTGGAGGATGTAGGAAGTGAGAGGGCCAATATAAAAATTGGCTAGCTAATTGACTTTAATCTAACCATTTGAAAGTAATTGAGATGAATCTTTAATTTTATAAGGATCAAGAAGCAAAGATCAAAGAAAAATCTCAGATGATGAATGTGAAAATTGGTGTGATGGAGGCTACTACTTTGGAGGTATTTACACATGTTTGAAAGATTGAAGTAAGAATCAATGAGCATAATGTTTTTAATGTTTTGATAGATTATGGATTAGCTGTGAACGCAATATATGAGAAACTTTTGCTGAAATTAGAGATGATGCTCTTTAGACCTTATAGTGTAATTGTTAATATGGCCAGCAAACAAAAGGTAAAATCACTTGCTGTGATAAATAATATTGTGGTGAGTGTGAGGGGCGTTCAAACCTTGCTATCTTTTCAAATGCCCAAGGAAGCTATGATTTGTTGTAAGGACGTTGTGTTGAGGCCGCTGAGTACTACGGAATGATAGCACAAGTGCTACCTTTGCATAGGATCAAAGAACCATGGGGTGAAGGCTTTATTGACTGGAGGAGGAGATTCCACAAAAGACTCAAATAGACCAATTGACGAGTATTGGAAATTAAAAAACGAGAAGAGTGGAAGTTTTTAAGAAATTGACACTAACATGTCAACTTCCAAACAAGAAACATCATTCGAGCACTTCTCAGATAATGTGGTCCAAGTGGAAGTTGTTGCTATCATGGAGTTGCTTCTTACATCGGTGGGGTTGAAGAAAGATCTGACAAACTGAAGATGAACAAGGAGATATTCAGACAATTTTCCACCTTCAAGTTTGGTTCCAACATTATCAAGAAGAAAAAATCAAATATATTGAATATATTTTGCAAATATATTCATGTATTTGTCTTTGGTTACAAAGATTTGAAACATGTTATTGGAGACTGATCACATCGAGTTGGAGAAGAAAGCTTGTCTTATTTGGCAAAAGCAACGCCAAATAAATTTGCCTACAATTGTGGTGAGGAAAAAAGAGATGGACAAGTTGAAGGTCGGCTTCATCTATGAAATAGAGCATTTGGAATAAATATCTTCTATTGTAATAGTGAAGAAAAAATAAAAAGCAACTTGTATGCGTAGATTACAAAAAATTAATGCTTTCACAAAGAAAAAATATCATATTTTGTTTTTTGTAAATAAGACTTTAGAATAGGTTGTTAGTCATGAGTGATATAGGTTTGCAAATGGTTATAATGAATACAATCAAATCCAAATTGTCTTGGTATATCAACAAAGCTCATGACATGACAAACTACATGAAGAAGTGGACGAAAGTACGAGGATGAACAAGCAAAAATGGCATTTAATGTTCTCAAGAAGGCGTTGGTGACAACTCAATTTTCACAAGATTGTATTGAAGTAAAACTTTTCTTCTTGATATAGATGTATCAAATATTGCTCTAGATAGCATATTAATTTAGTTTGATGAAGAAATTTATGATCATTCATTTACTTATGCTAGTAGACAGATGATGCAAACAAAGAAGAATTACTTAGTGATAGAACAAAAGGCTTTATGTCTAATCTTTTCACTTAAGAAGTTTGAATATTATTTGTTAGATGGAAGATCCACCATGATGACTAATCACAAGGACTTGAAGTACATTTTAACAAGCCTAATGATGAAGAAAGAATAGCTAGATGGAAGTTATTGCTAGCTGAGTTTGATAACTCCATAAGGATCAACTTGAAAAAATACATACTAATGTTGATTTGATGTCTCAAACATATGATGAATGATTAGATTGATTGGTTGATGATACCTTTCCAGATAAAGCTGTGTTCATTATGAATACGGTGATGTCAATTTGTGAACTTCGAGTTAAATCTCACTAAGATTCATCCTAGATGGCTTTTTAATAACTCATCATGGCTCTAGAAGGTAAAAATTCTTCAATATGACCTTTTCTCACAAACCCTTGACTCATCACTCAATTGCAAACATTCATTGATATTCAAAAGAATAGTGAAAATCTAACTTATATTGATGAAACAATTCTTTACAAAATGAATTCTCCAAACTTGCTTCAGAGTCTATTCTCTACCTCTATATACAATTTGAAAAATTACCATAATAAAAAATTAATTATTATTATGCAACTTACTTTACATACATAAATCATGATATATTTGACTACTTTTCAATACGTGGCAACATGTCATTAGCCTATCTAAGCTTCTCAAAGTTTCATAATACTTAGATTGAGGTGCCAACATGCCATTTGAGATTTTCAAACTTCTAGAAACTCCATTTGCCACTAAGTCAATAATGGACTTGGTCTAACCAATGAAGTTTTCATTACTTAGTCAAACCAATAAAAACTAATCATGTAGTAAAAAATCTTTTATCTTGGAATCTGGAATTTTGTAATATACAAATATGTAGTTCTCACTCAAAACTTCTAAAGCTACTCTACTTAATCCGCCAAATATAGAAATTATAGTTAAACTTAGTCATAAATAGCTAGACTTAGTTAATTCTAAGCTAACCAAGATCAACTTTTATGCTACTTCTAATACTATTTCACACACAAAAATCGGTTTTACAATATTGAAGGGGTACAAGGAGATTTGAGAGTTTATTTGTATAGAATAGTTTATTCAAAATATGCATTCAAGAGAATCAAATACATTGATGAAGAGATGTCAACTCTATATGTAGAAGTTAATCATGTAGAAGTTATTGTTTCATCAAATAGCCAATGAATTTCTATAGAGAGTAGTTGAAAAACATGATTTTTTGCAACTCATGAAGATTTAGACTGTGGACGTAAGATGATTGTTTTTAAAAACCCTGATTGTGATTATCATTGAAAGGATATTGTTAAAGATTATGCAAAATTTTGCAAGAATTGTGATGTGTCAAGCTTTTGCTAAAAAATTGATGAAAATCGCTCCTTTGATTCTAGTTCCAAAACTAGGTCTTTTTGAAAAATAGAAAATAGATATTGTAGGTATTTTGAATTTTACTCCTTGCGGAATTGCAAGAGGTCTGGAGCTCTCTTCCTTCCTTCAATTTTTAGTTTTCACATGCATGTCCACCAATGGACTCCATGTCCCACTCCCGACTCCAATGTGGCAGCACAGGTGTGGGATCGGGATTTGATCACCACGGTACATCACAAAGCAATGGTAGGAAAGTTTGGACAGTCTTCTCAAAATTGGAGCTCGGCTCGGCTGAGTTGGTCTGGTTTGCTATGGGCTAGCCTGGGGTTTGGTTCGGTGTGCATTTTCCCCCTGTCTTAATAAGACCTGGCTTTATTTCTTTCCTTCCTACTAAGACTTTGCCGTTTCACACTCTGTCAATTTTTTCGCCCAACTAGCCAATTCGGCTTCATACTTTTGCGTTTGCTCTGCCAAACTCGCCATGAGCTCATTCGCGCGTTGCATTTCTTTGTTATGGGCTTCAGTGCGTGCCCCAATCCTTCCCTGAAGTTCCATTCTCTTGGTCTTCATCATCGCAACTTCTCATCGAAGACCTTCGCTTCTCAGTTCTTCTTCTTCTTCTACACATAGCTCATTCTCCTTGGCTAGATTCAACCAAAGGACTTCACATTCCATGTTCTTCGCTCAAAGTTGCTCCTCACGCACCTTCAGACTTGCAGTCGCTTTTGCACACTCTTTCGTCATATCTTCGGCCGTCTTCACTGCAGTTGCTCTCTTAATTTGAATCATACTCCTGATCATATCTACGTAAAACCCTGCGTTCTTCAACATCGCATATTTCCCTCGCTTCCCATCCAAGTACTTCAATGATGGAATGACGTCATCCTGCATGAAGTCCGGAAATGTGACCACCAACTCCTTCAGCTCTTCCGCCGAAGATCTCTTATTAGTTTCGGGCTTCACCACCCCGAAAGACACATGAGGCAAAGGAATTTCAAGAGATTCCACCACCGTTCCATCAATCTGTTCTACCACATGCTCCAGTATCTCCTCGCTCATAGTAAGCTCCTTTCCATGCTCTTCGCTAGTCTTTGGCTCTGGCATGTCCGCCTTCTTCCAAGATCATTGCTTCCTCTCCGAAGGCCAAAGATCTTGACTTGACATCGTCCTCTTCCTCGAAGGTTCTACGTTCTTATTCAAAGGTTCCTCAGTCTAGACTGCCAAAGGTCTTGACTCATTGGTCCGAAGATCCATTCCTCCCTTGCATCCGTTGCAGATGCGTTTACTTCTGACATGGCAACACTGTACTCCAAACTCTCTAACACTATCACTCGGTGATGTGCTTTTTTCTTTGATCTAGCGCGCGTTACATATGTTTTTGTCATTCGTGCTTTCGGTCTTCGGCCTTCCCCGCTAACTTCGACCATCTTCTGCCTCTTTACCGGTCATCGCTCAGATACTTTCTCCGCCTTGACTACTTCCACTCAAACCAATCCTCGTGCTGCTCCTCGAGGGTCTTTTTGGCTTGAGTGTTGTCTTCTTAAGAGTTTTAGTCTGACTCCAGCTTTAAGACCTCTCTTACCTTGAAAATCGCTTCTCTTCGCGTCAATGGTCCCATTCCGTGATTGAAATTCACCAAGAAAGGAGTCATATGATTTATCAAACCCCCGCGCCACCTATTGCTAACATTGACCCAAACCAGATCACACCAAATCTCAGATTTTTGCCCAGTGAATTGCCTCCCTCACACTGCGCTCTCGATAAATCCCACTTGCCACGTCGTGACATAGGTCGTCCGCTGCGGCTGCAAGATGTGCATCACTACTGTTGCTATCGCAAGCCTCTTTGGATCGCAATATTCCACTATTTGCCAACCATTCGTACTCGATCGAGGATTCTTGAAGAGCGACGGGAATGTAAATTCTTTGGCTCGCGTCACTTTCACGCTCTACTACTCGAAAGTGTAATCTCCATCCTTAACAACGCATGGTTCTAATACGTGCGTCCAATGTTCAATTATGCATATCAGCAGATTGCCTCGGAGGTCGGTGCCCTCATTTCGATCCTTGTCTATCATCTCCTAGCAGATCGTTGCCGACAGGCAATTCCAATCCCAGAGCAGAAAGTCAAGATGCGCCGTGATCAATTCTTGGCGATACTTCCGTAATTCCACATCGTGCACCTTGAGCGGAAACAACTTCGGTTCCGTGGGCTTCCTAGGTTGGGCCATGTCTTCCTCGATTCCTCGATGTCCAAATTGCAATTTTTGCTTACACACAATGTCGGCGCAAAGTGCCCGCTTCGTGCCATTACCCTCAACGCCATAATAGTTCTCACACGCACATGAATTGACACGTGCAATGCGAGTAGTTCTTCTCCGATTTCTGCAAATTTGAATTGTGACAAGTCATCTTCGCCAAAAATCCGTCTATTACATCCTCGAAGATGTCTGCGCCGAAGTCCAAAGATCTTCGGCCGAAGTCAACCTCCATCCTCCTTACTGCTGATTACCCAATTTTCTTTAGATCTTCTATCTTCTTTGACTATGAATATATATATATATATATAGTCATTTTACATCCAATACACTTCAATTTTACTTCTTTATCCAAAAATCAAAAAAATTATGCACCACACTGGATTTAGTTATAATTAAGCTAAACATGATTCAATACTTGTCTACTTCGAATATTATTTCACACATATAATATTAACAACCGATCTTACATTTATCTTTAGATCACTACGCCATTGATGTAAAAGAATATCATCTTTGATGAAATGATTTCAACTTGTCGTGATTAATCTTATCAAAATGTTGTACTCCAAACTTCTTGATGTCATAAGTGAAGTTTTTTCACTTCTTGTCAACTATGAATGGTCCAAAGTATTTAGGAAGAAATTTTTGCCTAGTCGTTTTGTATCTAATTGCATAAAAAAGTATCATGTGATCATCTAACTTGAATGGTTTTGATTTGATTGTCGTGATGCTTTTTTTGCAATTTGTTGAGTTTGGTTCACTTATACCATGGCCATAGTTTGAGCTTTTTCTGACTTTATTAATTATTTTTGGCAAGGCTTACACTCCATTTGTTTTTTTCAAGTTCTGTTGAATTGTTATGAAAGATGTCAAGTCTAACTATGTGGAAAATTTTCACTCAACTTCATACACCATCTAAAAAGATGAATATCCACTAGATGTTTTTCATGTCGTCTGATACTTCCACAAGATAGCGTAAAATTTCTTGTTTCATTTTTGCCTGCTCACATCCATGTCTGCATCCTTTGCCAACATCATACAGAGTGTGTAGTGTGTACTCTTCGTCAACCCATAAGCATTGGATTTGTAAGAAGTGGTCAATCTAGTCTTGAGAAAAATGCTCTAACATGATTTGAAAATATTTTTGCCACAAACTTTGCTCCTCTATCCAATATCAACTCCAATGGACTATCAAATCTAGTTATGATCATTTCATAGAAAAATTTATCCACCTCCTTCTCATTAGTAAATTTGAGTAATTTGATTTCTTCCTATTTGGTGAAATAATTAGTAACTATTACAATGAATTTAATATTTATTTGCTAGCCGACTAACAAAAAATATTAGCCGGCTAGCCGTGCCCATCCCTACACTCAACATGTCCACCAATGGACTCCATGTCATCTGTTGCCGGGTGGCCCCCGCCCCCTCAGAGGGCCGCAAACTTAGAGACGAACCTAAGTTGAAGGCAAGGCAAGGGAGGGCGAGGAGTTCTTTCCGCTGATGTGTACACTACCTCTCAACCCAGATTTGCCCTATCCTCTGGGGGACCAGGTGGATTGTGTGCTTAGTTCACGTCACAATAATGTGCAAGAATTGTTATAACCAGGTAAAAACATGTTTTTCTTTCTCCAAGGTGGACTTTGTCATTTTTGAAGAGACAAAGGATTGATTGCATGCGGAAATCGAGAGGCTAAATTCAATGTATGCATGAGGTTTCAGACGGATGTTTTTGCCAATAACGGAACAGGTAAGTCCCAAAGAAGTGAATTTGTCGGTCTTGAACAGAACTCCTTCCACGCCTGCAGCCCATCTGCAGATGCTCAACACGTGGACATACCGTATGGCACTCTAAATGACCAAGGGAAAGTCAAATTATTGTCGTACCTAGACTGCATGACATGCCAATTCCTCTGCAGCCCGCGACGTCCAGTCGCGGGCCACGAAGGAACTGGCATGTCCGTTCCCCAGTTGCCTTATTTTTACCGCAAGCTATAACAACCCCGGCCGTATGACTATGGGCTGACGGCATACAGTCACCGTCACGAAGATCTCTCCTTCATCACCGTCGCGTCAAGAAATCACATGTCCAGCGCTCACCCTTTGTTATTCAAATTCAACACATTGACATGTGATATGAGACACGTGTCAGCACGATGAAAAGCGATGCGAGCTCGCCCGGCTTGAGCCGTAGATGTCTGACTGACTATGATTCCATCGCAATCGCTCACCAGTGACGACCAGATTATCTTGCGGGATGATGACCAAATTAATCAAAAAGAGCGGTAAAACTCATTGGGTGACGGTGATGGTTACAAACGAACGGTGTACATATAGTGTCAGCCCGGACAGCATACAGTTCGGGTTATTCTAGCCAAAAACCTTTAATTTTTATTAAACTTATTACCAGCGCTCCCTGTTTCCGGGACAAGATGCATCTCACCATTGCTTCCTTCCTTCCTTTGCATACAAGAACATTCGCCATCAAAGTTATTACTTCCATCACGTTCTCGAACGTTTGGTTGTAAAGCACACTTGTACCGAATACAAGGCACCAGTAGATTACATGCCCTCGAGTACCTCTAGGCCGATGTCCTCGTTCCGGGTATATTTAACAATATAATACATTATCATGGTACCAAAATATATCTATGTTTTTACCACAGCCATTCCTTCGACCGCCTTTTTACCGCCCTCTGGGACAGGCAGAAGATCCAGTTGCTTTCTAAAACTCTGCAATATTCTCTCTCTTCTCTTTCATCTCCAGCATCGGTATGTCGATTGCAGCATGCACTCTTTTCCAATCCGGATCGGTATGTGAAAGTCTCATGGCTGCACTGCAAAGAAAAGTGTAAAATTTTATTTGATGATGAGTCAAGCTAAGATATGCAAAGAGTAAATGGTGCAACTCTTCGAGTCTAACGCAGGGCAGAGTAGAAGCCAATGAGTAATTATCTGCTAAGATATGATTTTGTATGCGTAGACTATCCGATTACAATACAACAGAGAGGGCATAGCAGGCGTCGTTGTTGTTTCAACTTCTGCCGTACCCACAAGTACAATACGTGGAGCCAGTTGTATCTCTACACACTAAATGCTAGTTTTTGTTTGCAATAAATTTTTCTTTATCGGTCATGGGCTAGTCTGATTTCTCGTAATAGAAATTGGCTGTCCAATTTTCTACGAACGTAACAATAAATTTACGACGGAAGCTTTGTATGTAGCGGCAGCAGAAGGAGCAAAGAAAGATATTTGGTTGTATAAGCTATCACTAAGATGGCAATGAAACATGTGGTTATTATTCTTTTAATGTGGTAGTTAGGATGCATTACATCTTGATGCAAATCAAATCATTCATAGTAGAGTGAAACACATCAACATTATGCATCACTTTATTTAAATTTGTAATTTTTGATAAAAATTTCAGCTTGTCAAGATTTAAGGTAAAATCAATCTAGCTAACATTTACCAGAATTATTCTCTTAAAAAATTTTAATAAACATTGTGCTACTATACAGGTTTTGCATGAGGAGCACAAGTAGATTTTTCTAGTAATTTTAATTATCTCTATATTTTTTTACTCTAACCTATTTTGATTACGGTTTATTTCCAATTAACTTTAGATTAAAGAGAAGACTTTTTTTAATTTACTTCTATGACATCTCGCCAAGTAATTACATAGATTAAGGAGGTTGCTATACTTCCGACATGTGTTAAGGTGGAATTTGTTAGGATTAATTCCTATCATGAATACTTTTGACTTTAGGGTTTTGGCTGGACTAAAGTGTCGGCTATACTGCTTAGCGCGATGAGCAAACTCACCACATTGAACAATTCTATAAAACAAAGAGTGTTCTCGTGGATCTATCCTACATGCGAACTGCCTTACGTTTGTGTAATCTTGTCTCTTGTAGAATGGTGTTGTCATTGTTTTGATATTTTCATGCAAATGAGTTGATACTAACACATATATCAAGATTATCAGTTTAGAGCCATGATTGATATGAATGTTATGTACTGGGTCAATTTATCTTAGATAGTAAGAGCTTTGAATCCCTTGCAAAAAAAGAAACTGATCACCTCGGGTTTAAATGTTCTAATTTCAGTGTCAAAACATGTATGATTAAAACTTATTTTACTCATGCATGATCGTGCTTGGAAGAAGCTCAATCTAGAGTTAAATCATGTACCATGCTGCTACAAAGTATATGATAATATTATGATATTTCCCTGAATGATCCAAGATGTGTCCAACTTGAGAATCATATAGAGAATTTGACTGCTTAGATGCATATTTGGCACCATAAGAGCTAGAATCGTTGGATGCAGTCTACTGTTTTTTTGGAAGAAGGCTCTTGTATATTAATTTCTGATTCGAAGGTCAAATAACCTAAATACTCTCTTTCTCTCTAACTCCATATGTGAGTAGGGGAGGTATAATAAATAAACTCTCTTTATATGGTGATGCGATTGATGTTAAACTGCCGTTGGGGTTCAGATAATTTTATGTGGTTAGAGCTCATCTAGCTCTAGATTTTTCTTTGATCATCAGGACTGCACGTCTATAGATTTTCGTGAATACATCAATCCTTTTTCACCAACGGTAGAATGGCATCATTGTTCGGCCTTCCTGTTTTGTCTGGAAGGTGTAGACTGATCCAGATGGAACTCTAGGGCATGAAGGTAGAGCGAAGTAATTGAAGAATAAAAAGCAGGTGAAAATCTGAGGTATATTTTTACTTTTGAGTTGATGGACGAGGAAAAATAGAAAGAGTGACATAAATTACCTGCCAAGCTTCAATGGAGCTAGTATAAAGCAGAGTTGATTCCCTAATTGGATATTCTTAAGGACACGGTGGAGCTAACTTCAGATTTGTCTCATCTGCTCTGCGTGGTCGGTCGTCCTTGTAAGTTTGAAATGCAGGAGAGGCTCGTGCATCATCATTGTCAAAACTACCAACTCCCAAGGGTTTTACGTCCCGTCAATAAAATAGGCTTGGAAGATCTTTTCTTTTGGCATATTCGTTTTGTTCAAACTCCAATCATTGGCAACAGGCTACGCCATAGGCCGTGTTTGTGGCAAAGTGGAGTGTATTTCTGGTTTCGCCTATTATCGCGTTCAAACAAATCTGCTGAGACACGAAAGAAAATATCATCCATCTTCGGAAAACACTATGATCCGTATGAAAACGTGAATTAAAGTGCTCGGTTCTCAACCTAAGTAGAATTTCTTTGCTGTTTATTAGCTAAACTATATACGGTGGGCTATAAGTGTCGTTGTATGATAAAGTTGCTGTAAAAAGCCGGAAGATATATTACATTATAAAGAAGTAAGTTTATGCTATGAAGGTTGTATTTACTTGAAAGTTTCGACCATTTGAGAGAGAGCAATGTTCCTTTTCTATTTTGTGAGATGAGGATTTGCTCAATATAGTTGTTCCCTTGGAAAATCTTGATAGTAAACAAAACTGGGTCCGTCTGGAATAGAGTAAATGGGAGGACTTGCCATCGCACCCCTACATGATTCTTTCGGCATGTGCCAGGACTGTAAAATATTATGTACGGCTTGGTAGAGTGAGTTCGCACTTGCGGCAATGCCTTGCAATTTTTTTGAATTCCATATTGTAACTAGGAAGAATCTAATTCTCGTTGTTCCAGATTTGACTCAAGGATATTAGGCAACAAGATAACTTTCAAGACACCTCCATGTAAGTTGCCTTGATTGTCTGACACGGTTGCAACTTTTTTCTTTTATGTGGT
This sequence comes from Marchantia polymorpha subsp. ruderalis, assembly GCA_037833965.1. Taxonomy (NCBI): domain Eukaryota; kingdom Viridiplantae; phylum Streptophyta; class Marchantiopsida; order Marchantiales; family Marchantiaceae; genus Marchantia; species Marchantia polymorpha. The sequence continues at coordinate 15,713,357 of AP031357.1, forward strand.
CATGATGATATGAAATACTTTGTTTGAATCGTTCTGGTTTATTTTCAATGAATCTAATCTTTTATTTCAAGCATGTTAGTACAATATGAAAAATACTATAAAGATTTAGACTAACGAAGAAAGCATAAGAGACATAAAGTTCACCATGCTAATCGCACCTATGGTCTTTCGCCTAGTTTTGAACACGATTCATGAAAACCAAAATCAAAAGAACTTTGATATTTCTTCCACCTCATGATTATCATCATGTGAAAAAAAAAACATAAATATCATGTTAAATATAAATAAAATTGTAAAAATGCTTTTAAAAATTGCAAATCATCACAAAAAAGAAAGTCAAACAAGAGTTTCGCTTGAATATTTGAACCAAGCATGTATCGAAAGATAATCAAGATTGAATATCTCCATGCGTTAGAAGAAAGAATTAAAAATTCCTGATAAAAGTCTAAAGTTTATAAGTATAAAAATATTACATCGCAATATATAAGGAAGTGTTCCAAATTTCTGAATTGATTCAGTTATCATAGCAACACCCTTAACTTAATATCTTTACTCTTAACTTAAGAGTCTCAATCGTATAATAACCGTATTATTTGAAAAGAGTTCGTCAAGTCCTTCATTTCTAAGTTATAATCGAATCCGCGCCCCCTTTGCAACGACGCTTCCTATACGTAATGAAGTATGGGAATAGATGGAGGTTTTCATCTAGGCTTACCAAAAGTGGGAAGCCTATTTCAATAGAGACACTAATCGGGTCTACCAGGGGGTAGGCCCCCATGCGGCTTGATATGGTCTTCACGGTTTTACTGGGATTCTCGTTGTGATTCACAAAGCCTATTTCATATAGGCTGTACAGTACATACATGGTTTATATAATCAGAATTATGACTCACACGCAACGTGCTGAAATCATATAAAATATGTTACACGTTTATTTTATTACTCTGCATGTAAGTTAAGACGAAGTACAATACTGATGTACCAATTTACGGCTGCTGTAATGCCAAAAGTGAACGCTGGGCTTGGCGAATCCTCATGTGGAGGATTGCTATTCTCTCGCATCTGTCAGTGCAAAAACATCAGAAACACAAACAGAAAAAAAAGTGCAGATCTACCACATGCGGTGATGTGATAAATATCTTGCCAAGTCCATCAACGATTTGTAGCACCTTAATTGATAAAAACCATAGAAGCCGGTTCAAAGCGTAAATTAACACGGACTTATCATATAAATCGTGTGAGCGAAATCTCATCTCTCGTGATAGATGATGTTACAGTAGTAATCAACACACTTGAGATGTTTTCGTTTTGGAGGGAGTAGGAAGCTCTCCCTACTTTCTCTACAATAACAAGGATGGCTTTTGCAGTGAAAAAGTGTCGAACAATGATTTCACAAATAAAGTTGACGAGGATAGTTGTTCAATTGATGCAGTCCCCTATATTCCCGTGTGTGCGTTCCCACCATGCAGGACTCGAACCGCAATCAGTACGTACTTGGATCCACTGCAAATTGGAGCTGACTGTGGACTTGTAGTCGCAAGACGACTTCAATCAGTGGGCATTGACTTACAACATACGCCCGCCGCCAGTGGTCTGGCATGGTGTGGTGTGAAAGGCCTTCCTTCCTCCCATCTTAGAGAGTAAGCAAGCAAATGGAGGGTCGGCATCGAGAGTGAGTTGGCTGGCTGGCTGGCTGTGTGTTTGCGTTTGTTAAACGTCCGGCGGCCCCAGAGGCACCTGGTGCTGTAGGCCTCCCTTCGTCGCCTCCTTCTGCCCTGCGTAGGCTCTCTAGGGGAGGGGAGGAAGGTAGAAGGAAGGGCAGTGGCCGTGTATTAACCGCAGACTGTGGCCGTCTGCCCAAACCAAAGTCCGCGAACAGCACCTGGACAATGTGTCGACGGTCGTACGCGGACTCGAAATCTGCACGTTTTACGCTGTATTGTATTGTGCGCCGTTCGCTTCGCTTTTGACCTGCCTCGGGGGGCTCGCGGTAATTCGCATGCGTCTTCCACTCGTCGCCGCCAAACGCGAAGCCTCGGGTCCACGACACCGGACATCGACTCCGGCCTTCCTTATTCCTTCACGTACTTTCGGAAGATTCGCCCGCTGGTGCACTTTTCGAATCAACACTGGTCTGCGGCTATACTTCGTCTTCGACGTCCTCGACGTCTACGAGTCCATCAGGTTCTACGGGTATATAGAACCTGATGGACTACCATTCTCTTCCATCTCAGTACGTTGCATTGAGACTTGGAGCCAGCCCAGCCGATCCCAGGCCAGCCAACTCTCTGTGCATCTCTTCAAGCTGACCTCCTCGAGAGAAGTGCTAGTACATCTAGAGTTGTCGGCAGGGATTGTTTGGGCTCTCTATCCAGCTCTCTCTTGTTCCTGAGGAGATAAATGCCTGACTGCCTGTTTGTAGCGAAGCCTTGATGTTTTCTTTCTTAAGATTTACGGTGAGGCGCCTGGTTCCTTGGATCAGCTCGATCAGCCGAGGCAATCCCTGTATTATCATATAAATCTCTGAGAACCTCTAGCAGCATCGATCGGTCTTCCATCGGAAGGAGTCTTCAGCGGCGGAACATCGATCTATCTATTGTTCTTATTTGCTCCTCGGTGCACAGTTGTACAAACATTTCAGCGATCAGGGTGGGAATGCTCAGTCGGTCAAAACTTTTCGGGAGGCTGCAAGCAAACGATCGTTCACTATGTCCCATACGTAAATCTCGTTCTACGCTTGGATTCGTCTCGGTGCATTGCACTCAACAACGTGGGTCAGACACATGCATCAAGCTGCTCGAAGTAGGGAAACATGGGGACGGATTTGACCTCACTAGTGAAGAGTATCTGCGCATCAAGAGTCGATCTCTTGATCAACACAAGCCTTACGGCCGAGCTTCGGAGAACAAAGGTGGACCGACGCGGATCCGTCCATCTAAAGCTGTTCCGTCCCTGACACTTGAGATCGAGCAGCAGCAGCCGCAGGAGCGCTTATCTCAGCCCCGTATCAGAAATGACCACGTATCAATTTACTCAGACAAAAGCTCTGACGCTCTTCTGTGGAAATCGGCAAAAGCAATTTCCTTGGGTCGCCTACAATCGCGTCCAGGACAGAGGGTGGAAGAGCTGAACTTTCTGGAGAATGTGGAAGACTGTTTCTCGCGTTCGAGTTCCATGTCGGTGAGTTTGATACCTTCAAGTCTCTTCATATTATCTGTGTCTCAATCTGATACAAAGTGTTCACATATTTGTTTTCGGAGCTCGAACTGTTTCTCGTCTTAATGGCAACGGTTTATACTCAATCCACATCATCTCGCCTTGGATGGCACTTTTGGAATAGACTGATTGACAATCGTCTGAATCTCTTCTTCTGTGGATCTCAATTATGCAGTTGGTCCCTCACTACATCGCATCAGATGGACAAGTTACAGCAGCAGCATCGCAATCCGACTCCTCCGCGATCATACCAGCATCGGCTCCAGCCGAGCTCGGGATGTCCGAGCAGCGGAGGGGGAGAAGAGGGAGTGGAACGGAGACAACGCTTCTCAAATTATGGAGGAAGAAGAGAGAAGCAAGAAGGATCGGAAGTTTGATTTTGCTAAATGGACTCGCAGCCGTTTACGGCTCGAGCAATGTCGCAAACCGATATGTGGCCGAAGCTGCTCCGGGCTTGCCTGCGAGTCTCACGTCTTTGGTCCGATTCTCATCTGCCTTCCTCTTCTTCATTCCGGCGCTCGTCAGCGCGGTGAAAAACCGCGAAATCCAACTTCTTCGAGCAGGAGCTGAACTTGGCATCATCGCATTCGCAGCGTGCTTCGTTGACTCTTGCAACCCCGGCCAAGCATCATCGTCATCGAGCATTCCATCGATCCTGTTCGCGTTCACGGTATGTTAATCACTTCATCCCTCCCACCCTTCTCCTTCTGTGAGATCTTTTCTACGTAACGTAGATGCGCAATGATGCCCTTCCTTTGTTCGATCGGTCGCCTTTGTCAGTAGATACTGCCATGTACGCATATGCATGAGCGAATATTCTTCTCTATAGAAATGTTATTTAGAGATGGAGGATCAGATTGATTCAGAAGAAAAGAATTTTGGCTGAAGACGAATAAGAAGGTTCATCTTGCACGTCCACTCAGGGTCCTTACACACTACAACTGCTCTTGTTCATGCGTGCAGGTGATTTTTGTTCCTCTAATGGAAGTCTTCTCAGGTCGTCAATCGAGCCAAAAATTAACACGATTCGCGACTCTTGCAGCAGCCATTCTCGGTAGGCCCAAACCTAATATGCTCGGATAGTACATTATTGTTCTATGCAAGGCTCAGATGCTCAGATGCGCAACTATTCATAGATCACAAAATACTGCAGTGGTCCAAAGCTATCAGATTACAGTCGTTTTGATCTCGACGAGCGTTCACTCCTGTGCTAAAGAATCTGATTCCTTCTCATGACAGGGATGGGAATTTTGGAGGAGGAAGGAGTAGGTTGGAAAGGTGTCACATGTCCCCAGATCAGCGATCTCTGGGGTGTGGCAGTTGCGGCCATATCTGCGCTTCACATCTTCAGATCCGAGGCTCATGGGGAGCGATTCGATCCACTGCGGCTGAGCGGTGTGCAATTTGGAGTGCTTGCCATTCTGAGTTTGGGTTGGGAGGTGTGCAGCGCCTGTATGCAGTCTTCGTCGTCGTTGAGTTACCAAAATCACCAAGTGTTCGCAGATTTCGCTGGTCCTCTTGACGTGTGGGGTGCCTTACAGTCGATACCATGGATTCCGTTGTTGTATAACGGGCTCGTTTGCTCCGGCCTCAGCAGTTGGCTGGAGCTCCGTGGATTGCGTTCTGTTCATGCATCGACGGCGACTTTGGTGTACACGACTATTCCTGTGTGGGGTGCCTTCCTCTCTTACTTCACGAGTCATGATGTGCCCACTGATTCTGCAATCATGGGAGGACTTGTCATCGCTGTCACGAGCATTTATGCCCAGATTATCTCCACAGATGAAGACTATAAAACGCCATCTTCGTCTTGGACTCCTCCTCCTCCGCTAAAGTCCTCTGACGAATCGATGAAATCGTCTTCAACGACGAGCATCAGCAAGAACGCAGACGAAGGTTCGAGCTGTTCAGGTGGTCCAGACTACTTCCCAGCCGGGTTGCTCACTTCTCAACTGAAATTCCCTTACTATGCAGCTCAAGCCAAGGGGCTCCTGGCCGAGATCAAGCTCAAGCTCGGAGCGTTGAAGTCTTTGGGATTCATGTTCACAGGGGCATCCACCAGCAGTCTGTTGTCTGCGTCCCCAATCACTCCCGGGTCCACTTCTGCTGTACCCTTGACGTCGACGACAACGGGATCAAACAATTTCACGGCTCCTCACATAAGTCCGACGGCTCAGGTGGATGTTGCTGCTGCTGCAGCTCATACAACCACAACAACAGCAGCAGGAGGAGGACTCCATATCCCCATTCATCAAGTATACGAGTACAGCACCGTGTCGAATATGTCACACAGCGTCTCTGGCCTCCTGGGACATGTTTCAACAACAGTCACAAGTGGACTAGAATCCGCCCTCATAGCTGCTAGTTCCGACATTATGCAAGCTGTGGACATAGCTAGCGTAGCAGAGCGGATGCTGCAAGTTGGAGCGGAGAACGCAGTCCATTTGGTCGCTGGTGCTCTTTTCACGACGGCTGGAAGCTTAAGTTTCGAGCTTACCCAACCAAACGTTGTCGATGGATCGGCCTCGATCGCAGAGGCCGCAAATTTTGCACTTACAGTTTCTGAATCTCCGGCCACCAACACTTTCGGACATTCTTCTCATGTGGTAGGAGACATCCTGAGCGCGCTCACAGCCATCTCATTTTTCCACTGATCCAAAAGTGCGCTTAGTAACATGATATTCCCACGGATAGATAGCCATCCACACTTAGACCCCCAACAGAAAACTGGGGCCCGTAGATAAATAGAGCCGTCAATCCGAACTTCGGTTCACGAGATGTACATATCTCATTAAAAATTTCTACTATAGACGAAGAGTTGTAAATAATTTTACACATGCAAACATTATAAACATTAGCAATTGTTCAAAGTATCACAATCTACAACAACTTCATCATCAACTTACAAGATCCTATCCTCATTTAGCATGACTTTTTGTTCACATCTAACACTAAATAATTTATTTATGGAATCTTATTTGGGGCGGGGGGGAGCGGGGTACGTCTAGCAGTCACTCAAATCTCCCTAAGAGATCAGAAACCGGTTTAACATATCTCAGATGTAGATGTGGTAAGGACGATATTTTCCTACGGCCGTATCTCTTGTTTTCTATTGTAATAAAAGCAGTGACATTTCCGAGTATTAAAAAACGTATCCCCCTCCATATCACTTGGTATAAATGAAACAAAGATGTATCTCTCTACTAGTCCTTCATGCTTATGATTTCAATGCTAGCGCAAATGTCGACCCATCTTGAATATCAGACTAATACAGGTTTATCTCTCTCCTAGGATTTAAAACTCGCTAATCTTGCCACTAACTTAAATCATCACAGCCCTTATTGTCGGAATTCTTATGACATTTACCAAATGGTCCCTTGTGTCCGATCCATACCCTATACATCGGCCAGGAGAAGAATGTTCAGGTAATTGAAGTGGTAATCAAACACACAATGTTTCATTATGTCTCGAAAGTGAATAGGCATTTCCTCCTACAAAATTAAAGTTAACATTTCAGTTTTATCATGTGACATCGTAGTTATTATGTACCTTCTAATGAAAAAGTTATTTATGCGTTCTAAAGGCATAAAAATCACATCATTAGTGGCAAACTAGCAAACTACAGTTTAGATAGAACGACATCAGTACAAAGTAAGGCAACCCACAGAGGAATTGCACTGGTACACCTACAGCTGACTTCGACAGCAATATGTGTTACACAATGGACAATCTCGAGGGTACGGCTGATTCTCGGTCCATCAGATTTCACGTGTCAAGAGAGTCTTCCCATGGCCAATCTAGCCATGGGAAGATTGTTTGACTAACTTCTCGAAGTCTTATGTAATTCCAATTATGTGTCCACATTTGAAATTAATTTTATTAATGAATCTTTGAATTAGCGTTGATTTAGTAATTAGGAGGACGAGAAAGCATAAAAAGCACCACAATTTATAGAACACCATAAACTGTTCTTAGTCTAGTCGGGATTTGACTGTCTAAATTAGGAGGTCTCCAATGCGAGGATGGCGAGGGAGAGAAGGAAGGCTAGGGATGGAAGTGGAAGCAGCTGTGGCGTGTTGTGGAGGAGGTGGTGCTGCTTTGGAAAGTTATCATCGGTGACTTCATTTCTTGTGCCGCGGGCGAGCAGTGACTTGAACAGACGTGCTCAATTCCTCGTCGGCGCTGTGGGTTCAGGAGAGTTTGAAATTTACAGCAAGCAAGACTGTGATTTAGTGTCGGCCCATGGGGCGAAAGGAATGTGTATGGGGAGCAGTAATTGCTGATTTGAGAAAGTTCACTTGGATGTTGTAGAATCTCCCGTTCCGTCTTTTCACGAAAGAAAATTTGTCCCCTACTGTTGTTTGGCCAACGGAGAGTGGAAAACTAAGCTCCTGCATACTTTTTTAACAGTCAGAAAAGCTGTCTCATTGTGCACTGATGGCGAGGAGGCTAATGCTTTGTCGAGGAGTGTTGGGTTGTGCTCGGTGCCTTAGCCCTTTTTTCTGACGATTTTCTGAAAGTGCCTCCTCCTTTTCCTTACACTTGCCTTCTTACTTCATCTCTCCAGCTAAATGCCCCACTCTCACTACGAGCACGATTCTGTAGAGTCTAATGGAAAACACAAGCGTCATTAGTCGTCGCATTCTCGTGGACCTCCTCCTCCTATGAAGCCTATTAAGGATGAGACCGTGTTTAGGATCCTCTACTCAGGATCAAAAACAGGAAGCGTCATTTGCAACCAATGAAGTATCTTCAAAGCTCTAACTAAGGAAATTGGTGCCAGGATAAAAATTGTGGACGAGCGTGAACAAGAGAGTGATTTTTATCTTGGCCTCGTACAGAAATCAAGAACGCGAAAGGAAGAGGGTAAGGGCACGGAATTGTGAAGATCGTGAGAGTGAAGATATCTCTATAGAATGAGATGGAAGAAGTGATGGTAGGGAAAGGGAAGGCAGGGAGCGCAAAAGAGATGTCACGGAGAGAGAGGACCTGAACCAGTCACGAGCCCAAGAAGCTCTATTTAGAGTTCACGTTAGAAATATGGAGAGTACAGGAAGCAATGGATCTCAAGAGGAAGACGAGGACGGGAAACCAACTTTGATGAATACTTTTTGTTAGTTCCAAATAATCAGATTGGCTGCTTGCTAGGTAAGGGTGGCAAGATTGTCGAACAAATGCGCGATGAAACCAGTGCTCATATCAGGATACTAACTAAAGAAAAGCTACCGGGTTGAGCCTTACCTTTTGACGAGCTTGTCCACATCTGTTGTCTGTTGTGAAGAAAGCATTGCAAGCTACATCCACTCGGTTAAAGGAAAATACTCCATTTGTTGGCGAAGGCGGTGATGGAGGTTTCTTTTCAACTCTCAAGCTTTACCAGTGCTTCTAGACTCTAGTGCCTTACACCAGGGTTGTCATCCTCCGGTGTAGGATTGATTGGTTTTTTGCATCTTGTATCATGGAAAAAAAATTGGCATCGTTATTGGTAAAAGGGAAGTATAAACCACAATATTCAAGAGTACAACTATCTGCGTATCAAAGTTTCTTATCCAATTCTAGGTTCAAATGAGCGTGTTATAATTATTTCTACTATTAAGCACCCCAACAACAACATCTCTTCGGCACATGAAGCAGTATTGCACGTATAGAGCAGAATAGTGGATTTGGGTTTTGACCGAGATGGTATAATTACTAAAACCAACCAAATTGGCTGCCTCCTTCAAAGGGATAGTAGCATCATCGCATACATGAGAAAAACTAGTCGTGCTACTATTCGTATACTCGCCAAATTTCAGCTACCGAGATACGCTATGCAAACCGATGAAGTCGTCTATATTGTTGATGATATCCGTGTTGCGGTAGAAGCTTTGAAACAAATTATTGCACGCATATGGAGTTATCTTTTCGAAATAAAGTTTGTTTCAGGTTCTACTAGCAGATTTTCATCCTCCATGTCTGGTTTAGGACTTCAAAGTAGGGCACCCGTTGTCGTCTGGAGTAGCGGGTAGACACAAACACGTGTCTTTTGGAAGAACGTATTTGTCGCTGTTTGGCATTGGGCTTCAACAAAGCAGAAGAGTAATATCTTATCAAAATATCAATTCCTCTATAGAAGCGTGGGTCCTTCATAGCAGGGATAGCAACTGCTAAGCTGAAAGTCTTTCAAGTTATGATGCTGCATCTTCCACTAGATTGGATTCGGCATATGCGACGGGATGGGATGAAATTTGGCAAAGGTGATTGTGGAGGTGGGATTTGTCCGGCAATCGAAACTTACCACAATGAAGCTCTAAATTAATATTAGAGAAATGACACGACTTGATATGTTCAAATATAGCTGATGTTAGTGAAGAAGAAGAATGCAAGACTAAGAGTGTGTAGACTGTATGAAGTTGAATGCTAGCACCCAAAAGTACCACTTGTCCTTTCCAATCATCACATTATTGTTGAAAGAGTTCGATGGTCATGTTTGTTATACAACTATAACAAACATGTTTGTTATAGTTGTATGGACAGTGTTGTGGAGTTTATTTGAGGCTTAAGACTACAATGTACTTAATGTTTTGTGTGAGTTTAAGTCAGAAAGAAAAACCATAAATGGTTTGAGTGCTATAGATTTTTACTGTAATCAAAGTTGAGTGTAGTATATACTTCCAAGTTGTACTACAAACTTGCATTACGTGTTGTTTTAGAGTTGAGTGTAGTATTTACTTCCAAATTGTACTACAAACTTGTATTACATGTTGTTTTAGAGTTGAGTGTAGTATTTACTTCCAAGTTGTACTACAAACATGTATTACATGTTGTTTTAGAGTTGAGTGTAGTACTTACTTCCAAGTTGTACTACAGACTTGTATTACGTGTTGTTCTAGAGTTGAGTGTAGTATTTACTTCCAAGTTATACTACATGTTGTACTAGAGTTGAAGATGAGTTATTTGTCAACCCAAATTTCACTAAGAGATCACGTTCAGATAGAAAGTTATGCCAATTTGAAATTCACAAGATATACAACCAAAAAAAAAATCAAAATTTTTTGATTTCTTTATTCACTTTTTTCTTTATGTAGATAATATTTATTTCATGAGATTATTTTTGATAAGATGAAACATTTGGTTAAATGAATTCTTTCTCAATATTTCTCCATTTGAGCTTTGCATTCTTTCAATTCTTTTGGAGATAAACGATTTAGATTTTAGCAATTGATGGACTTTCATGTATCACATCAATCTTGTGATCTACTCAACTCTTTAGTGATAATCCTGCAAGTAGATCATCTAGAAAAATATCTTTATACTCCTTAAAAATGTGATTTAAGGAATCCGGGATTTAAAATTTATTTATGGATCCAATATCTTTTATAAGTCCAAGAAAACATATATCATTTCTCGAAATTGATGTTTTACCAATCTCAAAAAAAGTTAAATTTTTATTCTGAAATTTAATTTTATTTCCATAGATCTTTCAACCACTACTTGTTATTTTGTTTTTCTCCAATCTAACTTCGTATTATATTGCTCCATTCATGACATTTCAAGAATGATATCATATCGAGGGAAATAAATTCAATGCTCTTTTCATATCTATCTATGTAATTTTACACTTTGTGTTATTTTTTTTATAACTTCAATTTGCTCGTTTGGCAATTTCACTTCCTCACTCAAATCCTACATCGATATCAAATCTAATTTCATAAAATACTCATAGATAGAAAAATTTTTATTGCTCCAAAATCAATGATAATTCTCACCTCGTGTATTTTTATCAAATAATCTGTGATAATGAGTTGAACTTGCTTCTTACTCCTTCCATGAACTACCAACCATTGACTTTTTCCAACTTCGACTTTTCCTAGTTTCATGGAATCATTAAGGCCGCGAGTCAAGTTTACTAATGATCTTCATTTCCAAAACTTTTTCCTCAATCTTTTCATATCATGTTGATGAATGATTATCATTGTATGGATCGTCATTCTTGTGGTGCCGGTTGAATTTAGCAAAACTTGGCAATGTAATCCATTTGTTCACATGCATATCATTGACAATTGTCACGAACTTTTGGTACTCCTTGAATCATTTCATTATTTGCATAACCAATTTGCAAATTTTGCAAATTTGGAAATCCTAGTCGCCAAATCTCAACTCCAAGTTTTGGACGTGTTCGTCTTGCTAGTGCAAAACCTTTTTTAGTCACATATTTTTCAACTCCATGAATATAGTGCTGGATGAATCTCAAAAATTGATTGCTAGTTTATCGTGTGTGACACCATAAGCATCCAAAATTTGTTGAACAATTTTGATTGCTTTGTTAATTGTGGATGGATTGCTTACCATCACATACTTTCAAATTCAATTCTTCAAGCCTCGTTTGAAGATTAAAACCCGTCCAAGGCTTTAGCCTTCAAATTGAGATTCAAAAGAATATTAAAGATCATGAAATTTTCCAATATACTCATAGGTATTTCATTTTCGCTTCAAATGTCACAATCTTATTCTTGTAATTTGAAGAAAATCATCATTTGAAAATTTTGCAATAGTTTTTTTTGCATTCCATTCCACAAAATGCTAACATTTCGTATTGAGCATTCTCTCCCATGTTATGTACCATGTAAGAACCTTATCCATAAGATAAGATTTCATGAACAATTCTATAATATAATCAGAAGCATGAAAATGAATTAAATGAATATTCCTATTCATTATTAATCACTATAAAATTTCCATTGCTCTATTCACTTTGTAAGTTTTCACTTTACATGATTTTTTCACTCCAAGCAAAAGATTTGTTCGATCTTCAATCTCTTGAAGATGTCTTTTACTTGTCTATTCTGTATCAACAAAAGTCGTTCGCGTGTCAAATTCATGAAACATTCAGTATATAATGAATATGTTACAATCCCAAGTCTCTTTATAATTAACTATTGGAAAAATCAGTGACATTCTTGACTCCATCACTCTAGTCATAAATTCAACACCCCAACAAATCACAAGATACATCCAAGAATAATGTTTATACATGCAAAGAACTTGAATATCGAATAATTCAGTAATCTGCCAATGTTGTATTGGATACTTGTCAAGCCCATTCATATTCACAAAACAACAAATTTTTTCTATTCTACTCTCTTTACATGCAGATCAATGAACTCTGTCAATCTCTATACACTCTCAAAATTATACTCCATCATCGTTCACTTGTTATTTCATGACGGGTACTCCACACTCAAGGAAAGAGCAAGATCATTCTAATATCATTGTAACATTTGGGTTTAAAGAGAATCTCATTCAAAGATGAAAAATAAACTCTTAAGATAAGAGATGCCAAAAATTATTTTCTCTTGCTTATATATGTAACACTAGGATTTAGAGAGAAGTTTACTCAAAGATGAAAATATAAACTCTAAAGATGAAAGGTACCAATAATGGTTCACATCTTCCTTATATAGCTCTCACTAACAAGGAGAAGGTTATAAGATATTATCTCCACCATACATCTGACACCTAATGGATGAATGTGGCGGATAATCCAAAAAAGCACACAGATTGCTGACATGGCGTTCCCAACTAACACGCTAATTTTTATTAAAAAAGCACATGGAGTGCTAACGTGGCACTGTACCTACCAAGCGCGTGGATCGATGAAGTGGCAGCTATGACTAGTGCACGCTATCTATATCTACATTTAGAGTAACCACTACTTTAGTTCTAACAAACTAAAGATGGTTACAATATAGCTATTTCCAACACATACAATGAGATAAGATATCATATTCATCATCCAATTTACTCCTAGTGGATTGATGACATGCCGAATATAACTAATGAGTGCACAAATTGCTGTTGTGTTGTTTTTAATTAATATATCAACTATCACACTCAATGTTTACTTAACAAGCAAACAAATTATTCCCAACTAACACACTAACTAGCACACGGATTTTTGACGTGTCGTTTCCAACTAACTAGCTCACGGATTACTCACGTGAGACTGTAGATATTCCACTATCATCTACTCTACTCAATCATGAGTAACCTCTACTTTATTTCTAACTAACTAAAGACGATTCAACAACTTCCTAATTCATCTCTCTAGCTAAATGTCCCACTCTCAATACGAGCGCAATTTTCTAGAGTATGATGAAAGACGTAAGCATCATCAATCATCGCATTTCATGAAACTCCTCGTACTATGAAGCCTATTTTGGATAAGATTGTGTTTAGGATTCTTTGCCAAGGATAAAAAATAATAAGCATCATTGGCAACAAATGAAGTATCATTAAAGCTCTAAGGCAGGAGAAAGATGCCAAGATAAAAATGATGGACACAATTCCAAGCGTGGAAAAAATGATTATTATATTGGCCTCTCACAGATATCAAGAACGAAGAGTGGCAAGGAATTCTTTGGAGAGTAAAAGTATCTCCAAAAAGCAAGATGGAGGAAGTGGTGATAGGGAAAGGGAAGGCAGGGAGTGCAAAAGAGATGTTAGTAAAAGATAGGGTGATGAACCAATCACCAGCCCAAGAGCTATATTCAAAATTTGTGACAGAAGTGTGAACGGTATAGGAAATTATGAATCCGACGAAAAAAACAAAGACAGGGAATCAAGTTTGATCACAACTCGTTTTTTAGTTCTAGAAATTCAGATTGGTGGCTTGTTGGATAAAAATGGCAAAATTATCCAACAAATGCGCAATAAAATTGGTGCTTAGATCAGTATACTACATAAAGAACACCTACTATTTTACAATTTGACTATGGAAGAGCTTGTCTAGATCTTTAATGGATACTCTAGTGAGAAAAAAGCATTGCAAATTATATCTACTCGATAAAAGAAACTTTCCTCCATAGAGCGTCTAGGAAGAGTGAAGATGCAATGCATGGATCAAGAATGTATCCTAGTAGAGGTAGAATATTGTAATAACCCACTAAAGGCTAAAACTGCAATATAGTGGTAGAAAGGTCGAACCCACAGGGACAGAGGAACACACAGGGTACAAAGTGTCACGTTTTAACAGACTATTGAGGAGTTTGAATTCTCAGGCAACTGTCACTCCCAGAAATACTGCAAGTGTCCACTCGGAGCGCACTCGGAGGTCGCACAGTGCAGCGTAACACACACACACACACACACCTGAAACTACAGAAACACAACCCAGAGATCCGTTAGGACCTCTACTCAAGATTTCAGGGGGAAAGTCTCTCGCGAGCACACTCAGCGAAGCTGCGGGCAGTGGCTTCCAACTCCGGCTTTTACAACGCTTCCACTAGCTTGTAGCTAGTGTAGGAAACCCGGTTTGGACTGCCTACTTCGGATCGAAGTCACTCAGACGCGGTGAACAACACTCTCAACTCACAAAACGCGCAGAGAACACAGGTCCGCACTGAAGGACTCACTGAGAAACATTCCAGTAACACAATAACAGTCTATTGAAGAGTTTGAATTCTCAAGCAACTTGTCATTCCCAGATATACTACAGGGGTTACCCTCAAGGCACCTGCTGCAGCGTAACCTGAATTTGCAACCAAGGCTTACACGAAGTAACAAAACTTCACTTTGGCATTCAGGGGAAAAATCCCAAAGGAGTACAATCAGAAAGAAACACTTGAAGGTGTAGGGGCGAAACTGTTCAAGTATCTAACTAGTCACTGGCTCTGAGCATCGGCAGTCACCCGCAGGTGTAGATCCGAACTACTCAAGTCTCTAACCAATGTACTAGCTCTGAACATTCGGCCGAAGGCCTTCAGCTACAAAATGCGGAACGCTAAGTTGTAACTCCTCGTGCGTGGTGACAGAACTCAAGGACACAAACACGCAAAGGAAATGGGTTCCTGATCTGTACTTCTGATGGGAAAGAACCCAAGGCAAAACGCCTTGAACTATTTTATACCTTCTAAGTCCTACCTAGCACTACACTACACTACGCTACACGTCTGCACGGAACCACGCTACACTACACTCCGCGGAACCTGTGCTACGTCTCCTGCGCGACGGATTGCCGCGCACTAACTCCCTACCCTGCCAGTCTTCTGCTCGACTGCGCAGTCCCAATCGCTGCAACGCCGCGGACACCTCCACTTCGAGGGCGGACATGGTATCCCGCGCCTTCGACAGAAAAGCATCGAGCTTCTTTGCTACCTTCCGCCGACTCCTGCTGTCACCTAACAATAATCCGGCTGCGCGAAGTTCAAACTCACGCAGTGTGAGTTTCTCCTGCGCCGCCACTTCCCAGTGGGCGTAGCCCTTGAGACAGTGGGCGACACGCCTCGCCGTCTCCACCTTTGTGCGATCTGCCTCCTTCCTGCGATCCTCTTCAATTACCACTAATTGCGATTCGGCCTCAGCACGTTGCGCTCTCAATTCGCCACACTCTGACTGTAGCCTGCGGATTACCTCCTCATCCGCCTGCCGTGCGAGCTGACACTGTTCTAACAACCGCGTCTGTCGCACGAGCTCCTTTGACAAAATCCGATTCTGGGCCTGCTCAGAAATTAGTGCTTCTGTGACCTTCACCTGCTCCTTGGTGAGCTCTTCCAGTTTCCCATTCCTCACCTTCTCGGAGTACTTGTAGAATTTCTGATTGAGTTTATACTGATCCCACAAGCATTCATGCTTCTCCTTCAATTCGCTCAACTCCTGGTCCACTCTAGCTAGTAGCTTGCTGGTGTGGACTTTAGTGCGAGTCCGCCTGCGCACTAACTCGATGTAAGATCCCGGCTGAAGTGGGTCGGCGTATTTATCGACTTTGCGATCCAAGTACCTCAGCAACGGAATCACCTGCTCAGAGAGCGCCGCCGCCGGCGCTCCAACAATTTCCTCCTCCTCCTCCTCGGTGTCCCCTGCTCCTGACATTTCTTCGGTGGAGCCTCCGTCGTCATCATCCGAGTGGAGAATTTCAGTCGCCATTGATTGCGTAGGCGACTGACCCGAGTGGGGCTGCACGTCGTCGACGTGTGCTGCCTGCGAAGGCACGGCTGCAGCCTCGCTGCTCTTCGCCAAAATGTCTAAGGCGGTAGGCGAATGTGCCCGTGCTGCATCCCCGCCGCCCGCTTGTTGATCGTCTACCGTATCCTCTCTACCGCCGACGTCCGCCGCCGAAGGCGATCGAGCGGAGGGTGGCTGCGCGGGGTTTGATTGCGCATCGCGCACCGAAAATTCATCCCGCGGACAGTCACTCCGCTCCTCCGCCAGTTGCTGCTCCCTTGATCGGCCCGCGGGGGCTGTGCTTGGTCTGTGCGCAGGCGCAAATGCCGGCGCCTTGTCCGCCGCAGGCGTAGTGCCGCGGACATCCATCGCCAAAGGCGACATGGCCGGGGGCCGCTCGCCCGATGTCCCTTGGCCCTGAGGCCCTACCGCCGAAGGCGCATCTACCGGCGGATTACCCGCCGATGGTGCGGCCTCCGCACACTCCCTGCTCGTATCTCCTCGGCTCGAAGGCCCTGGCGCCGAAGGCGCAAATCGCGGCGCGTTGTGCGCCGGAGGGTCTGGCCCCGAAGGCCGGTGTCTCGTAGGCGGCTCTTCCGCCGGCTCCTTCCCCTTCCTACGTTGGAACGGGGGTGATTCCTGCCTATGCACAGGCGGCACGTGTGGAGGTGACCTGTGCACAGGCGGACTGCTTCTTCCCACGCGTAGGCGTAGATCTACGTCCGCTTGTGATCGTCCGTCCGCGGAGTCTCGTCTGTCCGCGGAGGCTCGCCTGTGCGCAAACGGAACACCTGTCCGCAACGCACGTGGTAACTCCGGAAGCCCTTGGCCCGTAGGCGGCCTCTCGCCCGTCGAGGCTGCAGCGTGGTCCGTTGCTCCTGCGGACGTCCGCGCTTCCTCATTCTTCTCTGGCGACGCACTTCCTTTCTCCGTCGCAATCGTCGCCGTGTCCGCACTGTTGGCTGGTAACACCAGTCTGCGTGCCTTCTGCTTCGGCCGGCTGTATGACTCGTACAACGGCCGCGGTCGAATGGGAGCAGAGGGTTCTTGATGCTGCTCCTCTTCGGACTCCTCTCTCCATCGCCGCTTCCGCGGCACTCGTGCTGCAGGAGTGTTCCTCCCTTCGTCCCTCCGCCTTGACGGAGTAGAAGTCGGTGACTCCTCTGCATCAGTGTCGACCTCATTCTCCCGCACATACTTCCCGGGATGGTCGACGGACAACGGCGGAAAACGCTCAAGCTCCGCCGCTGTCAAACAATTCCGTGTCGATAAAAATTGATGAGGAAAGGAGAGAGATGGTTTAGAGTTCCCCCCTTCTCCTCAAAAGCGTGCTGTCGCATCACCCTGTGCAGGATGCTCGCCCAGTGAATTGGAGTTCCCTCGATGACGCACTCCACAAAAGAGACCTGCCACAATGTGATGTAGCAGGCGCGGTGTGGCTGCAGTAATTGCATCAGCGCCGCGGACAAAGTCCGGCGGAATCGATCCTTGTAATCGCGGGTCCTGTACCCATTCTTGGTAGACCTCCCGGTCTTGAACAGCTCCACGAATTGCGCCTCTTCCTGCTTGGTCACCTTGATGCTCTCACTGTCGAAGAGGAGATGCCCTGGCATGCCGGCACATCTTCCCAATGCCTGCGCCCAATCTTGGACTGTCCACCGATCAACATGCGGACGCAATCCGCGCGAGGGTGGTCCCTGTGGCTCTAGCCACTCGCGCACCATATCCGCACAGATGTAGTTCCATCCCCATAGCAAGAAATTGAGCTTTCTTGCTATCAAGCGCTCCTCGAAAGCGCGCAGCCCGTTCTGTGGTAGACGAAGCGGCAGCATCCGCAATCGGCCCGGTCTTGTCATTGCGTTCCTAGAGTTCGCTCGCCCGCTCATTCTACTTCCGCACCGCTCGAGCTCCTTTCTCTCTCGGCAAACTCTAATCGCCCTCAATTCCAAATCACGCGCACTCACTTCTCCCTCAATCACCAAGAAATCCTCTTTGCGGCGATGTCGAGAAGGCTTAGCAGCCAGCAGATGGACGCGCGCAGCTCGCACAAGAGAATGGAATCGCGAATTCAAGAATGGGACGCTCTCCGCCGTCCTCTCGAAGGTCATGGTCGGCTCTTGCTCGTGGAGGACGTCTCAATTGATGGCCGCGCCGGCTCTACGCTAAAACGGTCTCCGCTCTCACGCGCGGCTTCACGCTCCGCCGTCGCCGATTAAACTCTCACGCTCGAATTGGCGAATTTGAACTCCGCGAGCGTACTACCCCGCGAACATGGGTGCGCAGCGCCGAAGGCGAGTTTTCCGCCTTGCGCGGTACACTTGTTCGTACCGCTCCTCAGCCAATCCCCTTCTGCCTCGACGCGTGTGTCCGCATGTCGGACAAAAGTTCAACTCCTGCCTGTGCGTAGGCAGACTCCTCGGCGGATTCTCCGCCGGCGCGGAACTTCATCCTCCTGTGCACAGGCGCTCGCATGTGCGCAGGCGAATTCCGTCCGCGGCGACGCGCTGGCGTTAAGGCGTTGACCGCGGTCAGCCGTCTCCGTCCAGACTGTCCGTTCCTTGTCTCTTCGTCGGCGCTTCCGCCGCCGCAACTCCGTCCGTCCAAGAGCGCATCCACCCGTCCCGTCCGTACGGTCCGTACGGATTTGATTATTCTGGCGGCTCCTTGCTCGTCCGCGGCGCTGCGCTAGCGCAGAAGGCGCCGTACACTTTCTACCTCACAAGGCGCATTTCTAGGGCCCAAGGCGGATTTCCCGCCGACGCCGAAGCGCCTGTGCACAGGCGGCCGCCTGTGCGTAGGCGGACTTTGCGCCTACTCAAACTCTATTTCGCCTGTGCACAGGCGAACTTCCTTCGTCCGCGCATAGGACAAAACTTGATCTCCCTTCCGCGTAGGCGGAATTCCCGCCGGTGGCGAACTCCTTCCGCCGAAGGCGAACGTCTACGTATCTTCCGATAGTGATAACTCCCTAAGTCCTCATCCGTTCCAAGCGTTCTTGGGCTCGTTGGAATCAGTGCGTCGAGCTCTTTCCATCGAGACCCTAACTAGGTCAAGGCGCATGGGGGTTGACCTAAATATGAAGGATTTCACTACCGCCGCGGACGCAGCTTCCGAAGGCGGGTTTTGCGCCTTGCGCCGTAGGGATCCTAACTGCAGAGCTCGCAGGGAGGGTGGTGCCCGTCCTTACTGCTGCACCCAACTCCTAGATTCTACGAGATCCCTTGAGAATCCCCGCGATCTTCCGAATTCACTCTGTTTTGATGCACCGAAGGCTGTTTACATTGCTGCCAGGGTACAGTTTTTCCAACAATGTTTTAATTTCCTCAAAATTACCAAAAGTGGGGTACCACAAATATTAGTTGATAACACCTTTCTCCGTTAAGAAACACACTAGTTGGTTAAGGTGGATCCCTTCTAGCAATAGAAGCATCATTTTTTGGATTGAATAACGGAGTCAATGATGAAGGTTTACTTTCAACTCTCAACCTTTACTAGTGCTTCTAGAATCTGGTGTCTCACACCTAGATTGCTATACTCTATTGGACAAAAAATTGGATTTTTGCATCTTTTGTCATACCAAAAAAATTTGGAGCGTTATTGGTAAAAGAGGGGTATAAACAACAATTGTTGAAAGTACATTTGTGCATGTATCAAAGTTGCCAATCCAATTCTAGGCTTAGATGAGCTTGTTATGATTCTTTCTATTAATAAGCATCCCAACGACAACATCTCTCTGCATAGGAAACATGCTCACAAGTACATAGCAAGATAATGGATTTGGATTTTGATCAAGATGGTATCATCACTACAAGATTGTTTGATCCTTTCAATCAAATTGGCTTCCTTCTGCTTGGAAGGAGTCGTAGCATCATCGCAGACATGTATAAAGATAATCGTGCTAATATGTGTATATTTGCCAAAAACTAGCTACCGAGATTCGCTCTCAAAACCGATGAACTTGTCTAGATTGTTGATGATATACGTGTTGCATGAGAAGCTTTGATACAAATTACAACACGCATATGAAGTAATCTTTACAAAACACAGTCTTGTTTAGATTCTAGTGACACATTTTCATCCTCCATGTTAGGTTTAGGACTTTAAAGTATTGCATCAAACAATTACCGAGATGAGCATTGGAAACAGATGAACTCGTTTAGATTGTTGATGATATCCGTGTTGCAAGAATAGCTTTGATGCAAATTATCACACGCATATGAAGTAATCTTTACCAAAAAAAAATCTAGTTTAGACTCTAATGTTACATTTTCATACCTCATGTCAAGTTTAGAACTTAAAAGTAACGCACTGTTGTTGTCTAGTGTAGAGGATAAACACAAACACGG
Organism: Marchantia polymorpha subsp. ruderalis; assembly: GCA_037833965.1. NCBI lineage: Eukaryota > Viridiplantae > Streptophyta > Marchantiopsida > Marchantiales > Marchantiaceae > Marchantia > Marchantia polymorpha. Next base: position 15,733,840 of record AP031357.1, read on the forward strand.
TTCTTTCGTATGAATGTATATTTTTGCTATTTGATTTTTTGCTACAACAAAGCATGAGAGGTTCATCATATCAGAATATTAATTCCTCTCTTGAAGCGTGGTGCCTTTAGGGTGGTGGAAGCAATGTCCGAGGTTGAGATGTCTTGGATTATAGTAGTGCGTACTCCCACTAGACTGGATAAGTAGCGTGGTGCCTTTAGGGCGGTGGTAGCAACACCCGAGGTGGAGGTTTTTTGGTTTATGGTAGTGCGTACTCCCACTAGATTGGATCTGGCAGATATGGCGGATTCGGAGGAATATTTGGTGAAGGTGGGGATTTTCTGGCGATTAAAACTTACCACAATGAAGCTACTAATTTATACGAAAGAGCATAACACAGATTCACATGCCCATATAATTTTGAAGATGCGGGTATTATTTTTGACGTTGTACATTAGATTTTGATTAGGCCTCGGCAAGGTAAGATAAAAGGTTACCATGTAATGCATGGGCCTTTACCTTTAGCTTACCTTTTACCTTACCCGCATCACTACTATCTACCTTTACCTCTACCTTTATCTAAGGGTAATTTACTTGATTACCCAGTACACATTCTTACAAGTTAAAAGGTTAACTTTACTGGGTAATCTTTTAGGGTTACCCGATAAATTGGTAAAAGGTAGAGGTAAAGGCGGGGCTATAGGATAATTTACTCATTTACTCATAATTTAGGGTTTACGGATTACTAGTTTCACGCTTCGACGCTTTGACTTGTTTCATTTTGCTTCGGCAATTTGCTTCACACTTTGACGAGCCTGGTTTCACGCTTTGACTGTTTACCTTACTCATTACCTTACCTATGGCCCTCCTTCTAACTTTTACCTTTACCTTTTACCGCTTTACAAGGTAACCCTAAAAGATTACCTTACATTGCCAAGATCTAATCTTGACAATAAGCAACAACAACCAATCAATTGTTACACAGTCATTGTTGTTGGAGTTTCCATATCATACACTTAAGGCTAATGTCCAAGTTGAGAATCAAGCCAAGATTTTGGTTCCACTCCTTTGAAAAAGTATGCAAGTGGAGATGCTTTTTGTATCCAAATCTTTGGAGTAGGATGGATGTTGTTTATGGTCAATTCCTTACTTCAAATTGAAGTAGGTTTAGATTTCCTTACTGGTACATCAAAATTGAAATCAAGCAAAGTCCCTTTACTCAAAGAGGCCTCCGTGATCAAATTTTATTTTAACCTTGGAATGCATGATCAAGGGTTTTTGAAACTTAACGAGTTTTTTGTGTGTAAGATATCATTATAGAGTATAACATTAAGGGCAGTGTAGTTTATGCTCAACAAACCAAAATTATCTCTATCAATAAGGATGACCTTCATACTGCGTTTGGCTAGGGATGTAAAGTTGGATTAGGGAAGAAGAAGCAATGTCAAATGCGGTAGAGATGAATCAGATCAAGATATTTGACTAGAATGGATGCGATTTTATGAAGACAGTGACATCATGCAATGAGTATTTGATGGTTATTGTCACATAGCTTCTCAACGTCAAGTCTCTCCGCATGCATAGCATTGTGAAACCTGTTAACTTCGGATGATTAACAAGGGAAGAAACATTAATAGAGATGATGATAGAAGAAACAAGAACATGTAGTGAATGGAGTCCAAGCCTTACAACACAAAGATCCTGAGAAAGAGAGAGATAAGCGAGAACACCTTAACTCCTAACTTTGTTTGCACAAGATTGGCGGCTCGTATGCCGTAAGGAGAGTATGAATTCTGATCATGCAACACACAAGAATGGAAGTTTAAAGCGGACATAATTGATACAGGTTGGTGAGGTTGCTAGTGGAGAGTTTGGGTGAGTCTAATGTCAACTTTACCTGATTGCAGGTAAGAAGTCATGTTGATGCAAACTAGTAGAGCGAGCAATTTGTGTTTGTGTAAAGGACGTGTAGTTAGTTCATTAGGAAGAATATTTTTAAATACTTGTAAATTGGATCATTGGATAAAATGATGTGTGTGACATTTGTGTTAGCATTGGATACTAAGTTACAAGGGTGAAATGAAGCTACACAAGTACATGCAAGTCATAGGCTTCTACACTTAATGACTTTAAAAATTGTCCAACACAAGAACGCAACCAAACGCAATTAGTCCATCAAATTGAATGCTCATTCCTTGATTAGGCTTCGGCTAAGGGTTCCATTTCCTTTAACAATAACATAGTCATCATACAAATGCTTGTTTCTGATTGCTTTAATACCATCTGTTAGTCAGAAATCACAACAATATCATATAAAAATTTGACGCAAGAAGTGAATGATTCGCCTTTGAGTACTCTACTTGATCATGAGCAGCAGAAAATAAAACTGACCTAATGTAAATAAAATAATCTCATAATCAAATATAAAAATTATTTTTTAAACGATTGTTATGACTCTTAGAAATTTTTTACTCCTTAAAATATCACTACAATCTGAATATTTTGATGTTATTATCTGATTATACTCAAAATTTCATGTTGTAGATTTTTTTAAAATATTTTTTATTTAAAATATAATTCAATATTGATATGAATATTATTTTCAAGTTTATATATATTAATTACATAAAAATGTGTTTATTTTTTTTGCATTAACATGTAATATTTTGTATTTTGAAAATATTTCAACTAACTAGGTATTAAATATTATTGAAGTATAATTAAAGAAATATATATAAGACACAAAAGTCACAAATCAGATTAGATTCTACTCAGATTGGTTCTCTGGAGTCAAAGCAACTCACCATGGAATTCAAATCTACACCAATCAGCTATTTATGTATTTTAGAAGGTACTTGTTTTGTCAAAGATTTTCTCAATGGACCACAAACATTGTGGTCCATTGAGGAAATAGTTGATTCTAATGGCACATTGATCTTTTGTTTCTTGATACATAAAAAGTAGAAATCACCATGCAGATGAGCTATGTACCAAATCTTTGTTAGAATTAACTCTTGTCGGTTGTCGATTGCGTTTCCAAGGAATCCGCTTTCGGGTTCATTTCTTATACTAAGGATGACAAGAAGAAGCTTGTCTTTAGCATAAAATATCCAGATAAAGGATAAATCCTTCATTTAATTGTCACTTATCATGAACGATGTATCCAACCATAAAAATATAGTAAAATATAATTAATTAATACATATTCATAAAATATTATATGTAATCTGAAAATAAAATTTGTAAAGAAATGGAAATAATTCAAATGGAAGATGACGCGTCAGTCCATATTGATACAATATTGCAAGGAAAAGAAATAAACAATTCTATATCTGATACATTCGGTTGCACGGAATTCTCCGAAGGCCGTTTAGTGCTACGTATGAAAAGAAGTGAAGAAGAAAAAGGAAACCGGAGGCCCAAGCTGAGTTGCATCACATACATGGCGCGCATGCAGGACGACCACACATCATCTCCGGTTTCATATACCCGGCGTCTACAGTCATGCGATGAGTTTTCGCGCTATCCACTGGGCCCCTCTACAGTCATGCGATATTTCCTTTTCTGGGTTTTTTTGACTGGGCAAGCAGTGGAGGTGCGGTCCATGACAAATGAAGCGTAATGTCCCACGTTGAAGACAGCGGAACTGGACTAATGACGGACGCCCGCTGCATGGCCACGATCATGATGGCCACCAGGTTTAGACAGCCAGGGCTCCACCACCACCACGGGCGGCTTTGCGGACGCAGTTGCGGGCGATCGACTGCACAGTACAGTACAGTACAGTGGGCAATCGACTGCACAGCGGCCATGGTTACACCGCGAGACACCGCCCCGGGCGTACGTCGTACGGTTCCAGCGGCGAAGGCCAGCATGCCAAATCATCCAGCCCGCCTGGCGCGTCGGATTTGCCATGAGGATGACACGAAGTTGACCCGTCAATCTGCAGGCAGAAGTAAGTACCTACTACTACCTTGGGCGTCGCTCAGAGCGCCCGCCTTCCGCCTCGAAGCCGACGAGCCAAGTGGTGTGCTCCATCGTTGCGTCAGTGATATCTTTCTAGACGATTCGGTGCTGCGAGGGAGGGGAATTGAGTGAGTGAGCGAGAGGCGGGGGATTAGATTTGTGAGGACACAGTCTTTGGCTTGCGTCGAACTCCACCGGGCCGGCAAGATGGTACGTACTTTGGCTGATCAGGAGCCGTGTTGTGTGCGATAGATATGTCGTGAAATTGCGGAGGAGCAGTGTTCTGTCTGAACAACCAGTTTCCCTTTCATTCTCTCCTCTCGTGATTGCGCATTTTCGTTGCCGTCGCTGGTTTGGTTTGGCAAAATGGCTTCTCTTGAAGGTGTCGATAGGCGTACGCTGCTCACCGAGCGGGAGAAGGTGACTGAATGCCGTTGTTCTGACATACAGATTGTGGAGTAGAGGTTTCATTGTTTTGCCTTGCCTGTGGCCCATTCTCTTCTGCATGTCGTTCTTGGAGTAACAGTGGACTCTCTCAGATAGCTGGGCGTAGTCTGGGAATGTTTTGCTGTTGATGCTGCTCTTTGTATGCGCTTTGTTCTCTTACCAAGAATCGAATCTGACACGTTTGTGTCTCTGGCCTTCGAGAAGAAAAGTGTGGTATATTTCTGTCAGCATGGAATTATCAGGATGTCAACGACGCCGGTCATTGTGACGCTCGTCGCCCAGTACTTGGTCAATCTGGGTATAGACTGACCGATACAAATGTTTTTGCAGTGGAATTTTTACGCCATCGCGATGCTAATTGTGGCCATTGCTATTCCGGTTGGACTAGGGTTCCTTGGTTCTACCTTTGGTGGTGGTGGTGGTGAAAGTGGTAAGTTGAAAAGCTGTGTAGACTCGGAAGTCGCACAATTTGCATAGCCTGTTGTGTTCACAGGCGTCGCTGAGTTACGCAATCCTGCTCTTCTGCAAGAATATATGATGAATCGGTTTCCTTGGGTAAAGTAGTCAGGGAGATATTGAGAGATGCGTGCTATTGTATCATCGGTAGTAGCGGAATATTATTCTTGGTCTGACAGTAGTATTTTACTTTTGCAGACTGGTATAAGTCTCTGGACAAGCCCTCATGGACACCACCGGTAAGTTCGTTGTACATATGTTTTCATAACCTTTCTTATCAGTGTTTTTTCTCTCAACTTTTATACAGTCAGCTCCATGGTGAATTTTCTCCATACCTCACTGTTGTGAACTGATTTGGTTCATCGTCGTTTGATCAGTAATCCTTTCTAGTAGATACTGGATTTGCAGCAGTAGCTTGACTTTATGGAGTTGATTTGATCAATGATACAGGGTTACGTTTTCCCGATTATGTGGACAACGCTATACATCCTTATGGGAATTGCGTCATATTTGATATGGAAAGAAGGAGGTAAGGTCATAATTTGTGATTCGGCGGGTAAAATTCATGTGCAAATGTTTTGCGGAAATATCAAGCAATGTACATGACAATAGTCTTCTGTAAGTGAATTCTCACCGTGTGTGTTACTATCTTGTATACAGGTTTCCGCGTCCAGGCATACCCTTTAGCCGTGTACGCCCTACAGGTAGGGAAGGATGTCTCCAATAAACATAGATGTCCCAGTTTCAGTCAAGGCGCAAGTACAACTCTCAATTCAATTGTGTATAGCATATTACATACTTGTTGAATTGAACGCTTTTGCAATTTTGGAAACCTGTGAGTTATAAATGATTTCAATTGTCGTACTTGCCTTACAGTTGGTGCTCAACTTAGCGTGGACTCCGCTCTTCTTTGGACTACACCGCCCTGTAAGTTTCTCAACGTGCATCTTTCAAGATTATTCAGTCTGTAAGGCCTCTGCTTTTCTACCGTATTTTGCATTCTCAATGGGAAGGTCACGTGTCCGGCCCTGATGTCCCCGATTGTATACGAATTATTTTTTTCATACACATCTAAGTAAGGGTGTTGTCTCAACTAGTGAGTGATTATCACACTGAAGCAGGCGATCTGAGTACTTAACTTTATGTGCAATATGCACATAAGTCTAGTCCGGCCTTGATTATCGGATAAAGCTGTACTGGCTCTCGCATTTATGGAGAGATAACTTGTATACACCGCGATGCAGGATATTTCTCTGGGTGAGATCGTAGTTCTGTGGCTGGCAGTAGCTGGCACCATCTACATGTTCTTCCACGTAAATCATGTAGCTGCGTATTTGCTCATTCCGTACATTCTCTGGTAAGTATTTTTTGACTCGCCTGTGGTGTCGTACTTCTCAGCCGTTCTGTCTTGTGTCTACTCTCGAACATTGCTATTACGAACAGTTTTACAGAAAGTATCGTTTGCCTTGTGTGCCAGGTTGACTGTGGCAACAGCTCTGAATGCTTACATTTACATGCACAACCCCATACTTTCCGGCGACGCATACCATGACATCACCACACCTCTTCGTGGACCAAACTCCACTTGAAGTACCGTCGCTGTCTAGGTAGTCCAGAGATCTAATGTAGAAATAAGATACGTATAACCTTCTTTACTGGGTGGAAGGCAGAAGGTAGTCAAATGTAAATGTCAAAAGGTGAAGTTTAGAGTGCCCGATTTTGATCTCGTGACCAATCGATTTGGACAGAATTTTGGATAGTCGGCATGCCAAATGTATTAGCAAGAACGATCCAAGCTGTAAAGCGGGAAAAAATATATATGTTCCATTTTGAAAAGACTTTTATAGTACTATAACACTGGGTATTAAACCAATAGTTTTTAGTAGAGAGTATTTTCGATGCGTTCAATAACAAGCTAAATCCTGTGGTTGTTTGCCTCAAAAGACTCGCATATTACGTTGATATTGTGTTTGATCCTGAGTTTTAACGATTATTCGATGTTTAGTTCGATCTCTTACTCTATAACAACTTGCATATGCGGCAGAAAACGAAAGAATTCTGTTTGTATGTGTAAAAAGCTTTGTTTGTAGTTGAACAACCGAATCACAAGGGATTTGTGCTTTCTAATTTGGTTCTTATGAGCAAGTTTCAATCCCTTTGTTAAGATTAACTCGTTTTCGCTTCCGAAATTACTCGCGAAGTTTAGATCGCGTCACAAGATTGTTTATTGGGTATTGAAAGTTAGATTAATTAAAATTTCTTTGTCTACTCAGGGTAAGAAAGCAAGTAGAAAGAAAGTTTGATCTATATATATATTCCTTTTCCAATAAAGCCAACAATCTGCAGCTGAATCCAATTTGAATCAAATTAGCAGGTTCGCTACGAGAATCTCGTCCTAAAACAAGTGTCCATTAGAACATTGGCCCATAGTACGTGGAATAAGCATGATGTTTCGAAAACCAATTCAATGATATGCTGCACGTTCAGATTTGGATTTGTTGCCTGCCCTTAAACCGTGTGTATTAAAGGCAGGCATGTTGCCAGGAAGATGGCGGGCTTTTGATGAAGAAAGCCTGGGCGGCTGGTGGGTTTGGGATCCCGTATGACATGCTTCTCATGGACTTCTGGCATTTGCTACATCTTGTATTTATTTATTCTTTTTATCCAAATTGAACGACTGGTTTCTGTTTCTCTACATCGTTACTTTTTTTCGTTGTAACTGGATTCTCACTGAGGTCATTCGAGTATTATAGCAATAATCGGATACTCTAAGTACATCTTAACCAATGCTAGTAAAAAGATATGTAATAAATCGTAAGATTAGTAAAACTGCTAATGAGTAACATGAATAATTTACATTTTCATGCGATTGCTGTAGGTTGCAGATGTGATTTAAACCCGTTATATATAGGGGAGCCCGGAGCTCTGTGAATAAATTTATAATTTTTTTGTACTTTTTTGTTTATTTGCACGTTTTAGCACTCCCTTGGCATGGATGGCCCGAGGGGACTTTGTATTTCGGTCATCAAGATAGTAAAATACTGTCTGAAAAAGCAAGGAGCGAAAAACTTTCGGGCCGAAAATAAAAATTTTCCCGATCACAGCCTCAAAGCAATGTCACAAATATACTTTAGAGTGTAATCTAAAAAGAATTAATAGTTCCCTTAACGATTTATCCCTCCCTATATACATCAAAATTCAAGCGAAAGGAGTAAAGTCAGGAAATAGCATGGTTTCTTCACAAGATAAAAAAATTTGGCTTCTTGATGAGTAACGGAACTCTAAAACGATATCAGAGGCACAATCCGTAACTTTAACTCCAAAATTATATCCGACATTATTAATAAGTAAGATACTGCTTTTGGATTCGAACTAGAAATCCAACGGAAACAGCTTTTGGGGTTGCCGTTCTAACAAATGAGTCTTGGCTTTTATAAGGAACAGATTGAAAATCTGCAGCAGTTTCCCTGTCCCTTTTTGCGTTCCTCGGACACCGTTGATAAACTTCACCTTCTGGAAGTTCCCAGCCACTTATCCAAGAAACTTCGAAGTCGAAACTCGGGACCAAAACAACAACGCCATTATGTGATTTGGACAGGCTAGTCTTGCATACGTGTATATTAGGATTGCAGATTCAGGAGACTTGGCCAAAACGACGTTTTTCAGATATTTATTTATCTATGATATGTTTTCATCAGAAAAAAATACTATTAGCTGGATTTTGTAGCAGCTTCTATTTCTCTTCTATCCGCTTTAGGTGCCACCTTACTAGACTTAATCAGATTATTTACTAACATTATTACATTTTAAACTAATGTGATATTCTTAAAATCAATGAATTTGATACATCTGAGACATGGATTTCAATAAACCCATGAATTTTGAGAAATAGTTAGACGAACAGTATATTTTTTACTTATTTTTCCTTTGAATAATCGTCTTCTCATTATTCGTTATTCATCACGTGACATTTTGGCTATGTTTATTGGATGATTGATATCTTGGTTAAGGTGTGAGAGGGCATATGACAAAAAGTTTCTTCATTTTCAGAGCTGATTCCAAACTGAGCCGTCTTCGTTGATTTCTTCAGAAAGGCTGTCTGAGGACCGGGACTCGCAACGCTGGCAGGGTCCCGACCCGATGATCAGAATGGCCGATCCAACCGGGTTGTCAATATGCGGGAGGTTTTGCACAGTTTCTCACTCACCATGGTGAGCACGGTACCGCCGTGGTTGTCATCGGCCAGACGTACAGTACGGCGCGGTTGACGTCGGGGTTGAGACCCAGGAGCCTAGTCAGGGCCAGTTCCGCTCAGGGCGTGTTCACACCGCAAACACGACGTGAGCGATCGAGCTCCCCGACTGCAACCACTCTCTTCCAGGGCCTTAACGGCGGGCCTCGGCCTTTCCTCACTGACAATATCGCACGTTCATAGCAGCATCTTCGTACGTGCACATCGCGGGATTGGCCTTCAACTCTTCTTCCCACCAGTGGAAGTCTTCAGTCCCAGAGGCCTGCAGTGCAAAAGTGATTGAGAACAAGGAGCGAACAAATTCTTCGAAACACAAGCCGTAAATCTTGATCGCCCTAAATTGCCAACAAAAAATAACATGCATGACTATTTAGGTCATTTATTCCCTTGGTAGTGAACTAATCTGTGCTTAGTAAAATACTTTTGTGTTGTTTTTTTTTTTGTTGGTCTCACATTTAATTAAATCAGTACGAACATATAAAGGCATCTTAAAAGTGATTCATCTCATTTTTGACTGGTTTAGGGCGAAGTAGTAGGATAGCTTTTGCATTATCTTTACAAAGTCATAGTTTGATATGAACATTTGAACAGCATCTTCTTACTATGTAACCAATCGTGGTTAGTAAATTAGCATCTAGATGACAAAATAGCGATACTCATGATCTGCAAAATAAAAAACGATTTAGCTTTGCTTGGATATATAACAACTGGTTATCGTACATTGATAGTATTGACTTTCAAACAGCCTAGGATGTCATAAGGATTCACACGTTTAACACGTAACATCATATCATAATCATACAATCATAATGTCAATTCTTCTCATTCTACAGTGTATAAATAAAAAAGATACTTGGATATTCATCACATCTTCTACATTCGTCACGATGTTATCAATTCTAATGATATTATCACAATGAAGTGAACGATATAATTAAGTCTTATTGATCAGCAAGTTTTGATTGAAAAGTTCAAAGATTCTAATTAATTTTATTTATTCAAGTTTTATAAAAATAAATTTTTAAATTTTTTTTACCATAAAGAAATAATATTTACATTATCACGAGATTATTTTTTCCGTACTAGAACTCTTGTAAAATAATTTCACTTGATTTTTTGTCTAAGGTATTCAATATAATTTTTTTATGCTCATCATCAATTTTCAATCAATTAATTTTAATTGATTAATTATCAGCTTACGTGATTTTATGTCAAAATTAATATATTATTCTATTATGTGTTCATAAATATTTTACGCAATTTTTATCTCTTGATTTTTTTAATTAAAAATTTTATTTTTATATCCATTTTAAACCATGTAAAAATTAATTGATGTAGTTAATTGATCACAGTTTTTATCTAAATTTATCCAAATCAAAATTTATTCACAGTTCAGATAGTAAAAGAATTATTCAAAACTTTGAGTTTTCGAACAAAATTTATATTATCAGACATAATTTGTGACATTTAGTGTAAGTTTGCAATTTTAATTTTAATTTTAAGCTAGAATATAGCATTTTGAAATCATTTGAAATAAAATAAAATTTCAGGCTAAAAAGGTTTCAATTCTACATTTTTTATAATTAGGTTTGAATTTTTATAGATAATAATTAGCTTTCATTTAATATTAAAATTAAATTAAGCTTGAAATTAGTTTCATAATTTCCATTTTCAAACTTGAAAATTTAATGTAAAATTTAACCTATATTCGATTATTCAAATAAATCTAGTTGATGTTTAAAAATTTACGAATGTTAAATCAGGTACTCACAATTATTCAAAATTTTACGTCAATTAAAATAAAGATACAACAATTTGACTCAGATCTCATTTAAATTTAGTTAGTACATTTATAATTAGTTAGATTAATCAACTAGATTTATGGCGTATGATTGATTCGCGCTGTAGCTCACAATCATAGTTTGTGTTTTGAAGTTGAAACTTACAGTGTTTTCTGTACATAGTCTCGTAGAGTTTGATCATGTATTTCTTTTGTGTTGACCTTGCTAGAAATGATAACATAGTGAAAGTGTTGATCAAACCAGTTGAACAAGTATTTCTTTATTGTCAGTAATTTATTCCTTGAAAGTAGTATTTCTTGCAAAATTTCATAAAATAAAATATTTACAATTTCCCTCAGAATACAACTAAGGATGTATCAATTTTAAAATATTGAAAGATGAGACAATTGGTAGTTTCGTATGTATAATGACATGACTAAAGTAAATTATACATGATCAGATATCATAATTTATTCCAATGTATTATTTACTAAATCAATATATTACTAAATTACAAATTGAATTACAAATCATATATTGCATAATTATCTGCCAAATGATATCCAAAAATGATTGCAATGAACACTCACGATTTCTAGACTCTGTACTGTTAGATTCATTTGGCAGTAGAGTGTCTACAAACTCATAATCTTCTTTAATCATATGTTCATGTCAACTAAACTACACTGAATCCTGTTTTCTCAAAAACAAAAAATTGAAACACTTCATGCATCTTGACCATGCTTTATGTTTGATATGACTGAGTATCTTTTTCTTTGTTATTTAGAATTGATAGCTCCATAATCTGTACATTCTAGCACATTATATAGACAGTTATATTTGACATAAAATTTATTTCTCATGTTTAAATACTTAAAAGATGACTTGTATGATCATCTTTAAAAAAGATGATCATACAAGTCATCATATTCTATAACATCATATTGTATTATTTACTTATTTATTATTCAAAACATTAATTGAATTTTGAATATGAAAACCTTTTTAGAAAGTTTGTATGGATGAGAGATTTGTTGAATTCATCATATCATTATTTTAGTTATTTGAACAAACAATAGAGTAGAGCACATGAAATAATTTCACTTTGATGTTTTTGAACACTTCAATAATATATTTTTGGCATTTAACTCAAATATATTTCAATTTAGATCAGTTAAATTTTATTTACAGCTTAGATTTTATTGTCATTATGAATAGGCCTAACAAAATTTCTCACCAATCCCTTTAGATTTTTTTCCATTTTTTGCAAACTTAAACAGAAATGACAAATCACGTACTTCAATATTGGCGTTTATGTTTGTGCTTGTAATTATTAAGTTTTCCTCGTGATTCATCCCCATAATTGATATCATAACATGAAAGAAAAAGAATTGAGAGAAATGGACATAGAATCAAAAAGAGCTAAAACGTTTGAAATTGTTGTAAATTCTGGAGTCATGATGAGTTTTAGACATGAAGCTATTCTGTGTGTTGAAGTGTTTGAAGCTTAATTGTTAATAATTTGAGCATAAAGAGCTTTAGTGCATGAAATTGAAGACAAAAAGTGTGATTTTTTATTTTTACTTTTTTTTATGACAACACAGTGAAAAAATATTTTTTGTTGTTTGTGTTATTTTTGAGCGAAAAAATATTGATATTATATGGTTTTAAAAATTTTTTATTCTGTGGAGGTTAACTCCAACTAAGGAGTAATCTCGAGTTCTAGTTATGGTTTTAAAAATTGTTCATTCTGTTGAGGTTAACTCCAATTAAGGAGTAACCTTGAGTTCTACTTATGGTTTTAAAAATTGTTTATTCTGTTGAGGTTAACTCCAATTAAGGAGTAACCTCGAGTTCTAGTTATGGTTTTAAAAATTGTTTATTCTGTTGAGGTTAACTCCAATTACGAAGTAACCTTGAGTTTTAGTTATTTATACCTAAGACGGTCGCCTAGACTAGGGATCAATACCTTGGAATTCTCCATGTATTGTGAGTTTTTATGACAAGACCTCGAATAAAGTGCTAAGAGTTCTGGGCGGACGTAGCCCTCTTCCCCGAGGGTGAACCACGTTACATTTTTCTCTCATGAGTGTTTTTATGTTTTCTTCGTTACCATTCACGATATCAAAGCTGGTTCCAATTTGGACTCTGAGTTGCAACATTTTTTTTGACAGTTTTTTATGACATATTCTATGAGAGTTTTAAGATAGATTCACTTTGGGTGGGGGCCCAAGAAAGTATTGTAAAATCGATGAGTTATGATCTCAAGCTGAGATGAGAATTGGACAACCATTTGGTTCTCGCCTCTGAGCTATGATTTTGGCAACCATGTCGCGGAAACAGTCTCTCTTCTCGTTTTATTCCAAAGGAGGGGCTGCGGCAGAACTGAAAGCAAATTCGCATCAATCGGATTTTTTGGTTGTGAAGCATAAAAAATGTGAAGTCGCGGGTTGCAAAGAAAGGTATCAGCCTGAGCAGGGAAGAAAGAAACTGGATTTTGCGTCGCAAGGGTAGAATCTTTCGACAAAGAAAGGTATCAGCCTGAGCAGGGAAGAAAGAAACTGGATTTTGCGTTGCAAGGGTAGAATCTTTCGACGCAGAACGTCTTGCAGAGCATAGAGGAAAGATTTGTTTGTAGGGAGAAAGCTGTAAAGCCGATTGAGATCGTCATGATTAAGTCTAGAGAAACTAGCCTTGATACTGTAAGAAACAAGCGCATTCGCGGAACGGATTAGAAATTGCTATGTCCAGTTCCATCCTGTAAGATCGGGTGTTGCACATATGTACTAAGTCCTAGAAGTGGTCAAGTGATTAAGTACGATTAGCCAAGGCATAGCTAAGTCTAGCAAGTTATGACTAAACTAGTTAGTTATAACTAAAATTATCTAGTCATGACTAAGTTTGGCTACAATGTCTATAGTTGGCGGATTAAGTAGCGGAGTTCTAGAAGAGTGGAGTGAGCACTTCTATTTTGTCTTATACAAAAGTTCTAGATTCCAAGGGATTAGATATTTGACTTAAAGCTTGGATTTGATTGGTTAGACTAAAATGTATGAAAGATGATTGGCTGGACTAAGTCTAGTGTTGACTTAGTGGCTAAGAAGCTTGTAGAAGTTTAAAAGTTTCCAATGGCATGTCGCCACATCAATCTTGGATTCCGGAAGCTTCTAGAAGGTTTAGCTAGGCCAATGGCATGTTGCCACATAGAGAGGGTTAATCAAACTTACCTAGGTAAAAGTAAACTTAGGAGAAATTAGCACATGTTACTATGGTAACTTCTCAAGTAGTATAAATAGAGAGGTAGAGTAGCACCTCCCAGGCAAGTTTGGAGAGTCATGTGTGAGGAATTGTTTCACTAATGAAGGAGTGAAGTTTTTGAGTATCTTGGAGTATCGACGTGTGTTTGCGTTTATGTGAAGAGAGTATGTGAGGAGAGTTTGTGTGTGAGTTGGAGTGATACATGGAGAGTTTGTGAGAGAAGGTGTTTGGGACATGAGTGAGAGGATGAATCCTAGTCTTCTAGAACCATGATGCGCTACCACAAAGCCATCAGAGGTAAACCTGAGTGAGAGTCAGCCTGGAGGTTGTAGTCCATTGCTCAAAATCAGAAGTTGCAAAAGAGAAGAAAGCTTCTAGAGTCATTGGGAGCGGATGATGGTGTTGAGAAGACGAGACTCTGGACGAAAGCTAGAACTAAGTTTGAAAGGATGACGCCGAAAAAAATTAGAGAGGAGGCAAAAATGAAAGCATACATTGTAGGATTTAATGAGAATCCTGTCCGGTCGCCGCTTGGCATGCGTCCAAAATAGTCGCAAGAAGAGGAGGGCCTCGACCGAGCGGCAAGGCTCGCAGCGCGGAATTGCTCAAGGGCGTCTAGAGATGGCGGCATCGAGAGTCAAGACTCTCCCACGCAGTGCGGAAGGGCAAGTGACAAGCCGAGGGCAGTCGACGAGCGGAGTACTTGCAACGCCGGAGGTGCAGGTGCCCCCCCCCCCCCCCCCCCCCGGCGCGGCAAGGGCAGGGTGGGCAGCTTGTAATGCTCCCCGTGAGGGAATTGGCCACCGAGCGGTTGGGACCAATCCTCGAGCAAGACCGAAATGCGCCGTCTGCAAGTTACTCCCTCCAGCGCGCGGTTTGCAGCGCAGTTTGAGCACAAAGCGGTTCAAAGCACGGTTTGCACTGCAGTTAGCGCGGTTTCTGCGCGGTTTGCAGTGCGGTTTTGAGCACAGTGCGGTTTGTAGCGCGATTAATGCGCGGTTTAGGTCGGACGTGGTTTGGGCTGAACGTGGAAGGTGTGTATGTGGTCGACACGGATGCAATCAGTAAAGGCAAATGTTGTAAGACTTAACGTGGTCGCATTAACAGTCGCGATCACGGTCACAGTTGGTCCAAACGTGGTTACGGTAGTGGTTGTGGTTGAGCTCAACATGGTTGCTGTCGTGGTCGTGATCGAGATTGGGATCCAACGTAGTTGGCGGACCAACCATGATCGGCAGGGTAACGCAGTCAACGGTCGACCAAAGGTGACTGTGACTGTGACGGTAACTGCGAAGATCGACGCTGATGGTCGAGAACAACGGTGAAAAAATATTCCGTCATAAATATTTATAAGAAATATTTTTTCATCACAATATAGACAAATTGGGTATCGTTGGAAAGCTCTCGACGGAGCTAAAGCATCTGGACCATTTTCAATTGCTGAAAGATAACCCAGAAGGAGAAAATTGCCCCCAAAGATAATTTTCAATCTAGATTCTTGACGGGCTTAAATAACAACGCAACAAGTCAAAAGTCTGGATTGAAAGTGGAAAATGGTCGTTGGCGACAGTAAGTTGTGAGCAACGATCGCGGGCGATGTAAATTGCGGACACCGGTCGCGTACAGCGTTCGTTACGGATGACGTAAGTTGGGGCGACATAGGCTAAGGACAACTGGTAATCGCAGATGACGCAGATCACGGACGACGGGAGTCGTGAGTGACGGATATTGCAGTCGCGGGCGATGGATATTGTAGTCGTGGATGACGGACGGTACAATTGCGAGTGATGATTGTCACGGGCAACGGTAGTCACGGACGACGGATAGTAAGTTGTGGACAATGTTTTTGATAAGTCGCGGACGCAGTTAGTCATGAGCTATGATTTAGGTCGGTTGCGAGTGTAGTAAGGCGTGTGCGACGATGAGGGACAATTATGAATGATAGTGAATCGCGAGGACCAGTCGTGGGCGCAATTAGTCACGGGTGACGGTGAGTGATAGTCATTAACGACAATTAATCGTGAGCATAGTAGATAGTAAGGTGCTTGTTACTAGATGTGTGTCTTTCATTGAATCCAGTTCATTGAAAGAGGGGAGAATTTTCAAGATCTTTGTACTGACAAGTGAACATATTCGCTCAAGAATATAAGTGTGGGGGAGTTTTGATCATTATGTGATTAATGATCAAGATGAGCACTGGTATGTTGTTGTGGGGGAGTTGATCATTATGTAATTAATGATTAAGATGTGCACGGTACAAGTTATTTACAGTACTGTGAAGCACAACGATATCAAATATTTTATCAGATCGGATAAGAGTGTCTGATAAAATGATTGAGTTAGTCAAGATGGATGGTAGACTATGGTGATTGAGCTAGTCAATCTTGACGATAGATTCTGGTAATTAAGCTAGTTCATCTTGATGGTAAACTCTGATGATTGAACCAGTCAATCTTGAAGTTAAACTTTGATGATTAAGCTAGTCAATCTTGACGATGAACTCTGGTGATTGAGCTAGTGAAGATAGACGGCAAATTTAATCCAACTAATGCATTGGTCAAAGTTATTTCTTTGGAGAGTCTCAGACGACACTATGCTATCATGCAAGTTGTGCATGAGGAGTAGAGCTAGAGTTTGCTAACATAGTATCTTCAGTTATCTCTTTATATATTTATCTTGTGATGACTACGACTTAATTCTAGTTAACTTTTGTGTAAAGAGAGGCATTGTACTAGATTTTTTTCTAGAACTTCCCACGGAGTAGTTATATAGGTTACAAAATTTTTGTTCTCTCTATGATAGTTGATTTTTAGTTAAATCTTTATGCTAATTATTCTATCATGTTATGGCTACAGCTTAGGTCTAGTTAACTCTTGTGTAAAGAGTGGCCTTATGTTAGGTTTCTGTATAGAACTTACTGCGGAGTAATAATGTAAGTTATAGAGGTTACTATTCTTTAACGTGGGTTAAAGGGGAGATTGTTGAGGTTAACTCCAGTTAAGGAGTAACCTCGAGTACTAGCTATTTATAGCTAAAATGGTTGCATGGAATGAGGATAAATACCTCGGGGTTTTCTTTGTATTGTGAATCGTTATGACAAGTCCTAGAGTAAAGTGCTGAGAGTTATGGGTGAACATAGCACTCTTTCCCGAGAATGAACCACGTTATATTTGTCTCTCATGAGTATTTTATGTGTTCTCGGTTTTACCGTTCACATATTCTTCTCACATTTTTTATATTATTTTTATTTATTTTTTAAAATAATAATTAATTTTATTTATGATATATGATCAAACCATGTATAATTCAAGTTTAGATTTCTTTAGATTCAAATTATTGATGAAAGACAATGTATATTGACTCAAAGCAGATTTAGATCTAATATAAATGGGAAAGTTTTAATTTTTTGTACTAGAATAAATATGAATTCATGCGTGTTGTTGAGTAGAAGATTCATTTTTATGCATTTAATTTTTTGTCACAAGATAATATTCCAATATATATGTAGCAAATTTGTGGTACCTCACTTTTGGTATTTTTGCGGAATGTAAAACATTTATGGAAAACTGTACCGCGACAGCAGTGTAAATAGCCATCGGTGCATCAAAATAGAGTGAAATTGGATGATCTCGGAGAATCTCAAAGAATCTCGTAGAATCCAGGAGTTGGGCGCAACGTCTGGGACAGACGCCGCCCTAAACGACGGGCTCTAAAGGAGTACCCCTTCGGCGCAAGGCGCCTAAGCCGCCTTCGGCGCTAGAGAAATCCCTCAGAATCTAATCAATTTCCAAACGCCTTGACTTGATTAGGGTTTCGTTGGAAAGAGCTTGACGCGCTGGTTCTAACGAGCCCAAGAACGCCCGGAATGGATCAGGACTCAGGGAGTTGCGACGGTCGAAAGATACAAAGACCTTCGCCTACGCATAGGCGAAATAGGGTTTGACGTCGGCGGGGAGTCCGCCGAGAATGCCGCCTACGCATAGGCGGGGAGGACTTGCACCTACGCATAGGCGGACGGCAATCGCCTACGCATAGGCGCTTCGGCATCGGCGGGAAGTCCGTCTTCGGCCCTAGAAATCCGCCTTCGGGGTTGGAACTTGTACGGCGCCTTCGGCGCCAGCGCATCACGGATGGGGGAGGACCCAACGGAGTAGTAAAATCCGTACGAACCGTACGGACTGTACGGACGGAACGGACGAGTGCGCCTTCGGCCGGTCGGGATTACGGAGACAAGAGCGCCTACGGAGAGGCGAGAGAGATGGACAGACTGGACGGAGTTCGTTGACCGCAACACAGCCGCCTTCGGCGCTGCGCCTGCGGCGAGGATCCTGCGCAGACGAACGTCCTGTGTGCGGACGGAATTCGCCTACGCATAGGCGAGCGCCTACGCACAGGCAGATGAAGTTCTGCGCCGGCGGAAACTCCGCCGGGGATTCCGCCTACGCAGAAGGAAGTTCGACTTTTGTCCTATGCGCGGACGAACGCCTTTGGCCGAGCAGGACTAGCCAAATTGAAGTACGAAGGAGTGTAGCGCGTTGGCGAGAAATCCGCCTTCGGCGCTGCGTGAGCATGGCCGCGGCGTGATACGCTGGCAGAGTTCAAATTACCAATTCGAGCGTGTGAGTGAAGTCGGCGTCGGCGGAGCGTGAAGCCGCGCGAGAGAGAGAAGGCCGTTATACCGCGGAGCCGGCGCAGCCATCAAGTGATTCGACCTTCACGACCGAGAGCCGACCATGACCTCCTACAAGCGGACAGAGGACGCCCAATTCTTGAATTTGCGATTTCAATTTCTGGTGCGAGCTGCGCGCGTCCACCTGCTGGCTGAGAGACGTTTAAGACATCACCGCGCGGAGAGTTACTCGGCGGCTGAGAGGGAATTGAGTGCGCGACATTTGGAATTGAGAGAAATTAGAGTTTGCAGAGGAGGCAGAAGCGCGAGCAAGAGGCTCGGGCAGAGCAGAGAGAGAGTTGCGCGAACCAATTTCAAGAACGCAATGTCAAAATCGATGAGGCTGCGGATGGTGCCACTCAAGCTCCCGAAGAACGGGTTGCGTGCCTTTGAGGAACGGCTGATTGCAAAGAAACTCGAGTTCTTGCTGTGGGGATGGAATTACGTGTGCGTAGACATGATGCGCGAATGGCTGGACGAGGAACGACCACTTACGCGCGGATTACGTCCGCACGTAGATAGATGGACTTTCCGCGATTGGGGATAGGCATTGGGGAGGTGCGCAGGTGAGGACGGGTACCTCTTGTTCGAGAGTGAGAGCGTCAAGGTAACGAAGCAGGACGAAGCCTCCTTCGTGGAATTATTCAAGCGGAAGAGGTCTTCCAAGAACGGGTACAGAACCCGCGACTACAAAGATCGTTTCCGCAGGACCCTAGCGATGGCGCTGCTGCAATTGTTGCAGCCGCACCGCACTACGTACATCACGTTGTGGCAGGTGTCCTTCGTGGAGCTCATTTTGGCCGGAGCTCCAGTTCACTGGTCGCGTATCCTGCATAGGGTGATGCGACAGCATGCGTTTGAGGAGCGGGGAGGAACTCTCAATCACCTCTCCCCCTTCTTGATAAATATTTCTCGGGAGATGAATTGTTTAACCGCGGCGGAGCGTGCTCGATTTCCGCCATTGTCAATCGACCATCCCGGGAGGTATGTGCGGGATAACAAGGTAGACACCGACGCGGAGGATTCGCCAACTTCCACTCCACCGACTCAACAGGATGCGGGGAGAGACACACCGCAGCGAGAGTGCCGCGGAAGCGAAGATGGAGAGAGGAACCGGAGAAAGAGCAACGTCGAGAATCAGCTGCTCTCACACGGAAGCGGCCACTGCACGAATTCTGCCGCCGGCCGAAGCAGAAGGCGCGCAGGCTTTTGTTACCAACCAGCAGCGCGGAAACGGCGACGATCGCCACAGAGAAGAGAAGTCCGTCCCCGAAGAAGGATGGGACTACGCGGACGGCCGAAGGGCCGGTAGACCACACTACGCCTTCGGCGGAAGAGAGACGGCCTTCGGGTCAGGAGTTACCACGTGTGGCACGGATGAGTGTGCCGCCTACGCATAGGCGACTCCCTGTGGATAGGCGATCCCTTGCGGACATGGATCTGTGCCTACGCATAGGCAGAGAAAGTTCGCCTACGCATAAGCGGCCGCCTACGCATAGGCAGGATTCACCCCCGGTACAACGCAGGAAGGGGAAGGAGCCGGCGGAAGATCCGCCTTCGCCTCAAGGGCCTTCGGGACAAGGCCCTCCGGCGGAAAGAGCGCCGGGATTTGCGCCTTCGGCGCCAGGGCCTTCGAGCCAGCGAGTTACAACCAGAGAGTCGGCGGAAGCCGCGCCTTCGGCGGGAAATCCGCCGGAAGATGCGCCTTCGCCTCAAGAGTCTTCGGGCCAAGGGACATCGGGCGGGCCGCCTTCGGCGGATGAAGCGCCGGGAATTGCGCCTACGCGTAGGCTAGACGCATCTCGCGCAAGACCGATCGGTGGAGCGGGACCTAACGGAGGAGCGGATTGTCTGTCTGTAGGATGAAATTCGTGCGCGCGGTGCACAATTACACCCCGCGCCGACACATTCCGCACGATCGCCTTCGGCGGTAGACGCCGGCGGCGAAGAAGTTACAGTAGCGGCACGACAGGCGGACGATGGGGATGTGGTACGGCCGCATTCACCCACCGCCTTGGACATTTTAGCAGGAAGCAGCGAGGCTGCAGGAGCGCCAGCGGCGGCAGAACACGCAGACATCTCGCAGCCCCACTCAGGCCAGTCGCCGACGCAATCAATGGCGACCGAAATCCTCAATTCGGAGGATGACGAAGAAGGAGGATCCACGGAATCAGTGTCGGGATCGGGATCCACCGAGGAGGAGGAGGAGGAATTAGTTGGTGAGCCGGCGGCGGCGCTCTGTGAGCAGGTAGTACCTCTGTTGAGGTACTTGGATCGCAAGATGGAGAAATACGCGGATCCTCGCCAGCCTGGGTTCTACGTCGAGTTAGTGCGCAGGCGAACTCGCACTAAAGTCCACACCAGCAAGTTGCTAGCTCGGGTGGACCGGGAACTTAAGGATCTGCAAGAGAAGCATGAATGCTTGTGGGGTCAGTACAACCTCAATCAGAAATATTACAAACACTTCGACAAGTTGAAGGATGGGCGACTGGAAGAGCTCACCAAGGAGCAGGTGAAGCTCACGGAAGAACTCATTTCTAAGCAGGCTCAGAATCGAATTTTGTCAGAGGAGCTCGTGCGACAGACGCGGTTGTTAGAGCAGTGTCAGCTCGCACGACAGGCGGATGAGGAATTAATCCGCAGGCTGCATTCCGAGTGCGGAGAATTGAGAGCACAGCGTGCGGAGGCCGAATCGCAGTTGGTAGTAATTGAAGACAATCGTCGGCGAGAGTCAGATCGCACGAAGGAAGAAATGGCGAGGCGAGTCACCCACTGCCTCAGGGGCTACGCCCACTGGGAAGTGGCGGCGCAGGAGAAACTCACACTGCGTGAGTTAGAGCTTCGTGCAGCCGGGTTGTTGACAGGTGACAGTCGGAGTCGGCGGCGAGTAGCAAAGAAGCTGGATTCTTTTCTGTCGAAGGCGCGGGACACCATGGCCACCCTTGAGACGGAGGTTTCCGCGGTGTTGCGGCGTTTGGGACTGCGCAGTCAAGCTGAAGACTGGCAGGGTAAAGAGTTAGTGCGCGGCAGTCCGTCGCGCAGGAGGCGAAGCACAGGTTCTGCGGAGTGTAGTGTAGCGTGGTTCCGTGCAGGCGCATAGCGTAGTGCAGTGTAGTGCTAGTTAGGACTTAGAGGGTATAAAGTAGTTCAAGGCGTCTTGCCTTGGGATTTTTCCAATTTCGGAAGTGCAGATCAGGAACTCATTTTCTCTGCGTGTTTGTGTCCTTAGTTCTGTCACCACGCGAGAGGAGCTACACCTTAGCGATCCGCATTGTGTAGCTGAAGGCCTTCGGCCGAATGTTCAGAGCTAGTACATTGGTTAGAGACTTGAGTAGTTCGGATCTACACCTGCGGGTGATTGCCGATGCTCAGAGCCAATGACGAGTTAGATACTTGAACAGTTTCCCCGTTACACCTTCGAGTGACTGTTTCTGATTGTACTCCTTCGGGATTTTTCCCCTGAATGCCAAAGTGAAGTTTTGCTACTTCGTGTAAGCCTTGATTGTAAATTCAGGTTACGCTGCAGCAGGTGCCTTCAGGATAACCCCTGTAGTATATCTGGGAATGACAAGTGCCTAAGAATTCAAACTCTTCAATAGACTGTTATGATGTGTTACTGGAACGTTTCTCGGTGAGTCCTTCCATGCGGACCTGTGTTCTCTGCGCGTTTTGTGAGTTGAGAGTGTTGTTCACCGCGTGTGAGTGACTTCGATCCGAAGTAGGAAGTCCAAACCGGGTTCCCTACGCTAGTAGAAAACTAGTGGAAGGGTTGTAAAAGCCGGAGTTGGGAGTCACTACCCGCAGCTTCGCTGAGTGTACTCGCGAGAGACTTTCCCCCTGAAATCTTGAGTAGAGGTCCTAACCGATCTCTGGGTTGTGTTTCTGTAGTTTCAGGCGTGTGTGTGTGTGTTACGCTGCACTGTGCGACCTCCGAGTGAGTTCCGAGTGAACACTTGCAGTATTTCTGGGAGTGACAGTCGCCTGAGAATTCAAACTCCTCAATAGTCTGTTAAATGTGACACTTTGTACCCTGTGTGTTCCTCTGTCCCTGTGGGTTTGACCTTTCTACCACTATATTGCAGTTTTAGCCTTTAGTGGGTTATTACAAAATTCATGAAGAGCAAGAATTAAAGTAGCATATTATCATTGTTTTTGAATCTCACGTGAGATCAAAAAAAATAGTATACTTGATTATCATAAAATTTGATTAATAGAGATTATATGAAGTATGATTTATGGGCTGATTCATTCATTTTTTTAAATCATGATATTAAAACTTAAGTTGTAAATAGCTTGTGTTTATTTTGAAAAAAAACGTTTTTTAACAAATATATTCAAGCTTTTATTAATAAGCTTAAGTGAAATATTCACATGAAATGTGGGATGTGATACTTAATGAATAAAAAAATATGGGAGCTAGTTGAGCTTCGAAGGAATCAAACTTTGATTGATAACAAATGAATGTATGTATATATTGAGAAACAATCCAATTCATGAAAATCTTTGTTTTCAAAGATTTTTCCTTTGTGTTTCACAAAAGAAAAAGTTATGGACAGCAACTAAACTTTTCACTTGTAGCAAAGTATACTACAATTCAACTGATATCTGCACTTTCTATAATCTTTACTGTGAGTATGGATCCAATTAATGTATTTATTGCATTTTTAATAGATTTTTTTCCTTCAAATTTATTTTCTTTGACGTAAAAAAATCTAGATGAGTCAATTAGTTTGCTTTGAGAAAGAAGTTCAAGATAACTTAGTTGTAGGTAGTTAAAATCATTTCATTAATTGAAATAAGTTCTTAGACGATGAAATGCAAGGATTGATGAGTTTATGAAAGTACAAGGAGTTTCATGAAGTGTATGTGATATATGTCTACACATGAAAAAGTTAAATAATAATATTTTTAATCCCATTATTCTAGTGCTTTATGTGGATGACAAGCTCATTTTAACAAAAAATCAATCGGATGTTGAAAGATGCAAGATACAATTGTAATGTTCATTACAGTTAAAAGATTTAGATAAGTCCAAAAGGATATTTAGATGGGTTTGTATATTCATAGAAATTTGGAAAAAACAGACCATGATTGAATCAGAGCAAGTACGTTCAAAGTGTGTTTAATAGGGTAAAATCTAAAGTATTATGTATTACTTCAGCATCACATTTCAAAAAAAATTATAACTCATTGTCCAATCAATACTTTTGATTGAACATTGAAAAAAGTCTATTTGATTCAATAGGCTTATCATTAAAATATGATAAAAATAAGAGGTTCTCAATTTTGATTGTGATAATCAGAGTGCGTTACATTTTGCTACAAATGAAATGATGGCTAGCAGATTAAAATGCATTGAATTCAAATATCACTTTTTTTGAAGATGTATTTTGTGATAAAAAATATCCAACTAGTCAAGATTGACAATAATTTTTTGAATTTTTCATGAGAAACATAAGGAAAATTTACTAGCAAATTTGTTAGACGCACACAGATATATATATATATATACATATCATATTTTATCATATTTTGGCTACAACTTAAATCTAGTTAATTCTAATTTAAAAACGACTCCATGTTATTTTTTTAAAAAAATTTCCACAAAGTAAATATATGAATAAAGAAGAATATTAAATCCTCAATATGAGTAAACGGGAAAATTGTTAGTATTGGTTGAAGTCTGAACTAGATTGTTGTTAGCATAATTCTCGTTAGGTAGAGATTTCGGATTCTTCTAGTTTGTTAGTATTTCTGCTATCCACTATATAAGTGAAAAAGTCATAGCTCTTGTTTAATATTTTTAGGTTTCATTAGAACATTTTGGAATCCGTGGACGTAACACAATAGTGACAAATCACGTAGTTTTTTCTGGGTGAGATGCTTGTGTATTTCTCTATTAGTGGATTTCTTAATTTTTTTCTTCACAAAGTGTATTTTAACTTAGGTTAGCTCAATCATATTTATAGTTTAGGTTATGCTTTCACTATCATCTATACCTAGCAAAAGCTTTCAATGGTCTTTTAATTTCTCATCAGAAAAGCCATTCTATGTTTGATTGATCTAGATCTGAATGGTGAACCATGTACTTCCGTGTTGGCATTTGTGTGTGTGCTCGTGGAATCTTGTATTTTTGTTTTCGTTTTGTGCTTCATCCCAACAAATTTACGAGGTTGATCTGTTTTTCTTTAAAAAAAAAACTAATTAAAATAAGGTTGCACGTCGATGTTAAACTACTTTGAACATATTTATTGAATTTTTTTCAAAGTAAAAGTACATATCATTAAATATAAAAGTCATGATTATAAAAAATGTGGTTCGCACAAATTATTTAAAAGCCTCAAAACATCTTATATAACATCAATTGTTTATATCACATTAGAATGGAATGTCTTTCACATCATATGTCTGGTTTGCAGTTTGTTTCTGGTGACATGCGGTTATTCACGAAGGCGACGGGCTGTAAAGATCAGGGGAAATAATGTTTTTATCACATGGAGTAATAACACTTCTGAATCAGACGGAAGGGCAAGGATCTAAAAAGTAAGGACAAGTGGCATGCCATTTGTCATTTCTTTTTTCAGCCAATGTCAAGCACTAGAAATATCACCACATGTTGAAGTGTCAGAAAATGTGTTCTTTAAACATGCAATAAAAAATTTAGCAAAGAATAATATTGATTTTGCAACAATCTTACAATAATAGCATATTCAATGCGGATGTGGTGCTATAAATGTCATTGAATAATGCACTTATCATGGAGAATTTACACTAGTATATCGTATAAATGTCTTCATGAATTCTCACAAGGTTGTGACTGCTTGAAACAAATTATTTTTTTCAAGTGCTCAATGTCTTTTTCTTTTAAAAGATCTTCATCCAGAGTACAGTTGTAACTATTCTATGCTGAACCGAAGATGTTATGATATATAATTTTTTAATATGAAGACAAATGTTGCGCAAAATTTAGTTCAGAAGGTTAAGAGACACTCGTGCTATTTGTATAGTCGCAGGCATTGGCAATAGAACAACGACTGGTACACCCGGATAACAGCATATTCTTTCACAAGTGAAAAAGTGAATTATAAAGGAGGGTGCTTTAGGGATAGATTCATTTCTTATTCAGAGTGTAAGACAAGTAAATTCTGCACTGCTCTTGAAACACTTCAATCCGCAAGTATTTTCTGATGAGGTGTATTATTTACATATTATGAGTCATGTGAGTTATATATTAATAGCAGTTTACTTGTGTGTAATGTTGTTCGTGGGTATTCACTCTGTTCCTGGTCAATAGTTATCCAGTTGACACTCAAGAAAAATTATAGTTTCTGTAATGTATCTGCTGCGATTTCCTGTTCAGGGAGAAACTGTCCTATTGACATTGTCCGTGCCACACATTATATTTGATAATGTTTGAATTACATTTTTTTATAGAAAATTGAGCAAAAATTTGTACAGCTGCCCTGCAGTAATGTCTGAATCTGAAGTAGAAGCCTACGTAACCTGAAATTCATGGATCGTCTATGAGGGATGCATTTCTTCTAACAATCCTCAACCTAAGGTCGGATAAAAGAAAAAGGATATTCACTAACCGTCATTCAGCCATCTGCTTCAAGCCTCTCTTTGCGAAAGAATATGGTTGTTACATTCATAATCACATCCTTCACTATAATTCCAGAGGGCTTGTGCGTCGTGCTCGTCAATTGCAGGTTGGTGTATGACCTAAGATGAAAGGCTCTCTGAACTGAATGGATCTACCGAGGCCTAATCCGTAGCACTGAGTGGTCTCATTTGATCAGTATTTGAAGTGGGCAAAGGAGTCGGGCTCTGTGGATCTCGATAATCCTGAACTGCTTTGTCCTCCAAAGGTACATTGGTAAACTCTGGTGCTGCATCTGGTCGAGGAGAAGTTCCTCCCTGCAGAGCAGACAACCCTTTCGTGTCCTGTGCAGCCTTCATATCTTGTTCCATTGCATGTGGACTTGAAGAAAGTGGGGGCTTCTCCATGTCAATTGAGTGATCACCATTGGGAGCATCTGATTTGCGGCCGTTGCTGTGCATATGAGATTTTTCTGCTTCCTTTTCTAGCTGTATTTTCCTTGATTTCTTCATGTACAAGACATACAGAAGAATTTGCAGTATCCCGAAAACCATTCCTACTCCGTTAGGAATCTGCTCAATTGTGCAAAATGACTGTCATTAGTTCCAAGTGAAAAACATCTTCGTGCAACGACCATCATTACTAGTCTCGTGCAAGGATGAGCAGAATGCAAACCATAAAAGTGAAAACTTTCCAAAGACCTCTGCGCGGGCAATAAACTTCAAGATTATTCAGTCCATCTACTGGAGTATTAAAGGTAAGTATTTACCCCAACATAGATGTCCTTCACCAGTAGGGCGTAGATGGACCAAACCGTTCCATTCAGTAGGAGGATTGCGGATAAAGTGAAAGGCATGAAAGTCACACTCTTGGTCTGGACAACCATTTTCTGTCACAAGCAAGTTATTGGGCATGAGCTATCTCCCGAAGGTGCATGATTACGTTTAAGACATCAAGGTTCCCATGCAGCCTAAATCAGTAGTTCTGCCATCTTTGTAACCATCCAAAATTACAAAATATTAGAATGCAAGGACATGCATTTGAGCAGTAACACTTACCATAGCTCGCAAAGGTGATGCATACATGACTATCGAGAAGATCAAAGACACTATGCCAGCGACCATCACTCGCGTATCTTTAACCTTTGTAGCAGTCAATGAGGATGCCACAACGATACCAAAAATCGCCAGCACCAACAGTAACGATTGCGAGGTTTTAATCTGTTCCAAATCCAGACTCAGAAATAATTCGTGGTGCGTAGACATCTGATTTACGAGAGAGTATAATTTTGGGAACAGCAAAAAAAGCTGCCATCGTCTTAAGTTGTAAGCAGCTAAGAAGTTTCTTTCCGCATGCTTACTCTAAAAAAAGATTTCACAATTGGATTATCAACTAATAGATGATCCACCAAGAGCAAGGGTTGCAAAGTCTCGTAACGAAATCTACAGAGCTGAGAAAGATATTGGTTTTTGAATCAGATTTCATCGCAAGAAAGTGTGTGAGCATGCAGAAACAAAATCTTTCGACTTGCAAAGGTAGGGACGTTAGGGGTGGAGTGCAAGAAAACTTACTCGCGCTTTGCGGTCAGCGTAGTATAAGAAACAAATCAAGTAACATA
Source organism: Marchantia polymorpha subsp. ruderalis (assembly GCA_037833965.1). Lineage (NCBI taxonomy): Eukaryota > Viridiplantae > Streptophyta > Marchantiopsida > Marchantiales > Marchantiaceae > Marchantia > Marchantia polymorpha. The sequence goes on from AP031357.1 coordinate 15,761,866, forward strand.
TTTCAAGAAACGTTCCAGCTCCGTTGATGGTGACAATGAGTACAGCCGGCTTCACGAGACCGTAGAAACTCCACAGGAGAACACTGAGAAGGGTGCAGACATACGGTGTGGATTTGAAGTTCATAATTGACTTCGCTTTGATAATTTTGCGGAAAGTTTTCCTGCATATCAGTAGAAAGCAGACGATACTCAATGTCCTGAAACAGCGACAGTCACCACAACTGACAGCTCAGCTGACTCATGACGGAGGTGCGATAATGCATGGAAATCATCTGAAGTGCAGACGAGACTTACACAGGCGCCAGAAACAGGCATATTGAAATGATGTTCCCTGAACAATGTCCACAGCCACCACAGAGTTCGATCAGTGAATGATATGCATCCAGGTTCGAGTACAAAAGAAAGAGAGCAGCATTTCGGATAGATTTCGAAGCTCGTATGTACAACCTGCTTGAGAGCGATATGGCAAGAGACAAAGCCCGACAACTTTGAAATAATACACTGAGCGCACATACCGATGATACCGACTATAGTCTCCGCCAACGCCATGGTAGCACCCTTGACAACTGATCGATTTGCAGTGCGGGAGACAGACTGGATGGAAGAGTAGCTGAAGACAAATATTTCTCAGACTGAAGCTCAAGCCGATATAACGAATTCCAAGTCTCTCATGGAACACCGAACCAAATCTAGTCGTTCCGGTAATCAAGAATGTAGATCAGCACCCTCGGCGATGCAACCAAAGATGATACCCGACTTGTCAATAAAAATGCAGAAGTCAGAAAGAGAATCAATTCAGAAAATCGGACGGGACAATCTCAGAATGACGGCAGAGCTTTAGACCTTCGGAAGGAGAACGAAGATACTCAGAGACTCAGAATAATGAATAACATCGATCCCTTTGTGCGCTGCTAAATACTGATCGACAGATCGGGCACAGTTTTGTATTCATGCCGCGATCCCGTCATCCGACGCCTCCTAGATTCCAAGATCACCTGCAGCCGTCGATCTGCTGCTATATCCACAACCTTTTCATCCGGGACACGTCGGCGCGACTCATTGGCGTGCTGGGACTTGAAGTGAAGACACCGTGAAACCAGACGCACTTGAGCCTAGGATCCGACCTTACCTTAACAAGAGATCGACGGCGGCCAAGGTGCCGAATGCGGGCTGCGATCTAATCCACCGTTCGATTCCGTGGTGGGCTCCGAGGAAAGTCCGATAGATTAAAGGCCGCAGACTTGAAAGTTGTTCGGGACACGCTTTGTAACAAAGGTCGCGTCGCTGACTGCTGACTGCGGGCGGACGGACATGGAGGCCACGTATAGCGGCCATGCACGGCCGGACCCAGGGCCCGGAATCGCAATCGAGCTCGCCACGAAATTCTCGAAGTAGATTCCGACAACCATTTTCTCTGAGCTGCGGCGACGCGTGTCTTGCGGCCGAATGTTGGCGGATGCCTTGTCCGCGGACGCGTGGACAGGAGTAGGACCCAGCAGCACCCAGGGAGACAGGATGTGAACTGGTTCCTGCCGGTACTCGGTCAGCAGTACTGGTACTTCCGGTTCTGCAGATTCTGTAGATGCGCTCGGATGCTGCTCCACCACCACGGTACATGAACCGACCGCAGCCGTCGGATCTTGCACTCCTTGTTGATTCACGACAGTAACCTGAATCACTGGCTTACATCAATTTTTAAAAATAATCAAGCATCTGTACGGTGAAGAACATAGCATGGAGTACACCTTTCTATATTTTATCATCGAGCTTCCCTCACCACGTGTAAGTGTTAGGCATTTAATAAGAGTAATAAGATCTTTGTAATATGATCATGTGTGGATGTCTTTCTGTGTAAAGAGATCAATCGTACAACACACTCAACGTAGATAACTGATGTGCTACGACACTCTCATCCAACTTTGCTCTAGTTGACAATTTCAAGGGTAGCTTTTTTTATATATTTTTTGGCTATCTCATTCTAAGAAGGGCTATAGTCATTAGCTTATTATACTTGCTCAGCCAAGAAGTTATTCACTTTGAAGAACTAATCTTAATAACTTGAAGAATCTTTCAAACCTATTCTTTACAAGTGCCTAAAAGCGTAAACTCGAAGAATGTTATGGCTCATGTTTCAAATAATTACCCATATTATCGTATAGAAGTCATGTGGAAAGTATACGAATCGATTTGTTAGACTCAAACTATTTGTCGATATTTTCAATGTGATTAAGTGTACAATTTAAAGTGCTAAATTCCGCTCAAGTTAATAGTAGGTGGTGTCTATGTGTGAAATAATATGATCGAATGATGTTTTGGCTTACCTGCCTTCCTAATCCAGCATAAAAAATAATTTAATGAGATTCTAATAATATTGACTTCACTTACGCATTCAATTAGATTCACTTTTACATTTCCACCACTATTGTGAAATTACCACTTATTTTCGCATATCGTGCCTTGGCCTCGTACTATTGTTCATGGCTGTGGCATTGGTTCGTTTCTAACGCATGCGATGCCGTTCGTATGATATTTACGGCAAAGAATTGAACACCGTCCTCGAGCTCATTCATCTTACTCGTATGTCAAATCATCACAACTCATTTATATCGTTATATTCCGGAAGGTTACTAATAACAACTGTCGAAGAGAAAATTTATGTACCTTTCGGTTTTCCGTTCCGGCGAATTTGCGCAGACTTTGTGTGATACGAGGGTACATGTTGCGGCGGTACGTGTAGATTTGAATTGATAAGACGTGAGTACAAACCGCTAATCGTACCGGGGACATTCCAAATCGAAGTGGGTCATCACCACGCCAAAGGAACCTCGTCTCCTCTTCTGCCATAGCCGCCAATAGCAACCTTCATGAGCAGATGATGCTCAATTTAGTGCCCACGCCAAAGGAGCTCGCAGCTACTACACTCTAGAAAATCTGGAAGCCCCCGAGAGCGCACGCTCTACTGTACAGTACTCGGAGTCCGTGGAGGGAGGGCCGTGTCCTGGGGACTAGAATAATTCCGGCTCAACGGTCAGAACCCCACCCTCGGAGCCTAACGGGGAAGAGAGGCTCGGACCACGCCAAGATTCCTAATACAGTACACCCGACCTACTCCGCCTCCTCCTCGTCCCCCGACCGTACCGCACTCCAATTTCGAGTCGTGGAGAAGGATAAACACGCCGCGAATTGGAAACTGCGACGGGCTTTTGCACAAGCACAGAAAGAAAGAGCCCGATCGATCAATGGGGGGCTTGGGCGGAGCGACGGCCGTAGCAGGGGCGAATCTCGCTCGGACTCGAAATTCGGGACGAGCGAAGAGGGAAAGCGGAACTGTTGGGCCCCGTGAGAAGAAAAGCTTCCGGGCCCTCGCGGTTTTGATCACACAGACTCTGAACTCGGCTGCAGCTCTGAACTGTGTCCGACTGTGCCGCAAGACCGCAATCGGCTTTTGCTGTGAGTGGGCTGGCGGGGTGCCTGGCTAGATCTCGCCGAGGAGGTGATTGATGGATGGGTTGAATGAATGAATAGTCGTGACTCGTGAGACGGCGAAGGAGATTGATTATTCATTGTGTTTATCGGTGGATGATGTCGGGAAGGGCATGTCAGGTCGCAGGTGCGCTGCGCTGCGCTGGTCAACACTCGATGAGGAAAGACGAAGAAAAGAAAAAGCACGAGATCCCACAGTCCCCACGCGAAGAGCAACGACATTTCGAACTAGCTTTTCCTGGTGCTCGCAACGCTTCTCCCGAGCGTGCGGGTTGCAGCTAGGGAGGGAGGGAGGGAGGGGGCTTGGGCCCTGTCTGCAGGACTCTGGGTCTACCAAATGGACCGAATGAGATGCTGTCGAATCATCGAATGAGCTTCTGTGCTGTAGTAGAAAAATCGCTCTCGGTCCTCCCAAATTCAACCGGCACCAGCACGACCTGCCTTGAAATCATTCTTGATCGTCGAACGGCGCTGTTACCATGTCAGCTCGGAACGTGCCAGCGGTCTGGCTGCCCCGACAGATCTCCACACACTTTTAAAAACATTTCTCGACTCAGAAAATGAGCCTCCAAGCCCCTGAGGTTGTTGATCTTTGAGCGTCGTAGAGATCTCGAGCTCTTCGCTCTCGTGTTGCAGATCATCATCGTGATTCTCAAGAATTGCTCGTACGTACCAGATCATCCATCCATCCATCCATCAGACCATTTCGAGCAATCCGATGCTGTGGGGTCTTGAGGAGGTGAGGTGTGTCCCCTCGTTGCTAGACGTCTGGATGGCAAGATAGACCAAACCAGCTTTCGTTTGGTGCCAAGCCCCAAGTGATGGAACCTAGTCCAGTACCAGGATCTCCGTATAAGAAAATGACCATAAGCTGGCATCAGTGATCGAGCAAGCCACTTTCGGTTCACTTAGGACGGCGAAACTTCAATCACTCGCTTGAACTGCAGTGCAATGAGAGACGACATGACTTCCGTCCAGCACAAACTGCAGTCCAGCTTCCAAAGAGGGTGTCATCATCCAGCTTTAAGCAACGGAATCTTGAGGTGGGGCAGTCTCGGGCAGCAGCAATTACTTCTGGGCTTAAGAATTGCAGTATTCTACTCAGTCACGACAAAACTCGCATCGACCCTCTTGTAGACTTGTAGAATGGTCATGGATGGATCCGCTCGTTTCAGTCTGAAACTGAAAACGTGCTCTGGTGTAAATTCGGTCGAATATCCATGCCCCTACTTACATGTCTTGATGATGGGACGGACAATTCGGCCCTTCGACTTCCACTTTTGAAGTCGCCACGGCAGATCTCTCTGTCAGAGGAGGACGTGTCCCTCAAATATTGAAGAAAATCCGTCTCAAAAGCGAGCCACATGCTGCATATCGAGTCGAACACTTGGTAATCACATCAACAGCACTGCATTGTTCCGAGACACATATGAGCAGGTGTACAGAAAACGAATTGTCCATGGCACAAAATCCCACACCTTTAATCCTATGGTTGGAAGTTCTCATACTCCTTCTTTACGCAGAAGGCACTTTTTCCTCATTCCCTCGGATTTCGAGCTCGAGCTCTCCCAGCTTCCAGTTCCTTTTCCCATGCGAGGAAGAAACTTCAACCACCACGGGCAAGTGAATCCGGAATCCAGCAAATATTTTATGCAGAGTTCACACTGTATACTCTGAACAGTTTGTATCATAGATCGAGCTCTTTATTGAGGAAAGCAGAAGTCTGCCTAAGGAATAAACTATTCCTAGAAAAGCTGGAACAGCATGAAAAAGATATTGCAAGGAGGTGTGTCGCTTAAATTAAGCAGTGATGTTGTCATCATGCTACGCAGTAGAATGAGGTACATTTTCCTGCTTGGTCAAAAGTCCTTGGGCTTCGAGCCAAACTCACTTTGAGTAATGTGACAGTGCAATATAGATTGGAAGGAGTGATCGTAGAAGAAGTTGACCGGATAAAATTCTGACTCCTGTATGCAGTGATACCAACCACTCACTACTGATCTGCAGAAGCCAAGTTCCTGAGTTAAAGTGACCAAGCTGTAACACCCGGACCACCATCACTGGTTTGGAACAGATTATTATCCATTATTATCTCGAACAGATAAACTCCTTGAAACCATTTCCTTCTACTCGATTCACACTTCAAGAACAACTATTGTCGCAGAAGGGAAGTAGTAAAATCTTTTGCATGCGTCCTGTGACAGATTCTTATGGAGTTAGGATTAAAGAGCGAGGTGCTTTGCACCGAGTTCTCCTCTCCGACTCCAGTCGCGCCGTATCTTTGTGTTTTATCTAACCAGATTTTTTGTGTTATATTTATAAAGATATTGTGCTGCAGTAGCAGCAATTTAGGAATGACCACAATGGAACGAAGAGATGACGAGAGAGCACGTGGAAAACACAAGAAGGATGTTGAAGAGAGGAGGAGGGAGCAAATCAGGCAGCCCTTGCGGAACTCAGAGAACTATTGTTCTATCCTACTACTGTAGAAAGTCTGTACCATTATTCATTTATTTTATGTAGTTCTGTCGCCCTTAATGCTTCCAAGTAGTATGGAGATAAATGATGGCAAATCTACACAATTACATTTCATGCGCACGCGCTGGCAAAGCGCGTCTGGAAGGAATCTCCTGTGAGAAAAAAACAGCTTTATGGTCATGCGACTATAAAGAATGTTTTCAATTGTGAAAATTCCAAATATTTTCGTTCTCACGTCAGTTTCAAAGAATGTATGGCAAGCTTTTTAAAAGGTTTCAAACAAGGTATCATCTATTGTAACGGCAGAGTACCCGTATCCTAGAGTTTAGTACACTTTGGAACTTTATACGACTACAACTTTTTCACAAGATTCGTTCAATTTTCATCATCGTTAAATTCATTGAAGATTTCTATAATTTTATATATAATGTTTGACGGAAAAAAGGGGAACTTATTCCCAAAAGAAAATTGTATAAGTTTCTTACTGCGAATTTCTGTTTTTTACCTGCAAGATTGTTATGAATTGTGCGATTTATATGTTTTTTTTACTTATTTTGTTTAAGAAAAGACTATTGTTTTCTCGAAATTGGAATATTTATCTTCCTTCAATCGTGATTTATAATACTCGTATCAGCAACTAAAATTTTTGCTTTCGTTTTACCTTGTAGTGAAACCGGTTTATGATGACGAAATATAATCTAAGGTTCTTTATCATAGAGTAGATAAAGGAATTTTCTCTTAATAAGTAATCAAGAGAATATTCCAACTGTATTTACTCTTAATAAGTAATTAAGAGTAAATACAGTCGGCGTAGTCTTGGTGTGCGCTCGGAGATATTATTATAATTATTATCTTGTAGACCACTTCGTGCTCCGTAATAATCAGCTGCGGGAGATACTTGTAGTATACGTTCATCTACAGTTCACATGTATCAGTATAGTTACCGATGATCTATGTGCACGGTAGTTCAACTGCTCTTCATATTATAGTCAAAACAGTGGTAAGTAACGATACCTGAGCTTCTGTACCATTATTTGCACAAGTGCCACTCCTCGTGTATTCGACATTAAGGTAAGTAAGGAGAAAAACGCAGATGGATGCACATTTCTCATTGAAAGACTTTGATCATACAGCTACTCCATCCTAGTGTACAAGTATGGTACAAACGCAACTTTAGACAAGTCCTAGTCGTTGCGTGACGATCTAATGTACAGGTATACTACACGGACAAACTTTGAGTGCTAAAGTCTAGGAAAGAAAACTAAGGCATTTTCGATTGTTCCTCCGGAGGAAGATCGCTGGCATCTAAGACTTCATGAGGACTTTCTTCGCCCTGTGCGATCAGAGCCCTCTTCGCAAACTCATAAACCATGAACGTGATGGCGGTCATGGGAACGATCTGAAGAATGGTGGGTGTCAAGCCACGGTACAGTCCTCGGAAACCATCCCTCTTCACAATACCTTGCAATGCCTGCCAGGTGTTATTGTAATGAACATTGCCAATATTTACTGCCTCCTTCGATAACGTGCTGTAAACTATTTGCCTGCGGGCCTCTTCTAGAGGAAATGTGATGGTACTCGACACTGCACCAGCGATTCCTCCGATTATCAGAGATGCTAGGGCTTGAGGATTTTGTAAATGTTCAGCCGCCACGTACTTATTCTTCAAGGTCTCGTAGGTGTAGAAACTGATGGCTGCACTTGGGACCATGCTCATGAGTGCAGGAACAATACCCCGATACAACTCACGTATGCCTCCTTCGTTCTTCACAATGGTCTTCAATGTTCCAATCATGGAGTTGTACTTCTCGGGCTGCAGTATATACAACCAGAATATGTTAAGCTTTTGTCTGATTGAGTGTGCATTCTTCTTATACCACCGTCAAAGCCTCAGTCCATCCAGTCTCGAGAACAAGTACATATGTTCTAGCTGCCTGACAGAACTTCAACATAACCTTCCGCTAAGCTTATACCTCAACTCTTTTCTTCTCACTGCAGACATGGAGTCTACTCATCGATGAAGAGACAACACCTTGACCACAGAGATAGATCGGTGGTTACAATATCAGACCCCAAGTGTGTCATCTTCGGATTGGACCTCGTAAGAGCCCCAGCCTCGAGTTAACTGTGGGTTGCCCTCATCGTATGAGCTACCTGACTGAAATAATATCGTCTTCTATTTTTTCTTACAAAAGGGGGAGAAACTATTAGTGGTTTGTTGAGCATAAACTTCATTACCCTGAACTATCTAAAGCCACAATTTATTTCAATCTTCGTCCGATACGTGTTTCAACTTTCACCTTGCTGAATTTATTCGACCGAAATTCATGTTCTCTCAAGTTTTACTTTCCTTTTCACTGCATGCTTTCTGATATTCCTTCTATTTCTATGAACTGCAAGTACCAAAAGTTCAAGAAAGGAAAAACCAATTTCGTCTCACATTATTTCCTCTGAAAACAACATGGTTAGGATCAGACCTTCCGTTCAGGTACTCGTCAGGATCGTGTTACAAAATTAGTCAAGCTCTAATATCCAGGAGTAATGGCGGGGCATTTGAGCTGAGTACGGACGGATTGGATGGAGTTGTGAGACGAACCTGGAGAAGGCATCTGGAGAAAACAGGTTGAAGAGGGTAGCTGAGCAAGGTGCCTATGAACCCGGCAGCGGCGCCTCCTGCTGTGGAGAGCGGTATTGCTCTAGGAATCGGGAGCACTTTGGGCTGCTTGCCCTTCTTCCTCTGCTGATTCCTTTTCACAGCCTCGAAAATGGTGAACTGCACAAAAGTAGCATAACTGTCAAGTTGTTTCAAGTTTGGGGGGCGGCGTGCTCAGAGAGGTAAGGCGTGTCTTCGATCCACAATGATTATCCAGGCACTTCTTTTCATGTCCGTGCATTGGACTAGACTGGAGTAGAATGAATTGAGTCAACTGAACTGATTTGAATTGACTTGAATTGAAGCAGAAAGAGGAGTATCCGCTGGAAGAATTTGATTGCAACCAGTTCTCACCTGCAGGCCTTTCTCTATGCCATTCTTGATAATGTTGAAATTCAAGCTTCCCTTCATCAAAGATTGCAGCCCTTCTTCTCGGGCAACAGTGCTCACAACTTGTCCCAAACTTCGCCCTCCCTGCCCAGCAATGACTTTGCTCTGTAGAACGTCGAAAGGGACGACCACTGTCGACGCCACAGCACCGGCAATCACTCCGCACAGAAGCTGTTGCACAGCGCCCAATGCCAAGTTCAAATGTCCGCAACTCCTCAGGTCACAGCAATCTCACGATTTTCGGTTTAGTTTTAGATGACACGCAGTTGAATTTACCTTTCATCTCAAAATTTGCTCACCTGCTTGATGGTCAGACTGTGCACGTAACCAATATATGGCAAATTTGCTGCCGGCACAGGAACTCGGTAATCTTTAGCTGTGTCGACAACCTCCTCTTTGGCTTTTTCAAGCTTTTCCTGAAGAAAACCGTGCAACAATTTTCAACGACATACTCTTGCTGTACACAAATTGGAATATCAGAGTTCCAAAGCATCGTCTACCCGTCTTGTAAGTGAATCGAGATGCTACTCGTTCTCTCTGAGAGAATAGCTCGGCGGGTAGCTGATTGATCGTTGAAAGGAACGTGACGAACCTTTGTGTCGGCATCGAAGACGTCAGCTACTCGCGCAAATGGCGAGTAATGCTTCACTCCGCGCTGTCGATGAGAAGAGGAGAGCCCGGTTCGCGCCAGGCCTGCATCAATTCTCGTATCTAAGGTGTTGACCAACCTCGTCTTCAATCTGTTGAGGACGAGCATCCTCTTGTCGACATTACAAGCCACCCATTCGGCTCCTGTCTCTGTAATTTCACCCATTCTGTCGAGGAACATGGTATGGACTTCATCGTAGCTCAGTCTCTGGCGCTGGTCTAGACTCCTCCTCGCCATTGCAGCCTTGCAACTGATCAACTCGCACGACCGTCTGTGACCAAACTACACTCTCCTCTCGTCTCCGCCTCTCGACAGCTCCTGCATTGGGAGTATATATGCGATCTGAGAAAGGAGCTCTGCAGAAAGTTTTGAAGCCATGAGAGGAATTGGAAATCCACTGCATGCGGATAATGTTACCGCGGGAGCACTTTGCCCACAAACTCGACATGTGGTATAGTCTACAATCTTCACGGCTCCGAGGCTCTTCCAAAGTTTCGAGCGCTTAGCCTCCGGGCCAATGGTCCGATTCAATTCTGAGTCAGGGATCGATACGCATTGGCGCAAGCGAAATGTCGCCAATCCGATGATCTGTGCCCTGGTGACGAACTCCCCACGTGTACAAGCGTCACATGGTGACACGATCCCCGCGAGCCAAGTAATGCTCCTAGGTCCACACTTGTCAACACCATGCAGCTTACGATCCACGTGCCAGCCCGCAGCTCTGAGTTGCGGCAGCAGCAATAAGCATCGAGACGGCATGCCACATTGCTTCTTCGCATCCGTCTCATCTCATGATTGTAAATAATCTCGTCCTTCCCTTCCCTGCCCCTCCTTTCCTCTCCTAGAACTCGGGAAGTCCTGCTGAGAAGCTGCTTTCTACCCCTGCTCTTGCTCTCCAAAATTAATAAGCTCGTCCTTCCCTTCCCTGCCCCTCCTTTGCTCTCCTAGAACTCGCGATGTCCTGCTGAGAAGCTGCTTTCTACCCCTGCTCTTGCTCTCCAAAATTCTCGAGCTGCGGTCGCAGCCGCAGCAAGAAATGCGTGCACTATTTATAGGCGGTGGAATATGATTCGACCGATGAATCCATGTTTGTTCCGGGATTCAGAGGCAGCAAGATATTTGCGTCCATGGTGTGCAAGAGACAGGGAGGGACGGAGGTCGGAGCTACTGTGGTGCTGTCTGTGGCATAAGCTCAAACGCGACCATGACTTATTTCATTGCAACCATCAATCTATCGTCCGTAAACGCATGCAAGTGCATGGACGATTAAGAATCTGCTTTGCAAGAGGAGCAGGAGCAAGGGTGGGGTTGGTTTTGGAACAGAGCTATCTGTAAGGCATGCTACTATCGAGACAGAATAGCATGCCTCACATTCAGGGGAGGGAGCATGGTTCTTCCAACTCTCTTCTGTCGTTCGAGTTTAGTCAGTTTTATTCCCTTCTTAAATTTTTCATGACAATAGATTCATTGCTCCCTTCTGTTCTGACAATAGAGTCATTGCTGTTGGACTCTAATTTTGGGTTGCAGTAACGACCAAAGGTTCTTCTGTATTCCGTATTCGAGATTTGAGATTGAATGCTCAGTCAGATAGTTATCCCATTCCGCTCACAGATTGGTTGGCTGCCTGCCTACCTTCCTGTGCATTTGAGCTTCATATCAGTAACTTGTGCACATGCTGAAGAGTTCGAGCAGCAGACAATCCTAGCGGGCTAGACTTGATTGAGATTGGTGGGAAGCCTCCGAATATTTTGTCCTATCGGAAGATGGTACCAAAGGTGCTATAGCATTTAGACGAATCTTGCCCTGGATCTGCTACTTATGCATCGAGAATCTCAAACAGTGGTTAACACGGAGCCTAAATCTAAACTTGTTGCTTGTGTCAACTGACTCTGCCTGCAATCGGCGAAAACAGATTGCAGCCAGAGTGACAGAACCTGCCGGGCAGGTTTTGGTCACTCTATGTGATCCTTATTCTTCGCGGCTGAGAATCAAAGCAAACGAAAAGACGATCTGAGAACTCAGTAGCTGCTGCTGGAGTACAGCTCCTTCGATACAGAAGTTGATATGTTGTGGCCAAATTCTGATCGAAGTAACTCCCAACAGCTGAGAAATGGACGGACTTGACTGATCACGTACATTCTAGTTCTCAACGAGGCAGCTACTGATTCTTGACATCTTCGTTCTCTTTGTTGAACAACAACCATCGAATATCTATGATGCTGATCATCTTCCTACAAAGCGATGGATATAGCACAATGCCCTAAGGCACACAGTCAGTGCCACACAATCAAACGAACTCCGGCTTTGCTGAACGAAATGTGATTGCCAGCACGCAGGATACCCGTGCAGTGAGTGACTGGGTCACCGGTCAAGTCTGCTCCATGTCACGCACCAAGAAAGGTTCCTACCTTTCTTGAACCAGTACAGTCATTCAACTATTTAGGCTTCCTGTGGATAAAAGATCGCATACATTCCAACATCCATCGGAAAGTGGGATTTAGAGGCACTTGGAGGACTTCCACCTGAACACTTCTCTCCCGTACAGATCTCATGGGTTAGGTGTTTGGTGTTGATAGGTCAGAAGCATCTGGTCACCGCAGAACTGCCGTAGGTATTGCTAAGGATTGGCTGTAACTTTGAGAGTGCAAGTGCAGGACAAGACCACGGATACAAGGAGAACATTGCGAAAATGCTTGTATGTCGCCCGTCCTGGAGCATCGTGAAGTGAAGTGCAAGACTGAGGTTAAAGGGAATAATACAGCTTATGCCGGCGACCACGACTGATTGACAGACAAAAGCCCTAACAGTCCTCTTCCTGGAGTAGATCCGATAATCTCTTGGAAAATTTCAATTGCGGTAGGTGTACGTAGGAAAAACATTTAGCTCATGAAACTCGTGCTCAGTTGAACGTCAGGGTTGCCATTCTATCTATTGGATTTCACCTTCTTCATCTTCAACGTAGTGACGTGTCTGGTGCCAAAAACCATCAGTAACCAGAGGCCTTGAGTTCGACTATAATTTCGAAAATTCTTTTGACTTCGATGTCATTGTCTATGGCTTCTGTTGTTTCTGCAATTATTTCAGACTCGGCATATTCTACAGTTCGAAGTCGATGTGTCCAATTCTGAACTTTAATGACCTGCTAATGCCTAAATCTGGTGACAGACACTGATGATAAAGTCAAATGATTGCAGCAATATCCTCCAATTTGCAAGTGAATGTCCAATATTTTGACTTTCATTGCACCGCGAAAGTCTGTGAAGTCGTAGAAATGCTGCTTCGGGAACGGTATGATCTAGAACAGAATAAGTAGCGCATCGTACAAGTACTCACAATTGCTTCGTTGCTACCGACTGCACTCCGCGCATGCCAATCATCCAAAAAACTTCCTGACATCAATCCGACCGTATAAAGCGAGAGAAGCAATCACAAGACGAGATCAACCAGTCGAAATCATTTCGACTTCAATCAATGCCAACCTCCAACTGAACATAGACATATCGTCAATTTGAAAATACAACCTGAGATGATGATAATCATGAAACAATAAAGCACAGAACGGCTCGAATCGTGAAGAGAGTGCATTCAGACGAAAGACAAGCAAACGAGTAAATTTTTCTTTGTGTTTTGCTATTCAGATTTTTGATTGGTGGAGGAGACTTAGCAGATTCATGGTCAAGGCCACGAAGCTCCTGTCACCCCACTGTAGTATACAATTTAACGGGATGAGAAGAATTTCATCCATCCCCAATAGGAGGACAAGAGAAAGAAAGAGAGACTACAGGGACACTACGACACAAGGAAAGTGGGAACCTTGGAAGCTTAAGACGCACTTTCGGTACTTCTACGCTTCTTTATCTCTCATCTTATAATATTCATCATATCCAATTTGACCCTTGAGGCGTTTTCCCTTCGCGTTGTGTTTCCCAATGGCGATTCGAGGGAGTGGAATGGAAGTGATGTCACTGTCCTCTGAGGGCATCATTGCAGGCTTGATTTGCTCTGTCACTTGTATGCAGGCACGCACGCTGGTGGATGATCATCGCCACTGTACAGCAATTCGTTCGAACTCGATCATGTCGGTCGGGAAAAAAAGATTTGAGGAGCCCTCGCCCTCTGCCCTCTCCACCTCTGCTCTTCTTCTCCGCCTCCCTCGTCGCAGCGTTTGCTCCGGATTCGTCCCGTAACGTTATTGAGCCCGTACCTAGCCCTAAATCTCGGCTTGCATAAGCAAACGATCGGCTCCACCCTCGTCTTCCACCCTCTCGCTAGCCCTAAGATTTTCCTTCGCTTGGCTGGGCACGGCTGGTCGGGTCGGGTCGGCAGTCAGTCAGTCGGTCAGTCAGTCAGTCAGTCAATCAGTCATCGCTCATCGATCGTCAATCGTCAATCGTCGATAATAAGCCTGTGCGAGAATGGAAGTCAGACGATCGGGTAGAAGAAAAGAAGGATGATGATGAAATTAGTGCTTGAAAAACGCGAGGAAATCGAAAGCCAGAGCTAGCACTACTGCCAGGCCGATGCGGTGAGCAAAGGTTTGCCGTCCCAGCAGAGAGTGATGCAGCCGCAGTTGTCTTCTACTCTGTAGCCCTGGCCCGAGTAGAGATTGAGCAGCAAGCTGGCTGTGTTGTAGGCAGTGGATGGCATGCGGAGCTGTTGGTAGCCGGCGTTGCGCAGCCGCAGTTTCCACATCTCCAGATTTTCGTGTCTCTCGACTCGCTTGGCGCCCTCGCAGGCGACGATGTTGCAGATTTCTCTCCCCAGGTACCTTTCTGCCCCCTTGTACATTTCTTGCCGCTGATGAGCTGTCCGTGGGTCCGAGCTGTCCGTGGGTCGTTTGGAAGCCTCGAGAGAGTCGAACATGGAGGAGTAGAAGTGCAGCGCTTCCACGAAGCGATCCAGAAAGTTGTGGATGTTGTGATTGGCCTCCTGCTCCGCAATGGTCACCACCTTGGGATTCAAGCTCTTCACCGCCCGCAGAACCTCGTCAAGTCCCGCTTCGTTGCTTCCTTCCGCGTGCAGCAGCTTGTGCAGCTGGAATATGGAGTTCACCGCAACCACCTCCCCCGGCTGAACCTGCAACATCCACGGTTGGATATCGTCCAACCTCTCTGCCACTACGCCGCGGAATTTGAAGTTCACATTCAACTCCCCGGCCATGGTCGCCAGGCTCCTGCCAATATCTTGCAAAGAATCTTCTCCGCCCAGCTCTGGGGGCCCGATGCCCGTCAATTTCAGGGTCGGAGGCCCGCCAGGCCGCATAGCCAACGCCTGCATGAGGCAAGGCCATTGCAACCCGTAATTCAGGTGAAAATCTATCACGTGAACGTGATTCGCGCCTGTGAACGCCTCCAGGATCGCTTGATTGGTGGAGAAATGCGCAAATCTCAAGTAAGGGCTGAGATCGTAAAAGTTCTCGAAGTCGGCTTTCATGCTAGCTGATGATAGCATGGCCTCTTGAAAATTAGGAGACACCCCGTAGATCCGCCGGGTGAGCGCTTCAGCGAAATGAGCAGCCACTTTGATCATAGGGCCCGCTGACTGCTGCGGAGCCATGGACACGGCCTGCTTGATCTTCCTCACCGTCGCCTCTGCAGAATGACGGTCCCCTGCTTGAATCGCCTTCGCGCACGCCATCAGCAAGTGCACCAGCCGCAGTCCTGAATCCTCTTGCTCCGGCTCCACCGGCAGCGCTGGTCGTCGTAGCGCCTGCTGTTGCTGCTGCTGCTGCTGCTGTTGCCGTTGCTGTTGCTGTTGCTGCTGTTGCTGTTGAGGTGCTGATGCCTGTGCAGGTTGAGCGCTCCACTTCATAACTCCTGGCTCCTGCTGGAAGATTGAGTTCGGATAAGCTTGGATTCGGGTACTGCTGTTGCTCCGGAGAGGCGGCAGGAGCATTCGCTGCGGAGCCACGCCGAACGATCGAGGGCTGGAAACACTGCCCACTGATCTGCCCCTCGAGAGACTACTGCCCGACGATCCATTGCCGCACGAGCCCACGGATGAAGCGGTGTCGGTGCCTTTGAGGAGCGAGAATGGCGTGTTATTGAAGCCGTAGGCCGATCCAAACGAATGTGATGGAAACTGTGGTCGCATGTCTTCCTCCTCGTGACAAAATTGCTGTTCAAAAAGATCCTGCGTGTACGACTGATCGAGGCCTGCTGGTGCGGGGCTCCTTCCGATTGCGGAATTTTTGCTGGGGGCGTCCGACGAGATCGGAAACGAGACGAGGTTGCCAGAGTCGTCGAACCAGGGCTCATTGACGACGAAGTTCTGGGTCAATGCGGACATATCCGACTGCGCGATTTCGGAATCGAGGGTGTCGTTGTAGACAGAATCCGGGGGACTTTGCACGGAGCTCACATCGACGAAGGAGGACTGCGAAACAGGTGACGGACTCTGCCCGTAGCTCACTCCCGCATTGGCGTAGGGAGACGGCGACGAGCTCTGCTGGTTGCCTCCGCCCTGGTCCATGGAAATCATCATCGCGTCCAACCCGTCCAGGAAACTCGCAAGCTGGAAGTCTGGAGCCCCGCCGTAGTTCATCTGCTCCATCAGCACCTCCATGGGGAGTGCTCGATACGGGCCGGCGGCAGTCGCTCCCGGAGAAGCACCACCTCTGCCTGCCTCGCCCACTCGCTTGGCCCTCCCTCGAGTCGCAGTCGACCTCTCAACACATTCTGTTCTAGGCGCTACAGCAGCGCACTCATGCCGAGCTCAAAATTCCACGAAGACCTGTCGACGAACAAGAAGGTCTGCATCTCTCTCGCCGCTCTCTGGTACGCCTTCCGTCCTCGCTCGCGTGCTTCGCTCGTCAAACCTCGTGGAGCGCACACTGACCTCGGCCCTTCGCTCCTTTTGCACTCAATTATCGACGCTTGCTTCCGTCCCCCTTCTTTCCTCCGTTGCTCGCTTTCGAACTCAGCAGCTCAAGCCACAGACAGCACACCCCATGGAAATTACGACCATCAACACTTTCGCAGTGGCAGCGGCATGCATGAAGTGCGAAACAGAGCTGAGCTCAGAAGAGGAAGGGGAGAGAGAGAGAGAGAGAGAGAGAGAGAGAGAGAGAGCAAAGGAGGAGGCAAAAGAAAAAAAAGAGCACAGAGATGCTAAAAGGTAACGAAGGAAAGATGGAGACAGAGAGCGAGAGAATGAAGAAGTGAAAGACAGGAAGCTGTGGACGAGCAAGAGCGAGTGAGTGAGTGCGGGTAGGGGGAGACACCCCACTCCAGGGTGAGAGAGAGAGGAGAGAGAGCGCGGACGGAATTCTAAACCCGTCCCACTCCCGAGCCTCTTTATATACGCTCGGTTCGAAAGAACCGAGCGTATATAAATAGGTTCGAGAATGGGACGGGCAGGAGTTTGATTAGCGTCCCGTTCTTCAGGGCTCCTTACAACCGGGGGAACGCGAGAGCTGCCCCGGAAGGCTTTCTGCCCGCCCGGCCCGCAGCCCGACCTCCCGCCCCCCTCCCCCCGCAGCCCGACCACCCGCTTCGACCGGGAGGGCCGCCCCGCTCCCTGGGTTAGAGGAAAAGAGAAAAGAATACTTTGTAAAAAAAGGCAATGTGTCTCCCTCTCCTCCCTGGTTTAGAGGAGCATGAGATATGGAGGAGCATGTTTGGGGTTCCCAAAAAAAACTAGGTCCTTTTTTTCCAAAGTATTCTTTTCTTCAGCTCCTCCAAACCAGGGAGCGGGGCGGCCCTCCTGGTCTTCTATAGCGATCGAAAGGTGAGCTCTTCAGGGCCCGGACCAAAAGTTTGATTACCGTGGAGAACTCACTCTAATAAGACGGCGGCCATAGCGACCGGCAGGTGAGTATTTCAGGGCCCGGACCAAAAGTTTGATTACCGTGAAGAACTCACTCTAATACGACGGCGGCCATAGCGATCGGCGGGTGAGTTCTTCACGGTGGGGGTTGATCTAGCCAAAAGTCTTATTAGCTAATAAGACGGCGAGGTTCGGGAATGGGACGGACTGTAGGAAAAGGACCGGGGGCTATGCCCCCCGTGTGTAAATAAGAAAAGAGAGAAACTTGAAGGAGATCGGTATCCA
Organism: Marchantia polymorpha subsp. ruderalis; assembly: GCA_037833965.1. NCBI lineage: Eukaryota > Viridiplantae > Streptophyta > Marchantiopsida > Marchantiales > Marchantiaceae > Marchantia > Marchantia polymorpha. The sequence goes on from AP031357.1 coordinate 15,779,571, forward strand.
ACGGCGGCAGAGGGAGTGGGAGAGGGTGGGACGGGCACCAGTCTCCTGCTGCCCGTCTCACTCCCGAACCTCGCCGCGGAACCCGTATAGTAAGAGGCGTGTGTAGCTCATCATATCATTCGCTCCCACCTCCCAGTCCCTCTGCCGCCATTAGATCACCGATCTGCTTGTTTCACCTTTCTCTCTTTCCTTATTTACCCCGTCGTTCGTCCGCGCTCTCTCTCAGCACTCGGTCGGGTCTATGTTTAGAATCCCGTCAGCATTTAGACGGGCATTCTAAACGTACCTCTACGTTTTCCTGCCTCTATGCTTTGAGCCTTTCAAAGGGGTCTGTCTCTCCGCATCGAGCCGTGTCGATCCTACACCCGTCCTCGTATTACAGTGCCGCCCAATTCCTTCCATTCCTAATCTGCGGTGGGTGTGCCACCCCCCACCGCCTCCTCGCCCCCTCACTTCTCGGCCGAGTACAGTAGAGATTCTGAGCTTCTTTATCTCCTTTTCCTCCCCAGCCTCCGGGTCCCATGCCGTTCCCTCTCTCACCCCCACCCCCTATATTCTAGGCGGAGTGGCCGTTCCTTGCTGCTCTTTTTCCCCGTCTCGTTTCTTTCCCCTCGGTCATTCCTTACCCTTGAGAGCCTGCGAGGATACATTCTCCGAGAGAATATATACATCACAGGCTCACCCTTTGAACTCGGACTCTCGAACCCTCCTGCTCGCCCGCAGTCCTAGCTGCATCGCCTATGGCCTCTAGCTGCAGAGGCAGCTAGAGCTGGTCCTGATTCAACCCACTGCCGTAGGAGCATCGGCAGCTAGCCTGAATGTTTCACGCTCGTCCCGGTGCCATGCGAGCGTACCACAGTAGCGCGGATCTCTGCAAGCAATCGACCCAGCAACAGCAGCGAGCACTATTTCTCGGACTAACGGAACAAACAATCCTACGTCCGAGCCGCAAGCGCAATGTGTCGCTCGTCTCGTCCGGTGACCGGGTCCAGCTAGCGCTGCCCGGTGCGCAGCGGCCACTCCGCGAACACTTTCCTCCTTTGACTTGGGACAGCTCCAACACCGACTACAGTGAGCGCCGCGCCTGCCCTGCCTGCCTCTCTCTCGCTCTCTGTCCGGCATTGTGAGCTCATCGTCCCGCCCTGCGCCCGCTGAATCTGCTCCATCCGCCAAACCCCCCACCACCGCGGGGGAACGTGGAACGAAGATCCTCTCAGACTTAAGGGTCGCATTGGCGACTTCGATGACGCCGGGCAGCCCCACTCCCCTCCTCCAGCCATGCATCCACCCGCTCATCTTACTGTACGAGATGCGTACAGTATTTCGTACAGTATATCGACAACGCAGCTGAAGGAGGAGGATGATGATGATGATGATGTGACATTGAGCGCTCATGCCGCAAAGCATGATCCGAGGGAGTACGAAGGGAAATAACCGGAAGGCCAGGAAGTTCCCATCCATCCCTACAGACTACGCCCCAATGATCGATCTGATCTCCCTCGACCAGTCCAAAAGTATTATTATTTCCCGGCCTCCGGTGTATTACTACACTCGAATGACTCGATCTCCTGCCAACGACCGGGTGCCAGCTGCCGGATTTCTGGGCGCAGTCGAGTCCTTACAACTGTACCACGAGATCGATGGCCATAATGTGGTGTTACTCTCAGGCTATCGGATCTCGTCGATCTCGTCGATCTCCGTCAGATTTTGTGACATTACCCGCAATAGCCCGTCGCGAGTGAGGCGAGTATGACGACTGGCCATGAAGTTATTCCCACACAAGCGAAAGCGTCCCACGAGAACAGTCCCGACGCGCCACCCGCGCGAGTGTCACCGATGGCCTGCGGGTGACGCTCCCGCGCTCCACTCTGGCAGCCCGCGAAATCATCTGGAGGCGACTCGAGTGAGCTTGAGGACCGCGGGTCGCGGGCAGTCGGGTTTAGGGTTACTCCCCTGAGTCACAACATTCTATGTCATTTGCACGAAGAAGAGGGCCACGTGGAGAAAAATGATGGAATACAAGGTGATGCTCGCCCCGCAATATCATTATTATAAAGTATGAATATTGAAATATTCAACCTGATTATTTTGTTTCGAACAAGGTGATTTATTAGTAAACCACCATAAAATAAGCCCTGTGGAAGGGCTTGAGGTAGACCCCCTCACCATAGTGTGAGTTTTAATAGACCTGTCTTTACCTCTTAGTTTTTTTGTTTTATTTTTGCCATTCTGAATATGTGAGAGTAGATGTATGATATGATTTCACTTATCACGAGATTAGTGCTCTCCCTCTTTTTCTATTTGGCCCAGGTTGATGAATTGAGCATTTTTTTACTTGATTCCATGTGATTTGATCATCCTTTTTACTCCATGCATCTACCATTCTCTTCAAACCTTAAATGTCGATTTCATGTTTTATGTTTTTCCAATTCGCCATGCACTACTCTACATCTTTGGGATTCAGGTTATCTAATCTCAATAGTCAATATGACCTACAGAACTACGTTGGGTCAATTTCTCACAAATCCAATCAAAGCTTTCAGTATGCTATGTTTACTTTCAGTTTATCTCACAGTTTCTTCTTCTTTCTCCAAGTCGCATCATCCACCTTCCATGTTGGGATGGCTGGCTATGAGGAGAGAGATAAACGTGTATAAGGTGGGTTGTGCGGCAGTACATTACCAAACATGGAGAATGAAAAGAAAACATTTCATTTTTCAATGCCAGATTCGTTGGTTACCACATTGAAAAATATGAAAAATTGCACGGACAAAATATTTGTTATCCATCAAGCTAAATCTCTCAATATCTCGTTGACGCTTGACAGTGTTGATAGAAGGATCGAAGAAATTTTTTGTGACCCATCACAGTAAGAAATTTGAATTGAGAGACTTGGCCATGAAGACCTACATTTTTTTTTATCAATTGAGAATATAGAACATATACCACCTTCAGCAAGTTGTAAACTTATGAATCTTTTTTTTCTTATCACTTTTGTGAAAACATATAGGTCCATCTCCGAGATGTATACAAGAGCTCTTTAATGTCCATCTTTGAAATGTACATCATCCATCTTTGAGATAATTTTTTTTATACAATTCAATATAGATAAATTTGACATTTAAGGTACATCATAAACGTATTATACTATGAGAGTACAATACGTGTTAATAGGATCCCTCCCATTAAGACTTGATTGGGTATTCTCATCCGTTTTCTTATTTTAGTTTGTTCTCAACTTGTCAAGGTTTGTGGCAACATCTTATACACTAACTCTCTTAAGAGCAGATCTGTGAGTAATATCTTTTAATCATCTCACATAGTCACCACGAATATGTTATTTACATGAGCTTCAGGAGAGCAACGCAAACTCGTTGATGATAAACTTGAATGAGGAATATACATGCAACAAGGGACAAATTTAGATCATTTACAGTTAAAGTGGGCTTTGGATTTGCGCAAACTCTATAATTGTGACAAAGGGTCTACTCCCGACATGTTGCATTTAGAGAGAGTCTCGACTGTCTGATGCCGGTCGGCAATAAAGCAAGCCGGGACGGGAGGGGAGGGGTGGGGTGATCAGTCAGTCAGTCATGCCAACGTCCATCATCACTGTCGTCATCATCATAGAGAAGAAAAAGATAGGAAAGGAAATGCGACGCTGCGTCTCCGCAAGCATACAAAGCCTTGCGTCCCCATCTCTCCTCTCGGAGGTTTACTGGAGGGAGGGAGGGGAGAGAACACCGGCAGTCACTCTAGAGCCGAGGCTTGCAACCGGTGGGGCCCCTGAAAGGCGGGCCCCACTGGCAGGGCGAGAGGAGGAGATGGGACGGGAGGGGACGGTCGACCTTCCCACACCACCGCTCCACCCGTGGATCTCTTTGCTTGGACCGTGCTTATCTGTCACCCGAAAGTATGCCGGGGATTTCTAAGGGAATTTTATCAGAAGTAATATGAAAAGTCATTACTTTTCATATTACTGCGCGGATAATAAGGGATAAAATGAAGTAGATTGAATCGATTTATTCACTGTCTACATTACAATTGTACTGCTGGTTGGGGTAGCCTGTACCTAGGCGAACGGATTTATTCAGAGTTAATATATTAAACACATACTCATGTGCAATTTTGAACTGTGCTTTGGTTTTTTTTCCTTTCTTTCTTTCCATTCAAGGCTCAAGGCCGGAGAAAAAACATGCAGATATCTTTTTGCTTTTTGGTTTCTCTCCTATAATTTATTTTCTTTCAACACGTGTAAGAACATGTATGAAACATTTGCGTGAAAATTAATGCATATAATACATAAACATAGAGTGTTGTGCTGATCTCATGATTTAAGAACAACGCGATAAATTTTCATGCCATAAAATTTTACTACATTTTCGCAAAAATTTATCAGTTCACTACAACCAGGAAAGTTATTTTGCAGTTTTATGATTTTCAGATGTATGAGACGCCCATCTTTAGCATGCTTTTTGTAAGAGACATAACGCTGTATTCACTTTGCCATCGATTGTTGATCTGGCGAATAAGAAGATGTCACTAAGACATATATTATAACTCGGTGATTTAATCTGTTCAAAACATGAAGAGGTGTCAAATTCATTGAGAAAGTTTGGTGATGGGCTCTGCTCTTTATATAACAATTGACACACACAATGACCCAGGATAGGTTAAAAAAAATTTACACATTCCATAGTACACTAACCTCTTATTTATCCTCTCATAAACATGTTATAATTTGTATCCATAACTCAAATACTAGGGTAGAAAGATTTGATCCCTTTGCATAACCCAATACTTGATTGTTGTCGCCACACTCACAGAGCATCACAAAAGATGAGTGATTACTTTCTTCAACTTGATCTGCAACTAATACATTTGTAATAGTGAATTCATCTTCTTGAACCATGGGTAAATCAGCCCTCGCATTGGTCAAACACAACGCATATCAATGCAATCTTCATATGACTTATTCAGCTTTATGTGCCCATATCTCTAATGGCATCAAACGTAGCTACATCCTATCTTCCAAATGGACAGTGAGTTAAGAAAATCATTAAAAAAATCTAAATTCGCTTTGCTCTTATACATGAGCAACAAATATATGAAGTAATGAAGAAAATCCAAGCGAGAAATTTGCTGTAATCGAATTATTTGATGCACGTTAGAACGCCTCAATGCATGTTCAGGCCAAAGTCCAAAAGCCTAGCAAGAGTGCAAGCAGGATCTTGTGGAAATAAAAATGGCCGAATCTAAGTAAATGCAAGGCTTGTAAAAATTGAAATAAATTTGAAAAGTCTACTCTCTTCTATCTTTCTTCCTTAGAAAATGAAGACAAAGATGAAAGCTCATGCCATACTTAAAATAAGAAATGTCTTCTGTATGACAGAAGAGTATTTGCAGAGACTATATTTTTGTAACCACATCTTCCTTTTACGCATTGAGGATGTGCATGCAATCAAAAATAAAAAAGAAGTGAAATAAAAGCGAATGCACAAGTAGCCAAACAACATATTCCAAATAGAATATTACATTTGATCATAGAACATGTCCATCAAATGCACTTGAGATCGCATTAATTATCTGTGTAAGTATATAAGAAGTCAACTGAAATGAACCGGCAAACATGCAGCTGTTCATATGTGTGATATTGTTAGCGTCATCCTTCACACTTAAACTACTTCAAAACCCTGTCACATAATTCGAAATTAATTTCAAAAGTCTCAAAAGTGAAAATCTGTTTTAAGTGTATTAAATACATCTGAATTTTACAACGATGTAGCTAAAAAATTGTATAGGAAAATTCGTAAGAAGAATTTTCATTTTGTAACATCTCTAATTTCTCAAGAAACTTCAATGATGACTCCGGAAGATTTCAAAATTTTTCAATTTTCAGTTGAATTTTAGTGTCAAACCGTGAAATTTGAATACCAAAACATTCTAGTTGACATCTCATATTTTATATATATGTAAGGTCTAATTGTGCATGTTAATGTTGTGAAGTGTAAAAAAGGTGGGTACTTTAGCCGGACAATTAACCTACGTCATGCACAAAAGGCAGATGAAGTAAACAAATTGCAGGATGGGAGATTGAGAGATATTTCTTTTTTGGAGATCCTGTGTGATCTGTAAAACTAACATTTAAGAGTCTCTCGAGTTGCAAAATCTAACCAGTTTCAAGAGTACGCTGGGTAGGGTTGGCGGCACAAGAAAATTTTTCGAGTCATGACCATGCCCCCTTTCAAGGTCAAAAGGCATGCCCCATGCCCCAGGCATGCCCGTATTACAATACGTATATTTGATGTATCAGGAAATATATTTCTATGCAAATAAAGCACTCTTAGAAGGAGAACAATCAACACGAGAATGAGAGCTTCAAACCCACACAATAGTAGAATCTCGAAGTGTCTATCTAAGGAATCATGGCAAGAGAGAACACTTGCTTATGTTACCTGCAGAACAAAAGGGCCAGTCAATCTTGTGGCATGGAGGGAGTGCATAGAAGCAGGAAGTATTGTGGAGACAGAACGGAGATATTGTGACACAGAAGAAATGCAGAAGTAAACAGCATAAACAATGTATATAAAAAATGAAAGAAAATATACAATGTGAAGTGCCTGTCTGGGCCGGAAACAATAACGTGCACATAGCGTATGTTCGTTCTTCATCCTTCCTTTGTCAACATTTGCTGGTATCACATCTAATCATGTGCCATTTAGCAGATCTAGTTTAGTGGAGATCGTCCAAGCCTCAAGGAATTATAGTTCCCCATGCTCGACATCCAGTTCATTTGCTGAAAGTAATAAAGCCAGAGTACCTGTCTACATCCACGTACCGACACAAAAACAGCATTGCATATACTCTGTACTTGGCAAATCCTTCAGTTCCAAGAGCAGTTTCAGTACCATGCAGCACCAACAATATGTATAGGTTCCCATTTATTTCTTGACTTATCCCACCGTCTATGACTTTGGAATATATGTATAAATTTGTTAGTACATACGGCATGCCCAGTATGGAAAATGCCAATGAGGCATGCCCCGTGCCCTCGCACGGGCTCATGCATTTTGAGGTGTGCCTCCAACACTAACGCTGGTATTGTCAAAGAACATGTTATCATCCACTGAAGAGGTAAAGCTCGCACCAGATAGGTATAAATGTAAGACGTTTGAGGCTAAAATTGTAAAAATTAACCCGTCACCGTCGCAAGGATCTTTTTCTTTTCCAAGTATGGCCCAAAATAATTCTACTTCCAGATTGCTATCTCCTTTAATTTTGCAACTATCTAGAAATATATAGACAACTAAAAAAAAAGGGTTAATTTTCTCGCTACTTCATGAACTATGAAAACATGTAATTGGTTCTGCCTCTGGTCTCTGGGGCCGGCGCCTCCTTTACTTTCACCTCTTGCATAAATGAGTGCAGCAATAGGGGCCGTTAGATGTTCTAATCCTGTGCACGGTAATGAACAGGACATTTCGTCCTAGGATCCACGAGCCAGCACGTACGTAACACGGGGTCCCACTTACTCAAAAGATGGTCTACTCTAATAAGTATTCTAATCATGATCATCCGAGATCAAAAGTAGTTAATTACCAGTGTCCACTTTTTCAGACGAGCCTCACTTTCATAGCCAGTTCCCTCACCACTAAAGGCAAATATATATAATTATAGAAAAGAGAGAAACAGCAATGAATGAAGAAGCCACCGCATTTACTGCTAAGCTTTCGGTAAAGGGTTCGGTGTTTGGTAAACATTGACCAATGTTTTTGGCCTTCCCTTCCGTACCGTGGTCAAGAATTCTCATATTTTTACCCACGGGTTCGAAGAGGAGAGTGCACTAGATTCGTGCCCCTGGTATAGTGACTTTTTAACCTACATGGGTACCTTGTAATGTATTTGTAATTTTTGGGTTTCAGAGAGGTCAACCCTGTAAAGCCCTGCATGACTTTTTCTTGAATCGGAGAATGATGTACACATAGTGGACGAGTGCTCAAATTTGGTAGCTCAGCAACAGAAGTGGACGATAGCTTCAGTCTCAAACAATGTAAGATTTTGTGGGCTCCCATAGGAGCGGAAGTGAAAGGGGTTTTCTACGTTTTCCCGGTGTTCTTTTTGAGGAATTTCCAGCCAACTGCCACATGCTCTGGTGGCTCAGATTCCAAAGACTGCCCGACGAGAATACTTTGATAATATCTACTTGATCGGGTCTTCCCTCCTTTCTACCACATTACTTGGTTCACTCTTGGACCATAATATATGATAAATTCTAACTATAACATTGTGCTACCTCTAAATATGATCACAATGGTATTTATGAATTTTTTAAATGAGAACATTTAGATTATCGAAGTTAAAATTTCAATAAAAAAATCCCAAAAAAATTACAGTGCACTAATGACATCCCAATCATTCAAGTCAAAGATCTACAAACTATGAGCACATCAAACAATACTAGCTATTATTTTCTAATAGCAATGAAATCACATTGGCTAAACTAATACCAATACAAATTGAATGTATTAGTATGAGATATTGTCACCCCAAATTTCACAAACATGTCAGAATCAAGCTTTTGATTACATAAAGTTTCAATATTTCAATATTAATCTTTTGGCTTAGTTTTTTACTCTTTGATAGATCTTCATTTATCCTAAAAATATGTCATCGATGATCATCGTGACTAAAATGACAACTTGCTATTTTTGAATGACGAGTGAATTTTTCCTAACCGAAATCAACTGTAATTTATACCAATATATTTTTCTAAATAAACCCATACTCATTGATCATAACAAAGGCCATTATCCTTATACATTATATGAAGTTATAATTTGTTTCTCAGATAGTTAATAAATCATGTGAAACCGATGCATCTAAAGTGATGAAGCCCATAATCGTGAGTAATGAAGATATGAATGAAATTATGGGGCAATTTTTTTGCAAAAATTTGGTCGTATCTTATATATGAAAACATCTCTTATATGCTGTAAATGTACATATTTTCACTAATTTCATATAATTTATAAAGAAAAAATATATTTTGAATGAAAAATGTAAAAGATTACAAAAATGGCAAATTGCTCTATAATCAATAATGTCCTCATTATCTCTTTCATTCAAAACAACGTCAAACATTCATATGAACTCAAAAAACTCAAGTACATGTGACCTAAATACTGCCCAACTTCCAAATCTTTTCATGATATAAATTAATCATGTTCATTAAACAGTTCTTAAATATTCTTTTTCTTTAAAAAAATTAACTTTAATTTGAAAATTTTGAAATGTCTTGTATGATTATATATACATACATTCAATTATTTTAGGTTTTTAATACAATTTACAGGATTTTTGGGAAAAAAGGAAATCTTCGATATTAGATTCAATACAGTCAGCTAATAGTTTGCTCAAAAAACATGTATAGCTTGCATAATAGATACTTTCAATTAAGTATGAATTGTTTTTTACTGAACATATTTGTTGATGAGGTTTGAAAAACTTATAACCTGATTTTCTTGGTTCAAATTGAACCTAAAGTCGTAATGCCTTACCTGCACATATTATTACCAAAATGTCTTAAAGAAAGAATATCTTTGACCTTTTTGATTGTTGTACGTTGTACTTTTTGAGACTTCTTCATTTCGCCGTACATAAATATACATAGGAGTATGCTTGACTTTTTAAAGATGAAATTGACTCGACGTGGACGGATTAGACTCGTTTGTTTCATACATCTAGCCAAATACATATGTGTTTTTCTGAATCTTTTCATCTTTTCATATTTCAAATTAGTTTTACATGATAGCATCGTGCAACAAAATAAAGATGCCATAAGAGCTTCTTAATCGTCTCCATGTCGAAGATAATACGTACTAGATGTACAAGGGCATCTAGGATATATTATCTTTACCTTGGAGACTACGTACAATCACGTTGGAATACGGTTGGAAGTTGAACGAGCATGAATACAATAAGTGATATATTCTCGGAATTCCCTTAGTTCAATCAACATCATGATGACGGAAACCTCAATCTAGGGACAGACCAGGCTAGGCCTAGGCAAGGCAGCAGGATCCCCATCTCTACACGCATACCAGAACGGGTAGCATTTCCACAGTACTCCATACCCCATCAGTTGGAACTAATTCACCTCATAATATAACATAAAGCAAGTTATCATCTCCAGATACTTTAACATATAGATTATATTTTCCAGATAAATTTCCATTTTTCATCTATGCGAAGGCCTGAAACAAACTTATAAAATAAAGTAAATGAATTTCCTCAGCAAACGATGATAAGCTTTGACTGGGTGAGTACACTGTGCAATTATAATACTCCCTGTACTTGCCAAGGGAAAGACGGGAAGAGGCCTCCGGTTGGAAGATCCAAGGCGGAAGGACTCCTGAGAGACACACAATCATAAGAAGCCGAGACCGAAGCCTGATGATACATTCAACGCGAGAGGATGAATTTGACTTGGAAATTCGTAATTCGAGTCAATTATCGGCGAAGTCTGCTACTCCCGGGCTTTAAAATGCTTTGTTGACCGAGGCACGCATGATCCAACCGGAATAATAGAACAGTGATGGAGATTTCCACCGCTTCGTTTTCTGGTCAATGCTTCTGCAGTGACGTGAGCCAGCACAATCCGGGATGATGCTTTAATGATGACAGAAATTCCAAATGATTCGCTTACTGGGATTCGCTCGTTGCAGGATGAGTTTTGATGTTGATGCTGTTTCTCAACCTAGTTTGGGATTCTGTCATTGAGGACCGACACTCCGAGTCTGTCCGACCGACTCCGAAGCGCATTCCTTGTGCGAGCATTATGATTCCGATCATGAGACAGAGAATGTGAAAGATTTACAGGGCATCGAGCTCTAGGTTGCTGGATTCGATGATCATGGCTACCAACGTGGATTCCGAAATGATTTCGTTTTGATTTTGATGTGACTTACTCTGAAGTTCGGCCCATGCGCGTTCACTCCCTCAGCGCCTCGCCTACAAAGTAGACAAGTAACTTTTGGGGCTTGAAGTGAGGATTTTCACGGAATGTATTATAATAATAGGCGGGTTTCTATCCTCTTTGGTCTATTGGTATACTTGATTCTCTTGATTTCAATGGTTTGAAACTTCCTTAACAATGTAGAATATGAACCACTTCTGTATTTTCGTGTAACCATCGTGTGGAGTGTACTACGATAGATATTACTAACTTATCATCATTAATGTAGTTTGTATACTTCAAGCAATAATATTGATATTTCCTCGAAGTTTGTTATTTTTTGTATCCACATATATATACCATCAGCTAAATCAACAAAAAATAAATTATTATTACATTTCTACTATTTTTGATATAATAATTTTTTTCGTTATTAAATAAAGTTGTAGCAAAAAAATGGCATAAAATTATATATAAAATTAATAAAGTTGCTAGTAAATTTTACTTGTGCATCTTCAAAAAAACTTGCAAAATAGCATGATGTTTCTTAAAACTGAAAAAAATGTATTTTTGGTCAATGCATTAGTTGAATTGAGTTTAGTGACATATTCATTAGCTTTAAAATTTAATCAAAATTGTATCTCTAATAAAATAATATTGATTCCCATGTGCTTCACATGTTATTAATCGTTTGATTTGTTGCAAGTTATGGTGCACTTGTTTTACTTTCAAATTTTTTCATAAGTTCATTTAATCTAGTAATTTTTACTTTTCAATCTAACTCTTACACTTTTCGTTTTAGTTGTTCAAAGAGCTATGCAATTGTGCGTACTAGATTTGCAACTAATGCATTCATTATCAATTGTAAAAACATACCCAATCATAAAATTTAACTGATTCAAATTTTGTTCATAGTTAGCATAACGTAGTTTTATAAGTATAGGAAATTGATAGTCTTAATAATTGTGAAATATAATTTTTATTAGTCTTAAGATTCCATAAATTTCATTTCACAACTTCTCAATGCATATTTACTAGATCTTATATGTAAATGGTCACTTTTGTAACTAATAATCAACTAATAACAAAAGTATACATAGTCATAACTTGAAGTTCATTGATCTTTAAGCATTAAATTTTACACTTGAAGTTGGAGAATAATATCATGAGAATTTGATTTGTAGATTGTTGAAAGTGTTATATAGATTGAATAAAAAATTCATGTGGTGGAACGTAATATTTGAATTGTTTATTAAAACAAAAAAAATTTAAAACACATATACAAGTTATGACTATGTATATATTCAGATCAAATATTGTAATAAATGCATATATTAGTAATTTATAACATATTTTTCTACAAGTAAAATGACTTTATTGTTCTTCATATTTTTTGTTGTGTAAGATACTTATCCAAGAACCTACCAATAGGTAGTTATAAGATCTGTATCAGAATTTTTTTTGTTATTAGTTGATTATTGACTAATACATCTATATGTTTCAAAACCAAGGTTCATTTTTTGAAAGTTCCACTGGCTTTTACATTTTTTTATCAATCAAAGATTTCATATAAAGTTTCATAACAATACTAAATGCAAGTATGCACAGATGTTTAGAATTTCATACAAAAAGAAGATATTTTTTAACACTATCAATTTCAATATCATGATCTTTATTGAGTTAATTATTTCTTAAATTTTTGTAAAGAAAATTAAAATTAAGATATAATCTATGACAAGATGACACTTGATCTTAAATTTTTTGGTTCTAGCTTCTAAACTTCTTACAAATATACTGCAATGTTGTTTTTGTGTGGATTTTTCATCTTGTAATTATCTTAATTTTAACTTGGATTCCTTAACCTTTGAAAGTTGTAGAGATTTCATAAACATGTTAATAAAATAAAATCACACAGATGTAAAATTATTCATTAATATATGATCATAGCATTATTTTTCAAAGAGTGGAACTTTTAAAAATGTAATTAAAAGTCAATATGTACATATTCAAATAACTTCTTCAAACTATGACTTTCAACACCAAAAAAATTCCAATAATGTTTTAACATAACATACATTTCACGTAATCTAAAATCAAGTGTTACTATGCTAGATAAAAACCTTATACTGTCAAAAAAAACCTTTAATAACTATCACTTATATATCATACATCAGTAATCTCAACTCAATGTCTTGTAAAATTGACTTTATCACAACTAGTGTTGTCATTTCACATGTTTGAATTATTTTATATTGTATCATTCACCTTTCATTTATCACCTATTATCAACTGATATTTTTTTATTCAAACTTCTATTCAAGTATTTTTAAATCTAATATTCAAGAAATTTTTAATTTTTTTTGATATCAGATATAAGTCACATAGATTCAAACAAAATCACTTTAATTTTAATTTTATCTTCATATTGCAATAAATTTTTAATTTTTTTTTCACATATAGTCATTATAAATGTAGGAATTTTTAAATTTATTTTTGAATTTGAATTTGTATTGAGAATTGAATCAGGAAGATTGAAAAAGATGATATCAAATCAAATCTTTTGATAACTTGAAGATTTTTATAGCAATCTCTTGACACATAGAACATAAAACAAGAGTACTTTCAATGGCAATCACATTCCATATAATAAGTAATGAAACTATGATCATGAATGAAGCTTAATCTGGATAAGAGACTCCAAAAAACAGTTCTAAATCTTGACATCTTTCTATGTATTCAATGATATAGCATCCTTCAAAAGATTGTTACATTGTTTATGATATCCATTGGTTTCATTGCTTCTTTCATCTTTGGAAGAAGATGTGCAAGTGGATTACAAAACCACACTTCTTACAAAAGTTATTACTTAAGTAATAACTTTTGTTGATCTTTTGACTAGCCTATGAGTGAAATGCTTTATATTTTCATTATCTATTGTGCCTATACTTTCATCACCCCATTTAGGATGATATATTGAGATCACATGTGGTACTAGGGGCATATCAATACTCGTGCCAAAAGTTATATATCGTTGAGATCTTGTTACTCAACAGGAATAAATTGGAAAGTTTCAACTTCATTCATCACTAGATAACAATCAATTCAGTTCTTTTACAGTTTACCTTTCCTGGAATGGATTGACGTGCTTTGGCCAATTCATGCTGTGCATAAAGAGTTATAATGAACATGAGATTCTTAAAAACTTTATTCCTGACAGTATTATCACATTTCCTATATAATGCTCTTGACGTCAAATTGCAATTTTTTAGCTTCTGAATAGAAAGCTCCATAGCTTTGGAAGGGTTGAGATTTAAAACGCTTCACACGCTAAGAAAGTTGTTCCACATCAATACAGTATTCTCTTCATCATGCACAAAGAAACAACAATATTGATAAAAAAAAAGTCTAGACTAATGAGACTTCACGTGGATATAGGCTACAAGCTGAGTGGTAGCTAACTTCCACAGAGCAACATCTACAATCCATGGGTTTCTGCCATGAAGCATTGATTTTTTATGTGTATTTTTAGTATATTGTGGTGGGTAAACTTTCGGAAAACATAGGCCTAGCTCTGAAACTGAAATGATGGGACAACATTCCAGACATATATGTTTTCTTCCAACTCAGAATCATGATATCTAGAGCTATGAGCTTTGATGTTGTGATCATATACAATATCTCAAAAATTAATTACCACTTATATAAATGACCTGATTATCTAGTAGCACTTTACGGATCCTCACGGTTACTATCTGAAAGGCGTACAGTGACCTACTCAAGACATAGATTAATAAACGTTATATCTCGCCATTTTTATTTGTTTGAAAAGAACTCATTTTGATCTCCTTTCATGTGCATATATTTTGTCTGGTTTTCAGTTTGCATAATATTTGTAAAGAAATTATAACCTGCAGTCGTGACATCAGATTTGTTTGGTGATATTATTAGTTTTCACATGCTTTCTTCAAATACAGCTGGATAGCTTGTGATATTCTGTGGCATATCTTTCTTTCTCACACAGGTTGTTGTTTACTTAGCAAATTAGTGATGGACGGAAGTGCTTGTGGAAATTAGTGATGGACGGAAGGCAGGCTGGAAGGAAAGAAATAAAGCCAAGTCTTAGTAAGGAAGTAGAAAAAGGCACACCGAACCAAACCCCAGCCCAGCCCAACCCATAGCAGACCAGACCAACCCAGCCGAGCCCAACCCCAATTTTGAGAAGACCGTCCAAACTTTCCTACCATTGCTTTGTGATGTACCGGTGGTGACCAACTCCCGATCCCACACCTTTGCTGCCACATTGGAGTCGGGAGTGGGACATGGAGTCCATTGGTGAACATGCTGGATGCATGTGAAAACTAAAAATTGAAGGAAGGAAGAGAGCTCCAAACCCCTCGCAATATTTATCTGCTAACAAAACTCTTGGCTAGATCAACCCCGACCCTATGACGGCCATGGTCCTTCATACGTAGACCGTTGGGGAATCGCCGTTACGCACACAATCATGCGTTTTGTCTGCTAAATCAGTCCCTAAAGTTGGCCGGGGTGAAGGAGAGGAGGAAAAGCCGACCCCGCTCATCTTTTCCACCTCTTCACTCTGTTCAAACCTCTCTCTTCTTGTTATGTGCTAGTTTTTTCTCAGCTCAAGTTCGCAGATCGAAGTGGGCGGATCCTATATCGGAGTGGAGGTAATTTTGTAAGACATTGCAGCATGCTTTTTGGAGGTAGCTATGTTATCTTTGCTTAATCGTAGGATCCACGGTGTTATGAAGCATGTTGTGATTACTACAAACTAATTTTGATAATCAAAAGTGCAAATTTTCCGGTATCGCGGACTTCTCTTGACTAATGTTATCTAGTTGAGCACGTCTAGATACAAGTATGGTGTGGTTTAGCTACATGGCTATAACACCTTGATTGTTTCTTCTATGTTATTCAACTTGCGTGTAATCGAAGTGTATTTGAGAAGGCCACAAAACTTCTACACGCGGCTTGTGATCAATATATGGACAGGAATAAGAGTCATCTTTTTGCATGTGTGGAAGTGATGGATTATGAAGATGGGCTTTAAAGATTGCAAGGTAATGCTCCAGCTCCAGCTCCTGGATCGCAAGGTTCGTCTTCCACTCTCGAGTCCATTCTAGCGATCAAACACGGCTCTTATTTTCAATTGAGGCAACTCGAGCGCTACAGGAAAAACATTCTTGATTATCGATTTGACTTTTGATTTTTGATTTTTCGTCTCCGCTTGAAGTTCAACTATCCTCAAATCCGGACGGGTTTGAGGATGTTCTTGTACGAACACGGTTTCAATTGGATTGTGGTCAATATGAAGTGTACCCATGAAGAGATGAAGATGAAGATGGTTGAGTTGACCTCACTCACTCACTTGGCCGTTCATGGTCCAAGATTATTACCGATGCCCAGTTCCTTTCTCCTTCGGTCGATCGGTACTAAGAGATGAGTGAGCGGGAGGACGCATTGTGCTCTTGTCGTCTCGATTTTGCTAGTATGAAACTCATGAATCAGGAATCATCAGGCCTTCTTTCAGCTTATAGACATGTCTGAGTTAAGTTTTGGTGCGACAGGGTCTTGTTCAATGTGCATGGGTGAGACTTTACAGTGAGACCCAAAAGGTATCCAAAAACGGTAAATGAAGCACAACTTCAGTGCCGGACTCTGAAGTCAGAAAGTAAATTTTTGATCTTTGAGTTGTGTGACCAGCGAATGCATTTGACAGGAGTGAGTGACATTTTAACCAGCTCCATGTACACTGCGTGTAGCCGGATCATTGTGTGGCGAATGGGATTCATCTTCTGCCTTTCCCCTTCGCCACCAGCAACGGAGATTCATGCACATATGGCATGAGCATGAGCATAAACGACCAAGCGTTCGAGAACGTGATGGAAGGAATAACTTTGATGGAGAATGTTCTTGTACGCGAAGGAAGTAAGGGAACAATGGTGAGATGCATCTTGTCTCGGGAGCAGGGAGCGCCGGTAATAAGTTTAATAATAATAATAGGTTCTTGGCTAGAATAACCCCAACTGTATGCTGTCCGGGCTGACGGTATATGTACACCGTCATTTGTAACCATCACCGTCACCCCGTGGATTTTACCACTCTCTCCGCTTGATTTGGTCATCATCCCGCAATATAATCTGGTCGTCACATGTGAGCGATTGCGGTGGAGTCACAGTCAGTCAGACATCTACAACTCAAGCCGGGCGGGCTCGCGTCGCTTTTCATCGCGCTAAGACGTGTCTCGTATCGGGTATTTGTGTGTTGAATTTGAGTAACAAAGGTTGAACGTTGGACGGGTGTGTCAAATTTGAATAACAACTTGTGATCGTTTGACGAGTGATTTCTTGACGCGACGGTTTATTTTTTATTTTATTTTATTTTTCAAAAAATTCATTCTTGATTTTTATTTTATTTTTGAGTTCTAATTTTCTATTTATTAATCTTAATTTTTATTTTATTTTTATTTCATTGCAGTCATGCGTGTTTTTCACATATCGTATTACGCCATGGACAAGTAATATGACGTACAGCAGGAAGAGTTTTCATATTGACGCGCTCTGGGTTTTGCGCTGTTGCCACAGCGAGGCATTGTGCACTGCATGATGAAGCGACGCGGATGGAGCCCGCAGCTTGGAAGATCGGATGTTTGTTCCGGCGGCCCTAAAAATGGGTCGCGAAACCAAAAGAGATCCCTCTTGAACGGTGCGGGTCCGAATCTGTCGCGGCAGCGATTCTCGTCTCCATTAGCGATGGCCGGATGCATGAAGCTACAAGATGTTCAAAGTCCGTGATTGTTTAGTTGTTATACCAAATCGTCTCGCAATAAGCTTTAGCGACTGATTTAGCGGTCCCGAACGGTGACACACGACACGACGGTGACCGTATGCCAGACCTCATAGTTTGTGGCAAATGTCAAGTTTGTCAAAATTAATTTAATATTGGCAATTTTCTTTGGGTAATTTTGGCAAAATTGGTATTGTGTGTATTCTAATGTGAGAGAATGAATTTCAATGGTTGTCACCATCGTATTCCAGAAAATGCATGATATCATAAACAATGGAGTCATGAGTAGCTTCAATCATACAAGAAAGATATACAGAATACTCATAAATAAGAAGATTTAGCAAAGAAAATACATTACATATATTTTACTAAGGTCACATAATGAAAGTTGATAGATTGAAATCATTTATCAAGATGATTGATATTTCTAATAAGTCAAAGAAAAAAATAAAATTTTAATAATAATAAGAAATAAATGTCTACTCTCAGTTAGCATTTGGATGAACATGTCAAATAATAATGCAAATCAAAATAGAATGCATAAAAGATATATATGTTCCAAAATCATGGTTTAAAAATTTTAAGCATAGAAAAAATGTTATGAATTAGAAATTCATTATACTTTTTAAACATATAAGTTGAAAATTCAGATTTTATAATTTATTATAGATTATTTAAAAATTTATATCTTATCAGATATTTGTGTACGTATATACCCGGACGGGATACAGTCGAGGTTATTCTGGCCAAAAACCTAATATTATTATTAAACCAATTACCGGCGCTCCCTGATACCGGGACAGGATGCATCTCACCATTGCTCCCTTCTGGACTCCCTTACTTCACTGCAAGCTAGATCAACCCCGACCGTATGCCTGTGGGCTGACGGCATACGGTCGGGGTTGATCGTGACGGTCTCTCCTTTGTCACCGTTGCGTGAGATTTCACCCGTCGAGCGCCCGTCTAGAAGCCCGCTCGATGCATTTATTTAACATGACATTCGCAGCGATGGTGCTGTGTCGATCAGAGGTTTAGGGTTCACAGGATTAGAATTCACGCAGCCAGCTAGTGTGATCATTCCTCAGACACGGTAGTAACTTCTGATAATAAGGATTCCACGGAATAATGAGGAAAATAAGCACCATTCCTGTGATCGAGGCCTAGACATGAATGAGTATAAGACAATCACGTCTCGAAATCAACTCTGAACTAAACACACGCTGCGATTTACCAATTTCCTCTGAACTAAACACACGGCAGCTCAGGCCTTCTACAAGAGATTACCGCACAAAGCCTCTTCTCTCGCTCATTGTATGGGTTTAGCCTGATCCACCATCGCCAATCGGAGAGACGAAAAGTCCAGCGAAACGCCAAGCCCCCGGGTGACGGTGACAATAAAACCCCTGGATGAAGGTGACACGCGAACGGTGTACGTATTCCGTCAACCCGAATGGAAAACGGTCGGGGTTGATCTAGCCAAAAGTGTTGTTATAGCTTGCGGTAAAATAAGGCAACTGGGGGACGGACTGGAAATCGGAGGAACTGGCATGTCCTGCAGTCGAGGATAGACAACAATTTGACTTTCGCCTGGTCATTTGGAGTGCCAGACGGGACGTCCACGTGTCGGGCATCTGCAGGCGGGCTGCGGGCGTGGAAGGAGGTCTCGTCAGGACCGACAAATTCACCTCTTTGGGACTTACCTGTTCCGTTATTAGCAAAAACATCCGTCTGAAACCTCATGCATACATTGAATTTAGCCTCTCGATTTCCGCATGTAATCAATCCTCTGTCTCTTCAACAATTACAAATTCCACCATAGAGATAGAGAAAGAAAAACATGTTTCCGCCGGGGGATAACAATTCTTGCACATTATTGTTACGTGAACTAAGCACACAATCCACCTGGTCCCCTACAGAACATGGCAAAGCTGGGTTGAGAGGTAGTGTACACGTCAGCGGAAAGAACTCCTCGCCCTCCCTTGCCTTGCCTTCAACTTAGGTTCGTCCCTGAGTTTGCGGCTGCCTGAGGGGGCGGGGCCCACCCGTCAACAGATGACATGGAGTCCATTGGTGGACATGCTGAGTGTAGGGATGGGCTCGGCTAGCCGGCTAATATCTTTGTTAGACTTTTGGCTAGATCAACCCCGACCGTATTCCATTTCATATGAGCAGCTGACCTCGTCCCTCGAAGTGTACTGCTGACGATAATTCTGAGTATGGACCTCCACCCACATGAACCTTCCCTCCCTTCCCTCTGTCGCTGCCCTGCGGCATCGCGATTTTCTTTGCACTGTTTGATGCTTTGGTTCTTTACCTTACCTTGTTATCACTTCCTCCTCGTCTGTATGTAACCATAATCGGTAGCAGTGACCCAAATACTGTTCTGCCGTATCTCGACTGAACTGTAATGCGTATAACTTTCTCTGATCTGATGGTTCTACATTCTTAATCCCTAATCACACCAGAGGTATCAAACTAGAAGTGAATGGGCTAGGATTCAAACAGACCTTTCACATATCTAATGTAGCAGTGACCTTCATATGACAAATTGAAGACAGTGAACAAGTCTTGTCGAAACCTCACCCATATGAAAACAATAGTTGATGTGAGTCAACAATCTTTGATGCACGGTAAAATCAAATATATACAAACCTTCAGCTTTGCATGAGTAGCATGGCACACACTATCTCTAAATCTATGATGATGGTCGGCTCCATAAAACGAGAATGTAGAGTTTCTTGAAACTAAAACATATAAAGTTTATATCCAATCGTTCAGGGCATAAAATACAAGCTAAAGATCATGTTGTTTCTTTGGGGTAAGGCAGTCCTCATATCGTGACCTTTCAATCACATTCCTTTTTTACATCTCATATATATATAATTTCTCAAATGTGAAATAATGGAGATTATATATATGTATGTGAAGTAAGAATCGAAAATATGATAGAAACTATTGGATGAAAAATACAGGAGAGAAAAAAATACACACCATCACATGTTTATAAACAATTTTTTAACATGCAATCCATCTTTAAGAATTCTAGTATCCGGGTAACATAGACAAAATTGTGAGCTTTCACTTAGACTCTAGATTGTGAAAGTGATCTGTGAATATTATACATTCCTACGGATGTTTTACAAGAGAACAAATGATCAAACAATGTCATGCCATGCAACTCAACACCTTCATTCAAACCTGAGGTGAAAATGGATCTTCAAATAATGAAAGGCATGTCTAATGTGACTCGCAATGTGTTTATCATATGTAAACAACTGAGGCACACAATTGTACATTACCAATGTTGTAGAGAAAACAGTTTTAAAATGAAAATGAAGATGCTTAATATGTCTCTGAAAAATATCATCGACGTACAAGACGAGTAGAACACACGACTTGACATGGCCAATCCCTTGGAGAAAAAAGAATTATAATGAACAATTGCAAATGAGGATGCTCCTAAATTTTCTCCGTGTCAAGTAAGAACGTAAAAACGAGAATCAACAACTCTTACTCCGGAATAATGAGTCGGAGGCATACTTGAGTTGCAGGCTTTAGAAGAATCACAAGCGTGGCATAGCAGAGCATCTTTTGCTGGTTCGATCAAAAGGGAAGGAGAAAGCAAAGTTGAGGTTTCATCCTCAGAGTGGACGGAAGTGTCATTCCAAAAGTCTGATTGGACGCCTAACTCCCTGATTATAGGCAGGCATCCAATAGAGGATCGGTGGTGGTTGACGAGCAAGGACTTCATCAGGTTCCAAAAACGCATACTGAAAAGGCTACCAAAGTACAGATCTCTGAAGAACTCAAAAGAGGGTACCTGCTGATCAAAAGCCAAAGGAATATGCAACTGGTGCCCAGGCCATTTATTGTATATATGTGGACAGACGGGTAGGCCAGGCAATGTTCATGGACTCATTGATACACTACACCATCATTGATGTTTATCCTCACCATAACCTTACCTTCAACCCTCCTTTTCGCTGGAGTGGTACTTCAGGTAGAACGATGTGACACCTACAGTGCGATATATTCTCATCCAAAGCATTTGCCCTGAGATCACCAAGTGACCATTGAGTAAAGAGGCTCTTTGACTGGTGACTAATCAGGATGAATGACGGACTGTCGCTGTCAGGTCCATCAGTTACCAGTTGATACTTTCAGGTGGTGGATATGACTTTGCAACTGGTTCCTCTTCAATCGTGTTAGGCAGAAAGGGTTTAGGTAATGATAAACGACACTTGAAAAGGTGCAGCACACCAGAACAGATCTTCGCAGATGAGAGTGGGAATTCAGTGATTCTACCATTGAGGAGTTCCCCAATTATGGGCAGAAGAGAGAGGTGAGTACGTAATGAGTCATGTCCTCTCGCACATCACAACTTTGCCGACCTCTGACTTCGACAGAAGACACTGAGTATATGGTTCAGGAACAAACTTGTCCGAGTTTGTATTGTGAATCCACAACACAGTTGAAGTTAATTATTCGTCTTTTCACGCGGTGTCCACTATTTGCCAGAAGAAAATGCTCTTAAAATTTATTAACGTCCTCTAATTCAAATGAAAATCAAAATACTGGTTACTTCCACCAAGTGCCAATCCGATCATATAATGAAATCGTTGGATCCAAATGAGTCGATTCTGGGATCCAGAGTGCAAAATATAAGAGATGTAATGGTGTCGTGAGCAACAGAGCACAATGTCTATGAACAAGAATGGAGGAAGTTGGCTGGCCACAAACTCCACGATACTGCAGGAGCGGTATCTTTGATTGGATTGGTCAGGTCCAGCATTTGACAAAGACGCCCCACCACAGGTGCGAAGAAGTTAGGCTAAAAACGTGTAAAAGTTGGGACACGTTCCACTGCAAGTCTCTATTGGCAGTGGAACGTCGAACGTTTCGGTTTTTAATAAGGGGAAAAGAGGTATTATCTCTGCTAGACTGACACATTTGGATATGATGGAACGCAATACCTTTAAGACGCAAGGGCATTTAATTTCACAAGGAGCTCAAAAAATCTATCCAATTACAGTGTCAGAATCGATGTAGACGATATATTCATCTGGATATCATAATCTACATCGACAAAAGGTTTTCCTCCCGAGGTTGGTGTCTCGAATAAATTTACATACACAATTCGTCCTCTGATCTCTGGGTAAGTACTTTCATTCGGATCCAGGTTCGGCACCACCTTCACTGCTGTTGCCTTCACTTTCGCCATTCACCGGAGGCTCAGGCTGCAGAAGCACGATGCTATCCTGTTCCCGTTGAACTGGGGAATTTTGAAGACTGAACACTCTCCAGAACAAAAGGTATGAGCATAGGAAGATACCATGCTGTTCTCATGCACACCAATACTTTGGTGAAACGGGAATCGCCAACAAATGCCAGTCACAGATATGGACTTCATGACCTGTCTATCACACGTTCTTCACATCTGCTTGCTTACTCAATAGGATCACACTACATCATAACGTTCCAAACCTGTCCTTTTCCAAACGTATAACTAATAATGTCCCTCTCAAATGCATGAATGGCAAAATAAACTCTTCTCGGATCAAATCGAGGGTCTACGACCTCCACTTCCTACCGAGTAACCTCGCAGGCTTACTAGTGTTTACAAAACTGTACTGGAAAAAGAGCTGGTGATTTGGCCACTCAATACACTAGCTCTTCGCATATCCAGTATTTTCTAAGATGCCCAAGCTGATTTTAATTTTTTCCTTGACGTTAGGGGACCCAAAGAGCCCCCTACTCAAACTGAAATCTTGGGCGACATCCTCGTACTAGGACATTGCTTTCTATAATTCATAAGAACAGTTGTCGAAGTAGAATAGAGGTTGGTTACTCGTATATAACCAGTAATCGCCTAGTAGTCGCACGCTAATGAGAAAAATCGTGCGGGTATGAATGATATCAAAAAAATGGAAAGGAACATATGCAGAATGGCGGCTCATCTGTAAAATGCCAGGCTTGATAATCGCCAACAACCCTCAGCTCTATTTGTATTGGATGTGCAGTACTGACTTCCGATGATCAATGCACATCTAAAAAATGTAAACTAAAGCAACCAATGGTAC
This sequence comes from Marchantia polymorpha subsp. ruderalis, assembly GCA_037833965.1. Taxonomy (NCBI): domain Eukaryota; kingdom Viridiplantae; phylum Streptophyta; class Marchantiopsida; order Marchantiales; family Marchantiaceae; genus Marchantia; species Marchantia polymorpha. The sequence continues at coordinate 15,803,412 of AP031357.1, forward strand.
AGATCACGTCGAAATATTTCAATAGACGTCTCTCACAACGTAAGACCAAACAAATCCGAGGCCTTACTTTGTGTTGGATTTTATGGTCCGACGTCGCCAGGTAGCAGTGCCACAGTCTAAGCGCAGCTCCCACGTTGGCCAATAATGCAGATCCTGCTTTAGTGTAAGCACTCTTGGCTTGCCATTTAAGTGTACCGTCTTAACACGAACAAAGGCTCCATGCTCTGAATCCTGTCATCTCAAACATAGACCAAAGTCAGTACGGCAGTTGACACACCATTCAGCCATCCCGGATAGGCACTGGCCAACTCCTATATCAATCATCGGGTTATAAGCCCAGTAATTACCGTGTCACTTATTCGAAGAGTCATTCCCACCGTCAGGTAGCACGTCACTCAGGTAATTCAAATACATATTTTACCCACTTTGCAGATTGTTACCAGTTTGACGAGACGTTAGTACACCCTTTTCTCCAGAGCTACATCACCATTTATAATTTGTAACAGACGAGTTGTACGCATTTAATGACCTGGGCTTGGTATCTTTACTTTCAAAATTGGAAGAAGAAAAAAAAAAACCCTTGTTCAAGTGTCCTCTGAGCGCTATTTAAATCCACTTTGAGAACGCCGCAAACTTCTCCGCTCACCCTATGACCAGACAGCCAGTGGCAAAATTCGAGAATCACCTCAGTTACTTCTATAAATGTCTGCAAGTCCGGTGTTGGTCTTCCATTCACCTCCACGATCCATTGCAATGCATATAGACCATATCTATGGACAGGACTACCCTGGCACCACCTGCAGACATGACAGAAAACATCAATAGTGAAATCTCAATACCAAGACAAAGGACATGATACTCAAATCTGGTTGAGTAAAGACTTACCTTGCCACATAGACCCCGTGACCTTCCTCGGGAAGAAAGCCTAATGCTCGAACTGCTGGGTGAGGATCCTGTATTACACATCCTGCCCAGTTCACCATCCTGGTAGTACCGAAGCCGTCACGTACATCCGTCTCCACAAGAAGCTCCATCTCGACCCCCTATCGTATCGGCAATCACGAAATTAATAATGACCCACTGAGCGCCGATTCGTAACAGTGAAATATAATAACAGCACAATTCCAAAAATAACTTCGTCTTACTTGTCGAAACACAGTAACTTTAAGGGCTGCTCCAGCTTCGTCATGAGACGCATCCGCCCGTTGACATGCATTCTCAACATCGCGGAAGCATGTAACAGGCTCACCGCTAATTGCGAGCAGCATGTCACCTTGCTCTAATATTCCCTCTGCCTTTGAACCTGCAAGGCAGCCCTTGACACGAAGAACTTGTCTTCTGACAGGATCTTTCTTCACCAAGGCCTGCAATATTTCCAAGGTACAATACTTACGTATCATCCTTGTCGGTTCTAGATTTATCGGAGTATGATCTAAGCATGATGTTAATACGGCAACATTGACGCAAAAATTTCACAAGGGCTTACATATATGTTACGCTAGCTTACACAGTAACTACAACCAAACCCCCACAAGGAGCTGATAAATGAACTCACCAGGCACCAAGAGTTTCAGAGAGAGCTCTCTACCCAGAGAGCTATGGAGTATACGATGGAAACCTCAAGATTTCTTCGTTGATTAATACATATCCTATGATAGAGTTAACAAGACTGTTGAAACTCACACTGGAAAAATACCAACTTCTGACTGGTTCGATAGACGTCCTAAACTCCAAGCATAAAGTTGAAGAGTATGTTTCATCTCATTGGTTGCCATGCTTCCTCTCCAGACAAAACAGCGCTGGCCAGATACAAAGGACTACATCACAAGGATACGTTGCAAGCATACCTGAACCCATTTGTCGCTGAGGCCAAAGCTTCGAGCCTTGGAAAGAAGAGTGGGATATAACTCGACTTCTAGGATTCGAATCAAAGGCATTGATCTCGTTAATCCATTCATCAAAAGAGGTGGACCTCCTTCGCATCCATTGATTATCTTCTCCACAACCTCACTAACAGGGTAGACGGGTATTCCACGAACAAACTGGTGATCCTCAGGAGAGCTGTCACCATACTTCACCTGAATTACAATATGCAAGGTCATGATGAAACACATTCCCAAGTCACTCTTTCTGCCCAACTGGAAAATGATGCGCGAAGAACATAATTCAACAGCTGGTGTGCGCTGATGTTATTCCACCAAGAAACACAGAACGAAGGTAGAAATGAGACGGGAGCTTGACGTCGGCTAATTCCGTCTCAAAAGTTCTAAGTGCTAAGATCCATCATAGCTTACGATAAACAACTGGGAGGAGACATTAAAGTCACTCGCTACTACAATGCTCTATCTACTTCGGCTTCAATCAATCCTTGACTTAAGAAAACTAGGACCAGGTAAAGAAGGGAAGTGAAGGGAAAGGAAGAGGGTGCTTGCTTGCCGTCTGCAGCTGTCTTTTATATCCAATTTACAGTTACTTTATATACACATTTTTTAAGTGATAAATAAACAACTAATAGAAGTCCCACCATCCTATAGTCTAAAGATTCCAACTTGTAAAAGGAGCGTTATACGAGTAAAGAGCTACCAACTGGACACACCTATTGAGATAACTCAACAGCATTCACAGCCACGTCAGAGATAAGAGCTGAAAGGCGGTGACAATGAATACTATACGACGAGACGTATCTGATCAACTAGAGTAGGCTGTACTTCTGTTCTGTACAGTGTACAGGACATACAATCCAAGTTAACGACAGATAAATAATTTCAGGTTTTGTTAAGCGAAGGAGTCAACATTTCGTAAGTACAACATTATGATAAATCGGAAATGGTGTCGGTGCCCAAAAAACTTTGGGAATATTAAGATATATCTTTTACGTGCTTATACTGCTGGGCAGCTTGCTTAACGCTGTTATAAAATCCAGTGGCAAGACTTGACTCTGCATCGCTTGATAGGTTTGTGAGTAAGGACAAATATCAGTGAGTTATGTGAGTCTTGTCTCGTGTAGCAGCAGGCTGAGAGATTGTAATGAAGGGTTTTATACTTAATTCCAAGATGAAACATATAGAATTCTTGGAATCAAGATTCTTGGGATACTGAAAATATAACAAAGGACATTTTTACTACAACCACGGAGACTCAAAGAGCATGTAGAGCTCGAAGTACAGGGCGAAGGACGGCCTTCTTCTCAGCATTACCTTTAGAACGAAGGTGAAGATGGACAAGACGGTAGCCAGGAGCCTACAGAAACAAATTTCCGTGGGGAGGTTTTTTGCCAAGTCCGTATTCACTTCATCTATCAACATTCGGAAAAGTGGTTTTGAGCATACATTTAGGAAGACCCCATGGAGGTACATCCGTTTGTTGTCAGACGATTCAGACTATCTCCAAAGGTAACCAGTTCCGATCTGCTTTGTACACTTTACCTCTAGAAGGTGAGAGCATGTGCAGTATCTTTTGGTTTAGCGCTCTTGATCACGGCAGAACCTGGTGTATAAAGTTATGTAGAATAAGTCCAGGAGCCTCACCTGGATATAGAAATCTTCATCTATCCCCCACTGTAGAGATAGAGAAACACATGAAGTTGGATCACAAATATGAGTGTACTAAGCCCTAAAAGGGCCGACACCAAAAACCGACCATGACAGACAGACCCTACCCTAGGGAGGGAAAAGAGAGAGAAAGTACCGAGGACTTGCTACGCTTCGACGATGACCGTCTCACCTGATATATCATGGAACTGACGATCAGACGCCTAGTCGGGGATGAATCTCGTTCTTCTCTCCTTTTCTATAGAACCTAGCGTACTAGTACATTCAAATAATTTCAAGAGGAATATAATAATAGCAGCTGGAGAGCTAAATTCCGGAATGCTGTCCTAGACGAGCACGTGACGCATAAACATGTAAGGGCATAGAAATAAAGTACCTGAGTGGAAAAGCTCCCCCACAATGCCTGTACTCGCCCAAGCTCATCGGCAAGAACTCCTGAGAATGCATGGCCAAAATCTACAAGAAATTCAAGGTGACACCTCTTCAGTGAACATCGTAAGTCCTTATGAAAATTAATTCTTTGTAGAGAATGCTTTAGAACACTTCCAAGCATTTCCTTTGCATTTCCAGGATGTATCCTCTTCATTGTGTCTAACTACGTGGGTTAGCAATCAAGCCCAATCTCAGAAGTACAGACCAAAATCTGAGGTCAGATACAACCTACTCACTGCGTCTCCACATAAAATATAAAATTCCAAGCACCCAATCGAGTTTATTCATTCGACATAATTGTCTCCTGAAGTGGGACTAATCAGCTTGTAAAACCTCCAAAGAAGTTGTCCAGACGCAAACTCTGACCTGTATCGAGTTCAATAACCTCCATGTTCATCGCCCTATATCGGGGGCAATCGGCAGCACCCACGTTAAGGGCGGCTCCTGGATTTGTCACAACTGATTTTCTTGAGGTAGCTTGAAGACTCCGACTCAGTCCAACAAGGTAGACAGAGTCTCCCCTCCGCAAAGCAGGCTCTATTTGAGGCAAAAAGAAGATGTTAGTTCGTTCTCTACATTGATGCCCTTTCTTGTAGTTTTTATTACAAAGCGTATTTCCTGTGTTGTAAGCTGACTGTTTCATACATGTAAGCTGTATATCTATTCACCCGTCACAGAGGAACGTCAATGCAGACGTCAAAACATCCAGGCAAACATTAGACAAAGTGACTGTTTTCTCTTTGAAGTACATTTTTCTAGCATGTGCAAGTTGAGAACAAAGTTGACTTCAATTGATAAATTGTGCTCTACGACTATAATCACAATTTGCGATCCCAGATAATAGATTCTAATTAGGATCTCAAGACCCCGCCTGGGAATTTGAGATGTAAAACTTAGCAATACATTGCTGTTCTTCCCCGGATCCAGAAACTCTACATAATCAGCTGATACTCCGAATGGGCTATACCACTGGAAACACGCCAATATGATCTAAATCTGCTTGCGCAAAGGCTCAGAATGCAAAAAGTTTGAAGAGAAAAGACTAATGAGGTACAGCCATAGGGACTTCGGGAATGGACTCCGACAACCAGGATTTACCGGGAAGAAGGACTGCTGCTTTGACAGCGGCAGCCCCTGCCGGTCCAAGGGCAGATGGATCGTATGCAACTATGGCAAAGTTGTGGACGGGATGTAGGAACACTACCTGCAAAAGTGCAACATCGAAGGGATTCAAAAATATTGATGTGAACGTTGAGAACCTGTTCAACTGATAGGGCCCTCCAGAATTTCCAATAAACTTTAAGATCGAGAAAAAGCAAACCTCGGCTGGAATTTCCATTGGATATGCAGCGAAGGCCAGCATGACATCGGAAACCGAAATCGCCACAGTATTTTTGTCAACGACCACCAAGCCCAAATCTTGCGAGTGGTGGACGATTAAACCGGTACCAAAAAAGTGTTGCGAATGGACTCCGTCAAGCATAGCCGAAGGAGGTATATGTACCTGCCAAAACGGAACAATGTAACGACTGGGAGTTAATCGCAGTTTTTCAATTTGTTGGTGGAGCTGAAACTCGGTGCATGGACTAATCAGATGGATCCGGACTTCGGACTGAACAAAAAACATTGCCTGCATGAAGAACGTCTTTGAAAGTACCAACCTCTATCATGACCAAGGTTGGTTCAATAACGTGTTCGGCCAGTGACGCACTCGACCCATGAGCTCCGCCTCTTTCGTCTACAGTTTGAGTACTTTCCACCGTTCCCCTAGCTGAAAGTGTGCCTCCTTCTACCCTTCCAGAAGCGTTGTCCGTTATAGTGGTAGCATCATCCCCAACAAGTTCTTGAACACGGCGTCTTTTAGGCTCAACCCTCCCAATGTCGGCTTCAGTTGGCTGACCGTCCAAGGCGACTGCTCCAACTACCTCCCCACCTTGCAAAGTTGGACTTGTACCGCCGGACTCTTTGCTAGCGACACTTGCCCGTAACACATCACCGTCTGCCGCACCAGCTTCCCCGACAGGTGACGACGTCGGTTCAATAGTTTCAGTCTTCTCATCGTAGGGTGCATCAAGCGGGATGTTGGGAGAAGCTGGTGAAATGGATGGACACGGTATGGCAGGCTTCGAATGCCATAGGCCAGTCGCATCATTGCGAGTATAAATGAGTGGAGGCGCGTACCATTCATGCCTATCTATGGTGACAAGCACAGACTGGAAACAAGCCCGGCTTGCCAAATTCGGCAGCAGTGAGTAAATCAGTATCTTCGAAAAGCCACAGGACAAGCTATTGAGTCTAGAATTCCTCCAAACCTACAGTCTTGTACCTCTGGGCACATTCAAAAACAATACGCTCGGAAATCTCGGATCCGACAAATAGCACCAATTGTAAGGAACTAGATCAACATGTCGTGGACAGATTTGAAAAATGAATTCTCGACTAGATTCTCCGTTCATCCACATGATGGCAGAACCTGTACCTTGCTTCTGTGACGATCCGCGTAACTCTGAAACTCCAGGGGAACACGAGCTCCTCTAGCAAGCTTGGCATAAACTGCGATAAAATTCTCTAACTTCAAAATCTCCTCCCCGGCCATTTTCTTGATAATAGCATGCTTTGGAACCCCGGCCCTTGATAACATGTAACTGCCAAGGAATACTAATCAGCATAATACAAGCATGGCCTTCCCTCAAGCACGCAGAGAGGCGAGGAGCAACTCGACATGGTGAGCTCCGGTTGAATCACACGAAACCACCATGTAATGACATATTACAAACAATTCATATTCAAGGGATGTATTGACCTCCTTAAAACGACAAAAAGGTGCAGAGGATAATGGAAAGCGCATGCACTCCAACCATTATAGCGTGATAGGGAGAAAGTTCTACCCAGGTTCAGCGACGTAAACGAGTCCACAAGTGAAGCGGAAGTTCCGTGCCTGTCCAAAAGCAAAACATTCGGGTTTTGTAACTGCTTAGCGCTTGGCACCTTCAGCGCAAAAGATGTAATGCGGCAGATTCAAAGGCGTGCTAAAAGGTAAAACAATTCCAAATATAGATATGACCATAACTGACGTTTTTCTTTAAGAGCGTCTGTTCATAACATCTGATAGCCTTCGCAGTCAAATTTCTACTACAAGAGCCAAGTGGGAAGTTTTAGTACATACCTGCTGATATGAGAGAGCATGTAGAACTCCACCACTGACTTCCAAGAAGTGGCTTGGTGTGATAGAATGCAAGTCTTGGACCTGAGCGCAAAAGCGTTATCAGATTGCATAACCTTCAGCCCCTGGGTGTGGACTCTAAATTTGGCCACAGAGACTCGCTCACAATGAGCGCTCGCTCGAACTTACTTATCACATAAACGGCAGTAAACACACGGTGTCTGCTGATTCAAAGCAGCAGTTCATGAAGTATATCCATAATTCATCAATGAGGTACATGATCCCGATAGTGGGTACACATAGTAGTTTCCTAGTTAAGATTTACCTTCAAAGTCACATTCACAGTTAGACCACCCCTTTCAACCTCAAGCTCAAAGTCCTTTCCCACATTGTCGTCCAGCAAGGTCTCCAGTTTTAGAAACTGCGTAACCACCTGTTTAGAAAATGAGTACTGAGTCAGCTTCGGAGGTCCGCAACCCTTCACTAACTTTTCAGATCTCTCGACATGGCGCAAGTCCTTCAAGTGGGTGTTAACCGGATTCACAGAGTCATCTGTTGAAACTAGTGAAGTAAGGAAGGCGGAAGACCGCTCGATGTCAAAGCCTGAACAGAAATTTTCTATTGCGGAGGTATGAGTAGAAACGTTAGCAAATATGGGATGGTAGGTTAGATATTATAACGGTAGTTCTCATCGAAAGAGGTACGATACGCAAGGCTTCGTCGAGTGTCTTTGAGAATCTCCATTTTAGCTACTAAAATGTCAATATTGGTGAACACTCGTAAACAAACCCACATCCAGGGATTTTGAAATATGACAAGACTGAGATGACTTGTCCTAAGTGAGAGAAGGCTGAGATATACTTGCTCCGATTTATATACTCAAACCGCAGCTCATTTTACTTACCTCACCGTTGACACGAACAAGCACATCTCCCGGTTCCAATTGTTTGTGCGCAGGTCCCCCCGGAACCTAAAGATTTAGAGAACATGTCATTGGCTCACTTCAAAGGCTCCGCATATGATACTCAATATCAGCATTGTGAATGTCGAAATTATGCTTACCACTGAATCGACGACAAGCATGCCCGTCTCGCCAGCTGGAGAAGCTTCTCTGACTGTCTGCATAAACAAGCAATATAGTAAGAAGTACACTCACAGGCAGAAAGTCGTACCCCTACCTCGGTGAATTATTTCATAAACGAGTGCGAACAGACTGGTCATATCCAGATGAAATTAGATATATCTATATAAAACGTAGATTAATGACAGCTCTAACCCTCCAACTTTGCAGTTCCTACTTAGTGGTACGCGGGCCTATTTGCAGAGCGTAGCTCTATGGCCTTCAATCTATGACAGTCACATACTATTCAGTGCGGTTACGTGTACATAATGAGCTACAAGAAAGCCAAGGAGAACTCTGGAGTATACTGCGATAACCATGAGTGTACCTGTTCTGTGTCTCGCTTCAAACCTAACCGTCGCGTTTCATCATATCCCTTGTGTACATAAGTCATCTATACAACAGTAACAAATGAAAAGATCGGTCCAAAGCCGAGAGGAAGACAATCTGTGAGCAATAATATTATCTCTAATCTTTTCAGCAACTGCACAGAGAAAAGCGCGAAAACTTCTCCTCAAAACAAAGTCACATAGTTACCTGGAGAGTACCTCTAGGGATACTTGCTGGACGCCATCCAACTTTAGATTCATCTTTAGTTTGCTGTAAAGATTTCAAGGCCCTAACAACCTGCGTGCCATGGTTTGGCCGTCAGCAACTAAATTTGCAGAGTAAGAATCTCCGTTGCTTTCCACGAAGCATACTGATAGCCTTTAACAAGAAAATCAACTCAGAGAAAAAATATATACAACAACCACATTGCTTCTGAATAGATTTGCAGTATATGCATTGCCTTTTTTGATTCATAATTGTACTTACTCGCTCTAGAGGAAGGAAAAATGCAGAAGCGCTAGCCGATTTGCTGCCGGCATTGAGAGCTACGGCACGACCCTTGCAATCAATTACAGGGGAACCACTTGAACCCCCTTTAGTTCCTGACGCTGCCTGCAAGTTGAAAATCACAAGATGAACACGGATTGCACATGCTACACAAATTATCCATCGACAGATGTATCATACAAAATGTTGTACGCTGAAAGAAGCGTTCGTCCCTAGTCACTTCACAGATCCACGTTTCGACTCTACGGTGTAGCTTAGACTTCGAAAAATTTCAGACACAAAATGCGTTCCACCACTTAACTACTGGGTCAAACTCAAAATATTCGAAAGCTAGTGTCCATTCTACTTTCATGTGCCAAAGAATTTTTCACCAAATAATCACCTGCATGTAGAATGTATTGAAATCGTTGTAACCGTCTCTGTAGAGGCATTTGTTTCAAACGTCAGTCTAAGCGCACAAACGTGAGAACTCCAATTCCTTTGCCTCAAATGATTCACTAGTTTTACAAGGCATTAAAAGACGAAGCTACAGATGTGTTCTCAGTTCACGAAAAAAACAATCCAGATTCGTCTTCTCAGAACTACACCATCCAGCCACACAAAATATTCACAAAAAAGACTATATCAGCAAATGCATACACTAGATGGAGACTTAAACCACTTTATGTAACCAATCTTTCTGTGCATCAAGTACCATCCACAAGAACAAGGCAAAAGACTAATCAAGTTGAAGTTTATACAGTTAAAGCTGAGTAAACAAGAGAGCTAATCCATAACTCTACCTCTTACTTTTTATAATGAGGCGCGTCCCGATCCAACCGGGCGAGTGTGCCGGCTAGTATCGACACCTGAATCAACATACAGAATGTTGATTTAGGCGGGTCAATAAGCGACACAATTTCAAGTGTCAAATTTCCTCTTTCGCTGCTGGCACGCAACGAAGACAATGCTTTGAAATTACCAATATAAATTGACAAGAGAGTTGACAAATTGACAATCTACAGGGTCCTCATGATGAATTCGTTCGAAACACAATATAGAAATAAGTTGAAGCTGTTCTCTCTCCATGCCACTTCAGTATGTAAAGGCCCAGTTACTTCTTTATTAGAAAACCGTATTTTAAGATCAAAAAGAGTATAAATAGCTGAAGAACCCGTACCTTCTCACCACTATCATTCCCTACCACCCGTATCTCAAGGCCGACCGTTGCTGCTTCCGGCGCCAGAGGAATTTCTTCATATTCCATGAATTGCACGGCTCCTGGATCAAATTGTAGAAACCCAAAATCATGGACCTGTGTAACAACAAACAACCAACTCAAAAAACTAGTAACGGTTCATATAGTGCAAAAAAGAGACTAAGATTCGTGATACCTCAATATGTTTGATCTCTTGAGTAAGAACCAATGTATACTCAGAAAGTCCGACAACTTACAGGATCTCGATACACAGGATAAACAGGAATCTCTTCACGATTAAGAAACATAGCCTCTGCCACGATTGGACCTGGCAGACATGAAAGAATTCATCCACGTCTTAGCTCGCATAGCTGTAATGATTAACTCGACAGAACGCAACGGCAAGATTTTTCTGCTCGTGCATGTAATAAACACGTGTTCCAAAATTCAAATTCTTGAGGATCAGGAACTCACAATTGTGGAAACCTCAACAATAAAGAGATTTCTTTATAGAAAGAGAAGGCATGTAGACAAGGGAAATGATGTCGAACAGTGAGGAGCAAGTACATACCGCCCCAGACACACAAGCTCTCTTAAGAATCTTGTTGTAAAGAAACGAAGACACAAAATGCAAGCTCCAACGCGGATAATTGCCAAGAATTCTTTTCTTTTAAATTTCATCAAGACTATGTGGACATGACATTCCAAAAAATGATTGCAATTCCAATATGAGATGTGAGCCCATGAAGATGGGAGAGGAAGGAGTTTTCCGAAGAATCAATGTTACACACAAAAGCGATAACAGACAACTTCTCTGTGATATGCAGAATTAGTCGCGCTTGCAAGCTGCAAGCTTTTAGGCCGTCACTTACTTTTTAAAAGTGACCAGAAAGATGGAAATTTCAAACAGCAGATCAAAATTTGCATCAGAAGAAGTAGAGACGATTGTACGCAGAGATGGAGCAGATTGGAAAAAGAGCAACCCACATATTATGCCACGTAGAATGATCATCATATCTTACTCGCTTCTTAGTGCTCAACTGACTTTGATTGACAGTTAATTAAATTGCGTACATTACAGACAAGTACCTGGCCTGACAACATGTCGATTTGTTAGAAGAATTCCCCGACTCTTGTCCACAACAAATCCCGTGGCGTAGCTGGCGCCTGCAGCTTCAGTATCAAATGCCCTTGTTGCTGTGGTTCGAAGCACAACAACAGCTGGAACAACCTTGTTCAAGGCATTGCGCCAGTCCTCCGGGGCTACATTCCCTAGTACGGCGCCGTTGCCCGGAGGGTCAATCTCCATGCTCAGGACGGCCTTGCTAAGTGGCAGAGCTGCCACGCTTTCAGTTGCCATTCAGATTTCCTCCTCTCGAGATTGCGGGCGAAGAGCTGTGCAGAGCAACGAATTGAAGTTGCCACTATTCTACTTTTGCGTTCAAACCCCTAGCTGCATCATCTTCATTATGTAAGTAATATTCCCATACTCTGTTCCACAAGCGTGGTCGTGAAACTAGGACCCCAACAAACTTTCACATTCAGCAAAAGTTTGATCCGCAATATTTTCCCTGCAAACGGGTGTCATCCACCGCATTCTCCGTGGCTCCCTCTTATCGCACCGCTTGGTCGAGCCGAATGAACATGCGAATTGCAAAATAGATGGACCAAGTTCGAGTCAATTTTGAGGCGATGCGACCTGGCACACGAACCACGACAAGGGTGAGTTCCCAACATATATCAGAGGCTGCACGGAGGAAAGAGTGTAGCGACCAGGACTCTTCGGTACTTGCAAAACCAGGAATCGAGGCGCACATGATGACTGCCTTCCTCGAGACGCGATTGATTCACATCACCTCGGCCATAGTAAATTACCTTTGCTTGGTCAAATACATTTGTACGCGATTATGTCACACCATTCCAGGTCAATCGCCTTCCGCGTAAAATGTACATTACTAAAATACATTTACCTTCACAACTGAGGACATTGACTGCAATGGGCACGTTCGTCCCATCTGCGCACCTGAAGTTCTGACTGACTTCTAATCAACCGACGCATTAAGAAACCGACCCTCCACTACCTCCGCATATTTACTGGTCTCTGGTTTCGTATACATACCTTCCCAGGGTCATACATAACCTAGGCCAATATTCCGTCGAATAATCTTCGACGTGGTGAACAAAGAACACTTGTGCCAACCAATTGACAAAAGAACACCCCAACCCCTACGCCCTAGTGACGAGTCATCAATCAGGTCAGACAAGAGTTGCACGAAAATTCGTCACTCTCCGCGCACTTTCAGTCTATATCAGCGACATGACGACTGCGAACTGGAGCGGACTGGATTGAACTGCACGGCATGGCGCGTACGACACAATGGTGCCAAATTGTGCAATCTATCGCAAGATCCATCCAGTGCTGTACCGCGTGAGCCACTCAAGAAATATATGGTCAACCTTTCCCGACGCAATCAGTGATGAATCAGCACCACTTCCAAATACATACCCGTAGCCTGCTGCAGCTTTTCTTCACGACGCTCGCTGCCACTCTGACCGATCTACCAGAACCACAATATCCTGGAGAAACTAGTTAACCATACAGGAGCTTCAAAACCAGAACCGGGTTGCAGGGGAAGCCCCCAACTGACCGATCAGGGCCCTCTCCACAATTTGGTCGACAATGGCGAAGGTTCCTTGGCCCTTATGTCAGTCGGTCATGATCCAACGCCCCTCGTGCTACATTCGAAACGAATACCATATCTGGCCCCGTTCCTGCCGCTTCCCTAGCCCACTCGCGGCCTCCAACCGGAACCCCCAAACCAATCCCAATCCCGATGCCAATCCTAGACCTCAGGGGATTCTTTAATTATTCCTTCCATCCACAGCAGCTTCGCGAATTACAGCATGAGCCGTTTCATCACACACACACACAGCCTCCATTATAATGTACATACCGTCTGCAGGCGTGCCTTGGTGCCCAACGCGTTCTGCATCACCTGCCGATCTACGGGTACTTTAATATCTCAACCCTCCTCACTACTGCTCATGACATGCACATCCACGACACCCATGGATTCCAGAGTCCCAGGCCCAGACCCGCATTCAACCATCGGCACCGGGCTCCAGCACAGCTACCTCCACCACCGGATCAGTGCAGCAACTGCATCATCATCAGCAGCATCAGAAGCTGCAGCAGCACCAGCACCACCAACGGATGAGGCAGAGATGGCAGCAGCAGCCAGGAAGGAAGCCTCAGCGCAAAATACCCGCTTCCTCCTTCCCTCCCTCCCTCCCTCCCTCCTCCTCCTCCTCCTCCTCCTCGCCCGCCCGCCCGCCCGGAGGCAGGGGCTCTACCAGTGCGAGCAATTCTGCTCGCTCCCTCGCTCTTCTGCCCGGGCCCTGCCTTCCTCCTCCCTCTCCCTCTGCTTCTCTGTGCCCTGCTCTTCTCTGCAGCAGCAGCGGCAGCAGAAGCAGAAACAGGACAGCGGTGATGAAGCCCAGGGCACAACGACAGTACACTGTACTATCTGCAACGTACCTTACGCGCGGTCGGCGCGTCACAGGCTGCCAAGTAAGGAGCCGCGGACGTGACGTGCTGTGCTCTGCTCTACTCTACTCCGGCGCCGTGGTTCCACTTCGGTCGCTCGACTGCGCCGTCGCGGTACGGTGTTCCGGACGTCGTGTACTGTACGATGTTGGGTTTGCTCACTTGGCTTTTCTTCCTTCTCGCTGCTGCTGTTGTTGTTGTCATCGCCGCCAACGCGGTGCAGCGCGACCACCGACTACGTCGAGGGGAGGGATGAATGACGCTGCGCCCGATGGCTCGCGTGCAAGATTCTGTAACCGTGCAGATATCGTTATAGTCCGAGATATTGCCGGGTCATACTTTCGTCAGAGTCCACTCCATCTTGCATTTTCTTGGTGGGATGTCGCGATCTATTTCACATCTCTCTTTCTTTACCTCTCCTTCTTTACTAGTACACTTCTGAATCTACTCTCTGCGCCTATCAACTTCATGTGGGATGATGCATACGGTTAATCCCTTGATAAATCTTGCTGGAGGATTATTGTATTGAATTTTATTTCCAACACAATCTGCCCCAACCAAACAAAAAATGCCACATTATCTGCTTTTGAAACATTGTCCATTCTCTTGCGTAATTAGTGTGGACAACACTTTTTTGGCAAGCCCTTTCGGAAAGGCTATAGCTTAATTAGAGTGAGCCACACTACTGCTTACTTGATGAAGATCCGCGCCACTTGACAAAAAGCTAAGAAAAATGAGTTTTGCATCATGAGGAAAGGGGGAGTGGACTGGTCAAGAGGATTGTTTGAAAATGAGGAAATCGAGAGTTGAATCATGATGAGATTTTAGAATGTTTCGAGACTTTCAACCTCTTTAGTACACTACATGTTGCAAAAGAGACTATGATATCTCAGTACAAAGGTGACTTATAACATATTTCTTCCTTTCTTCCTACAGCAATCGTCGCAATGCACCATTTTTTAAATTAAAGTTCTCGTCAATCTTCAAGAAGAGTATGAAGAAAATTTCTTCTTAAGATATGCTTCACCATCTGCTTATACTCTACATAGACTTGAGGTAATAGTAATCCATCAAAACCAACTCTATGCATGCACAGTCTCTACTTATACTCTCCATAGACTTGAGGTAACAATAATCCATCAAAACCAACTCTATGTATCTACAATCTTTAGTAATTCAAACGACAACTGATCCGATGTATTATATCCTACTCACAGTATATACGAGAACTTGAACTTGAATTACTTTTTTACATCAACTTTGACTGATTACTTGTACCAAACAAATTGCAACAAGCTGCACAAAATGCATGTACTATCATCGATTTTTAGCATATTTGGCACTAAGAGTGCTTCCTCAAAATGATCAGTATTGTTTACTTATGTCTTGCAGCATTTGCTAGACATAAGTAGATGCGATATGAGTGTTATAATTTGCAACATTTATTGAAGACAACTTCATGTTCTACCTAGTTTATGTTTCCTTAAAAGAAAGGTTTACATAAATTTTACTCTCAATATGGCATTCTTCCAGATCTCTTTTTTTTAGTATATGACAAGGCAACAACGCATGTTAGATAATTCTTTTGAACACCATCAATAGTTGTTGAACTATTATTATTACATATTTCTCTATTTTATAGTGAGGAATCCAACTCCACCAAGAGGAGTTGGATACTCCTTCTTGTAAAAAAGTTATTGTTTTTATTCACATCTTCTCAACTACAAAATGAAGAGTATGAACAGAATTTGTTTTTATTATAGATTGAATATCATACATGATTTAATCAAATCATTTCAAACAATTCTAGCTAAATGTCACTTTTAATTTACTGTAATGTTGTCTTTAAATTATTCTAAATTGACTTGTCCATTCTATAATCTTAGAATAATGTAACGATTTTTCATGAAAATCATCTAATAAGTTTTTATTCAAAGACCAAAAATTACCAAATCAATTCTCAATTTTGCTCATAAATTGGAAAAAAAAAATTGAGATGCAAAATGCTGGAACCAAAAACATTGCAACAATCAGAATTAAAAATATCTCTTACTTTTTTCAACTTGAATCATAATTCTATAGATTTTTCATTTAACAATACAACCTAAGCTACTGGTTTTGATTCCCCACAAAGGTAACTTTCACCAACATCTTTTTGTTGATATATACATGAAAAAAACAAAGACCTTGACTTTAAGTTAAATCATATGTAATCAATTCAAATAATTGGTTTTTCAGTGTAGTAAAATGTTTTCTACGATTTCTAAGTTACTCAAAAAATGCTTGAGAAATGAAATAAATGTTTGTAGCAAGTCCTTGCAAGACTCATGATTTATAATCAAATGAGAGTTCTCAACATTCTACCCAAGATCTCATACTCCTCTCCCTCATTCTCAGATTCTTCCTCACTTATTGACCTGATGGTTTCAACATCAACCTTTGTAACACTAGCATGAAAGGCAGCTACTTGATTTAAAATCTCCCTTTGATCAAAAGCTACAAGGATGTTGTAGTACATGATGCATTGCTATCACTTTTCATGTATAATAAACTATGCTGATTGTTTTCATTCACAAATTCTTCTTTAGTTGTACATACATCAATGATAGTGAAACATATGGATTGTAGATATAAATTCAAATCCTATTTTCAACCAAAATCTAAACCAGAACATTGATATCGAATACTCTTCATATTTGCATCTTATATGGTGTAAACCAAACTAGTTCACAAAATATTAATGTATGCACTAATCGGTGAAAACATTGTAGCTAGCTCAGACCAAACATCTTATTTAAATATGTAGATTAATCATTTTCACCTCAGTTACAAATATACTTGATACTTATGCAGGCTCTAGAAGAGAGAAAATTACTTGATGGTATTCATAAAGCAAAACATTTGCTAGGATCCAACACAATTTATTTTATCCAATAGAATTCATTCGGAGGATCCGTAACTTACCCTACCATGCAATCCACCATCATCCATGTTTCAATACAATTTTTTGTAAGTTGAATATAAAAATGTATAGACAATGAACAAAAACATGACTATTGACAATGCCCACAATGTTCAATAAGAACAAAATTATAAATAACCCTCCAAAATTTTACTTAAAAAATAGTTTCACAATTAATTTGTGTGTTAAAATCATCAATCTTATATTATACCATGGTTAAGTGACATATGTTATGGGCAATGAGAATTGATGTGCGAATGGATATCTTATAGTAAATTGATGTTGGATGTTATGGAATTTTGCCATGAGATATTATTTTACATTTCTTTCGACAATGGCCGCGATGTCGATCCGAATGCACTCTTATCTTTCTTTCTAATGATAAACTCGACTCCATTTTGACAGATTTTAATTTTGATGTGATTGTGATAGGGTGATCGTGAGTACAAATAAAGAATCTTTTTCTTCATCATAATCTTAGTCACGAGATTCGGACTCAGATAATGATGAGATGCAAGGACATTGACAAGGATAATGATGACATTCAGTCTTTATGAAAACATGAAGGATAAATGCTAATGAGAGACGGTGTTGTTAACAACTGATTATCAAATTAGGATAAATATGTTGGTAATCACTCATGGATGAATCGCTTCTCTACAATCATCTTTGAGCATGTCAACAAGCTCCGTGCACTTCAAGATCCAATGTTGAAATTTTTAGTAGGTAATTATCTTTCAAAGATTATTTTTTTACATGTTGCAAGAAACTATTAAGTTACTAGGATACAAAAACTACTATTAGATTATGGGCGTTGGGTGGTCCCATGAATATATTAAATCATTTTGGTATTTTTGTTTTGCAAGTAAAATCAAGTTATTTTTTTTACTGCACAACATCTTCATGGTTTAATTATTCACCAGCCCAATGATATCATTCTACCATGGGATGGAGTACGATTCATGAATATCGAGAGAGAAAAAAACTTCTTGAATCTTGTAATAACCACGCAGTCCTGCAAAATTTAGGATACTCCCGTGTAGATGCTCTTCATCCTTGCATCCAAAAATCCGGTCCAATGGTTTCTACTATGGTTAGTATCTCGATCCATGTCGTTTTA
This sequence comes from Marchantia polymorpha subsp. ruderalis, assembly GCA_037833965.1. Classification (NCBI taxonomy): domain Eukaryota; kingdom Viridiplantae; phylum Streptophyta; class Marchantiopsida; order Marchantiales; family Marchantiaceae; genus Marchantia; species Marchantia polymorpha. Next base: position 15,821,321 of record AP031357.1, read on the forward strand.
GTACGAAGCCGGTCTTATCCAAAGTCCCATATTACAAATATCCCAACTCACCCAGGACACGAAAATAAATTGCGTTTTACTATCGAAAGGTTATAATTGCGAATCTCAATTCTCGCAAAGCCACCAATATTTTCATGACACGAGTCAATTATGTTGTCAACACCACAGTGCCCGAGCCTTTACAAACACAAGCTGCTCCGATCCAAGAAACTAAAGGAGAACTAGGATCCCGTTCATTGAAACACACCTTGACGGCGTGATCTGACACTCAAAGTTCTATATTTGCACTATGCTCACACGCATTAATAAATCCACCATGGCATTTTGAAATTCCCAAGTCCATCTTTAAACCAGGATCCGTGGAAAAGGAACGAAAATTCTACCTTGGGAATAGATTATCGACCTGTCTTAATGCGTCAACTGCAAGCACTCCATGCTTTGCTAACCACTGTTATGTAGATATCGCGATTTTTAGCAAGAATTTCTAGGAGCCTACATTATGTCCATTTAATTTGTGCGTGGGAGAGGAATACGAGATCCAAATACTATACGTACACGGATACATTGAGATTGTTATGGGGCATTTTGACTTCTAAAACATCTCTACCGTACTTAGAGTTTCATGTACTGTTTTGACGAAGAGGCTCGATTGAAGAATGTCTGAAGGTCATTCTCACATGTCATTGAATGGATTTGAAAAGATGAGGTCCACATAAAAACATCAAAAATGATTATCACCTCATTTTAAATTTTTTTAATCATGAGTCACTTTTCCACATGCACAAAACAGTGGGCTCAGAAATCAAGACAACGGACTTGTTTGTTTTCACTTCAGTTTCTCAGATAAGCGTTTGTAACACCACTGGTGCTGCCTTCCATATCATGGTAGCTCACTTTTCTACCTATTGCTCGAAAAGTTGCAATCAGAGGTATGTGGAGAATGATTCGCACCAGGATTAAGGATGCGATGATTAGTGATTAACCACAAAGACTCCAAGACTACTCTCAAGCGGCTTAGAATAATTTATCAGTACAAACCAACTTCGCTAGCAATGATATGAAATCATGACCACTTGAAGTGATAAAGTGTTCATGAGGCCTAGATCCTGGTTGAGGACCTGAGTCCAATTTGTAGCTCTCCCGCACGTTTTTGGCACAATTCGACCGTCTTCACACATGTGCAAATCATGCGCCACCTTCATCTGTTCTGAGCAGTGAAGTGGAGTTCGGCAATAAGATGGTATCCTAATCAGGGATTGCACATAATGATTTGCACACGACATTCTTTCACGAGGGTCTTCCTAGACAACGGTGATGAGCCCTGCTGGCTAATAAAAACCTTGCGACCAGAACCAAATGGTCTCCAGTCTAGTCCATTAAAGGCTAATCGAATCAGCTGCTTCATTTTGTCAAATGCCTTGAGTTACAAGAAGTACTGGGCCCGGCCACATGGGCGTGTTTCGTGTGCATTACCTCTTCGTCGAAGTCACACGCTTCAAGGAGAACCAGGAAGTCGCTGGTGCGCGCATGTTCCAAATGGTGTACAAATTTCATCGCTAAACAACTCTAAAGGCTATGAAATCAAATGTAGGCAGTGGGGGACTCTAACCAGCTGCTTCTTTTCGTCAAATGCGTCGAGTTACAAGAAGGTCTGCAGAGCTTCTCCCCCGAAGTCACACGCATTAGAGAAAATTTCCAAATTAATATATTAGCTGGCGCACGGACTTCCTTCGAAGTTTACAGATTTCAATGATGAACGACTATGTGACCAAGAAAGTCCAAATGCAGGTTGACGGGAATCCAATACGGTAGATATCTACTAAATTCAAGCAATACATGGATGAAACCAGATAGGATCCATTGGGTTATCCAGAATATATCACACTATAAATCATATTTTACAGCACTATAATGCATCCATTCACTTAGATTTTTTTCAAGATAAATATATTTCCAAGTGTTGTATTCATCCCATGAATACAGTTCCAACAAATTACAATGCTAGAGGAAGAAACGTATTATCTCTCAACTTCCCGTTATACTTGCTTAAATCAATTGATGGCTATCATATTTTCCCTCATCGATGATAATGAACATTTATTAAAAAATTGGTGTTCAGCATGCATGAGTAATAATTATTTAACCCTTCTATATCAAATATCATTGTTCATTGATTCTAATTGGCAAAAAGACATATCACCTTTACTTTTGCGTGATTTTTTCAAATTCATAAAAGATCACTGAATATGTGATGTGTCTCAATTGCTCCTGAGCTATACATTTTCATGCATTATATCACACACATCATGATAGATATCTCTTGTTTTTTCCAATAAGAAACTAATGATATGAACAGACTTCATGCTTAAAACACATCATACTCACATCTGAAAGTATATAATTGAAAAAACCTTAGAATTATTTTTCAAACCATTTTCTTGCTTCAAAAAAATTATCAGATGCAAACAAAAAATGTGTTCTTGTATTGTCAAGATAAACTTCAAAGTTAGTGGCTACTAGGAGTTGACTTAAATCTTGGTTAACTCAAAAAATGTACTTTTGTATAGTCAAGATAAAATTAAGAGTTCGTAAAACAGACGACTAAACCTCTAGATGACACAAAATTAGGAAGTTTTCTGGGTAAAGGAGTTGTGTTACAGTCGTTTCATGTACATAAGATGAATCTAAAAACACCTAAGCGTCTTGTTGTAGAGCACTATAAGAGCCTCTCCATGAGAATGATCTCCTTGTTTCTCTCCTTCACTCCCTTGCTTTCTAGTTATTGAAATTGTTTAACACAAATTTTACCTTTAGTTATTCACTCGTATCACATCAACCTATGTCTACAAAAACCAATTTTAGTCTTAACTTGTTGCTTCAATGAGTGCTAAACTTTACTTCTATCACATAGCAATATGCAAGCCTACATGTATATTATCAAAACCAAAATTAAATCTATTGCTTCAACCATTTTCAAACTTTACAAATTTGCATTCACATCCAAACTTTGTATTCGAGAATAAAAAAAAATAAAAAAATCTTGTGTACTATTCTTTTCACTAGTCTGAACATCTTCATCTCACTCTTTTTCAACCACTTTCACCATCTTCATGATGACAGTATCTTTGTAGCAATATTTTTCCACTAGTATGATCATCTCTTTAGTAGTATTTTTTCACTAGTATGATCTTCATAGAAATTTTTTGGCATTGATATGATCATCTTTGTAAAATTTTGGTTTCGTCATTTTGATCATCTTCATAATAGTTTTTTTTCATAAGTATAATCATCTTGTTAGCAATCTAATTTCATTGATGAAATGATTATTGTAGCAGTTTTATGAACCACTCTTACCATATTTGTACTAGTAGTAGTACCACATTTTGACTTTTTCACAGTTTACTTTTTTTTAAGGTCTAAGCTTGTTGCCACACTACTACACAAGATCGTGAACAAAGCCTTATCAATGCAAACCACATGTATGCTAGGAATCTTTAGTTTTTTTCTTCTTTTCCTTAGGTTAATGACAAGAAATTGATATCATAGCATTTTGTGGATTTGATTGACGTTGCATTTGCAACCTTGAGTCATCTTTCAAATTTGATCATAAAACAATCATTTTTTGGTTTCATGTATATGTTCACACGACAATAGAATTTGCAAAAATAGACATAAATATCTTTATTTTCAAGATTTAGGCTTGGTAAGACTTAAATCAAATATTTTGATCTCTTTTTTGAACCTTTTGAGGTACCTTCAAAATTTAATCAAAAGTTTTGGCAATTTTTTTTGGTTTTTTTGTCTTTTGTGTGTTTATGTTCGTGTGAATTTAAGGTGATATGATGTGTCAATATTTCATATGCTGATTGCATATTGAATTTTGATGTGTAATCTTTTGTAATTTTCTTTCAGTATTTTTCCTAGCACTTGTTTCACTCAAATGAACTTAACAATTGCTTGATCAAAACACTCTAGTACTTGATTAATTTGCTCAAACATTTAATTCTACAATTTGATGTGGATATGGAATAGAAATCCAAAGCGTCGAACTTTGTAGACATTGGGCTAAAAAATGGTTGCTCTACATATATTTCTCGCAAGAAGAAAGTTGATATTTTATAGATAATGAAATTGTATCATTGTGAGGGATGTTTTAAAAGCATTTGAAGCAGAAATCTGATTATATTTTGAAAAATTGTTTTGCTTGTTATAAGCATTGAGTTGTAGATTGAGAATTTTGAAATTGATGAGTTTTGATAATTTCATCGGCTTTAAAAGGATATGCAAATCAAATCAAGCTTTTTTTGAATCTTGTTTTTATTGTCGCATGATTGCTTTGAATGTATATTAGAAGCAGATATTTACTTATTCATTAAAAAATTTAAAAACAAATAATTTTTTCTACTTAAAGCAAATAATAAGTGAAAAAAATGTTTGTGTCAAAAAGTTGTCAAGATTGTTAAAGAAACATATTAATCCATGAAAAGATAAATTATGTCAAAAAAATATGTTTTGTCATTCTTGAACCATGTACACAAAAGATCTACAAAGTGTTTAGTGAAGATAAATCTTGTACTATTATCATAAAAGGAAGCAAAATCCTACATCAAACCCTAACTCTAATTTGATTTTGATTAACTAGAATTCAACCCAAAATTTCAATTAATACTAACAATCGTACACTCAAGTCATAGTGTGATGACGGTAACCTCTACAAGGTATGCAATTGATTTGTATGAAGTATTAATTTTTTTTTAGCATTTGACTCTTTTTACTATAGCTCATTAAAAGAAAGCCGTAATCAAATTAAGATAGAGTATAATCATATGGAGATCATCAAAGTTGCTACTAAACTCTACTTGTGCTCCTTGTGTAAAGCATGCAAAGTATCACAATGTATACTAAAACTCTTCAAAGAAATAAGTTTTGCCATCACATAAGTATTGAACATTAATCTTGACTGGTTAAAGTTTTTATTACATATAACATCTTTGGTAAAGTTATGCATGCTGTTGATGTGTTTTACTCAGCTGTATATCATTTAATTTTCAACAAAATATAATGCATTTTGACTAACATAATAAAAATTGAAAATCTTGTGTTTCAATCATAATTTGTAATGATAAGTTTATTCAACCAGATAGTTTTTTTGGTTGCTTCTATTATTGTTGCTACATATTCAACTCTCATTGTGGAGTGAGATATGCCAACCTGCAAAGTAGACCTCTTACTAATGCATTCATAATAAAATGTAAACACATTTCTCATTATAGATTTGTTCTTATTTATATCTTGTTTGTATTGAGCATCAACGTAGATTAGCATGGGTTTAAAATTATATAATAAATAATCAACAAAATTTCACAATTTTAAGTATTTTCAAGTACTTAAATATCTTATTCAATGCTTCTCAATGCACATTTCATGGATTGAATATGTAGTTGTTCACTTTGTTCATAGTTAGAGCAATATCAAAACTTGTGCATATCATCAAATACATGATGCGGCTCATAGCTTTGTCATAGAAAATTGATAACATCATAATCTTCTCAATTACATTGGTTAGACATAGAAAAGCAAAAGTTTATAATGTGTTGGCAAAGTATTCCATACAACTTTAAAGTCATACTTTTTAAATATGTCGGTACACATTGAACATACTTGCATTGATTCAACCAAAATCTTCTCTTCTTCAAATTACTATTACTATTATTCTCTTGGATTTATTATCTTAAATGCAAGCTTGAACTACTTCTCGCATTTATCAATGTAGATTGATACTTTGAGCATGTCATTCATGCAATGTACTAGAATATTAAGATCAAAGATCATATTATTCAACTTTTTCATGTATACACATGAATTATACGTACTTTGTGTGTATAATTCATGAACTCATCAAACCTTACATTTCATTGCATAAAAGTTTTATTTTTTCCATATAATAATTTCAGTGATTTATAAATCAAACTCTTATGAATTTTGTTCTCAAAGCTAATTGCTTGTTTCATGTAGATTTTTTTTTCTAGAGATCCTTACAAAAATGTCGTTATCTTTATCAATCTGATGCATAATCACACTAAATATTGCAACAAGTGCATATACAAGTCAAATTTAAGCATACTTTGTTATATATTAAAAAACCTTGTTGTAGTTCACATCTTTTTCTTTTGTGAAACCTCTAGTCACTAGCCTTGCTTTGAAGATTTCACTATTGTTATCTATTCAATTGTATTTCATCTTGTATACCTATTTGAAATCAATCAAAGCTTGATTTCTTAAAAACTACACTAGTTTTCAAATTTTGTTATCTATTAGCAACCACAGTGTACTAATGGATAACAAAATATCTCATGCTTCGTGCCAACATTTTATTCAAACTTATCGGTAGAAACTTGAGTTTTTTTATAACAAAAAGATTATTTTGCTTTCAACATCAATGCAATGTCATCATCATAACGAGGATCAATATCACGATCTTAAAGAATGGATGAATTAGTCCATAAACCATAATGTTTATGAATTTTATAAATTTGATTTGATGATCATCTTGTGGACGATTATGATTAATATCTATCAATTGATGTAAATACTTGAGACACACTAACATAATCTGCTATTCCAATTCTTGCTTTTTAAAGCTTTGCTTCATCTATATTGAAATTTTTTTTATATCACATCATTAATCACAAAATGTTAAAAAAAAATTCAACAACATTTGTGAGTGAAGATTTGTACTTGTGAGTATGGTATGGCTAAAACTTTTCACTCTCTTATAATGATATAAGCTTATAAAACAACATTCATATTGTACTTAACCTTGTAATCTATTTGATATTATAATACAAATATTTTCACATTTCTAATAAATCCAAAATGATAGCACTTTTTTGATGTAAAATACATCTTAAATCTACTTTCTTTAGATTTAAAAGAATAAGATGTACAATCAAAAAATCTTAAACAAATATTATCATTCATACATTTGTGCATCAATTCAAATGCTGTCAAATAATCTATTGCACTAGAAGGTTTATTAAATATATTGCGGTGTTGACAACTTGAAACCAAAATTCATATGCTAAATCTCATTGGCTGAACATACTCTGTATTTTTTCCAACATTGTTTGATTAAGATTTTCATAAATATTATTTTGTTGTGGATTATAAATGATGATAGGATGACAAGTAATAAAAATCTCTTTGTAATTGCTTCAAAACTTTTCAGAATAACACTCTACCCCATTGTTCATGCATAAATAATTCACCTTTTTGTGTAAGAACGATATGTTTATGTGTGATTTACTAGTATAATTAACCAAAAAGTTGATCATGATTAGTTAAATTATGACTAAATTAAACTATGAAACTCATACTTGATATATAAATTAGTATACTTAAGTGAGCATAACTAATTTGTCTTATATCAAATTCTAAATTCTAAGGTGATAATACTTTAAATACCTATTAACTTTTATTGGTTTCATTAATAATTTTGATTGGTTAGAATAAGTCTAAATTTGATTTGATGGCAATTGTATGTTGTCAAAAATCTTAAAGTTTTCAATGACATGTTGACATCTTAATCTATGAACAAACAAAACTTCCAAAAGATTTAAACATGACAATGACATGTTGTTTTGTATTGACGATTAGTTATAATCAACAAAGTTTATCTCAGTAAAAATAAGTTAGATGATGATAAATATATGTTACTACGGTAATTTTTTCAAATCATGTAAATAGAGAGATAGAGTAAAAACACTCAAGCAAGTTTGAAAAGTTAATTGTTTAAAAACTTGTTTCATCAATCAAAGTTTAATTTTAGAAATTATCTTGAACGTTAATGAATATTCAATTTGAGTAATGAGTGGAAAGATTATGTGAAATATGTTTGAACTCTAGCATTTAAATGAAGTCTTGCTTTTCAACCACAATGAGCTAAAGAAAAATCATCAAAGGTAAACTTAAATGAGAGTCAACTCTGAGTTTACAGTCTTATTTTTAGCCTTAAATTGTAGTTTTAAACTTCAAAAAATTGTAAATATCTCAGATTTGTGTATAAAAAAATAAAATTACATAAATCTTGAGTAATCATAAATAAAAAACACATAGTACAAATTTTCAAACAATGATGCTTTTGGAAACTATTTTCACACATCTGAATGTACATTGTTAAAAAAGTCTTTAAAACAGAAAATTCTAACACCAAAGACTTGTTTATGATGTTTTTCCATAAAATAATGTTGGTAATATTTTTAATCAATGATGCTGTGTCTGATTACAAATTTCATAACAAATCTCTTAGAAAACTTAGGTTTGAGAATTTTCATTGCAATAACAATGTTTGCAAGCTTCAATGCTAGAGCATCATTACGTCTTTGATAATAGTTACAGCTTCTTAAGACTATTTGAAATTATGAACAAAGTCATGGTTGTGTTTTAATATGGAACTAGAGAGAAAACAACCTTCATTTCTAGCTAGTACTTTCAATTCCTATTCAAATGAAAATCTAAAAAAATCTCCTTCCATAAAACTCTTCAATGAGATATTTCCACATTGTTGAGCACTTCAATCTTCATGCATATGCCTTTGGCTTTATTCTTGTCGTCTCTGATAATGATGATCACGATCATGCTTAACTGCTTTTTGTATGCAAAAGCTAGACAACTTGAAACCTCAATTCAAACGATTCAACAACAATTATTCAAAATCTTTGATCATTTCCACGACTTGACACATGACAATAAAATAAATGCATTTCTCTCTATTATATCTCTAATGACATACTTCATGAAAAGACAATTCTTGCTGACATTGTTTTGCATAGTGACATCTATGAATTTTTTGAAACTGTTAAACTTTAAAAGTCCAAGTTTTTCTTGTCGTGATTTCAAAGTTCAAAACAATCCAACTCCATCATGATATTATCAAGAAGATTTTGAGTTGGGCTATTCTTCTCAGCAATTTTAGCTTGCAATCTTGCATCAAATATTTCCATTTTATCCATAAGAACCTTGAGAGCATACTCAACAAAAATAGTAGTTCAAAATTGATTCTATGTGACAACAATGTCAACTTCATTGCACAATGCAAAGATTTGAGCAATGGTTTGTAAATTTGCATTTACCTAACCATAATAAACAAAAAAACCTCCAACAAATGAGCAAGTCACAACTAGATTGCAAATGTTAGCACTTGTTTAATTAATTTAAATTTGGTTTTATTTTATTGAAACAAATGTTCAAGTTTTAATATATTTTTTTGTAAAAATCATTGGAAATTTGAAATAAATTTTTTGAAATTTTTTTGTGTGCAACTAGTCAAAAAGCCATTATTTGGATTTTTTTCAAATTAATATATTCATTTTGTCCCATTTTTGTCGTTTATTTTCAAGTTTATAATGTGAAATTTATGTAGTATATATACAATATTTGACATGCAAGTCATTACTTATAAAATAATTTTTATATCTTAAGTTTGAGAATTCAAATATCAAAATTTAATGCACATATATAAAGAAATATATATTCATCTTTATTTATAGTGTATACATATGATAAGTTTGTATCTATTTAATGATTTATAATAGCATGTGAGTGACTTATGTTACTACTATATCGTACTTTCAAAGTACATATTGCATGTATATTAAAGAGCTTTAAGAAAAAAATATCCTTGTCACAAGTTGTAATCTAGTTCATTATAAAATGTAGATAAGTTGATGTTTTGAATCTTTTACCTTATTGTATATTTTTTATTCATTTATTTTCATTATTTACATATCAAATATAGAGCATTTTTAAATGTTAAACTTTTGAAAAGATTAACAGTATATCAATCCAAAAGAATTTGAAATCATTAATTTTATATTCAAAATAATTATTACTATCCTATTAGATTGTTTGTAAGTATTAGCTTGTTTTATAAACTCAATATTTGTCCTATTTATTGATTTTTCATTACATGTTTAGGTATGTAATTAATAAATTTTTATTACTTAATCAAAAATACATCAAATATATTTTTATTTTTAATATAGTCTTAAAATTTTGTAATCATATGTATGAAGTAAATATTATTTAATTGAGAATGTATAGTTTACATTGATCCAATGAACAATTTCAAATAATATAAATTTCTTCATTGTGAACACATCGTCATTTCTAGTTTCTTGATTTTTTCATTAGCAGTATTGTGGACTTTATCTATCACTGCATCATGATGTATGGACTAACATAATGATTTTTTTTATGTTGATTTCAATGTACTTTTAGGATTACTTTTGATTTGATTAAGTATGATTTCGACACTTTCAAATCTATGTTACTTACAATGCTAAAAATTAAAAGTTTAATATTATATTTGATTATATATTGATATTAAAATTAATTCCAGCTGTCTATTATTATCTTTGGTATTTTACTTCTTCATGTTTATTTCTATTTATAAAAGTTCTATACATATATACTATTCATGAAAGAAATTACTTTTTAAAGTTTATTTCAAACATACCAAAAGATATTTTGATTCATTGCTAAATAATCATAATAAAAAAAAACATGACATTCAATGTATATAGTTGCAATGTTCATATTCATATTATAATGTTCATATACGAATATTATAAAACAATTAAAAAAAACTTGTGACACGTTTAAATAAAACATACATTGGAGCAATAATACTGTATGTAGAAAATTAAAAATATTAGATCATATGTAGTAATCCTGTCATGAATATCTCGCATGTAGGAACAGAATCATGATAAAACTTGTCAAAGCAAAATTTGAAATCATGTAAATTTCAAACAAACTTCTTGATGTAAACTATTATTATTGATTAATTATATGAATACAAGTCGAGAGACAATAAAAAGTGATCCAAACATGTTTAAGATTTTGTTTTACGTGATCTGAGAAAATTCGAAAATTAAAACATCAACATCACAAACTTGTACGAAGTTTGTTACCGTATTGCTATTTTAAGCCAGCGCATGAATATAGCAGATTAGAATACTAGCTTTTATAGATAGACAAAACATTTAAACAATGATAATGAGATATGTTCAGCTTGCGGAAAAAGTACATAAAAAGTATACTCTCATACACCAACAATTTTGAAAATATCATGACAACAGTTAATATTGCTATTTTAGATTTCGGAAATATGTTATTATAAAAGCTACATGTGCATGCAAGGTTTTGATGATTAAAAGATGAGAGTATTTTACACTTATGTCATGCCCGTTGAGATCACCAATTCAATTTGAGTATCAGTGGAACAGTTAGACTACCCATGAATGTTAACTATAAAACAAAACTTCTAAACTTGGTGATTGCATGTCATCAGGCTTCTCATCTTGGTGCTTGCACGATGAAGTTTACAGGACGGAGGTTAACTCACTGATCTCCTCTCCCCACCGACACTACGAATGGCTGTGAACGGAACACCTCCCTAATTCTAATCAAATTTATCGGCTGTGATCAATATTGCTCAACACTGTCCGCAATCCGGGTAGTGGGGCACTAATGGGGCACCTCACATCCGGTGATGTAGCGAGTGGTTTGGAAACACTACTTGATGATGTACTTCTTTACAGGACGGAGGTTAACTCACTGATCTCCTCTCCCCACCGACACTACGAATGGCTGTGAACGGAACACCTCCCTAATTCTAATCAAATTTATCGGCTGTGATCAATATTGCTCAACACTGTCCGCAATCCGGGTAGTGGGGCACTAATGGGGCACCTCACATCCGGTGATGTAGCAAGTGGTTTGGAAACACTACTTGATGATGTACTTCTTTCAGACCAAGTCGACATCTACACGAGCAACTTCTCTATACACTGGAGAAGCGCCTTCACCATATCACTTCTCAAGTACAGCATGATCGGAAAAGTTAGGGACGTCTTTGAGATTTAAATAGAGCAGTTATGTATTATTCCCTCTCCTGACAATGTGGCCCACACATGTTGAGCAATAGAATTCAGAAATTTGGCAAATCAGCTATGTTCTACACACTTTCCTAAAAAAAAAAAAACTCTGCTTAGTCAAAAATGCCCGAAAGTGCTAATTTTAGCACTTCCAAAATAACTATTTCGCCGACCTAACTCACTGCGAATAAACGATGTTAAAATTATTGAGTTGTTCCCTTTCTTTCCGATCAAATCCTCGGAGAATGGTCACGACTCAAAGCTACTCTGACTCCACCGATACAAACAGAAATTATTTCCTGAATAAACCAAAACGCCATGTCTCAATCAAGCATATCACATAACACAGGCTGGCCACATAAGACATTAGACTGCTTGAAATCACCAGCTAATGCATAACAAGATCTGAAAACCTGTTAGTATGAAGGACTTAACGGGAATAGGAGTGAGTACAAGGAAATTACGTTGAAGTATTACGAGTATTACCTGAATGCAAAGTACAAGAAAGGGTAGCTGAGAAAGAAGAAGAATTCCAATCAAGAGCCACAGACTGGAGTATCAACTCATTTCCCGTAGGTCACACCGTCTCCTTCCACGACGTGGCCTAAAAGACACGCATTGCTATTTGTCAAAACAATCTCCTCTGCAACCTGAGGACTGACCACAAGGATCATCCCTATTCCCATGTTGAAGGTTCTGAACATCTCGGCCTCCTCCACACCTCCAGCCTACCATTGAAAAGTTGTAGTTAGTACAAAAGGTGAAAAACAGCCTGTGCATAGCTGTTCTTTCGATCCACACATAAACAGCTATGAACTATGTGGTGAGATCTAATGTACTTATTGACTGTTAATAAGAGCGAGAGTCCATGATTGTTACTCACTTTCTGTAGCCATTTGAAAATAGGAGGAACATCCCAAACACCAACTTTAACGTGAGCACCCAGACCAGATGGAAAAACTCGTGGAATATTGTCCGTAAAGCCCCCACCAGTTATATGGGCAATGCCCTTCACTCCACCCTTGGATATGATGTCAAGCACCTGATAATTCCAGTTGTACCAACACCAAGAACAGCCACGCATCAGTCACCTTGAATCAACTGCCTGCTTCGATGAACTGGATGGGACTGTACACATGGTAATGTCGTTTATTGCCATCCTGTGAATAAAAGGACTTCGAGCAACAGACTGACCTGCTTTACATAGATGACTGTCGGGGCAAGAAGAGCCTCTCCGATAGTTGTTGCTTCAGCACCAGGTAAGGCATCAAACAGAGTCGCTCCACTCCTTGCGAGAACTCTGTTAATCCGCAAAGTTTCATCTCTAAGTGCAATTTAACAGATCTTCGGTGACCAAAGAAAACCAGGAGGTGAAGATATAGTCATTTAAGTTTGTGTCCAACATTTCAGCTTCCACTTTCATACGCGAAAGAGTGGCTTAAACAGACCTATGCTCCTACGATAGAGAAAGGTGAAAGAAAATCTCCAGCCTTCAATAGCACGCAGACATGTGAAATACGACACATACCTGCGGACAAGGGAGAAACCATTGGAATGCACACCACTGGAGGCCAAACCTATGATTTGATCTCCAACTTTTATATTCTTCCCATCTATCAGGGCATCTTTCTTGACGCTACCGACAGCAAAGCCGCTCAAATCGTATTCGCCTTCGGCATAAAAGTCTGGCATTTCTGCTGTCTAGATAACACATGCAATACATAAATCAACGAGGGAGATCTGGGCATGGGCAAGAACGGAACTAGACCATCTGAGTGAAGATACGGCAAACATCATGAAAGAGTGGGTAAATGCAATTACCTCTCCTCCAAGAAGGGCACAATCCGACTGTTTGCATCCTTCCACAATACCTTTAATAACCTGCAAAGTTATCCGTAATGAGAAACTTCACTGCATGTCACGAATACTGTTTATTTGATGGTATGACCCAAATACAACCTAAGGGTGAGGAAATGCTTACCTGCTCGGCCTGGTCTACGTCAAGTCGACTGGTTGCGAAATAGTCAAGAAAAAACATAGGTTTCGCACCAGAAGTGATGATATCGTTCACACTCATCGCCACCTGTAAACCGAGTAAAGAACAATTTTAGACAAATTAATTGTGCCGCCCTTTGTCGTTCTTATTTGTCTAAATAAGAACGACGAAGGGCGGCACAATTAATTTCTTGGTTCAAGCACAAGCAAATTAACACATACTCCACGAACACATTTGTATAATTTTCTCCTCAAGTAACTGTAAGGTATTGTTCTCCTCAGAGTTGATTCACGTCTTTATTGTTCTCTTTATTCGGAGTTATTGTACTCTTAACTGACAAGTGTTATAGACGGTAATCAACTCCATACCAGGTCGATGCCGATGGTATCGTGAATGTCCAGATCAAAAGCAAGTTTCAATTTAGTTCCCACTCCATCAGTTCCGGCCACCAAGTACGAGTCCCCTGATTACGTTACAGCCCATCCAAAAGAATGGTTAAGCAACCTTCCTCGACTTCTGAACAATATAAATAAGATACAGTCTGAACAAGATATACAAGATCGTCTGAACTGGTTTGAGCTCATCAGCATCTTCAGATTCGAACCATATTTACGGTATAGACATATTTTTAAAAAAGGCAAGATAAAATAACCAAAGTTTCCTCCAAGACGTCATATGACACTGCACTTAACTAAGTTATCCAGAGAATTCTATGAGTGCAAGTTGCTCGGATTTTGAAAGAACGAAGATATTCAGACGTGGTGCAAAGCAAGAAAACTGAATTCGAAAAATATACTGAACGCAATCTGAACTATTGCACGATCGCCCGCAATCGAATACTATATCTTTCAACGGGCTAGAAAGCTAAATATAAAGTGCTCAATACTACTACAATATTCAATTCTTGAATACACATAATGTGTTGAAAAGCTCAAAGTGAATCAAAACCCACCAAAAGGAAACAAGCCCCCAAAACCGCCAATCCCGGGCGTCATAGCAGCAATTCTGCGGACAAGCTCGGCACCAGCGTCAATGTCCACTCCAGCATCCTTGTAAGTCAAGCCGGGAGCACCAGCTCCACCCTGGGCATTGGTCCTCCAGCTTCTGCTCAACGACTTCCTCATCTCAGCCCTTCTTGCCTCGTCTCCATCACCAGAACAACTCGACGCCTGTGCTCTGGCAAACCTTACAGCTCTGCCCAAACTCGCTCGCCTGCGACCACGACATCCTTCAATTCTAACAGCTCTTTCAATCTGCGCAGGCACACCGACCGCCACCCCGGCCTCGGCCACTGCTAACAACATAATCGCTTCCACAATGATCGATCGAGAGGCCAAAACACGTCAAATGCCTCGAAGCAAAGCTGCGGTACAGAGCGAAATTGCAATGGGCCGGAGCGGAGTGGAGCTGCAAAGGTCCTCAGGGGTTTGGGGTTAGGCCAACTTCGCGTGGTTCGATCGATGGATGCGCACTGTGCAACCGTATCATCGGACTGTAGTGCCTTCAACTGACTCCCTGCACCACGACACGCGCACTTTCTGCAACTCGTGTTCTCGAACTGCGTTGGCCGGCCTCGCTCTCAAGTGCTTCTTAACCACGTGATGCCGTCGTGGGTGGGAAGCTTCGAAGAGTACAATGCGACAGAATTATCATGTGGTTCGTAGCGCGATTTTTAAGCATAAGACATTTGCGATTTTCTGGTCCCGAGATCCTCCGTTGATCATGTGGGACGGATTGTGCATGTGCTAGATATTATAACGAAATAAAGACAATATGGAGGTCACATGAAAATAATCAACGGAATGAACGTGAAACGAACCAGAAATCAGAAAAAAAAACCGATTTAAAAAATATTCTAATCCAATTTTGACAACATTTTTGCTTTCCTTGCTTTACTAAATGATCAATTCCCTGCATCTAGTCATAGATGATGTAAAATTATATTATCAAAAGTTGACTACTGACGCACAAATGCAATATGTTTTAAAATTATTCAACAAGATGAGAGTATCATTGTAGTGGATGTTTTTTCATTCAAATTATTGATGATTTTCATTTTTGGTATGTTGAGTTATTACAACGCTAAAGTCTTGACAGAGTGGTGTGATAAGTTTATGCATGTTCCGTAAGATTTCAGGTTTGCAGATCATCTATAATAACTTCTTGATATGCAGATAGAATCATCTTTACCTGAACAAATATATTCTCTCTGTAACTTGTATTGGAGTGACGAAAAAATAAATTATGGGCTGGTTATAGTTTCAGATAATCTATCAGCTTCATAAAAATCAATATTTATAGCAGTTTCGATTTTCATAATGATTTAGAATGGTCATGTTTAGTTTTTATATCAAAGTAATGAATATCATTATGTGTGCATTCGTTTTTTTCTCTGAAGGCGAGCTTATTGTCAACAACTAGGAAAACCAAACCTTAGAAATCCAAATATCTTAAGATTTTGAAATTTTCGTGAGTGTCTATGTTTTTTGGAAAATGTGTTCATAAACTCTTCACTTACATAGCATGAACCTAAGATATTGGATACCATGTCATCCAATATCTTTAGCCGTGCATCACCTAAAAGTCGAGCCATCGAACAGTAGTCTCGTAACTACGACATTGGCCTTATCGAGAGATAGAGTGCGACGATGATCAGCGACAAGAATTCTTCATCATGCAGTCTTTGGATAGAACGTCGAATCTAAAGTAATTTGCACACAACCGTCTGTAGGTAATGTATCTTCACGCGGATGCCGCTACATGAATAGCGACAAAATAGCGTAGTGAAGAAAGACTACAACGCAATACAGTCCCATCAGAAGGATGTGGTGCTCGGGAGGCTGAGCCGGGAGCAATTGCAATTTGGTGTCTGTAGTTTAGTTTGTAGAGAAATTGACAGGTTTGGAGATGGCGGTGGTGGAGCTCCGCTCGTTCATAAGTCGAGCGGCGTGTAGCGTCACCCGTGTCAGGAAGGTTTGTACTGTACCGGTTGTGGGTTCCGTGGGCAGGACTTCGCTTTCATCCAGCTTATTGGGTTCTCGTGAATTGGAGACATTTCCGAGGGCGGCTCGATGCCGATGTTCTTCTCCGCGCACTGTCGCGTGCGCCTCGAATGCTTCCGTTGGTACGAAACTTTGCAGGTCTAAGATTTCCTCTTGTATGTCGAGATTCATAAGTAAGTCGGGAATGTTGATCTGGTTTCTTCGTCAACAAGAATGGCTTGATATGTCTGCAGGCAGGGTGGTTAGATTTGATAACCATGTCTGTAGTGAAAACACGTCTTCATGCTGTGGCTGGACATCACTACGTTTTTTTTCTGTCTTGACATTTTCCCATCATGATTCGTGTTGGCAGACGCAGCTGAGCAGGTTCTTACAAAACTTCACGAGAGGTGCATATTAAAGAATTTGAGCTACACAGATCTCGAGGTGATGTGCCACTTTTTGTACGAGTGCTGTAATTCAGTGATTATTAATCTGTGTGAAGTCCAAAGGCTGCGGTCACATTATCCGACCTTTATATTGACAAGGAAGGACTGGACCTAAAGTGCAGAGTGCTTGAAAGCTTTGTTGAACTTGCTGGGGCCAAAATGTATCGCCACCATTCCCTGCAGTTTAAAATTACACATACGGAAGTGGAGAGGGGTTGGTTTCACAGGATTCTTGGTTCCTTTTAATTCAGGTTATTACTTCAGCCGGGGATGCGTGTTCAGGACACGTAATTTCGATTGCACCTATAACAGCGTAGTCATGGAACGTCAGTGTCATGAAGAGTAGATGCAAAATTGATTCTATAATTGAGAAGGTCTACTGGCCTGGATGGACCCTTAAGGAATTGAAAACTGGAAATGTGCATTGTTATCAATGTTGTGAACTTCACATTCTAGAAACTAATTTATACCTATCTGCTGTTCGGGAGATTTATAAAGCGGGGAAACAAATCACGTATACCCACTTATGTGCTCAAGGTGAGGACTGATTTTTTCTCAAGAGGCGGGGGCAAGTGATCGAAACCAACTGACGCACTTGACTTATTATTTTATTTGCTGACAGGTATGGGTGGAGTCAATAGGTTACAAGAAGAGTCAGGCTTTGATGCTGTGGAAATACTTGTACGGAAATGGAAAGTGGGCAGCTACTATAGACGACATGACAGGTTGGTTGTGCTTAAAAGAAAAGGAAATCGAGTCTGAAGTATATTTCCTTCTCAAATATTGGGAACTGTCGGTTCCATTTACTAAAGCATGGCTTGAAAATATCAGTGACTTCAATGCTTACAAGGCTACCTTGTTTTGCTACAAAATTTTATCTCATTTCACTTACTTAGCAGGTGATGTCGTATGACTCTGCCATTCATACATGAATCTCTTTGTTCTGCTTCCTGCATGCAGGTCTTAAGAAAGAATTCAAGTCCACTTTGCAAAATAAAGCACAGCTAGAGGTTCTTAACTTGGTTAAAGTACACGAAGCTGCCGATGGAACGCGTAAGGTGAGGTTATGTCGCTGCTAGAAAAACAGGTTTATTATCAACTTGAGGGAGATGTTAAATCTACAAGAAGCTGATAGAAGCCGAATGTACCATCTAGTGCCAACATATTGGGTGGTGGACCTCGACAAGTTTATTGTGTCCAGACGGTGTGACGAATCGATTGTCTTATTTAAAGTCAATATTTTGGGCCCGAAGGAGAAGAAGATAACCTTCATAACGTTTATATCTTTCTAGATGCATCTGAATGAGTATTCTCGGTACATTCGACGCCGTTGTCCATGAAGTGACCTTGTTGCCAAACTTGCTGACTACATGTACTTAACTTCGTTTAGCTCTTGCAGTGGTGATTCATGCAGTCGACGTCTCATATGCATATGAAGGAAGTAATTTATCGAAGGAAAGTGAAAGTTATCTTATATTCTGAACGAAAGTCGTAATAATATCACATGCTGCTCACTGAAACTGTGTCAGATTATTTTTGCCGTGGATGGAGGAACGATCGAAACAGTTGTAATTCCCTGTGCAACTGGAAACGGTCGAAATACAGTTTGCGTTTCTAGCCAAGTTGGCTGTGCAATGAACTGTCAATTTTGCTATACAGGCAGGTACTTGTTTATTCTAGACCATTCATTGTTGCATTACTAGTGTCATTCTTCAATCATACTATCAGATCCAAAATCAGGAATGGGCAGGAATCACGTACGGATCTGAAACAAGTTTCTCTCTGATTGGTCAGGGACCCGACTGGAACTGAATTTGCACAGTTGTTGACTTCATTGAAAGCACACGCGGACATGATCTGAGCTGTGTGTACTGGTACAGGATGGGGTTAAAGAGGAATTTGACCACTGCAGAAATTGTCGAGCAACTTGTGGTTGCATGTCGTCTATGTACTGCAGACATGGGTGCCGTCACCAATGTTGTGTTCATGGTAAGTCTAATCTCAGAATATGGAGGTTGATTTGGCAAAATCATGTCCATCGTCGTTTATTTTATTACTCATTTTAGTGGATGGGTGTATTATGCGGACTGGAAAGTAGTTGGACTAGTTCAGGAGCATATACATGTACTCTGCAAATGTTTCTGTGCCCGACCAGAGAGTGTCCTGATCGGATATAGAGAGCCGTGGCGTAGCTCACATCTACATGAGATGAAACCCGTACTTTTCACCCGCACAAATTGCCGACCCACATGTCGTCGGAAGGATGTGAAACAGCACGAAATTGGTAGATGAAAATCTTTCATGACTAGAAGCGGGAACATCAGTGATGTCAGTCGAACATTTCTCATTTATTTATCTCATTCATATTAATTTATTGGTGCAGAGATTCTGCAGTATGTTAGAGGATCTGTAGGGCGGGTAAATGAAGTCCACTGTTGAGGTTTGGAATCCAATACAATGTACGGTGCTCATTCATGAGCATATGAATGTTGTACAAATTTGAAAAAGTTATCAACAACGTCTGATATAATTGGGAGTCGTGGCAGGGAATGGGTGAACCTCTGCACAATGCGGACAACGTGATACGGGCAGCCAACATCATGGTGGATGAGAAAGGATTTCATCTCTCTCACAATAAAGTGACAGTTTCGACCAGTGGTCTGGTGCCTCAGCTGCGACAGTTCTATCGAGAGTCGAAATGCTCATTAGCCGTCAGCCTGAACGCAACGACAGATGAGGTATCGAATTTGGATATTATATTCTTATCGACTTGAAAATAGAGATATATTTCAGAAATATGACACCTAGATATGTGTCTAAGCGAGTTCATCTGATCCTGGAGAATCGTGCAGGTGCGCAACTGGATCATGCCCATCAATCGAAAATACAACCTATCCGCGCTTTTGGGTGCTTTGAGGGAAGAACTCTCCCAACGGCCGAACAATCAGGTCTTCTTCGAATATGTGATGCTCGCCGGAGTGAACGACAGGTGCGTGCAAAAGTCTCACAGTCCCCAGAGTCACGAGAGGAAAATGCAAGATGTTATTGTGAAGAACAAGACGTGTGGATGTGTCAGGTTTCTGCTCGCATTCTTACTTCGCATGACGATGGACGTGTGTTGGCTTGCCGTGCAGCTTGGAGGACGCACACAGACTGGTGGAGTTGGTGCAAGGGATATCGTGTAAAATCAACCTTATCTGTTTCAACCCTCACTCGGAATCTGGTTTTCGCCCTAGCTCCATGGAGCAAATGCTTTTGTTCAGAGACGTAGTTGCGACATCAGGCACCGTGGTCCACATCCGTCGAAGCCGAGGGGATGATCAAATGGCTGCCTGCGGACAATTGGGAAGTCTAGGCTCTCAACAAGCACCTCGAATGCGCGTTCCTGAACAATTTCTCGCAGCTGTCGCCGCTCTATAAAGTTAATCGAAACCTCAAACCCGGATCGAATTCCTCATTGCACCTCAAGTCATCGACTGCAGCAGTCAGCAGTTAGCCGGTCATCTCAAAACATGCCTCCTGACCACAGCAGAGGCATGTCTTCAGACAACTGATCTGAAACCACAAACCACCTTTCACCGAGGAAAGTGTAATATAGAAATCTACATGTTTTTCCAGGAAATTCTCCTTCTTTAAACTGCAGAAGAGGCTGTTGATTCACACATTTCTCTATGGCTGGAGGAGGAACATCCTTTCGCCAGTGCCAGTGCTTGTACACTGCTGTGGCTCATCCGTCAACTTCATATGATTATATTTTGCAGCTGCCGCCGCCGCGCTGGCAATGCAAAAGTTGCTTCCCGTTCTCAAGTGTGCAACGACCAACGGCGTCTTTGGGTTGTGCGCTCCAATCCAGAAGCAGGATGCACCTTCGACTGCGTTGGGATCGTGCGTGCACACATTTGGTACCGAAACAAAAGTCAACGACCGTCCTCATTTTTGGAAGTTAATCGTCGGACCTGGCCTTTGCGCAACGCAACGAGCAGTGCAACTCTGCTCGCTCGTTCGCTCTCCCGCTTCGTGGAGGGTTGGTTTGTAGAAAGTCTCCCTCTCTATCACTGTCCGCCACGGTTCGGCGGAGGCGATCTGCAGCTGCGCCGCGGTATTATGAGGCCATCACTCTTGTCCACCACTGTGATCTCCACTCTGGATATCCAAGCTTAACTCCTATCATATGTATTTAATTCTTTCCCCTTTGCTTCGGTGGAGAATGGGCCGAGTGGAGCTTCAGAGCGCAGTAATTCCCACATTGACTTTCTGAGCTGAAGAGGGTGAAGTAGTCTATTCGGTCGATCCATGATGAGGGCAACCGATCGACGCTCAATCACGTTTCCATCCATCAGGCTGATATGAAGTAAACGGACACGGCACTTGGAAGACGGCAGCGTGCCCGAAACTGTGATTGAGTAAATTAAACGGGAGTCCATATGTCTATCAAAACTGTTTGAACGTGTAAATTAAACCGGAATTCATAATTTAATGTCGTACTTTTAACGGTAAAGATGGTCACATCGTGTTTACCGAGGGGGGGTGGTGGTGGGGTTTCGTGCACAGACCAGATTGTCTTCAGGACGCGAGCGGCAAGAAGGGCTTGAGCGTTGGTCCCAGCGGGAATGGTCCCAGAAGAGACGTTTGCGGTGGGCGCTGTAACGTTCGAACCAAGATTCGTTACGCGCCACGGAGGAACCACGTAAGGCGCCGGCCGGCATGGTCACAGCGCAAGTGGACGCGTGTCGAGGACACCACCCCACCGGGGCGAGCATCGAGTCGTTCTGGTGGTCTTTCGGGGCTCTCTCTCTAGTTTAGCTCGCGATGGGACTCATGCGCGTCCCTTTCGAAGCAGTCGACCGTCTTCGAAACGAAGTAGTAAAGGAAAAATTAATTTTCCGCGGACAATTAACGCATTGATACATAATTTCTCCCAGGCCATGTTGCAAACCTCACGTTCTCCTCTCTCTCTCCCTCTCGTGCAGACCAGCGGTCGAATCCCGAGAAGATGAATGAGCCCGCCGAGACCCGTCGAAAAAGCCGATCCCCGACCAAATGAGAATGACGGCGACGCTAACATCGCAGCGCAGTTGCAGTCCAGGAGACAAAGGGACACAGAGAGAGAGAGAGAGAGAGAGAGAGGGCCTGTGCAAGGACAAACGGAGGATTGATCGGGAATCATCCTTCCGACGTCGGGAGCGAAGGAAGGAGCAGAAGTTGCTGGAGGTGGGGGCCGCCAAACTTCCGATGGATAACGAGAGAATAGAGGGAGGCAGGGACTGAGAACAAGAACAAGAACAGGGGCGCCGATCGCAAGAGAGACGGTAGAAGCAGCCCCCCACTGGAGAGACGGCCGGAGCAGACAGGGGACATACGAGCGACGCGAGGCGGGGGGGCAGCGGGCATTCGAATTCGGACTCATGGCGTGGTGTTAACCGCTGCCCGAAGCGAAAATTGGGCGGTGCCCGGAACGGCAGGCAGGCAGGCAAGCAAGCAGGCAGGGCTGTGGCGCCGATCAACGCCCCTCGTCCACTTCGATCGATCGAGACAGCGACGCTCTCTCGCGCTCTCACACGCGGACGCGGACGACGAGCACAGACGAGACGGGACGAGAGGAGACGGCACGGGAGAGAGTGCAGGCTTGGAGGGCTTGGAGGGCGAGCGGGCATATGGAGGGGGAGTGATAATGTTTAGGGTTATGGCGATGCGCAGGAAAGAAATGATCGAGCCCGTGCGGAGAGTGATGCTCGAAATTGACGCGCGTGCGGTCGGTGCAGACGAATGCGGTCGGAGGAGCAGGCTGGTGAGGTTGGTGTGGTTCGCGGGCACGATTTAATCACGTGAACGATGGTCGACGAGCGGGGCCAATTCGGACATTTCTCGCCCGATTGATTTCGGCGCGTCTGAGCGTTAGTATTGCTATCGTTTCTTTGTGCTGGAGAGAGGCTCCTTCCTCGCGGTACGAGCCAGCGAGTGGGCGAGCGAGCGAGCGAGCGACCGTGAGAGGTCCGGGGTTGTGACGGGGGCACGGCAGGGAGGATGCGCGAGAGGGCGTAATCTCTGGGATGTGCAAGGAGTTCAATTTGAGAGGATGCCACTGAGCGCGAAGAAAGTGGCGGCGTCTTACGGCTCTGGAGGTGTGAGAGTCCCCAGGGCGCCGCTCATATTGTGCTTGACTTGTCCACTCTGCGGGGATTTGTTCCGGGAAGCGACGACAGTCTCCGAGTGTCTGCATACCTGTGAGTGATTTGTCACTGAAGCTCTGTTTTGTTCTGTGTCTCGCTCTGCCTGTCATCTGCCGAGTTACTTGGGACAATCTGGTCGGGCTCGCACTATCTGCTGGACGAGAATTTTGCTCGAGGCGTTTCTGCGTTCTTTCAGTGCTGTTTCTTGTATTGAAGCTCTTTGCCATTCGCTCAGTAGTGGTGCGATCAGAGCTGGTTGATGATTGAGCTTAAGTTGACTTCGCGGCTGCAGCGATGGCTTTTGCATTGTGCCACGTGTTGCTCTGCCTGCAATTTTTTCCTGAGCATCCATGCAGCTGGCTCTGCACACATACGCCCAGTGTCCACGGCAAGAGACGCTGGCATGTCGTCATGTATGTATGCAGCAAAGTGTGATGTCCATGTGGGATTCAGTTTGCAGGGACTGTATACAAGGTCGACTGAGCGATGGCGAGACCAACAGCTGTCCGATTTGCAATGTCAGCTTGGGCACTCTTCCACTGGAGAAGCTGAGGTGCTTTTTTTCAAATTTGATTCATCTAAATCGTAAGAAGAATGGCCTAATGCACATGTCTTAGTCCCTGGACGCTATCACTAGTATCAGCTGAAGTCAAAGAACCAAGTTCGGAAGATTCCGATTAAGCTCAGTAGGACCGCCAGGTAGATTACTCTGCTGGACCGCAGTGTGGGCAGGTTCGGCTGGTTTCACGTTTTTATTACCAAGAAAGTGACTGACACACTTGACACGAGGTCCTTTGAACTACTTGCGTGAAGTCAGCGATGACAGCCGATACACGCACTGGTCAGTCAGTGTAGTCGGGCATCGTGATATGTCGCTGGTTGTAGGTCGAAATTTAGAACGTTCCAGGTAGTCCATACCGCCCCGTTTGTGCACCTGCTTTCTCATTGTCAAGAACTGGACTCAACTCGGCCCCGTTTCCAGTTTTTACCAGGAGGTCACGAACTGAGGGGCTGCTTTGAAGCATTTGTTGAAAAGTCACGTTCAGAGTCGATGAAGGCGTCCGCCACTCATCTTGTTTCAGACTCGCGTGCCGTCATGTCGTTGCTGAAGGTTTCTGGACGTGTTAATTCTCAACAATGATAATAGAGACTGGCAGTTTCAGCCGGAGTAATTCTGTGAGAAAAACTTTCACATTTATTTGTCCATTGTTTTGTACCTTGACCTGACCTCATAGCTTTTCGTGTCTGCGTCTCGTCCCGTGATCAGAGTCAGTCACTTCTTACATTTATCTTCCAGAATTTTTTACCCACGAAACCTTCTTAAATCTTTAAAATAATGTGACTGACTTTTATGTAAGTCTGCCTTTGTACCATCCCCTTGAGCAGACCTGGCTGCCGATTGTTGTTCATCTTTCCCAATTCCACCAAACGCGTGTCGGTAGAATCGGAAACTTCATCGCGAACAAATTTTGAGACTACGTGCACATCCTTGTACGGTGTGGAAATGGAAAACGTCATCACGATTTAGTTGGCATCGATATTTTGAAGAAGAGCCCTAACTGTCCATTTATAGAACTCATGATAGGCATCCTTATTTCTCGATGTTTTGCCGCTCATTTTTCGTGCTTTCCTGCAGGGCGGATCACCAATTAGATGATGTGAAGGCTAAGCTCTTCCCCGATGCATCTCGCAAAAGGAAGAATGGTCCCGGCAGTAGCCCGGCAGTATCAGCTGCTCCTATCAGAAGAAAGGAAAGGTCGCTTTATTCCCTGGGCATTGGCGCGCAACCACAGTCTGCCAATCCAGGGTTCGCTACTCGGGCAACCAGAGGTTCTCCTGGAAAGTCTTTAGCTGTTCGAGATACCAGTAGTAGTGAGGAGGAGGAGGAAGAAGAAGAAGAAGAGGAGGAGGAGGAAGAGGAAGAAGAGGAAGAGGAGGAGGAGGAGGAAGACGCTGACGAAGTTGACGAGCAAGATGAAGAGGAGGACGAGCCCACCGACGCGGAGGATTATGTCGGGAAGGAGGGAACGAATGGGATGGTTGAGTCAGCTCCGTTTTCAACCACTGGTGCCAAAAGGATGGAAGTTGAACATGAAATCAACGATCTGGACTTCATACCTTTTAGACCTTCGCGGCCGAAGGAAGAACCAAGAAGAGCTCCGATTAGAGAACCCCCTGCACCAAGCTCCGACGTAGGGATTTACCATGCCCG
The DNA here is from genome assembly GCA_037833965.1 of Marchantia polymorpha subsp. ruderalis. Taxonomy (NCBI): domain Eukaryota; kingdom Viridiplantae; phylum Streptophyta; class Marchantiopsida; order Marchantiales; family Marchantiaceae; genus Marchantia; species Marchantia polymorpha. The sequence continues at coordinate 15,847,068 of AP031357.1, forward strand.
ACGGTCAGTCCTTACTGCAAATGGAGTTGCCCGAACAAGAAGTGGCAGCGGTATGGAACCAATGGTTTCTGCCGACGAAACAGGTGCTGGGTCTGCAAAGGGACCTGCTAATTCTCAGGATGGACGTGGTTTGGGGTCTGACAATCTTTTGGCTACGTTAGCAGAAGTAGCTGAAGCTTCTGGTATTGGTAAAGCCAGTCGTGGAGAACAGCCGCAGACTGGTGCATCTGGTCTCGCGAACAACGGACCAGACATCTCAAGGGGCAGAGACATTGTTAGTCATGATGCGAAGTCTATAGAAACCCGGCCCTCTTCAGCCATCACCCAGGCTCTTGATAGCTCCACCCTCCATGCTAGTCCCCCAAGGGCAAGGAGATCGAGCCCTCAACTGCAGAGAAATCCGTCCCTTAAGTTGTTCGTGAATGGTGGTGTGGAGAGACCTGCCATACTGATGCACCCCACCCCACCCGCAAACGGTTCTCTTTTAGCTTCGACATCCTTCGCCCCGAACAGCTGCGGCATATGGTTTGCCCTTCAGGCCGCCCGGAACCAGTCGTGAGTCGATATCCTTCTGTATTTTCCTGTCTTCTTGATCTTAAAGGGAATATTGACCATCAACGTTTTGACATTTCTCTGTCTCGTTTTCTTCAAGGTTCTGATTTGAATCATGCCTGACATTTGGCTGGAGCAAGATCAGTGTTTTGCCTGTGGTTTTGACCCATATTGAAGCTTTTGACATGCTTGTTGCTTTTTGAGACCCGCACTAATCCTTTCGACATTGCTGTGCGTCCAGAGCGGACAATCCTCTCCCACAACTGTCTAGTCCTTATCTGAGAATAAAGTAAGTGTAGTAATCTAGTTTCTAATTTAATGGGATTTTCGATCTCTGTGACGAGATGTTGTTCGAAGGAGACATTTGTTAAATGTTTTAATGCTATAACGTTAACACCAGAAAATATTGAACAGGCCATATTTTCCAGGATCTTGTGAAGCGTTCTGAGGCCTGGTGTATTCGTTTTGCAGGGATGGAAAACTTCCAGTTTCTCACGTCAAGAAGTACCTTGTCAAGAAACTAGGCTTGTCCAATGAAACAGAGGTACGTTTCCATTGAACTGTTAACATCTACCGGCGGTATTCCCAGTTTGGTATTAACGGTCTTGTTTCATCTCAGGATTACTGGATACTACGTATCAACTTTGACTTACCTGGTGCTCCGTCTGTATCAGGTCGAAATCACATGTAGGGGCCAACCGGTTGTTTCCAGCCTGCCGCTGGAAAGTGTACGAAATATCTGGTTTGCAACTGCTGCTGCCCCAAATACGAAAGATCAGGAAAACCAGGGTCTAGCCGCAAACGAAACCACCACTGGCTTGATGCATCTGGATGCAAGTTCTGCCAAAGAACTGATTATGGTGCTGACCTATCAGAGGCATAGGAGAAATACACGCATTTGTTGAAGAGCTGATCCATTCATTCATAGTAGTATGCCATCATTAAAATCAGCTGTTGGGCTGTCATTTGTATAGTTTTGGGCGATTGTCCCTCATTTGAAAGAGAGGGATTACAATTTCCAAGGTGTATACCGTACGTGCATGATTTCAACTTGGATGCGCAATTTGAAGTCCAGGTGCTGTCAATTGAATTGCGGAGGCAACTAAGACGAAGGGTGCAGAAGCTCGGCTTGTAGTATGGAGCTCTTTCCAACTCTGTGAATGTGCAGGTTGGAAATCCCCTAAGCCAGAACTTTACGATGTAGTTCGACACTGAGATGATGCCGCGATGAGGCTAGGCTGCCTCTGGTTAAAGACGTGGTATGTCTCAGTAAATTGAGTTTGAAATGAGTTCATATGTGCGGTGAGATCAGAAAGCGGTTACCAGGGCTCCGATACAGGGCTCCGATATTGTACTTTTGGAGCTGTAAATGTTGCAAGCCAGTGAATCTTTTTGACAGTTTGAGGAATCTGGTTCAGTCTTCTCCATTCTTGCATGCAAAGAAGAGCTGTTAAGATTATCGGTTAGGAGAGAAGCCTCGTTTTCAGACCCCTTTTTACATTCTCCTAAGTAGCGACCGTTGAACTTCACCTTTTTTTCTGCATCTTCGCCGTCACGTTTTTGCCTCTTATGTAACAAGTTCGAGTCTAGGAGTAGGCACATGTACTTGGAAGGGATCGAAAGAGAACTTGTCGATCGTGTGTGATCTCTCTTTTAGACCACGCTGCAGATGGGAAGTAATCAGAAAATTCGACTTTTACAACGTTCATTGTCTTTTATCTATCTGGAGGTCAGATTGTGCTGTAATGTTTGTGGTATGTGTGTAGTCGTAGATCACGGAGAGGCCTCGTGGTTTGAACTCATTTCTATGGATTGCCGAAACTCGAAGATTCAAAGTTAGCGCCTGGGGCAGTTGATTCGGGTAGAGTGTTTCGGGCAGCCTCATCTTCCGCTACTGTGGCCTGGACAGAGGTTACGTAATTAGTTGTTGGAAAACTTGGACTATGGAGGAGCTCTTACCTTGCCTGCCCACGGTATGGAATTCCGTAATCTCCATGACGGAAAGCGTGGGTGCAAAAGTTTTAATACATCCTTGCAAATACGATGAACGTACCTGAGAAGTACTCTACAGTTCTCATGTTTGGACGTTTCTGCGGATTTTAACGAGTGACAAAACGCTTTTCTACACGCTCTCCGAATGTCATTCCGCAGGCGGTTGAATTGGCGAGATTCCATGACGTGGGTGGTAAGAGCTACTCCATAGACCGAGTTTTACCACAGCTATGACAAAACGAGAGAAGTCATGCGTTCATTTTTCAGTCCTGCGGCTCCTACACACCATGGGCCGCAGAGGCTAATCCCAGAAACATCATGGTGATCTTACAACGATCTGCATTAACACGATAGGTTTTTCTCACAATTTGTGATCGTGATGGTCTTACAATGACTAATTTGGGTTTTTCAAATGTAGAGCTTGAGTATAGATTTGGGTCTTTCATATATAGAGCGTGAGTATAGATTGTGATCTTTATAGCCATTGTAGAAAAAAAGCGTGCTTAGAATGTATTTCTAGATTTATGGTGTTTATAGTCACGAACTTGAAATATTTCAATCAAAATTTAGAAAAAGAAGTGTTATCAACTCTAAGTAATCTTGGCAAGTAATTTAATCAATTTTTTTTTCCGATTACAATTTTAAAAAATAAATGTTGGCAAACTCTACATAATTTTGACAAGTAATTCTTATCAAGAATTTTTGTTTCAAGTATAAATTTTTTTTTAAAAAGATGTACAATTTTATATAATCTTGATAAGTAATCTTCCATTTATAATGTTCTGGATTTGTGATGTTCATAGCCACCTACTTGAAATGTTTAAATTACAATTTTAAAAAAAATTGGAGATATTTGTTTGATAGGACCCCTGCGGAAAGTAATTTGCTAATGTGACCCCTCAGGTTTAGTTTTACCCTATGGGACCCCAACAACGGTGTGTCGTCGTACATAGTTCTTGTAATTACGGTTAGTACTAGTTACACGGATTACAATTAGAGATCAATCCCTGATTATAATTTTTGGTGTATTATCACGGGTACAAAGATCGATTTTGCTCGAAGTGCAATTTGTTGTGCTTCAATTCTTCCGATTGCATCGATTCGCAGATTTCTCTGTTGCTTCCCACCTGCACCTTCTGTAACCATGTGTATGTGACGAGGAGCTCGTACCGGAAAGTGGTCCAAGCTGAAGTCTTGCGATCACCAATTTGTGATGAACAAATAAACTCCGGATGAACATTTCTTTGCTCACTCCGGATGAACATTTCTTTGCTCGTCACCTGGGGGAGTGGCTGGATAGAGAATGACAACATAAAAACAAATGAGTGTGATGGAGTGCGAAGTCCACTCTGTACGCGGGTGCGGTTGACTCGTTGCACTCTCTCTAATTGTTATTAGAACATGGGTGACGGTGCATCGTTCATGGAGTCCCATCAGGTAAAATGAAACCTGAAGTGTACCATCAAGCAAATTACTTTCCACAAGGTCCCATCAAGAAAATCAACTCTACATAATCAATATTATCAACTCTACATAATCTTGACAAATAAATTTTACCAAAATTTTTGTTTCAATAATAATTTTTAAAAAGAAGTGTTGGCAAACTTGACATAATTTTGACAAGTAATTCTTATCAAGAATCTTTGTTTCAAGTATGATTTCAAAAAAAGAAATGTTGTACAATTTTACATAACCTATAATCCTCACAAGTACTTTTCTATTTATAGTGATCTAGATTTATGATGTTCATAGTCACATACTAGAAATGTTTCAATTAAAATTAAAAAAAAAATGTTATCAACTCGACATAATTTTGACAAGTAATTCTTATCAAGAATCTTTGTTTCAAGTATAATTTCAAAAAAATTATTAGCTCAACTTTACGCAATCTTGATAAGCAATTTTTTTTAAAAAAAACTGTTGTTTCAGGTATAATTAAAAAAAAATATTATTAGTTCAACTTTACTCAATCTTGATAAGCATTTTTTATAAAAAATCGTTGTTTCAAGTATAATTTCAAAGAATAAATGTTGTCTGAGTTTTTGCAACCTTGACGAATAATTTTTATCAAGAAAGGTTGTTTCAAATACAATTTAAAAAAGAAACATTCGCCATTTTTTTACACAATCTTGACAAGTGATCTAATCAAGATTCCGTAAAAAATGTACAATGCTTCACTCTGAGATCAGAATTTAGATCTTGGATCTCTTGGATTAGAGCCGACTATACTGAACAACTAGATTATAGCAGAAGATGCAACAGAATGTAATACTTGTAAACTTATTACATACTTCAATTTTGTTATCATTTACTCTAACAAAACCTACACTAATTCATCTTTTGAGATCTAAAGCTATCGTCTCATGTTACTGTTAGCAGCCAGAAATCTTGTCATCCACATGTATAGAGTTTGTGACTAAATTTTTGATTTTCATAATTAAAATGTGCATATAGATTGTGATCCTTATATGTTGAGGTTAACTCCATTTAAGGAGTAACCTCAAGTTTTAGCTATCTATAGCTAGGTTTGTCGCTGGTGTTGGATATATGTATACTCCCAAGGCTTCTACTCTGTACAGGTTGCATTCAACTGTAAGTAAACCATCTCGTGTGTTCCAGCCATGGATGTAGACGTCTGAAGGGTGAACCACGTTATATGTCTCTCGTCTAATCGTGCATGTGTCATTTGATTTACCCGTGCAAATTGATATCAGAGCAGGTTTTTGGTTCGAAGTTGGTTGGAAAATCACCGCTTAGATGTTTTCGGTTTGAAGTTTCTGAGAGTGATAGTTTTTCGGTTTGGAGTTAGTTGGAAAGTCACGGTTTAGTTGTTTCGGTTTGAAGTTTCAGAACTTTCATCTGCAGCTGCAAATGCTAATCATAATTTTGGATTAAGTAAAACAAACTTATTCATAAGTGAAATTCAAGTAGATAAAGGAACTTTTTTTTAAAAGATTTCAACCAAGAGCTCAAGGACGTGGCTATCCTATACACAAACCTACTTGTCATATAACTATTGTACTGAATATTATTCCTAAATAAAAAAAATTGAAAAAAATTTGTTAATATAATTTGAAAAAAAAAATATATATATGGGACAAAAAATAAACCCACTTGGTTTTAGACTTGGTATAACACAAAATCACCGCTCGTATTGGTTTGCAAAACCAAAAAAATATTCTAAAGTTTTTGAAGAAGATAAAAAAATACGTGACTGTATTGAATTGTATGTACAAAAACATATAAAAAATTCGTCAAATTATGGAGGAATTGCTCGTGTTGAAATTAAAAGAAAAACAGATTTAATTCAAGTTGAAATATATACAGGATTTCCTGCTTTATTAGTAGAAAGTGACAGTTTCAGAAGTTCTGACAGAGTCTTTTTTCAGTTTTTTCAAACTTGGTCGACAGGTTTTGCTTTTGTTTGTTGAAGGTTTGTTCTAAGTTGGGTTGGTGTTAAACTAACAAACTGACCCTGGTGTTTTTTGAAGTTTGTGTCTCTTTGTTTTTTTGAGAACTCTGAGTTCTGATGAGGAAGACAGCAGGGAATATCAAAAACTTTCAAGCAAATTTTCCAAAAACTGTCAGTTCGGGGATTGTTCGGAAATCGAAGAGATTGTGGCGTCCTTTGAGCTAGCTGTAGTCGGGAGAGATATTCCAATCGCACGCAGCAGCACCAGCAGTGCCATTGGTTTCGAAGCTCTTGTGATTACGCGTCTCTGTTTTGTACCTTCAGTGGGAGGGTTGAGCTCGCGTGATTGAATGATCGATTTACTAATTGCCAGGGCGTTTTTTTGGTCACGAGAGTGTGAGGGGCCGAGGAATAGAGTCCAATTTTGTCCATCTAGCGAGAGTTCTTTGAGCTTCTTTGATGTAATTGCAGAAAATGTATTTTGCTTGATAGAGGCTGGAGATATTTTACTTCTTTTGCTACGCACAAGTACTTGTCCGCACCCTGGATCTGGAGATCATTATGTTTTATAGTGAAGTGAGGATGCAAGAGAGGTGAGAGCGCACGCCTTTGGACGAGGTGCGCAGGAAAAGAGCCCCTTCCCCACCCCAAACGATAGGCGCGTGACCCTCTTCTTCGCGCGATTAGGGCAGCGCTTCCCCCCGTGCGCATAGCACTCAAGTCAGAGTTCACGACGCGCGGTTAGGGCAGCGGGATCCCCTCAGTGCGGTTTGCACGAACGACAGTGAGAGTTGGAGTTGACGACTCGTGTAACCACAATCCCCATCCCGCGGTTAGGGCGGACTGCAGTTACCTTCAGTCGTCGTTGTGGTCGACAGGTCGACGTACGCAGTCGCAGTCATCCGCAGTCGGCAACGACAGGTAGACGGACGCGGTCAGAACTGCAAAACGTAATCGTGGTCAAGGCGAACACAATCGTGGTCGGGGCCGAACGTGGTCGGTGAGTACGTGATCAAGGCAGACGCAGTCGTGATCGGTAGAAATGTGGTCGATTGGCACTCAACCGTGACGGCGACAATCGACGGTGGTCACGTACAACGGTAGTCACGGGTGATAGACGGTGCAGTAGCGGATGATTGTTACTACGGGCAATGGTACTTGGGGACGACGAACAGTACAGTTGCTAACCCTCGTCAAGGTAACGTAAAATGTAGACGGGTAACGTATGGACCTTTACGTTACACTTAGCACTATGGTCTACCTTTACCCTTTACCTCAGGGTAATTGATTTAAAAGGTTTAAAAGTTACCATTACCGTTAGAAGTTAGCGTTACCTTATGTTGGTGCTGCATGTGCATGTCCACATTTGGACTAGTCAATCTTACACTCTTGGCCGTTGACATTCATACTACTCGATTACGTAAAGCCTTACTTTCTCATATATACAAATTGAACTTTGCTGATGCGGACCTGGTGCATGTAGCTGCTTTACAGATATGTGACGAACTAATCTACACAATGTGCTGGGAACAGATCAAACTCCTGGTGCCATGCCCCATCTATTTCTTTCCAGTGCTAGACGTCCTTTGTCACAAGACTTCCAATGGAACCTTCAGAGGCTTCATTAAGCTTGCAGACAACCGTGACAGTGACAAAGACACATCGTCAATGTGCTATATCATTTAACCTGGTTACAGCTATTTGCAGAGCATGAATCTGCATAATTTCATCGCTTACTCTTCTCTACAAGAGCTACTCTTGTTAATATTGTGCCTACAATCACTTGTGTTAACTTCATGAGCTTTCAGCTGGAACCTGACTTGGTAAGGACCGACTTCTGTTGGACATATCTGGATCACTCCAACTATAGAATACTTGCTGTGACTTCAGCAAGCTGTTTTTGCAGGTTATCGATACTTATACGTAAGCAGCTTTGTGGTTTATTCTCAGCGACTCTGTACATTTTTTATGTTGTTCTGGCTCATGCCATTCGTAGTAACTTTTCTTATCTGATTGCTTGATTAATTCATACATAGAATAGGTCCATTTATCATTCATTCATCCTTTTTATTTGCTGAAGCTCAGAATAAGCTCAAGTTGTGGACGCACGACGATTTCGCTCTGCGCTGGTTTTTGAGCTTCCTTCATAAGAACTTAAACCACCAAAAGCAGTTCATTCCAATACTGCTTTTGAATGAACGTCATCTCCTACAGCTGGAATGAAGAGGAAGTATCAGAGAACTTCCGGACTTCGGGTAGGGATTTTGAAATCCCGAGACTAAAACTATTGAGAAGAATAAACAAATTTGAGCGATACTTGAAGGCCCGATCAAGAAGTTTGTGGATCTTGCAAGATTCAGAATTGAGTATTTAAACAAATTAGCTCTTGGATGTCCACTAGTGAAGATGCACTGATGTTGCATGGATTGATGTAAGTCTGTATGGATTGATTTTTGCATCTGCGGGTGATGCCTTTCAATACAGCTCCCTTCATATTAAAACTCTTCTAGCGACTCTAGATGAAAATACTTTCCTCTTCGAACAGGATAAAATATCTCTGGATCATGAAGCACAAATCCAAAAGAAGGACGATTCAGCTCTCAGTTGTTGTATATCAGCAAAAGAACCGATGTAATTACCGATGAGCTTGACTCATCACGGTTGGACCACGTAATTCGAACCTAAACTGGCACCTTTTTTCTCCTCCACAGATAATAAGCGCAGTAAAGAACGACATCGAGGAATAGATAATAGACAAAGTCTTACAAACTGAACTCCCATGATCACGAATATCTTCTGGTACATTCTTCACACTCAATTCATTCATTTTTTTAGCATTGCCATGGTCTAGAAGATCAGTAATTTATTCCTCATTCTTGTGTGGAACACACTTTACTGTCTAATCTGCGGGAAAACTGAAACAGTCACAATGGATGTTTATCTTACATATATATATCACAAACAGTACTCGCCCATGCACATGTATGCACTCCTCACATGGCATCTACCTTGGCACATTGCGCTCCCTTGCATTAGAACAAATCAATGGTAAGGGACATTGCAAATGCCGAAGAGATGGAAGCCCCCCAAAAAAAACCAACGACTCAGTCAGTTTGCGGCTTTAGGACAAAGCGGCAAAGGACTTCTCTGTCATGCTATATATCTTCGTCGCCTGCTCATTATCTGCAGATGCACATTTGAAACAGGCACGATGCCTTGTCAACCAGGAGATTTCGAGTTCCTCCTATGACTTAACCAGTAGGAGATTGGAATGGAGTGCAGAACCTGTTGTCGACAACAACAACTTCTCTGGACCAAAACGCAACAAGCAATTTAGAATACGAATGTTTCAGAACTCATTGGAGACACGCTACAAGAATACTAGACTATAAATGTTTCAGAACGTAAACAACTGCTTTAATCGGTTGACTCTTCTTTTTCAAACAGCAGGTTTGGGACAATACACTCACAAGTAGGACAGATGTACGCACCTTAGACTCGGTCTGTAGTTGAGCGGAGGTTGAGTGAATGTAGTCATGCTAGCAGGCTAAGCTTCCATCACCGAGAGCATAATTTTTCAACCAGATGCAACAATATGTAATCCATGCCTTTAGGGCGAATCCAAAATCGTGTTCAGAGTACAAAACAAGGTCAGATAATTGAGAATGGAGCATGGCAATGATGTCATCTTTGAGTATCTCCTCATTCCAGTCGCCTTGCTCCTCCTCAAGGTTTTGGACAATCGATTTCAAAAAATTTTCCTCTCCTTCAGCTAGGATAGCTGTGGCCGCCGCTCGATGCACCGACACTTTGAGAATACCTCCATTCATTCACAACCGTAAACACATGACCATGATAAATACCGACGATGGCAAGGACTGCCGCATACATGTGAATTCACGACCGGTAGCGCTATATACGCGCTCTGATGGCGTCGACGTTGCCGGAGTTCCCAGATAGTCCATTGCCATCTGGTAATGACCCGGCAGCGCATCCTTCCAAGCCGACCACCACGACAAGACATCGATGAAGTCCAAGGCATGGACAACACTGGTCAACAAATACTGATCAACATCATCACCCATTCCACTCTCAACTCACTACGGCTGAAACATTGCAGAAAATAGCGAGTTGCATGACGCTTCCGATGGTAGTTCCCGGCTCTAGGTCCTGATGATCTCGGCAAAGTAGCGTTGCTGCAGCACATTGCGTACAATTTCAATGACGACCATTAGCTCTGAAGTGTCAGTTGGCTTTGGAATCTGCGGGTTCAAATACGCTGCGATGATGGTTGGTTTTTGCACCAGCTTCTGCTCATAAGATTGCAATTTCATCTTCATGAAAATCGCCGTCAGAGCGTTGTGTATCTCTTGCAATTTTTGCTCGTTGTCATTGCAATGCTTGATCAATATGGCAATGGACAATGACACAAAGTTGAGTGTTGGCTTGCTGTCCGCCGCAAGACTTTCCATGACTTGGCGTGGTGCACAAAGAAAATTTGACACACTGGCAATTACTTTACACTCCGAATCTTTAAAAGCACAATGGCTTATGTCATCCTTGTATTGATCCATGTGTCTACGACAAAGCGCTTGCGAAAAGCATCGTCACACATTTGATGTGTCGAGTTTCATCTTGTCGGCAAGTCTACATGCGTCGGCTCTGTGCTACTAAGACCAGAACGCAAGGCCTCAATTCGATACTGTTGCCGAATGACTTTGCTACGACGCATCTTCACCAAGCCGTCTCGTAGCTGCTCGGTGGATTGGCGAATGAGCTTCAAAGCTTGCAACACCGCAAGTTGGACAAAGTGGTCGGCGCACCTAACATGATTGCACTTGCGCACTTGCTCGTATCCCACAAAGATGTTCACGAGCTTGAAGAGTCGCACAACTGCATTTGTTACGTTTGTTCCATTATTGCTGGTGACGTTCAAAATGCGCGTGACTACATCTCAGCCATGCGCTTCAAGTATTCAAATAAGTCTGTCCCAACGCGCACACCGACACCCGCCCCACACTTAACATCCAAGATTGTCAACAAAATGATCTTGGTCTTCATCGTGACGACATTCACCCAATGAGCGGTGACAACGTAAAAGCCTTTCAGATTTTGATTAGACAAGCCGTCAAGATTTAACGAGATAGCGACAGTCTGATTGCAAAGAAATGCCGCAAGAGCTGGTTTGAATACACGATGTAGCTCAAAAATGCGTCGGAGTATAGTGCGAGTTGACAGTGGCTCATAACCGTGCGTCAGTGCGACAACAAATTTTTTGAAGCGCTCGCTGCCAGCAGCACGAAGTGTGACTCCACCTTGCACGACGCAATCGACGACGATGTTCTTAAACTCTTCAAGGGTGAGTGTCAAAAACCTCGGCTTGCGAACACAGCTCAACGTCGCTTGAAGCAACAGATTGCCTGATGATGTGGACGAGTCGTTGTCATTATCCGTGATGTCGTGCAAGCGCAGATGCGACTTCCATCCCGATGCCTTGGTTTTGTGGAAGAATCACTTGCAACATATTGTACATTGTTGTTGCTATCGATGTAGTATGGGGTCGCCTGCCTTCCAGTCTCTGGTATAAGCCCAAGAAGAGGATTGTTGTGTTCGTTTCCGCTTTGAGTTGACAACATGCTGAGCATTGTTATTGCAAGGCACATTCGTAGGAAGAGATTCGTCATTGCAGAGGCTGTCTTGCACTGCAGAGTAGTTGATTGTCAGTTGACTGGAGTCCATAATCCGCTGGATCTTTTTAAACTGTGTTTCACTAGGAACACAGTTTATCTTTCTTTGATGTTTTATGGCCTGGAAAAGTTTCTTTCTGCATTAATTCAAGCACTTTATCAACGCGAGGTAAAGCGTGGTATGTCTACGAGTTAATGATATAATTAATCATGAGAACGATACTATATGTCCTGCATGTAGACTGCACTGTACGGTACAGTACTTACCTAACTCTTCGTTTGTTCTGTCCTGAAAAATTATCTGTCTAGGCTCTGCAAGAAGACACGATAGTAAGTGTAAGTTTTGAAAAGTAAGGAGCTAACGGAACAACGAGACAATATCATAGCCATTTGGTTGACTGCTGCACACTTTGACCGAAGCAATTCTATTGGAAGCTTTTGAAAAGTTGAAAAGTTGACAACAATCGTTGTGTCACTGCTTCCGCTTCATAGTGAATAAGATTCATAATGAATAAGATTGTCGACAACACCCAAGACTTTTTACAGAAAGAAAAAAGTTCACGAATGTTTTTGGTGAGACCAACTGTGCTCCATTTCGCAGCCTACAATGCACATACTCAACCAATACACATGATCATCTACTAAACAAACAAGCCTGTAGCAAGCCCTTGTCTCATTTAGACACAACATGATCAGAATAGCTAAGCACTACACACCTCCTACTTGCAATATAGTCCTTCACAGTTCGAGACGTAAAGCATCTCATGTTTCACCCGCATCCTCTAAAATAAAGGCAGCTGATCTATGTCCTCAAAAAGATTTCACATACTCAAAGAGAACACTAAAATACGAGAGACACAAACACAAGTGAGAAAAGAAATCTGAAGGTTTTGTCTCGAACACAAATCCAAGTAAGTATTACTGACAAGAACTTCAGGCTCAACATTTTGGGCTAAAAAAGGGACGAGTGGAAATAACACTAAGGACACAAAGGTAACACAAAATCCTAGACGTAAAGAGCAACTGTAATGATACATAATGGATGAATGATAATGTGATAAAGATGAAAATAAAAAACGTACTTTCATGTACTGCAGATCCAGTACTTGAAGTCCGATGTGGGCATCCATTTCAAACATTTCGTAGAACTTCCCCACCTGCAGGAAGAAACTTGTTCAAACTCATCTTCGTATGCAGCATTTATTAAATTTCCTGCTAAATACTTTCACTGAGCCTCGTCAAGGCTCCAAGCTGGAAACAATACACCGAAAGACTTTCGTACAATTATACTCCGATCCACACGAATAGCTCGAGTAGGAGAAAGATCTGAAGAGCAGTAACCTTTCTTTAAACTTGTTGGGATATTGCCAAAATTACGTGGAGAAGTCAAATGCCAAATCACCTGCGTCCTAGAACTCTCTTGAATACACTGATATGTTCTTACCAAAACCTCCACACTTCAAAACCCCTTCCTCTGAGTTCCTACTTGCATGAGTTCTAGTTATACTATCCACACCGGAACAACACTATGAGGAGAGACTTGAGCAAATCTTCAGAATGGCCTTAGCATTGTCTGATGGTGAAATGTGCCTCTTATAATCCTCAACGACCAAGAAAGACCTACTAAACTTTGGTTGAAACAGGTGCTGGAATTTGCGAGTGCAACAATATTTCCTTGAAGTTGATTTACGGAAGATGAAACAAGAGACGTTTGCATTTGAGAGACTGGTAATTAAGAGTCACTCACATAAAGTGATGACACAACAAGGACGCAAGCAACATATCGATATCTATTTAGCCAGGCTAGAGCTCGAATCCGATACCTTCAAGCACTCTCTTCATGAGTCCTTGCCTAAGGACGCGCCTAGAGTTCAAGTTGCGAATGCAATCATACTTTTCAATCACAAATCTGGGACGTGGAACTCTTTTGCGACTTGCACATTGGATGGCAAGGAGAAAATCATTCATGCTCATCAATATGATGGAATGAAGCTTTATCTTTTCCTAACATAAAACAGAAACTGTTCCGTACCACCGCTCTGCAGGTGGAATCCACAGTGATCATGTACGTCAATAGCCTTGATCCAAAGCTCGAAGCAGCCGCACTTTGCCATTGTTACCGGGCCTCTAAATCCGTCAGGTGGATGAATTAGTACACAACTTCCTATTTGATGCCACGAAACTTTGAACTGATCTTATTTTATGAGAAAAAATCCCACACCACAAAAGATTTTCCCTCTTTCCGAGTACTCTCTTATATTTGTATTCTCCGCTCTAATAACTCATAATTTAAGACTAGCATCATTCAGCCTAGGGTCAGGGATTATGATCTTCAGGCCATGACAGACACACGTTTATGAGTACGATTGATTCAAGAACTGACATCGGATCTACGTCAGACGTTGCAAAGCTTGAAACAAATTGGACAGCAAATAAAAGCTCAATAGCTAAAGTTACCTTGAATATTAGAAACTTATCCATATGCTTAGACTTGAACTCCCACCATTGTAGCTATGACAACGATTATTCCGTAATCAGGTTCAACATGTTTTCAGAACGGCATCATTTAGGGTGGGTGATGCCGTTTAGGGTGTGGTTCCACTGCGCTTTTTATTTGAAGCGCAGTGGAACCACATATTACACAGATGAATAAATGATGCGAATGGTTGAAAACGAGTTTGCTGGATTTGATTTTCAGTTGAAATAGGACAAAGATGAGCACTTAGCCTCCGAAAAGTTCCTTTGTGAAATCCTAGGGCAAGTAGACCGTAATTCTGTCAGTGTTCATGTTTGTGATTTTTGCTTTTCGCGGGGTACAAGATTCTTCCAAGAGAATATGCAGAAGAATGTTCACATTTTTTTTTTGCGGGTTACCTAGTAATTACCCGGTAATCCGCGAGTCTCTACCTTTACCCTACCTTTACATTATCATAAAGCTAGACGTATTACCTTTACCCTTACCTTTTACACTTTTACTTGGTAACCCTAAAGGGTTACCTTACCTTGCCGAAACTTAACAGTTGCGGATGACGGTAGTCACAAACAACGGTGTGTTGGAGGCGACAGTTGAGCACAGGCTAATCGAGTGGAAATATTTTATTCATCCATGGGAATATTCCGTTCATACATATCTTGTTTTAATCACTCTCTGTCAAAATATAGGCGAATTGAATATCGTTGGAAAGCTCTTGATGCGACTACTTCACATTGACACTTTTGAGAAGCTAAAAGTGCCACTGAAGGACAAAATTGACGGGAAACATATGTTGTTTATGGTTTTTGCCAAACTGAGATGACATCGAGACAAGTTGAAGGATCAAGGTACAACATACTTTCTCTTTATTGCCGAGGTGAAAACCTACTTTGGGAACAGGAGGTAAAAGGCAAGCTGAGATGTATGAGTCTAGCTAATGTGCTCAGAGAGAAACTTATGCACATTAGCAACATTGACAAGGAGGGATTCACAAGGGCAAGCAGTCTATATAGTGATGGGCCGTCTAGATCATTCGGTTATGAACCAAGTTGAGAAGTATTCTAAGGTTACATAACTTTTTGATGACCTACAGCGACGGTTTCATAAGAAGAAACTATCACACGTGATGAACGCCTACATGAAGTTAGTGAACTTAAGGATGAGGCATGTATCGAGGATTCAGTATCACATTCACACCTACGGAAATTTGTTGGTAGATCTTCAGAGTATGGAAGAGGAGGTTTGTGACGTAAAGAAAGCTATGTGTAACCATCTTTAGTTAGTTAGAACTAAAGTAGAGATTACTCTTAATATTGATGTAGATACTTTAGTGTGCACTAATCATAGCTGCCACGTCAGCGATCAGCGCACTTGGTAGGTACAGAGTGGATGTGTTAGTTGACAGTGCCACGTCAGCAATCCGTGTGCTTGTAGGTAAGGATTGAGTGTGTTAGTTAGTGTGTTAGTTGGGTGCGCCACGTCAGCGATCCGTGTGCTTGTTAGGGTTATCCGCCACGTCATCTATCCACTAGGAGTGGGATGGATGGGGGGGTTAGATCTTATCACCTTGTACTTGTTGGTGAGAGCTATATAAGGAAGAGGAGAACCATTGTTGGTATCTCTCATCTTCAAAGTTTACGTTTCTATCTTCGAGTGAACTTCTCTCTAAACCCTAGTGTTACAATGGTATCAGAGCGACCTTGCTCTTTCCTTGAGTGTGGATTACCCCTCATTAAATAACAAGTGAGTGATGATGGAGTGTAGTCTTGAGAGTGTATAGAGGCTGGCAGAGGTCATTCATCTGCATGTAGAGAGAGTTGGAAGGGGAAAATTGTGTTTTTGTAGATATGGACGGGATTGACAGGAATCCAGTACCGCACTGGCCAATTCCTAACCTATTCGATATTCACTTTCGTTGCATGGAGAAACATCATTTTCGGATGTACCTTGTGGCTTGTTGGGGTGCAGATTTTATGACTAGAGTGATGTAGTCAAGAGTGTCACTGATTCTTCCAATAGTTACTTATGGAGAGACTTGGGATTGTACTATATACATTTTATACTGATTGTTTCATGGATTTGAATCGCGAACCACCTGTCCCGGTTTGATTCAGCACTTATGTAGAGATTAGAACATTATATAGACAGAAGAGGATATGGAGAGATTTTCTTGTGATGAATTATGGAGAGGAGTACTATAGAGCTGTGATAGAGTCACCTGCACCTTTTGTGACTCCTTTGTTGAGAGGTCACATAGTGATTATACTCACTTTGTATTAGAGGGAGTGTGAGAAAGCATGGGGACATCAATTGATATGGTGAGGTTCTCAATGCAATCATGGCGGAGATGAAGGAGTTGAGAAAAGCGATAGTAGATGGACATACCAAGCAGCAAGCCATGAAAGATAAAATCTTCGCATTGGAGAGTGAGAAAGTAGAGAGAGTGAGAGTTGGAGAGATGGAAGTTGAACCTCAAGTTCAAGCTTCCCAAGTTCAGCCAGAACCAACTCCTATTGATGCAGCAGAAGCAAATAGGAGACGTCTTCAAGAGATTGAAGATCAAGCAAATCTTTTGCTTCAAATGGGAAAATCCTGTAAGGTGGAAACTTACAAAGGGAGTAGAGCAATGAAAGTGTTAGAGGGATGGATTATGAGGATGAATATTCATTTATCCCATTTTCATGTTTTTGATTATATTGCAGGAATGTTCATGAGATCTTATCTTACGGATAAGGCTCTCACATGGTACACAACATGGGAGGAAATGCTTTCAGAACGAGGTGCTACCATTTCGTGGAGTGAAATGGATGAAGTACTTCTGCAAAATTTTCGAGCGGTGGATTTTCTTCAAACTGCAAGAATGAAGTTGTGGGATCTGAAGCAGAAAGGAGGTATTCATGAGTACATTGAAGAATTTTGTGATCTTCAAGTATCTATCATGGATATGAGTGGAGCTGAAGCCTTGGACGTGTTCAAACGAGGCTTGAAGGATCAAATTCGAAAGGAGGTGATGGTAAGCAATCCATCTACTGTGAATGAAGCAATCGCAATTGCTCAACAAATTTCGGGTGCTTTTGGTGTCACACACGGTGAACCAGTGAGCAATTTTTGAGATCCATCTGGTCCAACACCGATGGAGTTGGGAAACCTTCGACGTAGAGAAGGTTTTGCACCAACAAGAGGACCACCACCAAGATTTGGAGGTGAGATTAGGCGACCAGGAGTTCCAAATTTGCAAGAAGGTTATGCAAATAATGAAATGGTTCGAGGAAGAGCTGGAGTTCGTGACAATCGCCAATGCTATGCATGTGGACGAATGGGTCACATAGCCAAGTTTTGTCGAGTTCGGCCGACACAACAAGAAGGACGGCCCATGCAGCGACGTCCGTTCAACAATATGGAGGAGATAGAGTATGAAGAGGTGGAGGAAGCAGTTTCGGGAAACGAAGATCACCAGTAATCTTGCCTCGCAGCCTTACTGGTTTTACAAAGCGAAGAAAAGTCGAGGTTGGAAGAAGGCAATGGTTGGGAGCTCATGGAAGGGGTAAGAAGCAAGCTCAACTCATTGTCAATGATGGTTTTATGGAATGACACAAGGTGAGAGTTTTAATTGATCCTTGAGCAACTGAGAATTTTCTATCAAGGAGTGTTGCTTTGAAGTTAGGTTTGATGTAGGACGTGAGTGAAGAAGTTGAATTGCCAAACGGTCAAACTGAAGTGATAGAAACACTACCACAGAGTGTAGAATTATCCATAGGTAGATACAAGGAGAGCATTGAATGGAGAGTAATTCGTTTAGCTCGATATTATGTCATCCTTGGAATGCCATGAATGGAACAATATAATCCGAAGGTAGATTGGAGAAGAAAAGTGATTACAAGTAGTGAATGGAAGATCTATGGAGATAGAATTAGATCTCAGAATAGGAATTTACCCCTCTTTGTGATGGGTACAGCATCCATTTCTAGAGATGATGTATGTTTCCTTGGACTTATAAGAGATATTGGGTCCACGGACAAACCTTACATCCCGGAGTCCTTGAACGACATTTTTATGGAGTATAAAGATGTTTTTCCAGATGATCTACCTGCAGGATTACCACCAAAGAGGCGAGTAGATCACAAGATTGAGGTTATACCTGGAAGTACACCAACTTGCAAAGCTCCATATCGTTTGGCTCCAAACGAATTGGAAGAATGCAAAGCTCAAGTGGAGGAGATGTTGAGCAAGGGATTCATTCAACCAAGTGTTTCACCTTATGGAGCTCCAGTACTCTTTGTGAAGAAGAAGGATGGATCCATGAGACTATGTATCGATTATCGCGGGTTGAATCAGCAAACGGTGAAAAACAAATATCCATTACCTCGTATGGATGATTTGTTTGATCAACTTCAAGGAGCAAAGTACTTCACCAAGCTAGATTTGAGAAGCGGCTACAATCAAATTCGAATTGCAGATGAAGATGTTCACAAGACAACTTTTCGTACTAGGTATGGACACTTCGAGTATCTGGTGATGCCTTTTGGTCTCACTAATGCACCAACTACATTCATGGGATTGATGAACGATATCTTTCGCCCTTATCTAGATAAATCTGTCATTGTTTTTCTAGATGATATATTGGTGTATAGCAAAACTGTGACTGATCATAGAAGTCATTTACGAGAGGTACTTCAAGTTTTAAGAGACAATCAATTGTATGCCAAAGCTTCAAAATGTGAATTTGGCAAGTCAGAAGTAGATTACTTGGATCATAGAGTTACAACTACAGGAATCCAAGTGATGAGTGAGAAGATAGAGGCCATTCAGAAATGGATAGCACCTGAGGATCAAACTCAATTGAAGAGTTTCTAGGGCTCACTGAATTCTATCGTAGATTTGTGAAAGGTTTTGCTCGACTTGCTTAGGCCTTGACTTCCATGTTAGGGAAAGGTCAAAAGTGGAGATGGGGAACAACTCAAGAGTTAGCTTTTCAAGCATTGAAAGATGCTTTGTTACACACACCTATTCTCAAGTGGTAGGATCCTAACCGTTCTATCAAGTTGGCCACTGACGCATCAGGTACAACAGTAGGTGGCATACTTCAACAAGAATGGAAGGATGGATGGCATCCAGTTGCTTTCTATTCTCAAAAGTTGGTGGCGGCGGAACAAAATTATCACACGACAGAACGGGAGGAGTTAGCCATCGTGTTGGTAACCAAACATTGGAAGCATTACTTGGGTGATAAGGAGTTTGTGGTGGAGACTGATCATAAACCCTTGATTTATTTGAAAACTCAGAGAGATCTGTCCAAACGACAAATTCGATGGGCAGAGTGTTGTCAACGCTTCAACATGAAGATTGTGTACGTGGAGGAAAAGAAGCAACTTGAAGATGTTCTCACACGCATGCCTTGTTTGAATCATGTTGCAGAAGTGAAAATTCAGGCGGATTGGTGGAGCAAGATGTCACAAGCCACAAAGGAGGATGAAGAGATCACTCGGGCACTACAAACTGGAAAGGCAGAGAAATCTCGAGGTTTGGCGTTTTACAATCAGCGTATATGGATTCCACAAGATCACGATTTGCGCACAATGATTTTGGCAGAAAGTCATGATACAGCCATTGCAGGTCATGTGGGAGTGGAGAAAACCGTGGAGAGTATACAACGAGTGTACTATTGGTCCAACATACGTGAGGATGTGGAGTCTTATGTTGGAAGTTGTGTTGCTTGTCAACAAAACAAGGCAAGTAATCAAAAACCAGCGGGTTTATTACAACTTCTTCCTATTCCCGAACAGCGGTGGGAACATGTCACCATGGATCTTGTATGTGAGTTACCAAATACTTTGTTAGGACATGATTCAGTGGTGGTTTTTGTGGACAAATTGAGCAAGATGATTCACATCAGGCCAACCACAAAAACAGTAACAGCTCCACAACTAGCTCAATTGTATCTAGATGCAGTTTTTGTGAATCATGGCTTAACCAAAGTGTTAATCACGGATAGAGGTACTCACTTCACTAGTTTATTTTGGAAAACTTTGTTTAGTTTTTTCAAAACAAAACTAGCAATGTCAACGGCCTATCACCCTCAAACTGATGGACAAACTGAGAGGGCAAATAGAACCATAGAGGATATGCTACGAGCATTCACATTAGAAGAGCAAGAAGAGTGGGATAACCTTTTGCCACTTGTGGAATTTGCATATAACAATTCTGTTAATGCATCCACAAAAGTGTCTCCATTTTTTCTTATGTATGGAGCTCATCCTCTAACTCCTTCAAGTTTGATGAGACTTCCCAAAGGAGAGGAGTTTTTGACCAAAGTTGCAGCAGTCAACGAATTCGTGGAGCATATTCACCGAGTACTACATCAGGCCAAGGAGAAGTTGGTGATAGCTCAAAATCGGCAAAAGCAGCATGCCGATGCTCATCGTAGAGAAGTGATTTTTGAGGTTGGTGATCATGTTTGGTTATCTAAAACGAATTTGTCTCTTGTAGTAACACCAAAGTTAAACTCTGGGTTCATTGGTCCATTTTTGGTTTTGAAGCGTGTTGGTGAAGTGTCATACAAGTTGGAACTTCCGTCACATATGAAAATACATCCAGTATTTCATGTGTCACGATTGCAAAAACATGTACCACGACCAAAACAATTCATCAACCAACCAGCACCACCTCATCTTCCAACCTTGATAGCAGATCATGAGGAGTTTGAGGTAGAAAAGATACTCAAGAAACGTAGTCGAGGTCATAAATATCCCAAAGTAGAGTATTTGATTCAATGGAAAGGCTATCCATCGTATGAATCAACTTGGGAACCAGCTAAAAATTTAGCAAATGCACCTTTGATAGTTCAAGAGTTTGAACGTATGTGCAACAAGGACGTTGCATCTTAAAAGGAGGGAGTTTTGCAACCATCTTTAGTTAGTTAGAACTAAAGTAGAGGTTACTCTTAATATTGATGTAGATACTTTAGTGTGCACTAGTCATAGCTGCCACGTCAGCGATCCACGCACTTGGTAGGTACAGAGTGAATGTGTTAGTTGACAGTGCCACGTCAGCAATCCGTGTGCTTGTAGGTAAGGATTGAGTGTGTTAGTTGGGTGCGCCACGTCAGCGATCCGTGTGCTTGTTAGGGTTATCCGCCACGTCATCTATCCACTAGGAGTGGGATGGATGGTGGTGATTAGATCTTATCACCTTGTACTTGTCGGTGAGAGCTATATAAGGGAGAGGAGAACCATTGTTGGTATCTCTCATCTTCAGAGTTTAAGTTTCTATCTTCGAGTGAACTTCTCTCTAAACCCTAGTGTTACACTATGCATCTACTTCACTCCTTGATTTCCTCCTACTAGACGGTATCAAAAATTCTCCTTCATTGTGATAACAAAATTGTAACTTACAACAAGGTTGTAAGCGCTCTCGACGAGGTAAAATAGGAGATGTTGTCATTTTCTTGCCCATTTATTTTCAATACCGCACTTATTGTGATCCAAGGTTAGTCACATCCGACAGGTCTCAAAAATTTGCAATTTCAAATATTGGATTCAAGAGGGAGAAATCTGAAGCCCCTAAGCCAACCACCCAACACACCAATAACTTGATGTGTTGGTGATGTGGCAAGAATGAATAGCCACATCAAGGACTATCGGATGAAAATCAGAGATACAAACTTACCTCTAATGGCGAATGTTGCGGAGCATCTTCTCTCCGAAGAGGAGTACATGTTTGTCAACGGTCTATGACGCCAGAGGTATGCACTCTATAGTTCATCAAAAGTCGTTGGTGACGTATGGATTTTGGATAGTGCTTCTTATCACATATTTTACATTAGAGAGTTTTTTATACTTTTTTAGGATCAAACGGTTTAATTTTTATGAGTAATGACCAACCTTGTAGAATTGAAGGTGTTGGATCTGTAACGATCCGCATGTTTGATGATGTCACCTGTACGCTGACCCACGTGAGGTTTATATCTAACATGAAAAGAACTTGATTTCTCTTGAATTGTTAGACTAACACGGCTTGGAGTGGAGCTATAGGCCGAGCATGTTAGATGTCAAATCGTGTGATAGGAAGATTATCCTTTGGCGATATAAGCACAATTATCTATACTTGTTAAAGGGCATCACTATTTGTGGGAAAGTTAACTTTACCAGGTCTTGCGTGATATGTTTCATGTATGGCATGTCAGATTAGTCCATATGAGTGATAGGTACATGTATAATCTTGATGAGAAAAAAATGTTACCGGGTTTGGATAAAGTTGACTTGGCATTTTGTGAACATTGCATCATGGACAAACAACGCAGGCAAGCTTTTAAGTGTTGGAACTCATAGTTCCACGGAGATATAGGATTATGTACATAGTGACGTGTGGGACCTGTCTCTTGTTGCCTCATTGTTTAGAAACCTCTACTATGTATCTTTTATAGATGATTACTCCAGATATGTGTGGGTATATTTTCTTAGCCACAAGTTTAAGGTGTTTTCTAGCTTCAAAACTTGGCGCATACAAGTTGAGACTCATACTGGCCAGAGGGTGAAATATCTGCAATCAGATAATGTCGGCGAGTATACTTCTTAAGAACTTCAGAGGTTTTGTACAGTGAAGGGGATTACTCGCCATTTCACGACGATTTATACTCCACAACAACATGCTATAACTCACAGACTAAACATAACAGTGATGGAGAAGGTTTGGAGTATGCTAAGCGAATGCGGTTTACCAGGTGAATATGGACTGAAGTCGTCAACATTGCAATCTATTCGGTAAACATTTTCTCCTCTAGTGTAATCAATTTCTCCACACCGTTTCTCCACACTCTTTGGCATAAACGTATGACGGATTACAGTCGCTTGCAAATTTTTGGTTGTATAACTTATACTCTCACACCAAAGAAGCACAAGACTAAGTTAGATCCTATGTCTAAGAAATGTATTTTTCTTGAATATGCTAGTGAAGTGAAAGGTTACAGACTATGAGATCTAGTAGTCTTTAAGGTGATTGTTAGTAGGGATGTTTCTTTCAATGAGTTTGGAACAAGGAGTAGATCTAAGTCTTTCCATATTGACAAGAGGAAATATCTAGTCACGGATCTTGTTATGGGGAAATTAGATCATTTTGTCACTAATGATTTGTCACAAGAAGGAGCACCAATGCATCAAGAATATGAGCTACAAGAGCAAATTATAGTTGATGAGCCTATTGCAACTGTATCAAACGATAGAGATCAAACGATAAAGATCAACCGGAAACGTCTACTATGAGATTGCATCATGCTATTAGAGCTCCTGAAAGGTTTGGTGTATGAGCCAAGTCATACATTCTCAAAGATCGTGACTTTGATGAAGACGATGAGGATGGTATGGCGTTGATCTTAGAAGAAGGTAACTTCTTTCAAGATCAAGCTTAAGCTCCGGTTAACAAGCTTGAGTGAAATGCTGCTATGGAGCTTGAGATGCAATCACTAATTGACTTGGGAGTTGGTTGAGCTTCCCAGAGATCAGACATTGATTGACTCCAAGTGGGTGTACAAGCTAAAAGACAATCCACCAGGAGACCAAGCGAGAATCTTCACAACTAGATTGGTGGCTAGAGACTAGATGAGTGTGGACTACAACAAAGATTTCTCACATGTAGCAAAGTATGCTACAATATGTCTCGTATGTGCACAGGCCGCAATGTTCAGTCTTGTTATGGATCTGATGGATGTGGTTACAGCTTTTATGGATACTTAGAGGATGAAATCTATATGAAACAACCGGTTGGCTTTAAGGTCAAAAGCTAAAAGAGGTTGGTTTGTAGATTGCTGGAATTATAATATGAACTGAAGCAAGTTCCTAGGCAATAAAACACAAGATTAGACGAATTTATGAAGTCATAGGATTTTTTATGGAACGTATATGATCCTTGTGTCTACATAAAAAGGTGAATGATGAGACGTTTAAGCTCATCATTCTAGTACTCTATGTTGACAACATGTTCATCTTGGAGAAGAATGAGTAAGTTGAAGTTTGCATTTAAGATGAAGGACATGGGGAGTCAAAAAGGATATTAAGCATAGAAATTCATAGGAATTTTGAACAAAAAAGTCTATGGTTAAGTCAAGGCAAATATGTTTGTTGTATAGTTGATATGTTTAACATGGCTAGATTCAAATGAGTATGGACTCCTTTGGCAGCACATTTCAAACTCTCTAGAGTTCAATGTCCTGCTGATGTTGTGGAGAAAGGAAGAATGTCATGTGCTCCAAGCCGCATGCAGCCTCATGTATTTGATGATGAGCACTAGGCCGGATATTGATTTTGCAATGTGCAAAGTGAACACATACATGTCAATACTAGGAAAAGTTCACTTGGAACTAGTGAAATGGATTATGAGATATTTGAAGAATACTATGGATTATGACTTATTGTTTGATGGTTTATTAGACAACGCCAAATCCTTGTTTGGCTACGTTGATGTTGACTACGGACCGATGCTAGATAAAAAAAGATCTACAATTAATTATATGTTTACACTTGGCGATGAAAGCATTAATCGGAGGTCTATCTTGCAAAAATGCGTAGCTCAGTCAACAACAGAAGCTAAGTATGTGGCAGTAGCAGAAGGGGAAAAGTAAACTCTTTGATTGGATAACGTTATAGTGGAAATGTGATTGATGCATGACGTGATTAATCTTCATTTTGATAGCTAGAGTGCTTTACATTTGACTGCGAAGAAGATCATGGAAAGCAAAGTGAATCACATTGACATTAGGTTTCACTTTATCAGACAAGCAATGTTTGATAAAACAATTAAGCTAGTCAAGATAGACAGTAAATCCAATACAATTGATGCTTTGACCAAAGTTATTTCTTTGGAGAATTTCAGGCTACACAGTGCTACCATGCACGTTGTGCATGGGGAGCACATGTAGAATTTGCTAGCATAGTAATTTCAGTTATCTCTTCATATATTTACTTTATCATGTGATGACTACGGTTCGGTTCTAGTTAACTTTTGTGTAAAGAGTGAACTTGTATTAAGCTTTTTTCTAGAATTCTTCACGGAATAATTAAATAGTTTACGAGATCTCTAATACCTCTATGCTAGAAGGTTTTTGAGTAAAGAGTAGAACATCGTTTTGACAAATATCATGTTGATCATACTGTGGATACAACATTTTGGTTGATCGTGTGTATCTTAATGGAATGTCATAAATAGTTAAAATAATATGTATATTTTAATTTGATTATTTTGAAAATAACTTCTTGAGAAATCATATTGATGATGATATGAATTGAAGTTTTGAGTTCAATTGTGAAACCATAAATGAATTCACTTAGCAATATTATCAATATGTTTCAAATATTCAAAACTAACATATTTATTGCAAAATGAAGTTGAAAGTCCACATATACTTAGACTCAAAAGAATGTAGACTTTACTTGCTTGTAAGTTTGTTGGGTCTTTACAAATCTCACAATCTGCAGGGTAATCTCTTGAATAATTTAGTTATGTCTGGATTAATTTAGTTCATCTATGGAAAGAGAGTACTATCAAAGATTTGAGAGTATCATCCTTAGTAGATATTATGTTAAAATTTGTTCATTTTTCATCTGTAATGTACGCCATTTTTTCAGAAATGTTTGTTGATGTTGTGGAAATTACTAGTTAAAAGTATACATCCAGTATTCTTATAGAGTTATTTAGGAAATTACCAGGGTTGGAAGATACACTTGCTCGTTACCTTCTACTAGTACACTTTCATTGTGGATAAGTACTCGCTAATCATTGCATCAAATAATTGTGATAATATTGTTTTGTGACTTTTTAATTTCTTTGACATTCGTATTGGATTGTGTTTATACTTTTTATTTCTATACTGTAGTGTATACAGTGACATGAATTTAACATGCTTTAGTTGCGTTCAACTCCACGTGATCCAATCAAGTTGAAACATTCTTTCCTTAGAATGTTTGTGGTAGAGCCTACTTTGAATGTGGATGGCGTTGGTCCAACCCAAGAATTGGATTTTGTACGTTTCAAACTTTCTTGGAAACTGTGTTCAACATCTGCTGCGAATGAATGATTCCATTTTCAAAGCTTTTTCCACTAGACGCGTGATGTCCAAGTTTGCGAATAATATGTGTAACAAACTCGTAGAATATGGACTCTTTTGCAACTGGATGTGGGGATAGTTTTAAAACAGAAGAACATAAAGGTTCTTGTAACTTTCTTAAAATTGTTGATCTCCAACAAGCTTTTTACGTTTAATATTCTTTGTCACTTCATTAACATGTTTTTTTCAAAGAAATGTAGTGTTAAAAAATATTCTCATTACAACATACATGAAGATTGTTGTTAAATGATTTTGTTTTCATATCAAAAAATAGTAATATTTATTATATCAAATAATTGATTTTTATTCTCTAACCACTAAAACATATATTTATACATAAATTAAGCATATATATATAATTAATTACGTCTTACATATACAAATGTTATCAGAACATATAATGCAGCCACATCAAACATCACGATACAAAGATTATCAGACACACAAAAAAATGTATCAAAATAATTCTTTATCATGTACAAAATGCCCATAATGACATAAATTATCGAATTACTTGCAAGCCAATTTCTTTTTGTAACTCATAGTTTCTTGCAGTAGCTACTCCCTATTGAAACACATTCTACAAAGCTCAACATAAAAATCTTCAAAATTCAAATCCTTAATAGTTCTATTGTGAACTTCTCATAACACTAACCCATTTCAACGGTCCTAACTTCACGATTGGTTCTAACTGTTGTATCTGATACTGCAACAGAATATACATATAGAGTAAAATTGATTATTTCTATATATTATCCTGTTACATCAAAATCCTAACCGTTGAACTTTGCATATTACATGTCATGAGAGTGTGCCTAGTTCTTTTATCCTACGTGTGACACTCTAGGTTTTTTTTTCGTTCACATTTATAGTTAAACACACATTTTTTTGACAATACTAGAGTATTCAATTACTTTTTAACTTTGAAATCAACTAATCTTCAAAAGATTAAATCTTAGACTTCAAGCACTTTTTTGTATATTTCTTTCATCAACATTTAATTGAACTTGACCAATTTTGTCAAAATTCAATAGCAATTTTACGCATGAAAATCTGTTTTTTTAATTTTTAATTACAATTAAAATATAGAAATATCAAATATATCACAAGGACGTCAATCAACTCCAGTTCTATATCTCTAGCACAATGTTCACTTCATAAACACCATTAACACCATGCAATGATCAGATCAGAACTACAATCATTAAAATCATGAAATTTGTCAAATCATTTGTGGAATTTGAAAACCTCATATCTCTCTTTAAAATCCACTTTCGATTTTTTTAATGATATATACTTTTATTTTTTGATCAAGACATAAATGTCATCACTATTACATACAGAGGACCAAATAACAATAGATTAGTAAAAATCATTTTGTGACTCAAAGAATTAAGTTCACTACATTAGCTACTGTTCATTATATTACAATTACTCTTCAAGGTTCAATTTCAAAAATCAAACACTATCCTCTGAATCTTGACTATTTTTTCAAAATTATCAAATTTATAGTAACATCAATAGCAAACGGCACTAATTGCAGAATGGATTTTAATTTCTTTTTTAAACTTTCAACTTCAGATCTAGCAATGAAGATGAAGATTACATGCATTATTTAATTACTTAAATATCTGGTTTTTTGTTCTTTATTTGATGTTAATCAAAAATCAAAAAAAATTATATAATCAAAATAAATAAAATTTATATAAATTTTTTTATATATTCAACAAAAAAAATTTCACATCCATATGTAGAAAAAAATATGACATCAAGAACATTTTCTATGCTCATAAAGCATTAATATAAGTTTAAAAAAACTATATATATTCAACATGTGACGTGCTGTTGACGCACAAATTCTAGTACATCATCTATGTCTTTTCCTTAATTTTGTCTTATTATGATTTTTCACAGTTATTTTATTTGCCATTTTTATATATAATAGAAATAATCTAATTATTTTTATATTAAGCGTGTATTTTTTGAGCTGGATCTACACCTTTTTTGTTATCATTGTTAGAAGAATCATAAAGGGAGAACTATCTTTCACATGTATACAAGTTATGTGGATGAATCATTATATTTACATGTACTGCAGCGTAAACAAAATTTGGTTCATGACCATACTTAGAATATCAAAATCGGTTATTAGACTCTTTGCTCGATAATGGAAACAAAGACAGCTCGATGGACAACATATTAGGAAAATTATACATGGTTCTTTGTACTTCTATGACTTGTCAATGCTCTTGCTCCAACATATGTTCCCGGTTAAATCATGCAGCAGAGCCTGCTCCTCTGCTTTCATCCTTGTCAGACTTGATGGGCATTGGCAACCTTTCCGCTAACCTACATAGTTTTGAATGATGTATACATAAATGTTATGATGATGATATGATATGATATTAGTAACGTAGGGTGGATAGTCAAAATCCTCTATCCCTTTCTGATTAAAGGCCAGACCTCCTTAAAAGTGGCATTTTCCACTTTTCGTTAACTGCGTCATCCCACATTTCTAAAAAGTGACATTTGTATTGAAAAACTGTTATGAAAGTCTTGAAACCATAAAAAATTTATTTTATTTCACGAGAATGTCGAGCAGGGTTGTGTTTGATATTGAATGATCAGGTGATCATTCAATATCTGTCCACAATGGACTCAAAAATGATCTAGTATTATCTTTCCAATCATTTATAGCATACGGACGCCAAGGCGGTGTAATGTTGGGATGATTACATTCTTCGTAAAGCCGAATTAAGCATACAGCCGAAGCCAATTTTCGTCGTAAAACCGAAATTGCAGCCAAAGAATCCTTATACGAGAAAGCTTAATGTGGCAAAGGTGACATTAATAAAGTGCCACTTTAAATGAGGTCTGCTCTAGGCCCACTGATGCAAAGGTGCCCTACCACGTCGCAATGGGCGGGTCCGGTAGTAGATCATCTTTTCTCTAGACGTTCTTTGTCGAAAGCGCAGGTGTAGAGTACACACATCACACGATAACTTGATTGCTGACCTTCGCTTTTGGAGATGATTCCCATGTCCGCATGGGGTTTCTTATGGACAGTAATGGGCGCAATCCCTAGTCACCCTTTGCCGCTCACCTGCCGAGAGGTACTTCAAAGCTTAATGCATTCTTGGCCGCTGGTTTGCATGACATTCTCACATTCACTGGAACTAAAAGACAATTGCCGAAAAGTGGAACGGCTCCCTTTCGCATGCAGATCAGGATCGCGCAGAAAGACTAGTGTGCCATGTTTAGCTTCGACTGCGAAGTTCGTGAGAGGTATGGTCAGATCTATCGAAGTCAGGCAAGAGAACATCGTGCACAATTCACAATTCACACTTGTCTTCACTGATTTTTCCAGTTTTCTCCTTTATTAGCTGGAAGGTATCAGTTTGCCAAGCGCAGCGCTGACTGTTCCAGGTAGGAACTAAACGATTTGTATCGAGTAGCAGCCAGCTGAGCACAAGCAGATGAAACCATCCATGATGCCCTTCTTTACGTCCGTTATATGACCTGTCTGCAAAGATTAGTCCTTCAATGGCAAGCTGTGAGAAGGTTGAGAATTTGCCAAAGAGTGCTGCTTTCATTGATGCCCGGCAAAGGTACTCTCACAGACAACAATGACTGGGGGTAATTACGAGGGCTTCGATAGCCCGCAGACAGCAGAGCCGTCGTGACTCATCTATCTCGTAACATTTTTTTAGCCAGACTTTTGCACTCCTTTACGAAACGCGCAGAATGTGCTCTGTGTTTTCCAAGTTTAGCGTGCTAATGGGAGGTGGCTCAATTGAGCCACTTTAAATTCGTATGGGGCTCTTGGCTCAAAGTTTACAGTTGCTGAAAAGAAGGTTTCTGTTGCGAGATTAATGCTTTTCAACTCCAAAAGTGCCATACATATTCTCGAGAGGCCTCTCGGAACTAACTTCGTACACCTTCAGCTGTTGTACAGCGTTCAGTTAGGCACACGATGACGGTGGACCTTTTCACCAATCTGTATTCTGATAGTTCTCCAGAAATGATTGATTGTACTGCGACCATGCATTAGGCTCCTCCCTCGAATGCCCACTTACCACCGGAAGATTGTTCCTGTGGTGGTCTTTCATCGGATCACCGTCGGTTCTGAAGCAGCTCCAACAATAACAATCCCTCTGAAGTTCTCTGCGGAGAAGATGGATGTACACACAGTGAAGACGACGGGCTGTACATTGAACATCCATCGAGTGAAATTCTCCAGGATATCTTCCCTGCTATCACAATGAGTGCCCCAGAAACTGACCTGCATCGGTTTACAGACAGTTCCCTACAAATCAGATTTGGCAGCACAAATTTCTCATTTGTATTGAGATGCAGTTTTAAGAACTGCATCTCAAACACAAACCTAATAGATAAAAATAATATGCAACAACCATTCAGTTCAAAGCTACAACAAGAGTTACATGCTTTTTAAGTATACTGAAATTTGCAAATAACAATCTTGCGAGTGCATCTACAAGAATGTTTCACTTTAATCTGATCTATGATATACTTTTTTTTAAGCTGGTTTGATGAGATTTTGTAGATGTTAAAGAGATTTTGATCATATGGTTATGATCGATGATTTTGTCGATGACGTTACTCAAAACATTCCATCATGCAAAGATGATAATAAGAAGTTGCATTTGCTTATCAAAATAAGTTTTTTTTTTTTACCTTAGATATTGAATAAGCGTCTCACTTATATTTTTTTAAGATGATTCACCTGAGAGTATCAAGAATGAGTTATCATTGACATAATTAGTTTTTTATTTAACTTCTTAACGAGCAGTTACGCACTTGTAAATAAATTAGGTGTGCTCATGGCAAGTAATAAGGAAGAATTCGGAACATTTCTATGAAGCTTGAGAAATCGTTGTATCATCTTGCCTTAGAACATTATTGATCTAATTGTATAGGCCATAGTTTGATCAAATAAACCGGAGGAAGATCTCCTTTTATAAAAGTGCAGGCGCTGGATCAGAAGCTATGAGCATGAGAGAAGAGTGATGTACATCTCCTCAATCTTCATGCATATATATTCAAAACCATAATAATTGAACCTTTGGATGAGAAGAAGTACAACCTAGAGTCTGAAGAACATATGGGTGGGCTCGGTGTCAAAGCTCCGAGTAACGACTTGACAAGGAGTCTAGGATTCAGCAACGAAGAATACTTTTCGTTACCTGAAACTATGGACATAGACGAAATGTGTACAAGAATAAAGAGTGTGTCCATTGTTTTACAGATAACGAAACACTAGCTAGTACAACACAACAACCATACTAGAATTAGGTTCTTTGGATTCTCTTGTTGCTTATATGCCGGCCATCGATTAATATATCTAAAGTGTATGAAATATCAGGTGATGTGATATTATCGGAGCTGGCCCATGCTTACATGACTTTAGTTCCAATTATGTTTCGCATGCATGCAGGACTGTTTTTATCCTTCTTGCTATCTACTTGCCCAGTCTCTAGGAAAATGGTGTTTCATCGCGCTTTTGATCCACGGGCCTTCATTTTGCACTAAGTGCAAAAATGAAGGAATATTGGATATTTTTAGAAGGACCGAATAAAAGAGCGCCATGAAGCTTTGGTTACTAGTCCGAGTGAAATAGATTAAAAGTAACGTATGGTCAAACTCCAAGATCGGAGCGCATGGGAAGGCGTTATTCACGAAGTGGCAACGAGGGAATCCGCGGCAAGTTCAAACTGTGGTCTTTCAAAGTGCGAAGCGGGGCCTTTGAGAGAAAGCGTTCCCGGAGGCCATGGAAGTAAAACTCGGAGCGAAGAAGAGCCACTGCGCCAAACCAGCGCCGAGGGCTCAATTGACTGCGATCGAGCGCTGGACTTCAACGGCCAAATCTGCAGAGTGCAAGGGATTTGCCTATCTGGTGCATTTTGACGTGGAAAGGCTGCTGGAATGATGAGAAATCGCATTGGGGCAAGGACGTTGACAATTGTCGCCTCGTGACGAGCTGAGCCAACGCACCCAATGCAACTAACAGTGTCACGATATTTTTGCGTGCCTCCTTAGTCTCCCCGATCGCCTGTGGACAACGAGTTGTCCGACTTATCATTACTATCCGGGAGCGTTATCAAGTTTGCGCCGGTCTTGAAGGACAGAGGTACAAACTCTTAAATACAACTCGTACAAGCTCAGTCAAAGATAGCGCTGTGCTAGAAGATCGTAATCATCGCCCATCTTACCTGGAAAAATGGAAATATTTTCTCTTCCTGGTTAATTGAACTCACTAACAGAAAAAAAATGAAAAAGCAAGCATGGAAGTTGCGAGGGAACCATATTAGCAAACGTCAGTAGTGTGCTCTGTAAGTTCATGCATGATATGAACCTGGTCGAATGCCTTTCTTTTTTAGGTGCAGCGCACGTCGGTTCTTTCGCTCTTGCTTCTATGGTGAGTATTTTCTGGCCCTTGAAACAGATCAAGATACTGAAGGTCTTTCATGGTTTTTTTCGGGGTTTGCTTTCTTTCATGAGAAGAACCGCCTTTTTCTGACTTCCGCGTTCTAATCGATTAAGACTTTCATCCTTTTAGGAGTTTTGAGTTCTATCTCAGTGGATGGCAATAATCAGCTGACAAGACTCGCAAGAGTCCGACTTCTCAATCAACACTCATTCCTTCACTCAGAGTCGCATATAATAGTTGCGAAAAGCCTGTACAAGGCAGTACAACCTAGGAATATGTATGCTTGTCATCAACTGCCGAATGCCTGCTAGATATTGGTTCTGAAGGTATTTTATTATTCCTCTGATACAATATGTTTAGCATGTCCAACAGAAGACAGAACATGCACGAACGAACATTGGGAACATAAACCACATGGCCCCAGCTACTTGGCGGTGGACCATAGGAAGTAGTACTACCGAGGATCAAAATGCCGCACCGAGCATGGACGTAATGTGTGAAAGTGGTAATCATAGGAATACACTCAACTGCCGTTTTTTTAGCCTACTTGGATCTACATAATTCACCCTTTAAGCTCTCAAAGACGCATCACATCTTAGTCCAGCGAAATCAGTCATATCAATTTCCTAAGGAATGAAATGTGGACTTCTGAAAAGTACAGGACAGGTAAAAATTTGGCATGATTTATTTAAGCAGAAACCTAATCGTTCAGCAACAATAGGGCGATTCACAACAACCCAGTAATGGGGTCTTCCCTTCCTTTTGCTTTATTACTCGGTGCCCGTTATACGACAACCCGGTAATAGTTACAGAGATTCCCTCTATTACCTTAACGGGAACTGCGGTCCCAAGAAATGTACGGAGATGGACTGACCCCGCAGGAACGTAACATGTTACGGGGAAATGAAATTCGATATTACATGCCAAAAATACACGTAAGAAAAGAGGTGCTTATCACTGAAACGACGATTAACTGGAATAAGGGCTTCTGTCCTTGAGCATTCGAACACTTACGGGACTGTTGTGAAAAGTGCTTAAATAATTTATCCTTACCATCTTTCTGTCCTTGAGCATTCTCATACTTACGGGACTGTTGTGTGAAGTGCTAAATTGATTTATCCTTACCATCTTACTTCGCTATAAGGACTCCATCTTCGACCTTTTATTTGTGCCCGCCCTCCCCGCTCCAAGTCTCCTTGACGCGCTTCCCCAATGCCTTCCAAGCTCACTTCTTTATGACTGCCTTATAAGGTGGGTGTTCCACTCTGGAAATGTCAGAGAATCGGCATCCACATAGCTGACAGCCAGCTAGCTAGCTCACTCCGGGATGTTCTTGATTCGCTTAGTCGTCTTATTGTGTGTGTAAGGCTGTTTGCAGAAGGACAGGACCAATCGTTAAGCAATCACCACCATGATCTTTTCATCAATTCCATATGAACTTAGTGGGGTGAAGTATACCGCAGTTAGATTATCCTGAATAGACAACCTGCGTCGTCAGGTGCCCAATGTCTACTCACCCTACGAAACCAAGTGTTAGAAGAGCTCTTAGTCTCCGTTAGCAATAAACGGTTCCGGTGCTAGATCGGCAACTTGTGAACTCCGTAATTATATCTGTTTCCCTAGTTCTCGATTGCGTACCGGAGCTCAGCAATCAGAAAGTACTGCGCAGCTGTTTACCCACATACTTGCTAGTTTGGTCTCTGCATCCACGGGTACATTCTCCCATGAAACGAAACGACAGATTGGTAAATACAAAGAACAGGGTTACAGTTGTACTTTGCCTACAGATTCATCCTAAGTGACAACAATGCTGCCTCATGCATACTTCTCTTTGATGAGGTGGGTTGTTCTCTTGAAGGCAGAACTACCTGTCAGTGAAGTTTTAATTCTGCCACATGCTTTTTGTCAATCTGCCATCGTCTCTACTTGACAGCTTTACTGTGGCATGCTTTTCCCGAACGTCATATATCACAGCGCCTCGGTCATTCACGCTTGCGTGCGTAAGTTGTCAAGATAGTACATTCGGCTCTTTCTGGGTCACTTTATTGGGTATACCGAAATAAAGCACCTTTTGCGTAGCAAAATTGCAAGCTAGATGATGCATGGTAGCATTTCATGATACGAGAAGGAGAGATGTATTTTTACTTTCCAGGATTACTTCACTCGCGACGACAGTTGACTTCCGTGAGATAACCCATGGTTGTCTGCTCTTTTAGATTTGACTCGAGCGACAGTTGCCCCTCGCTATCTGCTCTGACACTTTTGTCTGCCGGGATGATGGCAATGACGAGAATGTGGTCTGCCCGCTAGGGCAATTCATTATGAAATGGATATTCTTCCGGGGCAAGAATTCTGAGCTATCAGTCGAGTTCCAGTCTAGCTTGGAAAAAAACGAAAGAGAGTTTAGTTTCCGGCAAAGGACTTCGTAGTTGATTCCCTCTCTGATCTTATAAGTTTTGATTACCGGATAGAATGCGTTACAACTGCTGCAAGCGGCCAATCGTAAGGTGAGAAGCTAAACTTCGAAACGTCCAGAATGAAATCAATCTTCTCCCTTTGACTTGAGATGTAGTTTGGGCCCAGGATCTTGCAATAGTCATGGAGAATATTTTCAACTTTGAAGTACTTGGCTTCCTCTGAACTACGTGCTGTACAAGCATCGTGGCATTTTCTGGAATATGGTTCTCTCGGAATGTAACTACTTCATGTTTCACTATGAATCGACACTTTTGACATGATTTCACCAGTTTACTTGCAAACCGCAGCCGATGGTGCGTACCGATTATTACGAGAACCGTGGTTGACGAAATTTTACGACTGCGAGTTTAGACATATACTCCTCACCATTTTCAATTGAGACATGTGTTGGCGGGTATCTGGGTGTTACTGTCAAATTGTACAGGATAGAGACTGAACTTAACGATCAGGTTTGACTTTGTTACGCGATAACTTCCCTCCGACTTTAATTCCACCTAACTAAATTGATTGTAGAGGAATTGACAAATCCTTCACCGAGGGAATGCACACAAATTTCAGCATTTAAGGAGTAAATCCATGACCTCGCTGAATCGCTGCACTTCAGGCGTAGAAGAATAATGTAGCTGCGAATAATATAAGAACAATACTTCGACATGCATGACGCGGAGACAGACAAATTTGTTAAAACTTCTTCGATGAATCAATGGTGTATTTAAAATGCATTTGCCAGTATTATTTCCTAGTCTAAGTAATCATTTTTCCGGTTCATATATACAGTGTTCGATTGTTTTCTCCCAACACGTAAGAGCTGGGCAGCTTTGCTACGTCTGTGTGCTGAGAGTAGGATAAATTGTACCACCTCTCAACGTAGACAGGTGGAGACATCTGCCTATCTCTATGATCGAGAACTTAAGAATGTGTTGCCACTTTACAGTTTTCATCTCGTCGTATGTGAGTTACTGACAATCTACAGTTGGTGGATTAACTCGGCGAATCTCGGCATGTAGTCAGCTCGCAATCCCAATGAGATTGATAAGCTTCCATCATTGACAGGGCTCGGGAGAACGTAGCACAGTCCATCGTAGGCTATGACAGCAGGTCCCATGAAGATTGGTCTTCCCCATCCGAAGTCTGCCTCGTAAAGGGGCAATCGAGCCCAGCTGGTGATGCCTAGATTTGGACTCCTGAATGTATGCGCACCTCTGACCAACTTGGACAGATCGGGCTGCATTTCTAGGTAGTCCAGCGCAGATTTCAAGTAATCGTCGTCCATCCTGGCGACGCACTCGTGGATTTTGCTGGCTCCAAAGTGCGTCGGATTCTCCAGAAGTTCGCCGGCCGTGGTGATGGGGGTGGCGGTGAAGATGACATTTCCGAAGTATCCTTTCGGCAGAGGCGGGATAATCCTCGACCTTCCATCGGTGGCTATGTACAATTTAGACTGCTGAGATCCCTTAATACCACGGGCCTCACTGACGCATCTCCAAATGTGAGCTGATAACATCTCGTACGTACTGTAGGGGACTTGATTCCCTCCTTCCATGGCTTTCTTCTTCAGGGTGGTGAGCTGCTCCCTGGTGAATTTGAATACCTCCACAGCCATGGGTGGAACTATCTCGACATGCGGCGACTGGGCGGAGGTTTTGCCCTGGACCTCGTCGATCCCCTCGGAAGGAAAGACTTTCTTGTCGTCAAATTTAGTACCGTGCCCAGTGGCAGAGCTGTCGTTGCCGGAGAAGTTCTTCGAGGGGGTCAACATGCCGCTCAGGAAACCAAGCAATCCACTCCCCTTCTTCATGGAGTTTCCCAGAAAGCCCAGCACTGAGGGCCTCTCAGCGCCACTTTCGGCCTTCTTCTCTACGCAGCTGTATCCGACAATCTGCTCATCATGGAAACCATTGGCCTTCGCTGTTCGGTTCGCAGCAGGGGCCCCACCATTCTTCAGCAAGCCACCAGATCTCTTGGCATCTCCACTTCCGATGGTAGTGCCATGAGGGCTTCCGTCAGTCTCTGCGCCTTGCAAGGTTGGGGGAGCTTGGTACTCCACATGGTGATACTTGGGACAGGGAGGATTCCGGGCCTTCAGAAGAGTGCGATCAATGAACGGGGCCACCTTCAGGCTTTCGCCACGAGCCATGTCAGCGATGGTGTTAATAAAATGGATTCCGGACATGCCATCGGCGATATGATGCTGCATGCCGACTCCGAACGCCACTCCTCCGCAGTTGAAGTGAGTAACCTGCACAAAAGCACAAAAAGAAGCTGAGATGCGGAGCATGCATCACTCGCCCGAACAAGACACAATTTGGTCCAAGCTTGCAAGACTCCACTTTCGAGGCAGCCAGCAGGAGACCGCATCTACGCTGATTAATGTAACCGCGAGAGCTGGGCCCTACACATTGATCAGCGTGTTCAAGGCCTGACAAAAGCCGCGTTCCAGTGATTGGCGTCCACTCGTCTATGCACTGAACGTAGTTATGGAGTCATGCAACGGCCTCGCACCTACAATCTCGACGCTACAAGCGCAAGAGGTTTCGCCATGCGCGCTCGTGAAGAGTGAACAGGGCCCAGTCTGTCGTGTTCAATCCAGATCGGAATTGCCAGAAGAGACGCTCGTTCTTGTTTCAAGATCGAGCAGTCGGGAATACGCTGACAATTTGGATGCGACCACGACCGCGTGCAAGGCCGAGGCGCACTGCGCCGCGATGCCCCCCGGCAAGACACGACGAGGCCATCGTCATAGTCCGCCTCTCGTGACCG
Source organism: Marchantia polymorpha subsp. ruderalis (assembly GCA_037833965.1). Taxonomy (NCBI): domain Eukaryota; kingdom Viridiplantae; phylum Streptophyta; class Marchantiopsida; order Marchantiales; family Marchantiaceae; genus Marchantia; species Marchantia polymorpha. Next base: position 15,884,964 of record AP031357.1, read on the forward strand.
CATGCTACGATTCCTACAGAGACCATTCAGAGATCTGAAGATCTGGACTCTAAAAGATGTGACGTCAACGTGGTTCCGCCATGTACAGCTAACCCGGTGCAGCATTTCGGGCACGCTGATGCATGACTCAGAAATTCATGTCCGGGCTCACGAGAAAAAATCCAAAATTTCACATTCCGGGCAGTCCGACAACATTGACGAAAGACGAATCGGCAGAGAGGAAATGAGCACCTGTAACACGAGCAAAGGGTAGGAGCTGATGTCGCCCGAGATGTCCAGCTTGGGCACCAGCTGCTGGAAAGCGGGCTGAGGGGCAAAATTCCCGAAGTCGTCAATGCAGGCGTCTGCTTGCGCCTCCACGAGCAGGACTCCTTCGCCATTACAGTTGATCTCAATTCTACCATCCTCCGCCGACTCCCGCAGTCTGGCGGCCATGGGATAGAACGGGACGAGAGCCTTTCCGAGAGCTTCCTTCATGACCTCCCCCGAAAAGAAATCTGGACTACCATTTGGCCTGTAGAAATAAACGCTGGCCACGTGAATCCTCGGAATAACCAAGTCCACGTTGGAGTTCCAGATGGGCCCCGTGGGAGTTTCTCCCAGAGGGCGCACCATTGTCGAGTCCCGTATGGTCACCTTCATGGCTGAGTACTCTGGAAGATCTGTCAAGAACAGCCATCACGACGGTAGCGCAAGTTAGAACGTCGAGCACAGAAGCCAGCCCCGGTCGCCGTGGAGAACACAGAGACGTCATTATCGCCAGGATGCCGAAGTTTCGCGGCCCGAAGGGCAAACAACAATGATAAAGCACCGATCTAAGGACGGCAATGCATGGATCTAGCTCGAAGGGACGCAAGAGCGCGGGGAAGCAAAGCTGACTGCTAGCGCAAGCACTGGTGCAAAGATCGCATCCGCTGGAGATGCTAGGGGAGGAATGCAAGGGCCCGTGGACCGGCCACAGGACATTGCGAACGCAACCCCGAGCACCCACAGCGCGGAGAGCATGCACACTGGCACAATGGACGACAAGAACATGGGGAGCGGAGATGAGATGAGCTTGTCGTCGCGAGGGGGGAGGAGGTGAGACAATGTGAGCAGGTCAGTCACCTCCAGAGATTTCAGAGAACCCAGAACACATCGAGCCTGCCATCGCGAAAAAGCCTTCTGCAAGTCAGTGAATCCGTGCTGTTCGTGGAGGGAGTCTTCCCATACGGAAGTGGGGCTGTGCGGGGTGCCCAAGAGTACCAGAGGCCGGTTGGGCAGATGCAAGACAGAAAGATGGGAGCCGGGAGAGTGGTGCCTGGAACTTAAGGCCCTGGGGCAGTCAGGCCCAAAGCGGAGTTTTACCCGCCAGCTGCGACCGTAGGGGGAATGCACAGCGGGTTCGACTCAGGCAGGATGCGCAGCGCACCGACCTCTCGCGCTCTCACAGGTGGAGGCGCCTGGGACATCAGACGGCAGCAGGACTCATGTAGGAGTGTGCTGGGGTTGGTGACATTCCGTGTTGCACAACCCGCCCCTCTACCGTGCAGTGATGATAAGTTACTTGTGTCAGAGTGCCCCGGACAGTCACGAGCGGATAGCTCCTTACCGAGGCTTATGATTATGCAAGCCGAAGAGCGGAGCCCGGAATGCTGGAACCACCACCGCCTCTTCGCAGCAAGCAGAAGCAGCAGCAGCAGCAGCAAATCCTATTCTCTCTGTAGGTCTTAATAAGCCTAGCTTAGCACCGCATTTGCGTCGAGTCCCCGGGATCGAGACGACGGCCTCGCTGCTCAGATGATCGCTCAGGCTCGTCGTCGTCTTTGCCGTCCCGGTTCGGTGCTCGGCGGCCTCGCTGGGTCGACCAATCAGGCCCGGCGACTGGGCTTTGTCACGACTCGGACGGGCTGATGATGATGCGCTTCATCCACACCAGCAGCGTCCCAGTCCCAGTCCCCGTCCCCGTCCCTGTCCTCGTCTCCGTCTCCGTCACAGAGAATGTCAGAGTCCGGGAGGCGGGCTTAATGGCGCCTTGGCACCTAGAGAAAAGGACTCCTCTGGGCCGCGACCTAATGATCTGGCTCCCGATCAGAATTTATATCATCCCCGTCAGTCACATCTCATTACTCCTCGTCGACTCCACGCCAGCCACGCACCCCATCTTCTTGCTACCGTCTTCACCAACCTCGCCCATCTACGTTATTACTCCCCGGCGCTCAACTAAATTGTACACTTGCACTTGCCTTTGCCCCCGCCCTCTCCCTCTCCCTCTCCGCGCCTCTGCTCGGATTGACCTCTGCTCGCTTGCGAAACGGTAGTCGTCCCCCTGCCCCTTCCCCGTCCTCTAAACGGTAGTCGTTCCCCCTCCTCCCCTCCCCAAACTAAACCGCTACCTTGGCGCAAGTGTGCGGCAGGTCCGAGGCCAATTGGGAGTCCGCTCGGCTCCAAATTGCTCCCCGACGACTGTCTGACCGGTCAGGTCAATGTCAGCGGGAATGCCCGGCCTGCGAATGAGCGAGCGAGAAAGAGAGAGAGAGAGACTTGGAGCGAAGACAGAAAAGCGCTACTTTCATCGAACATGGCCGAGCTTTAAAGCCGAGGGGGCGACTGCCGGATGCCACCGCTCTCCGTCGGTGATGTCGGTCGCGGGCATTTTGGCGACGACCGTGGCGGCAGGACCGGCCCGATCGTCGATCGAATCGAAATCGTCCGTCACCCACCTGAAGCGACGTCGGCCCCGGGACCCCACCTCGGCCCCTGTGCTCCTCGCGACCTGGGATGCAAGACGGCGCGGGACGCTTCTCTCGGCGTGCTACTTCCGTTCCCAGGCGTGATGTGGACGGCGGGTCACAGCGGCCCGAACGCTCCCGTCTGACTCCGTCCGTCCCCCGCCCCCGACCCGCGCCACCCCCCAGAAGGTCGGGGCCCCGACGTGCATTCATGCTTCCGCTACAGAAGCCAGCCTGTCTGCCGCTCGGGCTCCCCCGTACCTCGCCCTGTCATCCCCTGTACTGCCCACCCTTCGCGTCCCCCCTCGCCTTGACTTCGACCCTTGACCGGTCAAGTCCAACCCTGCAGTTAGTTGCCTCGACCGGCCGACAGACCTGCACTTGCTTGCTGCCCCCGGTTCTCATTACCTTCACCCTCGTGAGTCGGTTGTGTGCTTACCGGCATCGACTTCCAGACGACTCAGTTGGACTGTTTACGGTAACGCGTAGCGACTGCGAACGAACCCGAGTCAGCGGACTTGACTGAAGGCTCACCGCGATCACCCCAAAACAGGTGACTACCCGGATCTTGTCGGGCTGACCTTGGGGTTGTGTTCACGGTTTAAGGGCTCCACGTGAAAGGTAAGCAAACAGACTTAGCTTTCCTGTTCGACTCCGTGACTACCTTCTGATGAGCAGTGCGCTTCAAATCGGGTTCTACGAAGTGTACATAAAGTCTTCGGATACTTGCCATACGATGATCGCTACTGCTATTGCTATACGACCTTGCATGGCATAATGGTTGTCTCGTATAGATTCGGAGTCTTCACTCCCGTCCAATCTTTAGACAAAGACAAAAGTATACGTACGTACATGGTGGGCTGGCAAGTTGATTGCCGGGTACCGATCCATCACTCACAACCCGGCCTGGTTAGTCTAGTCGGGTGCTAAATGAGTTTAATTTAGTCGCACCAGGAATAGATGTGAGTTTTATTAAGAAATGATGATATATATATATATATATATATATATCATTCATCACTTCAAATATAGTTCTCACTGTCTCTATCAAAACTAAGGAGTTAAACCTCCCAATAGTGACATATATTGGTACTTGGATTTTATGTCACTATTGTGAGTTGTCACTCACAAGAGGAAAGTGCTTATAATCTACTAACATTAACATACATTAGTGTTAAAATGGGATGTCATTGTTGGGAGGTGCATAATTTTAATATTACCTCCTAATAGTAGCATACATTTGTGTTGGGATTAGATGTCACTGTTTGGAAGTGTCAATCATTTGAAAAAAAACTCATAGATTTCTTATACTACATTATATCAATCTTAGTAGAGTCTTTAGATGTGTTGTTTGGTTTCAAAATCGTCTTCATTTGCATATCTGTATTGTTCAAGACTATTAACATAGACATTATAATTATGTTTGAATCCATATTAATACACAAAAACCTGAGTGGAAAAATTGATGAGAATACCTGTAACGAATTATTTTACTGAAATCCAAAAGGAGTGAATTGTTGAGCTATACCTTACAATAAACTTATGCCACATTTTTTTAAGTCTCATAGCTATATATTGTGATCATGATAGGAATTTTTACTCCCAAATTACACTTGAAATTGTCACTATTGAAAAATATCATGTCACTATTGGGAATAGTGACGTACCTTTCTTATTGAGCAGATTTACAAGTTAGAATCTAAAGGTTCTGGAATTTTATGTCACTAATGAGAATATGTCAATCATAAGAAGTGACATTATTGGGAGGTTTAACTCTGTACTACACATCAACAAGTAAGTAGTAATTGATGAAGTTCTATTATTTGCGGACATGCAATTTCATGTCTCATATTGAAGAGGTGGATTCTTTGTGGGTTTTTACTAATAACCTTTATTCCTTGAAGAGCTAATATCGAGTGTTAGTAGAAAAGAAAGTGCAAAAGAAACACAATATTTGGCGATTATCAAGCAAAAATATTCATTTGATGTTTTTCAGCATATTTTTATACATTTCTAGAGAACATATTGTGTGCAAAGCCTCTTCGGTATAATCAATATGGATCTATGACAGATGTGAGAAGATGATAAGTGAAGATGATCTTTTGTGCTCTGTTCTAGAAGATAACAATAATTGGACAACGATAGATTGTGTTTGCTAGCAGATTGTACAGTAGCACTATAATGGAACAATTGGTCCAAATATAGACCCATTAACACCAGATCTAGTACTTTTAATCAATTTTGATTATGCTTGATGAGAAAATTTCCATTCCCTTTTGTTCACATTTAGATGGGCAACGTCAATTTTTTCTTTCACATGCATTTACAACCTGATTGACAAAGTTCACTTCAAATGGTAACAAGCCTTTTACTTTAACTGTAAAAAATAGTTCCTAATCTTAGTACTATTACATTACTCTCGATGATTATGCAACTCCCACACCTGAGTAAAGGGTTGCATGATTTAGGCGTCACAAACTTCGACCGCATACATTCAGCAGGCGTGCTCACAATTGATCTTGCAATCTTACAAAAATTTCTTGTAATCATACCACCTCGTGGTGATGCTATACAGATGAGTAGCAGCAAGCTGTACACACGCAGCCTTCAAGTCATCGAAATCATCGTAAGTGTTTTCGGAAGGGGGGTTCATGGCATGGCGGTACAAAGAATGGGGAGAATCAGAAGACGGAAACAATGCCTATATATATACTAAATATTGGTTATTTGTATCAAAATCTATAAATCGTATATTTTCCTATATTTTTTGAGGTCTTATCCTCCCACCCTGCTCATTTGCTGATCCCATCCTACCCTCCCCTCCCCTTGACTCATCCCCTCACTTTAGATTTCATCACCTTTGTCTTCGCCTTCTAATTTACCCCATTCCTTGTACCGCCAAGTCATGAATACTTCTTCCGAGATCACTTACGACGATTTCGATGCCTTGAAGGCTGCGTGGATATAGCATTCTGCCGCTCATCTCTATAGCATCAACACCAAGCGGTATGATTACAAGATGAGCGTCATATTATTGCACTACGGCAAGTATGGTACACATGATGATTGTCATGGTCTAACAGAGGAGACATGTATAAGTTGGGGGCAAGTGCGAGGCGTCAAGGAGCTAGATAGGCGCCGGGGAAACGTAAAAAGGAGGAAGAGTGGGAAGAACAAATCAGCAGGGTGGTAGTATGAACGCACTATTTCTTGTTATATTACTTCATGGATGAAAAATCACTTTATTCAATATTACCCTAAATTAGAAATAACTTCACTTATCATACTCAGTGGATTGCAATGCATATATATATATATATATATATATGCTCATTCACATTTTCTAATATACTGCACATTGCTAGAAACGTTTAAACCATGAAAAATGAAACTGCTTTTAGTATATATTTCTAGAATTTATTATAAATTTCTACAAATAGATCTTTTAAATACCAAAAAAGGTTCCATTTTGTACTATGAACATATTAATATATGAAATAAATTTTAGATAATCTTAATTTCAAATTTTTATATTATATTGAAATCTCATTATAAATAAAACATCTAATTTCATATTGGATTTATTACAAATGACATCTATAACAACATTATGTATTTAAAAGCTTCAAATATTCCAGATATATTTTGAAGAAAACTATTATATCATTATTTAATATTTTTTTTATCTAACATAAATTAAATGTAAGTATTGTGACAAGATTATGAAATCAACTATGGTTTGAAAAAATGTCATATAATGATTTCATAAATGATAAATTAATAAATTCATTTCAAATCTTATAGCTTTCAACCTTAACAATTAGGTTCAAGTGAATTTTAATCATCTGGCGTGATATTTGGGATTGATAATTAAAATAAAATATTATTCTTTAAATGTAACAATCTCTCTCTTATAATTCCAATAAATATAAAAATAAAGAATATTTTTTTTAATGAAATTTTAAATTTTGATAACTAGATCTTTTTAAATTTTTTCATGTAATTTTTTATAATTTAATAAAATTTATTTTATTAAATCTTAACTAAACCAAAAAATGTATATTATACATAGGTTATATGTTTATCAATGTTACACATAAATCTTTATTCATAATCTAGATATTTTTTTAATTTTCCATTTTAAAAGACTAAGTTATTTTACAGTTTACATTTTAAAATTTTTATTTAAAATTTGTGTTTAGTTTTTCTTACCAACAAATACAAAAAAATCATTTTATCCAAATATATTTTTTAAAAAAAATTTTATTTTTATTTTCAGTCTATATCTATATATTGTATAATCACCAAAACTAATGAGTCTCAACTTGCTACAGTATGTAATTCATTATAATTATCATGATGATTATAAGATTATGTTTGAAATCTCATTTCATTGAATCATTTTTTAATAAAATATCAATCAAAATTTAAAATAGTATATATTAATATCCATTTAATCATAAATTTAATCCATTTTGGCATCACAAAACTATTTGCCTTTTGAAATTATAAATATACAAGCTAACTTGCTTCTCATTGTAAAATTGTATTCTGCAGATGAATAAGTGATTTTTAGAAATAATAATATATTGTGACATTAAACGTAATTTGTGATTACCTTTTTGATGTAGGCATATGAATTTATGACATATAAAGTCATATATGTACTTATATAAATATCAAATATTAGATTTTGAAAATACGATATGACTTTCAATTTTAATTATTAATTTTTAATCATTATAACTCATATTTTTAAATTATTATTCTTGAATGAACATAACACATATTATACATTTTTGCAATATCATACATTGCTCACACCATCATGACCAAATGTATTAATATGTAATTTCAAAATTATTCGTCTCATTCATTTGGATCATCATCGTTAGCAAATTTTGTACATTTTGAGAAACAAAAATGTGCAAAGTTTGATACATATAAACAAATATTTATAAGATTATTATTTAAATAAATTTATTATTATAAATATCACAAATTGTGATATCATGTTTTTAAGAAAAAATTAAACTTAACCAAAAGTTACTAATGATTTGATGGAAAGTTTTGATCTACATTAGAGTTTTTTATGTTGATTAATAAACGTGAGATAATTCAAACAAAAATATCAAAAGTTATACGATTTATTTTTGCATCTATTTTTTTGATATTAATTAAGTTAAATTTGAAAACATGATAGCAATAATTATGATGAAATCAGCATTGATTAGAATTGAATTAATAAATTTTCAAAATAAAATGCATTCATCAATTCAAAAATTGAATACAAGAAATTTAATTTTATGATTTGAATGAAAAAGTACAAAATTTTTTAATGCTTTTGAAACAAAAAATCATTCTACAATGTATGACTTAACTTACTAAATATATAATCAATATTAAACTCAGCAGATATTTCATTAGCATCATTGATCAGTTTTGGACAATAAACATGTTTTGTCTATACTCTTATTGCTGATACAAATAAATATATTCAAAATAATGAAAATTTAATAAACTTAAATAGTTTAATTGAATAAATCATATTAAAAAATTTAATTTAATTATTGGATTCAAATATATAAAAGCCTATTATCTTAGAAAAAATATGATTGTATATATATATATATATCACATTTTGCAAGTAAGAATAAGATTTAATTGACTCTTTCATGTAAAATTGTGTTTCAATCAAATAAAAAGCAATCACATTATTGAGTATATAAGAGATACTCGGATTGAGTGCCTGATCCATGTACATATGTGATGTGGATGGGCATGATATGGACATCATTGTTCATGGGTGTTTAAAGGTGTTTATTGTTTACATTTGAGTATGGATGGACAAATAGATAGGTGCGATGCCCATCAATCTTGCTTGAGATTTGGAGACTAATCTGTTTTGTCATGTCAATACAATGTATAGACATGATCTCACTCACGATTTCACAATTATCCACCGATGCAAGCATGGGTGGATAATTGTGAATCCTCCTGTTCTTGAGATTTTACTTGAAACAATGTTATTGAAATGTAGACATTTAGCTCTAGTTCACTAAATGCACAAGTGATCCACTAGTAACTAAAGAATACATCGTCGGATGACCTTGATCCGGGCTAGTTTGAAAAGCATGGATGGGCAGACGTAATACTATGGATGAGTATATGTCTCTCTTGATTGTTATTTGCATGGGTAGTATACAAATTTGAAATGCATGGATGGGCATACGTAATGCTATGGATGAGTATATGTCTCTCTTGATTGTTATTTGCATGGGTAGTATACAAATTTGAAAAGCATGGATGGGCAGAGGTAATGCTATGGATGAGTATATGTCTCTCTTGATTGTCATTTGCATGGGTAGTATACAAATTTGAAGTAAAATGTTGCACTTCGGAAGATAAGAAACGAATCAAGCAGAGGAGAGGATAAGAAACGCACTCCTCGTGATCTGAATGAGTAGTGTCTTTATGTGCTCGAATGATTATACAGATATGAGCTAGTAATACCAAATTTACGAAATATCGGAGATTGAGTTGGACCACCCCGTACGGCTCGTTCCTCTTTTCCGCGGTCGCCATCAAATAAAAGGTGGAAAGGGAAGACTTGGGATGCCAGAAGAGAAAGCCGCAGTTAGGATTTCAGTTTGCCCATCAGGAGATCGTCTTCCGTCAACTCGGCCAGTCCAGCGGTGGCCTCTCTCTTGCGATTTGCATCCCTTCTCATTCTCCTGTTTTTGCGGGCCTCCTCACAACGAAAAAATAAGAAATCATTCTGTTAAACAACAGAATAATGATGACCGATCAAGTTGACATGCTGACCCACTGGTTGTGGAGGAGTACGGGCGCAAAGCATTAACTTTGGGTAAGTTTTGCACCGTTAACCGGGTCTGGTTTGGTTGTCCGAGTTTGCCACTTGGAATTCCGAAACGCAGGTTCGCTTTCATCAACCGATGGCGCAATGATAACGCTGGACATAGTAGGACAACTGTTGACTCCAAGTTTTCAAAATAAATCTACCACTTATCGTCCTATGTGTATATATTTGCGATTTTTTGTAGGTGGACTATTGTCGATCCTGTTTGGTCGTTTTTCACTTAACACTCAAAGGGGAAGGAGCGAATTATTTGGAAGTTTCTCCAATTGCGGGAACATTCTAACTTAAAATAGGATCTTAAGGCCTCAGGATCCACTCATTGCTCCTTCTCGAACAGGGTAAACGCGGTTGTCACCGGGAGAGACCTTGCTTTCCGGTCCAAGACTCGGAGATTTCATCCTCCCATACTGGAAGCTTCTAAATGAGTTGATCATCTTGCAATTGATAGGCTCGTGGTTGGAGGATAACAACATCCTGCAGAAAGTAAACCCCTTCGCTATCCACTTCGCTCCGCTTTGGTCAAAAGTGATTCCCAGGGCGTTCCTAAGATTGCTGGATTTTCGCAGCGCATCAAAACTCCTAACCATGTCTCTGAACTAGACTTGCGGAAAGGGTGGGGTTGAAGAAAAGACATGGAATTGGAATGTGCCGAGGTGTGAAGAAACCCATCAAGTTCAAAAATGATAAATCTAATGACGTTCACTCACCACAATAAGAGACGACAGACGAACAGGAGGGGAAGATACTCTTCAAAGTCTTCCTCTCACTACTGAAGAAAACAAAAGCTAACGATGCAATCTGCACATTGTGATAGAGGAATTCACACGTTCAACGGACATCGTGAGTTAGCTTTTAGTCACTACTCGAACTTATTCCCGTAAGATCTTCAGGCCTGGTTAGAAAGGAGGCTCGAAACATACCAGTTCAAACAGCAGATCGCGGCAGCAGACTTAGGACAGATCAGGGATAATGCCACATGGAGTTGCAAAGTACATATCCTACAAACAACGGAGTTGACATTTGTGTCGTCCTCAAAGTTGTTAGTAATAAGATTAATACTTGAAATCTTTTACATGTGATACTATATCTTCACTTCTACAAAATATGATGTGGATGCAAATGAAACGGAAAGATCATGAACACAGTTTTGATGATAAAGGTGTTTACTTGGTCATATTTGAGCCAACTTGAAATTTGGATCTATGAGAATATAACATACTATATATCAATCAATCTCTTATAAAAATTTCATATGAGGCTTTGAAAAAAAGAAAAATAAAGTAATAAAACTTGAAAAAAGAAAGGTTTGAGTATCAATATGAGATAAGAAAAAGATAAATTGAGATTTATTCTAATATCACATTATTGTAATGTTATATATATTATATATACTCATAACATTCATCATATAATACAATGTAATCATTGATACTATAGCATCTTAATCAAAATGTATTTGCAATCACAAGCAAATATTGTGCTCATTACGATTAATTAGTATACATGTTAAGAATATTTTTTACATTAATAGAGAATTACAAAGCATCAAAAACTATACTGTATTAATTTTTTTGGGAGCCGCTAGTCACCAATCACCCCCAATTTTAAAGAACAATAAGCATGACAGCAACCCAAAGCAGCGCTTGCACACGCGCAGACAACACCATCGCTGCTTCCGTTGGCCTTGCTCGGCTTTCCCTTGCAGAACAATGCTGCTCAAACTTTCACTCTCACTCTCACTCCGAGAACAGCAAATGGTCTCTTTCGAGCCATGGTCCGGCACTCTACCTCCTCTACGGTTCAAACTCCGATCTTTGGGTCAGGGACACGAGACACAGCCCCTTGTCTCCGTCGCATTCGGAAGTCAGGTCGCCGCCTGACTTCAAGCCAAGTGCAAAAAATAAACATACAATAATTTTAAAATGTGAAATAAAGAGAAAAACATTTGGAAAAATAGATTAAAGTTCACACGCTAATTTGATATTTGAAAATATTTAATTAAAAATGTACTTACCAAAAATATATTTTGAACCAAATGCAATCTTTAACTGACATAATTTTAATCTTCTTTATAATATCAAAAAATTAAAACGTGTATGAATGTCGTCAATTGATTCAAAAGCTACAGACAATTTTTTTTTTTGAAAATAAAACAATTGACATGCTGATTTTTTTATTTAAAGTATTTATTTGCATGAAGACATATTTGGAAAATCTACGCGCAAATGAAACGCTTCATAATCACTGCAATGTTTAAATGAAATGTTTTTAAAGCTAAAGTAAATCAACAAATGTAATTTATGAATGAATATCACTCAATTATTCAAAAGGCAAAATTTTTTTTTAAGAGACTATAATCTACAGATCAAAATCTGGAATCTCAAACATATACAATAAACAATCTTTTCATTCAAATTCTTTTTTTCCCTTAATTGTACATTTTTAGCACTGCAAGTTGAATTTCATCTAATATAGAAAAAATTCAGATGTGTTATAATTTGAAAAATATTTTATAAAATTTGTGAAAAAATACTATCATTAAAAAAAAATGGTGAAATGGCTGAAATTTCAACAAGTTGTAATGATGTATTTAATGTATTTAATGTTTACAACGTTCGAAATAATCACTAATGGAATTGAAAAACGAAAAGAATACTGTATTCTTTTCCAACTGCCAGCGGAGGTTAATCCCACCAAATGTTAAATACTAAGTCGAGCTCGCCAGTTGTTCGCTCCACCTCCGCCCGAATCGTCAACCCCAGTGCATCAATCCCGCTCAAATAAAAAATATATTTTCCCTGAAGCACTTGGTGTGACCGCAGTACTCGTTGGCGGAGGACTCTCCCTCCTGCTTCAGGGCGAGCTAAAGAAGAGAAGAGTGAAGCACATCGCAGCGCCTATTCTCGGAGTCGGAGATCTTCTCGATTTCGAAAGAAGCGACCTCGTTCGCTCCGAAACGCAACGGCGTTGTGTGTGCACGCTATTTAAATCCGGCCGAGGACGTCGATTTGAAAGAAGAATTGGCGGGCCGGATCCGAGGAACCCGACCCTAAATGTGGAGCCGATGGGAGCGTCTAAACAACGGTCGAGTCGCCGGGTGACTCGATCAATAAGTCGCCGGGCGGATCTGGATGGGATCTAGGGCTCACGATGGGCGCCAATGACGGAAGGTCTGGCTGGACTGGAGGCCGCGCCAGCCTTGCAGGCAGGCATCACCGAGTGCCAACTCAGGGGCTCGGGTCCTCGAGGCCGCGAGCGCTGTCGTCCAGGACAAGAAAGGCGGCTTCTGGGAATAGAGGAGCTCGAGATGGCGCCCAAGGATCTCTCGGTGTCTTCGATCGATGAACCTGTGTGCGTGAGAATCCATTTGTCAGTGCTCTGCGAGGCTCGTTGCAGTGTCTGACGGATGAATACGATCAGAGAATCAATAAACGTCGGACCGATCTTGCGTGGAAAGATAAACAGAACACATTTGCAGTCAGGTTTGGATATGTGCTGGGCCTTGAAGTAAAGTCAGGTTTGTGTTTATCCGAGGGTTGCAGAAATCCACGAGGACAACGATTAGGATAAGATCATCGCTGCATTCATCATAACTACTTTTCCTTGTACGCCTTGAAGGGGCCTTTCCATCCTTTTCGTTGTTTTCCTGAGTCCCCCTCCCCGCTTATTCTTCATAACTACTAGTAAACAGAATTCGCCTTTCCGAACAAGTTTGGCAGACGGGAGATACATGACCAGAACAACAGACTAGTCAGAAAAGAGAATTGAACACCCTCTCTTGAATTTGAACATATTGAAATATTCAGAGCACGTAATTTACTTTTCAGTCCAGTGCTCGCAACTGTGGTGGCAAGCGGAATCTATCCAGGAAGACTAAAGGTTGTTTGGAAAGTCAATCTGAGAAAGGAGACACGAAACACTCGGTGATCGAGAGCTATCGAACACTGTAAGGAAATGTCATGCCTTTCGGCATGCTTTGCAGTTAAACGTGTGAATCTTTGTGAGATTGTGCAGATGTGGATTGCAGTTACCATGTTGCACTTACTACTTGTCTTCGTTGGAAATGCCCATCAGCCCCTTGCATTTTTCGAGGTAGTGCGCTTACATCGGGTGCACTTCTCGACCGTTCTCCACGAGTACAAGTGAACGGGAAGAGTGACTTTGTTCCGATAGTTATGGCCCGTCCCCCGCGCCGTGATCTCTGTTAAGAACTGTCGGTAGGTTGCGAGATTGGTCTTTGTTTCGATTCTGCCGAGTTCTGAGGAAAAGGAAACCGCAACCTGAAAACCTCAATCCTCACCGGGTATATGTCAACATCTATTTTTGCCGGTGCGGTGCTCTTTACAACTGACGGTATAGTCTACCTAATCTGCCTGAATCTCTCTTTCCTTCAGGCAGGATGGTGATGCGTTGTTACTTCTTCTGAGTTTCAGGTTTCTTCATGTCTTCGTTTTAATTGCAAGTTCATCACTTAAATAGGAGTTTCAGTGCTCCCGGCCACTGGAAAACACAATCATGGTGCCGTACAGCGGACATGCTTGTACTGTAGCCTAATTTTCCCCCCTGAAAGGCGGAATGTTTCGACCTGGAACTGTGCAGGGCAATGCAAGTGGCTCACCCACAAAGCCCATCAGAAAAACGGAGAAAGAGCTATTTAATGAATCAACGCTGCTGTGGAGGCAAGTGCGGGTCGGAATACTGTACATACTTTCCATTGTGCCTAACCTGGACTCAAAGAAGCGTCTAGGTAATTCCAAATTACCGAGCTAGATGACTTCAGCAGCTGTTCTTTAGATGTAGATGCCATGCTGAAGATGTGAATCTTGTACGATTGTGGATAATGTAGTATCTTAAAGAGCTCTGACGAGTGAACCGTATTTGTTAGTAGCGGCCTAAAATTTGTATAGTGTTCCAGGACATTGAAGAGAATAGTCACAAAATTTCTCAAGAATTGGGAATGGCGAACATTTGGATTTTAAAGTGATTTGGGTTTTACAAAATACAATGAGTACAAATTGTAGAAATTAAGGCTATAGCTTACACTAAGCGTCAGGATATGAAAACAATTACCAAGATTCAAAATCATATTAACCAGTCTATATGTCATTTGAGACAAACAGATATATGAAAAGGTTGAAAATTTCTGTATATATATAACTTTTCAACTTAAACGTTGATGGATGCAATCATAAATATATAGACCATCTGTAGTTTGAGATAAAAATCTATATACAAGATAAATAATTATCATATACAATAATAGAAAACACTATTATAAATACAACAAATAATGGGAAGTTTATAAAAAAACTAGATAATCACATATCAGGTTGACATGTTTGAGATCAACATATTGATATATGGAAAAAATTTTCAAACATGTCGACACAACTTGGTATGTGGTTCTCAGGTTTTTTTTTTTTAAATTCTTCATCCATTTATTGATCCATGTTAAATTTTTTAAATATTTTTAAGTCATGTTTATAATTACAATATTTGTCCATACATTTTAATCAGTTAAGCTTTTACCAAGTTACTACATCATTGAACATGCAAAAATATGAAGTATCTCTTTTTGAGATTTATTGATGTCATTATTTGGTAAAACTATACTGTAACATATGTTCAGTTCAATTGATAGACCTTATGAAGCTTAAAAAAGTTATGTTTATGTGTGAATCATGATGAAAGTTACATTTGAATTTGATTTATCTAACTGATTTTTACGTAGATTTTTGACTGAAAAACTTTTATACTTTAAATTTCAAAATATTGCCAAGTATTTCTTCAAATGCGCAATCACTAATTTTTTAGTTGTGGTATAATCAAAACTAAGCAAACATCTTTACAAAGTTGAAGTCAAACAAGAAATGCACTTGATCAATTCAACTTGCAATTCAGTTGAAGTCAAACGCCAAGAAATGCACTTGATCAATTTGCATTTCAGTTGAATTCAAACGCCAAGAAACTCATAGTATAAAAAATGAAAATTATGCCGTGCAACGAATAAAAGTGAACATTATGAAGAGAATGCTGTGATGGATTATGCAGGTTATCGTAGTCATATTTTATACCTATAGCTACGTGATTGAGACTTGGCCAAGTTAAGATCGTACAGGTTGCATGTATCTTCAACATGCAATCGAGTATCCTGCGCCAATGCTGAGTCACAACAGAAATCAGATGTAGATTTTTTTATAAAACTTGAACTTTTGCGTGGACAGTTTTGAATCCCATCGTTGATTTATGAATCGATGAACCGCGGTTTTAAGTGAGAAGGAATGTGGGAAATTGTGCACTGTTGTGATCGTGGCAGAGTCTGAAGTTCAAGCGACTTGATCGAAACGGTGCTGGTGTGGCAAATGTGATCCGAGGAGAGTTCGAGAACTTCTGCTTCCAACCAGGAACTACTGCGTCCGAAGCTTCTTTCCCAACCGGAGTAACCAGGGAACTGATTGAAGCCATTGCGAGGGTGCCAGATTGCAGGTCAAGCGCTCAGATATGCGGATAACGTGGAGGTCAATGGCGGATCCCATCGATCGCACCTCGCTGCAATTTGGACCTACGCTGTCCAGGTAATGACTGTCCAGCTGCTGTGTCGTTGTCTCGGGGCGGGGCAATGGGAACCACCCCATTCATTCACCGGCCAAGGAGTTCGTGCCTTTGTTCCGTGCCGGGCGTCCCAACCCGAAGCGGGGTTGCTACCCACGGGCGCCACAGCTGTCGATGATCCCTGAACCATGTGAGCCCTGTGACTCTTGTCTCCACAACTGCGCCACAATTGGACACGCTGGCGTCAGCTTTCCACTTCGAGAGGCGCCGATGTCCACCACGAAACCAGGCTACTGCAGCCACTGCAGGGTACACCCTCCCTATCGCGACGTCGTATTCTAATCCCGGCTGTCCTTACGTGGTATAGTATGCCAGAACATGCACACACCCAGCACACATGCAGTTACAGGTGTTCTGTCCCAACCATGATCCGTGATTTAACCCGAGATACGTCGGCTGCATTGTCAAGGTCATCTGACACCGGAGTTAAGTTTGAAGCAGCGACTATATCACGGGTGAGTCAGATCATTTGTCTCACACAACGGTGTTCCCTTAGCGCGCGTAGGTGGGTAGGTGACTCCAGTCAGGTTGACGAAGGTTGTCTTGAATTGGTTATTGTCCAGACTCGAGAGGATCAGCGGAAGCAGGTCATGGCGGTTAAATGTCGAAACTCTGGTCCCAGCACACGGAGATTTGCCGTGAGGATGAAGGAAAATCTCGGAGATCCCCATCTATAGAGCAGGGCCGGACGGGCATGAGGGCCTGTCCTTTAGGCCCTAGGACCCTACTGCTTGCTGCCTCGCTGCCAGGCAATCCCTGTTGCATCAGAATATCAGAGCATCTGACAGTTCTGACGTGAGTCAGTACTAGTAATCACCGGGACAGGATAGGAGGTCCACTGAGAAGAAACTTTCATCACGGGTGAGTCAGCTAAGCTGGATTCTAGTACGGGCTCACTGACTGCACGGATGGCGGTAACTCCGGTCAATCACAGAACATCAGAGTTGACAAACGGGACTGGCAGCCGAGATTGTTTGGATCGTAAGATCCATGGAGTTACGAGACGATCGTAAGTGCTAACTCTAAGTCAACTTCATAAGTGGGTAGGAAGTCAACCGCAGGTCAACTTACTCTAGAAGATGTGGCTGGAGTGAAGAGAGGCCGTTTATCTGTGGCCGTAGAGAGGCCATTTTCGATACAGATATCAGTCTGAGAAATTGCTGGTAATAACTGTGACATAAAGATTTCGTTGAAGACTCTGAAAGTAGTTGTGTAATTTGTTGTTTCTGGGAGAAAGGTCGCTGTAAGTGTCAATCGTCAGGACCGTCGTCCGAGACACAATCTTCAAAGGAAGAGCAGAGCAGGTTCGCACATGGACGTGCGCGTGAGGCCTTGAAGAGCTACGAAGAAGATATACTGAAACCTGAAGATACCGAAAAGTGACCATGATTCCCGGGAAAAAGTTAGATAAAAGTCCAAAGTAGAGTCACAAAAAGTTGGAGCAAAATCCATTAGTTTCAGATGGATCCAACCAAAAGGAAACATTATGCAAGGACTAATGATTTCAATGGCCGGGTAATGGAAATCACATGATTTATCTCCATCAATGTGGTTTTTGCTCACTCTATCATGAACACGAAAAAATTTGGATTTCACTCTATTTCCAAATGTAAACGAACAGGAAATTAAACATTGCACATCCCCTTGTAATTTTCATCTTTTCCCATGAAATATATTAAATTACTAGAGTCTTCTTGTTGGAAATGATTTTTCATACATTCTACAGATTGGTCCGATGAATCTCACCATTCCTCGCTCTACTGAACTCTTGCAAAACTGCAGATTCTTCACCCTCCAAAAATCTACACTCTTTACATAAAGAAGATAATGCCTCGGCTTGACAGACAAAGATAAACCTGCATCTCAATTGGAGACGTACAACTTTGGCACCATTCATTTGGAACAATCGTTTAAATGACTCTTTACCCATTCA
Source organism: Marchantia polymorpha subsp. ruderalis (assembly GCA_037833965.1). Classification (NCBI taxonomy): domain Eukaryota; kingdom Viridiplantae; phylum Streptophyta; class Marchantiopsida; order Marchantiales; family Marchantiaceae; genus Marchantia; species Marchantia polymorpha. The sequence continues at coordinate 15,903,100 of AP031357.1, forward strand.
TATTCTAAAGATCAAGAGCATGCATCCATTGAACTACACAAGGCATTGTCTTGTGCCTTCCAAGTTCATGGCATGGAGATCTTTTTTTCTTTACATGTACGATGCGAATTAGAGATTGGCGTCTTGATGCAATCGAGTTGTAGCTCCATTCTAGCCCCTCAGTGCCATTATTCGAAAGGGTGTCCCATCTTCGTCCTTTATCAAGGAAAAGCAAAATCGAAAGCGGAAAAGCAAGAGGAGGAAGGCAGGAATAGGGACGGAAAGGCCCGAAGGGCGACAAGATGGAAGGCGAAGGCGAGGGTTTCGTGACCGCAAAATCTGTATCGTCGCTCGGCATGTGCGTCCATTGCGCCGAGGGCGAGCTCGAGCTCGTGCCAAAGGGAAAGGGAGCGCAAGAAGCCGCGACCCGGGTCGTGCATGCATCGCAGGAGCATGTTGTCGCCGAGGTCCCGCGCTCTTAATGACGCCGGGGCTCGGGTGGGTGCATTTGACTCTTTTCCTCACATGAGGGAGCTTCATGATTCGCGAATCAGTGGGAGGCTGCATTCGGCAATGGCGCTCCATTGGAAGAGTGGGAGATTGTGGATCGAGGCCATGGAGCGAGCGCGAAATGGGGATGACGACGTTGAGGTTGTCGTGAAGCCTGGGGCGAAGCTAGCTTAGATCCGAGCTAGGCCGAGCCTAGGCCAGCCATAACTCGGCTGTCTAGAGGCCATGTGGATCGGTCAGTCATTGGCGTTGACATCGCTTTACATGCGACATGCTCGAAATCTAGGGCAACAAGAAGTCGGCGAAGATTGGGGCCCTGGTGAGATAACTGGGAAATCTGGGCTTGGGGCGAGTAGCCATTGGGTATCAGTTTCAACGCCTGCGAGAATAATCGTTCCGTTCGGAAGACGGGGTCTTGCGAGTCAACGAATGTGCCCTCGAATGCATTCGTCGTACGAACTGCGGGGGAATTATTGAGTAGATCGCTTCACATCATCGACCTGGGTCGCTGCGATGAGAGCTTTCGCCTCTATCTATCTATCGGTGTCTGGGGATGCAGGCAACAGTAGCTCTCTCTCTCTCTCTCTCTCTCTCTCTCTCTCTCTCTCTCTCTGTTACACTCATACGTATTGCAAACCTAGCGGTTTGGCGGAAATGGCGGTCTCATGGCGTTTCTCGCCATGAAATATTCTGAGAATTGTATTCTCCTCTAAATTTGGATGTCCTTGGCCCGCAACCTGTTTCATCAGGTTGAGATCTGGTTTGAACAGATTCCAACTTTTCCTTAGAGGTTCGGAGCCAGAGGGTAAGAGACAAACGAGGGACGCGACCGATTTGCACGAATAAACGCATTCGGTCCACCTCCTTCCGAAATTTGTTCCAAGTTGTGCCTTGGATGGTTCCTCCCCCTTCTGATTCGCTCCTGGGGTAGCCTTCGCGTGCAGTAGTTCTCACGATTCGGTTAGATGCGTCTCTTCAATCCCATGACATGCTCCTGTCACGCGCGCCAGCGCAGGCAGGGTGACAACAAAGAAATGGATGCCCGCATAGTTGAAGCCAACATCTATATCAATAGATCAGTAGAAAAATCCATTCTTCAATCTAGGCACTAATCAGGTTGCACTTTTTAGACGAGGTCCGTGAGCACCACTACTCTCTTGTGTGTCGTCACATGCGCTCGTACGTAGGGCACCTCACATCTCACCTCTGTTCTAGAACAGTAGGCAAACCAGATTGTGTGTGGGGTTGAATCGATGCAGATACTCGATGCTGCTGCGCTTGACATCGTCATGTTCTCAATCATGCGTTGAGTAGAGTTTGCTGTAGCTAATTCCTGCTTGTGATATTTAATTAGATTCTTTAGACAAATCTCACCTTTTGCCCTTGGGCTGCGGATGAATCCGATGCGGGTTGTACGCAAGCGGGAGTAAGAGATGAGTAAGAGAACAAGACCTAGAGAATCAGCAGATCACCGCCACATACCAATGGGAGCTTGAAGATTGTATTGTAGTTTAGGTGAAACCTGACCTAGTGACTCGGAAGACGCCATGAGGGACATTGTTGAACATCTATATGATAGAAGAAAGAACATAATGTCAATATATCCCAAAAGGAGGCATGTCTGTACAAGTCTGAGGAATTTTTAATGATTGTCTCGATCAAGACCCAGTGCTTCAGAAGTCCATGTCCAGCTAAGAAAAATGTTTCACTTTCTGCAGGAGTCTCACGTTCAACTTGCTCTCGTGCTTAACGCAGATTAGAAATGTTAAGCCAGCTACAATTTTATGGTGATCATGGTTCGGTTGCAGGGAATTGCTTATTTTATAATCCCCCGGTACTTTCCATCTCTGACCTGAAGGTGGCAAGACCAGGATCTGTAATCAAAGCCCGACATCGATCTCTACCGACATCCGTGCCATTCATAGTTTTCTGTAATTGGTCTCCGCTTGATTCCTTCATGCAAATGCGCGTAGTGTACAACAGGCATTTGCATGTTGTACACAAGCGCACATTCTGTAGCTAAAGTATCTACTCATAGCCTGGGATTATTTCAATCCTCCAATGTACTCGTCGACCGTCTCTGTAAAGTGCAGTGGAGGCATCTTCATTCCCTCTTGAGTCTACGACACAAACTTAATATTCTCACGAGCTGCACATCCTCTTCGTGCATTGTACGATGCGAACTGTGCCTACTGCTTTCACATTTTTTCCTCGCATTCTCCAGTACAAACGACCTGGCCAACACAACTAGGCATGAAATCGAGGTCGTGCACACATAGTTCCTTTCTCCAGTTAAAGCTTGATTGTGCGAGTCTCAAAAGTCTCTCGAATCCTCTTCTATTTAAGCAAAGGTCTTTCCAGTATTGATCAACCTGTTTGAACAGAGTCCATGAAGCCATCTCCAGGAAAGTTTCATCTGTGATGACCGAGAGAATGGTGCTCTTCTCTGTACGTGAACATCTCCTCGAGCTCGAAAGAGTAGACAAATGAGTTGCTTCAGGGCGAGCCAGCTGTAGATTGCTATCCTGAATACCTGCGGACATTAGACCTAGGTGTGCATGCGATGGCCACGGTCATCAACTCCATGCACCTGTCGGCTTTTGGTGCAGATGCCTGCATCCGGCCTTCCACCATAACTCTATCTGTCGGATTTTGCTTCACGAACTATGCTTTAGTTGGTGGGGCGCTGCAACTCTTCATTCCCTTTCCTGATCGTCGTCCTCTTAGTAGGCCTATGAGCTTATCGCATCTGAAGCTGTCATCCAAAGCCCAAAGATTAAATGCAAAGATGCCTCCAGGGCTGATGCAAGCGGGCTCCACGAGCCGTCCCTGGAACCTGCAAATTGCATCCCTTCCGTTCGTCCTTCCGAAGCTAATGTGAACTCCCAAGCTCTTCTTCGAGCACAGATATATCTGGAGAGTCTCAAGCGAGAGATTTCCAGCTACGAATTTTGATCTACCGTGTAACAGTAGAGAATATGCAGAAAGTCGCAGTGAAGTGAAGAGAAGGGATGTAAAGTGAAGTGAAGCGAAGCGGAGCGCAGAATGGAATGCGTCATAAATGCGGCCATGGCAGTCATCGAAACAGTGGACCCCTGTTTACGGTTCAGTGAAGGGAAAAGGAGATTGTCCTTGACTATTGAGCTAGTGATGTGATTCGAGCTAAGCTGAGCGTCTCGGGCGATTGTATTTCAAAGTGGCATATTAAAGCAGTTCGTACGAGTCGTCGATGTGAGATAGAGGCATGAGTCATCCTCCATCACTTTTTTACGTGGACCTGCCTTTCAGAGCATGTAGGGCGTCATCATTCCTGTGGTCCAGTGCATGTGACAGCTGCCTTCTGTTTCTTCTTCTAACAATCTCCAAGCGCCGTCTTTTTATTCAAAGTGTTCTATCGCTTGCAACAGGTTCATGATGAGCTCAAAATTATATCAAGTCTAGCTAGCACTGGCATCTAAACAAAGTCTAGCATTCGGAACCTCGATGCGCTTGCTGGCTTGCTTGCAGGGGCGGGAAATCGAGGTCTCGGCCATTGCACCCCCTTCCTATCCGGCTAGGATCCGAGAAAATCGATCTCCCCACTTCCACAGGCAAGAGCGACGAGAGCAGGCACAAGATTCCTGATCCGAGATGCGAGAAAGACAAAAGCAGGAGGGCAGAATCTTGTGCCAGGAATTTACTCGTCGGATATAGGTCTCAGAGTGGAGCGAGGAGCACTGACCCAGGGTGTATCGGCCAGAGCAAAGCGCCACAGAGCAGCAACATCACGTGGTTCGGCGTAATCGATCCCCACTCGGGGGCCGACGAGCACCTTTTCTGCTTTTGGTGCATCCAAAATTTCCAATCCTCCGGGGCTGTAAAGAGGATGATTCGTCCACTCCGTCGTTAGTCCCAGAGCCTGGCCAACCTTCCCTGGCCCTGTGAGCAGCACTGGCTTCTCGGTAACCTGTCCTCTCCTGGTCTGAATGGTTTTAATTCCTGCCACCGGAGAGCATGCTCTGATAAGCACGGCTGCTCCAACATCCACACGGTCAGCCACCACATTCAGCATCACATGCATCCCGTAGCAAAGGTAGACATATGCATGCCCTGCAGGCCCGAACAAAGGTTGTGTACGAGCGGTCTTGCCCACTCGGGCGTGGCATGCGGTGTCGTTCGGTCTGTATGCCTCGACCTCAGTGATTTGCAATATGACCTCATCTCGGCGGAGGAGCTTGCCCAGAAGCATGGGGGCCAGTTCCAGAGCATCGCAGTGGAAGAAGCTTGCTTCCAACCTCCGGTAAGCATGGGAGTTACTGCTGCCGGAGGCGGGTGGATCTCCTGCATCCTCCTCGGTAGCTATGGAGGAATTCAATGCACAGCTGCTGTTGGGCTGTAACGGATCGTCGAGCTCTGAAAAGGTGGTGCGGTTGGTTGAACTCTTGGATCCAGCAGTTCGTACCTTCGTTGCATCGGCGGTCTTCGTGCTCTCAAATCGGATAGATTTTGATGAGCTTCTATCGATCCCGCCACCCACATTTAATGTCTGTGTCCTCTTGCGCGAGGAGGAGCTCACTCTTTTCCTCAAGGACTCATCCAATGCAAATTGAGATAATTGTTGTACCCTAAGCGATCTCCTCTGCTTCTCCGAGCCTGGGCTGGCAGATTCGACAGCGGATGGCGCTGCCTTCTGCCCGCTAGAATGTGATTTTGTCATTTCACCACGCTCGAGGCTTCATCTCAGCTCCATGGGATCCTCGGTGACTCGAAGTGCCACAGCCGGAGACACAATTTTCGACCAATTCAACAACTCTCGAGTTCAACCCGAGAGTCGATGCCCTACTTTTAGATTGTTGAAGCACACCATAGCCCGTCCGATTTCCTCTCATCACCACCACCGCTGCCTAAAACTCTCTGCCCAAGGAGCTAATAATTTTGGATCTCGAAGTCATTCAAAGTCAAGACTCTCTCAGTCTCTAGGGTTAAGACATTACCTCAGGCATAGCGCATTGCTCATTCGACCCAAGGCCCAATTTCCCATCATTATTGCTTCCCACCACCCGACGAGCTTCTCCGGATCGAAATCGAAATCGAACGTTCTGCTTCCCGATCGATTCCTCTCGCTCATACTCGAGTAGATGTCAGGTGAGTGATTTCATCAACTGCCAAATCTAGAAAGTATCCTCCAGCTCTCGGAGTAACTTGCTCGGATAATAGATTCTGGCGCATTTATGTCAAAAGGTGAAACGTAACAAACACAGACCTATCGAGATCATGATCGTGTTGACTTTCGACCACGCAGCGAGTCACCTGCTGAGCATGTGCAGGATGCCACATGAATCATGTGACATGATTCATGCTCGAAAGCCATGAAGCTCAATCGGCATTCAATGAAACGCTTCTCGACCGAGTAGCTGTCGCGATGCAGAGAGGTCTCTCTCTTCACGCTACTGGTCAACCACTACAGCAGGCAGGCAGGCAGGCACACAACCACCTGAAGCGACGAAAGAAATCCTCCTCGTCCCGTCGCGAGTGCTCTGCTCTGGCTCGTAGGAATGCCCGACTATCCAGCAAGATTGCAAGCATGTGGACCCGACCGAATGTCCAAGTCAACGAGTCCTCCGGAGGCATGTACGGGCCTCTCACTTCATCATCCTTCTCATCAGAGATTGCGCTTCTATCCGAACTATCTCCGTTAACCTCTACTTATTCAGCGCAATCTCCATGACGACATCTGGTCTCCTGCCTCATCCTGCACATGTATCTCCCGCTATGAAGCTCGTCACGCTTTCTTCTCCCCTTCGTCTGTGGCTGCCTCCGAGTGTCCTCCGCTACGAGAAAAAGTGGATTAGGGTATCGAGCGGTAATCATCGCCTATCGCTTTGTCCAATGTCGTGGAAGAGATTGTCCCGACGAGACGACGAGACGACGAGACGAGACGAGACGAGACTAGACGTCGAGGCTCGAATCGAGTTCAGAAATGATTGTGTTGGAGTGGACAGCTTTGTCTCTCTCGCATGAGGAAGGATTTTTTCATGAAGTAGCCACTCGTGACGAACAAAGATCCAACATGTGGATCTGCAAACTCTAAATAGCTCACACGTTTGCTGCACCCATGTCTCGATCACATTAAAACGGCTCATCAATTTTCTAACCCATCGGTGGCTGGTGTGTTGTGACGAGCTAAAATCATGGTTTCTGCTCATCATCCAAGTCCCTGGTCGAAAGATTTAGATGACACGTGAGCTTGGTCGTCATGATTCGAGTAGACCAAGGCTGAAAACCTAGCTTTCCTTTTTGGGGACGATAAGTCAATACGTGACCTTGGGCCCCAAGCTCTGGATATGAATTTCTCCCTTCAGATCGTAATGCCTGACGCGTGACCTCGGACAGCTCTGACATGACAACTATGTGGCCACTCGAATTTTCAAATCTACAGCAGACGATATTTCCAAGATACGAGGGGAAGCGAAAGGAATTGATTTCGTAGAGGAATGATGCCGCTGGTTGTTGGAAATGCACGAGTTTCGGAGAAGATATGTGGATGGTGAGACCAGCACTCGGCTCCGTGCGTCTTTCTGCAGAGTTCGCATGCCACAAACACATCAGTTCCACTGACAGGTCGTACATCGTGCATGCTGTCAACACGCCAAGCTGACGACCGACATGCGCTGAATTTTTGGCTGCGATTTTTTCCTCGTTGAAGTGGTCTGGGATCCTGAATACCATAGCTTCTAAAACGATATATGTATAAATGTGCCAGATGACAGAGTGAATGAAGATATATATATATATATATATATATATTTATATTTATATTTAAATGTATCTTGCAATCAATTTGTCTTCCTGTCGTGGCAATCATATCCCTCGTACCAAGTTTATGGTTTCCACGGCTGTAGCTTTTCGCAGTTCGTTCCGACCTCGTTCATGGCTCCAGGTCCGTCGTGAACTCAAAAGTGTCGATCAATCATCGTTTGATTCAATGTGTCATGACTCATGAGTGATGAATGACTCGAGATGACACGAGTGCTGATGTTCGGAGCCGTAATTGGGAGTTGAATTACAGTGATCTGGATCGAGTGAAATCCACCGAGTCAGCTTTGAGTGGGGGCCCAAGTGTCGGGATTGCAAATCCCTCTGTGTGGCCGGAGCATCGGGATGGTGGTGGGTTTACGAAAAAGTGTCGATCGGCATATCATGTTCCGTGGGGGGCATTTGACAAGAAGGTTGATCGCATATTCTAGCTGGCTCTCTCAGCCATCAAATCAACCTTATTTGTGTAAGTCCAAAACATGAGAAGAACTGCTGTAAAGCCACAAAAGCCATTCGTGCACTACAGGGAACCTCTCGGAAGAACCACACCTGCCTGCCTATTGATGAGGTGACGTTCCGGTAAATAATTTCTAATCTCAGAACATGACATTCCCTTGTGGATGGTTTCACTCCATGATGTTCTCTCTGCATAGGGAACTGCTGTCAAGACACCTTCTCTTCAGCAGCTTTCCTTGAAACACCAACACGAAAACCTTATACAAAGTTCGACTGTGCCGCCATGATCAGCATAGCCGAATATGTACGTTCTGTGTAACTCTTCATCAATATGGACATTTCTCAGATTCTCATTACTTATGGAAACCAATGCATTTCTTCAGCTTTCGCATTTCTACCGTTAGAAGATCAGAGAAGAAGAATCAGAAACCAATTCTCTTCTGCTGCTCAGAACTAACTCCTCGAGAATCTGATACCGTCCAGGAGTATCTAGCAGGATGGTACAAATAGCAGTAGGCTGAAGAACATCCGAACGAGGCAGACGATGATAAGATTTCTCAAGAGACGTCATTCTTCCGAATGCTCGGTAGAGATCTCTTTCCAAACTCAGTCGCATCACAATGGAATCGTTGCCTCATTTAATTCCCTGATGCGCTTTTTTCTTCGTATCGGTGCACTGACAGACATCTGATCAGTATTCTCTTTGAATCTCGCATGAAGACAATATAATAATATTGTCTTATTATAATGAATGGAGACATTATTTCCATCAGACAGTCAAAGAGAAATCCATATCTTTGGAACGATATGAATTCCATCCATTCACAGGTATAACTGTTTCCAAAGTGAAGTACTGATGGAAGGTGCAAAGCCCTGCACCTTGCGCACTATATTGAGATGGCTCTGTGCTGGGTCCTCTCCCAGCCATAAGTTTTTCTTCTTCTTTCATCGATCTGAAAGTGCTCTGATATTGCTCTCGTATATTCACTTGTGCGAGCATATGTTTCTTTTCTGTACTTTAGATTCAACCAGATCTAAGTGGGGCACGCTGCATGCCACTCTCTTCCCACTTTGCTTGTGGTTCTAAGTCTCTGCTGACAACAACAAACGGGAAGCAAGCGTGTCCCTGGAGAAAACCGGGCACATGTGGTGGCGAAGTCGATAACATGTGACAAAAGGTGACATGACTAGAAAGTCGAATGGAATCAAATATGGCAGAATATCTCGCGGTCAGTGAGCTGCATGTAAAGAAAACCTGGATACTCTGCGATGAGGTAAGCTAGAGGAAGCGATTCATGGATCAGAGCTGAACTCAGACCTGTGGCAGGTTTGTTGACACTTTACACTTTGCCTTCTATGAATTCTGAGACCTTCAGATTATGAACAAAGAAAAAGGCTAGCTTTCCACTAGAAAGAACTCGCGACAATTAAATTGGAGGCAATCTTACGTCAGTCCACGATCACGTAGTTTGTGTATCTTTCATCATTACAAACTACTTGAATTCGGTTTTTTTCCACCACAATTTCTATACTTCCTCCGTTATGTACTTAGTACCGGGATTGATTGATAGATTAGGAGCGGTCGGTCCGACATTCTCCTCCACGTAAAGAAGCTGGGCCCTTATGCGTGCAAAAGAGGTATGAATTCATCATTGTGAAATAAATTGTTTTGAGTGTGGTGCCCCTCAAAGATGAAGACTCACACCCTCATATCCTCAGACTGTGGATCTGATCCGATCTGATCTAGAAGTGAATATGCTGAACTCGTCGGCTAAATTCCTGTTTGATTCGAAACTCGTCTGTCATTGAGTTTCGAAGAGTTCGGGGGCAGAGGCTTTAGACGGGGTCTTTGTCATGTTCTGCTTCTTCGGGAAGTGCCGAAGGTCAACTCTACCACGCTTCTCCCACACTGACTGCGTGACATGAAACTGTGCGCAGAGCCAACGTGGTAACAGGTAGCTGTGGTAACAGGTAGCTGTGCCTAACCAATATACAGGGCAGACATTCCGTATTCATCTCGTATTCGGGTACATTTCGTACATTCGAACAGAAAAGAAGATTTGACGACAATAATTACGTGCAAGTCTGATCATCATACTCCCAATGCTCGAGACATAAAAAGCTCTCGCACGTTCATCCGAGACTCCATAGGTCTCGTATACACTGCCCTTTTGTATTTTAAATTGCAGTTATTGTATCAAATGGGATCATTCGGACGGAATATAATCTATTCCATCCGAATTCCATGCGTGTACGTTCTAAATATATGTCCCTTCTGTATTTTGCATTGGCTGTATATTTCCCATGGCGTCCCCTTTATCATTCTTTTAGACACATATGACTTTCTAGAGCTCGTCTGGTCTGGTAAAAATGCTTTAGGGAAAAGATTAGTTGAAGCTCAAATAAGCCTTCAAGCTCTGCTAATACTAGGGGGACTAGTGGTTTGGAGCACGCAAGTGTGTGCACCGATCGATGGAAAGTTCAAGCTTCTAAGTCTGTGAGTGGAAAGAGACGGAGGTTGATCACCAGCAAACACTAGAAATGAAATTTTGCCTCCATTTGGAAAGTCCTGTCTAATTTTTGGGCTGTATGGGGCGACGTGCAAGAATCGATGCACACATACGTATCCCTGCATTTTAACTAATGACCAGTCAGTTGATGAGTAAAGGCTTTTTGGAGATGGCTAGATGGGTTGTCTCTTAAAAGACGAGGAGAACCACACTCTCCATATTTACAGAGCGAAAGTGAAGTTCTTGAGAGACAACGTTTGCTCGAGTTTCATGTGTGTGATATAATTCATGGTTTTTTCCTCATTCTCTCTTTCAGAAGAGGTCTCAAGGAGAGAAAAGGTACAACATCATGAATCTAGTACCTTGTTCATAATTCCACCGTGGAAGTGTGCAAGTGGACCGAAGCAGTCATTTTTGTTTTCAGCCAGGGTAGAAAACAAGTTTGAAAGTTTGATATGATGAAGTAAACTATGTTGACAATTCTGATTATATATTTTTTTCAAACATCTATTGGAGTTGGTTATCTCTTAGGAAGTGCAAAATAAAATATATGAATACTTTTTAACCCAACATTATTTGATAAGAGTATGAAAAAGTTACTCGATGCTACAGTTGAAATGAAACATTTTTCTAAAACTAAAATGTCTCAACTTTATGTATCTTTAGTACAAAGAAACTTGGACTTGCAAACATATTGTTAGGCAAAAAATCTTACAATAAATATGAGTAGAGACAAGCAAAGAAATTGTCGGCATTCACAATTATAACATAGTTTGCCTATGTCACCGACGTATGAAGTAAATTGCCAAAACCTTCATCAATGGTTTAATGGTTTAGGAGTTTAGGGTTCCCCCGACATTAGTTATCGCTAACAATCTCCTACTTAATACAAGTCGGAGGTAGAAAACCTCGTTAACCTATATAATTATTCGGCAAGAAGTCATAGAAGTAAATCTAACAAAAGATATCTCTTTAAACTAGACCTAACTAGAACTAAATTGTATTAAAACATGATGAAGTAAAAATATATAGAGTTAACTAGGAAACTTTACTTGTGCTTCTAATGCAAAACCTGCATAATAGAACAATATCTCCTAAAACTTTTCAAAGGAATAACTTTTGTCAACTCATCAATCGGATAGAATTTACCGTCAATCTTAACTAACTTAATATTTTTATCAAAAACTACATGCTTGATAAAGTGATACTTGATTTCAATGTGCTTCATTTTGATGTGTATCATTTAATTTGCAACAAGATGCAATGCAATCTTGCTATCACAATGAAGATTGACAACCACTTGTTTCAATTCCATCTCAATGATAAGTTTATATAATCAAATAGTTTTCTTTGATGCTTTTGCTATTGTTAGATACCTAGTTTTTGTTCTAGATTGAGTTACACAATTCTGCAAGATAGATTACCAACTTATGCATCCACCATCAAATGTAAACACATATAAATTTTTTAGTGTTCAAATCTTGTCCATAGTCAGTCTCAACAAAGCCTAATAAAGATTGGACATTGTTCACTAAACCATCAAACAATAAATCAAATTTCTAAGTATTTTTCAAATACAGTAGAACCTTTATAAATTTATACTCCATAAATTTATAACCTCCGAAAATTTATCAAATTGTGCGGTCCCGGCATGGGACCAGGCCAAAAATTTATAATCTTATAACTTATCAAGTTTTGGCTGCCCCGAATTTTTTATAAACTTATATTCAGGTTGATGTGCTTTCCGAGCTACATTTGTACGACTATGATCGACTAAAGAAACTTGTAATGGTTGTTTGCCTAAGCTTTTGTTCACATTTGTTTATTGGCTAAGAAACTTGTAATGGTTGTTTGCCTAAGCTTTTGTTCACATTTGTTTATTGGCTGCTTAAGTATCTGACGTGGGTTAGGGATATTCCTGGGTTAAGTTGTTTACATTTTGAGAAGTTTTCTTATACTGTATACAGTACGCCATGATACAGTGCCCTACACACCCCATTACAATACCACAGCTAATACACACGGAACCTGGGTATCAAACAACTTCTATGTCTTTTCGAGGTCATGCATTCCTTGCCGTAACCTTCCTAACCTACCATACCTTTCTGCAACCTTTCTGCAACCGGATGGTTCTGAGACCAATCAAGCAAAATTAAAAGAATCAATTTTAATAAACTCTAGAAACTTATCACCTCTATAAACTTATCAAAAAGTGCTAGTCCCAGCTTGATAAGATTATAGAGGTTCTACTGTACTTGAAATTTTATTTCAGTGTTTTCAGTGAAAAATCCTTGGATTTGACATGCCCTTGCTCACGTTGTCCATCGTTAGGACAATATTAGGAGGTGAGAATCTTCAAAGCTAGTCTTGTGGCTAGAGTATTCACACAACAGAATGATGCGGACTACAACAAAGTTTTTTCGCCTGTAGCTAAGTATGATACAATTCGTCTGGTATGTGCACTGGCCGTGATATTTGGTCTTGTTATGGATCAGATGGATGTGATTACGACCAGTCTCTATGGATATTTAGAGGAGTAGATCTACATGAGACAATCGGTTGGCTTTGAGGTCAAAGACAAAGAGAGGTTGATTTGTAGATTGTTGAAATCATTGTATAGATTGAAGTAAGTTCATAGGTAGTGGAACACGCGATTTGATGAGTTCATGAAGGCACAAGGTTTTTTACGGAGCTTGTATGATCCTTATGTGTACATGAAGAAGTTAAATGATGAGATGTTCAATTTCATCATTCTAGTACTCTACGTTGACGACATGCTCATATTGGCAAAAAACCAATCCAATGTTGATGAATGCAAAAGTAAGTTGAAGTCTGCATTTAAGTTGAAGTATATGGAAGAGTCATAGAAAATATTAGACATGAAGATTCATATGGATCTTGAATAGAAGAGGCTATGCTTGAGTTAGAGCAAGTATGTTCATCGTATACTTGATAGGTTCAACATGGTCGATTTCAAAGAAATATGAACTCCTTTGGCATCACATTTTAAACTCTCCGCAACTCAATGTCTAAACGATGCTATGGAAAAAGTAAGAATGTCATGTGTTCTCTATGAACAAGCCGTAAGCAATCTCATGTATTTGATGGCGTGCACTAGGCCGGACATTTCCTTAGCGATGGATAAGGTGAGCAGGTACATGTCGAATCTAGGGAAAGTTCATTGGGAAGTAGTGAAATGAATTATGAGATATTTGAAGAGTACTTTGGATTATGGTTACTGTTTGATGGTCTATTATACAATGTCAAATCCTTGTTTGATTATGTTGATGCTTATTACGGACAAGATCTAGATAAAAGGAAATCTACAACTGGATATATGTTTACACTTGACGATGGAAGCATTAGTTGAAAGTCTACTTTGCAGAAATGCGTAATTTAGTCAACAACAAAAACTAAGTATGTGGTAGCAACAAAAGCGGCAAAGAAAACTATTTGGTTGGACAGGTTTGTCATGGAAGTGAGATTGAAGCAGAGTGTGATTAATCTTCATTGTGATAGCGAGAGTGCTTTACATTTGGCTGTGAATCAGATCATGGATAGTAGAGTGAAACACATCGATATCAAGTATCATTTTATTAAACAAGCAGTGTTTGATGAAACAATTGAGCTAGTCAAGATGGATGATAAACTCAATCCAACTAATGTTTAGATCATAGTTATTCCTTTGAAGAGTTTAAGGCGACAAAATGCTACCATGTAGGTTGTGCATGGGGAGCAAATATAAACTTTGCTGGCATATTAACTTCAGTTTTTTTTTTATATATAGACTCTATCATGTGATGGCTACGATTTAGTTCTAGTTAATTCTTGTGTAAAGAGATAGTTTTTATTAAATTTACTTCTAGATTTTCACGCGGAGTAATTATATATATTACAAGATTCTTCATACTTCTATGCAAGCAGGTTTTGCTAGTTACCTCTTTATATTAAAACTCTATACTGTTATGACTACGATTTAATTTTAGTTATTTCTTATGTAAAGAGTGGCCTTGTGTTAGATTTCTGTCTAAAACTTCCCACTAAACAATAATATAGTTTACAAAGGTAACTATTTTTTAAACCCGAGTTAAGGGGTAGATTGTTGAGGTTAACTCTGGTTAAAGAGTAAACTCATGTTATAGCTATTTATAGTTAGGTGCGTTGTTCGCTTTGGGTATAAATATACCCTAAGGGTTTCTACTCTTACGTGGGCTTTGTATATTCAGTTGTGAGTAAAACCTCAATGTTCTAGCTGTGGACGTAACCTTTGAGGGTGAACCACGTTATATGATTGTTGAGGTTAACTCTGGTTAAGGAGTAAACTCATGTTATAGCTATTTATAGCTAGGTGTGTCGTTCGCTTTGGGTATAAATATACCCTTAGGGCTTGTACTCGGACGCGTGCTTTGTGTATTCAGTCGTGAGTAAAACCTTCTCATTGTTCCAGCCATGGACGTAACACTTGAGGGTGAACCATGTTATATGAATGTCTTGTGTCTTCGTACTTGACTTGAATGACTCTTGATTTTATGTTAAGAAAAAATTTCATAATAATACACAACATTTGATCAAGATTTTGAAAAAAAAATCTATAAGTTTAAACAAGTGTGCAATATTTTCAAATACTATTTCACCAAAATATATAATAATTCAAGTACAATATATATATATATATATATATATATATGAAATTTTGAACATACACACATCAAGTATATTTATCTTTTGGCACAATTTTACTAAGCTAATAGATTATGTTTAAAAAATATCGGCTGCAATCATATATATATACTGTCATGCATATAATGCAAATTACTATATATACAATAACATAACATGTTTTATTGTTATCTTAAGTATAAACATAACATGGTTACTTTTGTATACATAAAAATGTATATAGTGAGATCTTACTTTTGATTTATAAGGTGATACATTATCCATGAGTACAAAGATTACCTCTGAATGCAAATTATATCCCTAGATGTATATAACTTTTGAACACTTTTCTCAATATTGACTGCTTTTTTAATTTTTTTTGCATGTCATGCACATTATGACAACTTTATAGAATAAATTACCGGCTAATAGCACAACCATCAATGTCATACATTAGATATGCTATATTCCAAAATCAATCATCAGCACTGCAGCTAAATGTAATTAATCTGTGTATGCACTGTAATCTATGCGAGCTTATTGAACTAATTTAGATGCTCTTCTTGATGTAAAGGAGGATAATATTTAGTCAAGAGGATAAAATTTTCCCTTTTGTACGCATAGTTCATTTATGTCGTGACAAATTGCAAGTTGTTGTTGATGCAATGAAGAGAAGATTTTACATATCACAAATGCGTCGTCTCATATTTAAGGATTCCCTGGCAACTCAATCTTAAAATAACAATACGATCAAAACAGTGATCATTAATGTTGTAGTGATCACTGCAGGGTTAAAAATCAGGATTAAAAACACTGATCACTAAGTCAATGGGCGTGCATTCCTCCTCTCGACGCAGCTGCACAGCTGTCAAGCATGAGTCTGCATGCGAAGCTGACGATCAGAGTGTCTGCAGTATGACATATATCCGATGCGCCTGACTTATGGGAGTATGCTGTTCAATGGGAGTTTGCTGTTCTACGACAAACATCGTTTGGGCAACCAGCTTTTTGGGGTGAGTGAAGTGCCAGCTGTGATGTGATTCGATGTGAAGTGAAGTGAAGTGAAGTGTTAGCCGAGGCAGTTCAGTTGGTTCCAGTTCGGATTGTAGATTGTAGACGACAGGTTGTGTCACCGCCCGTTGGGTTCAATACGTTTGGACTGCTCTGCTCTAAATGACAAAACTGCAGATGAAATTCTCTATCTGCTTTATTGGACCTTGTAGCAGTTGAAATGGCTGCAGAATAAATGACGTGCCTACTGTGAAGGTAAGGGAAGTGGGTGCTTTAATTTCCCAGATCAGATGAGAAGATCATGCTTGGGGTTTGTGTCGACACTGTTGTGGTAAAAGAAGTGACTTCCGAGTTCTCAGGAGTGTAAGCTGCTACTGCAATTCGGAACTCCCTTTGTCCACTGATCGTTTGATTAATATTGATTGCCAAGTTGTTGGTCAATGAGCAGGGCCAGTGAAACGTATTTAAAGATTCAGCTGGTAAAGCCGGAGAAGCAACCGAAGATAGGCACGTCAATGCCAAACGGCCAGCAAAAATTTACCGGTTTGTCATGAGATTATCGCGCTTGAAACTTTTCAGCTAGAAAATCGTTTGCGCTTTTTCTTTTGCTTTACATGATCTTCGAATCGACTTGACCTAAAGAGAAATGGCATTCCACGTTCAAAGATCTGTATGACAGGAAGAACAAAATTTGATGTAGGAACCAGTAATTATCTTAATCTCGTATTTCGAGATTAAGATAATCACTGGTTGGCATTAAGTCTTGACGAGACACCACATGTATTTCCGCTCTCCTTCATTAGATTGACTTTACTGTGCAGTTTTTCAGTAAATTTTAATCTTCAAAGACTGCTCCATCTGCTGAATTACTTGATTTCAGAGGCCTCAACGATGGAAGGGGTTCCAATGGTCCATACACTTGCATCTGACTTTAGATGATTTCACCTCAAAAACTGAAAGACTGCATGTATCTGGCACATAGTTTCACTGTAAGTAGAAGTCATTCAGCACGGAATGCCGTAAGTATCCAAATCGCAGTTCCTGCCGCAGATAGCGAAATCAGGGATAGTTTATCGACTAAAACTGAAATGTGAAAATACTGTTGGAGAATCCTTTCATTTCATGGTATGCAGACTGACAACACCGACACCTAGTGCGTCAGTGAAGGAGGATACTTCACCCAATTTTACCTTTGTTACGCAAATTTTGCTTCAGTAGCTTCAAATATGAATCTGCTGAGCGGATGCAAGTCATCGCAGGTTCACTTGCTACTAGTCATGGCTCAGTTGAAAGAGTTGCAGGTTTACTTGAGCCATCAAGTGACCAGGTGAACCTGGGACGATCTGAACATACCAATTGCCAATGGTGGCAGGTTTATTTATCCTTTCCAATGCATAAGACAAGCATCAATTGATAGACTAACTTTACTGCATGTGTATGTGCAAACCGTCAGGCTGTGGGGTTGCGGAAGTATGGGTCAGAAAATGGTGAGGGAGGAATGCCAAGGCAAGAATGTCGTGGAAACAGGAGTGGACCGACTTTTAGCATCTCACTTCGGAGTTTTACAAAACGCCAAGGTCCTTCTGAGTTGTTGAGATTTCATGCAACAGCCTGCCTGTTTCCTCTTGTAACATCAGACCTGTGACAGAAGTGCAGATAAGGCTATACTTTATGTGTAATTCAACGATAGCGTTTCCTGCTCTTACCACAGTATCATGTGTGATCTAAGGTCGGAGTTATCACGAATGCGAGTGGCGTTTTCCAGAATCTTAAACACTTGGTAACTCTCTAAGTTTGAGGTCACATCATCACCGTATTTACTGTATTAGTGAAGTATCAGAACATGCTGGTAATCCGGAAGCCTCGACTTGACGGGATCTTGTTCAATACATAGGTGGATGTGCTTCATGAAGCTCCAGAAGTTGACCTTGTCGCCATATTTGGACCTGAACATGGTTTCAGGAGTGCTTCGCAGGTACGTGAACTGCGTTTTCTATCAATTACACTGAGGCTAACGCAATCATTTGCGTTTTATACATGTCTTGTAATGCAGATGTATAGAAGACCACTCCATAGTTTGAAAAATCTGCATTGGTCTTCTGAATCTGCCAATTCAAAGCTGTCTGACATAAGACTAAGTATTGTTGATTTTGGAAATCCGATGGTGCACTTGTCCTACTGCTTACAGTACATCAGTTGCCGTGCTTTTGACTCTCACGTTACATGAAATCTATCACAGGCAGGTTCTTCAGAGACCTTTTACATCGATCCAAGAACAAAGTTGCCGGTGTATGATACGTACCTGAAGGTGAATGACCCTCATATATATGCCCACCATTCGTGAATGTTTGAAGCTAGAAGAATGAAGTGTAGGTTATTTCTTCCCGTTGATTTCTTCGGAGGATCACAAACCACGTAAAAATTTACGTGGTTTGTGATCCCCTGAAGCTGTAAGTCCTCAGGTAGTTTCGGCACAGAAGGAAAACTGAAAATAGCTACCGATGCACTCACATTCGAGCAGAAATGTGTGTGCATGAGTATGAATTCAAGGAAACTTGAACTTCCTTACTGTCGGAATGTGAAATATATTTGTTGCTAATATATGCTTGTGTCCTCAGAGTGGCAAAAGTTTATCTGACATATTTGAGAAAGCTGGAGTAGATATTCTTCTCTTTGATATCCAAGATGTCGGGGTATGTACAACAATCATCAACAAGTGATGGCCGTCTTTTTTTCCTTGGAACATGTAGAACAAATATATTTATTAAACTGATGAAGGTAAACTTCTGAGTTTATGTCCGTATGTACATATACAGGCCCGGTTCTTTACATATATATGGACTATGTACGACTGCATGGTGGCAGCAGCTGCTTCCACGCAGCCCATCAAGTTTGTTGTACTTGATCGGCCAAATCCAGTTGGAGGCACTATCCTTGATGGTCCTCTTATGAAGCCGGCATTTTCTTCTTTCGTCGGTAGAAAGGTAAAAGTTTCTTGTCTGTTCCAAGTCGCAAGCCTGAAGTACATAATTAGGAATCTTCTTTTGGAAAAGGTCGAGGTCATGTCGAGGAGAACTATCTTCGAGAATTTGACGTTGGCGTGTGCATTGCTTTCAGTGAGCCACAATTACATAAAAAGTTTGATAAAACGATGACATCTCATGTGACGTCTTAGATTTCTGTTCCATATCAGGCGATCCCTTTGCGACATGCGATGACAGTCGGTGAACTGGCAATGCTCTTCAATGCTGAGTACCTTCCAAGTGATTCCACAAAGCAGGTAAGATAGATACAATCATCTTGTTGCTAGAATGTTCGTGCAGATCAAGTTTTTGTCCGAGAGGCATTCTTGGTCCATCCCATCAAACAGAATGAAGGATGCAGATTCTGCATGGTCACTAGAGTCCACTGCAACCCACGTCAGGTCTCGCAATCGAGTACGAGCTTCACATGTTGCATTTCAGCGGTTTATGTCCACCTTGACGCTCTTTCATTCTGAGATTAAACCTGTTCCCGCCATGAAGGTTGAGCAATGAAATTAAGAACACAGAGGTATCAGCAGGTTGACCTTGAAGTGGTTGCGATGAATGGCTGGAATCGGAGCATGTACTTCAGAGACACTGGCCTCTTATGGGTTCCTCCTTCCCCTAACATTCCGTCCTCTGAGACATGCCTATTCTACTTAGGCATGGCTCTCTTCGAAGTAAGTTCTCTCGTACTATCCTCCGTCTTCTATCTTCGGGAGTTTAGGAAGGAGGCCGTTGTCTTGTACCACCTTTTTATGATTCAGAGATATTTCTGTCCCAGTAGTAAAACTCGGAACTTGTCTCAGGGATCGAACTGCTCTGAAGGACGGGGTACCGCACTTCCATTTCAGATGGTGAGTTTGACAGCTGACTAGTATCTGGAATATATGAATTTCTCTTCGCTGCGAAGTTTTGAAGGTAGAGTGATAAGATTTGATCTGTTATGCAAGAAACAGATTGGAGCATCATGGATCGATTATCACTTAGTGGAGCATTTGCAGCAACATGACTGTCCAGGCGTTCTGTTTCGAGAAGCTTGCTTTACTCCATCATCCAGCAAGTTTGCTGGTGAGACGATCGACGGCCTTCAGGTGAGTCCCTTAAGAATCTTCTAAGTATCTCGCTTGTGCCGATGGAATATAGGTGTTGCACTCTTGTCTGTCATAAGACGCTCCTCATACTGATCGCAGTTGTCTGCCTGAGGCAGGTACACATTACTGATGCAGAGTTGTTCAACCCAATTCGCACTGCGCTGACCATACTTTCTTCTTTACTCAAACTTTATCCAAAGCACTTCCAGTGGCGAGTAGATGGTTCAGTGCATTGGGTGGATATGTTACTGGGCACTAACAGCATACGGGAAGGCATCAATAGAGGAGAATCAGTAGATGAGTTGATGGCGAGTTGGCAAGATGATGTCATGTGGTTCGATGTCATGCGACGAAAGTATCTGATATATGTGTAGCATACTGTAGACTTGCTCACTCCGACGTTGTGGGCTTCTTGTTAACATCGCTGATCAAGAAGGCGGCCTGTCATAGCCTCTGTGCTATCCTTTTCTTGAACAAAGGAGAAATTACAGAAAATATTCTAGCATAAAGGTTCGTGAGAGTCCGATGGCCTATGTACAGGTCCACCATTCCCGACAGCAGGACTGGCCCATACCTCTACCTTCTGTGTCTTGTTTACTCGGCCCAAAGAGGGAAAAAGTTATCGAAGGTGAAGACTGTAAATGTTAGACCATTCTCTGGGACAAGGAATGAACTCCTGACCAGGATTAAGTATAGACGTAGACTGAAGTCTATTGGTACGTTGAAAACACTGTCAACATACTCGGGTGTATCCTTGGAGGTTAAATTGCTCTTACTATGGAGCGTATCTTGCACAGGCTGGCTGACCTCTGTCTTCATTGGTGCTACATAATGTTATTTTCCAAAGTGAATATTCTGCCTGAAAACGCAAGGGCTAGACTGGAACAGGAATGTTATCTACGGTGAGGAAGATGAGTACCTGTCTACTTGGAACATCCCATGCACAAACTACTCTTCGTGCACAGTTTGGTTCACTGACATCTTTCAACCTGGATGATATTCCTTCACTGTTGCATGAAACGTCCTGTATCTTCTAGCTGCTTTAGATAAAGATGACGAATATTCTTTGATATATAATGTAATGTCACCTGCAACTTGAACAGTTCAACTGGGTTCAAGTTCCAAGTGACAAAGCAGGTGATTTCAACAACGAAGAATTTGGCTCAGCCGTTGCTCGGAAAATTGGATTGAGACTCCAATGTGTGACAATTGCTTGTATATTTATCACTGTGCAAATCCGAATCTCGGTCCACATTTCTTACAGATGAATCAGGTGAATGCTTCCAGAATTTAATGCTTCCGTACGGCCTACACGATGTCTAAACTTCCCATTCTGTTCCTAGATATCCACCACGTCCAATTTACAGATATATTTTGGAATGAGATTCACTATTTACAACAACTTTCCGCGAATGCACCTTTATTCTAGTGCTTTTGCCATGACTTCCCGGAACGCGCACTGCTGCTCATACAGTGACTTGAATATCTCATACTTGGCGTCATGATACTTTTTAATCTTTATATCTTTGGAAGGCTGTACCACCTGCGCATTGATGATCACATATGATCAGGTCTCAGGCTCATATAAATAGCTCTTACAAGACGATCACTTTTACAAGACAGGTTCACAAGGCTGGAAGACATTTGGATATGGTCAGTGGTTCTGAATTCTCTTCCGAGCCTTCTATGCTTGTAATCCTGTGAACTTAACATACACTCCTAACGCCATCCAGACGGCCTGCCCATATGTCACCGTGTTTTTAGTAATATAGGATCTCCTCATGGATAGATGACCATTCAACGCATCAGCACAAAATCAACATAACAAAAAACATGAGTCTTGGCTTACCAATCCTGGCGCGTTCAAAGCGATCATTGCTGAATCGATGCTCACGTACTTTTTGGCTGCCACAGCTCCAATGATCGCACCGCCTAGCAACACGCACTCTGTTTCTCTCGGTAGTGTAACTGGACATCCTGTGTAAGCATTTCCAGTAAGCAACTCGAACTTCAACAGCTTGTTCAGCTCTCAGACAAGGCCTTCAAGAGCATGAGAGAGGTAGAGTTTTTCGGATACTGACCCAGTATGTCAGCGTGCTCTTGAAGATAGACCCTATTCTTTGAGAGACCTCCACAAGCAATAAACGTGTCAACCTGCACTCACACAGAATGACAGAGAGATACCGATTAAAATCAGCTGCTGGGGAACACCTCCTGCTGTGTTCGCCAAAACTTCAAAGTTGATTCGTCCATGGTTGATAGTTTTCTAACCAGATTAACTTCAGTTCAGATGTTAAGAGGAGCAGCAAACATTACCTTCAACCCATGTGCTGCCAGGTGTTCAACAATCTGGCGAGTGCCGTAGGCGATGCTTTGTAGAGCGGCTAGGTAAAGTAGTGCGACACCGACTTCACTTGAATCCAGTGTCATTCCACTTACCATACCTTTGGACCTCGGATCGGCCTTCGGTGATCTGCACGGTCGGTGTACTGTCAGTCAGCAGAGTACTTCGAGAAGACTGGCAACAGTGTACAGCCGGCAATCAAGCCTGTACAGGTCATCGCTTCCACTTAACTAAAACATTCTATGAAAAAGGAATGGAATCTACTTGGCAACTGAAGAGCTCAGCAAAGTCATGTCACCTGTTCCCATGGAAATCTGGAAGGACGTGCAGCTCTTTAGTCAGAGCACTTCGGTGAGGTACTGACGCATCATTGGCGAGATTATCCAAGATGTTGTTCAGGACTTCGTAGATTGATATCTCTGTAGCCACGCAAATCATGCGTAGGTATTAATCTCGGGCAAGAGCACCAATAAAACGAATCAAAGCGTGTGTTGAGAACATGCGAGAGAGATTTTAACATTTATAAAATTGAAAAGCTCTCCGTTCTACTGAAGCCAGGGTTTCAGAGCCGAGGGTCAGAGAAGTCAACTGACTCTGTAATACGGCACGGTTGCCAAGCAGAGGTGCAATCGCATGATCCTCAACCAAATGTTCCAACAAGCCTCCTGTGGCACTTTGGCCCCCTTCAATCAGCCAATACTGAGGAATCATGGCTGCAACAAAAGCAAGTGAATCATGAGAATCTGCTGGTTTGATCTCGGAAAGTTTATGTTACTTCACAATTATCCTGGCACTACATGCCATCACTGTATACAATGTCTCAGAGTGAAGCCCAAATATATCTAGCCTGAGGCCTACAAAATCTGTAGTATGTCTAAGGTTTAATAGAAAGTACACAGTCTATCAAGCTGACAATAATCACCTGATTTACTGTATAACTCACTTACGCCTTCCGTCCATTTCTTCGATACCAAATTTCAAAGCTATGCAGTTAATCACACCAAAACCAACTATGCATTCATATGCTAACAAGCTGTACTAGAAGATTATTGCTCTACAGGTCGTCTGCACATGATAGCGGAGAGTGCTACTGAGGCAAGAAAGACTTCATGAGAAGAGGCAAAAGAAGCATTTTGAGAGTACCGGACCAGTATGGTCCCCAAACTCCAGGAATAAAAAGCTTCTCTTTAGTTACAGCCATGTGACAAGTGGAAGTCCCGCAGACAAGCACCATTCTGTTGCTCAGCTCGTCCTCTTCCACCACTTCCCCAGCATCAGGTTTCTCTGCCATCCACAAGTTTAGATTTGCAGTCTAATAAGAAATTTTTCTTAAAGAAGCTTTCGACCTCCGAGTCCTACAGTTTGTTCTAGTATACTCAAAGTACAAGCCTCTGGAGGCTTCTAGGATTATCTGAAAATATATTGAAAATATTTTCACCTTCAGCTTGAGGATGAACAAGTTCTCTTGGAACACTTTGTAAAACTCCAATTCCACCAGCATGGGCATCAATCACTGATGTACCAACTGGAGTACCTTCAAGCAGACCTAGTTCCTACACGACAAAAAATTCAACGTGGTCTTCAATAAATACATCATTTAATTCAAAAGCCTTTACAATTACACACTCAAAAGACAAAGAACATCCCGATATGATAAAGTGAACTGTTGTTACCGATAATAGTGTCCACGAAACTACAACATTATCACCTCAACTTGGTGATTCTCGAAGCTATCCTAAAAGCAACATGGGAAGATCAAAGGTTTCTTGCCTGTGCAGACAGAGGCGTGAGACCAACTCCCAGCGGGTGTCCAGGTAATGCTACACTCCTCCCTAAGAGAAAAGAAAGCAGAGGAATGAGAGCGCAGTTTACCATCATTTGATTTCTTACAACAATAGCGCATAAACAGATTGTCAGATTGACTACGAAACCGAGACATAGGAGCCGCTTTCATTCGGGAATTCATGAGACATCCCGAGAGGAAGATATTTACTACAGAAGGGTGACAAATAATCAGCCAATCCGTTCACTCGAGGGGAGTGACTTACCAATCTTGGCATACTGGCCATCGACGAGGTCACCAAGTCCAATTTCTTGCCAAAAAAGATCATCCCAGCCGCAAGCATCCATGGCTTTGGTATCAGTAGGATCAGCATGTTGTAAATGGGCGTGACCCAGATAGGTCCATTTGCATACGGTTGTGCATAAGCTCCGAGTGTCATCGCCTGTGGCCCTAAAGCGGAGGAAAGAAAACTGTCAATAGACGACCTCTTGAAATTTCAGGTGAGTGAGTCAAAGTAGTTATAGAACATTGGACGCCGCTCTTCCCAAATTCATGTGACTGATGAAGCTAGCTAGATTAGGACGTTAACTTCAGAGTAAAGGCTCATCCATTTCCCAGTCGTTTTAAGATGGTAACAAAGAAAGCCAAGCGCTTGAAGTTCAGCTCGATACCTGTAGGTAAGCCAATCACTTAGGTCCATCCAGCGAAAAGCAACAGCCCATGACTCCTTGAGATTTTCCTTCACCCACAGCAGCTGCACCGAAAGAACAAAAGCCAGTTCAGATAGACGTCCGATCAGTCATGTATGTTCGGCTGCATGACTACAGAGATTTCTAGGCGCTCTCCATGACTGATGATGGTCAGCGCGGAAAGCCGTATACGAAGAGCTTGACAGAGAGAAACATACTTTGCAGACCACAGTGCGTGACCTAAGCATCATTCGTGGTGTAAGAGCGTTGATCCTTGGCCGAAGAAATTCAACAGAGGACCTAGATTCGACCGAGAATCACAAACTCTTGCCACTGTCTCAGGATGAAGGAGCTAAAAGCAAGTCTCTCTTTATCAAGTGGAAGTACCTTTGGCGGTTGCATTTCTGGAGAGAGTGCCCCGCCGACATGTTGGAGAACAGGTGATTTGGTTGCATTGATGCGTTCCGCCTGGTCTATGGCACGGTGATCCATCCACACTATCACATTTCGCCTTGCGTCTCCACTCCAAGAAACACTAACGGGAGAATCATCTGCCCCTATGGCCACTGCAGTACAAATATCACGAGCTCAAAACTGTGAGCGGATGTTTGAAGGCACTTTTTCATCACACTTCGTGCAACGATGTGCTAATCTCAACATAGGCAACTTGACGGTCTGACTCACTGGATACAATTTTCTAAAATACTCCTCTTTGCAGAGACAAAGTTCAAGTGTCGCACCGAGTGAGCAGGTGGCAGCGAATCCAATGCCACAAATCTCTGCTCCACTAATGTTCGCATTTTTGCACGCTGCCCTCACAGCTGCACACACCGTAAGCCAGATATCGGTTGAAGATTGCTGCCAGATCAATTACACCATGTCAGGCGGAAACCTTAAGTTCGTTCTCACCATCTGAAGCTACAAGAACAAGAATGACGAACAACAAACCGCCATGACGGTATCACCCACCTCAACACAATCACCCTCCTTCCACATTTGTATTGGACTGGTTGCCAGACCCAAAAGCTTTCCTTCTGAATTAAATACACCTGCAGATCCCCACGCACAAGGCCCACTTAGCCAGCTGCTCACGCTCAGCGCAATGGAAAGTTCGGCAGGATAACGAATCAGAGAACAAAAGCAAATTGCAAAGTCCTCAATCAAACGATCGTCATTGTGCGAGTAGAGAGTTGCTCATTGCGACCACCTGCTCGTGCACTTCCGGTTCCCACATCCACACCCAAATAGGCTGATCCTTTGGGCCTGGGGACAGTGGTAGACGATCGTCCCATGAAGCCAGGAGCTGACGACCTCCGAGACTCCATTGTTGAGAATCGTCTAGAGTCCAGATAACTACCCCTCAGTGATCGCCTGGAATCCATCAACCAGTCAAGCTAGCCGTCAACAGAGACCCACACATCCGGGTGACAAAGATCAAGACACTGACAGGATTCGGAGCAACATCGACAGATTTCTCTCAAGACGTAGACATCTCGCTCCAGATGTCCTGCTATACCTCAGGACGATGAAGTCGAAGCTTCTCTCGTCTCCGGCCAAATGAAAAGTCTCTCACAGATTCACCCAAACCTTTATTAGGGTTGAAAAAAGGCAATCAATCTCGTCGAATCAGACTCGGATTTGGACTATAACCAGCGGAGCGCCTTAACTCCCCCAACCTCCCTCCCCTCGAGTCTAGAAACCGGCGTATTCTACGTTCTTCCTCTTCTTCTTCGTATAGACAAAACGCTCTGGACTCATCCCGACTAAAACTACGGGAAGCAATCGAGCAGCGGCAGAACAGAGTCCGAACTTAATCGGCCCGTCCCTCGAAGCAAGATCCTCATCCACGAGCCACAATTCGACAACAAAGAACGGCGGGCAGGAAACGAAACGCCAAGTGGAGAAAGAAAGGAAACGTACGAGTGAAAGTCATGGTCATGGCAGCGAGAAATCAAGGACTCTTGACTTCATTCGCCTCGTCCTGCTCCGCAGGCCCCTGCCCCGCGTCCTCCCCAAATCCTGCAGGGTCTGCTTCCACCTCTTCCACCTCTTCCTCTCCTTCCTCTGTTGACATACAGAATAGTAGCAGCGCTGTTCACGATCATCGCCATCATCGCCATCACTGCGTCTCCGTCAGCCATCGCAGCCTTGCCAAGTTTAGAGGGGCTCTGCTCCGTCCCTTGACCGTCAAGGGATGGTGGCAGGCCCAGCAAGAGAAAGCGAAAAAGGCGAGCAGAAGCGGACAGAGGACTCGAGGGCCCCATCTGCATCCCCTTCCCCTCCACATTCCTGGGCCCTGAGAAACGCAATTACTGATTTGCGAGGCGAGCGACGAGGGGACTTTCTCCGGGTGGACGTATAAAGCCGTGGAAAGTTCTCCGACATTTTGGACGTTTTCTGATGTGAGTTTGTGATCCGCCTCCTCGCGCTGTCGAGAGAGAGGGAAACAGGGACATTGTGACAAGGGGTGGGGGCTCGGAGGGTGCAGCGGAACCATGGTGCTGGGCATGGTTCACGAGGCGGTGAAGGGAGCGGTTGCGGATGTGAGGTCGGGGGTCACGGCCCGGGAGAAGATCGAGAAGGCTGCGAGTCTGACGCGCACTTTTCTCCGAGAGTTGTTTGGGCTTTTCTCCAGCGCGCCGTACGCTGTTTTCACCAACTCGGTGTGGAGAAAGCCCGAGCAGTACCAACAGCGATGGCATTTCAATCTCCTCCGCAATGTGAGATACGGTCCTGCAGAGCGCAATTTGTGAGCAATACTCTTTCGTCCTTTTTCCTTCCTCTACTGCCTTCCGAAGTACTATCCTACTCGTCTGCTCATTCTTGCGGACCTCGTGAAAAGTCGATCCTCTGTTTGTCAAAAAGTTCATCTCGAGTGCGCATTTGCTAAGTCAGCTCTACGAAGCAGGACAAAACCAAATTCAGAACTTAATAGGATATATCGAAAAGGTTCAGCCACCGTGCAGGCTCGTCTTCATCACAGCAGGTTCTTCGATGATTGCAACCGGCACGGCTTGTTGCTACTCGAATTTTTTTCAAATTCTGCTTTCCAATGATGGAATGCTGATTGTTAAACAAAACCCTGCAGTTACTTTTTTTGTCACTGTGGCCTTCTGATATTGTTGAAGATTTGTCTTCTGATTTCATAGCGGAGCAGCTCAGTATCTGCACAGTGAGGTTCTGGTTCTGGATCGCTCTGATTAGTCTCTCGATTGCGCAGGTTAGACGTGTACACTCCTTCGAGCTGTACCAGTAAGAGCTCTCTGCCAGTGGTTGTGTTCGTCCATGGTGGAGTCTGGGCAAGCGGTGACAAATCTCTGTTCAGTCCGGTGGGTGCAATCCTTGCTCACCACGGAGTGATCGCTTTGTTGGTGCAGTACACTTTATTTCCCCAGGTACATAACTTGCACGAACAAAGAATGATGTGTTTCTTGCTCGACAAGTTCCAATGAGCAATCTGCGGAGTTTCCTTTGATGTTGAGTTTCCTTCAAATTATTGGCAGCTTAAGATGGATCGTGTCTCCTACTAGAGACTATTCTCTTCTCGTTGACGTGTTTCAAACCTCGAGCCGCTTTCCAATCCAGGTGCCTGCAAAAGAGCAAGTGAAGGAAATATCCAGAGCTCTTTCATGGGCCCAGGACAATGTCAAGGGATACGGAGGCAATCCAGACAAAGTACATATGATGGGGCATTCGTCAGGTAAGGCCCACACCGAACGAAATGCTTCTGCCATAGCAGAGGGCAAAATGCAAGCCCCACGATTCCCTCTCCGCCTCTTTGTACTGTCCAGATAGATACTCTCGTAAGTTGATTCATTCCAATTTCTGTAGTTGATAAGCTTGTCCATGAGATCTCGACTTGCATGTCAACAGCAAGCTGTTCAGGCCAATATGAGAAATTTTCCAAGGGAGCTGCCCAAATACTTCCATCTTCCATCTGTTCCTGCTTGACCAGGTTTACCTCAAGCAATAATGCACAGCTGCTTCAGAGCTGCCGAACACCAACTCACGCATGAGAACAAAATCAGCAACTGCTATCCTGGACACTCGTCGAGTCATGACGTGGAATAAGTGATCTCCAGACTGGTTGGCACTTGAGAAGCATTCCATTTTCTCCTCTGAAGACGATCGTTGGGCATTGTTCAGGTGCTCACCTCTGTGGGATGCTGCTGTGGGAGCGAGCGAGGCGCAATCTCAGTTTCAAGAAGGACGTGGTTTCTTCAGCCGAGCCAACGGATGCAAGGCAGCCAAGATGCTATATAGGCTTGTCGGGTGTCTACAACATCGGTGAGCACTACAAATACGAAATGTGGAGAGGAGTAGCGCCCATTTCCTGCATGACTCCAGCCATCGAAGGGCCCAAGCACTTCTCATCCATGTCCCCAGAACTGCTCTTCCGTTCTCTGCTTTCTCTGAAAATGAACCAGCACGTTCAGGACATGGACCCGAATCTAGAAGACCTGAACACCAAAGACTTCGACTGGGACTCTTGGGCCAGTTCTCTTCCACCTTTTCTCTCCATAGTCAGCGACATCGACAAAACAGTTCCTCCAGGCACGTCCATCAACTTCAACCATGTGCTGCAGGAGCTGGGGTGCAAGTCTGGTGTCACAATCCACGAAAAACTCAATCACGACGATTTTGTGTGCTGGGTCAAGGGTTTCAAGGGTCAAGAGAACCTCGCTGCCCAGGAGGTGATTAGCAATATTCTAGACATCGTCAAGGGAGAGGATGAAAGGTCTACATTTCTTCATTCTGAGGTGCTTGCAACGGATTAGCGACAGTCAAAGTCATTGTTAGAATTTTGATTCTGTTACCTCTTCCTACGCTACGGCCCTTCTGTATAAAGCATGAGTCTATCATTACCCTTCAATTCTTGTGTCTTAACCACCGTTGGTTAATACCTTTCTACATTGGAGTTGGATTGTTGGATTGTGCTTTTCAGCCTTTTGACTCTTTGGGTCCTACGGGCTTGATCTATTTACCATTTACATCCTTCGAGTTTTGTCTTTCGAGGACAAGAAGAACAAAATGTCTGCAGATTCTCTGGAATGCTATTTTAGAAATTGCCTGAGTTGAGGGTGTTGGGGACGTTCAGTAGTGTCCAAAATGAGCCACTCGTGTTCTAATATACGCGAACCACCTGTTTGATTTATCCCTTCTTTCCTGTTCATTTTCTCATTTTGTTTAGTGTATGACAGTATCTATATTGTAGACATAATTCTCAGAAAACTAACAACTTATACATTAAGATGTTCCGAACCAACTGTCCAAAACCATCTCACTTCTTAACATCTTTCTGATTTGGGATGAATTTGGCATTCTTCATAATTCAAATATTTAGCCTGTATATTTTATTTATGATCGTGAAAGAACTTGAATTTTTTCTGCACAAATCTAAAGTACATATGTAACATCGTATATAAACTTAATCCAAATATTTCATATTTCAAAACTTTCATGAATTACTCATGGAATTGTTAAATAAGAATAACATATGATATTCCTCGAGGAATGTATGTTCATGTTACATATTTATGTCACTTTGTAGTTTAGATAACGTTATATAACATTTCTATTTTCTCATACAGTTATTTTATGCTAAAATACATTCTTTGTACTAAAGTTTTGTTTCGAATCATGTGAATGAACTACTGAATTATTCTGACAGTCAGTTAATGATATAAACAAAAGTTGGATATTGACAAATTTTGTCACAGTGTTCGATGTTTTAAATTCAATATTCTATACAAAGTTATCATTTGTTGATGGAAAATGACCATTTGCACATAGTATCTTTTTCATTCACTATGCTCAGTTCACGAGCATTTTACGTACCATATCACATGCGTTACTATGAGTTGACATCTAAAAAGAATTTCCACATTTAGCGTTGAAGTTTCGTTACATGGACAGTAACAGAAAGGTGTATACAGAAGCGTACATATAGATATACAAAGCTCGTCGGATATAATGTGACAGTAGTATAATGTTCTTCGGTGACTATCACGTCATTCACGTAGTCTGGTAATTAACCCTCAAAATCATCCTTCCCACAATAGAGCAAATTTGACGTTATTTGAGATTTTCTCTAATTTGAACCTATTGTATCGCTGACACTGAGTACATTCTTCACACTTCTCGATTAGGTTACTCCACAGCCCTTTCCACCCATTCTCGCAACCTGGAGAACGTTCATCTCATGAGGAAATCCCGCTTGCACATTTAGATGAACCACAGAAGACTTCACACCACTTACAAAAGTAATCAGTAACCTCGACAGTGCCGATTGAATCTAAGGGAAGAATAATCGAGAGACGGACGACTGTTCGGACACAGGCAATCGATACACCTTGCACATCGGAGTCTAAAGGTCTGAACTTACTCTTCCGACTGGAAGGGAGTAGAGTTAGCTCGAATGATTGAATGTCAGATGATAGTTCCCACTTCGACTGTAAGGCTAGTAGGTTCACTCTCATAGTTAGTTCAGGCACACAAACATGGAACTGGAAGACCTACATCGATAACGAGCATTCATGTATCCTCACTTGCAATTCCAGGTACCGCGTGGCAACACGAGTGTACAACGCAACAAATCAATTCCATCGATAGCGAGAAGCACAACGTCAAAATCTTGCTAGTTCTTGACCCAAATCCTTCAACCGAAGGTCACTTTACTAAAGTCAAAATTTAAATGAGGTCAAAGGCCCCGATGTAAACTTATGGTACACCTACTCTCCACCAGCCTTCTGGTATACGTAGGTCAAACCACACTTCCCGCAGTAGTGGCGGTCGAAGTGGTTTGCCATGAAAGTTCCGGCACCGCATTCAGGAGTAGGGCACTCCTTACGCAAGCGTTGTACCTTTCCGCTGTCATCAACCTTGTAATATTGGAGGACGGCTAGCTTGACTTTTTTCTTCTTGTGTTTGATCTTCTTGGGCTTGGTGTAGGTTTTTTTTTTGCGCTTCTTCGCTCCTCCACGAAGTCTGAGCACAAGGTGCAAGGTAGACTCCTTTTGAATGTTGTAGTCGGCAAGAGTGCGACCATCTTCCAGCTGCTTGCCCGCGAAGATCAATCGCTGCTGATCCGGAGGAATCCCCTCCTTGTCCTGGATCTTGGTCTTCACATTGTCGATGGTATCCGAAGACTCCACCTCAAGGGTGATAGTCTTGCCCGTTACTACACATTTCGACAATAGATATATTTGTCAGCCTTCCTCTGATTACGACTGCCAGTGATCAGGCTCTACATCTCGTTGTTGCGAAACGCCCTAAAATAAAATACACACAAGACACAGCCATGGTGCGTCGCAGTAACATCCACTAGAATAGACTTCCACAGTCAAAATCGAGAAAGAAAAGCGAACTGGATCATGAACAGGGGCGGGCGATTCTCAGAAACAAAAGAAGCCAGCTTCACATCTCTTGAAGCCACAACATCGACATCGCTAGGATGTAACATGTCCAAAATTTCAAATTTCATTCCTCCAAGAGCTGTTTCGAGGCGAAATCGGCGACAGAAGAGTAACTCCACAACAAATCGAATACAATTCACAAGGAGGTCAGGCGACTTACGGGTCTTTACAAAGATCTGCATGTTTACGAACTCTCAGAACGGCAATTTTAAGCGGCACGGCAGAAGCTCCAGACTATTCCTTCTTCGCTGCTATGTGCGCAGCCCAACATTACTACATGAGAAAGACTCAGATTTGCTCCTTTTCTGCTTCTTATACCGAACCCTAAAACGCTCTGTCTTAAACACTGCTCCGCCCGCCTTCCGATATCAGATCCAAAGGATGAACTGCACTGCCAAAAAGTCTTCATATGAGAACATGCAAGAACATTTCGCATCCTATACAAGAACAACAGAAAAACGAATCGACTCGACGAGCTTCTCGCCGTTCCCGATGTTTCATCGACAGAGGTCCAAATTTCTATTGCACATGTCTCGCATCGAGCCGAGGATGCTTGCTCTTAATTTTTTAACAAAGAGTATGTTCTTGGACTAATCTGCATAAATTAAAGTGGGGCCTGATGTATTAAATAAATTAAATTCATTGTGAGTTTCGAGTTTTGGTCTATTTTATCTCTTTAAATTCCATTCCCTTAAAAGACCCTTAAACAAATGCGTTTTTCCTTCCAGTTAGCTTTCTAGAACTTTCAATGTGCAATTTAAGTTGTGTTGATTTTGGATTATGTAGATATTGTACAACAGCGGAGTGTATATGGGGTTGCACTGTAAACGGAATTTAATCTTGAATATTTAAATCGATATGACTTTCAAATTAAACTGAAATAAACTGTTCTATGTTGGCACATACAAAGTGAATAAACCTAACCCACAACCTTTTCCACCCGTTTTCTTCGTCATGAATTTTCCGGATCCAGTGTAACCTAGCGTAATGTCAAGGAGTTAATTTTTCGATGGGATTATAGATAGCAACCTATATTTTTCACGGACTGCACACCGTTGTCAAGTTTTAAACCTTGTATACTGTAGACATATGATGCGAGCTTTAGTGGAGTTATGCCATCTCAAATCGTTACTGAAACTTCACAGTCCAGTGGAGTTCAAAGAACTTGGGTCATGATTCCAGCCACGGCGATGTCTGGACTCATGACCCCTGCGGTACTTGTATAGTAGGATCGATACTAGTAGAGAGGGTGTCAACATGATGACATTGACGGTCATCCAGCGCTAGACTTCTGGGGCACCTTGGCACTCCAGAAATATAGTATCACTAGGTTCGTACCAATTCCACCCGACTCAAAACCTCATCAAACTTTTGTTGTTGTGAGATAAGTTGTTCACATGATTCTTTCATGAGAAAGCAAAATATCCTTGTATAGTATACATTCATTTAGTCCGCAATTTGATCGGGAGGTCGGGGCGGACCTATGGAAGATAAGGGTTTATACACATGAAGATTAGGGTTACCACATATGAAACACTGTCTTCAAATTAATTTTTACTATTATAAAAGCATATACGCTGAATAGCTACAAGGACTCATCACACTCCGTGTTTGTAGGGGCTACAACTCTTTAAGAACCTTTCGCTGCAAAGAGTCTCCCTCTCAACCTGCGTTACACTTGCATCCTCCAACCTCCACTCCCCTCTCAACACCTTGACTCACTCTGTGCGCATCTAGTAAGAGAGCCAACAAGCTCAAACTCCTCTCGGCTCAGAATCCTGGAGCTCCTCTCCTCTCAACCTCCGTGCGTCAGTTCGTTTCTCTCTTCCTCACTTCTTGTCTTCGGTTTCCATCTCCCACACAATCAATCTGGATGTCAATATGAGTGGCATGAAATCTTCGTCATGTTTATCATCTCCCACATAATCAATCTGGATGTCAATATGAGTGACCTGAAATCTTCGTCATATTTATCATCCGACCATATAAATCAGGGCAAGGCATTTTACAAACTAAACGATGTGCGATAGCCCGAGAGCCCATTGAAAATACCCGCTAAATTACTTTATTTGATTTTCTGTAAAATATTGGACACTCTTGAGAACTGACACAACAATTTTGCTTTGTGAAGTGCTGACTTAATTGGGATACCAAATACAAACCAGAATCAAATTCTCCCTGAATTTAGCACCTTGAATAATGAGAGTCTGATGGAGCTTTCTAAAGACTACAGGGAGTATCTCTGGGAACAGATTTAAGCTTTACACTCCATGTAAAAAACTCACAATCGGATGTTCACCTGCAGTGAGTGAGGAGCATTAAAACCAAACTAAAACATCGTCGAATGTGCAGGGTCCATACTATGCGATTAATTCTAATGCGCAACTAGCTTACATCTTACTCCAGCTCCGCAGCTCCTAATTAATTCAAACCTACAATCCCCAGACACTTCAAATACGACTTCATTTCCTCGTTCCAGTTTGTGTCAATTCAAAAGTGCACGTAGATCGGGACCTCGACAGGAACATTGGCGAACCATTAATTCGTTGTGTAGATGTTTAGCAGCGGCTGGTGGATGCTTAAATCTTCAAGGGCAGGGCAAGGGAGTGCTTACCCGATCTGAGAAACTCAAGAGCTCCCGAAACCAGAGCATCTGAATCTCCAGAGCTCAAGCATGCAATTTTGACACCGAAGTCCACAGTCATTCGTTGTATTATCCACATAGATGTAGAGGACCTTCGGGGATCTCGAAGACAGCAGCTACGGTGGAGCTGCTATCGCATATTGAACCTGACCGAAAGACAACAAGGTCCAGCATGGTTTATATTATAAATAATATACATTCAGTTGTCTGTACGTGAGACTCACAGTATCATCCGGACTTATCGTTCAAGTAGACTTCTGAAGTGCCATATCGGAAGGAATGTCGACCCTGTGCGGAACGAATTGCCTCATAGAAAAGGTTTCATGCTCATCGGATAGTTTACTATCCGAGGAAAGATTTGGACTACCACAGAAAACTTAAATAGTCATGCCGGTTTGGCCATGCCTCCATCGCCAGCTGACCATGCGGGTGAATCTAATGTGCAGTTGGTTATTCGGTCAAATTTTTCTCTTGTCGCGATGCCATTTGAAATCTGTAGATGTATGGAAGGAGAGAAGGTCAGGTCAATCCGAACGCATCGTTGAATGATAATCGCTGATTCTTCGAGTGCTTACCATCCGCAAATATGCATTGCATCTTCCTTCTGCATTACTTTTATGATAGATTATGGTGCATGATAGAAAGTCTCATAGACAGGTGGACGTAGCTGGCGAGTGTAGTTGCAGGGTGCAAATCGATTGATCAGGCAGTTGCGTTCAACGTCGGGGCACGAACATCTCTCACCTATGTTCACACACCTGTTGAACTCATGCATGCAGGGAGATTCATGGCGTTTTAGTGCGGACTCTTTGTTGTTAGTATTTAGTTACATTAGTATAGTGATGAGATTGGTATAATTTGTGTTTTTAGATCTTCTTTGTCTTCTTTGTATGGTATATTGTGGATGTTCTCTATCATAGTTATCTCCTTTGCTACTTCACGTATCCTACTCTCACTAATCATATATTGAGCTCAGCTCTTATTTCCAACATGGTATAAGAGCTAAGTGCTTCGTTATTCTTTTGCTAGCGACATTTACCGATCTTGTTCCTTTCAGTAAGCATATGATTTCCTATTAGGAGAGAATTTGTTGTTCTAGGAGATTAACTAGCAATGGAAAAAGTTTCAAATTTTTCCAAGTTTATGAATCTTTATGTACGTGACCATTATCTCAATTGGTAGATCCACCTCAAAACAATTCTTCGCATCAAAGATTGTTGGAATGAAATCATACACCAACCGATTCTACTTCACAATCTTGATGGCGTTCATCAGCAAGACATCCGCAAGCATCTTATCAAAGCCATAACTCTAATTCAGACCACTATACATTTTGACATTCTACTTTCTATTTCATATTTTGAGTACACTCCTGCAAAGCCTTATACTCAACTTTGTCAGCAATACGAATCGCGTAACACACAACGAAGGCTAATTCTCACTCACTTGTTGTCCTTGCTTCAGCTTGCAGATGACGCTTCTCTTGAAAAGTACATACAACAAGTAGACTTTATCGCTGCCCAGCTCGCCGGCATCGGTCATAGAGTGCCAAGCACTGACCTCATACATCACACGCTAAAGGTACTGCCTGCTAGCTACCGCCCTTTTGTGCATAATTTTCTAGGCAAAATGTAGCGTCAGCCTCCTTCGTCGTATCAAGATCTCGTCAAACGTCTTCTAATCATACAGTACTTCACCTAGGAGAAGACACAATCAGACAAGGAGTCTAATTTCTCCGCTACCAAACGCCATAATTTTCGTGCCCGTTCAAGTCATTCTCCTCGATCAACTCGTTCTCATGTTACCTCAACACCACAGGCGGAGTGGAATATGTCCCGTTCAGCACTCTGTGATTACTGTAGCAGGATTAATCATGTTCTCGATGACCATCACTTACAAAAATTAGACGAGTCCATTTGCACAATTGCAAATCCGCGCATCCAACCTCCGTTGCAGCAACCGTGATCACGTCCACATGATGGAAGAAGAGGATCCTATGATCCATATTGAATCTCTAAAAGTTCTTCAATAACCTCTAGACAAAGGAGCAAATTTTACATGTGACATATCTCAGATAGTTGATTTTTATCTTGATTCGGGACCAATCATCCATGTCATAGGAGATCGTTCTCTCCCGTCGTCATTTTAAGTAGAATACTCATCAATAAGAATGTCTAAAGCCTATGGGGCTTGTGTTTTTTACCCAAAAAAACACAATGTGTATTGACTGTAATAAATCCGTCAAACACGTTCTGTATGTTCCTTGGTTAATAAAAAATCTCCTGTGATTCAAGGCATTATAAACTCTTTAAGTCTTATTCATGTTTTCATTTATATGAAAAAGATCCAACCAATATATTTCTGTAC
The DNA here is from genome assembly GCA_037833965.1 of Marchantia polymorpha subsp. ruderalis. Lineage (NCBI taxonomy): Eukaryota > Viridiplantae > Streptophyta > Marchantiopsida > Marchantiales > Marchantiaceae > Marchantia > Marchantia polymorpha. Next base: position 15,940,379 of record AP031357.1, read on the forward strand.
GCAAATAGGAATCCCATAGTAGATTGTATAAGATTAAAACTTTTCATCCTCAATTATTTGAAGAATCCAAACAACTACTCACAAAGCTTCATGCAACTCTACAACATTTCAGGCCTCTCGACTATCTTGATTTTGTCAAGATTGCTAAAGACAATCCGACTCTTGCAATTGTATTGCAATTGTATCGCCCATTGACTTAATATCCCGTTGGCATCATCTGCTATTTCACTTGAATTTCTAGACGGCACACCATATGTTGTCTAAATGCCTTGTGAAAGTTTTGACTTACTTTCCATCAAGTCGTAAACATAAGTGCGTCACTTGCGTTTTGTCCAAGCAACATCACATCCACAGAAAATACGAAGTCTGCCAAGCGAAGTACTCATTCTTTAGAGCTTGTCCATACCGACATCTACGATCCAATTGTAGCGAGAACCAAATTTCAGTATATGCTGACTTTTATTGATGACTATTCACGTCATACATGAACCTACTTCCTTTGAGTTAAGAGTGCTACTGTTGAATGTTTGAAACAGATGGTCACTTTAATCAAAAACGTGTTACTGCATAAAGTAGCTACCATCTCTACTCAAGAGAGTGATTGGGATTTCAAAGTCTCACACCTTCATTCAGACAAAGGAGTAGAATATTTGTCTCATTTCTTCAAAACCTACTTTCTTAATAAATGCACACAACGTTAGCTCACCATTGCTCGAACTCCGCATCAAAATGAAGTTTCAGAGCACAAAAACGGTATGCTGATTAAAGCAGTTCAATGTTTGTTTAGTTTTCAAAAGTTTCATGTACATTTATGTACTAAGTTCATTCGAGCTGCAAACTGTGTGCTCAAGTGGTGTGCTACTCAAACACTAAACTTGACAACTCCGTTCGAGAAATTACATGACATTACTCCCGACTTATCTCGTCTTCGTGTGATTGGACTTCTAGTCTACGTTCACATACTAATAATATAGCACATGAAATTACAAGTGAAGTCTTTTTGTGATGTATTGTTGAAGTACGATGAGGAGTCACGAGCCTATTGTTGTTGGGATTTGTATAACAACCGCATAGTTGTGTCCGCATGTGTTATTGTATTTGAATCTGTCCCATATGATTTTTGGTCCGATCAATCATATGTGGATATTTTTCCTTCTCTTCTCAATGATGATCCTACGCTTCCTACTCCATCATTGTCTGAAGAGTATAACTCTCATCAAGCTGATTCCACGGCTCTTTCAAATATTCATCAACCAAACGTACCTCAACCTCAAGCACGGCCTACAAGTTCTCTTACGATGTCTAACATTGCTACAATCTCCGCGGTCTCAAACATGGCTCTTCCACAACAAAACCTTTCAAGAATGCAACGTTATGACGATTATTACATCTCTGCACCTCATCAACTCAATGTTGTTGAGATTACTCAACCAATTAATGATCAAATTTCATTTCATCAAACAAAGTTTCATCAAGACAGATGAAAAGCAATGTAGCAGAAATTTGACGTTCTTATTACCAATCTCACTTGGAAACTTGTTGAATTTTCTCAAGGTCAAAACGCACTAACTTCACGTTGGATCTACAAAGCGTAACAGAAGTTCAATTCCACACGAATTTGTCTAAAAGCTAGGCTTGTTGTTCGTGGCTTGGAGCAGACGTATAGAATGGATTACAACGAGACATTTGCTCTTGTAATCCGCAAGTCTACTCTTTGAGCAATGATAGCACTATCTGTTACTCTTGGTTGGACTTTGCATCATATGGATGTTATCACAATAAATTATCGTGATTTTTAATGCTCTTAAGGTTTTTGATTATGCACATTTTACAACTTGTTAATACATCTTTACTTGATTTGACATGTAACTATCCAATTTGCTCATAATTAAGCAATATTAGGTCAAATGCATTATTAAATGCATGACTTTTTATATTTTTTTCATTAAAAAATGTTGAAAGCTTTCTTGGCATAATATTAATTGAAAAAGAAACTACAAAGAGCTTAAAATGTGATAAAGCGCCAAACTCCTTTAATAACTGTCATGATAAACCTGCTAAGCACACGTTGACTGAATGTACTTATCTTGATTTAGCCCTAAATTTTTTTTCATCATTCCATCTATTTGAATATTCATTTTTTAATAAATTTTTTAAGTTATTGAAAATTTTCATTTAAAAAATAGAATTCAGTTAGAATCTTAAATTTGTCTACGTTGGATTGATTCTTTATCAAAATAAACATAATCTTTGACAATATTAGATTGATATGAGTAATCATCTAGTTTTTTCATGAAGTCTCATAAAATGTAAAAAAAAAATTCTTCTGAATAATGAATAAGACGATTATGGTAGATATTTTCTATGCATGAATATATAATATAATTCAACTATGTAAAATCATGATATTGAAAAAAAAGCCATATGTTGTTCATTTGAGTGAAAATTAGTCTAAAGCTCACAATTTAAATAGGCTTCGTTAACAATCTTCTGTTTTTCATGATCTCATTAAATTCAAACTTGCTTCAATTCATACAATTTCAGCAATCTACAAATAAATTTTGCTTGATTTTTTTGCCAAAGCCAATTAATTGTCTCATGTAGATTTCTTATTCTAAATAAGTGATCTAAATGTCTAAATTTGATATTAATGCAATATGAAATTTATTTAGATTTCCTCCTACAAACATGGTCAATTCTAAAAATTGACCATGTTAATTTTAGTCATGACTTTCTTTATTTCATATGTCTATTATTAGCAAAATGATGATAATTTAATCATTGAAAGAGGTAAAAAGTGATGATGTAGAGATGATTAATAAAAAATTATACAAAAATATAATATTAATGTTGATATAACTGAAATATTAAAAAAAAACCAACTAAAATGATCAACATATTGAAGCAATGTAAAAAGAATGAGATTTTAAAATATAAAAAAGTATAAGAAGCAAAACTAATAACAAAGAACGATGGAAAATGATGATAATATACATTATTTAGCAATGAAAAACATTTTTTTGACTTACAGAATTCTGGTATCAATCTTCAGAAGATGAAGATGACATGCAATATTTAAAAAATATAAAATGATAGTGATAATATTCATCAAAGAGTTACAAAACAAATTTGACAGTTATTTTTTAGTGCTACAATTGAGAGCATAGCTTGAATTATTAGAAAAAAATGATGACTTTGTAACTTATGCTCATAAATGAGCAAAAGTCATCGTGATGAAAGAATCGTCATTGATAAAAAGTGAGATTAGAAAATCAAAAAGTAAACACGCTTTGACATGAAGTTTAAAACTTCTATTTAAGCTTTGATGTTTTTTGAATAATTATGAATATGGTGTGGAGGTTTTTCAACACATTGAATTAATTGTTAACAAGCTTAAAGCTTGTTTGAAGCTGAAACTTTGACATATTTGAATTGAACTTGGATGTCAAATGATAACCTCAAGTATTTGTATTAGTTTAGAAACTTAGTGGACCCTAGTATCTTGAAGTTAATGCAAGATTTAAAACGCAAGAATGCAACTATTAAAAGTTAACATAATTGCTGTAACGTCTCATATATTATTTTTGTTGATAAAATCATGCAAAATATGTGAGTTTAAATATGTATACATATCTGTTTAAAATTAGTTAAAGAAACGAATGAAATTTTTTGACAAATTTTGTAAATTAGACTGTGCATATTGTTATGTGAAATAATTAATAGTTGGGATTTTTTGTAAAAATAATGCAAGTTGAAAATTGATAAGTTTTTCAAATAGAATAAAATATAAAAATAGCAACACACAATATATTAGTGTTAACTCATGTATATTTTACCTCAAATAGCTTAACCTTAGTTAGAGTTTAGATTTTGCTGTTCACTATGAAGAAAAGAGAAAGAGAGAACAATGACTTGCTCGAAGCTCTTGCTTGATCACTTTTTAGAATTTTTATCAATAAAGGCTTTTCTAAATTGTGGTGGATGTAGCTTGCAATGGGTAACCATGTCTTTTGTGTCGTCATGTAAATGCGTTTACATTTTCTATGTATACTCATGATTCTTTGTGTACCACATCCAACACACAACAAATTTCAAAAATTGATCAATTTTCAAACATTTGAACTTTTAGAAAGCAATTATATGTACATGAAAAATTCATCTATCATAGTAAAAAATAAAACAATTGCACCTATTCATTGCTCTCTTGATCAGGTGCACGGATTATTTGATCATTTGATGTAATAATGCCAAATCAAAAAGTTTATTTGTAAAATAAATACAAATATGATAAAAAACGTTTTAAAAGAATTAAAAAATTTTCATTTTTATAATAGGTATGATTAAGTTAATCTCTTCAATGTTCATCTTCTAATATATAGCGCTGTTTTAAGAAATTAGGAAAGAACAATTTTTTTTGTTTGAAAATTCCAATGACTAGATTTCGTGAAGAAGCTTTATAATTAAGTATGAATATTTGATGGGTTTTCAAATAAAAAATTGATCCATTGATTTTAGGAGTAGATTTGACTTGATAAATTATAGGAAATATTTTATTTTATTTAAAAAAATATTATAATAATCTATATTTAAAGAGCTAAATAGTATTATTAAACCTTATGTGAAATAAATACATGTTGACTTGTAGTCTTGAAGTTAAAATAAGAAATATAATCAAGAATAAAGATTTCAAAAAACAAATTTTTTGTAAACGTTAAAACTCAGAATCACTCATCATTTAGTCATACCAACACTAGAGACACAAGGAATTTCAATCACCTTTCTAACCTATATTAATACTTTCATATCAAGATAAAGTAATAATATAAAGAGATAACTCAACAACCTCACCTTAACTCATGTTAAGGAATTTCAGTCACCTCTCTAACCTATATCATTACTCCACGGGAAGTTCTAGACGAAAGTCTATCACAAGGTCCCTCTTTAACCGAGAGTTAACTAAAACTAAGCCGTAGTCATAAGAGTATAGAGTTACCTTTGTAACTCTATACTCTTACTCTTACTCTATACAAAGGTCTCTACCTTTGTAAAAATAAAATGGTAACTAAGAACCATATCTCTACTTCTCCCTATGCACAACTTGCATAGAAGCATAGTGTCGCCTTAAACTCTCCAAAGAAATAACTTTGGTCAATGCATTAGCTCGATTGAGTTTACCGTCAATCTTGACTAGCTCAATTGTTTTACCAGACACTGCTTGTCTAATAAAGTGATACATGATGTCGATGTGCTTCACTCTGCTATCCATGACTTAGTTCGCAGCCAAATGTAAAGCACTCTGGCTATCACAATGAAGATTGACCACGCCTTGTGTTAATCCCATCTCCATGATAAGCCTATCCAACCAAATAGCTTCCTTTGCCGCTTCTGCTGTTGCCACGTACTCAGCTTCTGTTGTTGACTGAGCTACGCACTTTTGCAAAGTAGATCTCCAACTAATGCTTCCGCCGCCAAGTGTAAACACATATCCAGTTGTAGATCTACTCTTGTCTAAATCTTGTCCGTAGTCAGCATCAACGTACTCAAACAAGGACTTGGCATTGTCTAATAAGCCATCAAACAATAAGCCATAATGCACAGTACTCTTCAGATTTCTCAGTATCCATTTCATTGCTTCCCAGTGAACTTTCCCTAGATTCGACATGTACCTGCTAAACTTCCCCATTGCTAGAGCAATATCAGGCCCAGTGCACACCATTAAATACATGAGGCTGCATATAGCTTGTTCATAGGGAACACATGAAATTCTTCCCTTTTCCACATCATCAGTAGGACATTGGGCTACGGAGAGTTTAAAATGTGCCAGCAGAGGAGTCCATACTCCTTTCGAATCGGCCATGTTGAACCTGTCAAGTATACGGCGAACATACTTGCTTTGACTCAACCATAGCTTCTTATGTTCAAAATCTCTATAAATATCCATGCCTAATATCCTCCTTGACTCTCTCATGTCCTTCATCTTAAATGCAGACTTCAGCTGACTCTTGCATTCATGGACATCCGATTGATTTTTTGCCAAGATAAGCATGTCGTCAACGTAGAGTCGTAAGATGATGAGATTGAACGTCTCATCATTCACCTTCTTCATATAGACACAAGGATCATACACGCTTCGTAGAAAACCTTGTGCCTTCATAAACTCATCAAAACGTGTATTCCACTTCCTAGTAGCTTGTTTCAATCCATACAATGATTTCAGTAATCTATAGACCAACCTCTTCTGGCCTTTGACCTCAAAGCCAATTGGTTGACTCATGTAGATCTCCTCCTCTAAATATCCATAAAGAAAAGTTGTAACCACATCCATCTGATCCATAACAAGACTGAATGTTGCGACCTGTGCACATACCAGACGAATTGTAGCGTATTTTGCTACAGGCAAAAAAAAATTGTTATAATTCACACCCTTTTCCTGTGTGAAATCTCTAGCCATCAATCTAGCTTTGAAGATTCTTGCCTCATCTCCTGCTGGATTGTCTTTCATCTTGTACATCCACTTAGAGTCAATCACTGTCTAATCTTTAGGAAGCTCAATCAACTCCCAAGTCTTGTTGTCAATCAACTGCATCTCCCGCTCCACAACAACATTCCATTCAAGCTTGTTGACCGAAGCTTGAGCTTCTTTGAATGAAGAGGGTTCACCTTCTTCCAAGATCAACAACATACCATCCTCATCGTCAGAATCAAGGTCACGATCTTTGAGAATGGATGAGTTGGCCCATAGACCAAATCTCTCAGGAGCTCTACTAGATCGTTGTGATCTTCTAGTAAATGTTTCTGTTTAATCTTTCTCGTCTGGTATTGTTGCAATGAGTTCACCAACAATAGCTTGCTCTTGTAGTTCTTGTTCCTCAAGAACTTGCTCCACATGTATCGGTGCTTCTTCATGTGACTGATCATTAGTGATAAAATGATCAAACTCCTCCACAACAACATCCGTGAGTAAAGATTTCCCTTTGTTAGTATCCACATTCTCCTACTCTTTCAATAAGCGAGTCTCATTGAAAGAAACATCTTTACTAACAATCACCTTATTGGCAACTGGATCCCATAGCTTCTAACCTTTCATGCCGTTAGCATATCCAAGAAAATGACATTTCTTGGATGTAGGATCTAATTTTGTCTTGTGCTCCTTAGGTATAAGAGGATAAGCAGTACAACCAAAAATTCTCAAGTGACTATAATCTGCCATCCATTTATGTCTCAGTTCAAACGGTGTTGTGAAATTGATTGCACTAGAAAGAAAAAGTTTTACCAAATAAATTGCGGTGTTGACAGCTTCGTCCCAAAATTCCCCTGGTAAATCGGATTCACTTAGCATACTCCGCACCTTCTCCAACACTAATCGATTGAGTTGTTCAGAAACAACAATTTGTTGTGGAGTATAAACCATCGTGAAATGGCGAGTAATCCCCTTCTCTTTACAATACCTCTGAAATTCCTCACTAGTATATTCGCCACCATTGTCTAATCGCAAAAATTTCACCTTGTGTCGTGTCTGAATTTCAACTTGTATGCACCAAGTTTTGAAGGTGGAAAACACCTCAGACTTGTGGGTAAGAAAGTATACCCACACATACCTGGAATAATCATCTATAAATGATACATAGTACAACTTTCCAGAAAGTAAGGCAATAGGAGAGGGTCCCCACACGTCACTATGTACATACTCCAATAACTCCTTGGAACTATGAGTTCCAACGCCAAAAGTTTGCCTATGTTGTTTTCCCATGATGCAATGTTCACAAAATGACAAGTTTACTTTACCCAAACCTGGTAATACCTTTTTTTCATCAAGAAGAGACATGTATCGATCACTCATATGGCATAATCTGGAATGCCATACTTGAGACATCTTAACGGGAGATCTGGTAAAGTGAACTTTGCCACAAATAGTGATGCACTCTAACAAGTACAGGGTATTGTGATTGTATCTCCAAAGAATAACCTTCTTATCACATGATCTAACATCTAACACACCCTGTCTAGTACTACATTCTAAGCCGTGTGAGTCCAATACTCCAAGAAAGATCAAGTTCTTTCTCATGTTAGGTATAAACCTAACATGGTTCAACGTACGGTTAACACCATCAAACATGCAGCTCTTGACAAATCCAACACCATCAATTCTACAGGGTTGGTCATTCCCCATAAGAACTGAACCGTTTGATCGAAGAAAGTACAAAAGAACTCTCTAATGTAACAAATGTGATAAGAACAAGCATTGTCAAGAATCCATACATCACCAACAACTTGTGGTGAGTTGTAGAGGGCATACCTCTGGCATCATAGGCCGTCTGTGTACAAATCGTTCGCCTCAGTATCAAGATTTTCAGCAACGTTTGTCACTGAAGGGGAGGTTGTGCTTGCCATTCGACAAAACTTCATGATGTGGCCTTTCTTACCACATCTCCAACAAACAACATTCTTCTTGTCAAAAGGTTGAGCCATAAACTGTACCTTCCTTCGGTCAGGAGATTTTGATCTCTGTCTCTTCAAGCCTGGACGCTGTGGATCGTGAAAATCTCTCGGTTGGAATGGACCTCGGGCCATAATAAGTGCTGACCCAAAAGTAGATGGGACGGAAGGGGATACAAATCCTGCTCAACCGCATCTGTTAAAAGGGCACTTACAACCTCGTTGTAAATGACTGTTGTGTTCTGACGATGAAGAAGAATCTTCGATAGTGTCTGATATGTAGATGATAATGAATGGAGAAGATGCATTGCCTTCTTTGTGTTAGTAAGCTCCTCTCCATATTCTGAAGATCCACCAATAGATTTTCATAGGCGTGAATGTGATGTTGTATGCGCGTGCTAGGCTTCATAGTAAATCGTAACAATCGCATGTAAGTGTTCATCACAATCGTTGGATTCTTCTGATGAAACCGTTGCTGAAGCGCATCAAGCAACTTGGAAACTTCAGAGTACTCCTCAACTTGCTTGAGTATAGTAGGGTTTAGATATGCCAACACAGTGCAAACTGCCTGGTCCTGAGCACCAGTCCATTCAATGTCATTTATGCTAGAAGATTTTTCTCCCAAGCATATAGTGAAAGCCATGAATCGTAATTTTACTTTTACTTGCTTTTTCCAAAGCAAATAATCACCGTGGCCATCGAAAGGTATGATGTTATATCCAAAATTGCCACCGACTTGTCGACTTACAGACTCTACACGTCAAAAATGAGAGACAATGGTAGCTTCCGAGTCAATTTCCTCCTTTTGAGTCATTGTTCAGTTCCTTAAAAGTGTCCAGATGCGTTAGTTGTGTTGAGAGCTTTCCAACGATACCCAATTTGACTAGTTTCGGATGAAAAAATATTTCTGAGAAATATTTAAGACGGAATATTTTTGCACCGTTGTTTCGACCGTCACCGTTGATGTCATCGTTACGTCGTTTGACCGTTGACTGCGTTGCCCTTCCGACCACGTTTGACCTCCGACCACGACTGCAACCACGTGCAGATCAACCACGTCGACTATAACCACGGTCGGTCCAACCACGTCGTCGGTAACCACTGTAGGTCCAACCACGACTTCAACTGTGACTGTAACTGCGACTCACCACGTTCAACCCTAACCACATTATATCTTGACCAAGTACAATTCCAACCACGTTATAGATGACGCTGTGTCTTAAACCGCGCGGCCTACAACTACCCTAAACCCAGGGAGTGTACCCTAAATCTGTAGTGCGAGATACCTAAAAAGAAAAGGGAAAACACCTAAATATGTCGCCGACCGCGAAAGATGCCAATTTGCTACTCTGTCGGACTGCGGCTCCTCTCCTCTGCTAGCGCGGGGGTGCTTCTCCTTCTTCGCTCATGCCTCTTCCTTTGCTCGCTACCCTCTCGCCTCGTTACCTCGCTACCGCCTTGCCTCCTCGCTTCCTTGCCTCCTTACCGTTTGCTTTGAGAGGGGGTGTGTTTGTCTTCTCTTACAAACAAAAAAGGGTCGCTTCTACTCTCCCTAACTGCGGGTGAAGATAGTTCATGTAGCAAAAAACCGCCCCTCTCCTCTCCTTTGAGGGATTGCCGCTCCAGCAAACAAAAGGCCGCTCTCTGCTCCTCTCCTGCTGGGGGTGGATGCAGAAAATACACTACTGCAAAAATTTTGCTCTGCTACTCTCCTCTCCTTTTGTGCGAGCTTGAACACTCTTTGATCGTCACTGATCATGTCAGCAACAAAGAATCCGTCAACGACAAGAAAAAGGCTTTGTCTGTAGTAAAACCTGGCACTTTTGCAAAAAATCGTCAAATACTGTCACATAAAAAACATCACGTGTTAGAAAATCGTCACAAAACACACTCTGACATAGACTTCAAACCGGATTCTACTCTGATACCAATTGTAAACGTTAAAACTCAGATACACTCATCATTCAGTCACACCGACACCAGAGACACGAGAATATAACGTGGTTCACCCTTAGGGGCTACGTCCACGGAGAGAAGAGCACTAGAGAAGAGCACTTGAATGCTTGAAGTGATATTTTCTTATCACTCTTAGGGTATATATACCCAAGTTAGTCAACTCTAAACTATAAATAGCTACATATGCGGTTAACCTTAGTTAACTAACCTCAGTTAACTCCTTAACTAGAGTTAACTTCAACATTTTTCTCGTAATTATTTTTTATAAATATATTAAATATATTTTGTAAAAAAATAAAAAATAATTCTCTTGTAATGAAAATTTATTTCATTAAAGAAAATTTAAATTTTATGATTTTGGATGATAAATGATATGGATTTCAAAAAAAAAAGATCATGAAAATGCTTATGAAAAACTAGTAGAATTAACAAAAAACTGACTATAATTAACTTAGTTTAGACTAAATTTAGCCAAATATTATTAAATCTAGCTATCAAATCTACACTTTTCAAAATAATTAGTATATTTCTAGAAGTTACGAGTGATCAAAACTATTTTTTCTTATTTCAAAATCTACATGTCAAGGAGAACATACTTTCAACACATATTTGATTTGATTTGATAATAAAAATTTGTATCCGTTAGATTGAATAGAATATTGATTAAGAGGTAAGTGTAACTTCTAGAAGTTTAATGTTATCTAATGGCATATCAAAATCTACATTCTAAGAAAAAACACTTTGAGCATATATCAATTTAGATTGGTTTGATTAAATGATAGAATTTTTATTGATTAGATTAGATATAAAGTTGATTCAGTATTAAGTGAAATTTCTAGAAGTTTCAAGATCCTTAATGACATATCGTCGACTCAATTTAGTAACAAATTTTTCTAAAAAGTTTAGGTAAATCAATGACATGTTGCCATATAATGAGGATTAGTCATAGTAACCAAGATTTATCTTACTAAAATTAAGTTAAATGATCATCATTATGTATTGATTTAGTAAGTTCTCTGAAGATACAAATTGAAAGATAGAGGAAAAATTTTAAAGCCTGTTTTGAAGTTTGTTGTGTGATGATTTGCTTCATCAATGAAAATTTGAGTTTACAAATCATCTTAGAGTGTGGATAAAGCTACATAATATATTGAACCAATCAGATTTACCATATATACACAATTGAACTAAAAATGTCAATACTACAAGTTTTTTTGGAATTATTTTTTCTTCTAGTGAAATCAATTTTTTGACATTGTTAAAATTGAGACATTGACGGATGGTTGTATATAATTGTTCAGGAATTTTTAGTGATATGAATTATACTCTCATACTTAAGTAAAATAGAACAAAATTGGATATTGCATCCGAGAAACATTATTTTCTTTGATATGTTAGTGATATGAAAAATTGTAGGCTATGACACACAAAACATGTAAAGTTATTGTCACTAGTGATATTTTTTTTGGATGAGTGTAGATCATTGAAAGAGTGGGAGATTTTTCAAACTATTTGTATCAATAAGTACAAATCTCCATTTTTGGATATTTTTGAATGAAAGATTGAGCAATATGTGATTAATGATTGTACATAATGAGAAGTTTTGATAGATATGAAGCAAATTCTGAAGAGTAAGAAAGTAGCACTATTAGGTTATCATTTATGAGTTTCAAGTATTTGCATCAAACGATAGAAATCAACAAAAATCATCTACTAGTAGATAATCAAATTGAAATAGTAGAGCTCTTATAAGATATGAATTATGGATTGATATATTCATTTTTGAAGATTTTGATATAAATATTAAGTATAATGATGACATGATGTTGATCTTAAGAGAAAAAAACCATCTTTTTATAAACAAAAGCCAAACTTTTGTAAATAAACTTGAATATAATGTTGCTATGGAGTGTGAGATCTTATTTGTTGATGAAATAATAAGATTTGAGAGCTAATTGAATTTTTAAAAAATCAAATTTTGATTGATTGCAAATTAACTTATTAGTTAAAGATAATTCAGTAGATGACAAATATTTCTTCATAGTCAGTTTAATGATTAGAGATTTCACACAAGGGAAACATATAAATTATAACAAATTTTTTTCCAAGTAAAAATGTATTATCTAATTTAACTTGTATGTGCATTTGCAGCAAGATCTAGTTTGATTGTGAATTTTATAGAGTTAATTATAACATGTCATCAATATCTAATGGAAATCAACATGAGACAACTAGTTGGTTTTAAGAAAAATAAATTAAAAAATTGGGTTTGTAGATTATTGAAATCATTATATGGATTGAAGTAAGTATTTAGACAATACAATGCAAGATTTGATAAATTCATGAAATCACAAAGGTTTTCAGAAATTGTGTTTCATTTTCATTTTAATTTTCAATTTTATTATTATGGTAATTAACATTGATGCGATAATTGTTCTGACAAAAAATCAATTTAACGTAGATAAATGTAAGAATCAATTAAACTATGCAATTAGAATGGAAGATTTAATTAAAGTACACAATAATAATAGAGATAAATTTTCATAGAAATCTAGAAAAAATAATATCTAATTAAATTAAGAAAATTACGTTTAATGTGTGCTTGACATCTTTCACATGTCACACTCTAAAGGAGTATATACCACTTTGGTAGCACATTTCAACCTATTATTAATATCATGAGAAGAAAAAGATGTTATAAATTTTAGCTAAAGATCCAATCAATGTCATTGAGAAGAGACAAATGTCATAAATTTTCTATGACAAAGATGTGGACAACCTCATGTATTTGATGGTACGTACAACAACGAATATTGTTTAATTTTTAAACAAGATGAGCAATTACATATCACATCAAGGGAATGTGGATTAAAAAACAACTAAATGATTTTCCAAATATTTGAAAAGTATCAATTACTATGATATTTTGTTTGATGATACATAAGACAATGTAAAATCCTTGTTAGTTGATGTTTATGCTGACTCAAAATCTAGACAAGAAAAAATCTAAACTGAGATAAGTGTTCACATTTAGTGATTAATTCATTATTCAGAGATCTAAATTGCACAAGTGCGTAGTCAAGTCCACAATGGAATCCATAATAGAATTGAATATGAAAAAACAGCATAAGAATTCATGTTAGTTATTTGGTTCAATAAGCTTATTACTCAGATGATCATTGAAACAAGAAATTATAAATCTTCATTCTCATAATCAAAATGTGTTACATTTTGCTGCAAATCAGATAATGAATACAAAAGTAAAATATATGTACATCATGTATCACTTTATAAGATACACAATGTCTATTAAAAGTTTGAGCGAATTAAGAATGACAATGAATTTAATCCAGCCAATGCGTTTACCAAAGTTATTATATACAAAAGTTTTAGTAGACATTGTGCTAATATGTAGGTTTTGCATAAGAAACATAAGTAGAGTTTATTAGCAAATTTTGTTACTTACATATATTTTTACTCTATCATGTTCTAACTATGGCTTGGTTTTAGTTGATTCTAGTTTAAAAAAACATATATGTTGTGTTTTTATTAACTTTGTGTAGAGTAATAATATGGATTATGAAGATGTTATAGCTCTTTTTTTTTCTTCATTCATGTCTTCACAACATGAGTTAAGAGAAATATTGTTGATATTAAAATTATATTCTACTTAGCCTAACTTGAGTTAGAATTATATATATGTTTAATTCTAGTTGTGGTTGGAATTAGTATTTCTGCTACTTAATATATACAGAAGTGCAATTAGTTAGAATTAGAATTATGGAATTAGAAATAGAAATTGTGCTTTTCAGTATTTATACAAAAACAATTCACACCTGACTTAAGTTAAAATTAGAATTATTCTTAACCCTCATCAATTTTAAAATTAGGGTTTTTGTTATCTAGTATATATATATATATAAGAGGGGAATTTACAGCTCACATTAAACACTTTTTTTTTTAAATCTTGTTTTTCTTGTGGACATAACTTGGCAGTGATGAACCACATTTTTTTTTATGTCATAGTTGCGGTTTTTTCAGTGTGTTCATGTATTTTGTGAATTACCCTGATCTTGATTTTACAATTTTATCAAGATGGAATTTTTGATAAAAAGGTTAGATGATCGATATTAACAATAAGTTTTATTCAATTGATGCATTGAAAAATATTATTCTTGAGGAGAATATGGAAGAAATTATGCTATTTTTCAATTTTTCCACAAAGAACATAAGTGGATTATATCAACAATTGTTGTTAATTTTATATTTTTTTTACTTTATCATGTTTGGATTACGATTCAATTATAGGTAGCTCTAATTATAAAACAAGCTTATGATAGGTTTATTTCTAAAGCCGTTTGTAGCGTAGCTATGTAAATTATGAAGTATATTGTTTACAGGAATTAAAGGAGAAATTATTATGAGCTCACTAATAATTTACAAAAACCTTCACTCAGGTTTTTTTTAATTCATGTTAGTTAAACTATACTTCATATTTTGATCAAATTGTCACTATAACTAAATAGCAAAACATCTCAATTACAGTCAAGTATTTCTTTCATTGAAAAATTGCGTAGACAAGCACCGCAATGGCAGATCACATTTTTCAGTGTCAACATGTGTGCTTAAGATTTTTGTTTTTTTTTCTTCTTGATTTTGCTAACAAATTTCAATAATAAGAAAAAATATATATGTTCATATCAGTTAATAAATTGAAAATCACACATATCTAATTAACAAGAATTTCTTACGCTTCAATGTCTATCATTTATAATTTTCCAAATATAATTTATAATAATATGTAATTAATATTAGATTTTTTTATGATACAAATGCAAATAAGGTATTTCTTTTCTACAAATATGTAATGATTAAATTATCAATATAAATATAAAGAAATTATTTATAAAGAAATATTGATCATGGAAAAAAAGATCCATGATTTTTTGCATGATTATTAAATTCAAAGAGAAAATAATCATGGAGAAGTTTTTTTAATATTACAAATAAAAGTAGATGGTATTTCAATGGCGATAAAGGAATGAGCTCTATAACATTTGAAAAAATGAGTAAAATCATCTGATAACTATTTTTGAATACTGAAGATGAACGATATATATATATATATATATATATATATATATCACTTTTTATATGAAAATATTTCCAAAAAATACAATAAGATAAAATTTGATTATCGAAAATCAAATAACCTCTCATGTATGATATGACAATTATCATTTTGAACAAAAAAATAATTGACATAAAACTTTACTCTAATATAGTTGATTACATCTAAAAAACACACAATTTGTTGTTGTATAATCTATATAATCGATCACAAATCAAAAAATCTAAATTATCTAAATTCATCTTCAGAAATAAGTTTATATGATTAAGATATGCATATCGTGTTTGAAGTATTTTGATATACAAATTATACTAATTACGAAGTATATTTTATAACTAAGTATGTTCAAGAGATTTGAAATTTTTCACAAATATATGCATACATATACATAATTCTTTGATGCTCTTTTGTAGAAAAAAAATTACTTATCAATATGATTGATGAAGTATTTAGTTTTGTTTCACCAATTTGACATCATAGAACTTTGAGTTATAATTAAATATTTATTTATTATTAAAATGTATGCATAATTATATTTCACATGTCTCTTATATTAGAGGACATACATTTTAGTCATTAATGCATTAGATAAATTCACCTTTTATATTGTATCCATAGATTTGACTAGAATGTTTTATAATATCATGATGTTTAGTTAATAAAACTAAATTATTGTTTTGATTTAGTTAAGAAGCCCTATTTTCCACAAAAGCTCAACCTACATTGAACATTTTCTGTAATTACTTTTTTCCATTGAGACAATCATGATTAGGTTTGATTGCTCACACATGATGTGCTTTTCAACATGTAACTATGAATTTTTTTAAATCGCCAAAGTGAATTATGTTAAGTAGCAACATTATTTTTTCTTAATCTATAATATTAACTGATTATGATATTGTGTTTTCTTTACTCGGAATATACAATCAAACAAATCTAAACTCGTTAAAATCCATGCTATTGCTCGATGAGCCATTATATAGTTTGTTGCTCATAGATCAAACTAATTCAGCTATAGTGATTACGCTAAGATGCACTTCTAACCATGAAACTAAGACATATATCATACATAGTCTTGTTGTGTGAAGACGGTTTGTTCTAAGTAATTAAGATGTAATATTTACCATCAAATACATTTCTAGTCATGAAACTAACACAGACCTAACCTGTGGTGTTCCGTTCATCCTTCTCGTTTCTTTCCTTTCTTTACTCTTGGCTCCATTCAAGACTTTGACAGAAACGTGACATCATCTAGGATTTGCGGAGTTCGTCATTCACTCCTACAAGTCCCCACAAGAGTCAATGTGTAGAACTAGCTTGTTGCGACTCTTCTTCCACATGCAATTTAGTTCCTATATATTTCTGAAATCTTCCTTTCTTCTGTCCTTATCTTCTGGCATAGTGATGGACCTCTGCCAGTTCCCCATCCAGCTGACAGCTTTCCTTATCATGCCTCTGCTGCATTCTCGTTGGTCCATCCGCAATCTTCCCTGGAAAGATCAAACGTCTTGAGGCTCCATGCGCAATCACACAGACTGAGCTCATTGTAAGTATTCTACACAGTGTAACTGCAGAATAGGGGCTTTTATATCCCTGACAGTCCTACGTAGCGACATACCCAATTTCTCCGTAGTGCCTCCAACTATGAATAGCAAATCGTAAAGGCTAGCGTGTAAGGCCAGCAGAACCAAAAGTAGTACTACTGTGTGTGACAGAGCTCGTGTAAAACGAGGAGATATTACTTGAATAATCTTAAGGACAGAATGCGTCACTCGCTGAGCACTAGACTAGACAATCAGCAAATCACGTCGACCACGTAAACTCGACTTTGTGCGAGATAGAAGCGACCTGGGTGGTTAACTATCATTCATCACCTAATACCCGGCTAGACTTGGAAACCATGGTCAGAACACATAAACCAGTGGAAAATGCACGTCTCGTGTTCAGACTTCGAATGCTGCTTACTTGGTGATGTAAGTGCTAAGTTCTCACTGAAATTCCAAAGAAGTCATGTTCCACCTCGTAAACTGCTGAGGAGTCGTACTCCAAGTAGCCGCATTCTTATTACACATTCTCCAAGGTTTCTCGTGTGCTTTTTTCGGCTCTTTTCCTGTCATGCTCAGAATCTGCCACCAATCAGCAGGCAGAGCATTTCCGTGCTTGTAATTCCCTGGTTCCTTCAGCATCACTTATTCTTGTATCGGTCCTACACACAGCACATACGAAATTCCTTTAGACTTCCAATGTGGGACGCTTCTTTTCTGCACCGACACAATCTGAGCTCATGGCAATTACCTCCGAATTTTAAAGCAGCTAAGAGTGAAATAGGAGCAAAGTAAGTAGACATAGAAGGTAAGCGGCAAGGAAGAGACATTAAGGTGGTACCGGTCCCTTTTGCCTCCAAGTCAGGTTGGAAAATTTCAGGACAAGGATGGGTGTCACCTGAGGGGTACAAGGGTAATGAGCTTGATAGGTGCTTCTGATTGTACCGTTCATTTGGATGTGGTTCCTATATCAAGTTCCTGAGTACACCCTTGCTCTCTCTACCCTACGTCACAGCCCCCATCCTACTCTTACTTCCAATTGTCTGGAGCCTCTAGACCCACCTTTACCTCTACTTCATTGGAGAGAACGGAAGAGTTCCAATTTTTTCAGCGCCAAGTCAAGGTAACCGTGACCATGGGCATATAAAGTGGGTTCCTAGAGCACGAGAACGTACTTTTTGGTTGCATTGTAGCGCTGTTACTTGAATGAGATCCGGCAGGCCACTTATTGCAAAGCTGCTGCAGAAACACGCCCCAAGTCGTTCCGGCTGCCAGGTGGATCCGTCAACAATATGGCTCCAGAACAATGATCACTCTACTATCGGTTTTCTTGCAGGCTTGTCAAGTTTCACCCTAGCAAGCTCCAAGCTTGAGAAGCCATGTGATATTTCGTAGGTATCAGAATGAAACTGACGAAGCTCCATCACTTGTCAACATGCTCCCATACTTGCCAAACTGTTCACCAGGAAAGTGAAGACAGATCATAGTTCTACGTACGACATCACCTTTGTCTGTAAAGGATTCACGAAGTGATTGGCCACAAAGTCCCCAATTCCATGTTATTTGGCAAAAAGCACATTCAAGGTGAGGCGAATAAAGACACGAACCATCGCAAAACACATGATATCGCACCTGGAACCATGCCATAACTTATCTATTTTGAGACAAGTTGGTTCCACCAGGAATTCTAAGTTGAAAATTGACATTCAATGTCGGCGTACTGCCACTGTTGATTTCTGGACAGGAACGCAGAGTTCGAACATTTTCAGTCTTCATATTCCAAAACCGATGTTCAAAACAATCAGTAAATAATCAGCGAAATTCCAGTTCTTATCGCATCTCTTAGTTCCTTATCATACGGTGCATGAGCTGAAAAGACAAAAAAGGACGAGCCCAATGATTAATCTCAACTGAAATGATTCATAAGGAACGATTTTTAGAAAATTGAATTATATTACAATGGAAGATACAATGTAAGACCAGATTCGCCCTGAGAACAAACTATTGTCGAATCTTGATCAAACTTCAACTAGGGACTATTTGCGAATGGAATGATAATGTATCAAACGATAGACCTTCTACCACCTCACTGGTTCGTTTTCTAGGTATAGGGAACCTCAAGCTAGTACAAACAGTTGTACTCTACCTGCCTCCCCACCCCATAAAAGATGACTTTGAACACAATGGCAGCCTTTGAATTCTACCGTTTATCCTATAACTAACTAGGGATAACAGACACCATAACAGCTTGACAAAAGCCAGTGTCTAGACCCTCAGCAATTTAATTTCCAATGAGGTGTCAACTTGTCGACACTGGTATAAGAAGTTGAACCTCGGGTCAATCTACTGCTCCAGACCTCCTAAGCTTAAGTTGGGCAAAGCTCAAAACCTAGAAGCAGTGGTAACCCTTCAAGTTAAACCTCGTGCTTATTTTACTGCTCTGTTGTCAGAAAACTCCAAAGTATCTCTCACATTGGGGACTGATCCTGCAGAGACGAAACATACCCAAAGACTTAGAGAACTATAATCACATTCTTTTAAACAAGGCCAGCCAACCTGCTTATCCAACTGGTACGTTCTCGGCGAAAATAAGGAGGTATGAAACTGATTGGCACTCAAACAAACTCATTACGTAAAATTTACTTACAGTTCATCATAATCACCAACTTCAGGAGACTAACGAACGACATCATTCTGTGATTGAAGACATAGCAAGGCAGAATGAAGTTTACCTTAATTGTAACTATAACGTAGGAGCTCATGCTCCAGCATTATCCTTCTCCATTGCAACCAGTAACGCTAGTCGTTCATAAACCTTCAACACGAAACCGGGATCAAAAGTCAAATTTACGATACATTCTAGAACCTTGGTTCTCCGATTAAACACTCCGTAGCATGAACACTTCAGTGATTACAAAATACTTCACTCAAACCTTCTTTATAACTTCCAAACTACTTCATAATATGAGTAGCCAACATGTATAGTAGTAGATTAACCAAACTGTCAGACATAACCTTTCCGATGATATGTTCCACCTTTTAAGATGAGAAGACGACTGAAGATAATGCACAAAATTACTTGATATACGCCTGTCATACAATTTGCATTAAGAAAACCTCGGCCTAGTGCTGAGTTCGTATAATTTGTAAGAGAAGTCGATACCTCGGGCAAGACACTGCCTGAAGTTCCATTAATTTTCACATCAGATGCGGCAATCTTGGAGGCATCTGTAGAAGACGGATGCAACCTTGCTCTCCCATCTTCAACCTGCGTCTCAACAAGATTTGACCATGATTACAAACCGGTGTTAGTGTAAGTGAAGAGCAACCAGTAAATATATGTTTTGCGCCTCATCCGAGTGAGTGAGAACAGGTATCCGAAGAACGGGATAGTAGCTCTGTAATTCCGAGAGGTTCCTGCTGTATGATTACTGAGGGTCTCGGTACTAAAGACTGACAGCTTGGGGCTTCTAACGTCAACCTGGACGATAATTCAAGAGTAAGTGCAAGAGAGCTTGTTTTCTTCTTGAATGGTCTAAAAGAGGAAGTAACAGCTCACTGAGAGCGGACGAAAGACGCCATCTTGCTGAGATCGGAGAAACTCATGCCTCCCATCACTCACTCGACATACTATCCAACAACCTTAGTACACTAGCCTTGGAAACATCAAGTTTAGAGTTCGGCGTACTAATTTTGTCCCATGATGAGGAGCAAACGGTTCTTCCAAAGCGTGTAAAATAAACACCGTAGTACCTGTGCTTCCCGTTGGAGCTCAGGAACTGAGGTTTGCTTGACAGCCGGTGGATCTTGGCAATGATATCTTGAGGCATCTCCTGGTCCCGACTCAGTAGATTCGGTAGCTTCAGAATTGTCATACCTGACAAGCGAAAAGTAAGAACCATTTATCTCCTCGTCTGATACTACAGGGTTCTACAAAATGCTAGAAGCTCACTGCATGCACTGGAGCAGATAATGTTGTACGAGACAAGTTCAATTGCGATACTTCGTTGAAATTGTGAGGAAACCAGTATTGAACAAATGCTCACCATTCGCGCTGAAGCCCAGCTCTGGCACGTGCAGTGTGATTAAAAGGTCCGTGCAGCTCAATGTTACATTCTACCATCATTTCTGCAGCAACAGAGGAAACATAAAAAGAGTGATTCAATTGATCAAAGTATCTTTCGCTGCTTCCTACTTTTCCAAGCTTACAAATGGATCCGAGTTGGAGCCTAGAAGGCAAAACCACAACCTCAGTTCACACACCTTTGAAGGTAAGACCTGGATCGATCTGCAACTTCTCACAAACTCTAAGAAACCAGGTCACTCCTACGCCAACGTGAGCGACTTCTTCTTCACCAATCCGACGCACTATAGCTGCACTCCGATGGTCTGCAAGACCAGAAAGTCTTTTGACTAACCTTGGACTGGCATCCAGCCCTCGAGCCTCCTGAAACGAAGAAATCAGAGAATTACGTTCGGTGCGCAACTAAACCCTGCATAGCACTTGGCGCAAAGATTTAAGCATGTAATCGACATGTTATAGTGTAAGATATTTCAAAGAGCAGATACCAAAACTGAGACCATAAACTTAGGCTAAGCAGCTAGAGAAGTTGAAGTGGTCAACAAAGGCCGAGGTAGGCACTCTCTTCTTCTTTCACGTTCAGGGTGTGGAGACTATCACTGATTGGACGTTGTAGAGGAACGAGAAAAAGTTGTAGTGCCTTCAGTAAGTTCAGGACAATCAGGTACGCTCTTTGAGTCCTTCTCCAATGACAAAGGATTGTCTGGTATGTGAGACCACTTGTACGCAGTATCTCACCTGTATCATAGGGATAACCGCAAGCCGGGATTTCACGCTTCCAGACGTCCTCATGCAGTCTTTCCATAGTAGGTTGTGAGCTGGCATGTCTCCATAGCTGACACAAGAAGCAATTCAAAAGAAACCGAGATGAGCAGTTTGTAAGCCGCTTTTACTCATCCTCCAGCTGTCTATGCTATGCTTTCCTGCGAACATACTTTGCAGACTTCTTTGGTCATTGAAGATTGCAATAAAAGTCTGGATGAGCTGTAAGTTCCTTCTTATGTGAAGACAACTGTTCACAGTGACTAAAGGCAGATCATCCTGTTCACAAACATTGCATGTGAAGCGGCTGAAGTTACTGATCCTGATAAATTTGAATCGAAATTCTACACACCTAAACCCAAGCTCGTTCAGGCGCTGTTGGCACCATCGAAAGTGACGGCTCTCGTCGTCAGCAACATGTAAGAAATCGGCAAAGAATTGCCTGCCAAGCTCTTCACTAGCATAGGAAAACCGGACCACTGTGTCCCAGGCAAGATCAATAGCATTTAGCTCAATATGTGCCAAGTTGTGCATCGCGTGTGCGCTAGCACTCAGCTCGGTGTCCTTGGGCCCTGGAACCTCCCTCGGTGGCACCTGAAAGCATTTCAAGGGGAAGAGTCAATCTCTGGAAATAAACTCGCATCGTCATGCGCTTCTCAGTAGCCCAGACCTGTACGGATATGCCTACTCGTCCCAAAATCTTATCCTGCAAACCCAGCGAGAGAACAATCCTACGAAGAAATCTTGATAGAAAGGCTGGTCTATCTCCCATAAATTCAGCTGCACTGCATGCCAGCAAGGACCTGCATGACCAAGTACAGACAAAACTACTTGATTTCCAATTCACCTCCAAATCGCGAAGAAACACCACTGTGTTGATTCCTGATGTCGATGGTGTTTCATCGTGATTCAGTCAAAACGTAAACAGCAAATGCCAGACAGAACGTTTATTTTAAGCAGTAGATACATAGCGTGAAGAAGTTGTGTGTCTGGAAAAACCTGAACTATTCTTATGAATCGCACGGCAAGAACATGTTGACAGCATGAATAAAAATCATTGTCTCTACACATGTTCGATAGTTTCCAATAAGACATGCGGCTGTCGAGATGATATTGTACATTGCAAACCCAGCATCAGGAGTTTCTACGGAGCTGGTAAGACAACAACAGTCGAAACCTACACGTCGGAAAATTCTCTAAGGGCGAAGACAGTGTCTATTCGACTCTCAGGCAAGTGGTCCGGACAACTCGTTTACTAACTACGAACTGGGCCGTGCAGTCCATCCAAAGAGAATAACCTTCGACGAGAGGGATTGGCATCTACGCAACATTCAAATATTAAGAACGTGAAGTACACATTATCGTGTTGCATGGCTCACCAATTGTGGCTTCGATGGCCTTCCTGGAGCATCTGGAGCAGCTCCCGTTCCAATTTGCATGTCCCCTTGATGCCACAGGCGGTACGCTTGATGAGTGAGGAACGCTTTCTCCAGTGGGTCCGGGGTGGCAAGTATGAACTCTCCCCATTTCGCCAATTCCGAAACGTTGATTTCCGGCTTTTCATCCTGTCGAATGAGCTCCAATCCACCACCTAGGACCGGCTCCTTCTCCACGGCAGGAGTGCTTTTGCCCCAAACTCTGCGCTCATCAATGGGAGCAGAACGCCACTGCTCGAGGCCTTTCCATTCGGAAACAGTTTGGACAGGGCGTTTGATTACGGTTTCTGTCGGAGACAACGAAGGTGCAACAGTGGCAGATTGCGTAGTGACGGAACTCAAAGCTCTCCGGCCAAGCATTGAGGTAGATTTTGGGCTGAAAGAAAAATATATGCAACTACGCGGAGACTGGAAGAGTAGTAGAGGATGCAGCTTGGCATTCATGGCGAAATTGCAAAGCTAAAGCACTAAAGCTCGCACTCCTTTATATAGGAAGCGGGAGCTTGGGAGCTTGTTTGTGGGGAGAAGGCTGCAGCTTGTCGGCTAGGGACACTTGTTACTCTTGTAAAGAACTTGATAGTATACTACGAAAGTGGTACTCGCAGCAAATTATATAGACAACAGGATTTCTGTCTTCCTAACCCCGAGTACAACCGGGCACGCGACCCTACCTACAGCATCAGCCCAGCAACATGTCCATCGTCTCCTCACGTCAGCTCCATTTTCTGCTATACTCCACCTCTAGTTCCCGGCCTGTACATCGGGACCTATATCTCCTCCTTCTCTTGCTACCTTGCTTATCTCTTGATTCCTTCCATGTATGTACCTCCAAGGACGGAACAAGCACAACCTTTTGTCATGCTTGGGTCAAAATACTTCAAAGTCCTCCTCAGATCGGTAACTTGGGTTCAGAAAATCGTAATCTTCTTTTGAATTTACTGTGCCAATCATCCATCTCTCAAGAGTCTCTCAAAGAGCCCACCAGCTGCCACGCGACACTCAAGAGTATCTATGGTTCCCTTTTCCTGTCGACGTCCCCAGGCCTTGGCTTTCTGGATACACCAGCGATACTCAAGAGAATCTACGCCCTATCAGCTGAAGTAGAGCAGAAGCCAGCCCCACCGCACCCTTGACTTCTTCAGGTTGTCTTAACACAAGAAAAATCCTCGATTATTACGACCTGCTGTCCATCATGATTGAGAATTCATGTATCACGAGATACTCGATTGGTCTAAATGTCTGCGATGTTCCCATCGCGTTCACTCTACACTCTACAAGTATTCAGCTGTCAGTCAGCAAACACCAACGTGGAACCATGATCACACAGAGTTTCTCAACGAACCCAAGTCAGCTTTTCGGAACTTTCTTCATCCTGCTAGATCTGGCTGTTAATACTTCTTCGCCATGGCGAGGAACAGTACAGTACACTGTAGTTCCACTAACCACCTCTTCCTTACATGTATTGGCATGCCCAGTACAGTACTTCCCTTTTCCCCGTATGACTTTTTTTCCTGATTCACCAGCTACTGTGCAGTAGCTTCCACATCAGAGCAGTGTTACTGTGCCTTTTCAACGATTTAGTGGTGAAGTCTACGGAACTACACGATATCGGAAGCAGTGATATTTGCAATGTCGACAGATGGAATAAACCCGTTAGCAAAGGTGCTGTAGCTGGTTCGAGGGCATTGTATGCCACGCTAAATACATGGTTCCCATATTCTAAACTGCTGCTAAAAAGAGACAAGAAAGTTTATACACTGCTGTATGGTAATACCTCTTTGCATCGTGAATGTCCGGATAGGACTCCGCTACTAGTTAAGTCTATATCGGTAAACATTCTTATTAGAGTAGCTTACAGTTAAATCCACGAGTTTTTAGGCTGAGAGCACAGCCTAAGGAGTCGTGCTCTCAGCGGCGAGTGGTCTTTCTACGTGGAATGGTGAGCAAATGTGACAACAGAGCGTGTGAATGGGGTCAAAGAGCGTGAAGACGGACTCTGCTTAAACAGATCTGATGGACACACCAGTTTGAGGATTGTATAAGCAAGAGGTGTCTGAAATGGAACATTCAGGAGTCAGATCTACCGACATCTACTATTACGATACGAGCACTGTTTACAGTTGTCTGAGAAGGTGGTGGAATCACTAAGATACGAGCTAGGAGCGAAGATCGAGTTATGCAAATCAGGAGATGACTCTCTTTTTCTGTACAAAGAAAAGAAGATGAAGGTAGATGTCTTCGTCTTGAGGAAAGAGAACGACGTATTATCGTTAACCCTAGGTTTAATTTAGTTCTTTGCACCGTGCCAGAACGGAAAGAACAGAAAATGTAAACGTTGTTCTACAACATAAACTGAAAATTGAAGATTACGCTGTTCATTTCAAATCTAATTTCACTCAAGAAGCACAACTTTCAAACAAATCGTGGCACCTATCTTAGTTTCCTTCCTTGTACAACTTCATGGGGTCTTCCCATCGTTCTTTGCTATTGACTTTGCCTCCTTGGGCCTTAATTGTTTTTAACTCCTGATTCCATTTTCGTCAATTCTTCATGTCCTTGTGGTTCTTGAAACCTTCGACGCCAGTTGCGCCACACCGTTGTTGTTCATATGCCATTTTCCATGGAGACCATTTCGAGAAAAATGGTGCGTTTAAGCATATCTACAAAGATAGATAAATATATAGAAAGAGATATAGATATATATTGATGCTCAAAAAGTACATGACACTGACGGTTCTCATCTCGCAATCCCTTCCGTGACTGGAGCCTGTAGTTGACGTATGTATGATAAGGGAGGAAATTCGCATCGAAATCCGTGAATTTCGCACTCCTCTCCCATCCTGAACACTTTTCTCCGCCTCGGCATCTACAGGCAACATCAGCACACGCATTGTCTTGCAGGCGGTTACGTCGCACAAACTCTACAGGACAAACTACTTCTTTGCAAAGATGTACGGGGCGGGAATCAAGCGCATTTGTCCAGAGCACTGTTAGAATAACATTTGCAGCACTGACCATCCGTCAGCTTATGAGGCACTGTGTGAGTGCATGGAAGACATTGAACCACATCTCAACCTCTGCGTTGCCAAAACAGTTCCCCGAGATTGCGAGAGATGTTATGGAGATGGCACCTCTAAAGCTGTCACCTCCTAAAGTTCTTTTCTGTCCTTGTTTAGACCCCAACTCCACTCGCGGGGCGGCGGGTTGGGTGGGGGCCTTGATACTGCGGTTACCACGCGTTCCTGCATAGTTCGAACCCGCGAGGACCTCTTCCACTGCTCGTATGATGCTTTTGGTTCTACCCTTTGGAATGTTGTACAGTACAGAGCTACGCCTCGCCCGCCCTGCGCTCCTCGAGACCGGTAAAAGGTAGAGAGAGAATATTCAAAAAGATAGATCTCGAATTTTGAAAAATACGCGCACCTCATTTCGAACACAAGTACTGTACCGTGCTGTAACGGTAGGTGTAGACGGTTGACATTACGACGAGGACGGTCGAAGGGACCGAATCGAAGGGAGCGCCTCCTTTTCTTCGTTCGTTCCTTTTTCGGATGCCCTTACATCGAGGGAGGCAGAAAGGGAGGGAGGGTGCAAAAAGTTTGCAAGTTATAGTTAAGAACTTCCTCTGGTAACGTAGCCTACACTTCGACATTAATTCATATAGAGGATGTGTAATCAATCATACATCGTTCATCGCCCGAGCGGCAGCCAGTCTAAACCGGCTGCTTGTTTGTTTGGTGTCCGATAAATGAGTGTGCAAAGAAGTCAAAAAAAATTTAGTCTATTTTCAAATTTATGTTATTTTCTGATATCCTACTTTAGCATATTCATGGAATTTGCGCGAGACATTCCTCTAGTGTGATAGATTTGTCACTCTCTTCAGCATATTGCAACGCGATGCAGATTCCAAGCATCGTGTATCAACCGCTCTACAGATTACAGAAGGTCATGGGGCTGATCAGGTCAGATAGTCATCACTTTATGTGATATTTTTGGATTTTCATGTAGTATGCACATTGTTCAGACTAGATGCTTGTGATATTCAAGGTGCAATATTATATATTTTCCTTTATGATCTATTGGACATAAGTCTCATCCAACCCGCTATCCCATGGATATTCTTTTACTCTGCAAAGAAATGAGGACTAGATTTAAGAAATAAGATTTCACCTTTGTGTTACTCTCTTTGATCTTCTCCTCATGCACTTAAATTCGAGTGATTTGCAATTAAGAACCAGTTTATCTTACCAACTCTAGGCGCAAGAGTAAGTCAAAATTATTTCTTAAGGAACTTAAAATTTTAAAACACCAAAAAAATTCCCAAGAACATCTCATGCATGCTTCAAAACTGCAATTAACTCGTCAAATTTGAATAATCACTTGAAGCTTACCATCCATTTAATAGACCTAACCTTTGAGCCCAACTTTTACCTATATAATCTTCTCAACTTCAAATATCTCTTGACAAGGATTCAAAAAATCTATAAACCCTGAAGATCTTCTGCCAGCAGGAAAACATGGAAATCCATCTTCATGATATATATTTTAACCTCATTATATATATGATAAGATACAATATAATATCTCTTGGAGTTTTATAACACCTTGAGATAACCAAGATCAAACCAACCTTAGGATGAGTTGCATTCATCCCTACCTACGATATCACAGTCATATGAGGATCTTCTCATAGTAATCAGGTGATAACGCAACACCGCTTCACTTCATCCCTATATGGTATTTTTTCATCATTTTTGGTATATTATTTGTTATACAATTTGAAGTCCAACCATACAAATTTCACTGTTCTAAGAATATACATGCTGGTTACCAAGAAGTATGTAAGTGTTTCATCCAGAGATCTGCAATAGAATTTTACCCAACTCTAATGATTAGTTGTTTACATATAAATTCTTGAACATATACGTTGTCTAGGCATCTCAACCAGGCCGCATGTAATCCTAGCAGAGTATAAACGTAGTTGAGTGATACAATATTTTCACATTCTAGTACGTTCAGAGGTACGCTGAATATAGAACCTGGTACAAGTTGAAGTTCATTCCAATCCAACAAGATGAGAACAATTTCAAGATTTCAGACCTCCACAAAAATGTGCTCTATATCCAAAGTCATTTAAACATCTTGGTCTACCGTCTACCGTTCATTTTGTCTCCGAAAATCAGAGACAAAATCAAGACCGATGAAAAACCAAAGGGAAATTTGATATCAAAACGTCCAATGTTCGTGACCTGGCGTATGACATGTGGAAGGTGGGGGGATCAAAATGGTATGAAAGTAGTAAGAGCACAAAAATGTTCTGGATTGTCTTCGAAGGGTGTGTGCATGCACCGATCAGCATGGTTCGCATTGTATTCGTCAAGCAGCATAATTTCGTCAATTTTGTAGGTGAACTTCGTCTACATGTATCGAAGAACAGTGCTCTTGCTTACGTTGGTCTTGATGAATTGCGCTGGGGGAGGTGACTGTTCTCCTGGTCACCTTGCGAGCCGACAATCTGCATCTGCTTTCCGCCTCGGCAAAATCGTCAGTCTTCGGTCTCAGCCTTCCAAACTTTTCCAATTGTCTAGCGTTATTGATTAGGGTTCATGTCGGCTAAGTCAAGAGACTGCTTTTGTCGAGCATAGACCTTGTCCTCAAAAGTATGTTCTTTAAAGCTCAGCAAAGTCTAGCGCAAACGACGTTGATAGTAAAAGACCATGACAATCAGCAGTCGAGAGAACAAAGGATTGCCCAACATTTCATAGTTTGAGGCAAATTTGGCTATTCGCCTCAATGACTTGTTAAGCTGACAAGAGTAAAACCGGACTTGTACATTATTTTGTTGGTAGGATTGTCTGGAACATTCCAATGCGAAATGAGCTGAAAACATGAGGACTGACATGATCGTGATCAACTATCGCCTGTCAACACTACAGCGTTAGAAGGCAGCTGCCAAGCAAACAGTAATCTACAATGTCGATTCGTTTGACACACGAAAACTTTTGAAATGTCTGCACCACAATGACTGCGAGGATGTTCCATCTTGAAATTACAAGCGTTTTGGGAAGCCTCGAGAGAAGATATTTTGCTTTATGACAGCCGACCTTCGGAAACAAAGTTAGGTGCGAAAGTGTACACACTTTTCTCCCATTCGTGTGAGCGAATCTAACCGCCCTTTCAAGTCGACAAGGCAATGCTGCGGAGTCACCTTACGTCGAAGTGCTCTTCGTCTTCTGAAAATTACTGCCGACCGGAAGAATATTGATCCAAAAGCTTTTAAAATGCGTAGCAATATTGTAAACTGCAAACCGCTTTGCTCGAACTGAGGATCACATAAAACATGACCGAGAAACCAAAGAATAAATGACAAACTACCGTTCCTTGGTTCTTGTTAATGTTAATGAGATGAGTCGAGCGTGGAATCTCTTGCTGCAGTAGCTGCAAACGCTCACATAAGGTACGTGTAACTCTGGGCACTTGTCAACCACCACCCGTTTGGTCTCGAGGTAAGTATGAGCTTTCCTTGAGTAAGAGGTGACACTTAAACTCTGAAGAGATGGGCTAAATGATCTTAAGTCCAAGTTAAAGTTCTGTTACATATTTCACGATCTTGCAAGTGCTGCGATTTCCCGAGAAAAAAATCCGCTTTAAAGTGTAACAGTATTGTATAGATTTGATATGTATGTTACTAGGTAATATATTTTTTCAAAAATAACTGGTTTCCAAAAGATTAAATAAGGACCCACAATTTTATCCCGTGTTTATATAATCTCTTGAACTGACAGATAAATTTCAAATATTCAGAAATATTATTAAAAAATTGAAACTTAGATTATTTACTATGTGGCATACATAATTGATAATACATAAACGTATGTATAGGTTACATCTTTTTTCTCAAGTTGTTTTCATTTTCATCATATAAGTCCAGTTCATATTTCATTTCTCTATATTGAAGACTATGCAGCAGGTAAACTTGTCAAAGAGATCTTAAAAAAAATGGAGAGAAAATGTATATGGTTCACTCATACAAGAAAATTAATTTTTAACGAAATACCCTAAGGTGTTCATATGGCTTTCGAAACAGTTAATCAGTTGTACACAAACTTAGATAATGTATATATGTCTCAACACGTTTTTCACAGATAAATAGTTTGTGATGTTTTGTAGGTACATGATTTTAACCCGTAATGGTTGAGGACATATATTCTAGTGGGACACCACAAGCATCTATCATGATATTTTTTTTAGAATAATATGGCTTCCAACGTGTTACAACCCACATGGTACAGTTTTTCTCTATCACCAGACTTGTCCAAGCACGCTGGAGTCTTGAGCTGAGATTTTGATCTAGTACATATGGTTGAAAGATCATATAAAAGCTATCACAGAAAGTATTCGCTTCCACAAAAAATTGTAGGTTCACAGCAACTTATTGGAATATTTAACTTTTGCACCTTGGTTTCTTTTGATGATTAACTTTATTTTTTGTGATAACAGATAATATGAACAAACCAAATTCCAGCCAATTGTTCATATATTGATTGCTAGGTAATTGATATTAGATGTTTATTTTTTTGCGATTTCTATTATTCTGATAGGATAACTGTTAAGACTAAATTGATTTGTTCGTGAGACTGTCCATCAGTTAACCCAACCATAACTTAAGTAGTGTGATGACGATGCATTTCATCTAGATAGCATGCATCTCAAAAACGTTTAAACTTTGAAATTTAATTTATTCCTTTTCTAATAATCTACGATCGATTAAGACGCAAATTTTCGTGTGTTTCAAACTACCGAGAATTCACAAAGAATAAACTTAATCATCCAAAGAAACCAGGGTGCACAAGTCAAATATTCCAATAAGTTGCTGTGAACCTGCTGTTTAATCAAGTTAGTTAAGAAAACTTGGATGCCTTACAATGTAGTTCTCTTGTAAGGTAATTGGGGCCTACTCCCATGTTAGGCCGTTGGTTTCATCTTGTAGGAATTCTGGAGATCTTCCCTTCCTTTTTGTAATTTTACTTTGTAAGTTTGTTGAACTCACCATTTTTAGCTCTTTCAATAAATATGTCAAAAAGTAGAAGCTATGCAAATATTATAGTGGCTTTGAAGGACCCATCACAAGCGACCAGATGTAGCTCATTAGTAGATTGATTTGCAGTCAGATATATCCGTAAAAGATTGAGTGTAGGCACGATGAAGTATATATGACTGGCTGAATGATCTACAAATCTTAGCTGCATGATATGTCCCACCTAAAATAAGAAACTTTATGATTTTGTTTCTGATATTCTTTCGTACAAAAAAAAATGGTTACCTCCAACATGGATTGTCCTAATGTTGAAATGCATTGTACTTTGTTCACATCTGTTGAGCTTTGACGGAAGATTCCTGCAAAGAATACCAAGGGATTGGGCTCAATAAATTTGGTAAACTGCATCCAGATCCCAAATATACAAGGTGCTTATCGACTTGCTTTCCGTAGACCCGTTCGTGCCAGAAATGTCTTGAAAAGGTAGTATGCTCTGCAAATGCTGTTTCCTTTTAAGAGACACACGGTTTTTTTTCCTGAAGCCAGCTTTATATCAGCGTTGGCAGAAGAATAGCTAATACCAACACAAAAGCAGAATGCCTTTTGAGAAACATCCCTTCACCTTGCCACAAAAATCCAGGTAGGGCAGATTTGGACTTACCCCTGGAGCATGGCCTCACCAGTTCACAAAGACCGAAGCAAGACCGAAATCAACAGCACATGGGATATATCCCTGAGTGGCTCGTCTTCTCGTGCCTCCATCCATCTGCAATGTAGAACAAGTATCGACCAAAGTAGATATAAGTCGCTGAATGAATGTGGTATAAACGTGAATATCAACAGCAGAGAAGGTCTCACAAATTATTCAAAGTCTCAAAAAAAAATCCAGTCTGAGAGAGTGGGAGTCGGAGTGCTCGAGTCATGTTACAGAACGAGATCTCAGGGCAGTTGACAACCACTTGATAGATATTCATCTGAAGTTATGGGCTCACATACAGCGTAGTTGCATAGTTGCAACCCGATTCGAGGACCCAACTCGTATAACGACCTCGATATGGATATCAACAAAAATACATCGATAGTGGAGAGTTTCCATAATTGATAATCACAGTGTTTGGATAGAGACCGGATCGCCAAATTGCTCGATCCGATCGTTCACATCGACAATCTCCACCTCGTGTTCTGGAAGCCGTCAGTGCAATATTTTTTTGTTTTTCCCGGTCAATCGACGATATGGTTTGAACGGGATCATGGGGAGATGGATCTCAGTCAGTTGCTTTTCTTCATCCACAAGTGCTCTCACGATGTTTCGATTACTGTACAGCAAGAAAGCAAAAGTTGGTCAAATAGCCTGGAAGTCTGGAGGAAGCTCAAAGGAAGAAGATGGCAGAAGAGACCAATCCGTGCTTTGCTCTCTTTTTTTAGGAAAAGGGCTTCTTTCTCTTGCCAGTTGGGTCGGAGAACTGAACCAACTTGTGGGAGCTGGCCAATCGTGTATTATGCATGGTCATGCACCAATGGCTCATCCACGAGTTCTTGTGGGGTTACTCACATGTACTATAAACTATCTCAGAATCTAGGTAGGTTAGGATTTCTGCACAGTGGGCCAAAAGTGAATAAAAAGTCGGGGCCGGTAAGAAAGACAAAACTGAAAGGTGCACATTCAAAAGATCTGCGGTACCCTTGTCAAGAAAGTTGCATTCCGCGGCTAAACATTGATTAACTTGTGACGGCGATGAATCGCGTCCTTCTGACAGGGACGAACTTTGAGTTTTTAAGCCTTTTCCTGCTTTCATGACTGGAAAGGTAAGTACGGGTTTCGATTCGGGGTTTTACAGGTATTCGACGCTTTAGGAAAGACCGCTGGAAAGGTCGCTTCGTTTCCTTCACGAAGACCCTAACTTTCCGTCGGTGTGAGGGCGGCCGACCATGTCAAAACAAATCCGTAAAGATATGAGTGAGAAGATGTTTGCAATCAATAGACACATTAAAATACGATAAAGTACGGGAATAGTTCTGTCAAGCATGAAACCAAACTGGTAACATCGACTAGATAATAATTGCATCGCAATTGGAACTATATATTACGACACTTACACATATTAACTTAAACATGGGACATAAAATCCAGGAAAAACGTCAACGGAACTGCCTGTTTTCTTACAAGCTGCACCAATAACGTCGCTTTACAAAACAATGCGCCGTCAACTGTCAATCGAAAGATTTGACAATCAAGGTTTTGAACGCCACCGTTTTGTACCATACGTAGTCGCCAATTATCGAGTAAAGAGGTTTCATTTTCAGAGCATTTGTATTCATTTGGCACTCCACTTTGCCACTTTCTATCAAATCAATGAGTATAATAGTCAAATTTCTTGATCCCTTAAATGTCAGGTTGGTGTCGAATGTAAAATCAAAATATATCTCAGACACATTTTTACGACGTGGTAGATTGTGAAATCCATTAACTGTTGGACTACTACTGCAACTTTTTGTATAAATGATGTAGAATAACGATTATTCATGAATATAAATAATCGTGTTTCAAACTCCAATATACTCACATATCTCCAATATACTCCAATCGTGTTACAATCTCAAATTCCTCATTAAAAATGAGTTATTGCAAATTCTCAAGTGTATCACTCACTAATTAATACCGATTTTAAATGAAAGTCAAGATTTAAAGCAAAAATCATTTTTTAGAAATCTACATATTTACATGATTTTCCAAAAAAAATTATTTTTTTCTATAGACTAAAACTTTAAATTTTCACTGGAAAAATTATTCATGGATGAACTAACTACACACTATAAATGTGTAAGATTTTTATAAAAGCAATTCAAAAGTATAAAATTATATAAATTATAAATCTTGATATTTAATAACAAAAAAATTCAAGCAAAATTCATACTAACACAATTCCAACAAAAAAATTAACATCAATCATAGTATTTGACATTTAAATAATTAAATTTAAAATTTACTATAACAATCAAAATACACATAAAATCAATTCAAAGCTCATTATCTATTTTGTTATATAAATTTTTTGACATCAATCATTACATTTGAATTTTAAATAATCAATTTTTCTTACAATAAAAACACATAATAATAAAACTTAATCAAAATTACACAAAAATAAAACACTACACGCAAAAAGTAACGTGATTTTCCACTTGATCAGATTTTGAGCTGCTGAAAAAGTATGAATCTACAATGACGAGTTACATGCACAACTTTGCTACGGCTTGGTTGTTGGAGAATTTATGCACTTAAGATATCTCCTTGAGCATATAGAGACATGTTCGGTGAATGAATTGATGGCGGAGATTTGTGACAGTTGAATGAAAGAACTAATCAAACAGAGCATGGAAAGTAATCATGAAATTTGTTGAAAGAAACAACAAGTCATTTGTTTGAGTATATCTTATGTTTAATGTGATGGCTTCAACATTTCTATATGTGTGCTAGAGGTCTTTTGAGCTTGTTTTTTTGTAAAAGTACACAACAAGTTAAGATAAATATGAGTAATACTTGATAATTCTTATCTCTTATTGCCTCATACTAAACTCGGAAAATTCAGCTTCTTTAATTATCATTGTTCCTCACTTATGATGTTTATGCAATCTAGTGAACACAATTACTGCTTCAATGCATTCATTTAAGGTTTGCTATCATCTTTGACTACATCTACATTGTCATGATGATATGTGAACTTCAAAAAGATTTTTTGACATAAGGTATACATGAATTGTTCTTATTTTGAAAGTGTTTGTGTTTCTAAAACAATCCAAAAAGATTTTTTGACATAAGTTATGCGTGAATTGTTCTTATTTTGAAAGTGTTTGGATGTCCAAAATAGTCAGAGTATAATAATACTCAATCTGCAACAAAGTATACTACTCAAATTTGCTACAATATCTCCATGATGTCGTGCAATGATTGAAGTTTGCATGGAAGATGACAATATATTTGCATTGATAAATAGTTAATAACATCTGACTCCTCATACCAATGAAGATTAAAATTACTCAACCATGCGTCTGAATGCTTTTGAAGTTGGATATTGAAGGAAGTGAGTAAGATTTTTTGACTTTTGATTTTTTGAGTAAGATTTTTTGATAGAAGTCTTAAATCTTTTATTCCTTGGAAGAAGACAACAAAGATGAGTCATCAAATGCAGCAGTCTAAGCGTTTTTCTAACACATTGTGAATTTCAAATTGAGTAGAATACAAATTGAAGATTAGACTAGAGCTCAATCAACGTTTGTTCTATAAGCATTGGAAGTCTTCTTAGCTAGCGGCAAGTTTTGGAGTGAAATTTGGATAGTTTATATGACTAAACACTGTTCACTCCAACAACAATACAAGATACAACTTCAAGTGTTAAATTTTTTTTCAAATAATATATATATGATTAGAATCAATATACGTCGGATTTCATCAAATATTTGATTTTAAAATCTTGTAAGATTAGATTCTTTTAATCTTAAAAAATCTCCACCATTTAGAAATAATAAAATCTAATATTTTTTTAAATAAAACATTATCTAGATTCTATAGAGAATTAATATTCCTAGATGAGTTGCATATTACATGTCTATGCAATCATATATTATGGTCAAGCAAATCATCTTCTTTAGAATCAAACTCTTGAGCCACATTGTGTGTCATCATCTTTGATCTTCACATGATAAAACATTTTTACATGATCATTTTTGCCAAATTTGCAACACAATATTCAACCTTTCAAGAACTTAACCTTAAATTTGTTTATATTTCTGGATTTAAAACTCTTTTCATACTTGAATATGATCAATCTTAAGCCACATTCAACGTCGTACGAACAAAAAATTCATGAAAAAGATGAAATCTTCATCTTCTGTTTTGAATCATCAGTCAAAATTAATAGATAAGATTTTATCTACATGTTTGCATTTCAAACATCTTGTCGCATAATTTTTCCACTCATCATTCAAGTTCAACATTCATGGACACTCCAAGAGGATTTATAAATTAAAACTTCCATGAATGAAGTGAATACTCACACAATGAATTTTTAAGAATTGATGAAGATTATATTTTTTACCTCTCTATTCATACTACTAATCATACTTGAAAAATTAACATACTAACATATGGTATTTATTGTTTGAATTATATTTACAAAAAAAAAAATTTAAGTATCACAAATTGTCCTCACATGGCAATACATTATTGGCTTGCCCAAATCTTCTAGAAATTTTTTCGTTTCTAGATTGAGATTGCATCATTTTTGCTTACTTTTTCAAGGTCCAAAGTATATCTATTTTATTTGCAAAACCTTTTTTAAAAAAACTAAAATAAGTAAAATTGTCAAATCATCTTTCAGCTCTCCTTGACAAAAGTAGTTACGCAGTGCAAAGACATGAGAGAGAATTGTGTAGCACTTGAAACTTTTTGACCTTTCATTTGCCATTAAGTTAAATTTAGACTTAGTTTAACGTATGAAAATTCTATTACTTGATCAAACCAATCCAAATAAATATGTGAACAAAATAATTTCTTATAAGAATATAGACTTTGATATTAGAAAAAATGCTCACTCATATCTTTTATAATTTTTTAGCTATTCTACCAAGTATAGATTTGATAATTAAATAAAGACATAACTAGCTAAATTTAGTCATGACTAAGTCCACCCTTTTCAACTTTTTGACTAATTCTACTACTAATTCACAAATACAACCATGTGTATTAAAGCACATGAATTCAATCCGTCTATTTTTGCTTTTGCTTTCATTTTACTTATAGCTACATTTTGTCCATCACCGAGATCTAATTCTGGCATATTGATTCTCCTTGCTCAAATTTCTTCCAAAATTTTTTCTAATTTGTGCAAACAAGTACATAAAAAAGATAGATTTGAATGCAATTTTGACTTATTTTGTTTTGTTTATGTGATTGAAAACTATTAAAAATTCAACTTAACACAAAAATAAGAAGCTCATCTACACTATTGTATTTTTGTCTTGAGTTTCTTTTGCTCTATGATCTTCATGAGTATTCTCATTCATGTATATCTAAGATGGCTTGTCAATAGCTCATCATGATTTTAGAAAATTAAAATCCATCTACATGTTTGCGCCTCAAACATACTTTCAGACAATCTCTTCATTCATCATTCAAACTAACACTTACAGATACTCCAAGTGATTTGCAAATTCCAATTTTCGTTAATGAAATAAGTTTTTACACAAAAAGTTTCCTAACTTGCTCAACATGTTTTACTTTAATACTCTATTAAAACTACATAAGATATTATCATAATGAGATTTGATCATTATCATCTAATTAACTTCTGTTGATATTAATCTTGGTAATTTTAGTCATTTTTCATTCTGTGATAACATGACATTCATCAATCTATATATTCAAAAACTTTCATTATTTTCTAAGTCAAACTTTAGACTTATCCTAACCAATGAAAATTGAATTTAACAATATTTAACTTTTCGGTTTATTCTACAACTAGTTCACACATATTACTACAAATCTTATAGCTTGTTAATTATTGATTGCGAACTATAAATGAATCGATTTTGATAGACTATACTTTTTAAAGCAAATAAGCTGGTATAAGATCAAACAAGACAATATGACCACAAAGTAATATTTGCAATGCACTATATGTGACTCTTAGCTCAGCATAAATCTTGCTCTAAAATTTAAATGACACAAATTTTTTCACAAGAAATTCACAAACAAAAAAAACACATATACAAGAGAGCATATACTCACATTCATACACACAAAACACCAACATAAGACACCTATACGAGAAAATATAGTTTGCAATTGCCGGCTAGTTCACATCAATGAAGAGATATAAGTGAAGTAAAATACAAAATGTTTAAGGAGAACTTTGATCTTTTTTATATTAAACAACAAAATTTAAGATAATCAGAAAAATACTGATTTGTAACCAGGGTTTAGCTACCTAAGTTAAGTTCAGACTTAAGTTAATATTTACACAAACTTGCATGATGATGGCGAACATTTTTCTATTATTTCTTGACATACTTTTCAAAACCTAATCCCCTCATACATTGGAGATTGAAGTAATGATCCAGACATCATAATAAATTATCGCTATAAAACTCACAATAATTTGTGACTTTTGTATCAAGTAAAATTTCACTCAATGGTTTTGTTTTCACAATCTTCCTCGAGGTTGGTATTTTGCTAAACAAGTTCATTTTCACATGCTTCTATTTCATTATCCATTGTTGAAGAATTGAAGAAATGAAGAGAAGATCTACAAACAAACAAATCCAGATTGCTTGATTTAATAACCAATGAGAGTTTATGAACATTTTCATCCCACACATAAATATTGACTTCAAGAATGATAAGTAGTATCAATTTCTAAATTGAACTCAAAATCAACAAAAAAATGCTTTCCTCCATGTCATAGTTTGAAGTTTGTGACAAGATTTCATCCTAACATGCTCACTTTTTTAATCTTTTTTATTTTATCCACGCATTTCACATCATAGGCGCAATTATTGGCCTTTGTTCAAGATCACAGATCTTGACGTGAATGTCTAACATTTTATCAAATTAATCACTTTGAAGTTTTACCTAACCATCCATGAAAAGTGATCTTCAAGTGCTTTGGTTATCAACTTTGTTATTAAAATCCTTTGTTACTGGTTCATGAAAGTAATCACTTTACTTGTAAATTTACTCCTAGTGTTTTCAGTTATCTTATATGTACCACAAGTGATTGGGTGTGAAAACCCAAACTTCATATGCTATACTTCCTACATAATCAGATTGTTTACTCTTGAGGCTGAAGCTCTCTTCTTGACTATCACTTATATCAGAAAAGTCAGATCTTTTGATGTTTTGAAAATTGAAGCTTTGCGTGCCACAGATAATAAAGAAAGGCTTGTAGATGTAAAGACTTAGTCTTTGAGGTGGATTGTGACAGAATTCGATTGAAATTTGCAACCTATGGTCGC
Organism: Marchantia polymorpha subsp. ruderalis; assembly: GCA_037833965.1. NCBI lineage: Eukaryota > Viridiplantae > Streptophyta > Marchantiopsida > Marchantiales > Marchantiaceae > Marchantia > Marchantia polymorpha. Next base: position 15,979,776 of record AP031357.1, read on the forward strand.
GAGCATATTAAGGAGGAATTTCTCATCATTATTTGGAGCAAACGAAACACTCAAATGGAGTTTTATCAACTTCATGTGAATCCTATGCTTGTTTACCTATTAACGGAGATCTCTGAATCTTTATGTCATTTTATTGCTCGGCATTGAACAGAATCTTATAGTCTTGGAATTGAGCAATGGCGTTGGTTGAACATTGATAGGAGTGAACTTATTTGTAGGCTATGTGATGGGAAAAAAGTTGAGTATAAAGAGCATGTGTTAGTTAGTTTTACTTGATATAAGTATTAGAGTGATTCATAAGGTTGTTGTTGAGAATTTTTATTCTTTACTACAACTTGAGACTTATGATTTAGGTTGTTTTATGAGGTATGTTATTAGTTTTTGTTCTAATGCTTTGTGCATTAGTTAAAAGGTTCTTTTGGTTCTCTCTTGGTTTAGAGCTTGATTGTTTGTATTGTGTTTTTTAGCTTTTAGATACTTTGGATCTTAAGCGATTGTTCTATTTACCATTTAAAGAACGAAGGTCATATTAGCAAACTATAATCTACAATTTTGTATATTTTCCATGATATTATTTCACAATGATAGATAAAAATATTCATAAAAATTAATGTTAAGAGACAACATAATATATATTTATGTGAACAAAAATATAATAACATTAACACATGATCATTTTTAACTATACTTAGTTTATATATTACATAATAAGTAATATGTCACATCAAAACTTTTACATCATAGTGAGAACTATATTTAGTTAGGTTCTAACTAATATACCAATTTAACTAAAGTGAATCATTTTTCATAAGTAAATTCAACAATCCTACATAACTCTTATATATTTATATATAATCTCATGCTTAATATTTTTTCTTAAAATATTTCATAAAAAAACATAAACAAATGCATATGACTCATTTGTCATGCGGAGAGGTCAAATAGAACCATAGAGTATATGCTACGAGCATTCACATTAAAAGAGTGAGACACACTTTTGACTTTTGGTGGAATTTGCATATAACAATTATGTTAATGCATCCACAAAAGCGTCTACATTTAAGCTCATATGGTACTCATCTTATAACTCCTTCAATTTTGATGAAATTTGTAAAAGGAGAGTAGTTTTTTTACCAAAATTACAGATGTCAATGAGTTTGTGGAGCATATTCACATACATCATGTCAAGAAGAAGTTGTTGATAGTTCAAAATCAGCAAAAACAGCATGCAAATTCTCATCGTAGAGAATTGATTTTTGAGGTAAGAAATCATATTTAGTTATCTACAACAAATTTGTCTCTTGTGGAAACACCAAAGTTGAACTCTAGATTTATTGGTCCATTTTACTTTTGAAACATGTTAGTGAAGTGTCATACAAGTTTGAACTTTCGTCACATTGGAAAATACATTTGGTATTTCATGTCACAATTGCAAAAAAATGTATCTACGATCAAAACAATTCATCAATCAACTAACATCATCTTCTCTTCCAACCTTGATAACAGATCATGAGTAATTTGATGTAGAAAAATTACTCAAAAAATGTATTTGAGGTCATAATTATCAAGTATGTTTCTTAGATAATGATTGAGTGTGCTAGTTGGTGTGTTGGTTGGGAGCGACACGTCAGCAAAACATGTGCTTTTTACATAAATTTGTCATGTCACCAATCCACTTGTAGTGTATTGGATGGAGTATGAGATGTTATTTCCTTATATTTGTTGCTAAGATCTATAAATTGATGAGCATAATCATTGTTGATATCTCTCATCTTCACAGATTATATTTTCATCTTCCAGTGAGCTTCTCTCTCTAAACTCTAGTGTTATGGGCATGAATCGGACGAGCTACGCAATCAAGCGACAAGATGTTGCTCTATTCACATCAAGGCGACCGAATGACGCTTGCTGCTCGGACCCCCATCCCACCCTCCGCGTGGTTGAAATCAATGAGGATCGACGATGACGGGACGTAGACAATGCTTTGCGCGGAACGATTGTGGACAATGGTGACTTGCATACAAAATTAACGACTAGTAACGATCGACAATTGCATGCACGATGATGGTCAATTGCAAACAATGATGACGACCAATCACTTACGACCATTGCGGACAACGGTGACAATTAATTGCGGGCAACGGTTACGGTCACGAGCGCAATCATTTGTGGGCGAAGGAGACGATCGCGTTCAACACTAAAGAACAGTCCTAGACAAAAATTAGGAATAGTCAAGGGGGACAGTTAGTTGTAAGCGACAATTAGTCGTAGTTCATGATCACAACCATTCACATACAATCTGGTTAGGACTAGATGTGTGTCAAAAATTGCTTGTTGATTCATTTTGTGTGACATCATAAGCATTCAAACTTTGTTGAGCAATTGCAATTAATTTGTTCACTATGGATGGATTATTTACAATCAATTCCATTTGAATTTCACAATTCAAGACTCGTTTGAACACGTCTAATATTTTTGCTCCACTCATATTTATATGATAAATATTTGAAAATCACAAAATTCTTCAATGCACTCATGAATACCTACTTTTTGTTTCAAATCCACAATCTCATTCTTGTTGTTTGAAGTGAGTACGTCGTTTGAAAATTCTACAGAACTCTTTTCTGCATTTCTCTCCACAAAATGATAGCATCTTGTTTTGAAAGCATTTTCTCCCATGTTGTGTATCATGTGAGATTTTTATCTGTAAGATAAATCTCATGAATATCTTGAAATATAATCAAAAATAGAAAAATAGAATAAATAAATATTCATCTTTATTATTCATTCTTCTAAAACTTCCATCGCTCTACTCCCTTTGTAAGCTTCCACCTTAAAAGATTTCTCCATTCGAAGTAAAGGATTTGTTTGATTTACAATTTCTTGAAGAGGTCTCCTATTTGCTTCCCCTACATTCATAGTATTTTATTCCGGTTGAACTTGAAAAGCTTGAACTTGAGTTTCAACTTTCATCTCTCCAACTCTTTTTTTCTACTTTTTCATCCTTCAATGCAAAGGTTTTATCTTTCATGGCTTGTTGTTTGTTATATCTATCGTTTTTTTCAACTCTTTCATCTCCGTCATGATTGCGTTACCAGCATTTCTCACAAAAATATCTCTCCACAATCTATTCTGGCAATATATTGTTCTAATATCTACATAAGTGTTGAATTGAACCGGGACGAGCGGTTCGCGATTCAAATCTATGAAACATTCAGTATATAATATATATGGTATAATTTCAATTCTCTCCACAATCAACTATTGTAAGAATTGGTGATAGCCTAAGATAACTCTATTCATAAAATCCGCATCCCAACAAGCCACAAGTTACATCCAAAAATGATGTTTCTTCATGCAACAAAAGTGGTATCACATAGTTTAGGAATCGACCTGTGCTGTACTGGATTCTTATCAAGATCATACAAATCTGCAAAACCACAATTTTCCATTTTCCGCTCTCTACATGCAGATCAATGATCTATGTCAGTCTCTATGCATTTTCAAAACTTCATTTCATCATAACTCACTTGTTATTTCATGAGGTATAATTCACACTCAAGGAAAGAGCAAGATTGTTTTGATACCATATTAATTTTGGAGTTTAGAGAGAAAAGTTCACTCGAAGATGAAAAGATAAACTCTGAAGATGAGAGCTACCAACTATGGTTTTCCTCCCCCTTATATAACATTTACCAACAATTACAAGAAAATAAAATCTTATACTCATCATCTAGTTCACTCCTAATGAACTGGTGATATAACAGATATACCTAAAGATCACACGGATTGCTAACTTGTCGCTCTCAACTAACACATCAACTAGCACACTCAATCCTTATCTAACTAACACACTAACTGATGATGTGTTGTTCCTAACTAACACATTCAACTACCATACAAATTGCTGACTTGACATTGTAGATTTTACTCTATCATCTACTCAATCCAATGTTAACCAAACTCTATTTTAGTTCCAACTAATTGAAGATGGCTAGAGCACATCAAATGGTATGCTTATGATGAAAAGCCAAGATGGGCTAGACTCAACAAAATTTATGTATCTCATGTTAGTAGTTGGCTTATTGATGTTTGACATGTTTTTCAACATGTGAAAAATAATGCTTAACTTGATCACGCAAAATCTTACTTGATCACGCAACAATATTATGCTTGTCTTTACAAGGCATAACCTCACTCTTCTAAAGGTCAGGTTAGACATTTTGACATCATGAAGAGAGGTATGGGAAAACTTACTCATGTGGAACGTGGTATGGTAGTTTCAAATTCCGTAATCAAATACATCAAAGATGTATTATTCCTTCTTCCTTCTAACATATATTTGGGATTGATGAAGTTTCTGCTGAAGCGCTTTAGAAAATTTGGCCTTTGAAGAAATAATTTTATTTGATTATGATCAAAAAAATTTGGAAGCATAAAACTCTAGAAGAAATTGTTATCAAAGGAATGATAAGACTTGTTCCTAATAGTGTTAACAAAATTAATTTCAAAGATTTTTGATTGATGTCTACGTGAAACACAGATTACAAAATCATTGCAAAAGCTGTTGCTATTTGACTTCAATTGTATATATAACACACAATTATTCTTGTTTATTACCTCTTTGTTGACAATATGGCACTTTTTTTTTATAAATACTTAAGTTCATTTCAAGAGCTCATTGTTGTGTTGTCCAAGTTTGAAGCTAGTAGTGGTGCTAAACTGAATTTGGCCAAATTTTTTATCCTTTTATTCGCAATGGATAGATCCTTTAACTAGAAAGCGCATGTTCCTTGCAAAATGATCTAAGTTGGAATGTACACAAATATCTTTGTACTCCTATCGAAAAGAAAATAAACTCTAAGGAGCGTGATGATTTTTGCTGTAAAATGGTAGCCCATATCTTTGATGTATGAGATACTACTTTTCTCTTCTTTGAAACGCATATTATTTTGTCACAGTTAGGCTACCAGCACAATCAACTTTTATGCATCTTTGATGCGTTTTTTGATTGTTGCATTCAGAAAAATTAATCAAAGTTAAACATAGTTTCTATGGAGATGTAATCAGTAGGTATCCGCAAAAATGTTCTTGTCAAATGGAAGTTTGTTTGCAGGCTCAAGACACAAGAAGGTTTGGAAACTAGATGACTAGTGAATACTTCTCTCATGGATAATGATTAGGAGCTATTATAGATGATACTGCTGGCTTTTGGAAAGAAGCGCCTGATGCAATCATGAAAATCAAGAGACAAAAATATGACTTAAATATTGTAAGACGTAATTATAGCTTGGTTGATCGTATGCTTATCGATAAATCTCTTCATCTCTCTAGCAGTGATATGAAGTATGTTCTTATGAAAATTTAGAATTCTATCAAAACTTGACTAGGATTTCCTTGATAGTCATTATATTGTTAACATTATTTTTGTACACATTGTTAACCTGATTCTCCATGAATGTGCTCTTCACATACACATGAGGTTTTGGCAAAGCTACATATGATGAAGCTTCAGCATACTCAAGGTTGATATTGTTTGGACCAAAAGGGAGCTTCATTTCTTGCGTTGTGTGGAAGTCAAATACAATGCAAAGCGAAGAGAGTAAATTTTCCATACATATATTTTTCAAAAAGTTTATGAATTCCAAAAAATCATAAATTTTTTATTGTATTCAAGCATTGTAGTTACTAACCTCCGTGCTAACTCTCATTTATGTTATCTCAGATGTTTTTTTTAGTTCATCATGGTTCTAGAAGAAAAGTATACTTCAATGTGCCCACGTTTCAAACATACCCTCACACAAATCTTTCATTCATCACTGTAATCAATCACACATTGTTATAATCTCACACGATGGTATTGTAAAGTAGCCTTATATTGATGAAACAAATTCTCACACATTGAAATTTTAAAATATTTTAAGATTCTATTCTTTACTTCTCTACTTATACTACTTGATAAATTACCATAATAAAAAATGTTAATTTATATCTAACTTACTTTGTAAAAGTAAATTAGATAAAACATGGTAAATTTGACTAGTTCTCAATATGTGACAACATGTCATTGATCTACCTAAACATTCTAAAAAAAATTTAATCACTAGATTGAGATGTCGATATGTCATTTGGAATGTTCAAACTTCTATAATTTTCATTTGACACTAAGTTAACTTTAGACTTAATCCAATCAATGAAGTTTCCATAACTTAATCAAACCAATCAAAAGTAATCATATAGTCAAAAGTATTTTCTCTTGGAATCTAGATTTTTGTGAAAGTCAAAATAGTATTACTCACTCAAAAATTCTAGATGTATTCCAATTATTTTGCCAAGTATAGATTTAATATCTTAACTTTGTCATAACTAAATATACTTAGTTATAATTAGCTAGATTTAGTAATAACTAAGTTAATCATGATCTACTCCTTGGCTACTTCTAACAATTACTTTACATATACAACGAATCGTCTTATAGCATTGATTGGAAGCTAAGATACCTACAAATGACTGGAAATCGTATCCAAGCAACAAATATGCTGATATAGAGATTTTGTTTATTTTTTTTTCTTGCTTGGACCTTGAACAGTAAATTGCAGTCAAATAAATTTAAAGACGAGTAGTGTAAATTGTTTGCTACTCTTCAATCTTGCTGAAATATGAATCGGTTAAAGATTGTTGTGTGGCATGTTTTTTACCATAACATGTACACAAATGAATGTGACTCTCATATACTATATGGCGATAATTACAACGCCTCAAAATATGTTACTCATATTTTGTTTGATGTTAATTTTGCTCAAAGTACTTGGTATCTAGTGATCAAGTTGCATTGGTTCCGTGTTGGCTCAAGAATATTGTTCAAAAGTGAATAATCTTTAGCATCTCTTGAAGCTCTGACTACAGAAATCAAATGTTACTGAGGGCGGAGAAGAATGGATGTTGATGACAGATATATGTATGCATCTTTGACTGAGTAGGAATCAAGTTGTATACTTTAATCTTCTGTTCAACGGGAACATTCATCTAGAATTTGCAACACAGTTGACAAGGTTATTGCTCCATGGAAAGAATCAAACGTTTGAAGTACTTTCAAGTAGCTTTTGGTGATTGCTCAAATGCTTTATAATTCATTAGCTAGCAAATTTACTATTAGAATCTAGAGATGTCTGAACAAACACTTAGAACTTTATTTTAATTTTGAAGTAATAACAAAAATCTTTCACAAGATGGGAGCAGCATTCGGGAATAGATATTCTTTTGACTTTTGTTACGAGGGTTGTAGATTCGCCCCAATCTTAGCTTTATCTTCAAGTATGCACATTATGACTAGTTGATATGCAATTTTGATAGAAGGTGCATCTTTTGAATAGGTGGTTGTTAGCTAAGGTTTGGTTTGTAGTTCTAGTATTGGCTGTGAGACGGCCAAATTTGACCTTGTTTTAGTAGTAAATCTTCTTCTTGGATCTTTGATCTAGCATTCTCTTGCAGCACTTCCTAATGGACTATATTTACTTTATCTCTTTTGCTTGTTTGTGTGGATGATCTTTCTGGACTTTGGATGCGTGAGTCACTGCTTTGTGACTTTTTGTGTTTCATCTTTTAGTTTGTTTTGCGGTTTGGACTTGATGGAATTTTGGTTGGTGGAGTTGTTTTTGTTATTCTTCTTCTAAATTTGGAGTTGGCTTTCCCACTACTCTTTGATCTGTTGTATTTTGTTAAATTGCTCTTGCTTATTGAACATTTGACTGTCGGATGTTCGATGTGGTAGGTTTTTGTATTACCATTGTTGCGCATTAGATTGAATTCATATTGCAATTTCTACAGATTTTCATCAATACAGGTACCAGCAGCCTGCCTTGTTTCAACAATGAGATTGAACAACCTGTAAATCGTTTGTACTGTCATAACGATATGTTTCGAAATTGTTTTGAACAATCAAAGACTCTGAATGACACAACAAGTAATCTAGTTATGAAACAATGTACATCTACAAAATTCTTTCAATTTTTCTACAGTTCATTTTAATCTTTTCGATACATTTTGAAGTGGCAAATGATCTACTTGACAGTTTCAAGTGTCTAGGTAATCACATTGATACACTATCTGTTGCAGTATCTCTACATGATAACAATTCATTCTATTTTCAAATCTTGCCACCAAGTTGTAACTTCCAAACCATTCGTCACGCTACAACCACTCACAATCATTTCCCTACACTCTAGCAAAAGGTCATGTAGTAACAAAAGTTTTATTTAGAACTTGCTGATGGTATCGTCTCTCTATGAGATAACAATTTTCAAAACTTGCAACCAAGTTGTAACTTTCAACGGTTACCTCACTCTAAAGCCCCAGACAGACACTCCCCCACACTGTAGCTCACACTACACCCACAAACTATAGCTCCATAGGACAATAACTCCCTCAACATATGGTTAGGAAAATTATATTTAGAACTTAGTCACTCCCCCACACTGTAGCTCACACTACACCCACAAACTATATGACTCCCTCAACATATGGTCAAGGAAATTATATTTAGAACTTGGTGACCGCGTGCAATCGGTGGTTTCCTTAGTCGGGTAAAATGATATATCCCCTCTGATCACAGGAACATATATTTATGTTTAGCAAGGATCCAGAAGTAATTCGTTAAGAAAATAACCTGAAATATCAGTTTAGTTTACCTTTACGTCATTAACTCACTTTGGTGTTAGATTTCTGATACCGAAATTAATTTTATCCTCAAGGGTTAAATATTTTCATTGGTACGTTAATACTTGTTTACTATTCTTCCTATATCCATGAAGTGTTATTTCGCAAGTATAAGTCATTGTTGGATCTTCCGTAAATAGAACAACATATATATTCGTCGTAGAGTATCTCAAGACACACGCTAACTTAAATATATCCAATTCGAAACCACTTGCTTACCGTTACTTTTAAAAAACAAATTTTAAACCTAAAATTGCTCTACATGAAACAATGATATCTATCAGACAAAAACGAATGGTTCATAACCATATGTAAGATTATTCCTATCACTATCTCTTTCACCTTCTAAGTATGAAAGGTTTCCAAAGTTTCAATCGCAACTACCTTCGCACTTGCCACCGGTGGATACATTGTTAACTACCTTCGCACGGATAGCTTGTGTTTATGATATACCAGGACTTGAAAAGATTTGTGTAAGATGTTCGCAAATGAGTAGTGACTTCAATTGGAGGAAGCTACTGGAGACGTACTCTACTGCAGTCTTCAAAAGAATAACCTAACGGGAAAATATCATCACAGCAATGAGGTACGAAACAAGCATGGTGAAAAGATCCAGAGTTCGCTCCAAACATGAGGCACCATTTTACACGCATAAGTCCACAATAATTACATTGGCGCATAAATTCTGACGTATCCATGACGTTTAGTTCGCATTGTTCCCACGCAGAGACGAGTATTGACTCCGACAGTTGTTCAATTTGAAAGTTCCTATTCATTTCAAACCATTAAAATCGTACACGGTTCAAATTCGAACACGGTGCTCACCGCTTGAACCACGAAATGACCTAAGTCCAGCGCCTTCGGTTCACTCCGCCCGCACCAAGGCAGACAACTTCAAACCAAATCCACTCAAAATGCACTGTCAGCAGAAGTGTTCCTTTCATGAGATGACAATCAGACTGGATCAGAAGACTCGAAATCACGAAAAAGGAGAGGACATTCTTGCAACATAGCATGTCTCCTGCTCCACATAAAGAGTTAAGACTATGTGATAGAACTTTGAGAATAATCACAGCACAACCTACATAATATGTCTTTTACCTTAATGATTTCTGACAAGCAAGTCGCAAATCATTTTCATATTTCTGCAGTACGAAATGATACTAAACAAAACATACAGAAGGAGGATATATCTTTATATCTTACAGAACCTGTGACAATGAGTAGACTATGCCAAAAAAAACGAGTATCTAACATTGCAAGCGTAACATTCTAATGACCACTTGGTTTGCATACGTTATGTATACATGTCAGCAGTCAAAACCGAGTGCATCCAAAAACAACTGCAGTGTTTCCAAAGACATATTGTGACATCTTCTACACTCTGAGCAGCCAATAGCGGGCATTGAACCAAGAGATGTGGCTCTACATTGTCCTCGAACCTGAAAATGTTGAGAAAATCGCAAATAGAGTGTGTAGAGAGCTAACACTAATCGGATCCACGAAAGGTACTAAGATTGAAAAAATGTGCAAGGAAACCACTTTCCTGGTGCAGGGTCGGCGTCGTTGTAGAAAAATGATAAAACAGGACAATGTGGAACGTCTTCCGCTTTATCTAGACCAAATTACATTAGTCCCAAACCCTGACAAAACAAACTGACTCAATAGACTATTTTCAGAACCCCAAACTTGCTTTGCTTACCGGGGATATAAATTACCGATGCCATGATATAGTTGACAAACTAAACAGACAACTGATCGTCTGTTGAATCCGCATATGTTCGTACACACCTTATGCCATCTAGTAGGTCCCCGCTGTGACGCCAAGAGAAACCTGAGTAATTTCAAGATAAAACGATCAATCCTAAAAATCAGTTCACCGCCGGACTCCAAAAGATGTTAATGTACTGGGGAGGCAAAACTTTGACTTGATTCAGATTTATGCACCTCCTCCCCAATCGCCACGTCTTTGCTATATAGGCTAGATCAAAACTACACCAGACCCAAATGAAATTAGCGTGCAAAACTTGTTCAACAGGAAGTTAATTTCTTCAACTAGCAGGTCGCATCATCAAAGGCCATGAGGACGACAAAGACTCTCAATCAGAAAAACGCTGCGTGAACAAAAAATCCAGCTGCGAAGAACAATCTTTGAAAGAAAAAAGACCTGATCTTTTTTCAATTCATGTCTACATGACAGAGTCGACTGTCAAAATCATTTCCTTTCATCATTGTCCGAAACATGTGGATCGTACAAAAAAATGTTAAGGTTCCAACAACCTTTCTGAGGTTGACCAGCTTCGAGTTCTCAAAAAAGAGGCGATGTGTACAGTAATCGAGCTCTAGGCATGGTAACCTGAAGTGTATCGATTTACAAAGGAGATAGCCCGACTTGCTTACTTTGGAAGCAACGTGGTTGGACCTGTGTCTGTGACAAGGTTTAACACTTCCACACGGTGCTTCAAGGACTTGCCACCTCAATGTTCAGGCGTGTATAGCAGATTACAGAATTGAAGAATCCGCTATCACTAAGAATGCCGAGTAGACCTCTAAAGCACAGTCGCCAATCTTCACAGCTGCATTCGCCAGTCTTAGAGCAGTACACGCCGGAGTTTCTATGCTTGTTCCAGAGCATGTGAAGATTGTCCGTAGCGTTTTGGAATTCCGGCCTCGACAGCACGGTCACTGCCAGTAACGAGTAGACTTCGCGTCCGACCGAATTAAGGCGTCGGAAAACGGTGCTGTCACGGCCTCGCCCGAGATCAAGATTGCAACAAGCTGCACATCGGGATCTCTAGAAGTGGTTCCCCGGCCTCATCGAACAGAGGCCGGAAAAGAAGAACATGAACAGACGCCGCCTATTATAAGTAGTGTTCTGCACAAGAACAAAAAGTAGCAAGGCAGCCATGAGATTCCATAATTTAAAGCACAGACATTAACGAAGAAAGCTTGAATTGCAACTGAGAAACCTAATACAGCTTCACAACCGCAACAAACTTGCTTCCAACGGCAACCACACCGTGTACCCTCCAGTCAAACAATGTGGTTAAGATAATTAGTAAGGCATTTTTCTTCGGGAGCGGCTAGTTATCCCTCAATTTAGGCTAACAATCCCTCACCCTACTATACTCTGCGGAAGAGAGGTCTCGACTAAGGGCTGTCAACCTGTTTGATATATATCTATGGGGATTTCGCCTTTCTTCTACAATTCTGCAAATAGATTTTATGCCTATGCCGCTTTTCATATCATCGTGCCTGGAATTGGAGGAAGGCGGGGGTCGAGACAAATCGAGTCGATTCGGTGCTGGCTACAAAACTGCCAAGAGGACGAAGAGTATGCCGCGCAACCCCGGGATCCATGGTCCAATTTCACTAGCAAAAGCTGCACGAACGATCGATGCGCAATTCACCATCCGGCATAAACTCGAACACTCGCAAAGCTGTACTGAATGAATGACCCCGGCGGGGAGCTGTTGTGTGCAACACCAACGCGGTCGTGGATGCCAATGGGAGGGGGGAAGGAATTCCTCGCTGCCGTTGAAGAGCGCAAATTACGAGAGCCCCCGAGGTTCAAATTTGGGAGAAAAAGAAGATTTGACCCACAGCCCCCAATAAATCCCGGCCAGCAGCAGCCTAGGAGGACCCCTTGCACCGAAGCACTAGCCCTCCTCTATTTAATATATTCACTCTGACCAATGACAGAGGTTACTGTAGAGTGAGGGATAATTGGCCTAAATTGAGGTATAACTAGCCCCTCCCTTTTCTTCACCTTCAGGACGATACGGTTGTGAAATCAAAACATTCTTCAGTACTTACGTTCTCAGAGTACAGCAAACCCATACAACGTAAAACAGAACGTACTATCCGAAGAGAGCGCTCCTCCCAAGACAGGAAAATAAACCAACGGATGCAACAGGAAACACATTTGGATTTCAAGATGCTGAGACGACTCCTCACGAAATTGATTGCACGTGGAACACATGTAGATAATCTGCAATTTGAGACCTGATTTGAGCTCTGTAACACTTACAACCTTCCAATCCAACTAACGGAATACATTAGCACTATAATACAATCTTCGCCTCCAAGATTTCTCGCCTCTCAAGCAAAACCAGGCTTTATCACCTAGGCATATTCAGGCGTTATCCATCGTCTAAGATTTTTAGACAGGCAACACGCTTAAATCCTTACCCACTTTCTATCTGGTAAGAGAATACTTTAAAACTCAGAAGCTTCAACTTCTTCGGCCAAAGTTCCAAACGAATATTTTTTTAACCGATCAGACGGGAAGGAAATGGTTTGCGCAGAGCCCAAAAAGAATATCTCAAGGCGAAAGATTGAGTCTCAGGTGGATGGATAAAGTACATATCGAAGTACCACGCTACATACATACTTCTGAGGTGCAGTTCACATAGTTGATTCCCGAGCAAAGTCCACAAAAGGGTTGACACTGTCTTGAATGCTTCTCCGTCACAAGGCGATAAAGCCCCGAGGATGAAAAACTCATTCGGGACTACGAAGACTAAGAGAAGTAATCGGGTAAAAAGCAGCAGGAAAGCAAGAGGGTGACCGGAAAAGAGTTGGCAATGCACAGTAACAAAAACCAAAACGATACACCACCGTTTTTCCCACGTAAGTTGCCCTCCAACAAAAAAGACCTGCTCGACTCCCTCCCAAACACTGGTCATCTCGTTGTTTTTTGACTGTCAAGCGCAGACGGTTCGATGTAACTTATCCCTGGACAGACAAGTTGAACCTAGACGCCTAGCTCCTCTTAGCATAGAGCTTTACGGTACAAGTCCTTCCCGTTCCAGAGTCCACTAATCCCTTGCCTACAAGACTGCTGCACGGAAGGTTTAGATCTACTAAACAACACCACGGAGTCGAGGAGGCAATCACCAACAAATCGGCTGTGAAGGTTGGTGGCCAAAATTGCAGACATGTTTACTGGAGAACTGGCAACAAACTCCTCAGCGCAGGCAGTATTTTGCAAATGAGGGAAATATAGGGGAGACGCCTGATAACAACTTGATAAGAGCAACTATACACTCAGTCAGGACTCCATGCAGCAAAACTTTCGTCTACCTCAACCTGTAGACTGAACGATATAGCACTAAGCTCTACGCAGGCAATGTCAGACACTTTATCCACAGTATAGGATGTATCATGCGAGTACGTCAGGCGCGCTCGTCAGAAGGGCCGATACAAGAAGCTCTTCAAATCGAAATTGTGGCACCTCACCATGCAAAGTACCACAACACGGAACACTCGACGGGATACACGAAATGATCCCAAATGAAAACGGGAGTCGACGTTCCCCGAAAGCTTACCAGTGCTTCCGTGTTTGACGTGTTTCATTTTCGCTAGTTCCACCTGCGTCTGCATGAATAGTTGCATTCTTTGCAGCTCCAAATCCTTAGTAAATTCCATCCGCTTGGTCTCGAGGTCGGCAAGTTGTTGTTGTTTGGCGCTCTCTATCCTTTCATAAACTTCCCCGAACTTGATAATTGCCCTAGCTAGATCTTTGAACGGTCCATCCTGAAGCTTCCTCTTCTTGACAATCTTTCCTTCCGGGCCCGGAGTGGTGGCGTGGGGACAACTGTCGGTCATATCAGGACTCTCCTTCGACTTGGTGTTGGTGGAGGCGTTGTTGAAGGTCTTCGGCTCGCCGTCATCGACCCTGTCCCGCTTGCGTTTCTGACTTTTCGCCGACTTCTTGTGTTTTCTTGAAGTGCCAATCAATTCGTCCAACTTCTCGAAGAAGGCCCATTTGCTACCGGCTCCGCTAGTGGCGACCTTGTTCTTTTCAAGCTTATACTTCTTCTTCAATGTGTCTAACCTGTTCTTGCATTGCACATCGGTTTTCGGCGTCTTCCCATCCTCGCGATTGTTGACGGCTTCGGCGACATCCTTCCAGTGCTTCTGCTTCAGGTTACCCCGGTTGAGCTCCATGTAACGGTCGCCCCAAGCTTCGATGAGCGTGAACGTGGCCCCTTCGCTCCAACAATCTTCGCGGCCATGCTTCTCGTTGCCATCGCCAATCAGCTTCAGCGACCGCGAGGTGGGAGTCGAATGGATACCGGGGAGCGACAGCGTGAGAGCGTGGTGCTGTTGCGAGGCATCGGCCGAGCCATGAGCGCCGTGGTGTGCATGAGCATGAAGGTCCTCTTCCATGGACGGAATACCCACGGGGACCGGCCCCGGCAGAAGCCAACTTCAGGGAAGAAAAGGCAACGAAGGGCTCTAGGCCAGCCAGGCCCGAGGGGCCGGGGCGAGGGCAAGGCCGACGCGCGCAGAGGAGGGGGAGGGGCGGGGCGGGGCGGGGAGGGGATGGAATGGGCTGAGAGGCGTGACGAGCGAGCGTGACGGGTTTCCTCTCGTTCACTGCTCTGGTTCTGGTTCTGGCTCTCGGCCTCGCGGCGCTCGCTGTTCGCTCTGCGTTCGCTGCTCGTCGCTCACTTTCGCTACTACTTTTCTCTCGCCCGTCTATTTGCTTTTTCCCTCCCGCTCCCGCTCGCCGTGCGCTGCCGCTCGGGCCATTCAAGCGTGGAAGGAAGCGAATTCTCCCTCCCCGTCGCCTGCCCTCCCCGCGCCCCCAACCACTCCCTCCCCGCGCCAGCCAGCCCGCGGCTGCAAACTCAGTTGCCGGAGAATGCAATCGCGAAGCAGCAATCAGCAGCGCCGCTCGCTTGCACAGAAACTCTCGCTCTCGGTGATGTGTGGGGCAGGCCGCCCCGAGGAGCACAGACGCAGCAGCAGCAGAAGCAGCGGCCGAGCACCAGAAGAAGCTCAGAAAGACGAATGGCGAGGCGGGGGAGCGCGGCGGGCGAGGAAAGAAGAACTCAGGCGGACGAGCCTCGGCTCTCATTGACCGACTGACTGCCTGAGCAAGCACTCCTCGCTGACTGAAGTGCGCAGCCGAGTAACCCTCGGAGCCAGCCAGCCAGCCCCAGCCAGCCACACGAACATGCTACAGACAAGAACAGGCCGGCCCCATGCGTCGGTCGGTCGCGGGCGGGGCGGGGCGGGGCGCGCGCGCTCAGAATCGCTCGTCTGAGCAGAAACGCGATGGCGATGGCCGGGACGCGACCCCGAGGACCCCGAGGGCTCGCTCGACCTCTCTCGTGCTGCACCCGCAGCAGCGGCGGCGATCCAACCGCAACTGAAAGCAGCAAAGAAGAGCCCGAGGCGACCGAAAGAAACGAGGAGTCGACGAAGTGACGCGGACGCGCTTTTGCTCGGAAAGACGTCCGGCCCTCTGCTGCTGGTGCTGCTGTGTTCTGCCAGGCTGCCGCCAGGCTGACCCCGGTGCCCGCTGTCGCGACGGGCAGCCCCCGCCCCCTGCCCAGCCCGGCCCGGCCCGCCTTAATTACCGCTCTCTCCTCGGCGGCAACTCCTTCCGACGTTCGCAGTCGGCCCTCGCTCCTCGCTCAACCACCCCCACCTCCGCCCACATGACTCGGCTCGACCCTCCCGACGCGGCCCTACCCGACCGGACCAGGCCAGTGCGCAGCAGCCCGGGTCCCACCTCGCCCCCTCACCCTCGGTTCTGCCCTGCCTGACCGCGGTAAAAGCAGCCCGGAAAGGCGGCACCCGCAGGGCGGCAGGGATCTGAAATTATCGCGTGATCCCCCGGAGGCATGGATTCCCTGTGCTCTTCGTCCCAAACGGCACCTAGAGATTTGAGCGTTTTCTCCTTTTGCCACGATGTTTTAGCTTTTCCCCGTTTGGCGGCGTCTTTTCCATCCCATGTCATTTGGGTTCTAACCAGGCGTAGAAACTTTTGCACTAGATTTCTCGTCTACTTCTCGCTCTTTGCATATAAATTAATTCTTCGTTATTGTAGTTAGCGAAGAATAAACATCCATCCCAGATTTATCTAGCAAAGATGATAAAGAGCAACTCTAAAGATGCACAATTGCAACTTCTGCAAAAATATTGCGTGAATTTGTGCATTTCACAGGGTTTTGGGTGAAATCCTTGTCTTGCTTAGAAACAAAGAATGTTCAATAATTTGAAAATATCAAAGTATCTACTTTCCAATTGTTAATAGTATTATATCTTTGTGTTTTAGATATGTTTTTGGCTCGAATCACGACTAGTCGGCTAATATTTATTGTCAATCGGTTTGCTGTCTCATAGAATTTTTTAGTCAATTTCATTGAATCCTCTCTACTATAAATTGTAGTTTCATGGTAGTCTCAATGGAATTGACACACAAGCAATAACGATGTGAGATGGCAATAGCATTGCTATTAAAAAACGTAGACTCAGACGGCTCCAAAGATCCATGATCTTTGGAGCCGTCCGAGACCCATGGGTCTCAGACAACCATGCATGTTGACAATGTGACGTGCAACTAGCGCCAACCGTCAAAAAACGTTTGTGACCTATTCTTGTTCCTCACTCGATTGCATTGTCTCATGATTCGTCACTCGTCTTGATGGAAGCAAAAAATTCATGATCTCTTTCAAGACATCATCTCGTTTAGTGTTCAATTCAAACAACGGATCTCGCGTTCTACATGTATCAATAATCATGCTTCATGTGTTATTCTTAAACGCCAAAGATGAAGCATATTCATGTAAGCACCATAGCTCATGCTCTGCGGGCATCATTCTTGTTCCTCACTCGATTGCATTGTCGTATGATTCGTCGCTCGTCTTGATGGAAGCAAAAAATTCATGATCTCTTTCAAGACATCATCTCGTTTAGTGTTCAATTCAAACAACGTATCTCGCGTTCTACATGTATCAATGATCATGCTTCATGTGTTATTCTTAAACGCCAAAGATAAAGCATATTCAGGTAAGCACCATAGGTCATGTTCTGCGGGCACAAATAAGCATGTTTTGTATGTTATTTTTAAACTCAAAAGAGTAAACATATTCATATGTGCACCATAGGTTGTTTTCTTCAAACATCAATATGCATACTTTGAATGCTATTTTTAAACGTGAAAGATGTAGCATTTTTTTGTGTGCATTTCATATCATAGTCATGCCAAAAAGAATTTTGAAACCATGATGTCATAGTGGATTTTTTTTCATCAATCTTTGAAATTGCATGTGCAAAGGTTAATGTTAGCATTGATCGGTATATCAAGTGCTACTAGTATTTCTTTAACTTTGTCATTCACGTTTTTGCGGCATCCTCTTACTAACGTGTGATGAAACCATCGATAGTACATTGATTACCATTGATGATTTTTTGTGAAAGCTCGTTAACCAATTCATAAACCAAAATTTGCTTCGATAATGTCGCATATTGTTAAGTAGATAAATTGCTCATCTCATAGAAGCAAGCAAGAAAGTCTTTGAAGGATTTCACTTTATTTCATATGATTGAGCTCAATCTTACAATGTCACCATTGTGCTTGTACATGTTTGAAAAAGATTAAAAATACTACGCCAAGCTCTAGTTATAATCAATCATTCTGAACATACTATTTTATCGATCTCCGATATCAAGCCAATGTACTTCTTTAGTCTCGTGTTTTTGGGTCGTAAAAAAACTTGAAACTTCCTATCAATCAGCTCATTGTCGAGATGATAATCAAATTGTCTTCACCATTGTGCAAATTTTTTTCAATTTGGCTTTGATGATTGCTTCACTATCAATTATACCACAATACGTGATGTGATACACACGTAGCAATAAATGTGTCATTTATCGTCAAAATTGATATCAAACTTGTTATTCAATTCATCTTGTAGATGCTATAATGAATGAATCATTTCACTAACATTGTCTATATTCGCGTCAAAAAAATTTATGTGTACATCTGCTTTTATTAACAATTCTAAAATAATAAATATTGTGTATCATCAATTGTGCGGCGGTGAAAAATATTTGAAAGTGAAAAAATGAAATCACCTAACATCTAGAATTCATCTATTCAAAGAAGCGTAATGATAAAGTAATTTTGAAACGTTTTGGTGCATCATCCGTCACAAGCAATCGCAATTTTTTCCAAAATAAATCTATAAGTTTTGCAAAATTGTTTGATCATGACAATGATTTTGTCAACTACGGCACGAGTAAAGATTGAGCGTAAATAGCTAGTTCAAAAATGATTTAGTTGATCAACATTTGCCCAAACAAAGCTCTCTCCGCTAAAAAAAAACTTTGTATTGTGTCAATCATATAATCTATCACGCTCAGTCTTAGTCAAGTCATTCAAAACATTGTGCACTTTCAAATAAAAACCATATATTGCGTAAGTTGTTTAGGACAGATCTTGTAATAATGCGTCTTCAAATGATTTGCAAGTGATGCGATAATAATCTTTCAAATAAAAAACAACATTTGATGTCGTCAAGAATCTTGAATGGATTTTCAAATACAAGTTGTTTGCAACGCAAGAGAGTAGTATGATTCATAGTACAGTTGTTTAGGACAGATCTTGTAATAATGCGTCTTCAAATGATTTGCAAGTGATGCGATAATAATCTTTCAAATAAAAAACAACATTTGATGTCGTCAAGAATCTTGAATGGATTTTCAAATACAAGTTGTTTGCAACGCAAGAGAGTAGTATGATTCATAGTACAGTTACAAAATATGTACAAATCCAAAATATTTACTTTTGTTTCTTTATGCGTTGTTCGGTGGACGATATTATAATTGACGGTAACGATAGGGGTAAAATGTCAATGTCATTGTTATTGAATTCTTCATTTGACATCAATATTAGCACATACAAGATCTGATCTTCCATAATCACATACTCTCAATGTTAGCTTTTCATAAACTTGCAAACGCCGTCGCATACTTGCCACTATAGTTGATTGGCCAAAGTCTAGTCAGCTAATATGGAGACTCTAGCCGACTAGCTATTTATATCGGTTAGCAAAAAGTTAAACTATTTGGTGATCATGATTATTATGTTTTGATTTTGCATTTTGAAGTATACTATATCATCACACATCATATTATTATTTATTTTGCTTATATTCAAAATGTAACTTAAGGTTAAAATGTTGCTCACACAAGATTTTTATGCAATCAAGTAAAATTTAAATTGTATTTTTATATCTTTGAAGAAATCATTTATTACATCACCGTCAACAAAATTATGTTGTAGATTAACAAACTATTAAATTTGTTCCAAACAAATTTAAAAGTTTGTTAATCTAATAGAACAATGGAGCACACAATTAAAACATATTTAATCTAATATTAACAAAGAAAAAAAACTTTATGTGTATTTATGTCTTAGATTATTCCAACATTATTGATCAATAGTAAAGTTCGCGCAAAAATAAAACACAAAGTCTAACAATAAATTATATTAATAGTATATATCTTTTTTATATATAAATATCTCCAACAATCACACAAAGAAAAGAATTCACATCTACTATACATTCTATTTGTAATGCATTTATGACATTACAGATTTATAGTTGTCTTACATCTAAATGTGCAACATAAATCAAGAAACATTGTGTGTACTTAACAAATATTTATCTCATTAGACGAATCACTTTGTGATCAATTGATATTGCTACAATTGAAAATATTGAACAAAAAATTGACCTTAGCTACTTATGAAAATCAGAGAAGATTGATAATATGTGTAACCAAGTATGAATAACAATGCATTTATTAAATTTAAAGTAAAGATTTTAGAATCCAATCCAATCATTAAATTTGAATTGGTAGTAGTGAATGAAATTGAGAATTTAGTTGTCAAATTTGGACAAGCTATTGCAATTTGAAATGTTTTAATTGAGCAAGCAAGCTTGATGATTTGTTCATTTAAAAAAATATAAAAATATGACATTGCAATTTTGAAATACATTGATTAATTTTTGAAAACAATAAAAATTATTCAATAAAATCTTGATGATGATAAATATGATGATATTTTGTACACCTGAACTTCATATTTGAGTTACAAAATATTTTTGTATTTATAAGAAGGTTTTTGAAAAAAAAAATTCTCTAATTTGAAATAAAAAAACCAAATAATCATGTGATGCTCTTAAAGAGTTGTTTGAAATATTTCAAATTATGATTGAGACTAGGAACTTGAAAACCAAATATAAAAATTTTCAAAACTTGTGTTAAACAACAATACATGACATATTGATCTAACAAGATTTAAGCCTACTTTCTAATAATGCATGTTTTACTGAAATACGTATTTACAAAAATTTATGTATTTAAACAAAAGTCAAGATTAACTAATAAGCACGCGGATTGTTGGCATGTCATGTTTGGTTAACACACTCAATACTTATCTAAGAAACAAATCAATGGCTGATATTTCATTTTCAGCTGACACTTTTACTTTCCCTATTGAACACATATAGCTAACATTGTAATCATATATTGTCCAACATGATGCAATTCTATCTCCATTTTAAGATCTCTCCATTTCAATTTAAAGTAAAGATGGTTTACAATAATCTCTAATTGAGACCAAACATCGTTAAAGTTTCCTACATGTGTCAAGGTCACATTAAAAAATAAATAACATGAAACTATAATATTATTAAAATAATTTTTTTTAATAAAATCACTAACTTTTTCCAAATCCAAGTCAGTACACAATCTGTATGTTTATATATATATATTCAGTTATAGGAATTGAACAAGTAGCTCAGCATAATTTTGTTAGAACAATTTGCAAAATCAAAATATATCTAATAAACAATAAAATTAGTTAATTGGAACTAGTAAGATAAGAGTTTCTCAAGGTAATTCAATTTTCATAATGACTTAAATTTTTATATATATATATATACAATTTGTTACGATGATTAAATGAAAACCAAAAGAGTTATTTACTTGAAATTTTCTTGACATTACCAGATAAACAAAGAATAATTTTATTAAGAGTCATTCAATAAATATTTTAAGATGTTTAATTATCTTCAAGTGATTTGAACAATGCATAATTCATTACCAACTTTTAACAAATGTGTCATAGGTTATAGAAAAATTTATTACAATTTACTTTGATAAAATTTATTTCAAAAGTATTTTTAAATGTTTCTATTCTATCAAAAAATTTAATTTCAGATTTGCATCAAAACCAAAATAAATTGAAAACCGAGAAAACGTTTACTTAAGAAATGTCAATGTGATACATGTTGATAAATTAAAAGTGCATTTGTATGATAAGGTAATTTGGTATATTTATGTGATAAAAAAAAAAACTTCATATATTGATGTATGAGTAAGAATTTTGATTTTGATAAATAATTATTCAAAATGGAAAATTTTAAAAACAATTTAGAGTGTTTTGAAATGCTTGCATATTTCAAAATTTCATCATAAGCATGTCATAGCTGATTGCAAGTATCATGATTATAAGCAGGAATAATATGTAATCAACATAGTAGCATTTTTTGGATTTAAATGATATTTCAATTTTTTTTTCTATGGAATATATGTGAACAACTTTTCATATATATTTTGTTTGATTATATATATATATATATATATATATATATATAGACATATACCTCAATATCAAGAAAATAAAGATAATGTTTTTTATTTTTTAAATAATGTGTTTATCGTTGGTCATATGTTGATCATATATTATATTTGTTTCAATATCACATGTGTGATTTATACAAAAACGTAATTTTAACATAATTTATGCATTCTATGTAATTTGAAATAAACAAATAGAATATAAAAGTAAACAATTTGGATGCAATTTTGTATAGAAAAGAATGTTTATTATGATTATTCACAATATTGCTTTGTAATGTTTTTAAGTCACAGTTTTTTTTTGCATATAAACTTTTATGCACTACACCTTACATGAGAAAATATAAAACCTTATAATTTATCATGTATTGTTACAACTGAATACAGTTTCATCTTTAGTATTATATATTGATTCATGGTTTTTTTCATCAGTTTCATTATAAAAAAAAATTATGAATAACTTATTATACATTATTCATTCAGTATATAGAGCTAATATTACCACTGGTTGTAAAAGACCTCTCAATTTGCTCATACAACGTATTTGTAAACACAATATATATATATATATATATATACAATAAGTTTGAAGACATAGAGACATTATTATGTGAATTTGTATATTATTAGTTTTGTATTAGTATGGAAAATAGGTGTTTATTGAGTTTGAATCTTTTGAAGAAAATGTATATCTGAAATCAATATGTGGGCTATTTACTTTGTATCAGTATTTTTAAAATTATTTTTGTGTCTTGAAATCCACTTATCTTAATTAATTTTATGGCAAGTTAAATTGCATTGCTATTTGGATAAATGTTCTCAATATAGTTACATGGAAGTGCGGAATAATGTTTTTTTTTGAAGAAGCAAATTCTTAAACAGTTTTCTATATATGGTCCATTAAGTACACTCTTAAATCTAAAAAAACAAAGAACAGATAAGGTTATTTAGCAACTTTAGTACACTTCTGTTGTGTGGAAAATAAAAACAGAGTATGAAATCAGAAATTATCTCTATGCGCTATTCAGGCTAATCGCAAGAGAATTTGGAGAAACATTTCATGTGACTGCCCCTCACCAGTGCTAATTATAGAAAAGATTGGAAGAGATATTAAAGTCCATTACACAGCAATCATCAGACCCTCAAAGAGATTACGCTATTTGATGTTGTCACAGGAACAGTCTTATTCATTTTGAACATTCTTCACTGCGCAGAAACATTGGCAATGCAATTCTACTCATCCGCCGCATTATAAGAATTTTGGACACAGCATCAGCGGTTTATAGTGAAAGATAATATCATACTGGTATTAACATCTGACGTTTGTGAATCCTTTGTTTATCCACTGGATAAGCTCTGACCTTTATGGTGGGAAGCTTTACATTACATTTCTGGATGTAATGATTCTAGGGAGACTACCCATTTACTAAGTCCAGATCAATGCTTCTTTGTTTTCATGAATTATAAGAACTTAATTTCGTACTTTGAACACGAGGTGCGAACCTTCGAGCAGCATTACATAATGGCAAAATACGCGTTATGTATGTGAATGTTAGTAGGCCCGCAATCTAGACTCAGGTCCTGGTTGTGCGCGAACAGACTATTAACAAGGAGATATAGTTCCTTCCGCTGTATGGAGAATTATATTGGACGCGAGACCAAACAGGAACCGCCTTCTTCTCGGTCTAAAACAGGGAACCCTGGGAGAGAGGACAGGACCTCGAGTGCCCATTGAGGACCAGGCTCACGAGAGAAGCAAACGAAGGTAAGTACTCTCATGATTCTTCGAATCTGCAGAGGAGGGAGGGGAGGCCCATGGCTATCCGTGGGAACAGCTCAAATATGAGAAGTAAGTCCGGGGTTAACAGTCACAGAGGAGACAAACATGGGAGGAAGATACTATTCTTAGATGTATCAGGCATATGTAATTGCCCGGTAAACGCACCAGAGGAGTCTGCCGTCGCAAACGAGGCGACCCACGTGGCCGAGAGGGTCCCGGCGGCGGTACGGCAGAAAAACCCACTAGCAGCTCACGACGACTCACAACAGGGAAGCCGTGATAAGGAGCAGCACCGGTGCCGAACTCTCTCCCTGCAAAAGGGCCGGCATGTTGACCGTTCAACGGCCGGTGAGAGGAATGCACGCGGCCCTTGCCGGCCCTGCTGTCGCTTTCGGAACGTGTAGGGTCCCGACCTTCACGACGCCCGCCACGTGTTGACATTCGGTCTAGACGGGTGCAGGTAGACGGTAACTGCCGACCGCCGGGTCAGATCACGGCGAGACAGTTATTGAGAGTAATGCGAACTCGGCCTTTCCTGCCGCCCTGAATATGGAGATCCATTATTACGATCGCCTATTCACCCAACCCAGACACGTCTCAGATCGCACGGTGCGTCGATGCGTGCTTTCGCGCTCCTCGCCGGATCCTGCCACACGTCACTGGCAACCGGCGATCCCATCAGAACATCTGACTGGCCGCCTTTTTTTTGTACAGTCCGCTGTCTTTCAGTGTCATATTTCTCGGGGACGACTTTCCCGGAATGTTCTATCAACCTGATTCACGATTTCAGCAGGAGGCAACCCATTCCTCTTACTTTACGCGACATCCAATCAGACAAGTGAAAAGTTGATTTTGGTTCTCTGTACCGTGTACAATGTTCCAATTGTCCTTCTTGATACTCATTCCTTCGGATGAAACATATAATAGGAAGTGAAGATATATATGACAATTAGATATATAGATAATTTCATCTCCAACTATAAAAAGAATTTTCGATGAATGTAAAATTATATAATAAGAAGAAATTAAAAATTAGATATATAATTTCTCCTATATATATACGAGAAGTTATGTATCTAGTTTTTAAATAATAATATTGATGATCATTAATCTCATGTATTACATATGTGTATATCATACTAAATAAAATTATGTCTGAAAATATAGGTATATTTTCACACATGTTACTGTTGTAAAGAGAGAATGCATTATAACAAATTTTCACAACCATCACCGAAGGATAGTAGGATATTGGCATGATATACCTTGCATGTAAATTTTAAGCATGCTTTATTCACATTAACAGATTTCAAATGTGATAACTACTTCTAAAATCAATTTAATGTACCAATCTTGTGTGATATACATTCCAAATGAAGACAGTTTCAGGTTTATGGAGACCAAATATATTTTTAATGCATAATCATGTCATTTACATAAATATTTTAAAATCATAAATCCAAAATACTAATATTCAATATTGTATGCATACAAAAGAATCATCCAACAAATTTAATTTTTTTATAAGAAATTACTGTTTTCTATTGTTAAAATATTGATTTAATATAAGACATAGAATTTAACAAACATTTAAATCTTTTAGTTTTTTCTCATAAAAGTTGATACATTAGTATTTTAAAATACTTTCACTATAATAAATATAAAATGCTAAGATTATGATATCTATAGTCATAATATAAAAAATTATAAATTACATTATCAAATATACATTAAAAAATTCACAATACCAATATAAATACTTCTTGATTTAGCTTAAAAAAATTAATATTCATTTTTTATTCATTGATCATGTGTTATAGATTTTGTTTGCTAAAATATAAACTTATTTTCTAACATTTTATTTATAATTTAGTATAAAAATTCTTATCCTTTGATATATTTTTAATTCTACAAATCTTGTTCTCAATATATGATTTCATCTTGCTAAAATCTATGAAACAAAGCTTGAAATTTGTATTTCTTACCCTGCTACTAGCTAGCACCTTGTTACCAACAAAATAAAACAAATAATTTAACTTTCATTCTTTTCAATATATATTCAAATATATGTGTTACATTGAAAGATTCTATTTTATTGTTTATTTGTATTCTCTTGGCTGAAACATATTTATTCTAGCTATGTTTTTGTAATTATTATTTTAAAAATACTAAAATAATCATTGATGATCATTTTAGTATGATTAAATGATCATTCATGATTTTGAAACATTTTCAATGCAATTTGTATATTTATATAAAAAAACATAATTATATTATTAATATATTTACAAATAAGAATATGTAAAATGTTTGTTGATTTTGATTAAGCCTGTATTGAAGTCTATTATATAGATTAGATTTTTTAAACTAGGTTAGCAATTATTTTATAAACAAAATTACAAACTTTGTTCATGGCACAAAAGACTCTTTTCCTTATATGGTTAATGCTTAATAATGCTATAAAATATGAAAATTTAAAATATAGTGATGTAGTTTATGATCATTGTATTAAATAAATAAATTTATAAATATTCTTATTGTTACATACATTTTTTGACATCAAATCAATCTTTGCATCAATTTTATTTTTTTAAATTGCTTTTTTTCTAATCAAATTGTTATCATATCACTTAATTTGAAAATTATATTTTACTTGATAATTTCAAATAAGCATCGGCAATCTTCATGATTTTCATCTTAATTTAGTAGATTGAATGTGCTTATTTTAACTTCATTTAAACTCAAACTTTATTATATAAAACTTTAAGATCTTGAAAATAAATCTTCTAAGCTTAGAAGTAGAGCAAATAAAATAAATGGTCAATGTCTTTAAATTTTTTTGTTAAAATATTCATTCATGCTTTCTTTATTCTTTAAATTAGAGCATGTTTAGTCAGACAATACGAATAAAAATATGACCAAAGTATTAATCACTTAAAATATTGATGATTTTTTCTTGAAAAAAACCTGACTTCAAATTTTATTCAAATTTTTTTTTATTATAGTATCAATTGGATTTTTGTTGATTTTGCATTCATATTTGATATTTTTCAAATTCAAGTTCTTGTA
Source organism: Marchantia polymorpha subsp. ruderalis (assembly GCA_037833965.1). Classification (NCBI taxonomy): domain Eukaryota; kingdom Viridiplantae; phylum Streptophyta; class Marchantiopsida; order Marchantiales; family Marchantiaceae; genus Marchantia; species Marchantia polymorpha. Next base: position 16,006,792 of record AP031357.1, read on the forward strand.
TCTCAATTTAAGTTTAAAAGTAAAGCATAACACAATATCTTAAAGTTTTTTTGGTTAATTTGTTTCATGAGTTTGGAAAAATAGAGCCAAATGAACATACTTAACCGTGAACATCAGTTAGTCCACTTGAATATACTAATTATGCATAGTTTTAGATGATGTTGACACAATTGAATCAAGATATAAACATAATTTCAATATTTAGTATGTCTTATAACTATCACATTATGTCATTGATATACATCCTTGATTAGAGAACATGAGAGATCAGTTTATAAATAAATTAATAAGTACTAAAAAATGTACATGATTTTGGATTCAAATTTATAGTTTTTCTATTATATTTATAATTTTTTTCAAACAAAATCAAATTTGTATGTTTTATTAGGTGACAAGAGACTACAAGACAGTTGAAGATTTACATAGTAAAAAATGTATTTACATATATATTAATGTTCCATATCATTCAGATAAACTTAATCATTTATATATTTATGTTAAGTGTATATCAATTATTTAAATATATTTACTTTTGATAAATTTTATTTATGTTCATTACAAATAATATTATAGTAAGAATATATTTAAACATGATATGAAACTAATATGATATTATATATCATACAAAATATAATTTGGAATTTGATGCATTTATATTTCATATTAATGATAAATTTTATTTTGATAATTTTGAATTTATGAATTGTGAATTATATTAATTTTCAATAAAATATGGTTTTTTAAAGAAAAGTTCTTAAATATATTTATTGGAAATTTGTTACAGTAATTATTTATATAGATTTGATATGAATGAAATATATATATATCTAAAGTGCATTATATACAATTTTAATGAAATGTGTTCCAATTTAAGATTTCTTCTGAATTATTTTAAATCTTGGAATTTCTCAATATGAGAGTGTAAAATATATTACACAAAAATTAAAATCATAGCACTATTTAGCTTTTAAATGATGTAATTTGGTATAATTTAAATTAAATAAGAATCAATCGATCAATATTTGATGTTATTTCTTTGAAGTTTTTATAAAATTTATCTAATTTTAGGTTAAATTGATTTTTTTTCACAAATTTTTTCAAAAATATACACAAATCATGATGAATACTTATCATCATAAAAATCCTTATGTTAACTACTTATAGTTTAATTATGATTGTAATACATATTTTTGCTGGATTATATCAATTATCACATTAAATCCACCTTAATAAATTAAAACTGATGTTTAGATAGTAAGATTTAGCAGCATTGAATAATATTTTATATATGTGAGGATTTTACAATGGTATGGGGCTAATTGTAATGAAATCTCTATTTTTTGAAATGATGAAAAAATGCTATTGTCATTGTATTTTATCAAAACGCATGATTTATTTTTATGGGTTTAAATAAATCAAATGCCATGGCAAGTAAGCGAATCTGTGATAGATTATTTTTTAGCTTTGATAGGCTGTTAAAAAGATTGGAACTATGAAGCTTGAGCACATGAAGAACAAGGAATTTTGGAGAAAGGTCACATGATTTAGTTAAACAGATGAAGACAAATTCCGGAATTTTTTCCAACGATGTAATATAGGTTGAACGTAAGAAACAGACAGTTGACATTTTTTTGAATAGATAAGAGTACACTTCTTATGGAAATCCTCATGAGTGATTCAGCCTCAAACACAACATATTACTGCATTCAATGCTATAGATTTGTTCTGCCAACTCTGATAGCACTCAAGTACTGGCATACCTCCTTATTCACGCGGTGACTTGCGCTGCGGAGAGTTGGCGTTCGCCGGCTGAGACAGAAGTGGAATGTCATTCCATCCAATTGGGATTTTGTTCGAATTTGAGTTTGGCTCGCTGGAAACTCCTGCAGTTGTACATCCTAGCTGGGAATTCCCCACGTTCAGTCTGGCAGTAGAGTTTGCCGGATCGCGCTTCGTTTGTAGTTTACATGGGTTGCAATCTTTAAGACGACAAGAAAGAATTGTGATCGACATGGCTTCGTCGGATTGAATGCTTCTGCGTTCCATGGTGCAGGTTTGGAGTTCTAAAAACGTATTTCTCGTCTTGGTCGAGCTTCAGACTACGGTGGTACCAATACTTCTCCACAACGCTGTGTGTGGTTCATCTGTTTCTTGAAGTCGTAAAACCTGCGAAATTTTCCTGCCAGAGTTGTAGCATGATCATTTTTCACGGCTGGTTTCGAAACAAGAGTTTGCGAACTCAAATTCAATACACTGCGACAACAGTACTTTCTTCAATCTTTCCCTTCGTGCTCCAGTAAAGAGCTCGAAAACCTGCTGTCCTTTTGCTACAAATTGGGTGGGAAAGACAGTGCTGAGTCTTAGACGTTAGGTAAGGTTTTCCTCTACGCGCGAACGTCGTGAATGTAGCTCTTGGGGTTGCTTCTATGTATTGGCTTCAAACAGTCGGTCTGTTGTAAAGGATACTTCGCGATCACCCTCCTCTCACAAGACGATGAATCCTTTTCCGATCTGTGTGATCAGACTGTCCTCGTGCTTTTACTCTCGAACGCCCACTGGTGACATGTACGTTGTCTGAATAACTTAAGGAGAAGGGTGAACAAAGTAATCACATTTCTTTGAATCGCAATGAACGAACGTTGTCTAAAAAAGCACATTGCGTCTTTCAGTCTTTGCATTTTTTCTTTTAGATTGTCTTATGAAGGTTTCCCAGTTGGTGTCCTTTGAATTCTGGTGGCACTGGACGCCCGGTCGCCATGTTTTATATTTTCCCCTCATGCACTTCGTGAAACTTTTAAACACGAGTACCAGCTCGCTCACAAAACGGTTTGTTCCCTTACAGCCGTGACCTTTTCCTTGAAGCTGGCAAGAGGGAGTGCTGGCGTTTATCCAGTGGCAGGTTATACCAAGACGGTCAAACCTGTTATAGAGAAGATGTTTCTTGGGCACCGGGCTTTCCCTCTTCTCCAAGGTCCTTGGGCCTGAACTTGTCACGTTTATGATCGAGACTCGGAACAATGCCCTGCACGCATGATCGTATGGTTGATTGCAACGGAGCGACTGGAAGCCCCGGTCGTCGACGATGTGAATATGCAGATGCGCTAGCGTGTGATACGGGACGTGCTGTCCCAGTTGAGGAGCAGGAGTCCACGGAAGATCGTCTTTGTCCCAATCTCTACCGTCATTCTCCAGCAGATGGTCATTACCAAACGCATATCAACAGAGGTTCCATAGACTATCCTTGTTCAGAACTTCAGTCTCTCGACGAGAGCATCGAAAGAGCAGATATCGGAGCTGCGTCGCCTCATTTACAGGTCACGCCTGACTTTGAAATGTCAGGATTTTGCATGCCAACAATCACTAAAAGCTTATCTCAAAGTCTGGTTTCTTCCTGAAGTATCTTTTAGGGTTTATGGTTTCACCGTACCAGGTGCTGCAGGTGAGACTGTTAGGTCTATGATTGTAACCATGCTCTTCAAACAGAATATAATCAAAGTGAATATGACGGGCAAACGAACTCCTTACCGATTTTCAGACGTACTTTATTGATGTTAGGAATCAGTCACTTCGACATATACCGTTCTGTTCCAAATTTTCTTTTTCAGAGTGGGTTATCGTACAAGTGTCCAGTCCTAGTTATAACCAGGCATGCAAGCGGTCAAAATCACTAACTGCAATACACTGAATCCACTATCGATTCAGAAACTGAAGTTTGTCCAGGCTTAGTAGGTCGGCAAACGTACGAACACATGACTGCAAAACTCTATGTCCTGGACTGTTTTTCAAGGTACTCCGATATTAAATAAGTCTGATAATGAAGCATCCCCTGACGAAGGCCTTGCAACTAACTTAGTGTGATTTATATATCAGAGCAGACACTGAATTCTTGGGACGAAAATGGACAAGTGGATGACTCCTGTAGAGGACGGAGATGGGTCCTGGCTAACCAGTCTGCAAGGAGCGAAATTTGTCCTAATCTTTCAGGAACTTTGCTTCCGCAGGTGTGTGCTCTTCTCGTTTTGCGTGATACACATAACGGAAAAGGAAGTAACTTTTATGCACTGCTTACATTTGTTGAGATCAGATCCCCGCTGGTCTCATGTAACAGAGGTTTAAGATTGTATTAGCTCTGCTTGGTTATCTTGGACAAACATCGCAAGCATCTTCAACCTCGGCAATTTCTCCTTCTCCATGAGCTTGCTACCGCCCCCTGAACTCCGTGTCTTAACCACATCTTTTAAGCTTGTATTAGCTCTGCTTGGTTATCTTGGACAAACATCGCAAGCATCTTCAACTTCGGCAACTTCTCCTTCTCCATGAGCTTGCTACCGCCCCCTGAACTCCGTGTCTTGACCACATCTTTGTTTCTCCTGACATTCCTATACTGTACAATCGACTTTCTTAATGGCAACAGCCTGGGAGTAGCCTGCCTTGTTTCACTAACGAATGTTTTCATTTATCTAAGTGCAATAGACATAGAAATTGCGATTGTCGAGAGGCCTTGGTTCATCCAGAATATGAATATCTGCAAATGTTATATAACAGTTCTACTTATGGTGTATTAAAAACGGTTTGGCAAGTTGGCAATTTCCTATGTAATCACAACTGGCCCTGATCTTTATTTTCTGGGAGCAACAACTATCTCTCACTTATCAAGGCTAAACAGCATAGTGCACTTAAAACTGTATCACTTGTAGAGATACACATGGCCACAAACAGTGCCGTTAGTCTACCATGAACACGATCTCCTGATATAGTTAACATACGTCTTTTCACATCTCCGCAGATGATTAATACGTAACCTTAATTTGTCGACTCTGATCAATATTTCCGCTGCAAAAGTCTTCGCGAATCTTACTTTCACAATCTGCGGAGCTTGTACTTTGAAATGAAAGCTTTAGTCTTGTGATTCACCTCATAGGTTCCTTCATAAAAGTCGGGAGTCTATGGTTCCCATCTGCTGCTTTTCATTTCCACCCAATCACTAGAAAATTGTGTTGTAGCAAATGTAGTTTATAACTCGTTAGGAGCCCATTAGTCAGTCTATTTACATCCTGGTGTACTCTAGTTTTGACTCTTCCCGTGCTTGCTTGTTATATATTGTACAGCTCTCATTTCCTTCATCAGGTGCGTCCTGCCCCTTGCTATGCACTACGGCTTGTCTTTCAGAAACTCTACGCCTTCAGCTAATGTTTCGTTCCCGAATTCTGAAGAAATAGAAGGATAACTTCTGCAATTATTGTAGTGTTCATTAAAGTTTTGTATGTTCTGTTATCCATTTTTGTTCATGTCATCTCCAAACGTACTTACTGCCTGTTTGTACACTTCAAAGCTAATTTCTTGAGTAATCAGCTTATTTAAAACTCCTCTTTTTATTATCACATAAGATATCTGTTCCCACTCATCCTCTCCTATCCTCTCAGGCTGGCTCTTCACCGCTTCTACACATTTCATTCGTAACTTTTGAGAGCCATGCATGTTGTCACCATCCTTATGATATTTTTCAATTCTCTCACGGGTTTATTACCTTTGATGAACCCTTACTTGATCTATGGCCATCCTTGTCTAACTTGATTTCAATATAGAGTTTCTAATACGCGTCCGGAAGAGTAAATGTATGCTGAAATTTTCTACTTGAAAAACCTGCAGCAGATTGATCTCTTCAATCTCTTCTGGGATCACTGTGCAGAATCCTCGGAAAGCTTGCAGTGGTGGCAGTCAAGCCCATAAGCTAGCTCGAGAAATAAAAGATCGCCTAAACTATAGGTTATTTTCTTTAAGTAAAAATTGCTATATAAGAAAAGTACACCAAAAGATATGTAAATTGTATGAAGGCTAGGATTTCATTTGATGTTATCGCAAGTCAACTGTATTCAGCTCCCTGGATTCAAAATAGTGAAAACGGTTATGTACGGGTGATAGGCTCTGCTTGCTCAGAAACCTTGCCGTCGCTTGAGTTCAATCCTGTCTCTTGTTTCTTATTTTCATCTAGATTGCAGATATCCAATCAGAAGAAATTCGAAAGCAAGTAATACACAAATATATATATATAAAACAGATTAATGAGGCATATTCTTACAGTTTCGTCTGAGGAATCTCTTCGTGCAATTCTGCAGTGAAGTGCAAATGAGATTGCTACGAGAAGAGCGGGATAATGCTGTACATGAATTGATGGTACACTCAATGCCTGAAACATAAAACTTTGCATAATCTATAATTTTCATGAATCAATTTTCACTGAAAGAATAACTTCTGAAGATGTAGTCCAAGCTTTCGATGGACAAAAGATTCATGTTTCAGATGTAAAAGGCGGTTACTGTTATATACGTCCGAGTAACATCAGTTAGACACATCCAGCTATTTAATTTTTCTTAAATCATATAAAAAGAAAATCTTCCTCTCAACACTATATTTGAGTACTTATATGCTTAATGTAATCAAACTCTCAAGAAGTTGATGAAGATATGATTCTCACTACCCTACTTGGTGCACAAATCCTATTCTCTGGTTTATTCCCCTTTACGTAGAACTCAGTTTTGTCGTCCCAATAGTGATGTTTTCAACTCTTCATTCAGAAATTTGTGTAAAGCGTTCAACAAGAAGATACTGTAGACAAATAATTAAACGCATGAAATATCCACCTCTGAGGAAGGCATTTAGTTTTGTGTACAATGAAAATGACTCTGAAACTTGGAGCTCGAAATGATATCCATGGCTCATAGGTTTTCCTGACCACGAGGTTATTCAGAAACTGTCGGACACAGTTACAAACTGCACAACGATAGCAGAGGACCAGGCTAAGCTTTTGAAAGAACAATCGGAGACCATACGCAAGCTTGAAAAAAAGTAGGTATATTTCTCATGGTAATAAATAGCTCTTGGTAATCATAAAAGATAAGCAGATAGTCCTTTGAAATTATTAAAGCTCTCTTAAATAAATCTGTCATATTCAAAGCGAAACAATATTTTCCAATCAGGACTTCATCGTAGTAAAACTGTGGAACTGTTGAGCACAAAGCTTTGTACCGTCAAGCAAGGTTGTCTCGGACCAAACATTTTCTTGTGCTGAGTGTCTCTTTGAGATTGGTTTATACATACACAAAAACGACGAATAGGGCACAGGGAAGTTTACACCACATATAACAGTCGTTATATTACATAGCAACGCTACGTGAAGTCATACAGAGGATGTTTCTTGGTTTGGAGCTAGGATTCAAACGCATGAGAAACTTAAACAGGAGTTGCGGCGGGAGCACAAGCAGGTAACTCTCACTATTGCAAATTATGAACTCAGCGTGATATCCACAATCCCGGTATTATGCATTCTGTTTAGCTCCAGTAAAACGCTTGGACCTACATCGATGACAGTGATATGCGTCATGGATTAAGGAATGAGCTACTCGACCTAACAAAGATACACAATGTGCAAGATGTGCAGTACATTAAGACGAAATTTTCGCAGTGCAGTTCTGAAGTTTCTCCCCATGAATTAGCCACTTTCTATACACATGCTGTGACTGAAAGAGCGTCTGGAGTGTTCATATAACACTCTCTTTCTTCTGATCCACGATGTCTTGTTCACATGTTCTGCAGGAAATCCAGTCCATTGAGGAACACTTGCAAATTACTCAAACTGAGAGCAAGGAGGTGAGGGACAGAATTTGGGCAGAAGTTCGTTGACTGACCACAGAAGTTTTCATTAGAGGCATCAGGTTGACATTCATATAGTAGTTATAGTGTCAGCTTCAATCAGACCGCGAACTTATAAGATTTTCGTTAGCTTTAACCTACCGAGGTTACAAATGCTTGCCGATAAGGAAAGTGAGGAAACTAAGATTTGCTAAGCAGCGACCATACATCAAACAGCACATTATATTTGCCTTCTAAGAGTCAATTGACCCTTTAAAGCTTGAGCTGGTCAACTGATCTATTCAGACTAGACAAAATTGATTGAAATTTGCTATGTGTGCTTTCATAAGGCTGACATGCGCCTCTTAAACATAATTATATCCATATGACGTTTTCTTTTTCAAGAAAATTTCACATACAATTCTTTTTGCAGAAAGTTGAAAATTTTCACTATCACTGCAGAAAACCCAAGTTCTTGAAGATGACAATCAGCGTATGCAAGTTCAGTGCAAGAATTATGAAGAGGTATAAGGGTGCATCCATCAAGTTAGAAAATCATGACCTTGAATTTCATAGTCCTACAAGATGTTCTAGACAGTTTTTTCTTGGAAGATAAGTTGTGTGTTTCCATATATATAGCAGCTAGGAAACCGCTTGTCGTGAAACTCGTCTGATTTGTGTAATGATTTCTACTAGAGAAAGAGGAGCCCACGCTTAACTCGATATGGGGTTCATAATTAGAAGATGGCCACTCTGTTTTCCAATTGGCAACGCAGAAAATTCAAGTTCTTGAGGAAACTATTGAGCGCTTTCATACTGAACATAAGGAAAGTCAAGAGGTAATTGTGATACATTTGGTTCCTGGATCTTCTTAAACTTTGCTTCCATCGTTATCGAGTACTTTTACAAAGACTATGATGTGGACGTTGTTGCCACTTAATTAAATTATCCGTACTTTTTAGCACCGAGTGTAGGATACGTGCAGTATTTTGACTAGAGAACCTTTTAGATGGAGTTGATGACAAAGTTTGATGACAGAAATAGCCAGTTCCAGTTTGAGCACAGGGATTAAAAATAGGTTTAATAAAAAGATCAGGCTGTCCCTTTCAACTAATGATCTATGTTATAAGCTTCCAATCAATCAAATCTCTTTCATTCACTCAAGTATATGCACGTCCACAAATGAAAGTGAAGGAGTCGACCAGTTGATATAACAGTCTTGACAAAAAAACACATGAGTTGTCAGATAGAACTCAAACTGGTATCTCCCATAACTCAAGGGTACATAACTAAAATCATGATGGCTGCATATTTTATATAACATATGAAAAGGACATACTAACAATTCATGTATTGGAAAAGTTTAAAACCACAACTTACTTATTGAGACTCAAACTGCATGAGGGCTTTCAAATGAATACCCTCATGTCTGCATATGTATTCAGAGAAAAGTAAAGTCTACAATGAACTTCGAAGTCCTTGACCTAGAAATTCACTATTCGTGTTTCAGAAAAATGACAACAGGCGCATGCAAGAGCTTAAAGCGGTGAACGAGGTAAGCGACTTTTTACAACTTTAATATCACAATCTCTAAGGGAGGCAAGTATTACAACTTTCAAAGGTGGTGTCACATCGACTTTCAAATCATTCTCAAGAACTCCATGGTATTTTGGAAATATCGTAACACAGAGTATAGAGACAGGCAACTATCCTTGGTTTAATTGAACAACTGGCCATTTGTGTGCTATTGCAGGAACTCAACGGCTTTAAGAAGGACAATCAACGCTTGCGAGATGAAAGAGAAGAATTTAAAGAGGTGAGAAAGCTATGAAATTACTTGTTTTTGGAGATTCAGAAATTCATAGAAATGAAAGAGAAGAAACTTGTTTAGATAACTCTTCTTGGCCCAGATTCATACTACACCATGGGATAATAATCGACAGCAGTATTATCTTCAAAGAAAGAAGCTTGCTAAAGTCCTACATGACACAAATATATGCAATTTATCCTGCTACAGAGGATTCAAAACGTTGAAGAACTTTGTAGTCGTTTGCAAGCCGAGAAAGAAGAATATAAAGAGGTAAGCTAATTTTTTCGCAACTTTTGTACGCTGAGTGTGAACTATAATTTACACTGAGAGCCAAATCTCGAGGGTGATTAAAGTCGTAGTGACTGCAGTGGTACATATGGGAATAAACATGAGACATCTTCAATGAATCTATGAAAGCAGTGTCTGGAGGTGTAGAAGCATAACACCCACTGATATAGTTTTTGCTTCAAATAAAAATCAAATGTGCAGAAGGTTCTATGCTTCGATGAAATCAATAAGCGCTTGCGAGCGGAACGAGAGGATTTTAAAGGAGTAAGAAACTCAGTGAGATGTTGGTTGATATGATGAATTTTATGCAACCAGGTTACGTATGACTGCCTCTTTTCGGATCTGGACGTTAATGAAACTGCTAGGCTCATAGGGAGCTCTAGATTTCAACGGCTTGATGGGACTTCAAATACGTCTAATTTATCTACTTGGCCCCTTTGAGATTTCAAAGCGCAAGACTAACGTTTTAAATTTTAGCCCGGGTATTAATTTGTTATTGCATTGCAGACGTTGAAAAGCTTGGAAGATGTCAATAAGCGCTTGCGAGTCGAGCGAGAGGAAATTAAAGAGGTAAGAGTAGATGAGTATAAGTGACACTCGTAATGACCAGATGTGAGAGGACTTCAAGAAGTTTAAATTTAGGTTGACATTTCGTTTTTTCCAATGTTTGTGATCGTGTTGATGATTTTCGCGCAAACCAATTCAACGGAGAAATAACTTCGAATACTTCGCAGCAGAAGGTGCAAAGCTTCGAGGATAGCAACCATCGCTTGCGAGTCGAGAGAGAAGATTGTAGAGAAGTGAGTCTGAACATGTGCTCGAACGACTCTCTACATGTACCGATACAAAAAACGGAGAAAAATCTATAAAGTTTGGCAACACTTTTACAGATATAAGGATGTTATGTAACTATAAGATCCAAATTCGAGAAAAGGATGAGCTCACTGACAATGTTTACCGACATCGAAGTTGCTTACTCGACTGCAGAAGTTCCGGAGTTTGGAAGACATGAATCAGCGCTTGAGAGTTGAAAAAGAAGAATGTAAACAAGTAAGACCTCACTGTTTTCAATGATCACAATCATTTTCAACCTAAAAAAATGAGTTGTCATTGAAAAACTTGACCAACCACTAACTCTAATCTGGTCCAATGTTCACTGCAATTTACAATCCAAACCAAGCATTTATCAAAGTTGCATTCTTGGGTACAGCAAATGTCATCATCTGAGGAAAGTATTAAGGCGATGCGTGTCGAGCTGAAGGAAGACAAAGAGGTAGCAAATGTTTGTCTGTGGCCACTGCCTGCTTACATATACATGAGAAAATGAGGTAAAACTAGTTCTAAGGGCTTGACAAGTATTGCCCTAACACATTGACAAGTATATCTCTTTTGGAAACTGAAGTTCTTCCAAGTTAAAGGAATCAAACTTGACAGGCACAAGATTACCGTTCAACTTTATCAATGCAGAAATTGCAAAGCATAGAAGGGAACAATCAGCTTCTGCAGCTTCAGCTGAGGGAGTACAAGGAGGTAAGAGACAACAGATAGCGTCATTGAGTTGGTGTGGAAAATCATAATCCGCTAAAGAAACTGAAGTTCTTCCAAGTTAAAGGAATCAAACTTGACAGGCACAAGATTACCGTTCAACTTTATCAATGCAGAAATTGCAAAGCATAGAAGGGAACAATCAGCTTCTGCAGCTTCAGCTGAAGGAGTACAAGGAGGTAAGAGACAACAGATAGCGTCATTGAGTTGGTGTGGAAAATTATAATCCGCTGAAGAAGTTTCAATAAGGGCTGGAATGAGCAGTCGAAATAAAAGCTCGGGAACCACCTACTACGGGAGTAAGTTTGAGTTTGAATATCTGTTAAAAACCTGGTATATAATCTTTCAACCTAAATGAAAGGTAGTAAATTAAGTGAAAAGCAGGTTCGATACATTATTTTAAATTACTATTAAGCAAGATTTAAGAGTCAGAATAATACTAAGGTATATTTTTTTAATCACATCAAGTTTACCAAATACAAATGAGATATCCATTACATACGAATAAATAAATAAATATCTATCTATTTGTTTTTTTTTAAAGAAAAGTGAAAAAGGTCTAATTTGACAAATGTAATGTAATGTTTAAGAATGTAAAGCACACGTATAAGAGTCCAATCTGCTGTGACATTTTTACCTCGGGTAGAAGATAAATATTATAACTACCGCTCACACTAATTAAACAGGCCGCAGCAATACTTTACGATCAACATGTTATATTAGCATACCAAAAAGATGTGTTATGTGTTATGAGTTGAATAATACAACATTAACATTCCTCTGAACTGAAATTTCTGTAGATAATGTGAACATAATTAAAGAATTATTCTCTGTAAAGGAATGATATCAACCATGAAAGGTTGAGGGTTTGGTCTCATAATATATTGGAGGCAGCACATTATTACAACTAATACTTGGAAATATTTTTTTAGTCATTCAAAATAATATGTTAAGGATGCATGATGTGAAGGTGAAGAATTTTTTGTTTAGGTTGTATAGGTTCGTTTGTTTTTTTAGGCATCCTATTTTTTTTAAAACATTGAAGAACATTTCTTTCCAATTCTAAACCCTATATATGAGAAATGTTTGACCAACTATCATATGTGAACAGCAAGATACGATGAGGCTAGTGCATCTATAGCCGAAAATGTTAGGTTCTAGCAGCGGTCCTTTAGTGATATAGGAGTTTCACTTGATGGGGTCTCCCTATCCTCGTATGTCACATATGTTTTGATCCAGTTTTACTGACTAATCTGTACTGATATCACTCCTTTGTAATGCAGACAATTGAAAGCCTACAAATTGTCAATGAGCATATGCGGGTTGATTTGATGGCAAAGGAAGAGGTAAATGTTTCACGATCCATGTTCGAACTTATCCTGTGGGAGGACCAAGAAAGTTAAGGAAAGTTAAGTTGGCCAATGAACTTTCTGATCAGTGGTTTTGATTCTCATCTTTCTGGAATGTACCATCTTCCACTGCAGAAAATAGGAATGCTTGATCACAACAATCAGCTATTTCATTATCAGGAAAAGGAATTTCATGAGGTGAGAATGAGGCACAAAGATATGTAAAGCTTTATAAAGAGAAAAGAGAGGAGGGATTTTCGCAACTTTTAATTTTGAACTTGATCTGCGCAGTGAAAAGATTCAAGATAAGGATTATTTGCTAGATTATAATCCTGAATATCACAAAGAATTAACGTGGCCGATGGCGTTCACTAACCCCCGAAAAAGATTTGGGATTAAAGAATATTATATTTACATCTTTCATTACAAAATAAAAGTAAATATAAAAAACCTCAAGAAATCCTTTTTGATCCTTGAAACCCTTTTAGAAAATATTGCTAGATTTCAAGAAAGTACATAAGAAGTCAAGTCTAATAAAAGTTATTATTCCAATGAAACTCGAATACTTATTAATGTTCGTGACTTATGATATGCGTTATTTCCTGATATAAATGGTAAATAGATACAGCAGATAAAGTTGAAAATAAATTATGATGAAAGAACAATTGTAAAATAATAATCTGTGATACAGCTGTATAAGTTATATTAAGAAGTGTGAAAGTAAAAAAAAAGTAACAGTAACTTGTCAGCACCAATTCAGGCTATCTAACTCACATTTCCATCATGCAAAAAAGTAATTTTCAAAGCTACTGAACAAATTTCAGTGTGTGAGATCTGGAAAAAAAATTATCGTGGAAAAATTTAAATGGAAATCGAATATACTTCTTTTTTACTAAGAACTTTCTTGGTAAATTTCAAGAGTACTAATGTGAACCTCAAAATTTCCGAACTAATTCGAAGTTATCAATTATTACATGATCACATAGCTATCGGAGGGTTTAGATCGAACGAAAAACTTCTGTTCTCGAGATCAGTTTCATTCAGATTGAAATCCATATTTATCTTTCCCTGCTAATTCTTTGCAGATACTAGATATTTGATAAGGAAACGAAGTTTTGTAATTGGAGCCAATTGGTCATGACTCGTAGATACTTTTTAATGTAATGCATGATATTTCACGAATTTAATAATCATTTTGTGCGTTTTTCAAGAAACTACAAAGGTTGGAAGACAACAATCAACTTTCACACATGGAGCTTACTGAATGTAAGCAAGTAAGTTAAAAACTTTTGGTACTCTTAAATTGAATAAGATTAAATTTTCAGTACCTTCCATTGTTGCGTTGAATTGCTGACGTCTAAACTCAATACTTATTCATTGAATCAACTACTGATATTTTACAGAAGATGTATATATGTAGTTCGACTTCAATGACTGTACAGAAAGAATTCCTCATAACTATCCGGAACTTTGACATACTAAAAAATTGAATTGATATTTTGTCCTTTCCACCCACTTTGTTTGCTTCACGCAGACGATTCAAAGATACGAAGAAGAGAATATGCGACTGCACAGTGAGCTTCAAGAATATAGAAAGGTAATGCTATCGTTGGATTCGTTGGATTTTCATAATCAAGCACACTGCAATAGTTGTGTACTCCCCAGACTTAGAAATCAGTGGATATTGCGTGGAGAGTGTCTCCGAGTGTAAAACGAGAACAACAGGTTCCACAAGGAGGCGAAGTAGTTCAAGAATTCAAGCGAAGAATGATGAAAGACACTTTCAAGTAACAACTGTAGTAGAAGTACCTACCCGCATTTAAACGATCTTTGTAGTTAGTAAAAAGCACGAAATCTTAATAAAATCACAACGTGGCCAAATGGATAATAGAGAATAAGGTTGGGAAAAACCCATCAAGCCCTGCAAGTAAAAATGCTATGTGGACTCGTCCCATGTGATGTGTTTACATTATCAGTACTTTTCAGCCGTATAACAGTGTAGAAAAGGAATGGTTGCAGTTAGCAGTTCTTACAGTACGTAGATAGAAATAAAGTTCACGTTCAGCACTAGGACTAGTATATTACAATACGCACTTCACAGTTTCAAACAAATTTCTATTGGTGGATGCAGAGATTACAGAATTGGGAAGAGAAATGTCAATCTAAAGAATATGAGATTAAGCATATGACAGAGGTATTTATGAACATTCTGTAAGGGTATCTCTTGTATTAAATAAAGCTTGAAAGACCGAGCTGTTTGAACTTTTTACAACATGAAAATAGATCAGTCTTATTTACAGTATATTAATGTTATTAAGATAAATTTGGACGAAAACTTAGTTTGCATCACCAAGTATCCGCTCAGGAATAAAATGAGGGGGTAAATGAAATGGAAACTTTAGATTCTTCTTGCATAAAATAGTTCTAGCCAAGTCATGTCAAACTTCATTGTAATTTATCTATGAAATCATCAACTTTGTCTGCATTAAGTGCAATCTGATCCATACACTTTTATGTATATGCATCATAAGTAAATTTTAAAATAAACATTAATGTGTTTCCGAGAAAGTTTGCAAAACAACGAGAAATAATTGTAAATATTGTAGGTAAATTTGACGAAGATCATCTGCGATTCTGAAAACGTATTATAAACCACTATTATCAGCAAAAAATGTATCTTTAAATTTTCATTCAAAAACAAATCAGTGATTACTCGGATTTGAAGTAGGATCATCATTTTTTTCTTTTGTATTGAAATCAAAACTTGAATTTAGTGGTAGGCTTTTTCACATACATTGTGATTTCTAAGATATAGTATGCATAAGATGTGCATATTTTTGGAAAAAAAGTTTTAACAGTCATTATCTTGAGATATGATTTCTTTTGTATGTTGTGATTTACACAAAGGATTTGATTCAAACTATGTTTTTTCTATGAATTTGAGATCTAAGACTAAAAAAATTTAAATTTTCTTTTTCTTAATTTTAGGAATGTTTTTTTTCGTGTCTAACTTTCTACCCTTTTGAAAGTATATTTTGTTTCTTTCATGGATTTTTTTATCGACATTGTCAACTTAGCTCAGTCTCAATTAAATGAATGTTGTATCATATTTAAGGAAGAAAGAGATGAGTAATATTTGAATTTATCACTTTTAATTTTGAAGCAAAATAAAATAATTTCTCATGCATACATCCTGTCTTGTCTTGCCTTCGGGGAAGGTATTGCTGAAAAGTACTAACGGCTGAAATTAAGTAGTCTGATGCTTCACCATGTTAGACATCAGATCATTATATAAATACAATGTTAGAAGCATTATGATTGATTCCCTCTATAAATAAACGTTTAAAACTGATTTTATTACGCAGATGGTAAAGAATCAAGAGGCCCATAAGGAGCTCATGGAAGCTCAACGAATACAGGTGAGATGAGATTAGAAGATCATGTTTCTGTAAACTTCTGACTAGAAAATTTTTCTCAAATATTCGAATCTTTTGCGATTTTACTCCGAATCATAGTTCCCAGGAATTTGTTTCCCAGTACTGTACCTTGTCATGCTTCACAGTGGACATTGTTACCTAATATGGAGGAAAGTTAGGTTTCGTTCTTGTTCATGCCTCACACGTCATGAAGGATGACAAGTTTAAGTACTGGGAAGAACATCTTGAGCTTGAGGGTCCTAGTAAGCAAAAACTCAATCTAAGGAATATTCTGAAGCATAAATATATGTATATTAAACAACTATAATCATTATCGGGAATGTGACTCCAAAACCTACCCTTAGGTTAAGTACCAAACTTGTTATGTTTCAGAGCCGTGTGCGTATTAGTTTTGTGAGCATCAAATCTAAGAAGCAGGAATCTAAATTAAGTTTTAATGGTCACTTTCGGTTAAGTGCTTAGTTTATTATCCGTTCAATTTTTATTAACTTGTTTTTCCAAGCTTCGATCAAAGGTAGAATCGAAACTTCTCATTCTTCAATATGTTTTCTGGTGATTGTCTTTTCCAGTCATACTTTTAATCTTCATAAGCTTGATTCAGTATCTTCAGTGTAAAAAAATGTAGGGGATCAAAGCGTATGAAGTCTCCATTCAGCAGATGCAACTCGAACATAGAGAGGTATGAATGTAGCATATTTAATCACATCAACTTTCATTACTGCTTTCATTATATCAAATATTTTATATCTTTAATATTCATAAAATTACTGGTTTACATTTAATATAATCTCTTGTAAATGTCCATGTTTAGTCCCTATCATAAGTTCAGTAAAAAGTGCATTTTTCTCATTATGTACAAAGTTCGTTATGTTATTATCTTGCACTTATAGCTTCTAACTCTTTTCGCATCTAAATGAATGCCATCAAATATTTTGTTTAAGATGTATGTGGATGATCCCGACATAGAATAGATTGACGTGAGATTTCTTCCTGGTTCAATCTCCTCCAAAAGTGATACTATTTAACCTTCATTTGTGCGAAGAAACGATCGGAACTTATTTATGGTTATAAAAGACACTAGGCTGCTTACTCATCTTAGGCAAGACTTTTGCAAAAGTAACATACTTGAAGTCCACTGAAGGAACTTCGTGCTGTTGGGGAAAGCAATGACCGCATCCACATGGAGCACAAGAAGGTTGGTCCTACTGTAGTTTCTTACTTGAATTATATTCTCGTACGTCTTTATTTATTCAAGTATCAAGGATGACCATTGACAATAATTGTGCACAATATCGACATGCATAGCCTATGGTTATACAGAAAAGCCTCCAATAACCATAAGGTATTTACTTTTTGCATATGAGACATTGATTTCGCAAATAGAAACAGAGTGCTTCATAACGATAATTTCCAACTCTATCCTTTTCATTTGGCCCTGGGTTGGGGTTTTAAATTAGCATTACCTTATCCTCTTTTCAAGTATTTACATGAAGCCTGAAATTTCATGATAACTTGTTTCTATGAAAATGCTATGAGACATAAACTTGTATCTTCTTATTTTGCAGATGATTTCAGCTCTTCAGCAAGATTTGGATCTTGTTCATGCAAAAAGCAAAGAGGTACAAAAAAGTCTAATCGAGTTCATTCAGGTTAAATGTATAGAATATGATTTTTCCTTATGAGTTAGGTATGTCCCATAAGAAATCTTGTGTGGTTATAGTTGTGATCTTAATACTCTTATGGATGTCTTTAACTTCGAATTTTTGCAACCCAAAGAAATTCTGGAAAGAATTCTTTCATCTTAACGCTTTCTGTTATGCACCAGAAAACGAAAGGTCTTCAACATACTATCCACCAACAAAAGGAGGTCACTTTTAGCACTCTTTACTTTCATGCATCAAGCTCTTCACTGCAATATAGATTGTTTAAATGTAAAGACGTTTTCATCATTTTATACAAATCAGATCAAACATATCTTGCTACTTTTGTGAAAGTTTATATGGCTAGGGTTCTTTGATTTAATACTTTAGAAGGACATAACCTCGGACAGTTCATTCTAATCTTATCAAACTAAAGGTCGACATGAGGAAATCTGTCTTCAGAGTATATTCCGCCTATGTTGTTAGTATCGTATTTCCAGTCCTGTAATACAGGATAGATGATGTTACTGTCCTTTAATCAGAAGATGATTGCTATCGTCAAAAAACGTTCCAAGTGCAAACATTTGTGCCTGCTCCTGTAAATTTGGAAAACATAAAAATCCTAAAGAATGTACATACGAAAATCTTTGGGATGCCTTAGATAGTCTGCAATAACGAAGAGACCCAATTCTTATGCAGGAAATAAGAATGTTGGGAGAAAAAATCAAGGACATGTGTGTTGAATCCAAACGTGTAAGTTTGTATCTAGACAAGCTTTTTGAGCCTGTAACAAGAAATTCACTAGTTTTAGAATCTAGTTTTAATATAATCCCTTTCGATTTTGGGGTCTAATAACAAGTGCAAAATGTGCTATGGATCTCCCAAAACCTGTGATATCTGAGACTAACGTTGTAAATACCTGTAAACAAAAGAAAACGACTTGATTCTTTCTAAATTGCAACTATCTGGAGCAGGAAAATGCAACACTTGCTACCAGCATCCAAGAAATCCAAGCTTGCGCTAACCAGGTAGATTTTTATATGTACAATAATTACAGTAGACCTTAAAATGTATAGCTCTACAAACTGATAAGAAATC
Source organism: Marchantia polymorpha subsp. ruderalis (assembly GCA_037833965.1). Lineage (NCBI taxonomy): Eukaryota > Viridiplantae > Streptophyta > Marchantiopsida > Marchantiales > Marchantiaceae > Marchantia > Marchantia polymorpha. The sequence continues at coordinate 16,025,588 of AP031357.1, forward strand.
TTTTCTTTACTTTTCAATTTGACTTTTATTACTTATAGTATTTAGAAGCTTACGAAAGTATTCTAAACGAACTTTTTATATGTCTTGCATGTTTTATCAAATAGATATATATATTTTTTGAAAATCTCATCATGAATATGCAATTGTAGAAACAAAATCGTACGATTATACTTTGCCTTTCTAGAAAAATTTTACAAAATTTTATTGATTTTTTGAATGGAACGTATTAGAAATTCATATTTTTAAGAACATATAAATATACCAGTTCGAATTTTAAGTTTCAAATCTTTCCTCATATATCTGTAAATTTGTAGTGTGTAAAAAAATGTCTCGTACTGAAGCATTTTTATTGAGTTCTAGATAGGACACCTTTCAATCATATGGACATTTAATGCATATATGTGTACCATAATAAGTTCAAATTTTTTTGAATTCAAAACCTAAAGTTTGAAGTTTAACAAGTATATAAAAACTAAATATTGATTAATTACGGCGAATGATTGATAAACTAAATATATGCATTGGATATTTTGTTGTACACGTATAAACACAATTCTTACCAAAAATAAGTTTTGATTACGTAGTATCGTATCCAAATCATTTTCGTCTTCAAACGGATACTATGATGCAGGAAAGAGAAGTATATACGGAACAACTATGCCTACATGAACAACGAGCCGTAATTCAGGTCGTGATTTAGACTGAATGGATTATAACATTTGATTGTTGGCCGCAACTGAAGCCCGGAATGCGCTAAGTAGGAAACTTCACATTATCTGCCCTTTATTTGTCAACTCTGTTAACCTATTTCGTTTGTCCCGAACATGTGTAAAGCTAATGCCCTTATATTATCAAAATCACTATATTGAAGCTGACTATCAAAAATGAAGTTTTACATTTTGCTTACAAAACACATCAAGACTCCCTTGAGTTACATTCTTTCATGAGTGTACTGACTTCTCCCTTTTTTTTCAGGATGAAAAGATTGAAAAGCTGATGCATAAATTAAACGTTGCGAAATCAGAACTTTCCAAGGTAGATTTGAAATCTAAAAATTCTGTATGCATATATGTATACATACACATTTTATGATACATAGGATTTAGGATAATTCATCATGTTTGATATATAGAGTGTATATATATGTGTGTCTGTGTTTTTTATGAAAAATTCTAATCGAAGTATCAAACATGGATGGCTAAAAAATATCGAAAAATAATGTTCATATAAATAAATGTTATGAAAAAATTTTGAAAACTGAGACAATATACATTTGTCTTAATGTACTCTAAAAAGACATTATGAACAAAACCTACACTTGCTGCTAAGCACATGACACTTTGATTATTGCAGACAAAGACAAAAGAAACCGAGTTAAAGAACAACTTAGAAGTTCAGGTGCTCCTCATGCCGCTTTGGATGAAATTAACTTCTGAAAGACACATTCTGATGGAACAAATTATACATATACATCAAGAATTTTTTTTGTTGAGCTTCTAAACATATTTTTGAGATTACCTTTCATTGCTAAGTGTTGCTCTGAAGAATATGGCCTGAAAAAGCAGGAACTAGCATACCAAGAAAAAATTAAAGAACTTCGTGCATCATCTAAGGAGATCCAAGAGTTGACGGACGTATGTGCTGAGTTTCGTGAACACAAAGTGAGTGATTTGAAAGTCTCATACGAATATATAAATGAGTCAGATATATGTAGACCTACTCCATCTTTGCAGAAAATCTTCGTTATACATCCTTGTCCAGTGCTCAAATCCAGTATAACTTCGTAACGTGTTACATCTAATGTCTCATATGAAGTTCTCTCATAAACTAATCCAGGAGACAGTAGATCAATTATGGATCGACAATGCTCGACTTGTGCAATTGCTAGCTGAGAGTGGTGAATATCAAGATCTTATAAAAGGTGTGCAATTGAAACCTGAAGAAATATACATGAACATCTGTTGTTTAGCAAATACTATAAGATTTAAAGATTTATTTATTTATTTATTTATAAAAAAAAATCATAAGCATACAAGTTTGTTATATATATAACGCAGGAGGATGACGTATATAATCAACCCCTATATAAGACAAACAAACACATTCTCAAGCATGATATAAGCTATTACAAAGTTGACTCATGAAAATCGTCGTACTGCCTTTTAGGTTCATTGGAGATGTAATGGAATCACTTTCGGTTTGCTTATTCTATTGTATTCAATTCTAAAATTGCAGAGATGAAAGAAGGAAACGGCTTGATATTTAGTCCTTCTCACTTCAAAGCATCAAAATATCAGGTAAACTTGGACTAATGTAGAATATATGTATATATTGTTGACAATAACAATCAATGCTATCAGGATAAAATTATAGTAAATAGGATTACAAAATTCAGACTTTTCCAAAGGTAATTTGCAAAATGCAAGCCAAATATATTCACTCAAACCCAAATGACGACCTTGTTTTATCTGGGCTTACAATTCAGACTCTAGCGCAGAGATACGGCGCATTGAGCACAGGAAGTTCAGTAAACTTCAAAACCGAGAACGAAAACTGGTAAGACACAAAAGTCGTGATTTTTCTTCAATGATGAATGACCAATACTCGTAAAGTATTTTCTGTGCAATCCATAAGTTGAGCATTAATGCACACGTGGACTTTACAATGTTGTGCAAACAAAGTTTCATAGTTCATCACTAGGGATGAATCATTTCTGTTGAATGTCAGGATTCCTGCTGATCTGTACGAGTTGGTAATGACGTTTCGAAGAGAACACTCTTGGGATATTTCAATCGAGGATTTACATGAATTTTTGGTATTACTGGGTCACTTTCTTCAGCAGTTCTTTAACATGATTCCTGTCTTAGATTCTTACTTATGGAAAATTTAAAATAACACAATAAGTTGTACTTTCATCGCTATTGTAACTATATACTGTACCAAAAACTATCGGATTTTTTTTCTAATTTTACTTTTCCTTATATTTAAAATATATCTACTGACAATTCGTTTTTCCAATATCATGATAATTCTTAATGATTCTGATGTAGATAGTAAATTAAATTATTTTTTTAATTTACTAAAATATACTTCTTTGATACATTTCAGCGTTTGATCAATACGTTTTGGCATGAACGAGAAAAAAAGCACATGGTATGTTTGATTTCAACATTTTTGACGTATTCTTAAATATATCACCTTAGCTTAAAATAGTTCATTTTTGCAAAACTACCATACACAAGAGACAATAGTAGATTTTGATCACACTAACACGACTCATAAACCTGTGGTTCTTAGATGCAAACAAAAATAAAATATGAAAGAAAACTATCGGATATCAAAAGACATCATCTACAGCGTATACCATATGAGAAGGTAATTTTTTTGAATCATTGTACAAGACAATTTTTTCAAACTAACTCAATTAATATTATTTTTTTCTAAGTTTTGGAATTATATTTTTCCTATGGAATGATACTTCATGGTGAACACTAATGGTTGTGATAATTATATTAAATGATATAATCCATTTATGAAATGTCATGTGACATGATTGCTGCTGTATAAACAATAAAAACCAAAATATTTTTCAATAAAAATTATACATATAGATGTGTTTCACATGAGTATGAGAATAAGAAATCCAATTAAAACGATGAATGAGTTGCATAATTGTAATACTATCATTATATATCTCAATCAGTATGATTTGATTATGGATATAATATAAAACTTATGGTGAATAATATTATATTCTGTGAGATGTTAATCGTAAAAATTATAAAAAAGTTTAAATATATGAAACATCCTAGCTTTTATATATATTACAATCTTCTCTAAACTGGCAAGATTTGTAGATTCTAAAAAGATATAAATACAGTAATTAATTATTTAATCATTTTTTGTTACTTAACATTTAGTCAATATTTATGTGAAAGTATATTGTGTGCAGGTTGTTCGTTCATGTCAATCTCGGTCATTTGACAAAGTTAACAAGCTTGAGAATGTTCAGGTTTGAAAACCAATAATTATCTTATTTTGATAACTTGTTGAACAAATGCTTCAAATCATTTTAATTTGGCTGAAAGAAAAAGCAAATAGCCAGAAGTTTACATTTTTTCCAAGATAATCTTAAACTCTAAGATGATTAGTCCGAACCATTTATACTTACGATGTACGAGATCTGCAATTTTGATGGTGTGGTGGCAGGATTCATGGTATGAAGAAGACGAAGAGGAAAACTCTTAGAAAATTTACAATTGATTATTATATTTATGCAAATTTTGTGTACTTTTACCACCTTCTCATGTATATTTCATGATTTTTGTATCAAAATTGAGTTTTGATTTTCATATATATTGTCTATTGTACTTAAAAGGTGAATTTTTCTCCTAAAAGCAAGCTCGAACTTTATAGATACAAAGTGATATCTATACTGCTTAGTATTTTTGCTTTGAATATTACTCTTACTTTATTTTGTTCAATAATTACAATTCAAAATGTCTTGCTTTTTAAAGTGCAAGGCAGTGATTGAAATCTTAATGACCTTCCTTTTCACATACTAAGATTAAAAGTCGCAAGTTTGCTGGGTAAGTTGTTTTTTGGTTCATATATATATATATATATATATATATATATATATCAATTATCGGACCCTACAATTTTCAAACGAATCTTTGAGGGAAGGAAACCTTGAGCAATATATAACTTTGATAAGTCAGTTTAAACATTTGTACAAGACAGAAATGAGTTGATCAATAATCACTAGTACCATCCGCTGGTAGATATATTCTTTTCTACTATGAAATTTATTGTGTAATTAAAATTCCATTTGTGGATGCATACCTCTTCAAGATCTTTCTGATTTTTAGATTCGAGGTTTCATGGGTTATCTCAACACGTTGAAAATTTTAAGAACTTAGGAAGATGATAAAGAATGGGAATTGGAAGTACTTTGATAAAGAATTTGACATTAGAGCTCCTTTCTTAGTACATGAAACTTAAAACGACTTATCCTAACGATATTTTACATTCTCACACCATTTACTGATAATAATCGAGGCCTCACCAAATTAGTGATGTCAAGCTAATAATACTCGAAATCACATTATAGTAGGTCCGTGGAGTTATGCACGGCGAACATCTGTGGGAAGTTTTAGAGTTACCCTTAATGTTTTAGGAACCCTTCCCACAATTGTAGGACAAAATGCAAAAGCAGATCCAGAGGTTCGGCTTTCGTTGGACGTTAGGGTTGGCGCCGCTCAGAATTGAGGACCTGCGTCATCAGCTGGAACAATTGGAATCCATGCGAGTATAAGTTCCCTGCCTCTACCACCACAATAGTACTCCCTGAGAGGATTAGAGCCGATGATCGACTGAGTAGAATCCTCTCATCGAAGACGATTGCGGCCCTGGTCTTCGAAACGAGCCTCGTCGATCGAAGACGGGTGTCACCTATGGAGCTTGGAGAGCTCGATGGTCGATGTTAGAGAGGCAAGTGTGCTGGCGTAATTGTCGAACGGGTCTGCCTTCTTATCCTGTTGCAATTCCCTGTCTGCATATCTTTGCTGTGTCAGTTGATGGGCTGTAAAACTCTGGCCACGAGAGTTTTTTTGCAATTCAACTGTGAACGTAATTACGCTTGGAGAGGAAGTTGTACGCTCACCTCTTTCCCGATGCCCGTAAGAGTCCTAGTGTTTGTGCTCGCTGAATCCTGTCGTCTGACTAGAATCGTTTCTATTACATTCGCAGTATTGGTTCTGTGTGTTCTGTGGATTGGATAGCTTGTTGGGCTCCGTATGTGGCCCTAGTTTACAACGAACCTCTGTCGACACGTAATTCTTACCTTCTACGGATAGTTCCTTCGTGATTGCTACACGTAGCTCATCCCATTAACTCTTTCTGGACGAAGCCTCGTCCGTCATTTTATTTAAATAGTTAACAGTACACAACATCATTGTAAGCCTGGGACAGGAACTCACTAGTGTCAAGTGGATAGCACGAAGAGAAGCTGAAATTTCACCGTGTCCTCCAGCCTGCGTTAAGTCTCTGTTTTTATTTCTAGAATGTGCTCGGAGGTGATGCCTCAGTAACAGGTACGTGACTCATCTCTGTCATATGTTGAACCCGCGTAGCAAGCCTACTTTGATAAGAAGGAAAGTCCAGTGAACTATACCAGCGTCAGCTGTCTAAGGCTGTATGACAACCGTCAATATCTAGACTTATGCTGCACCAAAAGTCGCTGTGATGATCAATAACAAATCAAGCTCAACAGAAATTATTGTGGAGGTCACCCATAGGGGTAGTAGCCTATGTTTGGTCGACCCCACATGATTATACACCCGCTGAACTGAGCGACTCTCAAAGTAATGAACACAGATTAGTCATGTAGGCTGGGAATTAGTCACGCAGTGGATGCCTCCTTGAAGCTTCTGAAGCCTCTGACGAGGCAAATGAGCTTGTCGTCGAATTCTTGAGGCAACACACGAGAATCGTAGACAACGTTTTGAATACGGTTGGCCCGTAGAGAACCTTGCTTCCAAATTATCTGGCAGGGAGGAACAATTTATTCAGGGCCATAACATCCCAAAGCTTCCCTCCGTCCAGCCGAAATGGCTGAGAATGGCCTAAAGCGATGGAAAATTCCTTCAAGCTCACGGAACTCGTGCAGATACGCAGTGTGGTCCAAGTACGCAGATCCACTTCGTGTGCCAGGGTATCCCTTGAAAAGCCGAAAATTACTTCAGTCTTCTACCTGCAAACGACTTTCTCGAGGACGGCGAGCAGTAATTTTCGAGGAGAAGACAGTACCGAGCAGATCGTCGTTCGGCAGAGCTTGATTTAAGTAACTGATCGAAACTCGAGGTATGTCCAAGAATGTACCAATCTACAATCCAAGATCAACGATGATTTCGCGGTGAGAAAATGTGGCAAGCAGCTGTTTCGAAGCGCAATGATAGAAACTGTAAGTAAACAATTGAATCTTCTATTGGGCCAGGTCGACTTCGCAATCATTCGAAAACTATATCATATATAGCTGGTACAGTCCACAGACTATATTCTGAAGTTTTAGTCGCAACCTTGTCTTCTACTCATCACTGCGACATAAAAAACACTTCATTGGTCTTGAAAGAAGAAACAAAATCATACCTCAGATTGTAATTTCCAAACTGCAACTCCCAAAACTACTGAAAACAAACTCTGCTTCAACATGAGGATGAGTGGACTGATATTATCCAATGCCATAATCTACACTAGACGTAGAGGAGCACGAAGTCTCTGCAGGATCCAATGAGTGGCGGATTGGATTCGATGGGAGGCCAAACATTATACCTTGGACAAATGTATCTAAAAAATGTGATCTAAAGTACTGCCCCCATGATCTGCAGTTACCAAGTTACCTTGCATGAAACTATCATCACATACTTTTCAAAAATATTTATGAATAATTCTAAGGTTTAATATACATCGTTTCTTTTCCTAGGGTAACTTAGATTGCCAGTATTACTATCCTTATCATTTGATACTTGTGTTGAAATCGAAAAAGTTGATTCTACTTTTACATATATGTCAATATTCTATAGATTTTTTCATTTACGAATTTCTTATGTGTCCCGGAAGTAATGTATATACATGTCAAATATTTTTCACGATTTTTATGATAAGGTGCATAATGGAAATATGAAACATTGTTTAAGATTGAAAACATACGGTACTGATAGATTCCATCTACAACATAGTGCTCACTTCAAGTATAGACTGTACAAGATGTAAAACTTTGCAATCCATGATTTCATACATTGATAACAAAATTATGCTTACGATAATGTAATAAGATTATGAAATGAATTATGATAATCCGCACATGATGGAATGAGATTTAAACCTGGAAAAGAATATACAAAAATATCATACAAACGATACACATTCAAATTCAGTGTAAGAGTTCTGAGATGTAATTGTGCTGATTAGAACTAAACATCATTTATTTCAATCTTCATGTTTAGTAGTATAGGTCTGTAATATGTACATAGTAACCATTTCTTTCAAATTTGTAGAAGTTGGTATTATGGTTAATTGTCTAAAACTTTATACTTTGTGAATTTAAATTATTATTATTTTACTTTCAAATACATTAATGACTAAAGAATACCAATAACAATGCAAATATATTATCATAGTCTTCATACATCTACTTCTCAAACGTTGTTATCAGGTTTGACATCTTTGTCAATAGTATCATGAGCGATTTTTATGATATTCATATGATATTATACATGAAAAATAAAATTTTGCAATTTTTATGTGGAAGCATATACTGGTAATCTTCTCGACTTGTAATTACTTACACGACGAATGAAATTGACGGAAAGACTGATTGCTATAGTATCATGAAGCGTAAGTTACTATGCCTAAAATAAAATTGAGTATTGGTCTTACTATGTTCTAACTATGTAGGACTTGACGCAACCAAATATAATATTTCGAGGCTATACTTTAATCTTGATTTATTTCATAGTCTACATTTTCATGATTTACTTCTTAAGTATGAAATTAAGTTTGTTGAAACACTAATTCTTATAACTTGAAACTCAAACCTTAATGCTAATTTAAAAGTGATACTTTTTATGTTAAAGTAAGACGTTGTGGTTAGATTTCATATGCATGGCATTACTTATCCAATCAAGAAGGATTACATCCAACCATATATATTTTCACTTGACTTCACTGGTGGCAAACATAGGGACTTTTAGAAACCTGAACTCTTTGCTCCACCAGCTTAAGATACAACTCGAGTTTGACGAATGAATGAATATGATTGAGAGGCAAATAGCATGTCATTCTACAATAACTTCACGATATTGTAGAATGTGTAGAATTGCCTCAATGTGTTCTATGAAAATAAATACAATAGTATGCAAGACGGTGAGAGAGAATTAGCATACTTTGTGACATGGGAAGAATCACTTTCTGCACCTTATTGTGAACTCTTTATAAATGCATCCATTGCTGTATAGAATAACATGATATGATGCAAACCGTAAACTATAACTTGGTATTTTTTTTCCATGTGCTCTTGCAATATGTAGATTGTCCGCACTATATAGTTTCAAGAAGACATTATATATTATGATGCAAAAGGGTTTGAACTTATCTTTCACCTCTGGTTTGATCCACCTGATTCTTCCAGCCGATTTTTGCTATTTTCCTCGATTCACCTTAATCATCATGACAAACATGATGATGGTCACACTTCTATTGTGGTATCATCACATGTCATGCATAGTGTGTGCTACTCATGGCACACACCTACTTCAAAGAACTTTACCATTCGCTTTAGTAAAAGAGTAGGATGTTACGCGTTGATAAGTTAAGTCGAGTATATGAAACCCGAGTAAATATCGAACCATCCTGATACTTTTAGAAATGTGAACCACACCGGGTGCCATCAAAGTAAGACCTGCCGGAAAGTGATCCGAACTTACGACCCCAACTGCAACTTTTGGCAGCCTTGGACCACTTGACCCCAATTATAGCCTTCTCCAAATAAGACATGCAACTGATTTTCCCTGAACGCGAGAACCCAAAGGGCCACTTGACTAGACAGCGAATCCGATTCAAGACCAGCGTCTCCGGATTTACACCAGACCATCGATCCAAGTTCTTGTAGGGATGGGCACGGCTCGGCTACTGGCTAGCCGGCTAATATTTTTTGTTAGCCGGCTAGCCGAGTATACAGCCGGCTTGTCGATTAGCCGACGGCTAGCCGATAATTATTGCCACCTCTATCCGAGGCCGAAAACGAACCGGAAACTCGAACCGAATTTACGTTTTCGGCGGAGAATGTCCTCGGATTTGGCCGAAATTATTCAATAAACATGTATTTTGACCGAATATTTCGGTATATTGCATTTTCGATCGATAGACGACTAGCCGGCTAGTCGAAAGTTAGCCGGCTGCGTGCCCATCCCTAAGTTCTTGTACTGGTCAGAACAGCCAGCATGCGTGAAGCCTCCTCAGGTCGTTGCTCATACAACCACTAAGCAATCGACATGCCGGCGAACTCCTCCTGCTCCTGCTGGAGCCCGGTAGAGTGGAGCAGAAGACTCAGATCCTCGGTGTATCAGATGACTGTACGCTGTCAGATGAGCTTTATTTCCGACGATCTTCGATCTTATCAGACTTTGCGAACTCCTGATTGATTTAGGTCCCTTTGGAGTTCGAGCAGTAAGTGGGCAACTAGCGCGAGCCAAATGTCTGGGGCGACAGGTACAGTAGCTGCCAGGAAGGTTACGCGCCTGGTTACCTCGATTTAAGTACAGTACAGACCGAGCGAGAGATCTTCCTCCGATAAGTCCGTTAATGTAAGACGGGCAGCCGTGGTTCTTCGTTTGATTGAGCTCTTCGTGAGGGCAGCGATGAATCATGATTGGCATCAACAGAGTCCCCTCACTCATCCACACAAGGGCATTGATCTAACGTTCATAACACATTTGACCTGAAAATTTTACTACCTGGAGAGAGAATCTCACCTTCGAACGAAGTTATGCAATATATTCCGATCTTCCACGGAGATCCTAGTTAGAATGGACTTGACCGCCAGGTCCATTTAAAAATCGTATGAACCAACGTGATGAATACCGATCGTTTCCATTTGAGCTTTAGAATTTCGTTTAAAAGAATGGAATGCATTATAATATTTCGAATCATAATTGATCCAAAACATTTCATCCTTTCTGAGATCTACTTACTTGGCCTCAGTTCGTAATATCACTTACAGAATATAACACATTTGAGCAATGGCGTTTCAACACCACTGCAGTCATTTCAATACGAAAAATTGACTTTTAGTATGAAAAGTGGAAATGAGTCGATGATTACAACTTTGTGTAGATGTCTGCATTTCAAATGAATATAAAATAGTCACATTATTAACTTCTAGACTATTTCATCTCTTAGAATCTAACAAAGTCTTGTGGTTTCATTGTGGAGTTAAATTAAGATTCACCAACATAATACAAATTAAATCTTATTCAATTTTCCTGCATAAGAGATGCAAGTGAATCATGTTTGGTTTCATGTACTAGTTGTTAGGATACCCATATTTTTCCCTATGTTATTAAGTTTATAATTTCACATGTAAATATTCAAATCATCCCATACCATTACCTGTCATCTGTCACTCCTCAGCAGCCGGCAACCGTTATTGTTAGGGCTCGACTGCCTTCGTCACTGCCCGGTCATCTCTCTGAAGACGGACGGACAGAGTATGGTCCGTTAGAGGTCTCATTGTAATGTACGATAACTATTACACTGTACGTAGAGACCTGCTTTTGCGATTAGAGACTCGCCCTGTACATTCCGAGCGACTGTAGAAAGTCGTTCTACAGTTGTGCAATTTGAAGCTGGTGTTCCTACAGCAAATTTCCTTATTTAATATCACCTTCTTTGCTCATTATTTTTTTAAGATAAGCCAGACCGTGACAAGGTTGTGAGTGGTCAAATCTTTGGAACATGCAATTATAATTATTTGTATGAACAAATGTACGTAAGCAAATAAGATCTTTCGTCTCCCTAGTTATCCAAGAAAGTGTGCTGCTTACTTTCTCAAGTAGAAGGGTGATCAAAACGAGTACGTCTCTTTACAAAAAGGTGTATTTTGCATTCGCCAAGTTTTGTTTTTGCTCCTAAGGTAACTTCTTTTAGCGACAAGGTGTTGTTGAGTGAAATTCTATTATACGTCACCTGGTGGATTCATAATTGGGATGCCTTGTGCAAGAGATTTCACTTTCGCATCAATTCACCAAGAGTGAGAATCATTCTTAAATTCAGGAAAATAAAATACATGACTGTGCTCTAATCATGCAATACGTAGTGTGAATCAGAACATGTGCAACTCCAAAAATTTCGTATATGCATATTATGAAATTTGAAAATCTTAAACAAAACTGTTCTAATCTTAGTTTTTGAGTTAATAACATCATTTTTAACTTGTGTATTACTTTTTTAAAATATTAATTTCATCATGAATTTTCTTTAATATCAAAAATGTAATAATAAATATCAAATTTAATTAATAAATAATAATAATATGCATCAGAGTATATTATTAATTATCTTTTCTTGGAAAGATATTTTCATTTATATCGATAAAATGTAATTTACTTTTTTTTGAAAATCAACCAAAAAAAGTTTTTTAAAGTTTAAAATCTGTTGTTCATGATAAACTTCAGTAATTTAGTATCTTACATAATTTTTGTGTTCAAATTTTTTTCCACAAATGCAACATGTAATAGCAAAATGTAACACTTCAAAATTATTTATCATGTAGCAAACAAAAAATATACTGTTTATTACAAATCAATCATATTTTAAGAATGATTTATCAAACAACTCATCTCACTTATATATTCATATTTATTATAACAATTCATTTTTTTATAGTATATTTTAAATTAAATGATCACAAAACATAATAATTAGCATTGCATTTTATGACATTACATGTCATAAAAAATAAAAAATTTGAATTATATGGAAAAATTTTGATTTAATCTAGATATATATATAAAAATATTTTTAAAATAAATCTTAATCTTAATTATGTTAAAAAATATATCAATAAAACACGAAAAAATCATGTTTTCATTCCAAAATTATAGATGTATATTTGGTTTCAATAATAGATAAAAATAATCACAATGTTCAACAAATTAATAAAAATCATTTTTGAACCGTTTTCAATGCTTTCAGAGTGCAATTTCACCAATTTAATGCAAGATTTTTTAAATCTGACGTTTTATTTTTAGATTCCAGATTTGTCAAAATTAATCTGGCCACTTTGCAAGAATTACTGTGGCCAAAACATTATACATGAAGCCATCAGACAAACAATTCTGACATAAAAACGTTTGAAAAATGATTTTGTAACTTACTATTATTCATGTGTTGTAATTGTATTTTTCATCTATCAATTCATTCTTTCATGTGACTAAGTATCAATTTAGTATTGTTTTTAGTTCAATTGTAATCCTAATCTAAGATTGCAAAGATTGAGTAACGATATTATTTTGTTTCTATCAAAACACATATTGAAAGTAACATGAAAATCATAATCATATGACTATTTTAATAATTGATATTTCATAATTAAGATGAAATTCTTGCCAAAATTATTATAAATTTGGCAAACTTGGGATTTGTCATAATTTCTGAAGTTTGATTTAATGTGATGAATTTGAAAATCAATAATTCCAAACCTGAATTTCAGTAAAATCAATTTTCATCAAAATAGCATTTATAATTAAATAATACTTTAAATTACAAATCAAATTTACACAAAATATCTTTTAAAAATATTAAAATCAGTAAATTTTTTACAAAATTTGCACAAGTAAGAAATTATCATTTACTTGTAATTGCAATAAAGGTGGATTCAAATTTATTCACCAACTTCTTACATCAATCATTATGAGACATCTACATTGAGAATTATAATCAAATATTTTCAAAAGTGTACAACAAATGCGACGCTGAATTATATATTGAAATGATAAATTTTGACTCCTACATATTGTTTTTTACTCTCAATGATCGTTAAAGATAGTGAATATCTCCAAATTCTCTAATTTTCACATTTGCTAAAAACGTTCCAATATTACAAGCTTTCAAATTTTGTTTATCTTAAATTATATGTTGTCATCATGCATTCTTTAACACTGTGTTGTGTTTGTACATCACAAGTTTGTTATCATATTCACTCAAAACTCATATTACATCTTCATATATAACTAACATTACTCTAATTTGATATGGTTAGACTCAACAATCAATATTAAAACAAATATATAATATGTTTATCAAGAATAGTGTAAATTGATTTCGCAAAATGAGTTTGAGAGTTTCATCATGAAACTCACCATACAAATCATTAGATGATTGTACTTGTTGAGACAAATTGAAATAAATTTAATTTTTTGTAGTCACAAATAACCATAGTATAAAAATATGTTGCTAATGTAGTTCAATATTTTGACCATCGTAATTTTTGAAGTTCCTTGAATCCATCATCTTGAAGTTTATTAGAATAGATGACTTGACTTTTTTATCACCTCGTGCATGATAAAAAATCACCTCAACGTATTTTTATTCCGAATTTTTTTGAATAAAAAACATATATATACATTATGATAGAACGACATGAAATATATTAGCATCATCAAATTTACTTAAAACAAAATGTAAATAATGATTTAAATCTCTAATGTATGTATATCATACCAACAAGTTATTGTCTTGCATCACAAAATTTGCTGGACTTCTTTTCAAATACGTAGATTTGTTTGGATTTAGTGTTTTGTGTATTTTGTTAAATATTTAAGACTTTTGAATATCAAACAATAGTGTATTTTTTACGGTCATGACACTGGTTGGTCTTCTTAAGCATGACATAAGTTACTTTCATGTATTATTACTGCACATTTTAAGATAAATAAAGTAATTTGTAAAATATATATTTTTAATTTTAACATATTTAATTTAAATTTATTATTCATTATTTCAATCATTAAATATGAATAAATTTTATTTATAATATAATATTCATTAATATATTAATAAAAAATTGACATTTAAAAAAAATATTCATATTTGTTATCAAACTTGATTTGATTTAGGTTGTATTTGTGTATTAATTGACAAAATTTATCCTTTGTGAAATTATTTATTGTGATTTATTTCAAAATATAATCAATATCATGATTATGTAGCATGCATTCAAATAATAATAAAAAATATAGTCTCTTTGTTATAAAAAGATGGTTTAAACCCCCATTTCCTTAATTACAAACTTTATGCACAAAAAATTTCATAGTGTTGAACAAAAGTCCTTGCCAAATCTTATGGTTTCATGTTTTAAATATGTTTATTAGAAAATATTATTCATTCACATTTTTGACTTTCATATATATATATATATATATATATGCATTTGACATTGGATTATTATCATTTCAAACTGAAAAAATCCTACACTTTTAGCTCAAGAGTGAATTTCAAAAAAAATGAATAATTAGCTTTTCAACTTTCCCATCATATATATTTTTTTTTAAAGATGATGTTCTTTGTGTAATGAAAATATTAAAACTTGTTTGAATTTTAATATCATCCAAAATTCAAAGATGATCAAAAACCAGGTTGTTGTTATTGTCAACAAAACTCACAAAGCTTGACTGCTCTTGATAACATAATATTCATCATCATCAAATATATCATTATGCAGAGGTCATTACTTTAGTATATCAATCATCTCATATATTTAAATGATCATTGTATTTATAATGATGCATTGAATTGCTCTATTGATCAAGTATAACATAGAAGTAATTCTATGAAACAATATATTTTGTATCAAATTATGATGATTATTTTATTTATTTATTTTTGTAAATTAAATCACAGATTCAAAGTCATTTTGCAATAATTTTGCATAAAATAATATTATAATTTTAAATAAAAAAAGGCAAAATTTTAAAATTTGTACTTCAAAATATTTGATACATGTAAAAATCTCACAACATTCATGCAATTGATCAAAATACTTTTATTGTGATTTTTGTTTTTTATTTTGATATTTTATTCAAAATACCTTTAATTGTTCAAAATGTTAAATTTTTGAAATTCATGCTTAGCTCATCTCCACAATCATTATGAATATTTTTCAACGAAGATATTGAAACTACAAAATTTCAATTGAATTGCTTTTTTTTTTGTGGATCCAAAGTTTCCAAAATTTAAATGATAATCATAGATATTGACTGCTAAATGCATACATATAATAATAATCTAATTGAAAACTTTCACTATTTGAGTCATGGTATCTAAAAAATATAAGGTTAGTTAGTTAAAATAAAAACTATAATTTTTTCATCCACATTTCATAGACAAAATATCAACAAATACTACAAATTGACATATTTTTAAATTAAAATATTAGTTTAATCAATATCCAAACTTCAAATTGTGTTCATAACTTCAGAAAGAAAGGTATGAATCAAATTTTTGAAAGGTGAAATAATTGACACATTTAATGTCAAAGCAAAAAATGGAAACTGTAATAATATATAAATTGGCAAGTTTCAAACTGAATTTGGAAAATTATATTAAATTTATAAGATGATGAGTTTCAAAAAGTTTATTGTACAAAGCTAATATCGAAGTGATATAATTTTATTTCAAAAATGACTTCACTAGAATTATTGTATTATGATCTCTAAAATATTAGGTAGTGACAATATTGGTATTACATTTTATAAAATACATATGTGTTCAGCTCCTTTACATCTGATAGCTCTTCAACATTATATTATACTCTATATAGCATAAGTTACAAATCCCTCCGAGTTATCATCAACTCTACTCTTCAAGATGTGTTATCACTCGAGCGTTGAATCATCTTGTATGTACTATAAGATACTACGTCTTTAAGATTTATCATTTGATTCATTCCTCAAAACTGATTCAAACTTAGTCATTTTTGGAGGATCACTTAACTTTGATCATACTTGAAGTAATTCACATCTTGCAAATAAATGAATTAGGAGATCACGCATCATCAACTTTTTTCTAGTTGCCATGTGACAGCACTATATCACACTATGTCATATGATTGTAACAAATCTTATTTGCAAAATTATATCTTCATCATGTTCAAAATTATGGTCGATAATGTTAATTTTGTAATATTTGGAAGAAAATTACAAGCTAATTCATGTTGTAAGCTCAAGTGCAATTGTCATCACTTATGCATGTGAATGTTCTAACTGATAAACCTTATCTGATATATATGGAGATGAATGAATAAGGATGCTATGAATGGAAATGATTCTACACACTTGCCAGAAGATGATAGAACTGAATTTTGTGATTGATGAAAATCTTCCACAAAATAATCAAGCATATAAAAATTGATTTATCTGTAGATCAATCCTTGGGATACGTCTTAAAGTTCAGTTAGAGCATGACTTTAGGAGTCAATCAATTTTCAATCCATTTCATCATTCTCATTAATCAATTTGGAAGAAAACATCATGCGCTAAATCCGGAGACTTTCCGACAAAAGCCAACAGAGGATCGTATGTTGGTCCCACAGTGAACACGTAGACACTTATCTTTGCACGAAATGACAGGGCCCGAGAGGCAGAAATTTAACAACGTAAATGATACGGTTGAGCAAAGTTATAATTGTACAATGCTGGGTCCATCATGAACGATAAACTCTGGTATCGAAAGGGAATGACGTGAATGTTTCCAATACTTTATATTCTTCGAAAGATGGTGAAATGAACATCATTCGTGAATCTGAATACTACCGCTGGCTCGCATATTATTCACGTGAGTAGCTTAAAGCTAACAAATAAAGCACTTCATTCTCATCTATATCGTTAAACTGATAGAGATTGTTTATTCTACATCAATGATTATATCGAGTATTCTATGCATACCTGAATTACCTCCTTATACCGGTCACCTTGTCATAGCTTACCAAACGTGGCTTGGTGTTGTGCTTAGGTACTTTTTTGAATTATTTTGAAATAAAAGCACGAAAGACTTAAAAAAACCTCCAATTTGTAAGACCCCATCAAGAGCTCGTCTTCTGGCGGCCACAATGCACTTTATTCCTCATATTCTAAGCACGTCAATGCAAAGGGATCGGGAAGACGCAAGGAATAAAAGGTGAGATGCAACCACATCGACTGAGGTAGAGACCAAAAGCCAGTGCCGAAATATCAACTGGGTGTAGAAGCAAGGACCGATGTTTGTACTTGGATCCATGGGCTTACGCAATTACCGTGCCCTTTTGGTCTCATCCCTGCAGGACCTGCAGGACTTGATGGGGTCTTCCCATCCTTTGGCTTAATTATTCTGTTTCCTGGTATAATCTTTCTCCAAGACTTTCCGGTAAGTCGATTGGGCCTCACATGGCGACCGGGTTGACCCGCCACAATGTGTGGCCCGCGAGTGAATCTGACATGCACGTGTTTAATATCGCGGTTTGCGAGAGCGCACCACTTCGGGGACCGGTAATAATCAATTCGTGGTACTTGTGTCGCAGTGCTTTTGAACGGTATCTCGAAAACAGCCCGGTTTTCACCGCTCACGGATCTTCCGCTTCCATCACGCCATGCACGTTGTGCGCTCTCTGCACCGCCCCGCGAGCGTCTCCTCCCTTGCTGAATCCTCCCCCATTTTAGCGGCAGCGACTGTTCGAGCCACCGGATTACCCCGCCAAGCAGCGCATCCTCTTACCGGAGAACACCCTTCCGCTAATTTCCCATCCAACTTGACCGGGGCCGGTTACACTCAGATGCGAGCGCTCGGCTTTCCCCCACCGGGAACTGCTAACCGCCCCCGCGTTCCCTGATCCGGGAGGCGGAAGCGGGTCGACCCTGTCGGTTCGGTCATGACCCATGACCCGCTGGTCGCCCCGGTGCTTGTCACCGAACTGCCGGACCGGGGCTGTCGCCGGACCCTCGACGGAGCTGACCGAAATGCGGCTGCGAATCGGACTCCGTCAGAGCAGAGCAAACGGGCACGCCGCCGAGCGCGCGAATCGTTGCGACGGAGAGAAGGGAAAGGCGATTATCCGATGTGGGGCCTGCGGGAGGTTGTTCGGTTTGTCGGGTCCCGGGGGTATGGGCGGGGTAAAAAACTCTGAGGCCATTTACACGCTGGGAGAAAAAAGAGGAGGAGCGTGTGAGTAACTCTGACCAACGCTCTGCCCGGGAGTCCGGACGAAATCTGACTTGCTATCGGCTGCTTTTGGGGCGAGGGCGAAGAGCAAGAGGAGGAAGGACGGAGCGTGGGGCAGGCGCGGGGTCTGGCTCGGCTCCAGGATTTGATTCTCGAGCGCGGCCCGTGCTCCGGATTCAATCTTGCGCGTCCCGCAGTGGCTGCAGCCGAAGCTCTCGAGGGCGCCGAGACTTTGGTGCTCTGCTTGACTGCGAGCTCGCTGCGTGCGGAGGAGGCCTGCGGAGGCGAGCGGAGGTAAGGCGGACAGAAGTGGCGGATTCTGGGACCGCTGGAGAAGTTGTATAGTGCCAATTGGAATCTGTTGATCTTGCGACGGTAGCGGATTGTGCGTTGGGCGAGGACTTACTTCACTGTTGTGCTCGTGGTTTGTGTGGAGCAGTTTCTGTGATCAATTCCTTGATCGATCTGTTCACTGTGAGCGGTGGTTGTCGTCGTCGTGGCCTCGTTGGGCATCTTGCTCAGTTGGACCTGCGTGGGAGAAGCATTAATTTTGCTTCGTATGGTGTGCGAGTCACACGCAGTCACCATTCCTTCTTCTTTCTGCTGCCGTTGCCGCCGCTGCTGCTGACTGTGAACCGATCTCAAACCTTCCGGAGATATCTGCCATTCTCTTCCTGCGTTCGTTCTCAGACTTCTTGTTCTGGTCTACACTACATCTCGTTTCGTGGATTCAAGTTCTCTGAATGTAGCAGAATTACGAGCCGGATCTCGTTTGAAAGACCTCGTATCTCATCGTGCCTTTTTCGTTTCCAGCCTACTCTGCCCACGGCTTGATCAGTTGTTGCTGTCTGTGTTGCTTTACACCCCCTGTCCAAGCTATACGCGAATACAAGGCAGTCAAAGTGAACTCCGTTGAGTGCCTCCCTTTGTGCGTGTGTCTTCTTTGTATCTTCGTACTCTCGTCGCTGAGCGGGACAGAACGGCGTCAAGGCGTACTAGTCATCTCAGGACTTGCATTACTCTGGATTTTTATCTCCATGTGGTAGGGAGGGTTTCAGCAGGAATTCGGTGCCACACTAGTAGAGTTGAGCACCGATTCCTTGCGTAAAATTGGGCAAGTAACGCGTGGGCATACCACTGCCGGGGACCGCATCTGGGGAATTAGGTTCAATTTGCTTGGTAGAGAGAAAAATGTCGGTTGTGGTTGTTGGACGGGAAGGGTTGACTTCTCCCTTTCGGACGTCGGAAGATTACCTGGCGATGAGAGATCATGCCTTGCAGTCTCAGCACCTGGTACAGGTATGGATTCTCGCGTCCTCGGCTGCAAAATTCTCGAAATTGGGCATTTTGAATGACCGCTCTATCCATTCTCTTCTAAGTCCCATCCTGTACTTTCAGTTGTTGGGGTACTCAGTTGTAGGTCCCACCGATCCACTTGCATGGACATCGACGGTGGCAGACTCAGTTTGACATTTTCCATCGAGATATTATACATCGGGAGACCACGTATCTGACCTGCCTTGCGATTTTCAATGGTGTCCATCCTCTAGGACGACGCCTCGTCTCACATCAGCGGTCTCAACGACGGGGACTTAGAAGTTGTGCAAGCAGCGCCCGAAGATGAAGAATCTTCAGCTTCTTCAACTCCTCGCCATAGAGCTCCCCCGGCGGGAACTGTAGAACAGCAACAAACGTCGGAGTCTCTTGGCTTACTGGAATATGGGTTGGTCTAATTCTTGACCTAAACTAATTTAAGTAGCCACTTGTATCGTAACGCGAAATCGACCATCGCTGATTCTCAGTTTCTTAGGCCAAGTCATTATTGGAGTTGTTGACAATTAACCAACACATATTATGCATAAGTGAACATGCGGACATAATTTTGTGAGTAAGCGATCGTATTTCATTTCGATCTTTTTGACCAACCTAAAATTCACCGATTCACCAGGTGTGTACACTATCGGAGAAGATGCCGCATTCGCTCTCCTTGCTGCGGCGAAATTTTTGACTGCCGTCATTGCCACAACGAAGCAAAAGTAAGAAGATTAACTGCTGAGCTTTTTGGTATCGACGTCACGGCGGTCTTTAGTGGATCATGAATTCTATGATGTTATTGCATTAGTTGCCATGTAGATTGCTCTTGTGGGATGTCTCTGTCTGATCTCGTGAATAAACTTCGGATGCAGAATGCGAACGAGCGGGATCCCAAAAAACGCCACGACCTTCCGAGACATGCAGTGCAGTCGGTAAATACTCACGTAGTTGGGTTGAACGAACATGATTGAATCTTGATCCAGATCTTTCCCTTTTCCAGAGTTTGCAAGTTTGAATTTAATACCGGATGCTAATTGATTTTCGTCTACAATGTGCAGGTCATCTGTTCACTCTGCAATACTGAACAAGAGGTGAGGATCATAAGCATTGCTTAATTCAAATTCTTAAAACTATTATTGGTTCATATGGTGCATGTGTTTCTTTATTTACATCTGGATTGGGAGATCAGTAGATATAACGTATTATTTCTGCAGGTCCGTCAAAAGTGCATAAACTGTGGAGTGCGAATGGGGGAGTACTTTTGTGATAAATGCAAATTCTACGATGATGAGGTATTCAATAACTGTACATATGATTGTTGCAAGCATCCAAGATTCACCTTATCTGTGGAATTTGTTTTCTCACCAATCTCATAATATGCCTCTTGCCATGTGGTTCGATTTTGGATGTCCTTATTTAGTGGACAGTGTTTTGACTGTTATAATCTGCTGTTACATGTGCAGACCAAGAAAGAGCAATATCACTGCGATTCATGTGGTATTTGCAGGTATAAGAATTGTTTTTGTTCTTCTCGGACCTCTTACATGGCTGTTCTGGGCTTGTTTACACAAATAATATAGTCATTGTCGCAACGATGTTGCCTGAGACAATTTTGCTTGGTTATTCAGAATTGGAGGACGAGATAAATTCTTCCACTGCGAGAAATGTGGTGAGTACTTTGAAGCCCGTTCTATTTCGAAAATGCGTTATTATGGGGGCAGCTTTGGATTGTTGAAAGTATCTTGTACTATATCCTTGTTCTGATTGCACAGATCTACGTGCTTATTGTGAAGATCATATCAAATTGCGTTACACCTTAGGAGGATTAGACAATGAGTAATATAGCCAGACGGACAAAGCTAGTTAAAAAAGAGAACATTGCTGTTTAGGGGCTGTTGTCAACCCAGGACCTGAGAGAAACATCAATGCCACTTTAATATTTACAATACTCAAACGAGGTTCTTATTGTTTGCCTGGTGAAATTTCAGGTTGCTGTTATTCAACCGTGTTAGAACAGGGTCATCCTTGTGTGGAGAAATCTATGCACCACAACTGTCCTGTATGTTTTGAGGTATATAGGATCACGACCCAGTGCATTTGTAATTACTTCAAATAATTAATTACTTCTATGTTGCTCGCTGGTATCCGTACTGTCTTACTTACACTTTGGTACAGTCAAAGTGCTCACCTAAAGCGCATTTAAATTTGTTGCAGTATCTTTTCGACTCGATGAAAGACATTACTGTCATGCCTTGTGGACACACAATGCATTTGGAATGCTTGAAGGAAATGCAAAAACATTCTCAGTAAGTGAATTTGCGTTCACCTACATGTTGTTCAGGTTCTGATGTTTTCCTGGTGTAAGGATTGGTAACATGTGATCCTGTCCCTCTTGCAACGGAAGCTTTTGGAAGATGTCATAAGCTCCGACATTGAGTAACCCAAAGCTTCCATTGTTGGATGATGTACTTATTTCACAGGATCGTGTTAGTCATATCCATTATTTGAGAAAGTCTTGACATGTTCCTGACCGACCTTGTGCCTGTCGCATCAAACATTAGTGGAAAAGTTTCACTTACATTTTACTCAGTCGGGGGCATGGTCATTCTGTCAAAGCCTGAAACTCAAGCAAACCATGTTTTTGTGCACCAGGTATTCTTGCCCAATGTGCTTGAAGTCTGTCTGTGACATGACGAAAATGTGGGAGCGATTGGATCAAGAGGTGAGTGTCCTTTGTAGTTGTATTTATGTTGGCCTCTGTGTAGTCGTTGGCCCGGAAGCAAAGTGAAGTAATTGAGGAATTCTTTTTACTGAATATTGCCGCGTTTTAATGTTTCCGCCAGGTTGCTGCGACACCCATGCCAGAGGCCTACCTGAACAAACTGGTGAATTTTTGCTAACTATGCCATTCCTTTCTCGACTTCGTGTTTTCTAGAAAGAACTTTGCGAAAGTATCTTTTTGTGAAGAGTATTTTCAACACGCCCCGGTTTTGATGATGAACGCGCTAATGAGCTCTGCCCTCGCCTGATTGACTTTTACTTCATTTCCTTGATGAAGGTTTGGATCCTGTGTAATGACTGCGGAATCACGAGTCAGGTTGCGTTTCATATACTGGCACACAAGTGCACTCACTGTACCTCCTACAACACACGGCAAACGAGGGGTCCTCCTTCAACATCACGATCTTGAGAGGCCTAACCTTATCACGACCCTTTTGAAACGAATGCCTATAACATACCATTCTTTTAGACAGGATAGTTTTCTTTATCTTGTTTTTGCTTTCTGGCATGTGAACATTGAGATCTTTTAAAACTGATCTAAGCCGATCAATAGTCTTGCAGTCCTGTAGGAAGGCATAGACAGGTCCTTCGGCAGTAGAATTAATTCGGTCAGCAACTGTAATATAAGGCTACAAGACCCAATCAGACGAAGCGGGTTTGCAGCACTGGGTGAATTTTCTTGCGTAGAAGAAGACAAGGGGGTCGCTAGTTCTATTTGCTCAAGCATCAATACTTTATTGAGGCCTTCAAATGAGTGCCTTTAGTTTCATACGGATGAAGGCCTACAGCTCAAGAGGCCTGGGACCTGCATAACACTCGAGGGTGGTAGTCTTTTTAAGTGATGCTCCGATCATCATCAGCAGAACCGGGAGCGGTAAAATCTCTGTAACATTCATCTTCACATCTTGAATGACGTCCACAAACTTGGTCATATCTCCGTGCTTAGATTGTGTGTTGGCAAAACTGTTGCAAAATGATTTGTCCAAGTCTAGGGTGCGGATTCTTATTTCCTAAATTGGTTCTGCCTCGATAAGCATCTCTTTAACTATGACAGTCAAATTTCAGTCAACGCGTTGAAGACACAGTTGTCGTACAAGGTGTCAGTACTTCTCCACACCGCGGTGTTGGGCATGATTTCTATTTCTTGTGCAAGTGGATTTCTTTCCTATTTTTAGCAGATTATTATGTGACATGGATAGAGTACTGGACTTCACCATTATGCTTCTTAAGAAGTCATACCGTAGATTTTCCTTCCCACTCGTTTTTGGATAGTATATATTTTGCGATAATGTCTGTACACGTGTCGTCCGTGGCATATGAAAGTGGTTGACACTACATGATCGTTTCTTTGTTGCGGAATCTTATCGGGGATCAGACGACTTTCCTCGATCACGGCTTTTGGAATAGGGGGCAGCATTTGCCGCAGTTGTGGAGTTGGATCCTGAGGTTCAGGACTTAGATTACGTTTTGAACAGGTTCCGTCAAACTTCGCTTTACCTTAAACAATCATGGCTATTTATCAGGTCTTGACTCATTCGTGAGCCTGAATAGGACCACTAATTGAAATTTACGGTACACATTTACACGGTTTTGCAATCATCTAAGAGCTATCGGTTTCACGCCGTTTTCCCCTATTCCCCACATGCCACAATATCCTTCGGGCTTTCCCCGGAAGAATAGTGGGACGCTGTACACAGAACACCCCATGTCGGCTTATTTGACTGTTGTCTAGAGACTCACTAGTGCCAATGTGGCTCACAACAAGGATCCCAGCAAGGTGTACAAGCGGGTCTAACATATTTGGAAACTCTGGGAATCTCCTACGGACCCACCGTGTACTAAAGTAGGAAAAATCGTAGATAACACGAGCTAATATCAGAGCAAATAATGATTTGTTCTTTATTACTGTGAGGAAAAAGTCGGTGTAATGGATTCCTTGGCAGGGTTGTACTTTTTATGGTTATTTGTGGTATATCCGTCAAGAGTTCTATGAATGACTCTAATTGCTGAAACTTACAAAATAAATGTTTAGTTACAACTCGGAAGAGTGCATAGTCGCCGTATGTGGAACCTAAGTACTTCAGTTTTCAAAGAAAAATTCGGGAATTCGATGCTCTCGTTCCAAGGGTCCCCAAGAGGAATTAAGAAGAGGAATACTGTATACGTGTAGATAAGTTAGCGGACCGGAGAGAAGGAATTTAGGTTGACGGTAGGCGACAGGATAAAGCTTACTATCCACAGACGAGCTGTAAGCCAAGGAGGAAACGTCTTGCCATGGAAATAGTGTACTGGATACTCCACACAAGTAAGAACCCGCAAAATATCGAGGTTAAAGCACGAAATGCCGAGAAAACAGGCGGTGATCATCATCCTTAAGAATTGGTTTACCCTAGACAGCTTGTGTATCGCGTTGGCGGAGGGGGTGTGCAAAATTCTCATATGTTGAGAAATTTTTTGTGCTAGCTCTCGTGGTGATGGAGCCCGCTGGCACAAGGGTCTTTCCTCTTGTTTGTGGTTTTTCGCTTGTATTGTGTTTTTCAGTCCTTTGACCCTTTGGGTACCACTGGTTTGATCTATTACCATTTACCATAAACATCTCTATCCTTCTTTGAGTTGCTATGTTCCACGAGCATATTTAGGCCAGATACACAGTAGGACACATAATGAAAAAATCAGAAGTAGAAAAGTTCCGTGGTTCAAAGAATGTCAAAAAGCGAGTATAAATGTAAATTAAAAAGAAGTTATATTAAAATATCCTGATAAAACGTTGTATTACAGTCATCAATCGACAGTAATACATCGTAGATATGTTATAGTAAAGAACGTAGCCTACCACAACAGTCCTCTGGCTGATTGAAGTACTGATGGAACAGAATAGTAGGTCATGAATGATCGGATATACAGAATGTCTTAAAACATATTTTCTCGTCTTTACTAAACTCTCATCGACTACCAGTTCGTTACGTGAATGATAAGTGGAGCGATTGTTGGGACTTCAAATTACACAACCAGAACTGATTAATAGATGGGGCACCAACTATCATAGAAAAGGGATGAGTAGACCCCATCGAGACGAGCAGGAAGTATACCAAGCGGGTAAGCTGAGGCAACATCCCAATATTAGCATAATCTAGAATATATTTGAACAGTTTTCTGTTTAATCAGTCTATATCTTTCAAAAGCATCCGAAAAGTATTGACAGATGTGATTATTCTCATGTGGATGGATGGAATTAGTGCTCTACGTAGATTAACGGGAACAACTGGGATAAAGTATACAACACAATGAGTGATCAAAAACTGATATCCATGTGAAGTTTCTGGTTCGAACGAGTCGAAAACAACCTCAATGGAGGGGTCTCAGAACACTTCTTCCTATTTCACAAGATTTAACAGATGAGTTCTGGAGATTCTTGGACCTAAATTACTGCAGCTACGTTGTAGTGAAAATAATGTTGATTGTGACCACTTCGTTTTTCTCAAATCTTCTTCAAATTATGAAGGCTAAGTAGTATGACTTATAAATGCTTTTGACATAGGTAGTGAACACAATGAATTACTTATTTCCATGAATTATACTATACTCAATGTGTTGGCATCATCTCAATTGCATTCTTATCATATGTTTTAATTTTTTTTCTTGAATTGAAATTCTCATCTTATTATTAATATTTTTAAGATCTGCTGTAAACCCTTATGTTGACTGAAAAAAATGAAAGGTTATTGTCTTCTACGTGAGTCATGTCTTAGTAAATTCTAATTACTTTCGCTATGGTTAGTGAGATTAATCAGCTAGCACAATATAGGAGAATTCGCAGAAGCTCTTTACGGAATAGATAAAGAACGGTGTGTATTGTGGACGTATGTTGGCTGAAATGACTGACGCATTGTTTGTGTCAAGATTGTTGAGGTTGCTTGACATAATAAGGATCTATCAAGATGAACCATGTCAAATCAAGTAAATGTTTAAGCCACTTTTTTCAATAAAATATTATTCTGAGTATATATTTATGAAAATTCAATCATCATAAATATCAATTATAAGATTTTATTCAAAACTGATAAGTTTGAAAATGATTTGTTTAAAAAATCAGTTTTGTTATCTTTTTTTCTATGATAAAATTTTTAACAACTATTATAAAACGAGTATCAATATTACCATTAAATTATATAGAAAATTATTTCTTACATGTCTGCTATATAAAAGCACATAGGTATATGATTATAACCAATAATGGTTTTTTGATTACTTCATTTGATGTGAAATTTTATTTAAATTTAACACAATAAAGTGAAAATTATCTATATATTTTGAATATACGTTCTTCACATATAAATGACAACTGGTTTAAAGTTGATGATTATCATCAATATTTTTTTGTGATTTTAACTGAAATAACAATAATCTACATTTTTCACTTTTCAAGATTTATTTGGTTAAAAAGATGAAACGATATATCAATTTTTATTCTAACTAAAACTTTAATTTTTGACAAAGAATATTTGAAACTTGAAACTTGTTTATGATCATTTGAAATAAAAATACACATTAGATGAAATAATTAAAAAAACTTATTATTTATTATAATGTGATTTTGTGTTTTTAAACTGCAAATTTTAAAACCATCATCTTTTATTTAATCTCAATATAATTTCGATATTCTTTTTGTAATTTGTGATGATGTTTACAAGTTGGATTCAATTTGAGTTTTGTTATATGTATTAAACTGTATGTATAAATAAGTAAAATTTAAATAACATAAATTAACGTTAAATATTTTTACCTGATTCAAATATATTTCAGTTATTAAAAAAAAAATTCAAAAATAAAATACAGGTTTGAATATTTATTCTACAAAAAGTTCAAAAAACTGGAACATTGATAACAAAGAAATGAAATTGAATTCAAACTTAGAAAAAAATGTTATTTTCATATTCTTTGCAATTTTTTCATTATTACACATAAAATGTAATTTAAAAATCAAATCCTCGTGGTAATATTATTGAATAAACATCAAAATTCTCATTATTAATAAAAATTATATTAAACAACATAAATATATTTAAATTCATTTTTTATCAAAAATATCATTTTATCTGTATTTATGTGTCATATGATATGTAATATCATATATTTATTACTTAATATGTATATTTATAATAATTTAAATGTTGGACTTAATTTCAAATATAAGAAATATTTTGATATTCATTTCTGTAGTCAAACTGAAATATTAACAGGCATTTATAAGGTGATTGGGTTGATTTTCTTAAATTTCATTTTAATTTTTTTAAGACTAATATTTTGAATTTGAAGTTGCTTTTTTAAAAGTCTGATGCTAGAGTTAATTTTTAAAAATATTTTTTACTTTTTTTTTGAATTTTTTATTTATATTATCATTAAATAAATTTTTTTAAAAATGTAAACACATGTGTTGAATATATTCAAATAAAATAAATATTTTGTACATGAAAGTTTCAATCATATAGTGTATGTTGTGTTCGTTAAAAAAGAATTTAAAAGTTAACGTTATATCATGCTAAAGATGCAACATACATTGTATGTGTATATCAGCTTTAATATTCAATATTTTCAATTATAGACTAAAATTTATAAAATTTTCCAATAAAATCAATATATAATATATAGTGTAGTATAAAATTAAAAAACAATCAGTTACAAAATTACACTGACATTTTCTTGCAATTTCAGGGATGACATGTTTACCGTGAGACAGTGACGCGCACCGTCCGGCTGGGGTATATAAAAAACTCGCTGAGAGAAATATATAAAAGTTAAATTCATCGGTTAGTTTATCAATCAAATCTTAAATCATGTATAACAAATTATAATATATTCAATTTTATATGTGTTCATTAGATAAAAAATAATTACATGCATTTTGTATTTCAAAATTTTTAAACTGTATCTTTTTTACGAATATATTAAAAAATTATAATTATGCAACAATTTTTATTTCAAAATTAAATAAATTTATTTAATTTTATTATTTTAGACAAATTCTAAGTGCATTTGAAATTTTAAATGAAATAAAAACTTCTTATTTTCAACAAATAAAATTTTGTACTATGATCAAACATATAAAAATAATTTATCTCTTCAGACAAGTGAAAAAAAATCATTGTAATTCATAATTATAGTACAATATATATAAAGTTTGTAATCTGTGTAGGTATTTTTTTTGTGTATTAAATTTTTAGCAGAGGTAATATATGTTTATATTAAATAAAAATTTAACAACTCACATTTAAAATTTAATATTTTAAACTAAATATAATAGTATAGTATTAACTACTATAAACTATAATAGTTATAGTTTATTTATCAACTATAACTAAATACTTACATTGAACTTTTTTTTCTAAAATATAGTTCATTTGTGATCTTGATATTTGATCATCAATAAACATATTTGCTTTTGTAAAGCCATCTTGAATTGTGTAGAGCTGAGCCAATTCTGGCACCTTGAATGTTTATAGTAAGTAGTTAGTAAGCGGTGCCACTAAGATTAAGTTACGTGTATGCATGTGTAAGAGTTATTCTTGTGTATCATCTGGGTATAATAACCCGTTATCGTTCCCCACTAAAGTATCGGTTCGATAATTTTTCCTCATCGGTAATTTCTTGTGAAATACAAGAATAAAACCAACAATAACTTTCCAAACCGAACCGTTATCTGTCGTTTGACAAATGGTAGATTAACGGTAAATTTTATCTACCGTTTAACATTAGTTTCCGCTCTCATGGTAAAAATTCGTGTACCTAGTCTGAAAAATTCGTCCTCCTTGGTTCCGAAGAGCTGCTTTCCACATTTCTGTTTATATGCTTGAGTGTTGTGTTGATGTGACTTCATATGTATTTTTATTTAAAATATTAATATTGTGTTTTCTTTCATTAAAAAATTTGTATTTGCGTTATATATTAAAGATTATAAAATTTTGCAGTAATCTATACAACATTTGAATTCTTATATAACCAAAAAAACCATTGCTTTTTATATTACAATGCATTGTTTAAACATTTTATGTGCAATTGAGTCTTTGTTATATTTCTAATATTTGATTTGTAGATCTTTTGTTTAATTTAAAATTTGTTGTAATGTCATTTGATGAATCAAATTACGAAAATAATTTAAACAGAAAACTGTCAAAACTAAAGAACCTCCAATCTATTTTTAATAACTTTTTGGACCTATATTTTTTTACTTATTACGGATTCATGGTAATCTTAATGGGGGAGTTCAAGTCTGATTTCATTCACTTCTACTTGACTTACTCTTGAAACCTTAACAACTTATGTGAACGTGATCGACGCAGAAGTAGTCAATCAACCTAGTCTCCTGGATGGATGATGTCCACTCTGGAGCGAATGGGTTTTGTGCACTTGGTCAGTTCTGAATTTTGGTATCTGTCTAATCTAAGCTATGATTTGAAAGGCAAGCTAATGGGACTAATTCTGAATAACTATTTATAAATTTGTATTTACTTTGTAATATGATCATGATAAAAGTATTATAATTTATTTTATTCAAGATTCAATACATGACCTATAGGCTATACTAACATTCTTGTGTAACAAAACATAATTTAGTGTAACTCAAAACAATCAAATTATTTATAAATAATCAATTTTTGAATAAGCTTACATCAAATATTATTATTTTTAAAAAAAAATTTTTAAAAATCTTTTAAAATTAGAAAAAAGAAAAATTTTAATGTAATTTTAAGCTTTAAATTGACTATGATTTTTAACATATATTATTTAAAATCAATTATATATTTTTCGTTTATTTTTATTTTTATCATTTATTGATAATAAATTTATTAAAAAATCTATGTTATATTTAAATTTAAATTTAATATAAGTCTTGTAATAAAAATATTTTAAAAATATTATTTTGATGTATATACAAAATTCATATAAAAATATAATTTAATATAATTTTGAATATTAAGTTTCAAATATTTTCATATCTCCAATTTTGATTTTTAGATAATCTAATTATGAATTTTATGCCAAACATTTCTTTATATATTATAAAATCTATCAATGAACTTGGTATAAAAATAATGAGAGAAGTTATATGATTGCTGTTATATACATAGACTATCAATTACTTTTTTATTCTCCCTCGTGCATTATCCAAGTCATGGAAGCACATGAATGTCTAGATAAAAAAAAAAAAAGTTTTCTATTATATTTTGCTTCACCACTTTTGCACATGGCCATTGAAGATTTTTTGAAGTTACTTTGCTTTTCACTTTGTGTATCTTTAAGTAAGTAAAATATTTGTTTGAATTTCAGATTTCATAATCAAACTTGTCATTACTTCTCTAGAAATTTTTTGATGAATAACTGAATTATAAACAACTTTTGAATTCTCACTTTTAACAACATAATCTAGATAATATCATAAATTATGTTTATTTATTATTTTAGTTAATCAGATGACATAAGTATCAAATAAAAATATATATAATTTTATGTATATAGTTTTATCTAAAGTATGATATTTCTTACATTTAAAGCATGTCATAATTATGATGATTGGAAACAAGAAATTGTTTTTTTTTAAATGAAAGAATAATAATTTTAACTCATTTGTAATTTTTTTAAATTTACATAATAGTTGTTACAATTTGAGTAAACAAGTTACAAAGTATATGTGCTCATGCATCTTGCATTGGATTCTTGAAGGAGTAATGCTATTCAAATGATCATTCAAAACCAAACAGTTTTAATTTTGAAATGACACACAATATAAATTGCAATTTTGAAAAATTAAAAAATAGAAAGATTTTTGCAAGAAATAAATATTTTGATGAATATTTTTCCGGAAAAACAGTTAAGTTATTAAAATAAAACTTTAGAAAATTACATTTATGTTTACAATATGGAAAAAAAATTTGTTAAAATCAAATAATCCACATATATAGTATGAGATAAAATTTATATAGTTGTATCAAATATTTTTTTTCTTTTTATAAAAAATATTTTTTTCTTACTAAAACTAAGAAATAATGAACTGTATGGATGATTGATTTATCTCTCTAATATATCAATAATTAGTTGCAATTTTATGAGATTATAAGATTTCAATTTATTATAGAACAAATTCTAGCACATATCATTTTATTCTTAAAACCCGTAAACACAGTATAAAAATAAAAGAAGTGTAAATTATAAAATATTATTCAAGAAAAAGTGAACATGTTTTTAAGTTATGTGTGTGAAAAAAGATGGCAAATGTAAAAAATGTAAATTATTGTGATTATATATATTTATATTTATTTAAACAAGAGTTCAGTTCTATTGATTATCACATTGAAAGGAAATAACAAGAAAAAAAATTAGAATGTCAAACAGGTGAAGTTGGAATTAATGTCAACACGATGTGAGTTATGGGAAATAATTTTCATGTGCGATGGGATCCGCCGTAGCCAGCACTGATTAGAGGAAGAAAAAGTCATGAACTTAGAGTGTAAATAGATCTTTCAATCATGCTCCTCTGAAGTTTGTGTGACTTGTGTTGAATAATCCTCATATCTAAGGGGATGATCCCCATCAACGCAAAGGAATATTTCGGTCTTCATTGACGACTAGACAGAAAAAACAACGGTCTCCACTCATCATAAATGAACGCAGCCCAAACCACCGTTTGACATCCATAATGAAGTATCTGTTCTCTCCCACACACTGTCCCCATTATGATTGCAATGTTTCCCGTTACCGCTTCCTATCTGAAACCAGTTACGGGACAACATATGGTGCTATTTGCCCGACATGCCAACTCCTGTAGCTCCTGCTCAATCCGAGGTCATGAGTCATGAGTCATGACCAGCACACGGAATCTGGACTTCCCCATCCAAGCCTTGTAAGTACACGGCCATAGATTCATCGCAACGTTTGTCAACCTGCTATAGTGGAATCCACATGAGAGAAAGATACGTTCTTCCCTTTCATCCGAATGTAAAGAGACGGCGTTGAGCCTTGACGCGGTCGTTCTACTTGCTCGTTAGCATTCTTGTAATTTCAGTCATAAGCCATGGAACAACAAACAATGACCATCTGGGTAACGGTTTGTGTACAATATTTGCAATTGGATAGTCGAAAGCCAATACTTATCTACTGTAAAATACACTGACATATATTATCTAAGTTAATTGATGGAAAATTAACATAAAAAGGAATAATAAATTACTTCATCGGCGTAAAAGTATATTGGGGGGGGGGGGGGGGGGGGTGGGGGGGGGGGGCGCGCGCGTAGGATACACACATGTTGATCTCGACAATTTCCAATATTGGAAGAACTTAGGGAGGCCAAGTATTATAGCAGTAAAGATGGGATACAACGTCACCGAATAGAGTTGATTAAAAGACGCACATGTTATCCATCACGTAGAGGTAAAGAAACCACTTGGGGCTAAGTCTAATATGCCTTATTTTACACACTTATTATAAAAAGTGTGTAATACTACTTGCCTATCATACAACATGTTCCCTTGAAGGGCTTTTTGGCACAAAGTGAAATGTCTGATCTTACACAACTAAACACGTTTTTACAAGCGAATGCAAGAGACTATGATTGAATCACCCTAATCATGAGTGTTCCAGCCTGCAAATTTATTAGAAAGGAAGTGCATAGTCTTGATCCCCAAATTTTGAAAACCTGAGATTCACCTAATTTCTGAAGTATTTTCAAATAAGTCATGAGAATAAAACCGAAAAAAACAAGTAAACCGTGATTATTAAAAAAACAACGAACTAATTAACTTTTTGCTGAGAATTAATTATCTCTATCATTCTTTCATGGTCAAAATCAAAGTTGAATTCAATTAATATGTAGAGAAGGTTTTTTAATAATTTTCTATTTATTAGTGAGTAACATCCACGCTTACTGCCTGATCACATAGAGTCAACAATGAATGCATTTTCATGAGCATTGCTATCTGTGAGAGAGAGAGAGAGAGAGAGCAAGCTGCATATATGTCAATATTATAAGTTGTTTGTGGGGCAGCCACCATCCTCGGCAACTCGAAAATTACACTAGCCGAAATTTGACCATTTAATGCTCATACAAAACCTTGGCAAAGTATGGTATGAGTTTACTTCTGGGTTGTCAAAGCCAAAGACGACCATGTTTCAGAAGAGCGAAGCAAACATTTTAAGCTCTTGAGACGGAGATCCAAGGGAAAACCAGAAAATTAAATTGACACATAAATGAATATGTACATAACAACAGTGCTCATGATACGCAGATTGCCCGAACTGTCATTTGGAAGTCCGAGCTGAAGCCTAGCTCTTTCCTTTAAAACTGGGCAAAGAAGCGCGGAGTCTCCGATCCCAGTCGGCCTGCAAGTCACTACCGTTACAGAAGCACGAGAGAGGAACTGGACACTCGATCCGTCCACAGCACCTCTCCGTCAACAGTGATGGAAACGGCGCACTCCTTTACAGCTACGCGGTTGAGAAACCCATTCAGTTTAGAGTCTTTATTCCGACCGACTTTGTGGAGGTAGCTGGGGCCGGGCCCTACTCGAGCGCTCCGTCGGAGGAGGATGGAGCGGAAGCAAGCCGCTCGCTGCCTGGTGGGTATGGGAGCGGAGCGGACCGGAATTGCTACGTCGAAATACGGCGCCGCGTGAACCAGTAATGATGTCCGTCCGGTTTGGTGCAGTACTGTCGTTTGTTCGGTACCGACGGTTGAACACCGTCGCCGTTTGCAATTCAAACTGCGGATAAGTACAGCGAAGATATCGAAAGGCTCGCGTGAGCATCATCAGAGGATGCTCATGATCTGACATCCATGGCCCCATACCAGGCCAGACGACAACAGCCGACGCAGTCTGAACCGCCCAAAGCCACCATGCCCCATCGTCCGTCACGCATGCCCATGCATAAGCTATGACATTAGATGTTCAATTTTTGTACGTGCCGTTCTGCTCGGGTTCAAAGCGGGACCCGTTTTGGCGGAAATGACGTCCATTTCTAAATCATGTGGGGACGGTCCCAAGCTGCTGCTGCTGCTGCCCTGCCCGCCCGAGCTGCTACCGGATCCCGTGATGGGGCCCACCTCGGTGGGGACAGGAAAGATTGTCCAGACTTACGACCACAAGGCTATGAGAAACTAGACCCCCAAAATTCACGGGCAAAAGTTGCTGAAAAGGAACCTTGTACTTAATGGGCCCGTGACTTCGGGGCTCTTTGTCTTTGTCGCCATCTCTAAAGCCGGCTCGTCTACCAGGTACCTCATCTCACTGCGGGACTGTACTGGTTTCCAGTACTCGAATAAAATGCGATTTGAGATAGAAAGTGCTTAATGTTTGCTTTTGCTTCGAAAACAGAATAAAGCGCTTTATTTTCCAATTGCGGTTTGTCCTCTTTTTTCCCTTCTTCGCCTGCTGTGTACCGTCTCCGAACGCCTTCGATGGATTTGGGCCACCTCCAGCTAAAACAAGCGACGACTCCCGACTCTAGTCGTAGCCCGCTCCAGAAAGGGATCCACTAGCCCGCCCAAGGAGGAAGCCGGCTCCTTGACGAGAGAAGGGACGACAAAGAAGGGAAGGGCGAACACTACCGCCAACTGAGATCACGAAGGGCTGGTTGAAGGAGCTCAGGGGTGAGGGAAGGTGGGCAAGCGCCTGCCAGAAACCTAACACAGCGCCTGATAAACTGTGCTTACGCTTACATTCACAGGAAGTGCCAAGGTCCCAAGCTCTAGGAATAGCAAGTACTGTAGATCGTCATGAATTTTCATATCGGTTCGTTTATTCATTGGTCAATCACAGGTTGAGTTGTTCTCCATCTCAAAAGAATATTCATAATGTCTAACAATTCCGAGCGATCTGATTTCTTCTCACAATGTTCACAAGATAGACGAATTTTTTTTTAGTATTTTAATAAATTAGCAAAACAATTTCAACATCGTATGATTTCTGAGATTAGATCATATGACTAGTCGGTTTCAAATTCACCAATGATTCCAACAAACAGGAAAAACTTTTTTGCAAAGTCAATTCCAGATCAATATACATTAAATTTCTTCTTCAATCTCTTTCATGGAAATATCAAGAAATAACAAATTATTCTGAAAAATTTCAAACGTGAAATATTATCCAAAGATGAAAATTACTTGTAGTATACATAATATCCAAAAAATGAACCTTGAAGTGATTCCGCATCAAATTTTACATTATTATCAGTGAAGGTGATATTTGACTAATTTTATTATCAAATGAAAAAATAATAAATATTTCAAACATGCTCTTACTGTCCCATAATTGAAATTTTTCATAATTATCAATTGTACATTGAATTTTTTTTTCTAATATTTTTTTTAGAAAAAATATAAATTTTCAGTTCATTTTTAATCAATTAATTAGTTATTTGAATTGAAATATGTTTAAGATAATGATAAATAATAAATTCTCTTTAAATTTTCTTGAATGAATTATAAGGTATACTCAATTTTTTTCATTGTATGCATCAATTCTTACAAATTTTATCAAGAAGCTTCATAAAATTAAATAATGTGAACAAGTATTATCTATCTGTTATAGTTTACAATGTTAAGTTTATCTGATTAAAATTAAAATTACACTGAAGAAATGTAATGAGTTACATCGTCGTTTGAGTTTTATGATTATCCAGTTTCAAATTCCAAACAAACAGACGATTCAATACATTTTAGAACTAAAAATGTATTCTTCATCTTATTTGCCAATAATAAATTTACACTCTTTAAGTTAAATACGTATTTGTGAGCTGAATCTTGTATGATAAAATTGCATTCATCTCATTAGGATCCTCTAAAGATCAAAATTGTATAAAATAATAATGAGAGTCAATAATCATAGAATAATCATGATTCTTATATTAGATGAGTTTTTTATTATTAGTATATAAAGAATAAAATAAAATTGCGACTGAAAAATTTAATTTAGTGTCTTTATTGTGTATAAGGCGATTTAACAAAAGCGGCTTCCCTGATTTTCACAAGCGCGGTACCAAGGTACTGCGCTTGTGAAGATACAGACTCCTTAAAGATAGGAGGAATTTGACTTATTCCTTCATTTCGTCTAATGGAACAGTTATTTCTTTTCAATCTAACAGATAATACTATAGTAATGGATTTCATGTCATGATACAGTTATGTAGAGATCACGCACCAATTTTTGTTTGCAACCCATGTACCCATCTACCCTTTTGACAACAATGTGCTATGATGCATACTCATATACCAGGGTTTGGCGACTAAAATACTGAAACTTGTAACGGCAAATTGTGACATAAGAATAATATTTGAAAGAACGAACACATAATCCCAAAACTTGAATAAGGAATTTTTTTTGAATGTATAAATTTTTTTGCCTTATAATGAAACAACATATTATCTACTTTTGTGTCTTAAATGTGCATTTTTTATTATGAAAATAATATAAAAAAATAAAAAATAATATAACTAAATATTTTCAGATAATATTTTTTAGCTGATCTCTAAAATCCATAATCACATTTTCTTGCTTTCAATAATTTTAAATATTTGAACAAATTTATAATCTTAACTAACCATATTGTTGTCATTAGATGCAAAAAGAAGAACATGGATATGTTTTTCTTCAACAAGAGTCAAGACAGTCAAGCTTCAGAAATGATATAATCAGATCACTACAGCTCTTTGTTTTCAACAACATATTCACATCTACTTATCTACACCGATCAAAGTTGGGAACATATGATGATAAACTATATATCCTCTAAGATTTATCTACCCATGGCATTATGTTAACAAAGTTAAAAGCATTATCCAATTTGGAAGGTAAAAACCTTTTTTTTTTGGCACTCAACTCAATTCGAAACATGCCTTTACTATTTTGTACGATGACATTTTTCAGAATTGCTGAATCCAGGGATTTTACCCGAGAAGAAGGGATTTCAAAAACCATTTTCTTTGGTGGAGAAAGAAGCAACAATGCGTGGTTTTACATCCCCCTCATCGTCGCTGCTTTCTCCATTGAACAATTGCTTCTTAACCCCAAATCAATCTCCAAGTTGAGAATTTTTTTGATTCTTTAGAATAGAAGAGTATTTATATATATCCACATATATTCTCTGTTTACACTCTATCTTCCTCGCCGCACAATTACTGGAGATAGTTGCCATTTAATACTTTGGTCAAACTACGAAACAAATCAATTTTCCCATTATTTCTTTCTCTTTATTCCCTCCATGTGTGTACGTTTCTGGTTTCCGGGGTCCAAGCCTTCGGGCTCCACAGCTCCATGAAACACACACAAACGCGCTGCTGGGATTGGCTACTTCCGCCATAAACGAAAGACAGACCGATTTCCGGCTCGGATATATATGATGGTTGCAGAATGTTCTGCTTTTAGGTCCGACAACGTGCCCCGGCTTGACCGAGGTTCGTGTTCCGCTTCTTAGGTTCGTCAAAGATCCGCTTGCATCGGGTCTGCCATGAGGCTCGGAGTTCGTGTTCGCGGAGACGAGGCTAGCGACGGGGCCGAGGGAGCTCTGATACATAGTCACTACGTGATTGGTCGCTTATGGTTTGCGCAGTAGTCGAGCACTGGTCGCAAGGAGCCGTTTTGTGCTAGATTGGGGTCGCTGTCGTGCTCCGTGTTCGATTGTGTCGTCGTGTGCTGATTTCATCTCGGTCGATCGAATCCCGTCGTCATTGATGATTGCCTGAAAGCGAGATAGAGTCTTAGTTTTCGAACGGCAGGGAGCTGTTACTATACAAAACGAGCCTGGAGTGAGAGTAAGGCAGGTCACTCGTCCGAATGAACAACTGCGAGTCCGTGGAGTGATCGAAGTCAGTGCTGTTCATTTCACGATACTTCAGCCAGCAGTTGTGTGCTCTCGTTAGCGGTTCGAAATGGTGGCCCTTCAGCTCAGTACTTTGTTTCTTGCTGCGAGTGAAGCCGGTGTGAAAGCGGATGTTTGAAACGGGTGGGGCGTAGCGAGCTTCACGAGTTGAGAACGAGGAGTGTGGCGTTCTGCTTGGCGAGCAGGAGGCTGAGCTTGGAAAGGCACAATGCAGGGCGACAGGAAGCAGTCAAGATATGGGAAAATGCGAGCTTCGTTCGATTCGGAGGGAACCAGTCTAGGACCCTCTCCTCCTCAATCACCGCCCCGTTCTACTACGGGTAGTCATGGGCATCCCCACCCGCTGTATTACGTGCAGTCTCCCTCACGAGACTCCATCACTTTCAATGAAGGCGACTCTCTGTCTCAGTCTTACGCGAGATCTACCCCTTCTGGTAGTCCTCTGGCCTCGCCTTTGCACAAATCATTCACGACGAAAAGTCACCACCAAGAAGTCCATCACCTCCACAGTATTCCAGGAAGCAACCCAAAGCCGGGCTCGAGGCGAGTCCTCCCTCAGCCTGCAAATGTCGCCGCCCCCGCAGCCAAGAAAGGCTACCAGCCTTGGAATGCCAGTACCATTCAGGAGGAGGAAGAACAAATGCCCTCGTCTGAGAAGAGAGGCCTGTCACGGTGGTGCATCGTGTTCCTAGCTGTTATTTTTTCTCTGGTTTTCATTTTCATCGTCGGCCTCATATTCTGGCTCGTTTGCCGTCCCTCATCGCCCGTCATCTCTGTGAAGGTGAGTCTTCTTGCCTATTTTACCTCTTTTAGCTATTCCATTGTTATCAAAGAAATTTCTGAAACTAGCCGAAACACCAGGAGGCTGAGACACCTGCACCAGCTTCGAAATTTCTCCTCCCGCTGAAGTGTCACTTAGTGTATCGAGTATCTGACTCGAGACTTTACTGAAACTCAATGTTAGAAGAGGGTTATTTTGTCTCACCAATACTGTAATGTGGTAATGAATGAAGCGAGCTCGTCTTTCATTTTCGATTCAACATCATAACTCGAAAGACTCGGTGACCAGACTTCTCCCTCGAGCTCGGACTCGAGTCGCTCGATGCAGAGCAGGCTTCGACTCTAGTGAAGCAACCAACGGCTTCCTGTCTAAGCCGTCTGCGTTCATCCTGCGGTCTTCGTTTTTCGCCCGCAGTTTTCTGTGTGAACCCCCGGTAGCCATGTCCCGCCTGCCCGCCCGTTGGGCCTGGTTGAAGCCAGCGAACGTGCTGAGCTCGGTACCGCTGCCATACCGTCTCCCCGGATTGTCGACTTCTCCGGCACATCAGAGTCGGTTGCCATTTAGAAGTCCAATCGTGTTCGCTGTCGGGTTTCCGTGGACGTGATTTCAGAAAGGAAGTTTCCGGAGTATAGCGCGTACCACGTAGCAACAGTTGCACGTCGGTTTTGTTCGTACGTAGTGGGCTGCGTTCACGTTTCATGCGGACGCGCGGGGCGGGGCGAGGACAGTTGATAGCATGGGGAGCGATTGATAGAGTAGCTTTGAGGCGAGTGGAAGAAGGCGAGTGCTTTTCTTGAATACGGACTCCTGCTCCCAACCATGTGACCCCGTGATCTTTTGCGGATATCTTACGTCGGTTTTGGTCGCTTGCTGTCGTCGGGAATTGTTGTTTTCTTCTAGAGTTACCCCAAAAGAGTTACGGCGCGGACATTGACGGATTATTTTTTTGCGGGCATGTGGTTTTACAGAGCATTCAGTTTCAAAATTTCCTCCTCGCGGAAGGCAATGACCAGTCCGGAGTTCCTACCAAGGTGCTCACCGTCAACTGCACGACCACGTTGGTATTTGAAAATCCTTCCAAGTACTTCGGCTTCCACGTCTCCCCCGCGCAGATGCGGGTGATCTATCAGCAGCTGGAGGTTGCCGACGGAGAGGTGAGCGTTGGCCCTCCGCCTGCCCTCGCTTCACTTTTGCTTTCTTGGTCGACGTACGTGCATGTCCTGGATAGTTGTAGCTTTGTGTCTCAGAGCGGTCGAGAATGCTCGGCGCCCCGCCTGGTGTACATGTGCCCACTTTCCTTGGTCTTTTCCTGATGCCTGTCGGTTTTGTACGCATTTGAGATCGTGTGGTTGTGTTCTAATGATGATGACCCTGGCCTATCTGAAGCGGTCGCTACATGGC
This sequence comes from Marchantia polymorpha subsp. ruderalis, assembly GCA_037833965.1. Taxonomy (NCBI): domain Eukaryota; kingdom Viridiplantae; phylum Streptophyta; class Marchantiopsida; order Marchantiales; family Marchantiaceae; genus Marchantia; species Marchantia polymorpha. The sequence continues at coordinate 16,066,482 of AP031357.1, forward strand.
CATCTGACATGTGCGGTGTGCGATTTGTGGTTGGATTTCTCTGAACTTCTTGGATTTGTGATTGCAGTCGAAGAAATTTTATCAAAAGAAGCAAAGTACAGGCACCATCGTAGTGTCAGTACATACGAATAAGGCGCCCGTGTACGGCGCAGGGCCGAGTCTTACCAGCACCTTCAGCGCCGGGCAGGGAGTTCAACTCCAACTGCAAATTTACGTTAAGTCGCGTGCGAATGTGGTCTGGAAGATTGTGAGACCCAAATATACGAGCAGAATCACATGTAACATTATCGTGGACTCAAGCAAGTCTGGAAATTTGAAACTTCTCCAAAAGGTGTGCAAGCCCAGCTAAGCCAGGGGCTCGAATCAGGCTCTCACCTCTCCGTGAGAGTCGTGTGACATTAGTATTGGATTCCGATCTCAGCACTGCTTGACGTTTATTTTATATTCTTCTTTCAACCGCTTGCAGGGATGTACATTTTACCGATCCATGCTGTATCTGTGCTATAGTTGTAGATGGTTTAGGACCGAATTAGGATCACTCTAGCAGCTTTATCTGGTTAACCTACTCCAGCGTGGGGGACGTGATGTATCAGAGGTGGTTCCAAATTATCAGCGTTCCACCACGAGCAGCCGAACTAGTGCCGGAGGAAATTCTCTGGTCTCATGTAAACTAATTGCGGTGTTGGCATCTTTTGTAGCACTGACAGGGAGCGACTTTTTAGCTCTTCTCAGTGTATTTTTGTTGTCGAGAGAGGTATAAGACACCAGCACTTTGCTGGCCTAAGTTACTGAAATTGTAGATATCACCGGGATAGTGGTGTTAAGGAGTGGATTGGCCTTCATCTTGTATCGTTAAGACAGATTCACACAAGCGTGTGGCAACTTCTAGGTTGCCGAGTGGGTTTCTTCCAGGCTGCTTTCTACTTCGTCGAGTTTCGAAAAAGAAATAAAGATCTATATATAAATATAATATTGTGGTTATAGGTCGACCAAATTCTTTCTTTTTCTCACTGTATACTTTTTCATCATCATCTTTTAAAATCTCGTCTCAAGCTTGCAATGCACTTCCCAAGCGTGAATGACGGTGGTGTCTTTCTTTGTGCGGTCTGAACATAAAGTTGTACCAAAGGTTATGTAGTGCGGTTGGAATGCGTGAAACCTGGAGGCATTGTTCTTGGGACAGTCTTACAGGTAGAAAAATATTGTGAAGTTTTCTGTTCATGAAATCCAACTTACACAGCTACAACGAGTCCACCGCAGTCAGCTATGAATCTTTGAACTGGAGTATGGTAGTAATTTGTTATAGGATTCTACCTTGACATTGAACATTTTACACTGTACGTCTGACTGGTCCGTTTACCCGGCTTGAGTTTGAAGCAGTGAAAAGGTCGAGTGTGGTAAGGTGAGAACTTTCGGGATTCTCAGATCTACTTCTGCCTGTACGTTGGCTAAAACTAATTTCCAAACGGAGAAAGTGAATTCGAAAGAGGATACTGCTCAGTTGCCTTCAATGTTGTGACCGTAGGCGAATGGCTGACAAGGTTTGCTGTCACCATAGGATCCGCCCGAATGGACGGTAAAAGAAAACTTGAAAGCTGCGATGAGTGAAAAGGGTCTGACACTGAGGAGACGTTGAAAAGCCGACTACATCGTCCTGGTATCTGTCCTCTACCCAGTTGTTACTGCAATCTACAACGATTCTGTCATTTATCTTGTAAAAAGTAGAGGCTTCCAAAAAAATGAAACGTCGCTGTTGATTCGAGAACATGCTCAACATATCTTTTTACAAGAAAAGGTTGAATTTCGATTTTATTGACTTACAAGTGAAGGATGAGACCGGAAAAAAAGATTCGTCTCTGATCCTCAGAGAACATCTTCAACGATTCTATCATTTCATACGTGAAAGTAGAGGCTTGAAAAATAGATTTGTCGCTGATGTGCGGAGAGCATCTCCAACGATTCTATCATCTTACACGTAAAAAGGAAGAGGTTTGAAAAAGAGGTTTGTCGTTGATGTTCGGAAAACATCTCCAACGATTCTATCATCTCACACATAAAAGCAGCGGCTTGGAAAAGAAATTTGTCGCCGATCACTCGAGAACATCCCTGCCCAAGGTGAAACCATGGGTTCGGGAAAGTTCCCAAAGAAAGGAAGTGTGCCTTCTTACTCAGAATTTGGTTCGCAACGAAGATTGAGATGCCTGTCGAAAGTAGTACCTCTGCTGTACGTACGTTCATCGGGATGAGCAATGTCTGGTACAGTGCGAACAATGCAAGCTTTGCTCAGGCAATCAATCACGCGAAAATGGGACTGACGACATTGTACCGGTACAATCGAACATTTGCATCTTCGCTAGCGAGAGCGTGGGACAAGAGCGTCCAATCCAACGGCTTCACAATGAACGGTAAACCTCCATTCATGTGGTCGGTAAACATTAACATACTGTTCTTGTAAGAAATCTCAAGGCAAGTGTAATTCAAGAATGGTTACACTCACTTAATACAGTTATTCCTCGACATGGTCTCTTCTATTTGTAAACTATTTCCAAGGAAAGGCCAGCGCTGTGCCTACAACTCTATTCCAGTTTTGTGCAAGCTTTTGCTTCAGACCATCATGCCTTGAGGTACCCTACATTCTGCGACAAATGCAGCACCAGGTTGTCTCTTCTCCCCTCCCCCGTCCTGTTGTCAGATCCTTCAACGGATCCCTCATGCAAAAAGAAACATATCAATTAATTTAGATCGGCCGGAGAGTCCTGGGAGCAATGGCCAAGTGTCAAAAAGAAGTTGGAGAAAAGTTCCTATCCATTCAATACTTGGTCTTGCGGTAAATTGGCTTTATGATACACCACCTCATAATGGGCAAGTTTTCAATGGATGCTACAACACCGAACCTACATGCCGTCAATCACGTCCAAAAATCCCATACCACCTGCTTCCAAAGAAGCGAAGATGGCCCTACGTCTACGTTGGAGCTACATTCTTTCCATACAACATCTTTTATCTTTCAAAAGAGGTGCACACTTGGCTTCTGCCTCGTTCGGTCTCATTTAAGCAATGGCGGAAGACCAAATTGAATCTATTGGGGTTTATCTTCCTCGGTGCTATCATCAAGGAGTTACGTTTTTGTGACACAAGTACTATTATCCTTATCCTCTTGGCAAAACCTCCTCATGTTCCATGATATATGGGTTGATCACATTGACATTTTTTTTGCAAGACAATTTTTGATGACACATACAATTTTTTTTAGTTGTTTTCTGCAGAAAATCTAAATATAATGTATTGTGTTGATGACACGTATTGTTTTTTTAAAGTTATTTTCTGCGGAGAATCTAAATATAATGAATTGTGTTGCCTGTGATTTGAATATTTTTAGCTTCTGGCTTCCCGCCCTTCTTGCCCAAAGAGAGTTAGAGTTTTATTTGGAATGAACTCTCATTGAACAACAAGAAATTTATATCACCACACATTCCATAAGTTGAGTTGATTGCTCGTATAGTGCCAATTTTTAAGGAGATAATGATGAGGAGATTAGGTATACTAGTATATGACCCATGAATGCCTTTACACCTTTCAGAGATCTTGAGACGATCACATGAGTTGAATAATAAGAGCCAGTTTGATGACAATACTTGGACACACATATATTGGCAACTTAAATTTTTGAACAGATATTAATGGCCGAATAATGTTCTTAGATTTTGGCTATTTGGGCACAAATAACCAGTGCAATAGACCTACAAGATGTGTCATATATACAAAAGTGGATGTTCACATCCATTCTCTCATAAGGCTTGAACTTTCCATTCTCCGTTGGGATAATCTTTGTTGTTGTACATATACCATTGCCATTGTGCCAATGTTGATATGTAATTATCACTGTCATGTTTACATACACGCCTTGGTCATTACTTTTGCTTTAAGAGTGATACTACATGTCATTATGTTGATAAGTGGATGACAGAGACATAAATACTTGACAATAAGAAGAGTGGAAGTAAAGAAGTAAGTATATACATTATTGATTGTCAATGATTAGGGATGACCTTGCAGCATTCTCCTGCAGTGGTTATTTCTTTACAAGGCACTCACACACAAACAAGTAAGACCTCGAATTAGCCCAAAGTGTCACATGCAATATGCATACATGTAAGCGAAAATCTATAATTCCATCGGAGTCAACTTCATATGCATTCTATGAATTGGAGTATAGCGATACTAGGGTCGTCTTCTAAGGACTCTTTTTGGATACGCTTCTGCAACTCCATGGACTCTTCCTCTTAACTTTATTGGCCTCCCGGTGGGGAGTTCTCTCCTTCATCCGTCCGTAGGACTGTCCGTAGGACACACGACTGTGGTGGCGGCGATCAACAAATCGGAGGCCCGCGCACCGGCCAAGACCAAGATATGAGGGTAAGGCTCTATCTATGGAGAGTGGAGGGATTTTTCTACTTTTTCTAAATTTCCAGCCGCCATAGGAGGAAGCAAGACATTAAAAGCAACTAATTTATGACAGGGATGGTCCACCATGGTGCATTGCCCGCCGTTGGCGAACATGGTGGAAGCTACAACCAGTGCTTTACAATGTCAAAGACTTTCCAAAAATGAAGCCGTCTTTAGTTAGTGTCAGGCCTCCACTATTTCCACTTTCAAATTTATAATATCAACTTCTCCTTTCGGATGTCTAAAACTGACTGATTGAAGTACATTGCTAAGCACGAGATGCACGCGAGATGCAAAATAAAAGGGGCGGGTTTGAACATTGCGAGGGATCTTCGGGATATAGAATAATGCCCCCGCTGCGACAACGTAAACAGATGAATTCGCTACATGTTGTGCGACGGAATTTTCTCTATATGTTATAACATGTAGAGAATTAATAATATCTGTCGCCGCTTGTGTGCTGGAACTTTCAATGCCGACTTTATTGACAATAAAAACTCGTGCAAGTTCACTTTTATCTCGTTCACTTTACGTTACAATCTGATCCCTAGTCCGAACGAACCTCGTGAGGTTACAGAGCGAAGTAGAAAATAAAATATGCAAGATTTGAGAAATTAAGAGAAGAAAATGTTTAAATTTTGTTGGGGACTCCAGCAGGGGCGACTTGCCAACTAAATGAAAAAAGATTCGCGATGGGATTCATCATCGAATCAAGCTTCATAATGATGAATCTGGATTGTTAAATGAGTGATTGACGGAGCCCACCATGCCCTGATCACACGGTGAAGGGTCAAACCTGATGATGGGTGGACTACCGTAGACCGAACCGCAGACAGACAAACCCTAAGATCAAATGAAGGCCTTGTCTTGTGCCGCAGTGCGTCTTGAGTCCCTCCATCGCTCTCTATTTCGACCGGAAGCCCTCAGCCTTCAAATCGTGCCAAGACTAAAGTACAAAGGGCCGGAATTGATCATTTGGAGGTTCGCACAGGGAGCATTGGAGCAGAGCGGAGAACATCAGGGTCTCGTGGAGGGTTAACAGGAAGAGCAGGCATGTAAAAAGATTCACTCTTGATGAGCTTTCGAGCTCTGGCTTGGGATCTTGCGAAGAAAGGCATGCACGCAGCTTTCCAGCTTACAACCACCTGCTACTACCACTCCAACAGTGCAACAGAATTGAAGGGATCCGCTCTCGGGGTTTCTTTAATCGGTGGGTGCCACTGGGTGGTAGCCAGAGCAGCCAGAGCAGCCAGTTTATGGCTCTGTGCCCTATGGAATTCACCAGCAGGGCAGAGATTATGAGCCGCTTGGTGGTGGCCCCACTGGAGCCCGTCTTTCCTGGCAGACAGCACGAGGGCGCGGGCTTGGCCATTTCTGCACATCTGGAGGCCAAGCGAGCCGCCCCACTTTGCCCTGTGGACCCCTCATGTTCCACACCTCTCTTAAGTGGAGACGATTATTTTATTCCTTATCCGCGATAAACTTTGGACGCATGTGCAGATTTTCCGATCCCTGCGGTCTTACGCTGTTTGTTTGTTTGTTTTCTTTTGCATGGTGTGTTTTCAACATCCGTGCTAGAGACTAAAGTTTCTGCGAGTGCTTTGTTCTGCTTGTTTGAACTTCGTGTCGTCTATCCGGCCCCACCTGCCTTCGTCCAGATTTCTATGACCAGTTCTGAGGATGCAGTGCAGGATGCCTCTGGTTCCCCCCCCTGTCACATGTTTCATGGATGGCCAAAGTTCACCCGAACTTCGTTACCCATAGCACAAGTCGTCAAATCATGTTATCCATCGAGTACGGAATTCAACTTGCGATTGAAGTGACGGTCGCATACATGGTGATTTTGAGCTTGGCGTTCAAGTACGTGTATCTCACATAGCCTCTTGTTGGCATCGATGGACTGGAACATACTTGCACATATGTGACAATAATCTTCTCACTCCTGTTGTCGGTACGCATCAAAACTATTTCAAGCTGGGATCTCCACATGTCATTTGGTGAGTGACGCTTTGAGTTGGGTTCAGATTTTGTCACGATGGTGCCCCTAGTTAGTTACTCTGTGAGATGTCCTGTGTTATCAGTTGATAAATAAATCTATTAATTACAGCTAGAGATTCAGAAGGGCTTACAGTGAGCTTCTATTCCCGTGAATCCCGGAATTGTGAGTGTAATTGGTTCTGATTATCTGATTTTGAGGCTGATGAAATGTACAGAGAATTTATCTATTTCTTCCCAGATAACATAATTCCAAAGTCTTTGTAACTATAAAAAATCTATCAAATAAATATTGGAATTCAAACACTTAATCAGAGTTCCATATTCTATTGTAAGTGTTTGATGTTTTAATGACTACTATACATTTTTAGATCAAAACGTTGACACGTTTTTAAACATTTGATATAAAAAAATTCACTACTTATGAAGTTGTGACTAATATCATACACCTTTAGTAAATATTTTTTCAATATGAAACAGTCTTTTGGTAAATTAAAATTTCATCATAAAATTTTTGAATTTTGAATATCATGTTAATGAAACATAAAATGATGTTTTCTCAGAAAAATATTTAAAAGATAAATTTAATTTTATGTGAAGGTTATTAAAATTGCAAATCTAGATTGTGAATTAAATGATTGGTAGAAAGCACATAGATCATAGGATTACGAATGACATGTATGTTTTTCCTAAAATGGAAAGTTTTGATGTTTTGGAATATAAATTAAATTGGAATCTGATAATTTTGGTCAATTATATCCATGAATTATTACCACATTATTCACTTTATTTCTATTGTAAAATAATTATTCAATATTTTTTGCTGTAACATTCTTGTAGTTTTGTTATGAGTAAGAAGCTTTAAAATCTACAGTCAAGAATAAAATATGCGTTTCATAGTTTAAATACCATGATTTTTATTGTAATCAAAATTATTAAAATTTTAAACCAAATTTAACTCAAAATTCTTATAATTTAAAGAATTTTGATAACATTTAATATATTTATAAGGTTGAGATATTACAAAGCAATCTGTGTCAGATAGTTTAAGGTCTAATTTGCTAATGATTTATGTACAGCAAATTTTTTTTTGTAAATAAATTCAAATACTAATCTAACATGGTAAGTATGCGTTCAAAACTGTATATATGAATCCAAGGCTGCAATCTAAGAAAGTGAACTAGAATATGTCCATAAATTCTTCGGATATCATGAAAAATGGACACGAAATAAATACTGTCATGCTCAGGTTTATGCCACATTTCATAATAGTATCAAAGAAGGGTCACACGCAAATTTGAACTGAAAAGTATCAAATATCTAGCTTATAGCTCTAGCACTCCAAATTATATTACTCAGAGACAAGGGGAGAATCAACTATGTCCAGCATAGTTGGATCAGATGCTGCCCCCAGGAAGTTGTTCATCAGCGTTAATTACGATACTATGGTTCACACAATCACTAGAACACTGAATTTTGCCCCCAAGATTGGATCTCTTCCTCTGAATGCTGATCTTGAGTTGACCCCGAACACTGCATCCCTTCGCCTGATTTTTCGGTCTGATTTTTGTCCCTGACAGCGGGAAGACTTGGTTAGGCCATGGTGGTGGAAACCTCTTGACGTCACTTCTTCGGCTCCAGTTTGAAGTCCTTGAGGGTGAAATGTCTCCCGACGCCTGATTGATTCGCCCTTGAAGGTGGAGAATCTGTGCTAGTGGATCTTTCGCTCCATTTATCCCTGGAGGTGATATGAAGATGATCCCTGAAGGCTCCTGGCGAATCATGAGCATGACTTGTCTATGAGTGGGCGTCCCGTTCTGTCAATATTTCAGCTGGATCTGATTTGAAAGTTTCTTCGGCCAACTATAGAAGATATCCATGAACCCTTCGTTCATGGATACAAGGAAACATGCTGGCACTATCTTGGCTCAGACCGTGAAAGGAAGCATGTTTGCTTGCTACGTGAAGCAGAGAGTTCACAATCAGAAAGTGGACGTAATGTAAGGCAAGAGCTTTGACGCCGAATCCTCTTGAGGTCGCCAAATTCACAGCTTGTTCACCGTTGGCACTACCAGCTGACGTGGAGAGAAGGTGATTCCATATCGATGACGTGTCAGACGCTGCTAGAAGCCAGCGTGGACACGAAGTGCATCACACGAGGAGAGGTCCGCTTCGTCTTCGGCCATGGAGCTCGTAGCGAGCGGTGGCGCAAGAGATGGAGCCCATATCATTCCGTTGTTCCTGCCGTGGAAAGCTTGCCCAGAGAGAAATAGAAAGGTCATCGACAGTCGCTCTCACCAATGACGAGAAGTTTGACAACCGAACGACCCAGAGGTTCGCAGGCGCATCATCACCCGTCCATCTGAATTTGATTTCATCGGGCTCCCATCTCATACTCTTCCCTCTAATACTGCTTTCCTGCTCTGAAATTGTCCAAACAATCCCACAATATCTCATCCCAAAAATCCGCACCCACACGATAGGAATTGGGGCAATGATATAGTCTATAATTGAGCGAACAATCAAGGCATGGATGCGGAATTTCTACGGGAAAGACGAGGTTCGGTGTGAAGGTTCTGGGTAGGAAGTATGTCCGAACACGTTGATGATCGTGTCGGAAATATCCCGCAGGACACGTCTTTTTATGCCAGTGTGTCTTGGAATTCTGAATGTCGGGATGGAAAGCATGCCCGCCCTCCCGCCTCTCCCAAGAGATCTCTGCGCTGTTTTGCTCTGCTTTGCTTTTCTATGCTTTAACGCTTTCTGGAAAGGGGCGCTTCGAAAGCTCTTTCAGCTCAAACCCTGAAAGGTGACAAATACGTGACAAATGTGCCCAAATACCATTTCTTGTTGGCAGCAGCTGTCTTGCAAATTCAAGCAAGATACAAGATGTGTTCAAATTTTTATCAATTTCTTGGATGTTTTGCACAACTCGCGTATCGTTCGTCAGCAAATTTTACATTTAGGGAGTCCCCAAAGATGATACAAGCTATTCACTTCCATCTGAATTAAATACGTCCTGAAGAGGCAAACTTGAAACCTGCATCTCCAGCCTCGTGAATTGTTTCATATGAATAACATAAGACTCCGTGTGGATCATCCTGTTATGAAGTTGTTCCCGCCCACTTATTCAAATGAGGATGAAGAGTCTGAAGGAAAAAAGAGCACTGAACTATGGAGTCGATCTTTCGTGGTCACTCTTCAGTCTGACCCTATAAATCACACCATTCATCAGTAGGACGTCTCTCGAGCAGTTCAAGCTCTTAGTCAGTACTGGGCTTGAGTCGTGAGCAACGAGAGTGGCGATCACATCAAGGGATCGTCGAGTCAAAGAGTCTCAAGTGGAAGCGTAGATTAGAGACTCAGCTGATCAACAAGAGGGTAGATTTGCCTCATGTGTTCCTGATTTGCTTGACTTCTGGGTGTTCAGTACACTGAGTTTTGATTGGACGATTCCACGACCGAGAGCAAGCAAGCAAGATGGACTGCAGAGACGGTTAGACTTCTGCAGAAATTTTACTGGAATGGTTGGATGCACGAGAAAGCCTAGTGGAAAAACTAATTCTTGACAAAGCTCATAGCAAACCACTAAGCACATTTTGGGACCTCCATGAATCTACCTCACGGTGTAGAGCTTTGAATTGCATCGGACATTTCACACTCTACTGTAACAGAGAATTGTGAATTTGCGCCAACCAGAATCCAGAACGAAGACAAAAGTATGTACGTATGAAGACATGAAGCCACACGCATGGGCTTTGTTCATCAAGGCCATTTCTAGAGCAAAGAAACCTGGCTTCAAATTGCTTCTAAAAGCGAACTACGATTGAGAATCAGGTAACGCCATAATCTGCGAGACTGCAAATTTTCCGAACATGTGCCGTAAACAGCATACTCATTTGTTTTGAGTTTTATTTGAACGGGACAGTGCTACTCCGACAAGAGATCAACTGTGTAAGTTGAGGCGAAGGGGAGGTTGTCAATGCACCGAACTTGAGGGAAATCTGAAGACATCAGACAGCTACTGGTTACAGTTTAGTGAAGAGGAACTAGAACCCGGCCAGTTGTAGTTGTATGGGCAGACATGCGCATTTATTGTTCTTTGAATCATAACTTCTCATGCCTTATGAACCTTCGAAACAGGAATCACAGAACACGGAGTCAAATTCCGTTCTTCCTAGCTCTTATACACTGAACAAACATAGTTCTCAAGACAACATCTACAATCAGCTCGTATATTCATTCGGTTCGTTTTGTGGTGCAATTAAATATCTAATATAAACATTGAATGATTTCACTCATTCGTCATTTAATGAGTATATCGGTGCGTTCAAACGTTACAGAATTGGTGTTCAAATCTAAAAGCAGTCGTTATATTTTACTTGATGCTGAACACAGTTTCAGGATGCGATTCGTTCCGATTTATCAGTAAAGCCAGTACAACGGAAAATTTGTAAAAGCTATAAAGCTCGGGTTAAAACCATTGTTTAGTTTTAGAGATGACTTCACTATCACTGGTTTTTTTTTTGTTAGCTCGCAGAGACTTTTGTCAGCACTTCGTTCTTTTCTTTCGCTTGCTCATTGAAATTGGCTGAAAACACTCTCAAGATCAAAACCATCGTTTAGTTCAAGAGATGAATTCACTGTCACTGGTTTTCTCTTGAAAGGTCGCAGAGACTTTTGTCAGCACTTCGTTTGTTTCTTTTGCTTGCTTATTGAAGTTAGTAACATTTTATCTTGAAAGTGTTTTCAGCTAATTTCAATAAGCAAGCGAAAGAAACGACCGAAGTGCTGACAAATATCTCTGCGAGCTAACAAGAAAAAACCATTGATAGTGAAGTCATCTCTAAAACTAAACAATGGTTTTAACCCGAGCTTTATAGCTTTTACAAATTTTCCGTTGTACTGGCTTTACTGATAAATCGGAACGAATCGCATCCTGAAACTGTGTTCAGCATCAAGTAAAATATAACGACTGCTTTTAGATTTGAACACCAATTCTGTAACGTTTGAACGCACCGATATACTCATTAAATGACGAATGAGTGAAATCATTCAATGTTTATATTAGATATTTAATTGCACCACAAAACGAACCGAATGAATATATGAGCTGATTGTAGATGTTGTCTTGAGAACTATGTTTGTTCAGTGTTTAGTGCTTGCTCATTGAAATTCGCTGAAAACACTCTCAAGATCAAAACCATCGTTTAGTTCGAGAGATGATTTCACCGTCACAGGTTTTTTTCTTGTTAGCTCGCAGATACTTTTGTGAGCACTTCGTTCGTTTCTTTCGCTTGCTCATTGAAATTCGCTGAAAACACTTTCATTATCAAAACCATCGTTTAGTTCGAGAGATGACTTCATTGTCACTGGTTTTTTTTGACCGGAGCAAGCAAGCGAAAGAAACGAACGAAGTGCTGACAAAAGTCTCTGCGAGCTAACAAGAGAAAACCAGTGACAGTGAAGTCATCTCTCGAACTAAATGATGGTTTTGATCTCGAAAGTGTTTTCAACGAATTTCAATAAGCAAGCTAAAGAAACGAAGTAAGTGCTGACAAAAGTGTCTGCGACAAGTTTTTCAACAGAATTCAAAGGTGGTATTATTCTCAGGCTTTATTTGCTGAAAAGCCTCAGAATTCTGTTGAGAAACTTCAGCACTTCAACTTTTGTGAATTGGCTTCCTTGTGGTTTTATCGGTCTCAACAGGCTGACGCTTCTTGTTATCACATGCTGCGTCGTCCGAGGCTCCTAATGCTCGAGGATGCCCCCTGGTAGTACGCTTTCCTGTAAGCCGACCGTCGACATACGCTGCCACGAGCTCGCTATCGGCATCCAAATCGTTGTCACTTCTCTTAGGCTCCAGAAATTCATCGAGATCTACGTCAGAACTTGACTGACGTCTTCTAACTCATTTCTTAGGCTTCACAACCTGCTTGCCGGGAGTCTCCTGCTTCCTGGCAACCCGCCACCGCTTGACAGAACCAACCTTGGTCTGCTAGACCTCGAAAGTGTGCAAATGCTTATCATAAAGCTCTTGAAGGAGTTTCTCGTGCAGCTGTCGCACGATGGTCGCTACGGGACCCTGTGGAAGTTGCCCATGTTCGGATGCACTGACTCTGCTTCAGTGTTGAGGGAGATTGAGAAAAGCAATAAGCTGTCCTGACACAAGTGCTACATCAGGTGCTTGATTTCGAACAATATATGTGCTGGAATTGGATATGATCAGAAGTGGTTGTTTTAAAGCTTTGATAACGAGTAGCCATTGCACTGACAAAGGAGAGTCACAGAAGCTCTTGGATTATGATATGAACATGTGAACAATGATAGGTTGTAAACGATTCGGTTGTGAACAAGCGTTGGTTACAGCCTCATTTATGTTTATTATCAGATAATCAGGCCGAGGGTGTAGGACATATACAGACTTTGACATCGCAGAATCTGCACAGCATGTACGACTTGTGTTTTGGAGGTAGTAGAGCATAGCATAGCAGGGCAGGACATGATGTCGGTGTGGCAATTTGTGTGCAGTGCAAGCTCTTCACTGGTTCTATCCTCAGCATCTGTTCGCAATTACAAAATCCTGCAATCACATACTCGGGAAGTGAATGGACTTCCACCGATCGAAAATGTCGTCAACTGGTTGTTTCTTCTACTGTCAGTCCTGTGACTAGAAGTGACCTACTTCTTTCTCCAAATGATAATCCCTTATGATTTGAATTGCTTATTCCCTCATCATCCTCATCATCATGGTGTACCATCCGAATCCAAGTCACTTGAGATATGACGAATCCAATAATACAATATCAAACCCAGAAGGATACGTTGCTCGGAGAAACCTCTCGATTCTAATAGAAAGGTCCATGATAGCGTCGAATAATGTAGAGACGGCTTCACCTGCCTGAGCTTTAACTTGGACAAGATCAATCAAGAGTGCCCCACTGATCCCTCCTTCTCATCAACGATCTTCGATGCATCGTCCAATAATGACTGCCATAACTATCAACTCGAGATGAGAAGAGCTGTTTGGAATTGAAGACTCGAACACCCTTGTGAACTGACTGGACTTTATAATGCTTGAAACACGAGATCCATGATCTTATACTGATACTACTGCCTGCTCAAAGACGCAACATGACGTCAATCGATTTGATGGGATAACACAAACTCGATCATGTGTTTGACGAAATTTGAGCCAAGGGGAGGTGCATTTGCTACTGCACATGCTAGAGAAAACTATGTAAAATGACAAACAATACATATGTCACGGCTTCGACATAAGTCCTTTTCATAGTAAACACAACAGTTAGAGGAATGATAATGCGGTTAAAGCCCATAGCTCTGTTAGACAAACTAAGGTTAGCAGGTAAAGTTCAAATTAAAGCTCATGAGAGTTTAGTTTTTGAAGCTAAGCATGGTAGAGTGAGGGCATTGTGGTTTGGCTCGACTTCTTTAATGTTATTGTGATAATTTTCTTGATGGACGTTTTGAGAAGAAAAAATTATTTTTTGAATATGAGAGTGGATGTTAGGGAGAGATTTATGGATTCTTGGAGAGCTGAAAGTATTTTGGCGAATGCTGGATCGATGATAGCTTTGATCTGGTGCTTGCAAGGTGTTGAAACCGTCGATGTTGTGATAATCATGCTGGAATTGTAAAATTAGAATCGATTCGAAGTCCTTGCTGATGGTTTGACATTTTTGCATTTCAGTTTTGGCTGAAAATATATTAAAAACCTTTCACGCGCAAAAACGTTGCTGGATTCTTTGCAATATAGATCAAGCTCCACAGTTCCTTCAGGGAATCAAATCAAGATGGGGTTAAAAATAATTTGTAACAGGAGTGTTCGCAATCCATAATTTGATTTTCGAGTTTTGGTTACAGATCCCAATTCAAAATATAAAGCAGCAAGTTGTAGGAATAATAAACAGTGTTAGTTGGATGTGAAAATTCATGAACTTCTAGAATAGGTAAAATATTTTACCCTGAATTATATACCAAAAAAAGGTCGGTAACCTTAGAATTTGACTTTTGGAGATTCATATATAGAGTTGAAGATTTGTAATTGAATTCTTAGAGTTTGTAAAAGTGTAAAATAGTGTCTATTTGGGAAAAAGAATGTGCTACGAGTTAGATATTCATGATGATCTAATCTAGATAGTTTGGATATTTTAGATGCATCTCGTATTTAGTCTCATTCACATTATCAATCATCACAGTTCCTGTTATGTTTCTTTTAGAACAAGTAAGCACTTCACTCTATGCAAATATGGTGATTATAAAATTAATCTGGTGAAGTTTTTTCGCACTCAAAACAGATTCAACGACGCCGCACTAAACAGAGTGATCTGGATGGTCATGCAATTGCTGTCATTTTAAATCTATTTCTTAAAGGATTTAAATGTAGTTGTTTGTAAAGCTGTGTGAGTCAGAGTGAGTTTCCAGCTTTGAATATTTCATAAAGTAGAACTGTGACTTCCGTCTGGTTCATAAATATCAGAAGACCAGATCGTAAATTTAGTTGTTTCTTAAGAATATCACCGTTTTACAAATCTAAAGTTTGTTAAATGTTTCAAAAGCATTGTAAGGAAGATCGTTTTCGCTCGATGCAGTCAGAATCGCCACTATTCGCTAGACGATGGACACCGGCAAATAGAATGCATCTCTTACGACCTGGATGGATTAACCAGCCCCAGAATAATAAGAATTCTGAGTCACTCTTGAACGAGAGAGGTTCAAAAGTTTAAATGTTTCCGTCCAGGTTCGAACTGGAGACCTTCAGTGTGTTAGACTGACGTGATAACCAACTACACCACGGAAACTTGGTGCCCATTCATGCACTGATATTAATAAAGTTAGAGAATATCGATTTGTCTTTAACCTTGCACTCGTGGACAAGAATCGTCCTGATTCTGCCCGTATTTCGGACGCAGTTGATATCGGCGCAGTTCCGATGTGACGCGTCTCTGCCATCCGCGACAGTGAGTCTCGCAACCGGTCAAGGGTTTCACAGTGCCCTCGACCAAAAGCAGTATGAGCAATTCAACCGGCGCCATCGGTCACTAACAACAATCGACAAGAGCCCATTGGCTGCCCTACCTTTCAGAACGGCTTGCACGGCTTGTACCTGTCGTGGTATGCTATTTACGTGGTCGTCGCATGTTCTCCCTTTCCAAATTCCCGAATGCAAGGTGTGGAAGAGGCTCCTTCCCAAATCCGAGGAAGGTGGCAATTTATTGGGACCTCCTCTTAAGTTGGATCCACTGTTCAACTTATCCTCCCCGATGCTAGGGTCCCTGGGGTGATCCTGTTTCATTTCTCTAATTAAATGTGTTGTCACTTTGTTTCCGATCCAAGTTAGCTTCGCAATTTTGTATGTTCATGTTTATCAGTGCTTTTCAATGCTATTGTTTTGCACGACCTTGTTTCGAAGATACAAATATAACGTAGAAATAAAAATAATGAAGAAAATTTTATTGATAACGCATTCAATTGCATATTTTGATATCATTTAGAACACATTGAGTTACATGAATGTATGGAAAATTCAGAAGAATTCTCAATACTGTATAGTAGAAAATTTAAGAGATTATTTTGAGGATATATATATATATATATATATATATATCTATCTATATCTAAAATTAATTTATGTTTTGGTTTTGAAACATGTGTTAACGTAACACTGTCTTCATAAATTTATATTTCAAATATCTTGGAATATTTGAAAAATAAATGTAAACGATGGAAGATTTAGAACATACTTTACAATGATAATGTGTTAGGAAGATGTTCGTGTGGGATATCGTCTATTTTGTATTGATATGACACCATTTTATGTAAAATTTGTTATCCATTTTGAGTGAAATTTGGACCGTTTTAAACAAAATAACATGCAACCATGAGGAGTATAAAAAATCGAGGTAAAAATTCACAGAAATATTAAAATTCAGAAATCTATCAGACTAAAATATTGCAGTAAGCAAACTCGTGTATCGTTCATGCACCGAGAGCTGCACAACTGCTCGTGCACTATGAGAAGACAAATGGTCAGCCACAAGACCTTCACTTCAACAACCACGTCATGTTCATTTATGCATCAATCAATTCAGTTCTCACGTTTTGCTGGCCACCTTTCAATCCCGTCACAGCAGATACTCGATTTGTATGTACATTTATCCGAATATACGATCTGGAATCTGTCAGTGTTATGTCAAATTGTAGTCGACTTGGCAGTTGACAAGGTTGTACATTGGCGCTGACGATCGAGAAGATCGTCCATGCGGCAGCATAAGGCGTCCTTTGAGAAGTGGTTTGATTTCTCGAAGGAAGAGGCTCCACTCCCTGCACTTTGAAATTGGCTGATACCAGAAAATTCCAAGCCTTCTTTCAATGCCGCAATACCCCTCCTCTGAAAACGTCTCCTTCGAAAGTAAACCTACAGGTTTTCCATTGTCTTCCCCAGGACTACGGTAAGCTTGACCTTAGGACTTAGGATTTAGGGTTTAGGACTATTCAGACCCACTGAATAGTTGTTCCAGATCAGACATTAGTCAGTCGGGCTAGATTCCTAAATCCCTCCTATTGTGAGAAAACTCTGCCTCACTTCGGCACAAAAGTTGCAAAGACTCCAGCTGAGACATTTGTTTCATCGTGTTTCGGGTTCTTAAGCAGATTGAGATAGTGTAACCTGCAGATCAACAGATAAAGGCCAAATTAAAGTCTCGGCTTGCTGCTAAAGTTTCCAACATAAGATTTGAGTACAAGGCATGGCGAAAGTCCGCTCTGAAACATGTTTTGGCAGAAGCACGCTCCTTACTCGATCTTACAAACAGCGCCGGTCCGATCTTCGGGAAGTGGTGATTCATATGAGAAGAAGCGCACGCGATTCTAACCACAAGCAGTGCATAGCAAAAATGTCTTCCCGCACCTTGCAGCCTCCCGATGAGGATTTTACAATTCCATGGAACCCTCATCATGTCCTCGTCCGTTACCAATCCTTGCCCATTGAGAAATACATGAAATCCATCCTCCCTTCGTCGCTCGAGGAGTTTACCACCTTAGCGTTACAAGTCCATCCGAAAAAAGCCCAAGAAGGAGCAGCGCTGTGCTTCTGCGAAGGGTTTCGATAAGAAGCCAACCAAATGTTTGTCTGAGAGAGTTCTCCTGTTCTCTGTTGTAGGGAATCTAATTGTGCACTCACATTTACAGAGATTGTAGACTGAACGAGTTCGAGCAATGTACAAAAGTGGTAGATGCTAAAGTCCAAGTGCATAGGAAATTGTAGACCTAAGGAGGCGATCCGAGCACAGATTTCCTTATCTCCTTCTTGTTAACCTTGCCCATGGCGTTCCGAGGCATTCTTTCCCATATGACCAACTTCTTCGGAACCTTGTAAGCTGCAATTCGTTCTAGAGCCCAAGTCTGCAGCAATTTCAAAGAGAGACGAGGTTTTGGGTCGACAGCAGAATCTGTCACGTCTGCTGCTGGTGGAACTACAACTGCACAAACAATTTCTCCGTACTCTTCGTCAGGTAGGCCGAAAACAGCGCACTCTGCTATGGCTGGATGATCGAGTAAAACAGCCTCGATCTCCAAGGCAGATAGCTTGAACCCACCCACCATGAGAATATCGATACTGGATCTGCCAAGAATTTTGATGTAGCCGTCCTTCATTGTCACCGTGTCGCCCGTCTTGAAGAATCCGTCCTCAGTGAAAGAGTCATGCGTCACCTGAGGCTGCCTCCAGTACTCCCTGAACATCGATGGACTCTTGAACAAAAGCTCGCCGACGCCTCTCACATCCGACTCCGAATCGTCGATTCTTATCTCGATTCCTGGCAATGGCATTCCGACAAATCCAGGCTTCTTCTCGCCGTGCAAGGGATTGGAAAGGCCCATTCCGAATTCCGTCATTCCGTATCGTTCCACCAACCGATGCCCTGTCAGAGACTCCCACTCGTCCATGACAGGCTCGGGAAGAGCCGACGATGCGCACAACATGACGCGAAGTTGTTTCGCCGCATGCGCCGAGGCCTTGCGTGCTTCGGCATCCATCGCTGCGTAGCCTTGCAGAAGCCGGACGTACATGGTCGGCACTCCAGTGAAAAGAGTGATGGGCGATTCCGCGGACGGCCCATCGATCGGATAGCAATGGCGCCAGCGTTGCCAGACTCCGCTCGTGCTGAACTTGGGCATGAGATCGATCGTCGCTCCGACATAGAGAGGCGTGAGAAGCGCATTGATCAGCCCGTGCACATGGTGTAAAGGCAGGCAGTGCAGAAACCGATCTTCCGCCGTGCAATCCCACGCCTCCGAAATCATTCGCACCTGCGCTCCTAAGCCTGCATGAGTGTGTACCACACCCTTGGGTCTTCCGGTGGTGCCACTCGTGTAGATTATGAGAGCCGCCGCGTCGTCCGCCACAGCTGAAATTCGGCTCCGCACGTCCGCCACAAGCTCATCGACCCCGACATTTGGTGACTCAAATTCATCCCGCCCTCGAGCACTTTCGACTGGTGGAAGGAGATACAGTTCAGCAGAACTATTTCCCACCAGATTTGCCACGGCTCCCACACTATCCGGCGTCGTGAGAATCGCTGAAATCTGTGCATCAGTAATGACATGCAGAAGCTCAGCTTCAGGGAAATTGAGGGCCAGAGGGACTACGACATATCCATTGAGCCAAGAGCCCCACACCGCAGCGACGAACTCTGCGCATGGCCTCGCGATGATGCCGATGCGTGCACCGATGAGGTCACTCCGAACTTCTTCTGCGGCCGAGTGATCATGGTGTTTGTACTTGTCCTCGAGGAGGTGGGAAACAGACTGGGCAGAACGCAGCAGCTCGGCGAAGCTGAAAAACTCATCGCCTGTCGTTACAGCAATCTTCTCAGGTGCCACTGTCACAGATTTGCAGACTGCACTAATCACCTGCATCTTGCTCTCACTCTTCTGCTCTTAGATTTCTATCTTTCAAGAGCAGAGGTTGTAACCAAGCGCAGATCACAGAATTGCGTTTTTGTCATGGCGAAGGATGCGCCACGGAATGTGAATGTACAGAGTGGAATCCGTGGATTCTCACCACAAACTTTGTTGCTCATGTCCTCGTGAACGAAGGACGGCGAGGGGCAAGACACGCTGAAACATCTTCCGACCTGTTGTCAACAAGTGACGATCACCGTGATCTTCACTGTCCGTCTCACACCTGACCTTCAATAAAACACCAGTTGATAATTCGGCTTCCATTATGTTCTTTCAGTTTCAGGGCTCTTGGGCTCTGTATTCGAGTGCGCTATTTCGACATTGATTTTTATTGATCCTCGTCCGACAAGGTTGGACGCACTCCACACAGGCCACTAGCGCCACGACCCCAGAGAAACATACAAGGGCCACAGGCCTTGTCAATCTGCTTGCAGTGGAACGTGTGAGATGTTAGTTTGCGTGAAAGTTTAAGTAAGGGAATGACATAATGAAAACGGCGACTGTCAAGACACACATGAGAATGCAGTGGAACCTCCATTTGTTGCGGAGAGTCTGCCAAAATGAACAGAACAGGCAAAGAGCACGATGCAGAAGAAATCCGTGAGCATCCGTGAGAAATATCGAGTGGCCAGTTTGTATGACGAACAAACATCTGAACGTAATGTGCGAAAGTGGGATCAAAACCATAAAGAGGAAAAGAAACAGGGTGTCATGCCCAAACGTACAGTAGAAGCGTGCAGGGACGAAACGTTTTCACAACTATCGTATGGATTGACCTGTTTGAGTACAACACCATGAGGAACAACCGCAAAAAGTCTTAATCTGATAGCCTGCAGAAGATGGGCTAGTGACATTACATGCTAGATAATGGACACAATGTACACGCAACACATGGGTCCACGGTCACACTCGTCACTTCCTAAACGTGGCTGAGCGGTTTCCAGTCATAGAATAGACCTGCCTACGAGGAGCTTTAGGTATGCCCTCTGGTTTAGGATCCTGACGAACTCTCCTTAATGCATCAAACCCGGAGCTTAGGTTTTTTTTGGAAGAATTAGGCTTCTTATTAAACTTTCCCTTCCCTTTGCTATCTTTTTCATCCACTTTCTCGACATAGAGATTTTCTACACCCAATCGTCTCCTGGCTTCGGCATAATCGAAACTACCGTTTACAGCGCATGTGTCAAGATCAACACCTCCTTTCGACAGTGGCCGATCGACCTTAGCCTTTTTCCTCTTGTCGGTTTGTTCACCAGAAATCGATGCCCCTGTATTAAGTCCACCGCCTGGTACAGGCAGTGCAGTACCACCTCCCCTATTTCTCTTCTTCCGCTTTGAAGAGCGATGACTTTCAGATAAAGATGGTGGAAAGGAAGAATCAAGCTGGTCTGCCTTTGTGTGAGAAGGCACATCTTTTGAAGCCATCGAGACCAAGTCTACTGATCTCTCACTAGCTCCACCTCCCATGCTTTCCTCTCCAGCAGGTTCTCCAGCATGTGGCCACCATGTTCTATGTCTTCCCTCGCCGGCAGCACTATCCATATATTTAACCTCACCATCGTCCTTTCCCAAGGCAGGAATAAAGGCTGCTTCCAACGACACAGCTTCTTCTTCTCCTTCTTGCCTCTGTACAGTTCCCGCGTGCTCGGGAGAGTCAGTTTTGAAGACTGACATATCTACAGCTTCTTCGTCTTTGAAATCTTCACCAGCGGCGTTCAAGACAGGTTCAACCGTTGAAGTTGTCACTGACTTGAAAGGAAGAACAATGGTAGACTCAACAGCTTGAGCCTTCAGCCTAGCCTCCACCTTTTAGATGACAGTCCAAGAAAACACGTGTTACTTATGATCCTTCAGCAAAGGGATCTAGAGCACACCAGCACCATTAAAGAGATGCATCTCACGGTACATATAGTAAAATTGTGACAAACATACCACGACCACAATAAGACTTTTGAGCCATTCTCTACACATGGGAAGAGTTGAGAGCAGGAAGAACCTGGCCGGTTTGTGCAGCAGTTTGATATTCTCCTTTTTGTTGCCTGCTTCGACCAAAGAGAGAAGCTCCGAATCCTTTCGTTTTAGACCGTAACTTAACCTCTGCCACATTTTTGGTAGGAATCTGAGTATCAGAATGTGGGAAATGTGCATCCTCGACAGCGCCAGTTGAATATGTAGAATTTTCTTGTCGTGTCACTCCACCATGCAGCGTGATAGAATCTATATTATTAGATAAAAGACTAGGTACAACAGGGCAAGGTAGTTGGGAGTCAACAGGTTGCTCTGCAGAGAGAAGTCCAAAGTTTGGCTGTGAAACAATCTTCTCTTCCACAGTTCCTGCATTTCTCGCCTCTGGAGTAGGCTCCCTGGAAACACTAGCAGAGGTACCAAGATGAACTCCAGTCGTTAAATCAGATTCCAAGTGATGCCAATCATCAGGCTCTTCAAATGTGGGTTCTGCCAAAGGTTTAGACAGAAGGGCAGTGTCCAACATTGATACGGCTTCTGGTTCTAGAGTTTGCTGTTTCATCGATGGGGACAACCCTTCCTTTACTCCACCCAATTCACCCGCAACTTTTGACGTTGATACCCCTTGCCCACTATCACTTCCAATGAAAGTAGGTCTAACACGAGGCTGCACAGGGGTGAATATAGGATTCTCTTTAGCTTGACGAATCAAGTCTACAAGAACCCCGGAGTAGAAGTTCATTATGCCTGGCATTCTCCTTGACCCTTTCTTGCTAGCAACATATTTCAGTTTTGCAACAGTTTCAGGCATTTCCGAAGCTGCATCGCAAAAAAACATTATCGATTAGCACCAATCATGAAACCCACTCAGTAAATGTACGGCTCAGAAAGGTTTGCAGGGTTCATTACTGCTCTATACTTCAGAACAGATATTACGATATGGATACGCGCATAATTACAAGAGACAAGCACAGACCGTGCGAACTGAACTAGTAGATATAGAGCTTCACAATGAGCGAGTGAACGAGTTGGATGCATATTAAAGTTCGGAGATGTATCTATGTACACCGTCACGGCAACCTAAGCTTCCAAGGACAGTTCGAAGTATATGATAGTACACAACACAAACAGTAGAAACTTATGAGAGATTAGATACAGAGGACGCGGATAAGGCAAACTTGAACGCGAAACGAATCATTTGATCCAGGCATGTTCTTACTAAAATCGATTGCTTACGTAAATGGACAACTATGAATGTCTTTATGAGTAGGTTCAACCAGGTTTAACGAAACGCACTCACCTAGGTCAAAGAGCATGTGCGTAGGAATCACATATCCAATGCTTTCATCTTCCTTACGAGCCATATTATCCCTCCAAGCATGCAATTTCTGCATATATATTGACTTATCAGGTGCAACTTAAAATGCGCTAAAGCAACCTTAACTTCCATTAACTGGCCTGTAAGGAATCGTAATGTTTTCAGTGTTATCAAGTGGAAGCCAACACACTTCAAATCTCCAATATTCAGCAAAGAAAATATAGATTTGAGATGAGAAGGAAGCAGAGTTGAGAAAAAGCAGTCAGAGAGAATGCTTACAGCAACTGCGGCCACTTGATCGGGCCTAAAATTCTTTTCGTACAGTCTGCAAAAATCAAGTCAAGTGTAAGGACTCATAAGAATCAGCCTTACATATCGTTCATACTTACAAACGACAATGTCAAACATAAACCGCTCATTGAAAGGAAAGATCGCAACCAATGCCCACTTACCCATGCAAGTTGAGGTAAGAGGTTTCAGATAACGGTTCGTTGCTAAACAACTGGAGGCATATGTCCCGACTCCGCTTCCACACCTGTTCACATCCCGTTATGAACATGAATTACACGTTAAACACTATACGACAATACACCAAAAGAAAGTCCAATTTCCTCTGAATCTGCGGAGACCTCAATTCAACAAGTACCTCGGTCAAAGGATCTTCGCATGGATTGGGACCGTCCCGTATGACGAGAAGTTGGTTCTTCATCATATCATGTATATATAACAGGTAGTGAGTGTCTTCTCTAGCATACCTGCGACATTGATACAGTTTAATTGTAGCAGTTTGCTTAGAGACTATGTAAAACAAGAGATGCCAACATAGGATGGCAACAGTTCAACACGAAAAATTGTGTAATTTGTACTCCTGGGAAGCGAGGAAGACAGCTACTGCTCACTTCATCATGTCGCCAGGGAGTGGCCGGACTCTCCAGTCAGCCAGCTGCAATCTGCAGACATCAAGAACTTAGTTTGTTAAATACAATTTTGAGAGTTGCTGTGTCGTAAGTATATCCCAGGATTGACGACCTTAAAATGGACTCCTTAAATAATTGCTACATGATAGTAACCAGTTTTGGTTGACTATACTGAATCAGAAAATGCAAAGACGTAGAACTTTACATATATAACGAGACCAAGTACGACCTGCGAGAAGTCAATTCTTACGGGCCTTGGGAGCTAAAGACCAACGTAACTAAACACGTCCCACCTTACAATTGACAAACAGAATGACTTCTACGCACAATACTAATGCAAATTAAAGGAAACAGACGATATGGAAATGAGTTTCACCTTTTATCAGCGATTACTCCGCAGTACGATTCTAGTAAAAAGCCTAGACCAGCACTAGGCAGTTTCAATACTCTTGCCGCCTGCACATAGCCTAAACCCTGTCATCTTTCCATCTAAATTGTAAGATAACAGATCTCAGTCACATGAGTGTAACTGGACAAACCTAATATTTTAAAGATCCTACTGGACGGTACTTTTGAGTTGTCAACCTGTCGACTGAAGATTGACAATTGAAAAGTTTGTCCTTTGTGAAGATGATTGATGATTTTAAAAGTCTAGAAAGAAAGTCCAGCAAACAAGCGACACAAGACTGAGAAGACAAGAAGGTTGTGCAGAGCATGATACTATTGATGACCACCCGCACCTGGCCAGTATCAAACATGTTGCAGACATAGATGCCAAAGTCGCGTTGAAGCCAAACTATATCATGGTCAGCTCCGTGCATCACCTGTGAAAACACTCATTTTATTACTACTTGCATTGACAGCTCCAAACTTCAAAACCTACAGTAACCGATATGCTGCCATTGCTTTTGCAAACACCAATGAGATTAAGCCTTGCGTTCCACGTTAAGTTGTTGTGTTGACTACTTGCGTAATTTATCCTGTTTTGGTAAACGGAAGTGTAAATCCCAATGATTCAGAGTCACACCTTTCGTATCCTAGAGTCAGAAAAGATGTCTCCCAGGCAAGGACCGATGTGACTTCGCAAAGCTATCGTATCTACAACAAAGTCTTCCTGACGAGTCGACACCTGCATAAGGCATACAAAGCCTAGATACGAGCGGTAGTGGTGATTTTCCAAGTCAACCTGGGATACATTCACAAGCAAGCGCATTATATTAAGTAGGTGGAACAAATGAGAAATCTATGACAATCTTAAAACCTTCCGGTGAGGCAACATAGACCACATTGTCATATTCCAGGAAAGATCTCATGTAACATCGCAGCAGCTCCAGGGCATAGTTAGACGCGCTCATCGAATTTACCGCAATTTCCCCTGCATTCCGAAGCTTCTTGGCCATTGTCTTCAGAGAAGCCTGGGTGTCTACGAAAGTGAACGGTGTATCTTCCAGAGAACCAGGTTTCGTAGCTTCGAGCGGCTCTGACAGAGGCTCCACGTAAGCCATCTCATTGAGCTCATTCTGAAGGTGACAAACCATGAACCAAGAAAAAATATTTAGCAAATGGTGGCAATTAGACTTAACAAACGCGATGATCAATGATGGCTAAGCTAGAGGAAATCGTCCACATCACCCGACATGAAATACAACCATAAATCCTCGTCATCTTGTCCCGCGTCAGAAATAAAACTTATCTCTATAAAAAGTTTCTGACTTGTCGAAAGAGAGGCTTTGAACAGCTTAGATAAGAGAAGTTAGAGATTTGGAGTCTGATGTAAGAAAGCGCAATTGTCATTCACAGCTGAAAAGACCAATATTGTGCCCCTCGACCATTCGAAGATTCCTACATCAATGATATGGCGTCCACACAAAGCGGGCCGAACTTAAAATCAGCAATATGGAGAATGTCACCTCTAAAGGATGTACGTCTCCTGCCGAATCATCGAGCTCGGCTTCCATGGCACCATTTTCAGGAGCGGCAGCAGAAACATCCACTTCATCCTTGTCTGCCTCTTTCACCCATGGATTTCGACGCGGATGTTTAAATGGAGTAAAATTGTCCACTGCTTCATCAAACTTGTCTTGAGGTTTTGGCATGTGTCGGGAGCTTGCGTATGGAGTCTTACGAGGTAGAAATGACGGAACTATACTGGCAATCTTCACCTCTGGGGTTCCCAATAGTTCTCCCCTCTCACCCGAGTTGGAAGAAGATACATCAGAACTCGCCACGTTCTTTCCATGTCTTTCAGCGTCAGGTTTCTCTAAGGAAGCGTCCAGTCTTTCAAGAAAATCATCTTGTAGTTCGACGAGCGCGTGGTAACCCTCTTCATTGTCGGCAGGCCAGTCAACAACAGGAGAGGCACGGAAGGCCTTCGTAGCACTGACTTCAGAAAGTAGTCCGATTGTTCTCTTTTGAATGGATTTCACAGGGACCTTAAATGCCTGAAAATTGGTATAGAAGTGAAAGTCATGATCCGTCGGGAGACCATTACAACCTTGCTCCAGCAATTGGACGGCACTGTGAAGCGCTTGAGAAACGTCACGAAACGACTGAACTTTAGCTTTCAAATTCGTGTCCGAATTCTCCATTTTCTCGGATCAACTGACTTCACTCCATCGACGAGACACTAAACAAAGGCTCAACCAGAGCCCGTATTCTTATCCTCCCAGCTCACCAAATTCCACACCGCGCAAATTGCGCACTAAGCACTCCTGGGCCTCTAAACTTTCCTGACACCACCCTCACGCAGTTCACCGTAACGCTTCTCCGAGGCGCAATGAGTAAATATTTTTCTTACTACAAATCTAGCTCACCAAAGCCAGAGAGTTCTCGTACCGCCCTGCACAACTTCACGGCTGGAATAAAGCTTCAGCAATCAATTCACTGAACCGCTTTCTTCCGAAATCAAACTGGTGAGCGCCTCACGATTCAATTCGACAGCATTGACAGAGTATTGAACTCATCTGATCAAAGCCAGCGAGACTACCGCTTCGACTAGGATTGGACCGAAAATTGATTCGAAAAAGAACAAACAATACAAATTCAGAGGGCCACCGCTACAACCAACAAATTCAACTCAACCCGCAATTAGCAGGTGACAGAATTCTCCGCTGTCCCTCTCCCACGAGTGAGCGTAAGCAACTCACTGGGTCTCGGGGAATCTTCCAAAATCGAGCTTGTCTTTAGGTTAGGGTTTAAGCATAAGAACAAGGTAGAAACGGTGGCTATTATTAAGGCGGACGGTTTGGCTCCGAAGTTGGCTGTAACTAGAGGCTGTAACTAGCTCACCAGGTGGGCAGTCACCGGGTACGTCCGGTGGCAGCGACGGTCTGGGGTTCTAGGGTTTGGGGTCGGTGCCTGCTTAAACCGCGGAGTCGGAGAAGCAGCGAGGAAGAATAGCTCTCAAGCTCTCGAGCAGCATCGGGAGGTGGATGACCTCGCCCGAGGATTCTCGAGGTTGCTGCTTCTGTTGAATTGAATTCTACTGATTCGTGATTGTAGACGAGGAGGAGAGGACGGATTGGAGCAGATTGGTGGAGTTTCGTAGGGTCGTGGCGATGGGGAGGAAGGTCCGCTCGCCGAAGACAGTGGGCACGGAGATTTCGATCGTGGGAAAGAAGAAGAAGAAGCCTGCGAAAGTGAAGCCTGTAGAGGAACAGGTGGAAGAAGATGTCGAGGATGAAGTGCAGGAAGAGGATTCAGACGGCGAGAATGGAGAGGAGAATGGGCATCTGAATGGAGTCAGCTTGGGAGCTGACGACGGAAATTTTGATGAGGGTGCGGATGGACCGAAGGCAGCTGTAAAAGCAGGGAAGGAAAATGGCGTCGGAAAGCGGAAGGCGGAAAAGGTTCCCGAGAATGCTGTGGAACAGGAGGGGAAGAAGTCGAAGAAAACGAAATTTGAGATCGAGAGGTTGGATGGTGGGATTGTCTCGGTGTCAGGCATTATGAGCAGTACTGCTTTTGAGAGTCTGCCAGTGTCAGAGCCAACGAAAATCGCTATTAAGGATACCGGTTTCACTCATATGACCGAGGTAAGATTCTGCGTTTCGCTTGTGTGAAAAGCGGTAGGCCGTCAGATTGCACTTCTAAAATTCACGCAAGTTCGACTGAATTTCACTCATTTACAGCCAAGGTCTACAACAAGAGAAATTAAAGAGCTGTCGTACAAATCCCACAAATTCCTCCAGTATACTCTTCGACCCACGTTATCAACAGACCATATTATTTACGTGGAGATTTTCATGGAGATTGAAGTCCAGCCTTGCCATTATAATCCATGGGACTAGCTGTCGTGGTACCAAACTAAGTGTTTTGGGTGGCATCGGCATAATGCATCGTGTTCTCTGACTTAACAGAACTCCTTTTAAGTGTTTGCTCTACATTTTGATCCGTCGTGTGCACGTACATCAACACCTGTACTGGTGATTGAAAGCGAGTGAGGCCCGCCACAAAAGTTATCCAGAACCTGTCCTAGCAGGATATGGGCCATCCTTCTCACATCTCCCTGTTGGCTTGCAGATTCAATCTCGTTCAATCCCCCAGCTGCTGACCGGTAGGGATGTTCTCGGTGCAGCACGGACTGGGTCCGGAAAGACCTTAGCGTTTCTTGTTCCGGCTATAGAATTGCTATACCACGGGAAGTTCATGCCACGGAACGGAACGGGTGTTATCATTATTTCTCCCACTCGAGAGTTGGCTATGCAGATCTATGGCGTTGCCAGAGATATAATGAAGTATCACAGTCAGACTCATGGAATCGTTATGGGGGGTGCCAATCGCAGAACGGAAGCGGAGAGACTTGCGAAAGGAGTGAATTTAGTGGTAGCCACTCCCGGCCGACTGCTCGATCATTTGCAGAACACTAAGGGATTTATATTTAAAAACTTACAATGTTTGGTCATCGATGAGGCTGATCGAATTCTTGAGATTGGATTTGAGGAGGAAATGAAGCAGATCATAAAACTGCTTCCCAAAGAACGCCAGACTGTTCTCTTCTCAGCAACTCAAACGACTAAAGTGGAGGATCTGGCTCGTGTGTCATTCAAAAGAGCCCCTCTGTACATCGGTGTTGATGATGCTCGGTCTAAGGCAACCGTAGAAGGACTGGAGCAAGGATATTGTGTGATCTCTAGCGCCCAACGGTTTTTGCTTCTTTTTACCTTTCTGAAGAAGAATTTGAAGAAAAAGGTACTTTCTGCCTTTTCCTCACTGTCGCTGACTCTTCCTTTCTATCTGTGTGACAAGATATCAATTTGGAAATACAAAGCTTCAATAACGGCGACGTGTGCCGCCTGGCAGTATATATGATGGAAAGGTTGTGACTTGTCGGAAAAAATTATGTTTCGTCCTACTGATAAAGCTTGTGCCTTGAAAATGCAGGTCATGGTCTTTTTCTCCTCCTGCAATTCAGTGAAGTTTCATTCTGAACTGTTGAACTACATCGATATTCCTTGCCTGGACATTCACGGGAAGCAAAAGCAGCAGAAGAGAACGACTACCTACTTCGAGTTTTGCAACGCTGAAAAGGGGATCCTGCTCTGTACTGACGTCGCTGCCCGAGGATTAGATATACCAGCCGTGGTACGTTGTCTTCACATATATAATATACCACATCTGAAATCACATCCATGGTTGCTTCCTCGAATGTGACTTCAGTTCATTTAGTAGGTCATTGTGCATGTTGTCATTCTTGATTTTTCTTTCTTGGTTCAGCGTGTGGTGAAAATTATTTAATTCTGATGGCAGTATAACAAACCTTGTTCTACGTTTGTGTTTCAGGACTGGATTATTCAGTATGACCCTCCAGATGATCCTAGGGTGAGTTTTATAAACCATGTTGTCTTGCAGTGTAGTGTTCATTTTATGTCTAGTACATCTGTTGAGGGTTTCGTGAATTGTATGCATGTGGATGATGCACTATATTTTGATCTGTTACATCAGTCGTTCTCTCATTCTGACACCTTCTCTATCTTGTTCTCTTTCCAGGAATACATTCACAGGGTTGGTCGTACAGCGAGAGGAGAAGGCGCCCAGGGCAAAGCGCTTCTGTTTCTCATCCCAGAAGAGCTTGGGTTCCTGAAGTACTTGAAGGTCAGTGTTTTTTGTTTCTAACTTTTTCTCAAAAATTGAAAAAGGAGATTTTTTGCTATGTCTCTGTTTTTTTCGTGAGCAAAATTCAATATCACATGAGAGTGGAACTGATCTCGGTACAATCAAACGATTCCGTGCACAGGGTGCCAAAGTTCCCCTTAACGAGTACGAGTTTCCAGCAAGCAAAATCGCCAACGTGCAGTCTCAGCTGGTGCGTATTGTTGCTGTCGTTGTTTATCAAGCTTTTTGTCTTCGTTGTAAGAACGTTATACCGGGATCGATGTTCCACTGTATCGTTCTATGTAATGACTCAATACCAGTACATGAAGGATTAATGTCTGAATTTCGTCTCCTTTATTACGCAGGAGAAACTAGTAGAAAAGAACTACTACCTACATCAATCCGCGAGGGATGCCTATCGGTCGTATCTGCTCGCTTACAACTCACATGCTATGAAAGACATATTCAATGTTCATCGCCTGGACTTGCAGGTACCGATTGTTTACGTGCTCTTTGGCTGTTTTGTGGTAATGTTGAAACTTCAGCGTCAAATTATATCTCCTTGATAAGTACCCCTTCTGATTGGTTCCTGTTTTGGATAATATGCAGAGTGTCGCGACTTCATTCGGATTTAGTTGCCCCCCTAAAGTGAATTTGAATCTGGACAGCAATGCTGCCAAGTTTAGGAAATCAGGAGGTAAACCAGGTACAGGGAGAGAACCCAAAGGTAGAAGTAAGAGTGGACATGGCTTCACAGCATCGAACCCATATGGCAAGCGAGCAGACAATGACAAGCGGCAATTTACACGCATTTAGTGCTTAACCATTGTACCATATTATCAGTTTTGATAGAATGTAGGATCTTATTACTTAGATTCAGATCGATTGAAGAGGCTAATTTCTTTAATGAGCAATGTTGGATTCTTGTTTTCCAACATTGGAATAAACCTGACGGATGTAAGGATTATAACGATTCTTAGTGTAGTAACTTGAGTTGTTACAGGACTTATACAGTCTGAAGATGAACTCTCTTACGCTCTTTCGTGTGGACATTTGACGTCCCAGTAGATTTACTCTTCGTGTGTTCAGAAAGAATCCTCAGATCGTGGTGACATATACAACGAGATATGTAATCAGGAACTGAGGATTATTTATCTGAATACACGAAGAGTATGACCACTGTGACGGCACTTGCCAAGACGAAAGTAGCTCTAGTTTTAAAATTGTCCCCGTCTGCATGCGTAAGGTGGTCCAGTCAGAAATTCTTTGTTGAATGCAACACAAATTTGCAATATCAACATACAATTGCCAATTCGGGAAGAGCACAGTTCTCTCTACATCTGTATGATGCTAAACAAGTCATAGTTGAACAACCGTCGGTTGTTCCCGTGTGGTTGAAAGATCTCTCCCTAAGCTGTTAAACGACGACTGTTTAGTTCAGGGTAAAGTTTCACATGTCAGTGGGATGTTTGTTTGTGGATATGTATGTTCTAAAGTTAAATCAATTATGCTAGCCAGTAAATGGCGAGAATTTTAGTAACAAAGTTAATATCAACGTAGTTTTCCCAATCATAGCCATATATCGGTTGGAAACTTTTCATCGTAGAATTTTTGGAACAACAAAATAGCATCTGAACCCGTCTCAAGACAGCATATCACAACATATCTTTTCAGTAAACAAACTATAATTATTGCACATTTTAGGCCAAATCCACTTGATCTTCAACTTTAAACCATTTCCCTTGAAAAATAAATCTCAATATTCCCAAACAAGTTGTATTTACATCATGTTCAAGTGTCATAACCTGTGTCTCTCGGTTTACAGTACGAAAGTACGCCATTTGATCTGAAGCGATTTGAAAACTTCGTCTCGCATGATGTGACTGAAGATACTCAATAAACCTAATTTAAACAGTTTTGTCACCTCTTGCTGTAAGTAAACCATTTATATCTACATTACTGACAATGGATGATGGTACTCAGAATACTCATGAAGTACGAAAGACATTCAACCTACTGATATGTTCATAACTTCGTCGTGGATGATGTATATCAATGAACCTAAACAGTATTTATACTATAAAAAATAGATAAGTACGTTAATTTAAACATGTTACTTCTTAATGTATTTATGCAGTTGAATAGTGAAAACAACTTAGGCACGTATACCTCATGAGTGTAACACCTGATTGGGTCTTTCATTTTGCTATGTTGATTGTAAACTTTAAACTCGGAAAGAGAAACTTTAGCAAGAGAAATTGGGAGAGTATAATAGCCATTGAGGACATGATGATGACCAGATATGCCTACTCCATTTCCAACTTGAATTATCAGTTGATGACCACAGACAATAGTGATGGTCGTACAGGAACTGCTCCCGCAAGAATGGATGCCGGTCGTCTTTGATCTACTACTCTACACATTAGTCTACATTGACATTGCGATACAGAAAGCGCCAAAGCTGTCCATGGTGGCATGCCCACTGGAATACCAATCGACTGGCCTCGAGCTTTGAAGGCCTGCAGCTCTGATTTTGGGCCTAACCAACAAGTTTTGGACCTGTAAAGAAACGCAAGGGCACTCATACTCCCTCGCACTCGGTGCTGACCTCGGGCCGCACCCTCTGCCAGCATCGGTGAGTAAAGAGAATTTATAACAATCTGAGGTAAACGCCCGGAAGGTCTAACTTCCGTCGCCTCGGTGTCCAGACTAACTTTGCTTTGGGTGTTCATGTCCAGTCCAGCTTCTCTCCGGACAGTCATCGAATCAAAGCGTGTTTTCAGCGAATTACGATCAGAATCAGCATTCAAAAATCCTTCATTCCGTAGGACGCGTCTGGCCTCTGCAGGGAGCCCAAGCGATCTCCAAGCTTCAGCCACCAGCTCCAGGCACTTCCGATCAGGATATATACCCACTTGCTTAAGAGCTTCCAAAACTTCTTCAGCCCTTTGGGGCTCTTTGGCTTCACTAAAGCCCCATATCAGAGTGTTCACTGTGTTGGGATTAGGACGGACACCACGGCTCTGCATGTCCTTAAAGATACGGAAGGCGTCGTCCATGTTCCCCACATTGCACCAGCCGCTGATCACGGTTGTGTAAGTGTAAACATTCGGTCTCAGTCCCTGGTCTCTCATTTCTGCGAGAAGACCTTCTGCTTCAGCTGGTCTCCTGGCTCTCACATAACCTTTTGCCAATATGGTGTATGCCGTGACGTCTGGACGCACTTTGTGCACCGTTTGCATCTGATTTAATACAGCTCGGGCCTCCTCTACACTTCCTGATGAGCACCACACGTTCATCACTAGACTAAAACTCTGAACATCGGGCTTCACACCGCTAGCTTCCATCAGTCTCAAAACCTGAATGACAAGAGGCCAGTTCATGTCAACTTCACTCCAAACAATCCTACTGAGATTAGGAACATTGTCAGAATCCACATCGGAGATAGTTTCAAATAACTCGGAACAAACTACACGGGCACAAAGGCACACTGGTCAGACCTTGACCAGTGTGATTTGTTCCTATCCTTGTAGTTGCATGGACACATATTGGCAAGCAGAGTTGGGATCTAAGAAACCACCGTAAAATGTTCTGATATGACCATGTATCCACCTGAACACCGTTCCATGGCTGCGGGCCCATCTACCAATCTACTTTCAGAGCCACATACTTAGTATTTCTTTTGAACCATTCCTTCTGCAACCACTAATTCTAGGTCCCGAGACACATACGTGCTATAAACCTCAAAAAGGTGAGGAAAGAAAGATACCTTGTCGACGTTCTCAGGTTGGTACAGCTCGGAAAACCCCTTAATCAATATGTTGTATATTGGAAGGTTACACCGAACGCCGTCGATTTTCATTCGGTCCAAAAGGGCGAGCCCTTCTTCGGGTCTTCCTGTCTCACAGTAGCTGTTTATAATTATGCCATAAGTACGCTCGTTCGGACGAATGTAAGCATTTTGCATCTCTTCGAGCACCCGCTCAGCCTCAAAGCTTCTTCGAAGCTCGGCATAGGCTTTGGCTATGGTGTTGTATGTAACAACGTCTGGAGAAAATCCTGCAGTGCGCATCAGGTTGAGGACCCAGCGTGCTTGCTCGACATTCTTCACTTTGGCCCAGGCATTGATTAAAATATTGTAAGTTACTTTGTTGGGTTTAGCGACACCGTCAGAGATCATTTGCTGGAGAAGCTTCATGGCTTCTGCAGCTTGCCCGGCCAATCCAAACCCTTTTATCAAAGTGTTGTAGGTGCTCGTCGTGAGCTTGTATTGTCTGTCCTTCAATTGCTCCAGGACAGCCTTCGCTTCTTCTAACCTTCCGAGCGAGCACCATCCGTTCAGAATCGTGTTGAAGCAGATTGTATCAGGCACCACCCCTTCTTCTTCCATGGTCTTCAACACACTTTGTGCCTCTTGCATTTGCCCTTTCGAAATCAAGAGGCTGAGAAGCATCGAGTAAGAGTGCACTGTTGGTTTATGCCCGTCGCTCTTTAAACTACTGAGAAGCTTGCGCAACTGACGAAGGTCACCCTCATCTTTGCATTCTTTCATCATCCTGGTCCGGATCACCACAGTTTGGCACGCTTGCGTATTGTCTGGATCCGAACAACGCGCACATTTTCGATCGTCCGGGCACTCCTTCCATAGATGACCCTTGCTCCCACACTTCGAACATCTTATCTTTATCTCCACAAAGCAAACACCTATCAGCCTCTTTCGCAGAAGAGTGACACTTACAAGTGAGCACAGCATGAGCTATCACGATGCTCACTGACGTAAAACTTAGTGATAAGTGACTGGAAGCATCAAAGCTAAGCAGCCACAGTATTCCAGCAACTGATAATGAAAAAAAATCCTCTAGCTCGCACGAGTGGCTCATATGACAGAAAATAAAAATGCATGGACTGACAGGAAACCTCAAACAATGGTCCATATTTCTGCACTTCACCTGAAAATCAGGAAAATGACCAGGACAGCGACAGTTTATGATTGCAATCCCGTCTAGATTCCATAGGCATTTCAATAGCAAAGTTGTCTACTAATGCAGCTCAGACATTCAGACTTGTTACACAGAGGCTTCCTACTTACTGTGAGGTAGCCCATTGAAAAAACCCACAGCTTGGAATTGACTACCGCTGACGGAAGAACTGGATAGTCCAGGATTTTACCTTCAGTCCTTGAGACTTGGAAGATTCGGAACGTGGAGCAGCGGTCGCTGATGAGGGAGTGACGAAGCTCGGTTCTGCCGCAGGTCGATCATCAGATTCACTCGGAGCTGTAGAAGTAGTCACTCCAGTAGGGACAGATGATGCTCCTTCAACAGGTAATAAGGTTACAGAAGAGTTGGAAGCTGCGCCTAGTGGAGCTGGAGGCCTGTAGATGGACCGGGTTGGCGATATATACGATTTTGGTGAATTTCTTACAGCCTCTGAAGAACTTGGCGAGGCTGGCGAGGGGTAGTCGACAACACTACGAGACCTCGCAGATGATGCCCTCGGATCCGGGGACGCAGATGGAGGACGATACGCAGACGGAGCCTTCGAGAAAGGAAAAAGTCAGAAGGTTGTTAAAGCATATGGCAATTATGGATAAGAAGCCAGAATTAGAGGCCACGTTGTGTGAAGTGAAGAAAGTGCAGGTCATATACGTGCAGACTCTCGGTGACAGCAGACGGATCTTCAGAAGAAGAAGAGGAAGAGGAAGCAAAAGCAGTCTTCACCAATGCCAGCACGCAAAACAAATTCACCTCATATCAACATACGATAAGAAAACCAAGGTGGCAGAATTCAAAAAATCCATGTACAAGAAAGAAGATCAACGCTGCAACACTTCGATCAGAGTTGTAATGTACCTTCCACCGTTCGAGAGATGGCGTACGAGATGGGACATCAGAAGGGGCAGCGGTAGAATTAGCAATGCGGCCAGACGCTTCAAAGGTCGAGGTTGTAGACTCCACTATTCTCGGGTAAGGATTGGGCTCCTGAGGGTCCCGGGCTTGAGAGGAATTGCGAGGCGGAGGACGATACGGTCTCGTGTCGGGCGCGGGGCGCCCTGGCATGGCGCGAGCCACTTGCTTCTCACCCTGCTTAGCAAGTCCTTCCTCCATACATGAAGCTCTGAAGCTTTCAAAGACTCACTGAAATCCCCTACCGCCTCTTCATTATCCCCAGTCTACGCAATCCCGGCGCCAATTGCCCAGCTCTATCTGCCCCATGCCCAGCAGCAGCACAGCTCTCCTCGAGAGGCAAACATGGCCCCATTGCAGAATCGCCAGAAATGTGACCCCTTGCCGAGGACAGACTTTACCAATTCATTGTGTACATTGCATTATCCACCACACAGCGAACTTCGTAGCAGCATCCGCCCGGTGGATGCTCTCCTTAAGCTCTTCATTTCCTGCTTACTCCAGTCACTGAAGGTGAGCTCTGCCCGAAGCAGAAGGCCAGCCCACCTGCAATGCGTCGAATCCTGGAGCATGTGAGTGCTCTTCCAGCTGCCATTAATCTTCCAGAGGCTACTCTTGGTGCGTGAAGGTGTGTAACTATCTGAGACACAGTCATCCTGACAGACCCATAAATTCCCACCAGGGAATCATGACACTGAATCTCGCGCTGTGACACATTGTTCCAGCATTGTGTACGAGTGCTGCTGCTGCTGTGGATCAGGGGCTGAGCTGCAAATGGTGAAGTCTTCGTTGCATCCAGGCGACGAGGTGAGCTCGGAATTCCTCCTGCTCGGGTGACAGGGTCTTGTCGTCATTCACTCAAAACGTCTGATTAGTGGGACTCGACGAATGTAGACCACGCCACATGAATCGAGCCTTCACTAGTCACAGATCCCCCTGTCCATGTCCATCTCCAGAGATTCAATCCAGATAGCCTCCTCCTTCAGTTTCCGTCTCTGTTGCTGTGACTGCTGCGCGCTTCCGTCCTGCCGGATCTTTCTTCACCTTTCCCGCACGTTCCCGTCACGCACTTTGCGGCCGCCGTCTCAAACTTCTGTGTCACCTGAAACTATTCCTGGGCCCAGCCTCATTTCTCCAGCATTTTCTTCCGGTCCGAGAAGTGAACCTGGTCTCAGCTCTGGGCGACCATCAGTACACCGCAATACACTACAAATTATCACGTCTTTCTATCTCAGACTTTTCCACGTGTGTTAACATCATCACCACCACATTTGTGATGGTTGCTGCGTTTGTCATGAACTTGAACTTTGAATACAGAGATAACATATAATCATGATATATAATGTGCGATGTAAAATCATTCATTGTAGTAATATGCAAGGGTCAAGAAACTCAAGATTTGTTACCAACCCGGGAAGCAATTAGCGTTCCTCGTGATAAATGCTTATGCCCACCTTCACATTTAATCAGAAATCTAGAACAATCATCACAATTGAAAAAAATCTTCCTTTCAGTCACATAGATCGACTGGTATTTTAGTACAACATACATTGGTACTAAAATATTGGATAAGTTTAACAACTACACTAATGCAACTATATTATCAAGCCAACTTGATACATCACCAAGGTAAATGAATTGACAATAATCCTCCTATTTAGTCTTGGATGAAGCGTTGGAGGTTTCCTAATCTCCCTAGGTCCTATAGAACAAGATTAATGATATCTTACATAATGATATTGATATCTCTAAACTTGTGATATATGTGTAATCTATGGTGCAAGATAATTTGCTATATGGTCATGCAATCAAACATAAATATCTGTCATTGCAAAAGTTTAATCTAATCATCTTCTTCTCTTAGCATTTTGTAGAGTTTAAAAAAATAGAGATAAATGATATTGAGTTAATTTATACGGGAAATAGTTGTCATGCGAATATATTTGATTGATGAATATTAGCGGAGTGACACACATTAATATGTTGTGTTTCCGTTATCGAATTCTCTCATGCCAGCAATCCCATAAAAATAAATTGAATAATAATGTAAACTTTTAACTCTTTGTAATAACATATATAGAAAATTAAAAAAAAAATTATGATCTCTCGCCTTAAATAGTTGACTGTTATTTTTTTAATAATTTTTTTAAATTATTGAAATGATTTTAGACTTATCTTTCAATGTGCATTAAATTTCATGAAGTGATAAAATATGGTAATAAATTACAATTTTCAATCTTGACAAAACTTTGTACAAATTTTGTCAAGGTCATTCATAAAACATGTTGAGTTCACAAAAGTAAACAAAAGTTCTGCTTCTCATATATAAAAATAATTGAATAATTAAATAAAAAAATTTTCCACATATTTGACATCTATCTCTATCTATTATTTGGTTACTTTGAAATTGTATTGTGATCAATATTATACATATATTTTTATGAAAATGTAAAATAGACCACACAAATTATTAAAACAACCACACTGAGATACTCTATAAGTAAAAACAACATTTACTACGCTTTTGAGGGCTTTTCAAAGTACATGATTGCCCTCCTCGCATCCGGCAGCTTCCTTGGCATCCACACCAGCCGAATCTTACCTGATCCTGGCGCAAACAAGACTGATAGTTTGTGCTATTGCATCACTCCCATGTAACTCTACAAATATGGCACGCATGAAACCGAGACGGTGAGACAGAATGCGAGAACTTGGAGCATTCAGACTAAGAATGTCCCTGCATACGATCTCCACACCCGTCAGCCTCTACCAGGCCCTCAAGAGCTCCCTAATCTCCCAAAGAAGTTGTGATAGTTTGTGGTCGTTTTAACATTCCCCTATTTTCATTTCTGTAAATATAATTTCAATAGAATTGAAAAGATTGTAAAAAAGTATTTATCCTTTCAGATCGCAAATAGAAATTTAATTGAATTAATTAACATTTATTATATCAAAAATTGACTAGGGAGTACAGAAAAAATATCTTTTATTAATTATGAAAATATTGTAGAAATTGTTGAGATTAACTCTGGTTAAGGAGTAATCTCAAGACCAAGCTATACTTAGCTAGGACGTTCGTCTACACTAGAGTTAAATACCCGGCTTCTACTAGGGTTAAATACCTGACTTCTACTGTACATGAAGTGAGTCTTGTCTGAGAAAGTAAAGTGTAGCGTTTTCTTGGTGGTCGTAGCCCCTTGGAAGGGAAGAACCACGTTACATCTTCAGTGTTTTCTGTCATTTGCGTGTTTTCACGTTACAGAAATTACATATTAAGTAGAGTAAGATCTAATATTTTTTACTTTAAGATCATTCAGAAAAGTAACGATTCGACCCTCACAGCCCCTATGGCTTTCAGGAGTTATTAGAGAACCATCTCCTTAACCAGCCAAATAAGCATCAAGCTTATCACCTGGTGTCTAATATTTGCCCTAACTAGATTCTTCTGGAGATTCTTGTACTATTTCTTTAAGCTGGCCTTTGAACCCGCCAAGGCTACGGGACTCTGGTGGTATAACCCGGTCGGCCACATAAGTAATAAGTCGGCGACTCAACTCAGCATAACATTCCCTTGGGGAAGATATACCCTTGAACATATTTGATTCTATTTGATTGTAAAACGATTGATTCTCATATTTATATTTCAATTTTTTTATAAGAAATTTTTGCTTGAATGCCCCAAAATAGACACAGTTTTTGAACCCTATAGTGGAACACCATTCAGGGTTCCGGGACACAAACGGATTTCCGTCTTTGGATGACTTTTCG
Source organism: Marchantia polymorpha subsp. ruderalis (assembly GCA_037833965.1). Lineage (NCBI taxonomy): Eukaryota > Viridiplantae > Streptophyta > Marchantiopsida > Marchantiales > Marchantiaceae > Marchantia > Marchantia polymorpha. The sequence goes on from AP031357.1 coordinate 16,105,874, forward strand.
TCCGTTAAGTCTCATGCATGTGTATTATTATATAATTTTGGAAAAAAAATAATAAATCTTGTAATCTTTAGACAATAGTATTGATATCAATGAGAACAACATTCACATATCCTATGCTTATCGTTTTATTTTCATCTGTTCAGATTAAACTTATTTAGTCTAAATTTATGTACTGCTCACATCCCACCTAAAGTACTTGTATTTTGTGTCTACTAACTCTGCATGCATAGCCTCTTGGCTGGGTTTAAATGCTTTGATTCTTTTGTGCTTTTTATACAGTTTCGCTTCTATTCCCACTATGTCTTCTTTCAGTCATGATCCAATATTTAATTTTCCTATTTTTTGCCATAGTATATTATTCTCACCTCGGACTTAGTCCATGTCATCCAAGGCAAATCTTTACTGGGACTCACATATTGTGCAAGATTCTCTGATTCTCGAAATGGTTTTCCAATAACATCCTCAACCATCACTTTCATGTGAGATAAATGTGTTCGGTTTTAATACGAATCTGTAAAATTAAAGTTTCAACTAAAAAGAGGAGTTTCCAAGTCAAGACCACTCAAATCTACATGCATAAATCTAAATGCTTTTGATCAGATTTAGCTCTCAATAAGAAGAATGTTTAAATTATACACTAAACTGTTCCTGCGATAGGAATCAGTCTTATGGTCTCCAGACTTCCGAGCACAGGGCTTCAGGAATCCAAAACCAGGAATTTATTTGCCTAATACAATTACAGAGTCGAGGCTTACAAGCGTGCTTGCGCATGGTTTGTTGTTTCTGGTGCCAAACGAACGACCACCTGCAGGAAACATTTCAAGGATCAGTCTGACAAGAAATTGTGACTCCACAATGCAATTATTAGTTGTTGTGAATCGAAGAAAGCATCGACACCATAATATGTATGTCATCCACATAAATCACAATACTAATACAATACCATTGAATGAGCCCACGAAGACTGTATAAGCGGACGTGTTAGCACGGTAAATTATTATTGTCTGACTCAGAGACGAATATCTGTAGAGCTAAAGATGACCGGTTGGCCAGTTTATGCGTCTACAGACAGTTAATCTCTCAGACGACACAGGAAGCGGTTGACTTTAACAGAGTTTGTCTTCACCTTTTTAGCTCTCGATTTATGCTTCAAAAAGGTACAAGGAAAAGAGATGGTACATTATTTGTTGGACAATTATTCAGTACCTTTCCTAAACTCTGTCCCGAATGTAGGTGCTCAACTGCATCAGCTATTGCCTCCACTCCTGCGAAGAGCTTCGAATCAACAGTCACCTGTCCCCATACACAAAACCAGATCAGACGGCACTTGACACACTACCAGTCAGAAATTTAAACTAGCTATGCGCAAGATCGCAACGTCTTGCAGCAACAAAGCACCCATCTATACTGGCAGCTGACTTGAAGCATGAAATCCAACCTTGAGTTTCTTATCAAGGTAGAGTTTTGTCAACCGAGCTGCGTGGTCTCGCCACATTCGTGTGTAGTCATTCAGGAAGAACCCCACCTACATCATTGGCAAAGATTTCTTCATACAAGCAGCAAAAGAACATGCCTTACGTGACGAAATCAGCACAAAGGCGCTTCAAAGTTCACGCCAAATGTCGGCTCATGTCATTTCATGAAAGCGTTAGTCTAAGATCTAATTTACCAGTAAAATAAAACAGGTAAAAAGCTACACATAACGAACAAAATGAATGAGCACGATTGTATCATGGTGATTATTAGTTGATATATCTACGTAGGAAAGGGAGTGAGAGAAGAGCGTAACAACGGAATCAACTCATGGCATGAGAGAGATCATGTCGAAAGTAAAATTAAAAGCTGAGTGCAAGCATGACCCAAATCCAAGATAAGCATGATTGTCTAAAAACTTAAAATGGCGTTTCCGATGAGGCTAACAATGATTACTCTTGCACAATGTGCAGCAGCGACTAGTCAGTCTGAAGATGTCTACAGTAAGTGGAGGAAGTTTCAGCAGCTGTATACGATGATTTCAAAAGTAATATTATGTTGGCACAAGTTGTCAACATCAGGAAGCTACAAAGTGAAAATCAAAGCTTTACGCAACACGAGGAATGGCTTTGACAGGTACCACGGACTGCGATTTGGCCAAAATTTTCTCCGCGAGACCTGGATAGTTCCCTGGTTGCCACCCGTTCTCTCCTTGATACTGTAGAAAATCACGATCAGTCTCAACATATGAAATATGAATCTACGGCTACTCTTTCTTATCGATTAAAGGACATCCAATATTTCAAAGTAAGTACTGCTCAAAAGCTACAAGTTACAGCGCTTCTGCTCAAGGCTCTGTTTCTCAAAACAAAATATCTGCTAAAAACTACTTCTTTTTAAACTCTTGCTCCCACTTCAATGCAGATTACTTGTTTCGATTATAGACTCTCATGTCTATATAATCTCCAACTAAGATACCTCTGTATCATAACCGCAAGTTATTGACCAACAGAAGATTGACAATATTATGAGTCATCAGAGAAGTTCGGCATAATATAACCTGGGATATCATTCCAATGACTATGAGACGACCCCTTCGGGCAAGAGCATTTAAGCACGTTGTAAACATTTCTCCTCCCACCGACTCATAAATCAGATCTATTCCATTGGGGAATTCCTTCTTCAGAACCTGCATGATAATACCCAACAAAACAACAATAGTTAACAGACAAACCCAACTTTTATTAGCACATGTAAAGTTCCACGCCACATAGCACCCGCCAGGTTCCGTTCATGGAATCATCTACGGAAAATGTCCAAGAACGTGTCTTCTTTGAAACTTAAAAGCCTCGTTCATTACGGTTTCAACACCACCCCTGCGAGCTACTATAAAAGAAATCTTCCAAAATTCCCTAATTCCTGTTCGAATGAAAGATCGTACAGTGCTCACTTGTCAGTATCAGATATAGACAAGCAATGAAGGAGTATTACCGCTTTTATGCTTTCTTTCTTGTAGTCTATGACTCGGTCAACACCAAGACTCCTCAGAAACTTCGCTTTTTCTTCTCCACCGCACGTGGCTATCACTGTGTTTCCTGCTAATTTTGCAAGCTGCAGTTACAAGAACATTTGTGTGAACTTCAAGTATTATATCACCGAGCACATGTACTAACCACAACGTACCAGTCTCCATTTGTATTCCTGTAAACTGTGATAGGGTCACCAAAAGTTGAACAGAAGAAGAATATGTACCTGTACGGCGAATTGGCCTGTTCCTCCAGCCGCAGCAGTCACTAGGACGGTCTCTCCAGACTTGATTCTTCCAGCCTGACCATATGATTAAACTCAGTTGGTGTTAGGTTTCCTTCGCATGTACGTTACACAGAACAAGGGTGCATTTCCGTGTAATGAAAATAACAGACCCTGCCAAATAAGAAAAGCGCTTGTCTGAACAAGGTAATAACAGTTAAGGTCTACCCACCACCCTACTGACCCATTCAAAGACAAAGAAAATAGGAGCAGAGTAGACTACATATCTTAGCGTGTCAATAGTTCTAGATAAATTTGGTTATATATTCACCTGCTCTAAAGCTAAGGAAGCTGTGAGTCCCGAGGTGAGAAGAGCAACTAATTCGGGAACTGCTACAGGCATCGGTATGACGTTTTTGAAGGGAACCTGCACAAACAAGGTCTTTGTTAGTTCGCTACCAAGCTCATTTCAGAGCGCAACTGCGCCTAAGACAAAGTCGTAGTCACTTGACGAAGAGGAGACAGAGGGTGAGCAATTCCACACATAACGTACATTACCTGACAGTATACTTCTGTCAGATGGTATTATGTTGAGGGGCAGCACTGCGCCTTCAGTGTTGATTGTACAACACTTTTATACAATAAAACAAAACTGTTCTATCCTAACTCTACACTGCAAATTACTTGCCCTGAATTCAAATCACAATTCTCGTCACGTACTTTTGAACCGACTTTTTGGCCGACATACACCCTGAGTCATAAACAAAATGTGCAACCACTACGCCTGACCTGGCAAAACTCCGAGAATCCTCCATAAGTCAGGGTTGCAACTGGTGATCCCGGCACCAAAATATTGCTGTCCACTCCTTCACCTAAACTTGCAACAACACCAACAGCCTGTAGACGAGGTTACAAACCTGCAATGATGGACACTCACAACTGAAAACGTAACGGAAACTGCTTTTAAAAAATCATTTGACTTCTTTTTTTGTACGAAAATATATTTCCCCATGGTCAATACAATCAATAAACTCAGAGTGCTCTACCTCAAATCCTGCATCAAAGGGTAACTTTGCCTTTCCTCCGAAATATCGTCCTGAACTGAAATTGACCTGATAGAATGAATGACCAACGGGAAAAGGCCGTATGATACACACATTTGACGAGTATGAAGAAGGATGAAATAAGTCGTCGTTCTTTCTTTCAAGAAAACTTTCGATTGCGCTAATGGTTGCTTAACCTTACATTATGAAACGAGAATAAAAACAATGGAAGGACCTCTGGTCATAGGCTCCAAGTAAAGTAATGAAGACATAAATCGACGTGCAAAATGATAACCAAACTTTGTACCTGTTTGTCAGACAAAATGATGGGGATGGGCAAAATAATGGGATGTACTTACGTCACTGGCATTTACCCCTGCATACAAATTCTTGACCAGCACATGGCCAGGCTTCAACGGTAGTTCTAAAGGCACCGTCACAATTTTGCTTGCTGTTCTGAAGTCACTGCTCAACTTGTGAATAATCCTGCAATGTGGCACATAGTCAGGCCGACATCAATACGTGCATTCAGCATATCCTACGACTATAAAAGGCAAGTTCTTGTACAAAAAGGGGTGGACTCGATATCACTTCAAATAAAATAACCGGGGTAAAAAACCATTGATTACGAAATCAAATAGAAAACTTACAACATCAGCAAGTTGGAGAATAACGAACAGTTAAAAGAGAGAACATACACTTTTTTGTACTCGTCTGGTATTGCGGGAGGGATGGGTTTTGAAAGTGGCCGGACGATACGTCGTGAGCGAGGGAGTTCGTATTTGGCTTTTTCTTCTGGTGTCGGCCAGTACTCGGCTCCTCTCCGGACAGTCAACCAAAGGGTGTCTCCAGCCTTACTTTCATCTTCAATAAGTTGCAAAGCACCTGATATCCAGATAAACAAGACAGAAATCCAATTGAAACCACAAGTTCAAAACGATATTGTGCACAACACGAAATTGAAGAACAGAACAGGTCTGGCTCTCAGCTATACCAACACGCATTCTCTATAGTAGTCTCTCTAATGAACTACCGAGCAGAAACCATTTAAAACACAAGCTGAAGATGCCATTGCATTGATAGAATGGTAGGTAACATTTGCAAACAATGGAAGATACAGCTCAAGTAGACTTCAGTCAATGGTTGTGTTATACGTCTCTAAACAAATTACTGACCGTGGAAACGTAAAAGACATAGCAAGAGCTGAAAACATGTTCGTGGTATTAGCACATTCTAATGACATCGAACCCACACTAGTTAAAACGAGTCCTTGTTCCTGTAAAAGCAACGTAACGTAAAGGCTACTCCGATGATGTGTGTTGGTATACCCTTCAATATGGCGTCCATCGGCAAGTAACCCCCAAGATTTGTAATTACACGAGGATTAACTAGTTTCGCCAGAGCAGTATCAACAAACTACAAGCACAGAACACTTTAGTCAGGCCGTAGACCAACCTTGCATGACAACCTTATTCAAAATACAACCTTGCAAAGATGATAAACTGAAAGCATCGCAAAACGAAGAGTAGGGAAAACACCCTAGTCCAGTACAAAAGAGAGCGAAAATCTTTGAGCTTAGGTTTTAGGTTTATGCGTCATGAACAAAGCTGAAGTGCTTTTCTCAAAAATACAAACAGTTTTCCAATAACCTTTCAGGTTAACCAGCAGCAGAAAATAAAACTACGCCACCGCTTGCAACTGTGGAGGAAGTACCTCCGGACAAAGAGCGTTGACACGAATGCCCTCCCGTTTGAGGCCTCCCAATGATCTTGAAAACATAACAACTCCCGCTGTGTAGTTGTGCAATCCACATGTGAGACTAGGGGTATCGATCGGAGAAGCAATGATTTTACACGTCGGAAAAAGCTCTATTTACGAATTCATAAACATGTACGCATCCAGTTCCAGTTCTTCTAAATGATTGCTAGCCACAACTGTCACTTGACTCATTTCCCCGAGTCGAAAGATGATTGCAAAAGCGTATTAATCACAAGCACAACAATAGCTTCGGTACCTATTCGGAAATATAGGGGGGTTGGCATTATGCTTTTTATCACATGGGTGTATCAAGACTCAACATTCCGCTGACATTCTTACTAAGTGAGTACCTTTAGATGCGCTATATATGGGCATCGCAATGGAAGGATAAAGTCCCGCAGCCGATGCCACATTTATGATGACTCCTGGTTGCTTAGTCCTTCTCATCGTTTGTACCTGAAAAGCGAAAGTGAGGACGTAACCTGTTTCTGTGTTAAGTGTTCGCAACTTGATTGTCATGGTCGTATCTCCTGTTCCGCTAGCAATCTTAGCAACTCGCGTTGAGATGTTCAAGCAAGTGACTGCACCGAACGTTAAGATGAATCATATTTGTAAAGTTGAAAGTACTCTCCAATGGTTGGAACTTTCATATACCTCGCCTTCCTCCTTTCAAAACTATGAGCTTACAGGATTTGAAATTGCAGCCATGAACGGACTAGTGGACTCTGAGCTTGACAAAGTCAAAAATAGGAATAGGAGTATCCATCATAGCCACAACTTACTGCAAGTCGTGTTCCATCGATAACAGCAGACAAGTTCACATCCATAGTTCTGCGCCATTTCCCCTTCCCATCGCTAGACAGGTCAGCATCGAAGTTTTGATCTTCCCCGATTCCGGCATTGTTTACACAAACGTCGAGCCGTCCATATGTTTGCTCATGTAGCTCAAATGCTCTAAAAAGTTGCTCTGTTGGAAGCAGAAGTACCATGTACATTAAACATGTGGTGAGCTTTGCGGGTTCAACTGGATTAATTAGACCAAAGCTAGTCAAGTAGCCTTCTCAGGATTCCTTAGCCACCACAAAAACTCATGACAGCGTCTTATGATGGAACCAGTAACCATTTCTCATGCGATATGAAGTGAGACAATCGTCAAAGTATAGCGTCAAAGCTCGTACCGCATTGTCATGAGCTTCCAAATAAAAAAAAAACCGATAGCTTCATTTGCTACTCTGACATAGTAAGAAGTAATGTATCCACTAGGCCCACCTCCTGCGAGCCGGACACGACGAGATCCCTTGTCTAGACCAATGCACTCAAACATCTATGTGCCACTTGAAACTATTTGACGATTTATCTCCTCGAAAGCACTCACTAAGATAGAGTAATAACCTCGACATTAACAAGCATACCAATGTTCAGTTTAGTAATGAACAACACCTGGAACGGTGACATCGCATTTGATGAAGATAGCAGACGGTGCCCGCGGCTTTTTCAGAAGCTTGGCGTGTTCCACTTCAATCAGGCGAACGGTCTCTAGACCATCAGCCTCAGAATACTCGACCACCGTCACTGTCGCACCCTTACTGGCTAGACTCAAGGATAGACCTCGTCCTGCAAGTGGGTTGCTCAGTATCTGGTAGAATAGCATGTGTAGAATATCTACCGCAAGTGTCCCGGTGTGTTATACAGATTTGCAACTAAACTGAGATTGTCAAACACACTAATCGAATGAGGAGAAGAAATGAAGATATACTGCAATTTGTTTTTAGTTTACCCACAATGTGAGGTGAAAGTGATTCAGATTTGACATAATATATTCTCTCAACGATATCTTACTAACTTGTGTTCGGGTTTGACATTAGTCAAGTATCTCTTGCCTAGTTCAACCTCAGGGGAGAAGATAATTACTCACCAATGCCATTGCCTGCACCAGTCACTAAAGTTGCTGTACCGTTTCCCAAAACCATGGTTACAAGTCCTCCTTCAGTTCTCTATGATAGGCGATGAAGGAAGTTACCGTAAGGCAACAGACTCCAGTTATCGACTGGATGAGCTGAGGCCTGAAACTCTTCTAGGTCACACAAACGTAAATTGAAATTCAGTACTCAGCGAAAGACTAGAAAAGCGACAATCTTTTCAGTTCCGCTCCTACCGAAACCTTTAACGATCCGTTATATATGTTATTATCCCAGATATACAATCGAAGTGGAACCAAGGAAAGGGCCACTCAGCTTTGATTTGCGAAGGAAACAGAGTGTGATGTGCAAAGGGCTTAAGCAACTGGCGAAGAGAACCGGGCTTAAACGATCCAATGTTAGACAAGCGAATGTCATTTTATTCAAGCTAAACAACTCATTCAGCCGAAGAAGACATTACGTAACACGGAGGAAGAAATAAAAGACAGACGAAAGTGTATTTAAATTCATCAGCAATTACCGGAATATGTGGAAATTATGTCAGAGACACCCCACTATCAAATATTTCCAAATATTTCACGATTATTCCTCGACCTTGATAAAAAATTTCAACCCAGTCAAAGATGCAATTCTCTGTGAGGGTTGAGGCAGGGTTTCAGCTTTGGATGATGTCCCTAAGTCCATGGAATACTGCACAGGATACGGGAAAATTGATACCAAAGATCTCTGTTTCCAGCTTTCCTCGCTCAGCACTACCTGGACGACGTCAATGATTGTGCTATCTATTTGCTATTCTAGAAGACAGATACCCTGCAGGTAAGTGAAGAAGAGGAACCGAAGAGCAAGTGATCATAGAGCCTACTGTCTCAGCACTATTGACACATTTTTTTGCGCATTGTCTTCGCTTACAGCTGAGGCTCAACATGACGAAACATTGGGTAACTTGACTGATAACTTCGAAAAACACTTTCAAACACAGTTTCGCTTGAGCGGGACAATAATTGAAGAAGAAAGGTGTTTCTCATCATCTTAGAGAAACGACATCAGTCCGGATCTATATACTGATAAAGGAACAGATTAAGTACCACTGGCGATGAAATACTCAAGTGACAAGATAGAGAAGGTATCTTCGGAAAATTCGAAGAAAAATCACGTAACAAGACCACTAGCTTTGCTTCTGACTCAAACTACTAATTTAATTAAAGCGTCGAGCTGAAGGCGACTGAATGCATGGACTACATATTTCACACAAAATTCTGCTAAAACTTCAGTAATCAACCATTCCCGAATCACGGAAGTTCTGTGTGTCTATGTCAACCAATTCTCCAAAACAAATCATCTTCCCATCACTTGCCATCAACTGTGATATAAAATCGCGCCTTCAGTGCAAACATCAGAACAAAACACAGTGAACTTGACAGGGTCGACAAAGCATACGTGTGAGCGCAATTCAAAGCCCTGAATCGTGCAGCACTCGTCCCCTCAACACTAAAGCCAACTGGCCGAGAGACAGAGAGAGCAAACTGAATCTTTTCTCCGAATCAGGCGATGGGCGATCCTCAACGACGGATTTATCGCACAACGAAACGACACGACAACCAGAACTCACCTTCGATTCGTACTCGGCAGATGAAGGAGGAAAGGTGCCCGCCGGAGCAGTAGACAGCACGGAAGTCGCATACGTACAGGCAGTGGTGGTCTCGAATCAGCCAATCTTCGGATCTGCTCGTCTACTCTGCCCAAATTCCCGAAGATTTCGTCGTCCTTGTCTCCTTCGCCCGCCAGCTCCTCATTTGGCCTCCCGCTTCCCATGGCTCGACCTTTCCACGTCGGACAGACCCGCGGGTCCAGAGTCCACCGCGTGCGACCACTTGTAAACCGACTTCTGCCTGTTGTCAATTCCTCCGTACAATAGTAGACCCTTATTAAATCGATATTGGTTTTATTCTGGTGTGTTTTTTTTCCTGCTCCTATGACGACGAATGATGCTTATCTAGAATGAAAGACGATAATGGGCCCGGAAAGAAGCGAGAGTTATGGGAGTCGTTCGTTTGATGTCAGGTCTTCACACTCGATAAGTTTTATGTTATTATTATTTCGTCACTGCTTTTTCTCGAATTTAGCTCGCTTCTTAACCTTCACTCGAATTCAACCTTCAACCTTAATTCCAGAGAATCGAAGAATATTGACTTTTGGTTTCATCCACGTGCGTTGATGGGTCTTCCATCGTCCTTATTATTACCAAACAAAGTTAACTATTATTCGGTTTTCCACAAAAAGTTTGTGACAGTCACCCAAACTTTTTATGATCCAAATTCAGAATATAATAATCCGGCATGGCATGTTTCATGTACAACGTACCAATATCATAGAGTAGCTAATACCTATTATATATTAGTTATATATTAGCTCTTTATTGCATTTTGTCATGATAATTGTTCTTTTTTTACTTTTGGCAACCTATAAACATATGATTTTATATTTAAACCTGCAAAACTTTATGATCAATTGAAATATATCAATTAATATGTCATTAAATCTAAGTTTCCATTGCAATGTTTGAGGTGAAAATCTTTCTCCAATGTCTCTTACATTAGTTGCTAGTATGAAACAAACAATCATAAGGAAAAATATACATCATAGTCAACTCACAATACAAATATTTAGCATTGTTGATATCACATCTACTCTAAAGTAATAATATCATCACAAATCAAAATTTATTGCACTCAAAAAGTTTCAACCAATCCAAAATCTATTTGATAAACCTAACTTGCTTACAACACAACAAACAATCTCCAACATTGTTCGATTAAGTCTCTTAACTTTTTTTCTGATTATAAATTGGAACAAAAATATGAATTTACTCTATGCATTAACTTTATTTAACACATCATAATCTTGAAAATACAATCTTGTTAGCTCACATATTTTAATATTGAGATATCTTTGAAATTGGAACTAAATATAAAAAATTTAAGATAATTTTTATTTCATAAATATGATCATTAATAAATCATATTTAGTTTTGAATTATATAATTAGAATAAAAATTGAAATCATTGTGGTGGTTTAAATCATAAATCAACAAAGCACTTAAAACATCATTGGGTATGAAATGTTTTTACAACATGATGAAACAACATATGGTATCGATTGATATGAAGCAAATTATGAATTAAAAGCTTTAAAAACTTACTCTCATTATTTATTTAGTTTTTCAAAATTTAATATATCAATCAAAAAATGTCTATGATAAATGGTAATAGACCAAGCCCAATTGACCCAAATGATCAAAAGGTTGAAAAACGCAAGCAAAAACCACAAAGAAGGGAAAAGACCTCAAAGTGGATCCCTAGCTAGTGCCAAGAGCATTAGAACGGTAACTAATAATGAATAAATATATGAACGGTAACTATATGAATTACAAAATCATATATAAAGCCATCATCATGATCTTGAATATTTGTGTCAAATTTTTTTATGTTAAATTTCATTTTTTACATGAAATTATGTAATCTTTTAAACTCATTTAATATTAAAAAAATTAAATTATAAAATAAATTATAAAATAAATTATAAAATAAATTAAAGTTTTAAATTTAAGATTAAATTATTTGATTATATGAAAATACATATTTAAAATTTCAAAAAAATAAAAACTAAATATGAAAAAAACTTATCACGTAAAATAAAAAAATTCTCAAGTAGTGACAAAGAGACCAAAAATCAAAATTGGATTTGTAAGCTAAACCACAAAACATTTTCAACGAGATATGATTATGTTTAAGATTATGGATAAGTTCTCGTCTACTTAGTAGTCACAATCGATAACCGATCAAGCAAATCCTAATCAATTAACATACCGTGAGCTACAATTTAACAATCTTTCTTTTAATTCATGTCGAGGGTACAATAATATTCATCATCTATACAATTACTTTGAGAGAATTTTGACAAGAAAATTTAACAAATTACATTCTTTAAACTAGAGCTAAGTTGTTGTAACACTAGGGTTTAGAGAGAAGTTTACTCGAAGATGAAAACATAAACTGTGAAAATGAGAGATGCCAACAATGTTTCTATTTTCCCTTATATAGCTTAATAAGTACAAGGAGATATGATCTTATATCTACCATTCATTCGACTCTTAGTGGATGGATGACATGGCGGTTAATCCTAACAAGTACATAGATTGCTGACGTGGTGCTCCCAACTAAAACACTCAATCTTTACATAACAAGCACAAGGATTGTTGATATGGCGTTGTCAACTAACACATTTACTATCTACCTATCAAACACGAAGATCAATGACATGACAGCTATGACTAGTGCGCATTATAGTAATTATATAAACATGAGTAACCTCTACTTTAGTTCTAACTAACTAAATATGCTTACAGTCGTAAGCATTATTTAGTTAAGCATTATCAACCTTAAATCACATTCAGAGCCAAATAAGAAGAAGAGAGTATGGAGTAGATGACATCATCTTATGTTGTAAGTCATCAATAGAATTTTACAAATAAGTAAGTTGTAAGTGATTGTTTGACTATCACAATAAAGCAAGACACGCAACAACAACTAATATGAAAAAATCAATGAATCCAAAAGATGAAGAACTTTCCTCTCATTTGCTTTTCATGAAGTTCAACGATAAGATCATCAAATGCATCGATATGATCTTAGATTTTTGTGCTAAAATCTTTTATACTGAAAATCATAAGCTTCAATAAGACATACAATTTGTTTGTTAGCTCTTTATGATTTAATCTTTGATCAAATTTAGTATATTTTTCATACAAATCCAGTTTTTTTTAATAAAAAATTACAAATGAAATATGACAATATTCAAAGTATATATATAGATGTCTCAGTAGTAATTGTTGTAGATGAATGAATTATGACTCAACATTTTGCTACTTTTTGAATTTCAACTTGCACTTCACTTGTTTTTTTCAAAGCAAGTAGTCATCAAGCCGTGGTGTTTGACTATATCATATATAGTTATTTCAAGCTTCATAGCCATCATCTTGTTCCGCCAAACATTCAAAGCTGTACTTTGAACCATTAGAGTGAAAAATCTTCTCTTTAACTCATTTACTCCTCTTTTAGACTATCGATAATCACAATCCGCTTGTCTATTATCTTGAATGTATCATTTTTTGTATTGTATTGTTTGTTCAAACAATTGTGGTGGATGATCGTCTTTGTCTGTTATGTTATGTTGTGTTATTTTACCAAATGGACATAGTCACGATCTATTCGTCTAAACCTAAAAAAGCTTGCCACTTGACTTTGCATCAAAATCTCCTTCTCCTTATCTCTCGTCAGTTGAACTATATCACTTTATCATTTTTAAGCAAAAAATGCTTGAAGATGTCAACTAGCAATTTGAAGAGTACTACTATTGTCAAATTTTGTTGTCTCAAAAAAATATAAGATTTTAGAAAGTTACAAGATTGACAAGAGAATCATGAAACACTTATGCTAACATTTGTGATCGTCGTTTTTACTCAATATGTGCATCATTGAGCTCTCCTTCCAACAGATTGAAACTGTCAACGATGTCACAAACATTCATCTTAGTCATGTATATTTCACGACAGTTATGAACTTTTCACACGTTTGGCAAGCCCAACCATCTACTAGACAAAATGCATGTACTTTCAATTGTTCTATAGTTTCTTTTTCCTTGCCACATAAATAATATATTTTCTTTTTCACAAGAAAAAAACTCTTGCAAGCAAAATTTCATTATCTCGACAAACTCAACTTAGCATTATTGCGATGGGCTAACATCAACTTTCCTTAATCGTTGCATCGCAAGCACATGCATAACTCTTAAGTTATGTCATCTTAACCTATGTCATATCTTTTCATTTATCCCTCAACTCATTGATCTCTTGGCTTAGTTAAGCATTCTCTCTTGCATTAAACTATTGCAATTCAATTGGTACTCACTTGTCTTGTCGCGAACGTCACATAATCTTTAATGAAAGCTTCATCAATTCTCCACATCCTAGCTCTCACGTCATCTGCCTATGAATTTCTACTCTTCTACTTCAAGGAGAAAAACATAACGTTCTAACATAGTCACAAATTCAGACCGCAACATAATGGATGTAATCTAGGATACTCGCATGGATGAGAAATGAATACATATGCTCAATGTCCAAACTCAGAAGCAATAAGAGAGAGAGTAAATACAAAAACTACAATAGAAATGAGTATATGCTTGCTAGATAAGATAGTAGTTGGTGATAGTTGTTGTTTAATCTTATTGAAACACTCCAACTAACCTAGACTTCTTATGATAACAACATTTACAATTTTTGGTTTTGAAATTGATGTGTTTCATGGACATAGATTTTTTGTGATGAATTATGTATTATTATGTTGATTTTGCTATAAATTATTACCAAGATGAAGATCTATCACACTAAATATTTTTTTATTAATAAGATACTAATTGTGATTATTCCTTTCATTAATCAAAGTAAAAGATAAGACAAAGGTGCATATAATTAATTTTGTCTTATCTTCGCACAATTATACCGGCTAAATATCAATCAAGATTTGAAAAAGAATCCAAGAATAATATTTAAATAATAAGAAATCATAATTAATGGATGATTAAAATTTAAATGGTAAAAAATTCAATGAATTGAAATAATTGTATCATTACATAGATCAGAAAAAATATCAGATTAACTCAGATTTATTAGAAAAGCAATAAGCTATTCTTTTGATATATCATATCAAAAGTGTAAAAAAATCATAATTAATTTATGAATTTTAGCCTTGTGCGATACGGCTTAATATCATGCATAAAGGATAGCTTCAAACATCACATTACATGGTCAAATAATCTTTCAAAGTGTCCAGTGGTGGTTATTAGTGACCTTCATTTTATTCTGAAATATGAACCCTATAACCTACATATTATAAAATGTTTGGGAAAAAAACATGTGGTAAATCTCTTCGTGTCATAGAATCAGTTGTACATTAAGACTAAGGATTACATATGCTTCATCCGGATATTCAAAGTTCATCGGCATTTTTTTCCTTAACTTTACATAATTGATGGCTCATTCCTAACGAGAAAGTATATAACTACAGATTTTTTCAGCAACTATTATTTTGACATGCAGGTGTTACACCGAACCAATACTGCATTGGCAGACCGGGAACCTGCGGGCGGAATTATTTGCTGGAGAGGGTGAAACGCATACCACGATGGGCACTTGTTATGAGAAACGGGGAAGAAACGGCGTTCGATGTGTTGAAAAAGCGTCGAGAGTACAGTACTGGATCCCGGACGCGCGGGAATCGAAACGAAGTACCCCCGAATCCTGGGAACAGGTGCGAAGAACCCGAGCGCGCACGACCCACTCCTGAAGATCTTGCCGCCGAAATATTCTCACCCCTCGAGAAGATGTCGTCAGATTGTCCTGGCCCGATCCGGAGGTGAGCTCGTCCCGCTGGACTCTCATCGAAGAATCGTCCTTGCGCGATCGGACTCTGTCGTGGCAGCTGGAGGTCGCAAAATGCCCAACAGAATGGGCTGATACGCAATACGTCGAGGTCCCATCCACCTCACCGAACTCACCGGCGTCCTTGCACATTGACGTGTTCTCGAAGAGGACTGAAGGGACTGCCGGACGAGGTCGGATGTCGTGGGGGTCTGAGACCTTGAGCGCTTTGCGTTTCAGCCTCCGACGGGGTTCGGTGTTCGTTCTCGGCTGAGTGGGACGAGGGGCCGTCGGGTCGTCTGCGGCTGGGCACCCGAAGCCATGACGTCCTCTCTGGAGCCGCAGTCTCTCGGTAAGGATCGGGAAATTTGGTGGGCTTTAGCAATTTCAGCAAGGTCGGAAAAATGCGGGTGGTGTGAGTTTCCCGTTGATTTTCGTGCTTTGCAAATGGTAGCTAGAAATGGCGGACGTTTGTTCGGACAGACCAGTCGCACACCGCCATCCCTTTCGGTCTTCATCTTGGAATTCGAATTTATTATTGTACAGATTCGTTGCCTGTGGCCATTGCCTCGCAAGAAGCTGCTGTGATCTGAGTAGAACGAGGTGATTCGATGCAGTTTCAAGCATGATCGTCGACCTCTCTTGATCTCGTACGTGTGCGTGCGTGCGCATTGATACTGCCGACATACCGTGCAGCCTCACCTCGAGCTCAAGCATTGGATTAGTGGAAACTGCAAAGTTGAAATCGATTCCACATCACCACTGATTGTCATCTGAAATTTGAGCCAAATTCGAACCAAATTCTTACCAATTTCGATTGCTTGTTTCAGCTGAGGTCCCCGTGCGGACAGTGCCTTTGAAGTTGAAATTGATCTCCGCCGCGCAAGGTGTGCTCCTCAGTCTGTTCTACAAGAAGGATCGAGTGGTAAACCGGACCTTGATCAACCTCCTCTCCAAGACGGAGAAGGCCTCTGCGACCCCCGTCGATGGCGTGTCGTCCAAGGACATCACCATCGACGAGGTAACCAAGCAGTACGTCAGAATTTTCGCACCCGCTCAACAAGAACCCAAAAAGCTGCCGCTGATCGTCTACTTTCACGGTGGGGGATTCGCCGCGAACGGCCCCGATATTGACTTCTTCTGCAGCTTGTGTCGAGCAGTCGTGAGAGCTGCCAATGCCGTGCTCGTGAGCGTGAGCTATCGGCATGCGCCGGAGTTCCCATACCCCACAGCTTACGACGACTGCTTCGGGGCCTTGAGGTGGCTGCAGTCGGATTGTCAGAGTGGCGGCCTGTCGTCAGCAGTTGATCCCTCTCAGTGCTTCCTTTTGGGGGACAGCGCCGGTGGCAACATAGCGCACCACATGATGATCAAGGCGGGGCAGAACAACTTGGGCCCTCTGCAAATCAAGGGAGTCATTCTGATCATGCCTTTCTTCGGAGGAGCCGAGCGAACTCCATTCGAGATTAAAACACCCAACGCGCTCATAATTCCTCTGTGGACGATGGATTGGTTCTGGGATGCATTTCTTCCCCTGGGCTCTGATAGAGATCACGAAGCTTGCAACGTGTTCGGCCCCAATGCCGAAGACATTTCGGGGTTGACCCTGCCTCCGATTCTGGTCACAATTGGCTCCTTGGACTGCCTCCAGGACTGGCAGGTACGCTATGTGGAGAAATTGAAAGCCATGGGCAAGCAGGTGCAAGTCAAGTACACCAACTTCGCCCACGGGGAGTACGTCTTCGACGAGCCGTCGAAGAAAATAGCAGCCGATGCAGCGCAATTCATGAAATCTCTGACTTCTTAGTCTGTGACATCTATCTGATCTTGGAAGTCATGCTGGTGGTTGCATTTGATCACAGGATTAGTATGTCGATTGAAGCTGGAAACTGGCTTAAGACGAGACACCAACCGCGCAGAGAAGAAGATAAGACTTCAGAGGCGATGTCGCTGTACGGACGTCTTCATGTGTTTCTGTGCTCATTTAGGTACGTGAGCTTATTCGCGAGGAAGCTTAGACTTAATTCTGTGTGATGCTGAACTTCTGGTCTGCCGAGGATTAATGGATCATCCTAGAGTGCTGCTCGTTGAAAAGGATGGACGAAGACAAACCTACGTGTGAAATCCTGAAAGCTGCTCCCGGTTTTGGCCGACAGGGTATTGCCAAACCTTTTGAAGTGTTCCACTGAGTTGGGAGGATGTATATCCTGATTCAAGACGATTGTTTGGTCCACGATATGCATACGCATATCTAAATCATTGTCATCGTCTCCTTTCGGTCCCGTCACCCTTCATACACCTTGTATTTTGAATATGCTTGTCATATGTCATATTCATTCCTTTGTCACCCTGTAACACTGTGATCTTATTTTCTGTCAAACCTGTGACGAGCATCCAAGAGGGTTCTGAGGAGCTGAGGGCTTTCTGGTTTTTTGCTTTCTTATTCATTTACTACAAACAGGGGAGACCTGATTAGGAAAGGTTGAAGGAAGACGAGACATAAGGGGCACGGGGGGTAATTCTGGCGGGCTCCTGCAGTGCCCTTTTTTCTTGCCAACTCTGTGGCAGCTACGCTGAGAAGGAGGTCGATACTTTAGATATTACATTGCTGGGTCATTAGGCGCATTAAGTTTTTCAAGGAATATCAGATTCTTGCGGCCTCTATCTTCAAGGGCGAGTGGTTAGATCGAGACACTCTGACATAGACAGTTTGTATACATCAAATTTCCAAACATGTATCTATACAAATCACACCATGTGATCAATATGTGAAAAAAAGTTTTTGTTGATCTGACTTTACATGTCGCATCTTGGTTGAGTTACATACCACGAAGGAGGAACACGCCGCCGAATTTGATCTGGATAATGACAGAAGATGAGAAGGGGTGATTGGTATGATTATCTCACCGTAGCTTTAACATATGCTGTTCGGATGGGACCGCAAGACCCCAGTCTCACGAGTTCACATAAGAAGTCCACGTTCCCAAGCTTTTGAGTGCTGTCTACACTTGATAAAAATGTTTCCACGACTTGTAATCGTAGTTTGTATTGTTTTTAGATCGAGTACGGAGGATGTATTTTGAAATGCGTCCTCCAGCACGGAGGATTTATTTCCAAAGGACATTATGTAACTAAATCCATCCTTCACCGCCTCTAGGTCTGCAGTGTCCGATTTCGTTTCTTGGTTCATAATGAGTACTTGTCATGCTCTTTCTAGATCCATAATAAAGAAAATACAATTAAGGAATAGACCTGTAGCATGAGCTGGCTGTCAAATAGAGTGCAAAGTGACGACACATGAGGGTTTTGATGTATTTCTGCGTGGTATATGAGATGGTGCTTGGAACTGGAATACGTCTCAATGTATACAGTACTGTAGTCTTCCCTTTAATCACTCAATTCAAAGGTTGCTCGGGCGGTATCTGCCTACTTAGTCGGTAGGGGCGTAGTACTTTTGATTTGCCATTCTCAAATCCATTAGGGTTCGCTACAGTGTGGAAGAAACCAAACGGGAAGTGTCTCTATGAGCGTCAGTCTCCACCCATTAGCTACTTGTGTTTCACATGAAGCTGGTAGATGATGACCACTTGGATTTCAAGTGTTAACATAGTAGATATTTAATTATTCTGTGTATTGAATATAAAGTTAACAACAAGATCATGAAAGTGGAGGATTGAGACTTGAACATTAAATTCAAACTTGTACTTTCGAAACTACTTTGTACTTTTTTATTCCAAAGAAAAACAAATAATCATAAAAACTTGAGAAACTAAATTTATCTATATTGAATTTTGTTCACCATTTTTCATTTTGTAACTCTAAGATAGAACAAAAGACAAGATTGAAAAAATTACTCAACCAAAATAGATCAGAAGGGAAGAGTTTCACCACATAAGAATTGGAATAGCAAACAAAGAGAGAAAATTGGAAATAGTATTAATGATTGAAAGAGTAGGTTGAAGGTTGACGAGATTGAGTTACAATGTCATGACACTTTCTATTTATACTACTAATGCATTATTAGTAAGCTCCAAGATTAGCAAAAATCATCATCTCTAAATTTAGAAAAGTTGACACAGTTTATGAAGTTTCAAAGTTGGCAACATCTCCTCACCGTCTCCGCTGTACTGTATGTCATATATGTGACATCACCTCCCCTTCAAGCAAAGAGTTCCATGACTTATTCTATCTATTTTATCAAACACTAAAAATTTATTACAAGAAATCCATGTAAGAGATATATGGCTTAGGTTTGATTTGATGCTGAGGTTGATTAAAACGTGTTGGATTCAAATATCGTTGGCACTGAGTTTTGTCAGGTATTAAGAATGAAATTAGAAATTATAGTACTTCATATATCTTGAAAAATAGATGCATCCATCAAAGTTGTGGTGGCCACGATCTTTGATTGAAGTTGCTCAAGCTTGGTAAGAGAAATCTTTTGTTGTTCGTAAGCTGCATCTACTTTCCAAGATACAAGATAAGCTTGTCCAACGAACGTCAAATTGGATTTGTTAAAAACCAAGGCAATACATGATGAATAAGTTGAAGCACAAAAGCAATATACTCCAATGGACTTGTTGTCAATTCAATATCTTGTCAAACATGAAGTATTCAGGGTACTTGTGACTTGTGTAAATCATTGTCGGATGTTGAGCTACTTTTGAAAAATGACCGCCACTCTTGAAACAAGTTGACAATGATGAAGAGTACCTTGTTGTGGATCTCATAATTGATCTCGCCAATTGTAAATTTTAGTAAAGTGAAACCTAATAAGATACGTCTTTGTCAAGTTGTGAAAGGAAAACTCAAACCAAAAGCATCAAAAGCATTTGTTTCTAAAAGAAATGGCTTCTAGAAGAGAATAAGTGTGAAATTAGACACGGTTGTAAACGTCTTTTTCAAATTTTAAATATATGATTTGCTTCCATTTTTCAATTGATCTTGTCTTTGCAAATCAACTAGATTAACAAAGTAGCAATTTTGGAATAATTCTGAATGAAGATTTGACAGAATTTGCAAAATCAAAGAAGCATAAAAAGTCTTTAACGATAGTTAGTTTTTTCCAATCAATGATTGTTCAAATTTTTTTTGGCTTAATGTATAGATGCTCTCTCGAAATGATGTAGATTAAAAACTTGACTTAGGGTTGATGACAAACAAAGTTTTTGAGCTTGATGTATAGTTCAGCATTGAGCAGCTTTACAATATCAATTAGACATGGTTGATGTGATCTTCTTCATTCTTGAAGCAAATCAATATGTTGTCTACATAACATACAACAAAATCTTTCAAAATTTCTTGGAATATGTTGTTCATCAAGTGTAGAATGATGGCAAGTGCATTGGTGCAAAACCAAAAGTTATGACATTGTATTGAAATGTTCATACCTAGTTTGGAATGCCGTCTTTCAATCGTCATCATACTTGATATGTAAGAGTTTGTACACTCTACAACAATCAATCTTGATTTGAATCTTTGCTTGATCAAAGTGATGAAATTTTTTTTAAATAAACATCAATAGATATAGATTTTTTACTATGATTTTGTTTTGTTCATGATACTACACGCACATTTCAAAAATAGTTTTCTTATTGAAAAATTGTTTTCCTTCATCCTCAGTGTGATTTAAAATATTCAATGAAGTTTTTCTCCAGATTTTCATCAAGATTATATCGCAATGCTGTAAGCTCGTTCTGAGAGAGGCAAAAGATTGGATCAAAAGGAGATTACACACATTTTTTAAATTTGATGTTGCAATCATAAGATAGATCTTGAAAAAATGTATCAACATTTTTTTTGTTGAACAACTCTCGTACTTGTAACATTAAGGTTTAGAGATAAGCTCACGCAAAAATAAAAATGTAAACTTTGAAGATGAAAGATATCAACAATGTTTATACATTCTCTTATATAGCTCTTATCAACAAGTACAAAGAGATAATATTTCATATCCATCATCCATTCCACTACTAATGGATGGATGATATGGCGAATAACCGTAACAAATACATGAATTGCTAACGTGGCGCTTTCAACTAACACGAATTAACATACTCAATCTTTACTTAACAAGCGCACAAATCACATGGCGCTATTAACTAACACATTTACTCTTTATTCACCAAGCACGCAGATTGCTGATGTGGCAACTATAATTTGTACACATTAAAGTAACTATAACTTCTTGAATAACATATACTTTAGTTCTAACTAACAAAAGATGATTACAAATCTTTATACTTTTAGGATGCAATGTCTTCGTTGCACGTACGTTCAAATTCTTGATTTATCAAAGTTGGATAAGCTAGTTTTTTAGTTGGTTTCCAAGTTGATTTGTAGAATGTACATACTTTTTAATCAAACCAAATACTCAATCTTGGAATACTTATGGCCTCGAATCCGTTTCTTAGGTATTTTTTCTACCTCAAATTCCTCATGATCAACTATCAAGGCTGGTAAAAGAGTTAACACTGGTTGATTTGTGAATTGTTTTGGTCTTGATACATATTTTTGCAATCCTGAAAAATGAAATACATGATGTATTTTCATATGTGACGGAAGTTACAATTGTACGACACTTCATCTACACGTTTTAATATCACATAAAGACTAATGAATCTAGAAGTAAACTTTGATGGTCTGTAATACCGGATGTTGTATGTTAAATAGTATTATTAGTAATAAAGAACTTGATCATGGTTAACTTAGGTATGATTAGATTAGCTGGTTATAACAAAATTTATCTAGTGATGATTAAGTTTAGCTATAATGTCTATGTTTGGCAAGAAAATAAAGGGAGTTCAAGAAGATTTGGATGTGCACTTCTATTTTTTCTCGTACAAAAATCTAGATTTCAAGGTAAATTTTTTTTTTGATATACACCTTATCAAAAGCTATGGAAAGTAGCTAATATCTGTGTGTTATGCGTTAGCATCTTTCGTATAGTAGAACAAGGCGACTTACCACAAAACCTTTAAGGATTTGTGCTCATCAATGCCTAGGCTAGGTAAAGGCATTTTTCATCAGCTAACTAAAAAAATAATAGGAATTTTTCCACTTCCTCAAACTTAATTTTTAATATCTTATTACGGTGAGTTTGACTTCATGTTTAGTTTTGATTGATTTGACTAAGCAATGTATACTTCATTGGTTAGATTAAGTCTAATGATGACTTAGTGGCAAATGGAGATCATAGAAGTTGAAAAGGCACAAATGGCAAGTCGCTTCTTCAATCTAGGTATTAGTAAACATTTAAAAGATTTAGTAGTGCAATGACATGTTGCCACGTATTGAAAACTAGTCAAACTTACTATGAAAGTAACTTATCTTATTAAAAGTAAGTTAGATATGAATTAACATTTATTATTATTGTAAAATTTCAAATAGTATATATAAAAGCTAGGTAAAAACCTTTGAAGCAATTTTGGAGAATTCATATGTAGAGATTAATTTCATAAACAAAAGAATGATGTTTATAGCATCTTGAAGTGTTGATATATGTGCGAACTTGAGTGACGAATGAAGAAAATGTGTGAAAAAATGACCATGACAAGAAAATCTAGTCTTCTAAAACCATGATGAGCTAGCTCAAAGCCATATGAGTTAAACTTGAGTGAGAATCAACCCAAAGTTTGAAGTTCTTACGAGAAACAAATTTTTTGTAAATAATTAAACATGATTTCAACCTGAAAAATTAACTCTCAACGATGAGCATCGGCATGATGTTTTTGTCGATTCTGAGCAATTAACAACTTCTCCTTTGTTTAATGTAATTCCTTGTGCATATGTTCCACAAACTCGTTCTCTACAACTATTTTAGTTGAGATTCACTCTTGTTTCAAAAATTTCATCAAACTTGATGGAGTAATGGAACGAGCAACATACATGAGGTGAAATGAAGACATCTTTGTGAATGCATCTTTGACAAAATTGTTGTATGTAAATTTCACAAGAGTCAAAATAGTCTCTTAATTTTCTCTCCTCTAATGTGAATATCCGTAGCATATACTCTACAATTCTATTAATTCTTTCTGTTTGATCATCAATTTGAGTATAATAAGTTGTTAACATTGCTAATTTGATTCTGAAAAAACTAAACAAAATTTTCCAAAACAAACTAGTGAATCAAGTACCTCTATCAGTGATTCAGTTTGGCTTAAATCATGATTTACAAAAACATCAAAGTACAATTTAGCAAGTTGTGGCGCTGTCGTTGTTTTTGTGGTTGGCTTGATGTGAATAATCTTGCTAAGTTTGTCCACAAAAGCCACAATTGAATCATTTTTTAACAAATTTTTGGTAGTTTACACAAGAGATTCATGATGACATGTTCAAATTGCTGTTTGGAAATAGGAAGAAGCTTTAATAAACCAACTAATTTTTGATTACTTGCCTTGTTTTGTTGACAATCAACACAATTTTGAACGTAAGTCTCCGCATACTTGCGTAGTAGTTTGGACCAAAAGTAAACTTCTTGGATGACTTCCAAGTATCGTTTCACCCTCACATGACTTGACATATCATGACTATCTCATAAAATCATTGTGCGTAACTCTTGGTCTTGCAAAATCTATATTCGTTGTTTGTAGAACGCCAAACCTTTTGTCTTCTCTGTCTTTCAGTCTAAAGTGCTCTCATGATCTATTTCTTCATTCTCCTTTATGGCATGTGTCATGTTGATCCACCAATCGACTTGAATCTTCATTTCTGCAACATGACTCAAACAAGGCATGCGTGTGAAAGCATTTGCAAGTTGCTTTTTGCCGTCCACATACACAATCTTCATGTTGAAGCATTGACGTCACTATGTTCATCAAATTTTTTTGTTAAGATTGATACTTTTGAGTTTCTAATAAATCAAGAGTTTACGATAGATCTTCACCACAAACTCTTTATCACTCAAGTAATGCTTCTATTATTTTCTTGCCAACACAATGACTAACTCCTTTTGTTTTGTCGTGTGGTAATTTTGTTCCGCTGCCACCAACTTTTGAGAATAAAAATCAACTAGATTCTATCCATTTTCCCATTCTTGTTGAAGTATGACATCCATCATTGTAATTGATGCGTCAGTAGTCAACTTGATAGGGCGGTTAGAATCATATCACTTGAAGATAGGTGAGTGTAACAAAGTTTTTCAATGCTTGAAAAACTAACTCTTGATTTATTTTCCATCTCCATTTTGATCTTTTCCTAACATGGAAGGCAATGTTTATGTCGACGAGCAAAACCTTTCACAAAATTACGATAGAATGTTGTGAGTCTATAAAACTCTTTAATTGAGTTTGATCTGTAAAACCAGATGTTATATATGTAAAATAGAACTAAAAGTAGCTAAGGAGTTAATAATGTTTAGCTTAGTTATGACTAAGTCGAACTAGTTATAACTAAAGTTATCAAGTTATAACTATGTTTAGCTATAATGTCTATACTTGGCGGAATAACTAGAAAAGTTTTAGAAAAATTGAGTGATCGTTTCTATTTTGTTTTGTATAAAATTCTAGATTCCAAGAGAAAAGATTTTTGACTTCATGTTTAGTATTCATTGATTTGAGTAAGTAATGGAGACTTCATTGGTTAGACTAAGTTTAATGTTGACTTGGTGGCGAGTGGAGGTTTTAGAAGTTGAAAAGTCATTAATGGCATGTCGGCACTTCAATCTTGAGATTAATAAACATCTAGAAGGATTAAGAGGTCAATGGCATGTTACCAAGTATTGGTAACTAGTTAAACTTACTATAGTTTATCTTAGTAAAATTAAGTTAGATAAGACATATCATTTATTATTATGGTAAATTTTTAAGTAATATATATAGAGAGTTAGGGAAGAGTATCTGAGGGAAATTTGGAGAGTTCATGTATAGAGACTTGTTTCATATATGAAAGAGTGACGATTTTCACTATCTTGAAGATTCGATATGTGTGTAACTTGGAACGATAAATTGAGAAATTGTGTGAGAGTGTGTTTGGAACATGAAAATGAGAGATAATAACATGAGAATAATTCTAGTCTTCTAGAATCATGATGAGCTACCGCAAAGTCCTCTGAGGTGAACTTGAGTGAGAGTCAACTTGGAGGTTGCAAATACTCATGTGTTGTCAATTCTGAACGACTTCTATCTTCTCGTTTATTACTTGGGTTTTTGAGTCGGGTTATCTATGATCCAAGTAAACTACTTCTGAGTTGCCAAATTCACATTTTGAGGGTTTGATATATAATTTATTTTCTTTCAAAACTTGGAGTTCTTCTTGTAAGTGACGTCTATGATCACTCTAAGTTTTTTTATACAACAATATATTATGTAGAAAAATAATGATAGATTTATCTAGATAAAGACAAAAAATATTGTTCATCAGTCATATAAATGTATCTAATGCATTAGTAAAACCAAAAGGTATCAAAATATACTCAAAGTGTCAATACTTAGTACGAACAATAATCTTGTAGATATATTCATCTCCAATTCAAATTTGATTGTAGTCGCTTCTCAAATCTAGCTTGATGAAATACTTTGCTCCTTGAAATTGATCAAACATATCATATATACGATGTAATGAATATTTGATTTTTACCTTTTGCTGATTCAATCCATGGTAATCAATGCATAGTCTGAAGAGCATTAAAGCTCCATAAGGTGAAACACTTGATTGAATGAATCCCTTGCTCAACATCTATTCCACTTGAGTTTTGCATTCTTCCAATTTATTTGAATACAAACAATATGAAAATTTGCAAGTTAAAGTACTTCCAAGTATCACATCAATCTTGTGATTTACTCGTCTCTTTGGTGATAATCCGTCTAGTAGATCATCTGAAAAAACATCTTTATATTCTATACAAATGTCATTCAAGTACTCCATGATATAATGTTTGTTCGTGAACCAAATATATTTATCATTCCAAAATAACATACATTAATCCTAAAAAATGATCTTTTTGCAATCACAAAAAGTGATATATTGCAATTTTGAAATCTAATTCTATCTTGATAGATGTTTCAACCACTACTTATTATCATTTTTTTTCCCATGTATCTTCAGATTATATTGTTCCATCCATTATATTCCAAGGATGACACCATATCGAGCTAAGCAAATAACTCTCCATTCAATGCTCTCCTTGTATCTACCTATAGAAAAATCTACACTTTGTGATAGTATTTCTATCACTTCAATTTGTCCGTTTGGCAATTCAACTTTCTCAATTATGGATTCATCAACATCGAACCGAATTTCATAGCAACATTCCTTGATAAAAAATTATTTGTTGTTCCAAAATCAATCAGAACTCACCTTGTGTTCTTTTATCAAACCATCTATGACAATGAATTGAGTTCTTCCTCCTTCCATGAGCTTCTAATTTCTTTCAACCTCGTCTCTTCTTTGCTTTATGGAACTAGTAAGACCGCGAGACAAGTGTATTGATGATCTTTGTTTCCAAAAACTTTTTCTTTAACCTCATCATATTTTCTCTCCTCCATGTTGTTGAACGGTCTGCAACCTCCGGGCTAACTCTCACTTAAGTTTACCTCTAATGGCTTTGCGGTAGCTCATCATGGATATAGAAGACTAGGATTGCTCCTCATACTCATGGCCCAAACACCCTCTCCAACAATTTTTCAATGTATCACTTTGATTCACACACACATCAACACTCCAAAATACTGAAAATCGTCACTCTTTCATATATGAAACAAGTCTTTACACATGAACTCTCTAAATTTGCCCCACAGATTTTTCCTTTCCTTTCTATATATACTACTTGAGAATTTACTATAATAACAAGTGGTAAGTCTTATCTAACTTACTTTTATCAATATAAACCATAGTAAGTTTGACTAGTTACCAATACGTGGCAACATGTCATTGGTCTCCTAAACCTTCTAGATGTTTACTAATCCGTAGATTGAGGTGCCGACATGCCATTTGTGCCTTTCTAACTTCTAGAACCTATAGTTGTCACTAAGTCAACACTAGACTTAGTCTAATCATTGAGGTCCCAATTACTTAGTCAAACCAATCAAAACCAAACATAAAGTCAAAAGTTTTTTTCTTGTAAAATCTAGACTTTTGTACAAAACGAAATAGAAGTGTTTCTTCAAATCTTCTAGAACTTCTCTAATTATTCCACCAAGTATAGACATTATAACTAGCATAGTTATAACTTGATAAACTTAGTTATAACTAGCTAGACTTAGTCATAATTAAGCTAACCATGATTAACTCCTTGGTTACTTCTAGTTCTATCTCACACATAGAATATTCAATTTTACAGGTCGTCGCTGTATGAAAACGTTCTCCTTGTGGTGCCAATCAAATTCAAAAAAATTTGGCAACGTGATACATTTGTCCACATGCATAACATTAACAATTGTCACGAACTCCCGCTCCTCCGCAAACCATATCATTATTTTCATAACCTTTTGCAAATTTGGAACTTCTAATCGTCAAATCTCCATTCCAAATCTTGGGGTTGGTCATCTTGCTTGTGCAAAACATTCTTTGTGTCAAAGATTTTTAAACTCTATTGGTATAAGTCCAGATTTTTTTCAAAAATTGCTTGTTGGTTCACCGTGTGTAATATCATAAGCATCAAAAATTTGTTAAGCAATTGAGATTGCCTCATAGATTGTGTATAGATTGCTTACCATCAACTCCTTTCAAACGCAATCCTTGAAGCATTGTTTGAATACATTCAAGTCTTCTGTTCCACTCATATCCATGATAGATATTTGAAGATCACAAAATTCTTGAATATACTCATAGATATATCTATTCTGCTTCAAATTTCACAATCTCATTCTTGCAGTTTGAAGAAAATCCAACACTTAAAAATTCTGCCGAAATCACTCTTACATTTCACTTTATAAAATAGAAGCATCTCGTTCTGAAAACATTTATTCTCATGTCGTGTACTGTTTGAAAGCCATATCTATAAGTAAGATTTCATGAACATTCATATAATATAATCAGAAACATGAAAATGAAATGAATGAATGTTCATTCTCATTATACGTCTCTCTAATATTCTCATCGTTCTATTACTTTTGAAAGTTTCCAGCTTACATGACTTTCCCATTAAAAGTAAAAGATTTGTTTGATCTTCCATCTCTTGAAAACGTCTACTATTTTCCTTAGTTGCATCAATAAAAGTTGGTTCCAATTGAATTTGGAAAATTTGAACGTGAGATTCAATTTCTATCTCTTCAACTCTTTCTTTCTTTACTTTCTCACTCTTCAATGCGAAGATTTCATCTTCCATGGCTTATTGTTTGGTATGTCCATCTATTACAATTTTTCTCAATTCTTTTATCCCCGCCATGATTGCGTTGAGAACCTCATCCATATCGATTGATGTCTTCATATTTTCTCACATTCACTCTAATTTAAAGTAAATATAATAACTATTTGAACTCTCAACAAGGAAGTCACTAAAGGTATAATTGATCTATTACAAACCTATAGTATTCTTCCTCATAAGTGTTTATAAAAAAATTTGTCCACTATTTCTTCTATTGATATATTATTTTAATCTCTATAGAAGTGTTGAACTGAACCGTCGGATGGTTTGCAATTCAAATCCATGAAATATTCAATATAAAATATATATAATACAATTTCAAGTTGCTCTATAACTAATCATTTTAAAAATCAGTGTCACTCTCGATCTCATCAATCTAGTCATAAAATCTGCATAGCAATAATCCACAAAGTACATCCAAAAATGATGTTTCTCTATGTAAAAAAAATTAAATATCAAATAGATTAGAAATCAACCAGTACAGTATACTTTCAAGCCCATCCGTATCAACAAAACCACAATTTCGCCTTTCTACATGCAGATAAAAAACCTCTACAAGTTTCTATACCCTCTCAAAAACTATACTCTATCATTATTCACTTACTATTTTATGAAGAATAATCTACATTCAAAAAAAGAACAAGATTGCTTTGATATCATTGTAACACAAGGGTCTCGAAAGAAGCACAGTTGAAAATGAAAATATAAACTTTGAAGATGATAGATGCCAACAATGTTTCTACTCTCCCTTATATAGCTCTTACCAACAAGTATAAGGAGAGATGATCTCATTTCCACTATCCGTTGCACTTCTAATGGATGTATGATGTGGCGGATAATCCTAACAAGTATACGGATTGACAACGTGGCGCTCTCAACTGACACATTCAATCCTTTCCTAACAAGCACACGGATTGTTGGCATGACGCTATCAACTAAGACACATGTTTTCTATTTATCAAACACTCAGATCACTAACATGACAACTATGACTTGTACAGGCTAAAACAATTTTAACTTCTTAAGTTATCTCTACTTTAGTTTTAACCAACTAAAGATGATTATGATACTCCTCATATTTCATTATTAATTTGATTGATTCTTGAACAAATTGAAATGTCAAAATTTTATAAATTGCAAACATATTTTTATTCTTGGTCGTTCTGCAACCTCCGGGCTGACTTTCACTCAAATTTACCTCAGATGGCTTTTCAGTAGTTCATCATGGTTCTAGAAGACAAGGATTCCTCATCATACTCATAGCACAAACACCTTCTCACACAATCTCTCAATGTATCATTCCAACTCACACACTCATCGACACTCCAAGGTACTCGAAATCGTCACTCATTCATATATGAAACAATTCTCTACATATGAACTCTCCAAACTTGCTTGAGAGGTTTTTTCCTTCCTCTATATATATACTACTTGAGAATTTACCATAGTTATAAATGGTAATTCCTAACTAACTTACTTTTACAAAGGTAAACCATAGTAAGGTTGACTAGTTATCAATATGTGACAACATGCCATTAGTCTCCTAAACCTTCTAGATGTTTACTAATCCATAGATTGAGGTGGGGACATGCTATTTGTGACTTTCTAACTTCCAGAACCTCCACTTGCCACTAAGTCAACATTAGACTTAGTCTAACCAATGGAGTACTCCTTACTTAGTCAAACCAATCAAAACTAAACATGAAGTCAAAAATCTTTTCTCTTGGAATATAGACTTTTGTACAAGACAAAATAGAAGTGCTCACTCAAATCTTCTGAAAATTCTTTAGTTATTCCGCCAAGTATAGATATTATAGCTAAACATAGTTATAATTATATTAAGTTAGTTATAACTAGCTAGACTTAGTCACAAATAGGCTAACCATGATTAACTCCTTCGCTACTTTTAGTTCTAGTTCACACATACACATCCGGTCTTACAGTTTTTGTAAAGTCTCAAACATCAACCATGAACAAAACTTTGATCTTAGATGGTTGAACTTGGTAACAACACAATTTTGAAATATTTCTAGATTTTTTAGAACAAATATGAGAACTTATGGTTTGATATGCTAGCTATTTTTTTTTTTCAATCTATAACCGAATTGATTTCTAATCAAAATAGACCAAAAACAATAATTAAAGCAAAAAATATTGACATTAAATAAAATAGTATTTGAATGCTCATTTGGGATATTCTCTAAGAATTTGGTTGTGTAAATTACATATTTTGAATTTAAAGATCTAACATAAATAATCTTTACTATCATAAGATACTTTTTAGAAATTATAGTAGAATTATGAAGTTTTACAAGATTTTTATCACAAAACAAGCGTAGAATACATAATGTAATAAGTATTTAACTTTTATGCAATATAAATAAAAACATATTTTAAGCATGAATTGTTTTTAAAAACTTCAACAAATGGGTTAAGACTAGATGATGTAACAATAATTGTTAGCTGCACAATTCCAAATGTGGTTGGTGGTTGTCATATTTCGCATCAATTTTTTTGTGTGTTTGTTCAAAAGTGATTGTGGTGCATCCAAATTTCTGCGTCTTTGACATATGAAGTTTCACATGATAGTTGTTTAAGCTGTGATCCTTCTTGTGATAGGCCCGTTTTTTTGGTTTTTTCAGAAATAGAGTGGTAAGACAGAAAATCCCAGTCGATTTTAATTTTTAGAGTAGAAGTAATTAGATTAGAATACAATAGGTCTTTTACGCCGGAAGTGAGGAAGTAGTAGTAACCTTGAGGGAACCTAAGAGAAAGCGCCTGTCTTTAGAGGATGGTGAGGTCC
The DNA here is from genome assembly GCA_037833965.1 of Marchantia polymorpha subsp. ruderalis. Classification (NCBI taxonomy): domain Eukaryota; kingdom Viridiplantae; phylum Streptophyta; class Marchantiopsida; order Marchantiales; family Marchantiaceae; genus Marchantia; species Marchantia polymorpha. The sequence continues at coordinate 16,137,399 of AP031357.1, forward strand.
TAATCTGGAGAAGCGGATCGGTAGGTAGGAAGACCTAGTTCGTCTGAGTACCAAGGCGGGCATTCAGCCGAAGGTATTCGGTAATTCGCGAATGAGGATCTCGGAGCTTCCACGGTTACATGAACGGTGAAGGATCCCCATGGACGTAAAAGATAGTGCCGCACGGGAAAGAATTTTGAATGGCGGCATCTTCAATTCACACGAATGGAAAACCGTTGTGTAGGCGGGATATACCCGAGGAGTCGAGAGCTCGGTGTCCACATTTCACGAACACATTTTGCAATCGACGCGAGATTGGAGCGCGGAGGCTCGCACGAGAAACAAGAGCGATGGAGCGTACGATCAAATTACACACTCCACGAGTGCCCGAAGTAGGACTACGAGTTCATCGTTGTGCTTTGATTCTCTCGGAGATGGAGTTTTTGTTGTGGGATTGAAATTGGACGAGCGAGGCGATATAACAATGGAATAATAAGATATAAGACTATATACCGGCTAGAGATATAAGACTAGAGGCTCGGTGCAACTAGCTGAGGACGCAACGGTCGCAAGCTGAGGAGCAGTTATGCGAGGTGGAGACAAGATTGACGGATGTCGAGGGGAAGAATCGGCAGTTATCTAAACAGACGCGTGACGTCTTAACTACGAGAGTGAATCGGTGTTTACGCGGATATGTTTTATGGCAGATCGAGGCGCACAACGGACTTCGGTTACGAGAAATTGAGCATCGTGCGGCGGAATTGATAGCGCGCAGCGGTCAAAGGCATTGCCGGTTAGCCAAGAAGCTCGACACTTATCTCTCAAGATCGCGGAACGCCGTAGCAAAGTTGGAGTTAGAGCTAGTAGGCGTTTTGAGAAGATTAGGTTTAGATTGGAAGTTAGAAGTAGCGGCAACTGCCAACTCCGTAGGTGTAGAATCTGTTCGGAGCTCGCATTGAAGTGGGTGACAGTTTTGGCAATTAGGATTAAAGTACTCCAAGGCATTGGTCTTGGGGGTCTTCTTTCAATTTAGTTTTCTCAATTTTAAACTCTGTATTCTCTGCGCGTTTGTGAGTTGAGTGTGTTAGTCATCGCGTGAGAGGTACTTCGGTTTGTCGAAGATACTGCATCCGAAGTAGTAGCTCCAATTTGAATGTTCTGAATAGCGATTGGCTAGTGTTAGGATTTAAGCAAATTTGCAATTGGCAGCTGTGTGCAGAAAATCCTTAAGTGTACTCCTTGGGAATTTTCCCCCCTGAATACTAAGACAAGATCGCGATCGACCTTTGTGTTGCTGCAATTGATTGTTTCAGGAGTGTATGTGTGATTTACGCTGCATTGCGTGTCCTCTGAGAGATCTCCGAGTCGAACACCTACAGTACTTCTGGGAGTGACAGTAGCCTGAAAATTTAAACTCCTCAATAGACTGTTAAATACATGATACTTGGTACTCTTTGTGTTGTTTCTATCCTCGTGGGATCAGATCTTTACCATTATGCTCCATTTTGGTATTTCTCTGTCATTACACTTGTCTTCACAATAAAAATGTAAATGTTTCTTGAGACGTTGTTCTTTTTCTTCTTTGGTTAACTTTCTAACTCTTGAAGTGTTAATTAACAGAGGCCCTAAGGTTTAAATGCTTGAAGATGGTTCATGGGTTGAAGTTGTTTAATCCGCTCAATATGATCAATATAGCAATTATTGTTTTTGATGTTGTTCAAACAATTGATTTTCTCAATCGATTGCTTGAATAATGGCTTTTAAGAAAGTTATTGATTTGGTCAAGTTCAATAACAAGTTTTTGATATCGTTGCGGAATTTTCATCGAAACATGATGATAAAAATAATATTGTTTCAATCAATATCATATGTGATTTATTAAACTTTTGCAATATATGCTAAAGATGATCACAATTGTTGTTTCTACAAGGTCTTGATTTTTTTCTCTAAACCTTGTGTTGAATTTTTTTTTTAAATTGATCAAGGTCTGTAAAAAAGTGGAGAATTTTTTTCCAATAATGACAATTATAAAAGTAACGAAGTTTTGGTAAACAATGATCCAATGAGTACAATTTATGTTTCTTTTGTTGAGATTGGAGACAAAAATCAAATCAAACTTGATTGATAAATCCTTAAAGCTTCATATGATTTTTGTCAAACTTCTCTGGCAATCTTATTTGAGCTTGCAAGAAAAATTTTGATGTTTGTAAAACTAGTTTTGTTACGAAAGCTAGAACGATTGGAGCACGAGCAACTTGAAGTTATTCCATGACTTTTTGTGGCCTAAACTTCTTTTGTTGTAACTGTTGTAATTGTTGTAGCTTAGCAATCACGTCATGCATCTTGATACTGGAAGTGTCATTCATCTTGAACGTTTAAAGGTTCATTATCAAATAAAAAAACTAATCTTTGCATAGTGTAGTCTTGAAACAATCACAAAAAGTGAAGACTTAAAACTTTTAGAAACAAAACTAGTAATGAACTCTCATCAAACTGTTGCGGATATCAAATCTATGATTGAACAAAAAGCTAGATTGAAAAATTTACTCAAAAGAAAGCCAAAATAGACCAGATTGGGGAGCTTCGTCACACAAAGACTCAAGTGGACACTCAAAGTGACAAAACTAAAGTTAGTAAAACTCAAATTGAAAAAATTGAAAGTAGTATTGATAATTCAAAGAGTATATACAGCTAGTGTTAACAGAGGGAATGACAAAGTTGGCACCAACTTCAAAGTTGGAAAGTTGACACATTGTCATCGCTATAGTTTGTTAGGTCAAGGTAATTTGGTTTCTTGTGATGTTTGTTCAAAATTACTTTTTTTTACTCATATGATCAATTTACAAATTTTCAATATAAAATTCATACCATGTAAATATTGCCTAACATATATCAAATCCATTAAGCATATTAAGGTTAAAAATACAATATAGTGTTATAAAAGTCTAGGATATAAATCCTAAACATCAATCCAAAACCTTAGAGTTTAGAATTTGAATACTCTAGGGTGTAAGATAAAATTCTAGGATTTAGATCTAAGAATAAAAACAAGATTATGTCGCGGATCACGGGTTTTTATGTGGTGTTCGTTCACACCGAATTATCACTTGTTTTACATAGTTGGGTAACTTCTTATGACCGTCATGACTAGATTCTTACAGTTCAATCCAAAAAAATTTAAGTATGTCATTAAGTACATCTACTTAAAATATAATCCTATGCTCAACTTACTACCTTTTTCACTTTTATTTTGATGAAATATTTGACATATTACAAAAATTTCCAAAATATTCAAACTTCACTGGCAAGGTATATCGAGAGACTTTGTTGTATCATCTTGACAATTACTACGATTTATTCCTCCATCTTTTTCACGCCTTTGCTAATACCGAACTCAATGGTAGCCATAGATCAGTGTGTACAAATCAACGGATGCTTGAAAGAGTCTAATTGTTCATGAGAAACGCCAAACTAAAGTTTAACGTCCTCTGCAAAGTTGACTTAAAGAACTGGTGCAGTTGTTCAGTGATCCTCAATACTTAAAAATGTCCTCAACGTTTTTTCAACTTGCCGCTCAATGCTAACTAGCATGTATGCAAAAACGAGTGAAAGCAATAAACTATCTAAAAGTTATAAAGAAACTGTCTTGACGAAGATAAACTGCATGTTGTATCACCTTTACGACAAATTTTGGAAGGAGAATGTGCCAACAAGGTGATAGAGGTGGTTGATGGTACGTCACGTCGTTGGTAGACACTCTGGATTACTCTTAGAAAGATCACTTCAAACGCAACGACGTCATCCACCATTTTTTGTGATACAATATATTATTGTGTCAAAGGATAAATTCAATGGGTCAATATTTGAAGTGATTGCAACATATGTATATTCAACATCCGCATGTAAATAAATGCATTTAGTATACTATGACCATATTATTACTTTCTAGCACTCCGCGTGTGTGTCGGTACCATTCATCTCAAATCACAAATAGCAAAAATCTGCAATTTGAGCTGAACTGCTAAATTGTTCAAAGCATGTGACCCATGCTTGTACTTATGGAGGGTGAATATGTGTTGCATGTACAAAGGCTGAGGAGAGAGTCTAATGTACGCATACTTTCATTTACGTGACTTTAAATGGGTGAACTTTATTAGGCGGTATGGAGGTCAGCGAAATTTGCGTGAAAGGGCTGCCGCGGTAGGATGCTGAGTTTTTGCCTCCAAGACAAGAGTCGATATCCTAAAAGAACTCATGATGTAAAAAGATCCATCCTCCGGTGGCTACGAGCATGACACTTTGTAGGTCAGCTCAAACAAAAGAACATCGAGCAGTCGAGTGCGAAGCTCGTGGTCAGGACAAGAACATAGAACATGCCAACGGGGCCTATGCAAGCAAATCACATCCAGGACCGTATCCCCGTCGTCGCGTTGTTGCCCGGCTGGTGCACTTTAAATGGTCGAGTCGAGGAGGATGTCCGCCGACTCGACATCTCGGTTGCCACGTCATCCGCCGCACAAAGTGCACGCCTGTCCTTCTGCCCCAACGCCCCCCCCCCCCCCCCCCACCCCGCCCCTCTCTCTCGTCGCCATGCATGCAGTGTATCCGGTCGCCTCTCCCAACGGCACCCCTAACCCGTCCCGGTGCACTGTATGTCGTTGACGCATGTGGTTAATGTTGGAGCCCCTGCGGCAGCTCGCTCTCCTGGAATCTCCTCTCCAGCGTTTGAAGAAGGTGCGAGCGGAGGAGTTAACATTTCGTGTCCTTGTTTGGGTGGCAGCTGGTGTTCCCGGTGTTCGTCATACTCTTTGCAGGACGAGTGCTGAATCTTCTCCGGAGGTGCTCTTCTGCTTTGGTCCTGGGTTCTAGATGTGAACTCCCGTCAATCGTTCTACGGTACGATGGGCTTCCAGTCCTAATTTCTGCATGACCAGATGAATTGAACCGAAACATTGATGGGCTTCCGGTCCTAATTTCTGCATGACCAAGTGAATTGAACCGAAATATTGATTAACAAGTACGTGATCACCGAGATGGGCCCAAACGTACGGATGGGCTAGGCTCTCCACAGGTTCGGCAAGGTTCATTGAACGGACATTGCCACAACGTGATCGAGCGATCTCTCTCACAATACCTCCATGTGGAACTTGAAGTACAGCATCCGTGCTCTGGAGACGGGATTTCCTTGGACACTCTAATAATAAAGTATACTTGATTGCTATTCTTGGCTTCCAGACTTGCCATCTCTTGCACACTAAAGCACAATGCTGGATTTCAGGGACTCAGAATTTGCTACGGCCTGGACGTTTCATGCCTGATTTCGTTGCAAAATCAGGCATGAGATTGAATCCTGCATAGGGAATGAGAAATGATTTCTGACTTCTTTGAATCTGCCATGGTATGCATGCCACTTGCACTCGCATGGGTGTAGTGAGTTAGGATCTGCCTTTGGGTTAAATATCTTAGTCCAGAGTTCTCTTTTGTCCAGGTAAAACATGCATGTTGTAAAGAAGTGGTGTGACAAGTGCATTGAAGGATGATGCTCTTGTGCCTCGCCATGCACACAAATAATATTCTTCTCGAAATACACTTCTCAACTTTTATAATATATCATCTCAAAGCATTATAATATATTTGTGAGGAGGCATGGATGTGCGGTTTGTATAGGGTATGTCAGATATAATTGGCTCGGTGGACTTAGCACACGAAGCAGGACTTTTGGAAGAATGGTGTTGGTATACCTTCCCCTAAGACTATTACACCATCCATTTATGGTAGATCATATATTCGAAAATCGATTTATGGACATACGCAAGAGAGTGATCCTGAACGGCTAATTGGTCCATTATTTTTGCTAGCTTTTTCTTCGTCAACGACAGTGCTCCTCAGCCTAATTATCGCCGTTTCCTGATGCCACCTCTCGTCAGTATGAAGTGGAAGTTTTCCACGTGCCAAATGCCTCTGGATGGCATTTGGTCAAAATATTCAGTTTTGAAATGTTCAATTTGATCTGTCTAAAGACCACCCACCTCCACAGCAAACGTCATAACCTCCGTAATTGGAAAAGAGCACTGCTTCATGACGAATAATGAATGTTTCACATCACGCTATCCAACCAGCGCAAAGTTGAAATCCAATCCGGCCCACGTTCAGAGTCGTCGATCCGTTAATGCTGAACTGCAACTGACGATATTGAAACAAAGCAGAACGATACCGAAAGCTTTAGAATCCGGCAGCTGTTGACAGAGTGTCCAGCCAGAGATATCAAAAAGGTCCTCTCCTCGAAAAGCACAGAAAACATATTCATTCATGAGACTAGGATATGGGAGGGGCAAGAAGAATCTGAACCAGAATCCACAATCACAGCGTCAAATGAATTTTTACATCCGGTAAAGGATGCCTGACTTGTGCATGAGTTGTCAGCACCTTAAGACAGGAAAGTGATGAACCACATGATCCACGTCATTAAGCTGGAGCAGGAACTCGTCCATAGGGATGGGGCTAGATTATCAGAACACGGTGAACTTTCCTCTTATAAATAGTGGGGTGTGCCCTCGAGTTCTTGTCCCGAGAAGCCATGAGATTGGAATGCACATCGGCATATATATGGTGGTCTTATCTACTGTAGATCGCAACCAGTATGTGGACAAATGAGCGTTCAGTCAAATAATGAGGGCGCCCATCAGAATCCAGATTACACCAAAGTGATATCGTTGATGGGGAGAAGTTTCATAAGCCAGCCTCAGGAGAGTTTTGTGCGCTAATTTCCAGCTTGGAGGCTTCGTTTCGTCCTTCCTGCTTGGGTTGTGACCAAGTTGTGATTGTCAAGTGAAAGGCTGGCCTTGACCTCGTCAGAATCAGAACATCGTTTTGGAAAATGGAACACAATTAAGCGATGGAAGATCCATTTTGTAAAAAGTAACTGAGCTTTCAGCCATGTACAACATCATGACTTTGATTCAACCAACTCGATGTAGTATGGACAATGAAGGTTTTGGCCAGTTTGACAGCACTCATGACATGTGATAGTAGACAGAGGATGTTGCTCTAATGAAGACTCGTGCATACTCCAACTACCTCGTGCAATGGCTGAACACTTGGGCACTATAACCTGTACCTCCCCTGTGATGAACTTGTGAGGACAGAACGTAGAGATGGACGTATCGTGAAAGCATAGGCAACAGATGGGCCGGAGCTTCACGATGTTCGACTTGATGTACGAGTTCGGGTCCGAGATAATGAAAGCCACTTCATCCTTGACAATAAATCCCATTCCCTGGAGGCCTCTGAAGGTTGCTACTGATAGTGTAGTGACAGAGGTCCATTGTTTCGGTGGACCTCTGTCACGACACTATCAGCGGCTCGTTAGCTCTTGACACGATTGAGCTAACGTAAGTCGTGCGAAGTTCGCAGTGGTCCTCGATCCAACAGACCACTCACAGAGATCAAATATACCGACACTTGCACCGAGATATCTTCATATTCGTACAAAGGGTATCTTTACAATACACGTACCTGTCAGTATAGAATTATTGTTCAAGCACATTTCACTCACTTCTGTAAATTCATCGTTATCCTCAGCTCCCATCTTAAACCACTTGAATTTCACCGCCTTTGCAGAAAAATTATAATAGATGGCCAGTCATGTGATTACAGTCTTAAGTCTATATATATATATATATATATATATAGTAGTGCACTAACCCGAATTTTCCCGAGAATGGTCAAATACACGAAGCGTTTAGCACATTCATATCATATTCACAAATGTTTCTTCTAGAACAAAAATACAGCCCGATCCATGTCAAAGTGATGGGAAGACATATTTTACACACAAATATTTTATTACATGTCAAAAAAGGTGTACAGTAGAGAGAAGCGACAGGAAATCATGCGCGGCTGATGCGCAGCCTGGATTCATAGGATCCATTAGGGGGCCGAAGAAATTTCCGAATGAACCCTCGTCCAAATCCACGAAAAGTCCCCTCAGACATTTGGCATTTCAAAGTGTGCACCCTGTTGTTGGCATATGCCAACTTGAACCATCCATCTACCGGTTCTCCCGGTTTTATCTCGGATGACATGCACATGTTTGTAAAGTATCCTGAACTGTGAAGCAGCCGAGGACTAAAGGGAACAAACTTTGGTCCTTGACGCTTACAACAGGAAGTACTGCAACAGCTCGATAGGCACAGTTTGAGATAACCACAGATCGAGTGCAAATCCGATCCCTTCCTCATGCCGGTTCCATTGTCCACTAATTTCGTCCGGAGGTACAGCATTCCATGGTCACACGACATGAAGCAGGTAAACGATGCGGAGCTTTCATTCATGAAGAGAACATGCTCTCCGATACCATGAAGGCGGTGAAAAGAAGGATATACGACCATGCCGGGTGCAATTTCGCTCCGGTCCCGAAAATTTCGCTCCCAGAGAAATCATGAGAGCATTCCCGAAAATGTCTTGACTTCTGACAAACTCTATCCAAAAACAATAAGAAAGGCAGCGTAATATTATTTTCGCCGAAAACGAGGCCGTATCCTGCGAGCAGGATACGGCCTCGCAAATTACGGATGCGCACAAGTTCGTATCCAGGTTCAGGGAGTTCGTGTCGCGAGGAAGACGAACACGCCGTGCTCCTGTAAGGCGCGGCCTGTGAGCGTCGCCGGGAACACGGTTCTCGTACCGAAGAGGAAGGGACGTGTAGGACAAAAAGTGCCACATGGCGAGGATCGCAGCCAGCAGTGCGTTCCAGACAAGATGGCGCGCCGCTTGGCTTGCGAGGCTGAGGCCAGGTCTGACCCGGCAGTGCGTTCTTGTAGCGGAGGGCGCCGGCTCTTGCACGGAGGGGAGGCCTCGAGGGAAGAAGTGGATCGAGCCCCGAGAGCTCGACATATAAACTCGAGGCAGCGCGCCCCGTGAGGCATGAAGGCCCAGCCTCCGACGGGCAATGTGGTGCTGCGACATTTGACTTCGCGGTTCGAGGAAGTGTGGGCGTTCGAATTTTTGACTCGGCGCAGAGCGATCGCCGGTCTTGAGAAGAAGAAGACTAGGACTTCCGGGATTCTCAGGATTTTTCGGAGAGCAGAGCAAAGGAGTGGAGAGGAGAGGAGACTGATTGATTGATTGACTAATTGACTGATTCTTTCGAAGAGAACCAGGATCAGTGGAAGCTTCCGGCGATTCTGTCTTGCTGAGTGCAGTTTTAGAACGCCAGACTTTGCCTGCATGGTCTCATCCTGAGACTCGCACCGGAGACCGAGAGAGGCTTTAAGTGTTCTGGTTGTGTGAAAGAACGATTCAAGCGGCGATTGGATAATACAATTTGCAGTGGGTGTAGGGTCACTCGAAGTCCGAGGGAGGAGAGAGGAGGAAAGAGTGATTTGTTTCCACGAGTTGGAAGAAGGAAGGAGAGGGAATAGAAACATAGCGATGGGATGCGTCGATAAGGTTCTTGCACTTGGTGCACATCCCTTCAACAGGGTTGACTTGCTCTTGAGAAACTCCGGAGGCAGTGCGGTGATTGATGGAGGTTTCGCAGTACAGTTGGAGCACCATGGTGCAGAAGTGAAGAATCCTCTGTGGACGGCATTATGCTTAATCACGAGTCCGGACCTTGTCAGTCGGGTAATGCGCTGCTTCGAAATGCGCCTTGTTCTTAGTATTCTTGGTAGATTCAGCTGTCTTGCATTTGATTTGCCTGCGAGAGAGCTCTATGATTTGAAAGTCATATGAGAATCCATGCTTTACCCTTGTCGTATAGTAATTTTGGACTTTCCACTGTTTTTCTGCTTTGTGAGGAGTCTTTGAATACCCCTTACGTAAAGGTACCTGGAAATTGATGATGAATCCTCACATGTGCCTTCCGGAGTAACTTGTGATCACGTCAGTTTCTTCGCAATATGCGGAAGGTAAGTGCGCTGATGCATGGAATAATGGAATAGCTTCGTTTCTGGTGATGCCCGGTTGGAGGGCTTCTCCTTCAATGTAGGCTTCTCCTTACGTGCTAACATAAATATCTTCCAATGTTAACGTCACTTGGCGTACATCAATTGAAAATGGCGTGCGCACGTTGTCGAGGCAATTTGCAGAGGGTGCCAACATGTTTAGTTGCAACCTAGCAATGCAGTTATCCAATTTCGGCTCTTCATACCGCTAGTAATGCCTCCTCTTCGATTTTCTTCGTCAAGACAATTGCCGAGTGTTGTCAATTCGTTCGAGAGACTAGATTATTACTCACCCTTCAGTTTTGATGGTGTAATTTCATTCATGTTACTTTTGAATCACCACGATAAGATCGTAGCATTTTGCACGGTGATTTGAACCCTCTTTATCGGAATTGTCATTCAGGTACATTGGGATTATCTGGAAGCTGGTGCGCAAATTGTTCTCACCTCTTCATATCAGGTGAGAAAATGACTGCAGATTACTTGTGGTAAGAAGATGATGTGGAAGTATATTTCTTTGTTGTTGAAGGTTTCCACGTTGCAACCTCTAGTGTGCCGCGTGAATTGTGCCGCGTGAATATATGCAAATTCTCACTAACGACGCAGCCGTGTGAATGATGAGGGTAACCGAAGATTGCCAACATCTGAGTTTCTCTTTTTTTTCTCAAACACTGTCACGGGCTTTCGATGCCGATTATGCGTGTTGTTTGTGCTCCCTATTATATTCTGTCATATACTTGTGACTTATACGTCTGTTACCCATTGCAGGCAACGTTGCTTGGATTCGAGTCAAGAGGATACACCAGAGAACAAGGAAAGGAATTTTTGAGGCGAAGTGTCACATTGGCATGCGAGGCGCGTGACAAGTTTTGGAACGAGTATCAACAACGCGTGCAGAAACACGAAGCAGCTCCTGGACAATATTGCCGCGCACTAGTAGGGGCTTCAATCGGGAGTTACGGGGCATATTTAGCAGATGGATCCGAGTATAGGTCCGTTTGGTTTCCTCGCTTTATTCTGAGTGCCTTCAAACTGCTTAGGAGTTGCATCCCTGTTAAGTCTCTCACGCGTTAACCTGTGAATTAAATGCTCTGTTTTTTTTTGGTCTCTATCTACGTAGAGTGGTCATACTGGAGACTTTACTTAAATAGAGCGGTCATATCAACATACTAGAGTTCTTACTTCTGTCGATAGCTTGGTCGTTTTGTTGGTTTGAAGTGGTTAGTTTTTGTTGTTTACAGTGGAGATTATGGTCCTGAGATGACTTTAGAGAAGCTGAAAGATTTTCATCGCGAACGACTTTTGATCCTTGCCGGAGCTGGACCGGATATTCTAGCACTTGAAACTATTCCGTCTTTTCTGGAGGCAAAGGTATAGCATATCACATTCTTGACATTTAGGATTATAGGTGCAGTTGGCAGGGAAATAACTGGACTTGAAAAGTGGATGAAGCAAATACTCTATATTTTTTTGTTTGGATCGAAAAGAGACATGCAGCTGTTTAGAAATCTCTACATAACCTGATCAATGCGAGTGGTTCTGCAGGCTCTCATCGAAGTTCTGGAAGAGGAAGATATAAATGTTCCAGCCTGGATGTCTTACATTTCAAAAGATGGGAGGAATGTGGTGAGAGGAGATAGTATTCAAAGCTGTGCTGAGCTGGTAGAACGAAGTGAAAAAATTGTGGCCTTTGGCATCAATTGTACTCCTCCTTCTTTATGCGAGGAACTTATCTCAGAAGCTCGCAAGGTGACTTACCTTCTAAACTTCCTTTCCAAATACGTTCCAATAGCCCTCAAGATATTGGTAAAAAGCGTCTTTCAATTTGAACTGTTGTTGGATTTGTCTAGATGTGTAATTATTTCATGTTCATTTCGCAGATTACATCGAAGCCCATCGTGGTCTATCCAAATCGCGGTGAAGATTGGAATGCAGAGAAAAAGGAGTGGATTGTAAAGTTCTTCACAAACTTGTGCTCTTCTAGGTTTTTTCATGATTATGATTGAATGTGTTGTCTCAGGAGCACTGCGTCGCCCTCGAGAAACTTCATAATTTTTTCTCTCTAAATCTGCACAGAAGAATGACAGCGTAGATGAGATTGTGTGTTGATGGGCAGTATTCGCACTCCAAGCAATCTAGAGGTTGTAAACGAAACTGACTTCTTTGATGGAACTTTCTTTCCTGCTTTTCTGCAGCCATCTACGGGTGCTACTGACGAGGACTTTATCAACTATATTCCCCGGTGGAAGAAAGCAGGCGCAAATTTATTCGGGGGATGTTGCCAAACTACTCCAGCTACCGTGAGGGCTATTGCCAAAGTTTTGCACCCACATCCCGTGTCAAGTAATTAGTAGGAGAACTTGCAGTGGCAAAGTAGAAGTTATTAGAATCAGTTATAGTTTAATAAACAGATGATAGAGTACAATCTTGGTAGATGAGAGATTTCACATGCAAGGAAAGGTTTGTGATTTCTAACCAATGTCTGTTCACAGTTTTGTTCTAAGGAGTAGAAGTTTTATCCATTCACCAGTTCAATACGATGTCTCACATGACAATTTGCATCTCAATAGATTGCAAAGTAGTGTGGCAATTGCACTCCCAAAATCCCCTCACCAGCCAGCCATTGGGAGTATGCGAGTGAGTTGAAAGATTGGAATCCCCTCGTCTTTGAAGAATGTTGGATATTGCATGAATGCAATCTTTGTGTTATGTCACTTGTAAAACACTTCCATATAATTTTTCCATATGAGCCTGCTTGCAAAATGGCTCATAACTTGCAGCTAATCTATTCCCTGTCCCAATTCAGTTCTGCTAGGTCAGGAGGCTACAAAATACTTGATGTACGCTTCAGTGCAATCTTACTCAGTAGCAAAGTTGCAAGTTGTGACTGTAAGCGCAACTAGATTTACTCCCACATCGAAGTGCAGGAGGGACGCACCATTTAGTTTCAAGGGAACTTGTGGTGACTATTTTAATCTGAAGATAGGGAAAAGAATCTCACGAACAGTAGATGCAAAACGCTACAGAAGATAACGCACGTTTGTGGTTGCTTTCTGTCGCACCGGTGAGTAGCACAAGGTATCCTTCATCTTAGTCGGAACATGTACCCTCACCGATGCGTAATGAGAGTCATGCGACTTTCTGGGCTTAATTTCTGGTTGCAGAGGACGTGGTTATAGGAAATGCGAAACCACTAGTGCTGGATATGCTAGCGTTTTCTTTTCAAACAACGCTAGCATATCTCAGTAAAAACAAAAAACGTTAGAGTAGAAGGAGATCTTCTGCAGGTATGCATTCTGATCTAGTTGACTGTGAGCAGTTAGATACGTGATCCAAATCTTATCTACGTCAGTCAGAACTTTATATAGCAGACAATGTCCCAACCGCTGCGAAAAAGCGGAAATGCAAAGATAAAGATGTCACAACCTAATGATTATGGTCTCCATGGACATATTTCCTCACTCATGGCCAAATGCTCGAAGTGTTTGGATTTCCGACAGGTCCGTGCCAACACAAGTGACCGGTCAGCACGAGAGTTAATATAGAGGACCCCGCCATACTTTTGGGTTTGTCTTCTGGCATAAGCGTATGCCACTTACGCCCTCGTGTCATCAACAACGACGCGGTCTGACTCGTCTTTTGGCTTTATTGGATTATTCAAGATGATTTCCGGGTCGGAATTGCGAATGACCCGAACTACAATTTGTCCCTCCCTGTCTCTACCGCGTAGAGTATGTATTGTGTAGGCGAGACAGGCGAGGTCATACTGTTGTATTTATCTCACTAAGATGCCCCTTAGGTCTATAAAGGTCGAAATGGAATAATCTATCAATCTTTCAGAAGGATTGGTTTGAACAGTAGTATTGTTATTGAGGAAAATATGGCACGAAGACCTGTCAATCTTATGGACGGAGAGCGTGCAGTCGTCATTCTCTGAAGACATACCTTAGCACCTCGGTGTGAGTCTATTTATGAGGTGGACTTATGTGCCTGACTTGCTCCGTTGTTTCGAGTCGTCACCCCCGGGTAGTGGACTAGGACCTCAGCACATACAGGGAAACAAGAGTGACGCTTGGCAGATAACGCTATGGATGGGCAATGTATTGCCAGTGGGTGAATTTTACACAGAGTTCCTCGTTTCTGTCATTGATCAGTTCTTCCCAACTCAGACGAAAAGATCCGCTAACCTGAAAGCCGATGAGGAAGTCGACCGAGGAACCATCTTCCCTCTCGTGGACCACTAAAAGGTGCATAAATCCTTGGGCCTTCGATGTATCCACAAAAGTATCGTGCAAATTCTCATCAGAAAGCGCTTCTCTGACTGTAGAAGAGAAGGAAGCTTCGCTCTCAAGTTCGAATCTAGGCTTGTGATTTGAAACATAATTCCGATCCGTTGTGTTCACATCCTCATTTTGTAGGTCTCTACTCCGTTGTATTCGCATCCGCCATTCGAGACAGGAGATGTCTCATGTGATGCCTGTGCTCTCTGCGTGCCGGTTCTGCGTGAAGGTGAAACGAATGCTTTACTGCTAGAAACCTCATCCCCTTGTAAAGCACTCGGTCAGCTTGCACCAGGAGGAATGACCGATTGGGCAGGGCTGATGTCCGCATCTGGACAGAAGTGTAGATCCATATTGAGGAACTTGCCTTTCGCCTGTAGAGAACGGATCCGGTAGATTATTCCATTTCGACCTTTATAGACCTAAGGGGCATCTTAGTTCAGACATTAACAGCTATTGTAGCTGACTGCGTTCATCAACTCTTGCGTTCCAGGTACTCTTTTTAGTTAAAAATGTCGTAAAGTTGGGTCTAAATTTGAACGTACGAGTTGCACAAAACAGTTTATTGTTTTCTTTTCTTGGTCAAGCTAACAGTGGGTTTGACGGATGTAAATGTGAATTCAAAGTAGAAAAGACCCCAATAAGTAGCAGATGGATGAAACCAAACAAATGAACACGGAGCTAGTCCTTCTAGAATCATAATGGAAACAAAAAACTCACTTAACAAGATATGTTTTTACTATACAGTTAAGATGTTTTATTTATATTTTAACTATAATTTCAAATAACGTTTAATTTTGAAATTGATGAGTGGTTTCATATACACTGCATTAGTTACAATGTTATTTATATAGCAATTGATAGACTTTGTTCAAACTAAAGTATAAAATAACTTTAAGATTATACATATCTGCCATACATATAAATATCTGATGAAGTTGATATCGATATATATTTCAAAGTTGATGTGGAAAAATACACATATTTTACCCGATTCGATTCACGGAGCGTGTTTGTAAGAAGTAATCTTCTAGATAAACAAAGATTTGATCTTTTTGCATACTTGGATAGCTGAATTGGGTATTGTCCCCGTCTAGGATCACATCTCATAGATGTATGTCAACATTTTACTTCGAACTTGTAACTCTACCCACACCATAACCGTCAACAGCTATCTATGCTCACCCCTGCTATTCAAATTGGGATCATGTATTTAAAAATTATGTAATGTGTATTATACTTTTACACCAAGTCTAGATTAGGATTTGACAAACAAAAGGTTAGTGTGTTCCTTGCATTCAAGAAGTTTTACTTCAATTTGAAGCTAGATGTGAAGATACACAAAACCTAACATGCCACTCGCAAAATGATGTGGAATGTGGAGACTTCTTTTTGCTTCACCACAAGAAAATACTGAATTTAGCATTGATATTTCAATTCATTGAAAATGCTGAATTCATTGTTGCAATAATCTCATTTTTTTAATCAGTGATCTTGTATATCTCATACAGACTAAAATCAAGCTCAATACGAACATTGAGGTTGGAAAAAACTAAATTTTCAACCACATTGCCATGGATCTTAATTCTCCATCAAAAGAAGTGTCGATTCATCAATATGAAGCTTTTTTGTGATGATGTTAGTGCATCATCTTTCTTGTTATTAAAATTTGCCAAACCTTTTATATATAAGTCGAATGCAAAACTGCACTTAGTTTGCTTTTGCCTTAATAACTAAGGCGTCGGAAACTCCATGTTACGGTTATGGTTCTTCATGACGACATCCAAATGTGTTGTTACAACATGGAGCACATCGAGCTTAATCATCTCTTGCACTAAGTATATGAAGAGGCAGTTTTAAGCTATGATGAAAATGAAGTCTTTGCTCTTTCCCACGGCATCATTATCACATTGTTGATAGCAAGTTTTCGATGCTTCAATAGTTAAAATCTGTTGAAGCATGTATGTAAGATGTAAGCTCTTTGAAATGTTCAAGATCCAATGTTCACTTCTAAAATTATGTCAATTGATTGTTTCAAAAAGATCTATAAAATTGAGTCAACTTTCCCTAGTGCATTACTTTGCGCTAGTAGATTGATCATCTCATTTAGCATTTCAAAAACACTAAGCAAGTAAATAATATAGTGAATTTCATCTTATTGCAATATCTTGTTTTAGCGTCTTTGACAACTTTGATTGAAGATTTGACTTTCTAACATATGCGACTAAAGTCTTTCAGTCATCGTCGATGAGAGTGTATAGAGTTGACATGTTGGACTCATCAAGATATTGCTAAAAAGGCTTGTTCTTCTTACGATTAATTTTTCTTCTAGTCTTGTTGAATATATAGATCACACAATCTACAATCTTATGATCAATGCATTCTAGCAAATCAAACTTGCTTGAAATGTCATCTTCGTCAACTATGTTAGATACACAATCTGTCACAACAATAATTGTATCAAACAACAAATCCTTGATAACAAAAACGTCCAAAGCTTCCTTAAATCCATTTAAAATTATAACAACTATGTGGCTCTCATCTTGAATAGACTTCACACGCAATATTCTATCAAAAAAATCATATTCTTCTTGATGTAATGCATCATGACAAATCTGTAAGCTAACTTCTTCATGATGAATGTTCATTAGATCAAGAATATGTGTCATAGATACATAAATATCAATGTGTTTTTAAGACAATTTGTTACTATAGCGTGCGCCTTCATTGCAAGAGCCTCTGTATTGAGTTTGGCGGTAATTGATCGACACAATAGATCATCAATCATGAGTCGTTTATTACTTGCAACAAATATATCATTGAGTTGAGTGAACAAATCTTTCTCGGTTATTGATTTAAATGGTTAGATGTCAATTGCAAAAAAGTTGATTGCTGCAAACGATCAAAGTCATCTTCTATTTATCATATGTAGTGGGGATGCAATTTGTTGCAAATACATCCATTATTATCTTCTTTTTATCATGTGTAGTGGGGATGCATTTTGTTGCAAACATATCCATTATTACACTCTTGGATCTTTCTACTGGAACACACTTATAATTCTTCATATGCTGGTTTTCTTGAACATGTAATATATTTGGAGTTGATTCAAGCTGTTTACTTTCCATCCTTACTACAATTGCAAGTAAAATTGTAAAAGTTGATGTTTGGAAAATTCAAAAGTAATCTTTGGTGAAATCATGGAACGACTTAATTTGCGCAATATTCTCGCATTCAGATTAAGTATAGACTTGCTTTGATCTCACTGAACCCAAAACAAGTTTGGATTCACACTTCAATAAGCATTGATGGGCATGGACTCCTTAATCAATTGGAAGCTACTCCGATCCATACACCTAGAAACAATAACCACCCCTGTAACAACCATGAACAGTAATGTAGAATTCATGGCCAATTAGAACCCATTGAAGGTATTGCTAGTCAATACATCAAGAATGATTGACATGGCAACTCATCACTCCACTGTGTACATGCTTGTCTCTCATAGGCAGGCCTTATAAAATTAGTCAAATGACTATTTTAACTAAATTTCCGGAATTTAGTCATTTTTTCAAAATGAAATTAGTCAAAGTAGTCATTTACTCTAAAAGTGCCATATTTTTATTGAAACCACCTAAAACACGCAAAATATGGTCAGTTTTGAGGGATATTCACTTTTGATGCAACATCTGACGACACTAGAGAATGTATTTCAGTGAAAAATCAATCAAAGAACGACAAAAATCTTCCTTCTCCCTTTTAAGAACGGAGAAATCGGACTCAACACAGGAGGTATTTAGAAATATTGAAGCAAGTCCGCCCGCGAATGAACAAAGGTTCCGATATTCGGAAGCGATGCTTTCAATGCCCCACGCTTCGGCAAAATTTGCAGTTACATGATCACATGAACAAGATAACAAAGACTTGAACCGAGGTTTTGTCTCACACCGTAAATTTTAGCGCGCGCTGTTGATAGCAAATCTCCTCAATTTTTTTGTCGTTCCTGGTGGCAGAAATCCAAGCGTGCTGGTGTTCAATCAATTCTCTCGATCGCATTTCTACAAATTCTAGATTAAGCGTGGGCAGGGTCTTGATCACATAACCGCAATTGAATTCATCGCGCTCAGCTCGGACGTCCTGCAGATCAACGATCAGAGTGCTGAACATTTCAGCAACATTTTCAAGAATCTTATCGATTTCTTCCGACCATAAACCCCTCATGAAGTGAAAGACGAACATGTCTTGGTCGGTCACAAATCCGTTGAGTTCATGTTTCAAATAGCTAAAGCCATTGCATCGAATTACGTCTTCAACACGACGAGCCTGAGGATCCATCTCTACCACCTTCTCAGCAAACGCCAACTTGCGGATTCGCTTGATACATTCTTTGATCTCGAACGACTACTCGCCTAAAAGGGCATGTTTCTCTTGCAGTCGTTGAGCTGTATCATTGACGTCTATCACAATAACATTGACTACAGCCAGATATATCCAAAAGAAAGGCGAAGGTTCGCTTTTACGTCGTTCTCAGCTAAGCTCTTGATAATGCTCCAGAATTTTAGTTCGATGTTCAAGAAGATAAGATGAAACACGAGAAGTCGAAACCCAACGGGTTCCAAAGATCGCAAGTCGATTTCAGTCGGTCAATCAATGTCTTTTGTTGACGTAGATGCGAAATCATACTGGTTAATGCCGGATAAAATTGGCCGTTATCAACTGTACGGAAGAGCTTTTGCATCACAAGGTCAATTTGGTGCAGAGCACACCAAATTCGGACAAATCCGGATAGCCCAGCATTCGCAATACGAGTAACCAGCCCAAAAATATGGCCTGTCATGTTTGCAGCATTATCCGTTGAACATGTATTGAGCTTAGACTTCCAGTTAGTGCACAAAGCATTGAAAATTGTTTCAATCACGTTGAACATTGCAAAACCAGTATGGCTTCTAGAAAACGGAATTGCAATAAAATGTTAATTCAGAAGTTTGCCGTTGGAGCAAACCCGAACGCAAACGTCAATGTAAGAGGTCCTTTGACAGTCCGAGTCATCAACTGCAATTGCAAAGGCCTAGGCTTCAAACCTCAAGCAACGGCACAAATCACGCAAACGTAGTTTGCCACGATCATGTCATTGCAATTGCATGGACACAACTGGTCACCATTTTTGCATCTTGAATTGCAAATGCTGCTTGAGGAAACGAAAGTACTCTTTCCACAATAAGTGGGGCCAACTGGTTTTGTTTCACCTGCTTCAATACGACCTTGTTCTTGTCGGAGTCTTTGTTTAGATGAAAGAGAAGGTCATTCGATCTAGAATGATCGCTACCAACATAGTACGAGTTCCAGAGGATTCTTCTGATAATAATGTGAACAATAACTTTGTCGAATATGAAGGTCAATTGTTCTGATTGGCTGTACAAATAAAAACGAATCGTCTATGTTGTCTTGGCAGTGACATTGAAGAAATACTTTTTCTCAGCATCTGAAAGGGACTAGTACTCAGCCCACTTCTGGTGATGCTGAAACTCGAGATGACTGCGATGTTATGAAAAGATGAACGAAAAGAACAATCCAACCAAACTGCGCTAATTTCTTCTCGCTACCAAATGCAACACAGAAACGGTAACGAACTCCTAACGCCTTCTGGAACATGATCGTAAAACTTTGCTATCATGGTTCATGAAAAGTATCGTAACGGAACCGGATCTCTTCTCATTTTTGGAAAGAGGCTCAGTTCAACTGAGTTAGTTGCCATGGAATGGATAGACACCGAATTCCAGAGGTAGACTGCATGAACAAATTCTGCCCGGTCCGTAGGTCACAAATATCGTCAAACACTACCAAGGACAAAATTTACGAATATTAGTTGTTTCAAAGTGAAATAGTCATCTATCTTTAGTTTAACTATTTTTATTATATCGAGAACTTTGTCGATAAAAATAAACTTTCTCGACCCATAGGGTACTTTCCCGATGCCCGTGTTTTTCCCGTTTAGACGTCCGACTCACACGACGTAAGTTTTAGATTACACTGCACAACCTTTGTCTGATCCAGTAGCGTATCAGATTCACAGACACAATCCTTATCTGGACCTTTGTCAATTGCCACATTCAAGTTTGGAGTGCTTCAGTGCGATCAAGATAAGGTGGTCACGAGTATCAGGACAGTAGCTAGACACACAAACTTTGGCGCTTTGTAATTCCGTGGGGCATTTCAAAGAGCGAAAATGGCACGTGTGGTTTTGCTGAAGTTCGGCAGGTTGCACGTTGCCCATCAGCTAACATAAACGAAAGGAGCGATTTCACCTCTCCCTGCAGAACGAGCAATTGACAAGCACACTGCACGTACACAACTGACATGACAACACACTGGACAATGATCAAGCCAACTTTTGATACCTGGGCCACTATGCTACTAGTAGGCTGTCACTCGCTGTTGCTCCGATCGACGCTTGTTAAGCTTGCCAGTGAGAAACGAACTAGCGGCAGTCCTGCTCAAAACTTGGACATTTAAAAAACAAAATACCATGAAGAAAAACCCGATAGTAGAGCGGTAGTAAGATCAATATTGGAGAAATGTTCTCAACTGCTTTGCAGAAGAGGAAGTGAGCAGATTTTATTACTTCGTCTGCATGCACTAGAAGCATGCGATCCTACGGGAAGAAGATTTGACCACTCCACAGACATTGATTCATATGCAGAAGAGTAGTTGCTCTGAAGGAGAGTGCATGATATTTTCCAGGAGTAAGATGCTTCTGCGTCTTGGTCTTCGAGATTCAGCCCAACTGAAATCATTTTTGGAGCCACTCTGTACGATAGACAACGTCAACGTTACAACTGTTGTTAGCTTATTACTCTCGGATATAGCTTTAGCGACCTGCGACAGCCAGCAGCCAGTTGACCAGTTGACTCACTGAATGATTATGTGCATAGTAAAACAGGCAGCACACCGGGACAGAGGAAGATACCTGAGCAGCAGAAGATATCACATTCTCGTATCAACCACTCGTCTACTCACGAATCATCATCCTGTGCCTGTTCACAGCGAATTTGGCGATAAATTATGCAATACAACAAACAACACTCTCTTATTTACTACTCTTAACTCTTGCTGTAATTTGGATACCTTCAGAGAACCATTAGAAGACTGAGCAACATAATACGAAAGAACAAATATGCAACATTATATTTCTCCAAATGTAATACATGGAACTAGATAGAGCTCTGATCGGGGTTTCAGTCTTAAGCAGGTCGTAGATACTCACTAGGAATGCATGTGCGTGGCTGCCCTCTTCATTGCAACCTGTAGTATATGGTGGTTGAAGTCACCATGTCATCTGACCTAGGTTTACTTGTACACACTAGAGACTATAGACAAAGGCTACTATTGAGAGAGCGGAGGTACAAAGGAAGTACTCCTCTAAGTACGGGGAGCCTCGCTAGCTAGAAGGGTATGTACGAAAGACCAGGATCAGTTGAAATATATCTGCAAATATTGCTTGAAATTCTGCAAACTGCACCCCTACATAAGGGTATCAGCGTATGTGTGTTCTTCCAAGAGACCATACTCCAGTGTCACGAACCGTACTCTGCAATTAAAATATTTGCATTTGTCTCAGTTTCCACAAATATTTACACGAGGCACACCACGCACAAATGGCGGTAGAATTTTCCAGCTGAAATCACTCTCAATGACAAATTCAATCATTCGAGGACAAACCTGCGATTTAGGAGATGGAAAGACATTCCAAAAGCGTAAAGTCTCATCTCCAGCTCCAGTAACGATAGTCTGCACAGGTACGTCCCGAAGTAGGGAAAACGCCAAATTTATATAGGAAAGTTTGTAGAACACTCACTCGACTTGTTCAACGACTTTTCTTTGGAAATGAAGAACGGAGATATGTACACTACTCAGCCAGAGAAGCAGATAAACTTCCTGACATACCTGTCCATCAGGAGATATAGCAAGATAAAGTACTCTCATAGTGTGACCCGTCAATGTAGCAAGCTGCAATACAGACGAGGACCAGTCGCTTCAGTAAAGATGAATGTGTAACACCTATCCAACAAAATCCACATAGATGTTGATATGCATTGTTTTGTAAGTGTGCTACTGTTGGGCAGAAAATCTAGATTACATCTCAGAAGACCGTCAATATATGTGTATAGATGAAGTTGTAAATGAAAACAAGCATCACATTTTGACAAACTCAGAGTGGAGTGAGAGCTAGACAACTGCCGTACCTTGGACATTGCTGGATAGCGCCACACAATTATTTGATTTTGCGAGTAACCATGAGTACTGACAAGCTCGTTGACGTTTTTCGACCATACCAGGTTGCAGACCTGCAGTTAGAAAAAAGTAGAAAATATAATTATCAGCTTTTCCTTATTTTCGAACTCTTTTTTCCTCCGATCGATGCTCATTAGGAGCATTAGAAGTGAGAATCGATCGGAGCTAAAAAGAGTTTGACAGTGAATGCAACCTTTTTTCTAGACCTTGGGAAGAGCTTCTACTGAAAATTTGCATTTACTGTGAGTACTTTGAGCAGCATAATTTTCACCAAGAGCACTCGCTTTCGCATGAAAAGGGATGTCCATCACACCTGACTGCCAGTATCGTAACAATTGAGAGCTGTGCTTGTTGCGGTATTCCAAAAGCGTATGCATCGGTCAGCCGTTCCACCTCCAGATGCTAGTAATCCGTGCTGGTGTGGGGACCAAGCAATTGCCTTAACTGCAGCTGTGTGCTCACTGAACTTCAAGAAGGGTTGTGATGACTGCTGATTCCACACAAATAACTGCAGGACGAATAACGGATTTCTATCAGTACATGACTATGGGAGATGACATGCATCAACGAGGTACTGTAGAGTACAGAGCATAACCTCCCAATAGTGTCACCTCGTGTGAGTGACATCCTCCCATTAGTGACATCGAATTCGAGAACCATTGAACTGTGACTAGTAAATCTGCCCAATAATAGCAGTACGTCACTAAATGGCAATAGTGACATGATACTATCCAATAATGACAGTTCCAAGTGTAATCTTGGAGGTACAATTCTTATCATGATCACAATACAGAACCTTGAGAAAGTGTAATGTGGCATACGTTTATTTAAACGTCTATCTCAACAGTTCACTCTATCCAGGCTTCAGCAAAGTACTTCGCTACAGATAATATCGTCGAATTTTAGTGCATGTATCCGTATTTAAACGCAATAATTACGCCAACGTTAATTATCGTGAACAATACAAAATAACAAATGAAGGTGATCTTGAAGCCAAACAACGCACTTATAAAATGTTCTAGGACTGATGTAACGTCCGATAAAAAGGCTGCACACTTTATTTTGGTGAGTGACACCTCCCAATAGTGAAGTTCAACCCTGAAACCAATGTATGTCACTGTTGGGAGGTTTCTATTCCGTACTCTAAAAAGGAGTACAGCATTGGCTGTACTTATGATGCCTGATGGAATTGCGGAGGGGTCATAATAACGACCTACTTCCTAGAACATAATTCACATTATGCTTGAGGCCAAAGGGCGAACCTGACCTGATTATCGTTACCTCCAGACGCAAGCTCACGATCGTCATAAGACCACTTCAAACCACAGACCTGCAAGTTAACAAGAGTTAATGTTGTACCATTACCAAGTTCTATGAACTTGCGTCAGAAGACCACTTCAATCCACAGCCCTGCGACTTTAAACAAATTCTACACCACAGGTAACTTTGTTCCTCATCAAAGTCAATCTTTCATCAATGCAACGTATTTACACATGGCTCATGGCTCCACACTGTACCTGAACTCAGACATTCTCATCATATTCTGTCGAACTAAGAAGTAACCAACGCATCCTAGTTCTTGAATTGATCCATATTTGTTTCTTAAGCTTGACTATTTTCCCAACTCAAGGTCTACGCGAGCTAGAACAACTCTATAGCCCAAACGCGTCCTGCTGTGATGTTTGTTGAAGTGTCCTTTTACCTCAGACTTGTGGCCCACAAGTTTGCTGACAAAATCTTCTTGAACGCGGACGTCGCGCTGCAGGATGTTCCGATCTCGACTCCCAGATGACAGAATATGCGAACTCCAAGCAAGAGTCCCAACTCTAGTTCGATGACCGGCCATAGTCCTCACCTTTCTACAGCGTTGAGCATCCCAAATCTGCAAGATGAATCATAGCAATCGTCCATTGAAACCATAGTAAGTAATTATTATCACTCGCCATACCCAAGATGATTCCACCGAAACATAACTCTCGCTTACTTTTAGAAAACCCTTGTCATGCCAAAACGGTGCTATGATTAAGACCAAAAGCAGCTGAAAGGTGTTGAAAAGCCCTCGCACCTGCACTTCACCTAGATTGGTCCCCACGGCAAGGTACGTCCCTCTTTGAGTCCAACCGACTGAGCAAACTATGTCAGTTGGAGTGAAATCGCATAATTTTGTGACCTGACACAAGGAGATTCAGTGACTACATTAGTCAAAACACTGAAGGAAAGATGTGAGATTCTCCTTACATAGGCATCAAGAAAGCTAACGATGCACTAGATACATACGGAGCCAAAATTTAGGGGTTCCGGACACTCCTGGAAAAGCATGCGATTAATCAGGAAACATGTGAGTAACTGTAAATTAGCTTGAAAAATTTTTTAAACAGAAGACAAAACCGCTTACCTTACTAGTACAAGCACTCCACAAGTAGACGCAAGTTCCTAATCCTACGGCCAACACATTATGCGATGACCAATCCACGAGATTCAAGTAGAAATCGTCTTGCAAAGCGGGCGCGTCCAACACCTGCAACGCCATTCTCTCGTCATATTCTCAACATATAATCCAAATCCAGTTCATAATTAAAGCTACCAGTCGCGCATGTAGGTCATTCTCACAAATTCAATGCACGGAATCTTCGTTCGTTGCGAACTGCCTTCTGCTAAAACATTGCTTCTCCTACAGCTGGTGCAATTCACGCTAAACATGCAACTCATAATCACGAACATAAGGTTTTTCGCATTAAATCCTAAACTAAAAGCTCGACAAGACCAACTACCGTAGTGGAACACACCTAAGTCAATTTTGCCTTATCCACTACACTTTCCATTTGGAACTTACTTTGTAAGGAGAACGGGCGATTTTGCGTGGAGCCTTTCTAGGACTTGTGACAACCCCAGTGAGGGCACCGTCAGCTCCAATCGGGGAGAGAGAATAAGGCGATTCGGGCCTTGAATTCGGGCCCCCTGCTCTGTGATCTGTTTTAAATCTAAATAAATTTCTAGTCGGACTCATGGGAGACCTGATAGGCTCCCGTGAAGTCAAGCCCATTGATTTCTCTGGAGTAGCTGGAGACAGTGAACCAGCTTCTGCTCCAAAAAGTTCTGTTCTCAGCAACAATGAATACGCAGCTGCTCCATCTTCTCTGTTATCACTATTATGAGCAGGATGAAGTCCAGAAGGTGACCTGTCCAGCAGGGCGTAGTTTGTAAGGTTGGAACTAGAACGACTAGGAATAAAACGATCACTATAAGAGGTACGCGTTGGTGATGGACCAACAGTGCTAGAGTTACCAAGTGCCTGCTTCATTGGAGATCCAGGTCCCAGCCTGGACATTCTCATTGTGGTGTCCAACCTGAGGGAGTCCAACGACATGCCTGCTGGCAGGTTGAGGGGACCTCTAAACGAAGGCATGCCTCCCCCATTATTTTCTACACCTTCTTCGGCGTCCATCCTGCTCCCTCAATTCGCAAGGAATGTTGACTAGTCCGACACGCGGTTGATTGGCTAAAAGCCCACGGGCATACAATGTCCACGTCTCATCCGATTCGAAATACTCACGGTGCAGATGAGTGAAAAAGTAGACGGCATAGACTGATCCTGCTAGGCCTTGCCACCACCAACAAATAGCTGAGGAAAGCTCTGCAAATACATGTCTGTGTCCAATTCCCGTGCCAAACGAACCACGAGACTATGCTCCTCCAATGCACTTTGAAACTTCAGCTGCGGCACCACGAGCTAACATCAGAACTCTGTTTCGCAGTCTTAGCATCGCAAAGAAAGCAACAACTGTTTGCTACAGACATAGAGAACTCAAAATATGTGCAAAGTAGGCACCGGTGGGTTCACATCACTGAAGATATAGTGATGTCCATTATCGCATAAATCGTAAGTATACAATACACTTAAACCCTACGAAATTTTCCTTCCTTTCACGATCCACTTTGTCACTCGTTGTCTGGTTTTCTTAGCGGTTACGCAAATAGTAGAATACCAGTCACTTCTATCATTCGGTTAAGCTAGCCGGATTGACATTCCTTAGAAAATCAGAGGGGCTCGAATCAACCTGCTCACACTGAGCATTCATGTTCTCACAGTCCATATCCTGATGTTCTGAAAATCCAGAAAATTCCCAAGCCTGGGTGCATCCCGCAAACAAGCTCACGAGAACACTTCCTCGCGTCCCGAAAAGGCAGAAAATTCTGAATATTAATCAACAAAAGCCTCAGATGCCCAGAAATTTTCCGATTTTAGCACAGGTTGCCCGACCGGTCTATGTCCACCACACCCGGAAAACGCAGCACGCAAAGTCGCTGTTGAACGCATAAATATCGAACACGGAGTAGTTCTTAAAACATCCGAATGTCTACAGACCGACATGACATCCGCTCGAGAAAGAGACGGGCAGTCGCCACCGATTTTTAGTGACAAAGTCGACTGTGATTCGGAAGCAAACAAACTGTCACTACAAACCTTCGCCATTTCTCCTCGAGCGTTACGGATAGTACACTACGCGGCAAAAAGCTACACCGTCGCGGAAGAAGGAGGACAGTCAGATCATTTCAGACGTGAGCGTCCACACACGCCAGCTTCGGCAAAGATTCCCATATGATCCGTTCTTTGTTTCTTCTTCTTTCGTCAGCTCGGTCGGTGACAGAAGAGGCAACAACACGGGCTCTGAAATGTACAAAGGACCATGGACAGGAACGGAGAGGGATTCGTTTTCGTATCGGCCGGGAGTTACTATGTCACTTCCATGATGGACGTCCCGAAGGCCAACGGGAGGCCTGTATAACAGATCTCAAGAATATGGTTTTGCTGGTTTGAGGCCGCGATGGCTATTTATTTGAGTACTCAGACATCACCCTCCGCCTATCAACGAGGTGAAATCTTGAATCACAACCCTACGAAAGAATTCGACATCGGAATCGACCACCAAGAAAAATTCGGCGACTGATGCCTATCGCTCGCTCACCCTGCAGTTCACGCAGACGACGACATCCACGGCCACCACCACCACCTCCGATACGGCACGCGAGGTCGACGCGGACTAGCATGGCAAAAGAAGCCCTTTCGAGGCAGAAGACAGCCGAATGTGTGCGTGCTGCGCTCCGCGACCTCGCTCGCGCAGGCAATCAAGATTCAAACCTGTCTCCCTCAACAATCAGCACCACCACCAGCCCGGGCTGCGCAGCAGACACAGACACAGACTAGAGCAGAGCAGACCAGAGCAGCAGGGCAGAGTAGTAGCCTACAGTCGAACATGCGACGCTCGCTCGCTGCCGATCCTGCTGCTGCTGCTGCTTCGAGCCCAGACGCAAAAAAGGCGCCGCGGCGATCGTCCGTCCGAAGGGCGAGAAACAAACAGCGCTTCCGCTGCACTGCTCAGTGGTATGTATATAGATGGGCCCCAACGGCTCTTCTTCGTCAGTCAAGGGTCCGGTCCCTTCGTTCCTTCGTTCCTTCGTTCCCTCGGGGCCTCGATTCGTAACCACAACTGACCTTTGGCAGCCAAGGGGAAAGGCGGTTGCCCGTTCCCCTTTCCCCTATCGGAGGCTCAACTTCCGGAGGCCGAGCCGGATGAGCTGGCGGGCGCTCATTCGCGCGCGGTTCGAGATGATCTTGGCTTCCAGGGGTTCGAGAGCCACGTGGTCCGCGGGTCCGTTCGCCCTCTCGGCGACTGACGGGCGACAGGAGGTCGCTCCGAACGGTACGCGTCAATTCGTATGTCCCTAACGGTAAATGGAAAGTTAATCATACGTCGCTTCTCCTCTTCTCTTTACTGGAGCTTCCTTACAAGAACAGTCTCCGTAAAGTGACAAAGTCGTCGTCGTCGTCGTCGGCTGCAGACTTTCCGTCGTCGGGGTTTTCCGGGCCCGCAATAAGTGCAAGTGTCTCAAAAGGTTACCTTATTTTTGAATCGTGCTCTTGTAACGGAAATATTGGTGCACTTTACTCTACCCGGGCCGAGAGTCCTGAACAAGCTTCCGGCCCGAGAGCCTTTTCAGACACAGCTGGAAGTGGGCCAGCTGCTTCCGTCAGCTGCTCGTTGTTCCTCGATCCACTCCCGTCTGGAATTCCCGCTGACAAGAACCTCTGCGCTCACGGAAACCAATCTGTTCTCGATGGCGAACTATGGCTGGCAGTCCTCGTTGGCCGGCCTGACCAGGTTACGACAGCCTCAAGGAGAAGCTCTTTCCGCTGTATTTGAAATTCCCATCGCCCCACTCTCCTTCCAGACAGTAAACAGGTAATTAAAAGTGAGAAGGAAGAATGAAAGGAGGAGGTGCAGGTGGGCACAACAGGAAAAAAGGGTCCATTGCCCTGAAAAAAGATTGGATCATTCTTCCGTGAAAAGTTAAAAGGGATAGTAAAACATCTTCAAAGCATAGATGTCCGAAAACCAAAAGAATAAAGACTAGACTGTGTTCCAATAGCATCGCTATTGCACCATATGTCTTGCAATTTCTAAAGTATGTACACTATGAAAGTCTACACAACACATGAATATAGAAAGACTCATGAACCTGCGGTATTCATGTGTAATGAAGTACACAAGCGAACAAATCTATGTACCGTAGAGCAATGCATAAGTGTAGACCTAATGACAGTAATATTTTTGCAGTCTAATATGATAGTTTATCATGCATTACTTCCAGAAAAAATTAGAATTGGGCTCTTATATTCATGTAATTGCTAGCTAGAACTTAGAGTATGAAGAAATAGCTGACTTTTTAATTTTTTTCGAGTCATGTATCCAATTTTCTTCCAGATATATAAATGATTTCTCTGTGTAAATTATCTATCTCCTTGTGCAATGGTAAATGTCAAAACGTAATATCATATCTCATTTTTTATTTCAAAGAAATAAAAAATTTTGAACTCTATCTATGCTTAAAAATTAAAACATATATAAAAGTAAATTCTATCACATTTATGGTGTTTCGAATTTTATGATAAATTTTTCAATTCTTGTTCCTGATTCAAACATTATAAGAATATTAAAAATGTTAAGACTATATGATTTTGACTATGGAAAATTTAAAGACTATAATTGAAGATTGATTTCATGTTTGAAATTGTTTACGATTGAAATCCCATTTCAATCGTTAGTAAGAAAGTTACAACATCAGACCTTTCACATTTCTGTGTATTCTTTTCAATAAATGTCTTTCTCTATATCTTTTAATATTCTAATGTAACCTCTTTGTTTTAAAATATTATATTATTTTTAATAATTTTCATTATGCTTGTAAATTGAAAATATTTTTTCGTTCAAAACATGAAATTCCCTTTATTATTATAAGAACGTATTTAATTGTATTTATGAATCGTGTTGATATTAAATAATTGTTTGGCTCAAAAATATTGATGTATTTTAGATATAAATGAATGAAATATTTTTATTTTGTAATGACACTACCAATAAACTGTTGAAGAAACACCATCAACCCATTCACAATTGGAAATAGTCAGGCAACATGGAGCTACATCCGATACCATCACAATGGAGTAGATTGTTCATCAGTTCTTAAGTCTTCATACCATTTCGATCTAATTGTGTCCAAAGAACGAAGGTTTTAAAATAACTTATTTGACATGATTGATTCAACAATTTACTAGCTAATGCCATAAGTAAACACTAGAAACATTTAGTCTAGAATTTGATCACATATATTGAATTAAAATTGGTATATCACATGGTACATTTTGTTATACTATTTCACACATTCTTTAACAAGCATACCACCTCAGACATACATAGTTTCATATCCATATACAAGAGTAGAGTTATTATCGTATAAATTTAGATCTTTGTAATCTCCAACAGGATCTTAGTAGATCAAAGAAGGAAAGGCTATCATAACAACAAACATTCAACATTGTGTCAAATTTGAGTAAAAGATACTCAAAATATGAAGAATAAAAATATATTCTAATCTTAGAGTTTATTTCTCACTCCCCTCAGTTCAGACAGAGGAGAAAAAATAATACAACCTATTCGATTAACATGTTTCTTATAGCAAATGTATGTCTAAAGTCCTGAATTGAACCCTCCGATCATCTATCTAATCTACAAAGAATCTGCATAATCTAGACGTCATGACAAGACGGGGTATCTAATACATACGGGGTACTAAAAGTGTAGAATAGATACTATCTATTCTACACTTTTGTGGAAGCACTGGGGCGAGCATCGGCATCATCTCGTAAGTACAAACGGGAGTGAGGAGTGAGGGAGTGGCATTTATAGTCGATGGTCGTTCGAGAATCACGTTGCACGTAAAAGCCGATTCCACCTTGCGCAGTCGGTAGGCAGTCGAGGATTCGCGTTGTAGGTGCGAGAGGCTCGAACCATAAATTGGAAGCTGCTTTGACGGCGTCAGGTTCAGCATTCATTGCTTTTCGTTATCATTCTTGTCATTCTTTCCGACACAGCTGTAACTTTGGAGCACTTCGGATGAGGACCCACGGGCTCTGGCCCTGTGCTCATCTACAACGACCACTAGCGTTCCACCATGTCCTCCGTTCGTACCTCACTCCTTGCAACTGGCGAGGCAATCTTCGGCAGATCACTTCTAGCCGCTAAATTGACGCTTGCGCCAAATTTGTCCGAATCTTCAGTCTGTTTGCTTGTCTTGTATCTGTTCTGTGAGCCATGGGACGTCGGTGGTCAGTCAGAGTCAGAATGGGGAATAGTATGGCTGAAGCATTTTTCCTCAAGCATCCAATATACATCCGTAAGCGAGGATGATAGACTACCTCGTGGACTTACTTTTTAGAGCTATAAACGGGCAAGGTAAACATCAAGGGTACAAGATTCACAATTTACATACATCTGAGCATAAGTTATCCCATGAAATTATTTATCTCTACCAAGTATTTATGAGAGAATGTTAACATACTATTAAAATTCTATTCCAGTATCATGCATTCCACTCTTATTTCACCCAATCATTTGTAAAATCCATGGTGTGGATAGATCGACTTTTTTGAGAATACATATATATTTCTCTCATACTGGTGTATCCCAGTATAGAATACGAGCAGAAGTGTTTGCCACTTCCAGGAAAATGGCATATTTTAGAGAACCCGAGCAGGCAATTGGACTGGATTGTGGGAGGAGTCCGTACAAACCACATAGGTTAAATTTCGATTTGTCCACATGATACTTCAGATTCGATACGATTGCAACAACACTAGACTCTAATCTGACAGTATAATATAACAACTTGAGCTCATCATCCTTTTGTACATGGCTTGTGATATTGAGTAGATTATAATAGAAAATAAATAAAATCATCCTTTAATTTGAATTTTAGAATTTAAATCAAAGCTAGAATATTTTAAATTAAAATATGATTTTTTAATTATATCTTCTTTTCCATTTCATATATAATCGGCAATACAATTTAAAAAACTCTAAGATACAACATACCGACTATCTTATTTATAAAAATATTAAAAAGATGGGCGAATATGAATTATATGCCCATGTATAAGATTTACTTTGACATATCGACTTTCTTATTTACTAAAGTGAAACACACATTATAAATCATAGTAAGGGAAAGAAAGCATTTTCCAAACCATGATAAATTAAATCATTTCAATCTTATAAGTCATCGATAAACTTACATACTTTAATACATTTATTCAATTCAAACCCATGTGATGCAGAAGACAGATTTACGTTTTAACAAAAGTTTAAAACACTCAAAAGTTTCACTAATATACCTGAATATCTGTCCCCAACATACACTACCCGAAACTGGTAAGTTATAAAACTTAAATTAATAATACAAAGTAACTATTTGTCATATTCAAAAAAATATGACCATGCATTAATATAGAAGTTATTAATGGTCTAACTAGTACCATTAATAGTCAGCTCCGTTATATCTTGAAGTTCTCCAGTCAATAAAACACATCTGATGTTGCAATCAACAAGATATCCTGCTTCTTTTGTCAATTTGCAATACACGTAAGATGTTACCAAATTCTACATCACTACTTCAAAGTTTTTGTATCGACGTCATAATAAACTTTGTTTTATTTTCGAAACTATCTAAAACCATGAGTACTGGATGAAGTTCTTCATACGAAGTGGGTACGAATAGTCTCACAGATGATCCAATTCTATCATTTGTGGATTTTGTGTCTTTGCAAGTATTACATACAAACAAGTTCTTAGCGCGACAAAGTTGATTAGAGAGGCAAAAGAAACTAGTTGAAGTTAGGAGTGGCTCTATGAAAATGTACATGGGAGACCTTCTTGCGTCCTTAAGCATTTTGTTTCAGGATGCAACAAGGATGCATGACATGTTGAATAAGTGATAAAAAACTAAAACCAGGTTTACATTGAATAAACTTCGATGTGTTCCGAGCTCTCCAAACATTTAAATGGTAACCAGCCAGTACATTCAATGCTTCAACTCTTATTCAAGGCCGAATATCATACAAAGGGTGAATTTCGATTTCCATTCCATGAAGTCAAGAAGTGAGGAGAGTCACGTCACATCACATGAAAATCAGTAATCTCCAGCCTTCAATGCTTCAAAATGCTCGCCTCGGAATAAAAGGTGGCAAATATGTTCCACAACAGAGATTGCTTGAATATTGACAACTAATTCCTGTTTAAAATCAGATGGAAAAAATTGTGCACCCTGGTTTGATTATGCCGTAATCGAGTGCTGACATATACCTAAGTAGTGTACATCCGAATCTTAGACCTCCCCACTAAAATGGCGACATTGTCAATTTTCTAACCTGAGGGGTGCTGAGCTGTTTCGATCCAGTCTAACCACTAGATAACATCTGCATATTCTCCAGTTGCCCTGCAAAAAATAGATATCTCAGGAGGGTTAGACAAAAAAACCACATCTATCACGAGGGTCGGTATGTGACAACAGTCAACAGTCCTACACACATAACTAACGAGAAAGTAAAATTGCAACACTTGCGTTGCTTTCTGAGACAGCTAAAGAGAGAGCTGTGTAACAGTTACAAAGTATATACAACTTTAGCCAGCTCCTTTCAAAATCACTGTATTCAACTTGCCCCAGAACATTGACATTAGAAAGATCTTTCTTCCATTTCATAATAAGAGAGCAACGCACCTATCATATCGAAGCGTTGCTTCCCCTATAGTCCCCGCTGCCTTGTTGCGAACCTTCCTCACAAGAACCTGCATTGCAGAGCCCCGGAGTTTAAGAATAGCTAACAGTCATGTACCAGGTCAGGGACAATCTACTACGTGCAGTGAGTGCATTATGTTTGAGACGTTACTAGTGTGATGGGTATCTGACCTGAACTTGATCAAGAGGACCCGCATCCGGATCACGATTACGATGGATCACTAATCCATTATCGCATTTGTTAATAAAGTGTGCACTGCCACTAATGTCATAAAGTCCTGGTGCCTCACCCCTCCAGACTTGCAGCTGCAAGAAGCGCGTCATTTATCCATTTGTCAGTAAGGTTATGATACAGATGATGCGCGGCCACTCCACAAACTATTGCAGGCCAAAGCGTCCTAATCTGCACTAGCCCTCATTAAAAGGGGCTTCAATTTCTGCGTCTAAGAGGGAACAGCTCCTCCCTTCTGGACAAAGAAATATATAAGAAATATCAGCCGTTTAATATCAGAATACTGACCTGTTTTGGGTGAGCCACAAACCAGACATGGCAATCGTGATGTTGAGCGAAGCGCTTCACTCTTGTTAGCATCTGACTCACATACTCTGTCTCCGTCCTGTGATTCAAATAAATCGTGAATTATTAACCTTTGATCCACAACAACTAATGACATTGATGGTAACGACTAAACTTTATGTAGTACGTAGATCCGACCAATTCAAGGCAAGTGTAAGATTGCACCGCTTATCATTAAAGCTAAAAAGCATTGGCATCCATCTCACTACATCGCTTGAGATGCTTCACTATCGTGTGCGTTGACAAAAAGGGGTGAAACTTCGACGAGATACAATTATTCCGTACTGCGCGGGGCGACACTAAGTTTTGAATGCCGTATTGATCTTATGATTTCGGGAGAGTTTTGGATAACCGGTATAGTTGCCTACAAGAACTAGCGGAGGTGTTGAGAACGCACTGACTACTGGGCCGTTGGTGATCAAGTTCATTATAGGGATCAATCACAAGTCCTCGAACTCCGTGTCTCAACACTGCAGCCTTTGCAAGATCCAGGACCCAGTCGACAGACGGCAGTTCATCATCTTCGCATCTGCAAGAGGACGTTTTGAGTGAGACAATCTTGACAAACTAAACAGATACTAAACAAAGAGTAGATTTTGCTCTTTGCTATGCAAACGGAGACTTCGATGCACAGTTGTACGAAAGAGTTTGTCCTGTCGTCGCCAAGCACAAAGCCCGAAAGGCTTTACCACGACACATCTTCTCGCTTTGCTATCAAAATTAACAAGCAACGACTTCACTGACCACCGCATTTACTTTCATTTGGGAGCTTGTACTATTGCAATTCAGTTCCATGCTGA
The DNA here is from genome assembly GCA_037833965.1 of Marchantia polymorpha subsp. ruderalis. NCBI lineage: Eukaryota > Viridiplantae > Streptophyta > Marchantiopsida > Marchantiales > Marchantiaceae > Marchantia > Marchantia polymorpha. Next base: position 16,172,404 of record AP031357.1, read on the forward strand.
TATTGGACAGTACCACAACTGGTTGTAAAGCATGCAACTAAGACCTGCTTTCAATTGACTTTGGTCATTCACCTGATAAGAAAAAAATTTTGGTTTAGCCATGATTTGCCCCGCTCAAAGGCACCCTTGTCCATTCGGGATATCGAGTTTGCATACCTGAGATGGCAGAGTGAATGGTTTCAGGACCTAGCATAGGGCACAAACTTCACACCAAAACTTTATATCCAAATGTACAGTGACCAGACATAAAATATACATACATCAAATCACACAGACGTCCAGTTCACACAAACACGTACGGTGCATCGAAGAAAGGCTTTTTCAAATGCTTTTCCAGCAGCTTCCGTGCGTGTTCACGCACCTGTGATAGACAAACACAGCATGTTAGGTTGCTTTCCTTTAGGATCCATACCAATAAGTCGGAACAGGAATCACAATTTCAGGTGCTATATGAGGAAGAAATACTTTCCACGAGATCTACATTCGAAGACCTACAAGCTTCCCGTCCAAAGTAACATGGTCAACAGACTGAGTGCCAATACATATGCAGTATAAAAGCACCTTATTCTCCATTGAACACAAAGCAAATGTCCAGTTGTAGTCGCGACTTAGGTTACAAAGAAGAGCGTCGATCCATTCACTTTTGCCTGAGTTCGGTACTCCTGTTACAACAGTGAGTTCTCCGGGTACCACCTGGTTCATTACACTTCATGAGCATAATCAAATACTACTAAGCAATTGAAGTTAAATGTTATTCATAATGCTCATTATTGATTGGTGGAAAATCAATTCGCCAGTCAATCACTAATTCGATACTTAGATTTCCTGGCTGCTATTGCAGAATCACACTGACAAAGGGCAGGAGACTTTGTAGAGCTTACCCGATAAATACTGTCCAGACCGGACCAGCCAGTCGAAACACCTCGCTCATCTCCCATTCTCAGATGATAATAGTCATCAATTTCCTTGAAGAACTGAGAAAACTGAAATAGCCCACGAATAGGGTACAATTCTGATGTCTCGATCACATTCCGTACCGCCTCCGGTCCCAAATACTGGAGAACCTGCGACACCGAAAAATTGATACAAAATCCTCAATAATATTCATTTAGGATTCTATAACTAACAATTAAGAAAATCTGGTTACTACTACCACGCTGAAGCTTGGTGCGACCCATCATTCGAGCAATACAATCAAAAGATATTCCTTATACACATACTTTGGAATTCTTGCAAGATGTCAGATACTAGATGGGATGGCTTCGTAGAAGTTCTTTGGAGATATTATATAAATGTCTACTAAAATGATAAGGGATTATCATTGAAGCAGCAACCGCAATGTACCTCATTGGCGTCCTTGCATACTGCAGCCTCACCTTCACGTTTGGGCCACTTTACGCGCCAGCACCTTTAAAAAAGACATATTTCATAAAGCTTTCATTACTCCGCTATTTCAGGGGAAGATTTGCCTCTGAGAAGTTCCTCGGCGAAATACTCGCAGCATGTTAACAAGAACCTTAACAGGTTGGAATCATTCTCCAAAAAAATGGAATCTTAGTATTAAGTGAACAATTTTGTTTCTTTCAAAACAGATGAACAGCAATATTTTGTGTATTGAATCCTCGAACCAGTAAAACTCATATCCTACTCTCTCAAATATCGATGCTACTTATAAATGTCGGTCCATATCCATAAGGAGAGCCAGAATAGAGTCTAAAATAAACAACACTTTCTGACGCTTAAACATAACACAGCTACCAATTGACTTAGGATCTTAATCCCCAGCGAGCATAAGCAAAAGTAGGTGACTCGTACATTATAAAGTTATGGCATTTATATCGCAATGCCTCGGATACTCAGGATATTTTCTACTGTACTGGACCCTCTAACTTCCCACTTATGACTATAAAGCATGCAACAGAAGCATCTTGCTTTTGAGGATCATGGCAGTAACCTTACCGTTCACGGCCTAGACGACGGGCTAATTCTTCGGCGAGTGCGAGTCCAGGTTCATCAGAATCGGTTGCTAAAACAATCCGGGTTGCCTGTAATCATCATACATTGGGAGCTCGTAAGCGAGTACCAATTTGAATAATTTTTTCAAATGCAGATTAATGTAATTTTATCGTGGAAAATGTTCTAAGATAGAACTATTAGGCGAACTGTAAAAGGAAGTGGAAGAGAACAGATGATGCTCACATTTGTGAAATACTCACGACAATTGTAGAGATATTCGTACTTCTTATCCTGGAAAAACATTCTTGAAGTTAGAGAACAACTCGATAGTCTTATCCGACTTGATTCTCTACGCATAAATAACGGGTCACTCGAATATCCGATACCCGGCAAAGCTTGATTTCGTACGTAATAGCGACTGGTTGGTGACAAACCTACCTGTACCCAGAACAAGAACATCGCAAGGAGGACATCAAAGCAGTTACAAAATCAAACCTGTGTTGCAATTGTTGAGCCTTTGGGAACAGCCCCATCGGATGTCACCCTTGAAACATTTGTATCGGTAGACACTTTGGGAGGCGCGCCATCTGGTACACTAACACAGTTTGTATAACCTGCTTCGTAGAGTGTAAGCTTATCAATTTCTCCCTCGACCTGGAATCCAAAAGCATTCATGAGGAAGTCTACATCGACTACACATTATCCAGGCATTATCCAGAACTCTCCTCCCAACAAAAGCTTTGGCTCAGACAGGCGAAACGCATCAAATCCAAAATCGCGACAGAATTGTCAAAGAGGCTTACAATTATGATCTCTTTCGAATTTTTTATATCATCCAAACCATAAAGCACTTTCTCAGCACCTTTCACCTGTCAAGGAATTCAAAATCGATCACAACTTTGTTCACACAAAAATATACTGCGTAGACATACTTAAAATTGTTGTAGCTAGGCTGGATACTAACTCGGGGCATACGCATGCAAGGATGAGACCCTTGCAGAAATCAGACACCATAGCCTTGACTACTGATAAAAAAAGATAGAAGAGACATTCAACGAACAAAACGGATCTGTATATACACAACCGTTGGGTTGATGAGGCATCAAGGAAAATGAAGTGCATACGCACTTGCCAAAATTTTTTGTCCACGCTTCGAAACTTGCAATTTACAATGTCTCCCTCACGCGTGTAAGGAAACGCAATGACGACCTGCGATGAAGAAATGTAGCATGTAAGATGGCGCACGGGCAAAGAGAAAGTACAACCTTCGTCCAGGAAACTGAATTAAGAACAAATTTGTTCGTACATCTCCAGTTGTGTTGATGCATCGCACTTGATTCTTCTCAAGAGTATTGGCTGAAATGCCACGTTCGTGAAACCACTCAACAACCTGTTCCATACATAGCAATGTTTACTTCTTTAATATTGACCACTTGAATATGCTCAGGGACGGAAAGCAGACTGCTGCCCTACACACTAGTGACTTGCAACTCAGTAACCCAAGAGAGAGAGATTACGAGATTCGAACTAGGAGAAAAAGACTTATCTACTCTATATAATGATATATTTTACAAAACTACAATAGTATGACAGAGACTTACTTCAATCGGAGGGGGCTGAAGGGCGAGACTTTCGATGGTAATAGGCTGAGGCTTTACGTTTTGCTTCATCTCTTTTGCCACTTTCGTAGGTCTCGCCGTCCCATTTGTATGAGCTTCATCCTTGGTTCCAACGACCTGAATGTAATAGCATCAAGACGTTCAGCTTGATATAGATAAAATTAACTCGATTAGACCAACAAACTGTCAGAAAATGTCAGTACAACCTTGGCTTGAAGAAGAGAACTCGTAAGAAAATCTTAATCGATATCGAGTGTGTTCAGTCTCGACATGCGCAACATCTACCAGTTTACAAGCAAATACGATAATTTCCAAGACGGTACCTTGGTGGGTCCGGATCCTTTCCATCCACAGGTTCCTCTGTGGCATATCCACAGGGCAAGTCTGCAAGGACCACAGCAAAAATGAGCTAAGACTGACACAGAGAATAACGTCAGCAGGCTCCAATGCTGTCAAGCACTATCAAAACCGCAGTATCAAGGACTGCAAATATTAATATCCATTCTGAATTATATAATCTTGCTACTCAACCATGGCAAAAGAATACACAAAACGTGCATGTTGCAAGAATAGAAAGGTTTCAAAGAATTGGTAATATCGAATGAACATTCAGTGCCACATTTTCAAATTTATACTCTGAAGTCATCAAAAAACATTTCTATGCTTATGAAGTTTAATTTTAAATGAAAAACGATCCATATGATAAAATGGTGTTTCTCAGAATGCTTACCCTGTATCGTCAATGCCGACAGCAAGACTTTTTTCCCTGTTAGTGCCTCCATCACACTGCATTCAAACTCACGTATTCAGTAAGAACTCAACAAACAAGGAGACATTGACCAGTAATTGTTTATCCACCTTACATTGATCTGCTCTAGAAGAAATGCTCTGTTCAATCGAGGATAATACTTTATCAACACATTCTGATCAATTTAGAGGCTGTGTCCATCTCGAAACATCTCGGGGGAGCAAAGTGTCGTTTTATGTACAATATCTGGATACGCGCATTTATATGCTGTCTCTTCATTTTTTAACCTGAATAATGTTTTAACAGCTTTTTGTTAGCGATTCACAGAATGTATACATCTCAACAGGTATCGGCGGGAAAAAGCTTGATTTCAATGCAATATCTAGATGAGCGCAATCATAGGTTGTCTCTTCGGTTCTTAAACTGAAGGTTTGAGGGGGAAAGCGATTTCACCTCTGGGCAAACGATACGGTACTGTCCGGGGGCGTAGGATGGTAAAATTATGTTGACCTTAGCGAGCTGCTCGCGTGTAGTTTTCTCATTGTTCCTAGGAACGGGTTCTCTTTCTCGTGCCACTGCAATTTCCAAAAGCACTTCATTATTGTGCTAAATGGACACAACATGCACTAGTCTACACGCCAAACTACGACTGTGAGAAAATAAAACTGAATATAACAGCTACCTAGCCAACGGACAAAATTCACGTGCCCAGGTAATGGATCTTCTGGCATATCCAGTCCCCTATAGTGCACGGAAAATGGAATAGACTTCACCAGCACTGGATGCTTGATCAAACAGATCTGACTTGTTGAGCAAAAGACCTCAATACTTCTCATAAACTGCTTCGCGAGAGACTGTAGAGTTACATGAAGAAAGACATCACAGTGAAGGGGTTTCTCTACTCACTAGCTGCAGCACCCATGGAGCGGTGAATTGCCAGACTGAGAGATGTTCTGAAGCACCCATTGTAAAAACTTCGCTTTCCCCTGGTGAGCTGTGAAATAGGTTCCACACACCGTCGTGGAACTGTCCTACACGTCCGCAGCTGCAACGGTTTACAGCAAAGAGAAGGCAACACAGGTAGCCACCAAATGTGCCGGGCCAACCCCGTCGAAGCACTCCACACACTAGTGACCTGAATTCTCCCACCAGCCGCTCTCACATGCCCTGCCAGCACCATACCCTCTCTTCCTACTCCCAGTGTGTAATTTCGCTTCGTCCTTCTAGCGCTCCCGTGGGACCTAAATCATAATTCTCAGCATCATTTTGTGACAGTTGACCTGAAAGGAATCCGTTCCGTAACCTCAGCTTCAAAACTCCTCCGACGCAAAAGTCGAATTCCCTTACTCCGCCAACGTACCCTGTTCTTGTCTGCAATCCCTAGAAGCCCGTCGAACTAAATTTCTGGCATCTGAAGGATCGTCGGTGTAACACCTCGTCTGCAGAAGTCCAGTAAGATTCATTGGTGAGGCTTGTCCTGCTATCAAAACTAAACCAAACATTCATTCAGGCAAATCAGGGGGATAGAAAGCATAATCATTCAAACAAATTACACAATATTACCACATGTTCAGTGCACTAGTTAAGAAATTTCCGTTTGCAGCGAAAACACACCCAGCCAAAAAAAGAAAAAACAAAAAATTCAGCTACTGAAGCAAATGGGTTCCACAACTTAATTTATGTCGTCGGCAATCGGAGTTTCCCGTCACACATCGTGGTTAGAATGAGAATCAAGCACATGAGAATATTAAATACTGGAAATCTCCTCTCGGTCATTCCAGAAAATTAATGAAAGGAGAGTACAAGTCATCCAGTCACATTGGACACAGGTGGATTTTATATCTAAGTGAAAAAAAACTCAACCCACCGGGGCAATCACAAACTACTCCTCAACTGCCTGGTCCTCGCAGAATCACCCTGCCACGCACTAATTTCCTAGTGAACCCAAAAGCGCAGGTCGCTGGAGAGAATGGCGCTCCAGAGACAGAGTGTTCGACAAGGGTTTAGGACACTCCGAACCCTAGAGGGAATTCAGCTGAAGACGAGAAAGCAGTGTACCTCAGTTCGACAGCAACAGTCGTCACGTTTAAGCGTCCGGGAGATGCTGACAATTCAGAGCGCTTTCGAGCAGCAGCGGAATTTTGTCGGAAGTCGGATTATCCATCATCATCGAATTGGGTCTATTTTCGCCCAGAACTGTGTCTTTTCTGCAGCGCACTGAGGACCCAATATTGAACTATTATGTAACGTCCTCGGGAGATAGCCTTTGTTGCCCGTTGGCTTTCATCTCTGTACACTAATGTGGGGCCTTTCCAGTGTCTTTTACCTCCAGGACCTTGATGCCTTACATTATTCTCTGGTCCAAAAAAGCGCTTCGTTTTGAAAAAGGGCTTCGACTTGAAGGGGTTTCAAATCAATAGCAATATTTACATATCACAACAGATTTCTGTAACGTGGGAGTATATCCTAGTATCCAATAATATCGTAATTATTGGTATGTATTATTGCACTGAACATATCTCGATTTTCTAGGTCATAAGTTACTACAGTATGAAGAAATATCGAAGTGGAAAATATGTAACACTGTAAATAATGTATCCAACTACCTATGTTGTATTTTTTTTAAGCCAAAGCATTAGAATAAAGTACCTATTATTATTTTCTTGTGTAATGCATTTCTATTAAAAAAATTAGAAATCTGTTTAGAGTAGACTACACCAAAAATTTTAAAATATATAGCATGATATACTTTATCACAATCTTCCATAAATATAAAGACAGATTTACGAGATAATACAAGTTACCACAAAAATCAAGGAAGAATTAATGGTATTAGATGTCGTTTTATGAGATGCAATAGTTTTCCTCTCGATGTGGTCAGAAAAACAAACATGAGGAAATGGCGTCTAACCTCGTTGGACAAATTTATTTCCTTTAGGTTGTAGATTTGTCTTCCCACTTTTGGTTCAGGTCTGGCCTCTTTTCTTCTGTACGGCTTGGTGGTAAAAGTCCCAGTTTTTTCTCTATCCCCTTGGCTCACTTCTTGACTTACCTGCGGTGGGCAGAAATCACAACATTTAACGAAGATCGTGGCGTATCGGAAAATTAAGGATAAGAGTGCACGATTTATTTCTTTTGAATTAAGGTTCGATACCATTTGTGAGTTAATTATGTTAAGAATAAAACTATTCAACGAGAGATCTCGCGTTGAATTCAGGTAGAAACTACAAATAAAGTCATGTGGAAAATTTATAGATTGTGAAAAACCCCTAGTTTTATTCACCATGTACTTCCTGGAAAGAGTAATTATATTACATGGTTCTAAAATTGAAATGGGACATCGGATGGTTTTATGAACTATTATGAAAGTTTCTTTTCATTGCTATTCTTGAAACTATTGACGTGGTCCATATCTGAGAGTGCATTAAAAGTTATCAGAACCAATGGATTTAAACTTTACATGGACTGCGATTTCGGTATATACGTTTACCTTGAAGACGTCACAATACCCTTTGTTCAGGATCCTTCGAGTAATGATAAAACACATACGCATTAAAGTAAATAATATATAAAATCTTAGTCCTTGCACGAAAAGAAATGCAATCCAAAATGGATAGAGCAAATGCACCCTGATAAAACGTCTGAAAGGTCTTTGGAAACCGAAGCATCAATCGTCATTAGAAATGAGACAAGGACAACCAACAAACACGAACGAGCCGTACCGTAAATGCATTTGGAAGTGCATAATCGGCGGAGCAAGTGTTTTAGGGGCGGGTCAAAATTCCCGAAAATTGGGTACAGCAGAGGCGTTACAATGGACTGCGCATCGGGGAGTCTGAGAATGATGGCGATCCGAAGAGATGGTGACCGTGCATGCATCGGCTAACGTACGCGAGCGGGGGAGGCGTACGATGCCCGTGACTGTCCTCTCACTTCCGAAGACCCACGGACTCCCCGAAGGCAGGGCCTGGGAAATCTATTGAGAGCTCCAGCGTGCGCACATGGCTGCGTGCGAAGCCGCCAGATTCAAGAATTTGCGCTTTTCGTTCAGCGCTGCATAACGAATCCAGGTACTCTTTATTTTCACCAGGCCGACTTTTGAATTGCGCAACGCACACTCGATCCCCACCTCCGAGATCCCAATTTGCGAGTGCACTTGGATTAGTGCAAATGCACTTATTTAAGCCACGAGAGAAAACCATTTCTCGCTTTGCTCTGCTTCTCGACTGCAAGGCGTCCCCCTTTACAACATACATTTGAACTTCACAGCTCATGATACAAAAAACTGCATAATTCTGGAAAATGGTTACAAATCTCGTGGTGGCTGATGCTGTTATACAGTGTGTAATTAATTGAAATCTTGGACCTGATGTAGTTTTTATGTAAGCGAGGCAAGGTGCAAGGAATGTGATCTGCGTGGGAAGCGTGTAGGCGTGTAGTGTGCTTGGAGCAGGAGGTAGGAAGGGACCACTATGGAATTCGAGAATTTATGAGCGAGACCATGGGTTATGAGAGACTGAGCAGCGCACTCCACTTTGAAGCACTTTCGTCGTGCAAGACATATAGGATGTGTGACAATGTGGTTCTGTCCGGGATCGTTCTGCAGATCTTTGGCCGAAATCGACGATAAATTGGCAGCCTGAACTGTGGAGTGTCAGTCTGCGGAGGACTTGAATTGCACTGAGGAGAGAGGGATCAGTCTTCTTTTACATCGCCCCTTCTCGTCATCTTGCATTCCAGTGCAGAGCAAGGGGCGTTCTTTTGTGTGTGTGATTCCAGAATCTGACAGTACAATGGCGAAGGTCTTGGTGCTGTTAGCGGTTCTTGTACTGCAAGTTTTTAGGTGTACTGGTGATGAGACGAGTGGCACACCAGATGGAATGGAGGAGTGGGGCTACCTTGACGTCCGCGAAGGTGATTCACTGGAGCTCATAAGGTCACAGAGAGCTAAACATGAATGTGGGTTTCATAAGAGGAACAAGCTTCCCAAGACGGATGAGTGTGGTTATGGTCATAGTCTTCAGTCAGAGTTTTGCCGTTCAGAGAAAATTCATAGGTTTCGGTTAATGAGGTAGGAAGATTGTACGGTTGAAGGTCAATTTCCATTTTTCATGTATGTGGGTGCTAGCCACACACATGGAAATACCACGTATGCTGCGAAGTACCCGATAGCTACCAGTCATAGATACAAGACCTGGTTTTTATTGGCCAATGAGGAAAGGTTGGAGTTGGCTTCTGATTTGCTGCCATTGATACCTGTTACTGTAATTTCAGACTCCTCCCACCCTCCTACCTGCACAAAATTCTCGATGTTTAGGTTGGGCTAATTGAACGGACATTTGATCTTCCTGTGCTCCCGCAACCTAGTTGTCAACGAGTTAGTTACATGAATAATATCTTAGTTGTTAATCTTATCACTTTTTGCTTGACCAGTGAGCTATTTTAGTCCGTGTCTTCGTAGGTGTTCATCGTAAGCAGGGTTATGTAGCATTTCGTTTGACAAAAGGATATGTCTTCATTCTCTGCCAAGAAGATGCATCTGATTTTGAGCTTTTCGATCCAATGCCTGGAGCAAAGCAGACTGAGAGAGTCTAAAGACGAAATTCAATCATGTAACAGGAGCGCACATGTTTTGGTGGCTGTACTACAGTAACGTGCTCGAAGTGAAGTCCACACCTATAGTATTCTGGCTACAAGGTGGTCCGGTATGAAAATGATGAACGTCTTAGTTCATTTTATTTCTTGGCTTCCAAGTTTGCTTAGCAACTCTTTCAATTGCTTAGCAGGATGCATAAATATCGAGTGCCGGCATCATGCAGGGTGCTTCAGGTGTGGGTTTCGGAAACTTTGATGAGATCGGACCTATATCAACGACTTTGGAAAAGCGGGAGAGCACATGGCTCAAAGTTGCCCATTTGCTGTTTGTGGTAATTAGATCTTTCTAGCTTGTCCGATGTTTTTAAAGCTGGTGTAACTCTTTCTTCGTATAAACCTTCAGAATAGACGTGACTTTTTGTTTGGTTGTTTTCCTGAAGTTATTTATAATACTGTTTCTGATATTTCCACCTCCGGATGCTATTTTGGAGAATCCAGGATAATCCAGTGGGCACAGGTATTCTAATCTTTGCTTCTAACTCGCACATTAGAGTGTTCCTTTCTTCTTGATGACTTGGTTTTTTCTGTGAAAATTCTGTAGAGGTACTAAGACATCACTTGTGGTTGGTGCACAGGTTACAGCTACGTTGATGATGAAAACCTGCTTTGTACGACCAACAAGGAAGTTGTTGATGACCTTGTGTCTTTCGTGAAAACCTTCTTCAATACACATGAAGCTCTCAAGCAGTCACCTTTCTACATTGTGGCCGAGTCCTATGGTGGCAAATTTGCGAGTGAATTCGGAGTTGCAATTCAGAAGAACTTAAAGGAGCTTGATTTCAACTTCAAAGGTGAAGTATCAAAGAACTTACTGTTTTCTGGAGTTCAACCAAATGGAGCTAACACCTGGCAATGCATGATGTATTTAAGCACACAAAGCACTGGTAATCCTTTGTACTCTGCCGTAAGACTCATGAGAGTATTATGGCTGTTTCAGGAGTTGCTCTCGGAGATACATGGATATCACCAATAGATTTTCTGGTATCTGATTTCACCAACAACCTAGTTTGAAGTTATATAAATGGCAGTTGATTTTCGGTGTATATGGAGTTCTATTTCCCAGATATTTTATCAGTTATGATGCTTGATGTCACTAAACGACAGTCATCCGTATGGAACTTATTAACTTATCGCGCAGTGACAGCAGTGGGAGCTTAGTATCGAGAGAGGCTAGGATTGTTGACCATAGATATATTGTCCTGTACGCAAATTTTATTTGGATAAATTTGTTGAATGAACAGCAAAGTACGCCGATTAACACCTTCATGTGCATGCAGTATGCCTGGGGGCCTCTACTTAAGTCATTTTCATTAGTTGATGAATCTGCCAATGCGCGCATTGACAGGTACTTAGTTCTAGAACTGCTTATTTTGAAGAAGTTTTTATAGTGAAGAGGTTTCGCTTAAAATGGCCCAAAGAAATGCAAGGCTTTACATCCCGCAGTATGCAGGATACATGCAGATTACTACGGGTATCCTGCCTATTGCGGGTATCCAACTCTTTTGTAAACTTAGATTCTCGATTTCTCTTTTGGTTTACTGCAGTTATGCAGTTTTGGCAGCATCGGAGATGCAAAAAGGGAACTTTTTGAATGCCACTTACATCTGGGGAGACATGGAAGAAGAAGTATTGATAGCGACAGACAATGTGGTGAGAAGATATCATGACAAGCATGATTGTACTTAGTGATTATCTTTTACATTTCGAAGAATATATGTGGACCTTTAATAGCACTGGAGTCTTGTGAGTTGATCGGTGTCCATGTAGCTTATAAGTCTACTACGCTTGTTGATACATAACCAGTAATCGCTTTCGTTTGCTCAGGACTTTTATAATCTTCTGAAACATGAGAGTAACGAGGAGTTGCAATATTCTTCGCATAAGTCCCATTTGGGTGCTCGCCTTTTGAAAAAAAGTGCACCTGATCCCTTGACAGTCATCATGAATGGACCCATTCGAGAGAAGCTCGGAATAATCCCTAACTCTGTCCAGTAAGTTTATATCCATAAGCTCACCGGCCAATTGAGACATAACAATTATTTTGCATAGCTATGCCCTTGAAAAAACATGAACATTTACATTATCATGTCAGGACTTGCAACAGGAGGTTCAGTTGATAGATGAATGCTGTTGCAGATGGTCTCAATCTTCAGGAGCAGTGTTTGGTACTCTCTCTGCCGATTTTATGCTAGATACGATTGACAAGGTAAAGACATGGTGGGAATGCAAGTATCATGTTAATTTCATCATTGGCTTTTATTCTGTTTCAAATGTATTTCAAGGCAATAGCATGCGCTTATTGAAAATAAAATTTACGTGGAAATTGTAGTCCTGAGCGTTTAGTTGTTAGAAAGTAAGACAATATACAGACTAACCTGTCGTATCGTCATTAGGTGGATGAACTGCTTGCGTTGGGCGTGAAGGTGACTATCTACAGCGGGCAGGTAAGGGTTGTTTCGTTTTATTTGGTTTCTTGATGTAAAAGCAATGTAGAAAGGTGACTATCTACAGCGGGCAGGTAAGGGTTTTTTCGTTTTATTTGGTTTCCTGATGTAAAAGCAATGTAGAAATGGTTTTAAGTTTGAAAGAAGAACCTGGACTTCATGCTGTAAATATCTGCATGCATATTTTATGTACAAACTTGCCTCAGCACATCAAGCGAGCAGGTAAGGTTTGTTTCGTTTCACTTGGTTTCTTGATGTATAAACAATCTAGACATTTAATGAAGCTTGAAAGAAGAACCTTGGACTTCATGCTATAAATATCTGCATTTATCCTGTACAAACTTGCCTCAGCATATCAGGCGTGACTTTTTGTGTTCTGTGAATTGTGCAGTTGGATTTGATCTGTTGTACCACCGGTACAGAGGCCTGGGTTCAAAAACTCAAGTAAGATGAATGCGTGATTACCAGATTTGTTTTTTATGTTGCTCACTGACCGATGACAAGCATTAGTACGGAAATAAGTTTGTGACGAGACTAGGATGTAAATTTCAACCAGTTGGTTGGAGTTTTTTTTCACAATCATATGATTCGGAATACCAAAAATGTAACAAAGTTTACATTTTGCCATTCATATAAGAAAGTGCACATGGAAATTGTGATAAGTTATTTTCTATCACTGTACGTGTTGTATAGGACGTCATATGTATGTCATCAGGCACATGGTCAAGTCCCTCATTAATTTCCGGTCCTATATCAATTGATGAAGATGGTTGGAAAAACTTGTTCTGATGGAACTCTTGTGGCGATTCTTCCAGGTGGCCTGGTCTAGCCGAGTTCAACAGAGCTGAACGCAAAGCAATATCTTGTGACGAAACTCAGACTTCAGCTTTCGTCAAACAGCACGAGAACTTGACGTTTTACTGGATCATGAATGCTGGTCACATGGTACGTTCATATAACTTACCGGTTTTAAAAAACAGTTTTCTGATTTTGTCCAAATTGTAATGCGCTTTACTTGAGTACATTACATGTTGTGAACTAGAAGGTCATCTATGAAGTTCTTGGAGTAAATGAAATACACACAAATGAAGTGCTGTAGACAAGGCTTCATTTAATTTGCTTCAGTAATCATATCCTTGAATGAGAAATCCCAATATTGACACACAGGTCAGACAGGTCAGATTACATTGCCCACTCTCGAACAAGCAATAAACTCGATTCTAAATCAGGGAAGCTACACCACTTCCACACTCATCAGTGATTTCCAATCCCTGCAAGGTGTATTTGTCTGAAGCGCTTCTTTCAGCTAGTTGAAAAAAGCACATTCATAAGTCTGAGATCAGTTCTGTGTCAGGATCTTGAATCCCAAATTTGTGGTGACCAATGACCCTAATATTGTTTCGAATATACAGACAGTAACTCAACGCCACTGAGTTTTGCCAGTTATTCGAATATATTCGAATAACTGACAAAATTGCCAAGCTCAAAGGATATTATCTCCCAGTATTACCTATTTATCAGCTTGAATTTTCTTCTTCCACATTTCATATTCATATTTCCGCTTGAATTTCTGACACGATAGTCTGAAAAGTAGTACTCTGGAGGTTTTGTAAATGTCTATTTGTAACTCACATGTGATGATTCCATGTACATGAAATCTTGATGTCTTTGCCGTTTGAAAAAAATTAATATTTTTTCCATGAAATTTAAATTGAAAATAAGTTAAAATTCGTGTACAATACGTAAATACTTAGGACTATCACCTTTAAAATCCACAATCTTCGTCAAAAGAAACGCGTTTCTTGTTGTCCTCTAACCGTTGATGGTGTCTGTGAAAAGACAGGGAAATAAAATTCTGTAATGTGTTTGTGCATGTTCCAGGTTCCAACCGACAACCCATGCATGGCATCGAAAATGCTGAAGCTGATCATAGAGGAGGGTAGCAAGACGTTGCCGTCCACAAAGAAGGCAAAGTCAAGCGTAGTAGACCGTCACAGGAATGGATTGTCTGCGGAAATGTAGCCTGCTTACAATGTCGCCATATAAGCTCGCCACGTTGTTGCCCGGGAAGTATTAAGTTGTGCTTTCATCGTAAAGCTTCGACGATGACATCTAAGAAAGCTGTAATTAATCAATCTACAAGTTTGTGGAAGGTTTTCTGAATTGAAGAGAAGTGTATCATGTACTGAATGCTCTATTAAAATCCTAAATTTTACTGCTGGAGCCGACGAAAATACAATCCGTGTCCGTTATGCACAGCCGTTCACCCTGCAGAAGTTCATTAAATGCAGCTTTTTCTAGGTCCGAGAAGAGAATTGCCGGAAAGCGCAGTAGAAAAGTCCGATCTAGTATTGAATTCGTTCAAGGCGCGATGGGTTGTCAAAATCGAGCTGATTGCACATTCTGTCTTTATGACACTGGCGCGCACCGTCTCAACACGTCATATGTTTCTCCACCTTCGACGCAGTATCTGTGCCAGGAACAGTCAAACAAATCCTTTACTTTGAACAGGACAATCAAGCCTTCATCTTCATGATCCGAAACATACACAGCTCAATGAAAGCATGAAGACTATCGAAGTGTTCTCATTGGTTGTACAACTTGTCAGAGTCAACTCATTTCTATGAGATCGACTTAGCACGAGGTCACTAGATTCACGACAACAATGTTGAATGCAGGTGACTTTGGTTAGACTAATGAGAACATATTCACGTCAGTGACCGATCATTTGCAAACAGAATGTTGGAGCTAGACCAGCTACATCAATTCGTGAGTCACTGTAATTTACAAGTTGTTAATGAGGTGGTTAAAGCGCAAGTCATACTCTCTGACGTCATCCAGCTCCTTGGTTCCAGTCTTTATTCAATGTAAGAGATTAAGGTCCAGAATTTCCTGAACTTGGTCTCCTTAGGAGAACAAGAAAGAATCCTCCATAGAATTACATTGTGTAGTGGAGCTGTGGGACCGGCTCGTTAGACTATCTCTTGCGTACTAAATCACTTGCTTGCGTCTCTGTTGGGGTGAAGAGGCTCAAGCTTCTCTGGATACGGGCGATTGGGTTAAAGCAAGTGTCACATGTGGACTGTATTGCCTGCTCGGGCTGCCCACATGAATAGCTCGCTTTAGTCAACCACTTAGTCCACTTCATACTCAACACTGCAGTTGCTTCATACACAATCCCGTTCTTTGGCTCCTTCAGAGTTGAAATCAGAGTTTCCAGCGCTGATTTGGTCCCGTTCGAACGATTTGCTGCAAGAATCAGGATGCCTCTTCCATCAGAGGTGTCTGGGCATTATCCGATATTCCTCAACGCCAGCAACTTGCGTACTATACTGAAAGTTAAGTCAATGGGAGACAAATCACCATGTTGCCGTGAAACAGGGCTTCAATGACGCAGAGTCCATAATCATCTCCATGCAAATCTGTATTTCTCGAATCCTCCTAAAAGAAATACTCTTGTTCGGCAACAACATCACAATCCAGTGTATAGCAAGCAGTGTATGGAGCATTCAGAAGAGACACCGACAATCATATGGCCATCATCAGTGAGTTGCGTTTTCCCAGAAAGACTCTAACTGGCTGAAGTCTGTATCAACACGTGGACCGGGCCAGAAGCAAAGTGAATAGTCTCTGAGTATGAACGAATCCGGAGTCGCTGAGCTTCAGACTCCGAATAATAGACGTTTCTCCGTCATTAAGAAAGTCATGCAGTAATAACTTCATAAAGCACAATGCAAAGGAAACTTCATGAATTGCTCCTCTAGTCTTCTCGTGCAGTATTCGCAGAGCGCTCATGATTGTGATGCACTAGCACTCGGTCGCCCTGTCATCAAGCAGGTAAGTTGTTATCATATTTGCAGTCATGGAGTATGTGGGGCCACCATACGTCTGAGTAGGAGCTTTTCAAAGAAATCAAGCCCGTGTTGACAGGGACCACTGTGCTCGTTTACTCCGTGGCCCTGGCGGCTGCTCCATAACAGAACGCCGGGTGTCTGACAACACGGGCCATTGGGGGTACCCTCGCCCTTGGTAATGTAATGTAACCTGTTGGTCTCATCCGGTACAAGTTTGGGTACGAGGATAAAATTAAATTAAGGGTAGAGCCAAATGGGTTATCCGATAATTATTTAGTAATTTTAATAACGAAAAAACAAAAATATGTACACTCTCAAGATTATTTATAATATAATTTTGCACATTCTACTGAAAATATCCAAGTAAATGATCTCTTCCTTTTACTCTTTAGAGTAGAAATAATATGGTAATTATCGGATAACCTTGATTTTTTATACTTTAAGGTGTAGATAATAGTGTAATACCAGGTAACAGTGATGTAAGAATAATTTTTAAACTTTTAAGAATTCGTATCAAGTAACATGTAAAACAAAGATAGACAATAGTGACACGACTAATGTAAAGGGTAAAGTCACATGGTTTACCAGGTTACTTTGCCGAGGCTACTCTTGATATGCACGGTGGTGTATGACATTTTACAAATGACGATCAAGAGATATTGAGACTTTGGAGGGGTTCGGATCTGGAGTGAGAAGAGCGCATTTCTCACTTTACGTGGACAGTTCTCATCAACGCAACAATTCGATTGGCCATTATTTTCATGATAAACCTTCAGCAATATGGATTCGATGGTCAAACCTTCTTCTACGGGCTATACTGGAAGTGGTTTACGTAGGACTTGCGTAACGCAAATTGCAGACCCAAATTGATCCTGCCCGACGAGGACCTCTCCCCAACCCCGGTAAGGAAAATATTGGTTCCAGGATCCCAGAATTTAGGAGTCCTGGATTAGGCCTCCTAAATTCTGGGATTTGTTAACAAAATCCCATAATTAACCAAAATTAAATCTTGCGTCATCACAAATTTACCTTTGCCACAAGTAGATAATGCCACGTTACCTTTGTCACAAGTAGTATTATGTTACGTATTCTTCGTCTTTGTATAGAAACCACTCTCTCATAATACTTTCCGATCCTCACACGTGAGAAAGTCAATCAGCGTCGAGTAGTACCTTGCGTATCAACTCTATTTATTGACAATTACCAAAATTAACACCAGTAGCATCCACATTTGAAGTTAAGTTAATTTCGTTAGTTATGGGAATTCCCAGGCCTTATGAGGCCTGCCCTAATGCCCAGACTTTGATTCTAAGACAGGGCCCGGAGTTTATTCTGTCGGGCACCCCAAAATCCAAAAAACTGTCCCCGTGTCACAGCATGTTATGATGTGTTCCAGACGAAACAATGCCTGAGCACTCTATTAGTAATTTAATTAACCCTAGCTTGAAATGGAGTGGCATCAAGCTACCATTCATGAGGGTTATGAGAAGTAACATTAAGATTAGATTTGGTTAGCATTTCTCACTCTTCAATTGTCATAAACTTTAAATTCCTCTAAGATTCCACCCTCATTTCTTAATGCTTCCGCTCTCGAAAGAGTGATACTGTATGTTGATGGAGAAATGTATACCATGATATCTGTAGTTGCTATATATGCACATATTATGGCTCACACTTGAAGCTCAAACGTAACCTTCAACTCCAACCTTATTTTAATTTGACTAATGGATGCCAAATCACATATGGTTATAGGTACAATACAAGTTTTATTCTTTATATGCACTATTCCACTGATAAGTACTGAGATGAAGTAATTTTGAAATTAAAAGTTACATTTCGTATATCTGTGAAAGGCCTCAGCAAGGTGAGGTAAACTTTTAAGGTTATCCAGTAAAAGTGTAAAAGGTAAGGATAAAGGTAGAGGTTTGGCTATAGGGTAGGGTAAAGTGAAGGTAAAGGTAGAACCATATGGGTTACCCCGTAATTACCTGGTAACACTCGTACCAGCGAAAACAAAATTGTGGACATTCTCAGAATGTGATTCTTCACATTCTGTTGAAACGATCCAGGTAAATTGTACTAAACAGTTAAGTTACCTTTACCTTCTAGGGTAGAGATAATAGAGTAATTACATGGTAACTCTGATCTTTTACCCTTTAGCGGAAAAGTATTAATGTAATTACCCTAACTTTGATGTAAAAGTAATTTTTAAACCTTTAAGAATCCTTATAAGGTAACTCGGAAATTACCATGAGATAGAAATAAAAGGTAAAGATAAACAATAGCTACACGAAGTAAAGTAGAAGGTAACGTGACCGGGTAGACCATGGGTTACCTTTTACGTTAACTTGCCGAGGCCTATATGTGAATTTGAGAACAATTCTGGGCATGATTGTCATCACTATCATCAGGTTTTAGCTCCACATGTACGAATTGAGGATCAGATGCATCGAGAAGAGTAAAAGACGAAACAGAAGAAGAGGATCTAGTGGAGAACCATAGAGTCGTAACGAGAGTATCAACACAGCTACGATCCCGTGTCACAAACTACAACTCAGAACAAAAGGTGGCATCAGTTTCAATCTCACATGTTGCGTATTCCCGACTCGTGATTGCCATTGGATCATCTAAACGTAGAGACGAAACGCTAGTATCAACAGGTCTACGATCTGTGTCACAAAATACAATCTAGCAGAAAATGTGACATCACTCTAACTTGTTACGTTTTCCGCATCTCGCCTTTGCCATTGGATACATCGAACCACGTGCGAGGGAAGACTTGACCTCGAGATTGCATTTGATTTGGTGAGATGCATGAATTTTTCATATTCCCTATTTTTATATGAAAATAAATTTCATGTATTTGTTAAAATATTAAAAAATTTCCCATTTATTTATAGACATAGAAAGAGTAGTATATCTCTATATAGCATGATCATACATTGAAACCTTGTTAAATGAGGTTTTATTTGACTCGGACCCGAATTGATGTGTAATTATCACTTTGAAGCCGGTTAAAATTATTGGAATTGATAACCATCATATATTACAGTAAAAACCTTGCACTTCTAGATCAATATCGACTTCTTACCACCCTAGCTGATTGCAATATATACAAAATTTTAATCTATTTGAGGAACCCATCTTTATAAGCCAAAACAGATTTCACATAATCAATATCATCATGTATTATAGTACTCTATAGGTGAAATATGCACCAATTGTGAGAACCCAATCAGTGTAATAGCACACTTAGAAAATAAATATTGATTTACCAAGCCAAGGTCCAACCATATTAGTTGGCATTTTCAAGGAGTCTAACTGCACTGCTCTTGTTAGAACCAGATACCATATTCTACATGTAGTAAGAAAACACATGAGTCCCGAACAAAGTAATGTGACTTAGATATGTATATGAAAGAGACAATCGATAGTGTGGAATCCTCATCACAGATGACACCTTCCCTAAGTGACGCATATGTAGCTAACATGGCTACACTTGTTGGGCAAGATTTAAGATAGACATAATTTGAAAAAAAACCGACTTTTATTAGGTGCTACGAAGAAGTCAACAGTTTCTGCTTTCGTCCAAATTCTCTCTCATGTGAGAGAGCTCGCGAAGATCTTGCCCCGAAGACAAACGCCGTCCCCGCTCTTGACCAAATTGCGCCGCTACACGCGTCTCACACAAGATTCTAACTTGCCTTCTATTGCCTGTGATTTATGTCAAGTTGACATTTTAATATTCGGCTCTCGTTGCAGGTTTCCCTCGGCGTCGGTGCATTGTCTACTCTGCTCATACTTTTTAGCATTGCTTCTGCTCGTAGGCCCACGATCGTATACGCTTCCCATTTTAGCTTGATCTACCGTGTGTGTTGTGAGTGTTAGATACAGTAGTAGTATAATACAACAGCCTATCTCTTGGTAACCTCCAGATGTGGTTAATTCCCATAACTAACGAAATTAACTTAAAATGTGGATGCTACTGGTGTTAATTTTGGGATTTGTCAATGAGTAGAGTTGATACGCAAGGTATTACTCGACACTGATTGACTTTCTCACGTGTGAGTATCGGAAAGTATTATGAGAGAGTGATTTCTATACAAAGACGAAGAATACATAACATGATACTACTTGTGACAAAGGTAACGTGGCATGATCTACTTGTGGCAAAGGTAAATTTATGATCATGACCTCTTAATTTATGGATGACGCAAGATTTAATTTTGGTTAATTATGGGATTTTGTTAACAAATCCCAGAATTTAGTTGGCCTGGGTTCTGGATTCAGTGAACATGTTTTGAACACATGGTTGAGGTCGTAGAACACACACCCACTTCAGGTAGCAACTGATGTCTTAAGATGATGTAACACCTCTTGGTATGCATGGTCCTCCAGAAGATTCTCGTGGACTGGTATGTGCTTGACTCCCTGGAATAAGGCCTTTTACAGAAACTTCTGCTGGGCTGGCTATAACGAGCATTGTCTGGAACTGAAGACACTGAATTCTTGTGGCCGGGGATCATCACTTTGTTTGACTACCTGTCATGCAACTTACGTTAGAACTCAGCTAGCACTGCACCTTTCAACTCAAACAATTCAAGCCTGCGGATGCTTCGAGAGACGCAAGTTCAATATGCGGATTTACGGTTATTGGGACAAATTATTAGCACAAGGTTGATGGTCTTGATTAGCAGATTCAGATCATATCTCGAATGTGGTGTCTGTACATTTCGAAGAACCATAATCTCCTGAAGATAGACAAAATTGATTTTGATACAGAGAAATATTGGCGTTTGCCCATGCTTTTAATTGTTTGCAATGGATGTGGCAAATGCAACATCTTCCCAATGAATGCAAATTGCGGCTACCCTTGGTTTTAGCATACCCATTGCTCCAAAGAGAGCATTGCATAGTACAATACATGATAAATAATTTACCATACTTCATGCATGAACTTATATATACTTTAGGAAATCGAATATTATTTAAAACTTTCAAATGTATCTATCATGCCTTTGAGATGCTATTGTGGTCTACATAGTTAAACCTCCCAATAATGTCATCTCCTATAATTGACATACTCTCATTAGTGACATAAGATTCCAAAACCATTAGTTTCTAATTTGTAAATCTGCTTAATAAGAACGGTACGTCACTATTTCCAATAGCGACATGATAATTTTCAATAGTGACAATTTCAAGTGTAATTTGGGAATAAAAATTCCTATCATGACCAAAATACGTAGCTATGAGACTAAATGGCATAAGTTTATTTTAAGGTATAGGTCAAAAATTCACTCTTTTTGGGCTTTAGTAAAATAATTCATTACCATCAATTTTTTCACTCAGATTTGTGTGTATTAATATGAATTCAAACATAATTGTAATGTCTATGTTAATAGTCGTGAAGAATACAAATGTGCAAATAAGGACGATTCTGAAACCAAACAACACACTAAAGAATGTTATAATATTAATATAATGTAAGATAAGAACTCTATGAGTTTTTTTTTTAAATAATTGACACCTTCCAATAGTGACCTCTAACCCCAACACCAGTATATGTTACTATTAAGAGGTAATATTAAATTTACGCACCTCCCAACAATGACATCCAATTCTAACACCAATGTACAATATGTCATTGTTAGGAGGATATAATCACTTTACTCTAGTGAGTGACACCTCGCAATAGTGTCGTAAAATCCAAGTACCAATATATATCACTATCGGGAGGTTTAACTCTGTAGTACTATTCTATATGTTTGGTCACATACGTGTAAGATTTAATGGCAAATAAATCAAGCCCGTGGGACCCACGAGGTCAAAAGCTGAAAAGTACATTAATGGTTACTTTTCGACTGTTTTGTTATACTACTTGTTATTTATATCCAACTATGCTGTTAGTAGTTGAGAAAAATTCAGTATTTTTTTTGGCAATTCAACTAACTAAATACAAAAACCAACTTTATCAATCACGTAATAATCAAGCACTCTAATTACCTTAAAAAATTAATTCTTGTCTGAAAGACACATTCTTTCATAAAATCAAATTCTAAATAGATTTCTACAAAATCTTTGAAGAATTATTCATAAAAATTATTCAAAAAATTGGGAAAGAAATTTCCAATTTTTCACATTCCGATTCTCCGCAATCTAAGGCTACATTTTTTAACCACATTCATTTCAGACATATTTTAAGCTCTAGCCTTTGATTGCTAGTGGCTTAAGGAAACCTTAATAATTATGCTCGCCAATTTATCTGCATACTTTTAATTCTATAAGCACTATGAATGAATACCATTACATGAGTTGTGTCAACATTCTTCAGATTGGTCACACTTCTTGCAATGTCATGTCAGACTCCTCGCGTCCTACTGAAAAAACTGCTGAATTTTTTTTAAAAAAATTCAAGCATCACAAACAAATTATTTCACAAGCATAGAGTTTTACAACAAACCTTGAAATAAAAAACTACGTTCGCAATAAAAACCTCATTGCAAAGTGTAACGATGATGAATATGCGACATCAAGCAAACATAAAGTTACGTTTCACCTCAATATGAAGTCTCTCAAGCAGTCGAGTCAAATCATAATAAATGAGGATTTGAGTGAACATGTCCACTAATTATGGTGTAGATGACATTATACATTACAGACCAAAAAAAAACCACGACATTTTTTTGAATTTCTTTCAGTTAAAAAACACGCAGCAATCCAAACAGTTCAGAAACAAATTGAATACTCAAGCCTACAAACGGAATTTTGAAGAGAAAATTTAGAATTCAATCAGTTACACTTTGAAACTGCATATGTTTGTCTTAATCAGAGGCCTTAGTTTCTTCAAGCACCAAACCTGGAAAATACAAACAATAAGATGAGATGTAATTTTTTCGCCCAACATACTTATGTCAAAATCCTGGAAGCCAAAGTCTATTCTAAAACACTTAAGCAACTCAACTCTATTCATGAAAATGTAAGTGCAAATCACAAAACTGACTCTCATTCCTTCGGCGAGTTTTTTCAAACTGCAAATTAATTTCATAGCATGACCTGCAAGTTCATTTGCAAATGAAGATGAAAATTGACTTCATACATGGCAAAAGCCAGTACTGAACCCTCTTTCGTCTTGTCTTGCATTTTATCATTGGACTATTTTTATTTGATTAATATAATGTGTTACATGATGTTTCTCTCCAGATTTTCGTTAAATCAGGAATAAATTATGGCTAAAAGTTGGGCCAACCTTTCCCGGAAGACGAGGATTGTCAGGGAAAGATACATACAATACTAATCTAGACCCTAGATTCATTTCCATCATTTTTCCAGGCATATTCACTTTAGGCCGTGCAGGTCATTGAAAATGAGCAGTCTTATCAATATAAAGGTACGTATAGATGACAGGATTCTCATCATATTAAATGATTTCATACAACGGACTTTCAAAAGACGATATCAATCGATATCTCTCTACGAGCCTGTGATATTGCAAGACATGTTCGACGATGAACTCAGATCATGCATGCCTTTTACGTTCATATGCAGAAACCAAGTAAGTGACTCTGTCATCCACTTGATGTGGCAACACAGCGAATTAACCTCGAGAATCATCGTTCGGTTTTGCATGCAGAAGAAGGCAACGGGATTAAACATGCAAAAACATTCGCAAATACTGTAGATGACATAGGCCCCAAGCATGTAGAGAATTTGCAAGATATTTTACTCTAGCGCTGAGAAGCCGTGCCTGTCTGTCGTCAGGTAGTGCTCTAGTCCTCCTCCAGCATTACCATCAATCCAATTGCGTTGTCTCAGAACGTAACGCGCCGACTGCTATCCGCAGCTGTTCTCGTCATGACTTCAAGGAATGTTTTCAATGGACTGGACGAGGTTGAATGAACTGTGGAGAATTTCCCATCCTTTTTTGTATTCTAATTTGCGCCTTCTGTAGGAACATTTGAGACCTTAGCTGACGATTGACAAAGTTGATGTTTGTAGTTTGTCAGACAGACATTTCGATGGTTGTTGCTCTGACTCTCTTGTGAAGTTGAAGATGAGAATGTAGATGGCAAGGAAATCTAGCTGTAGAGTCGTATCAAGGACATGTGTTTTTCAACTATTTTATTGCTTGTACGAGTTCATTCACAACTTTGGATTGTTTTGAATATCATTGATAAAGCATGAAAATTCTCCGACTATGGCTTGTGACTTATCAAATTTTTTTCATAATCTTTATAATTTAGAAACGGATACGGAGCCTCAGAGCGGCAGTAAATCATGTGCTTTTGTACTTGTAAGCTTAAATACAAAAGTGTTTATAGTCGCTAAGATAATGAGTTTGATAAGGAAAGTTTCCAATGATCGTTATTTGAATGCAATGGATGTTACATGTCATTTATTCAAATCAGCGTGTGATTTGTTCCTTAAGGGGAACAAAGTGTAACTTTACTTGCAAGCTGCGTATATCCCTTGACGCGTGAGAAAATAAATCTCATTTTTTCCTCACATTCAAGCGCTTCCCATACATCAAAATGTGAAGAAATGAAATGTCCTGAAACTATCAATAATGTTTCGGACGTTGGGTTTCATGTCATCCGTATATTCTTTCGAGGTACAGAGATGCTATTAGTACAGACTAAATGGTCATTTAGTGATCTATATAAAAAAACGTCGTCAGGGTTGTCGGAATGTTCTGCTGTCAGCTGCTGATCTTCAGAGTGTTCCGCTAGAGCTTAGTTTGTCAAGTGGGGCTGACTATGACTCGGGAAGTGGACCGATTTTAAAGCCTCAACACTGTGGTCGGAAAAGATCTTCAACAAATTATTTCAGAATAGTGTACGAACAACGCCGGGTAGTGGGAAATTTTCCACCCTTTACATCCAGTAGTGGGTAATTTTACTGATGCAATCATTTTGTACGACGGATGCCATTTGCTTTCCACAACGTGAGAGCATGAGTATCATGTGCTCAATACAATTTTACTCTCTTTTAAAATGCTATTCTTCCCATCTTATGTTATCGATTCTCTCTATGGATTCGATCACGAGTTCTTGTCCTCACGTGCTGAAGCTCACTCCAACTTCAGCATTTGTAGCAGCGGACGATCTAATAAAGGCGAGTTCAATGTCAGCCATATTGAGGAAATGTTGTGAAGAAATGTTTGCCTCTTAGCTTATGAGCGATTACAAAATATTCCAGCTGAACTGCATATGGATTAGAGGAAGCCTTCCATATTGAAGCCCTCGCCCGGTGCATCACTGTCCACGTGTCGGTGGATTTAGGAGGGTAACCGAATAATCTGTCGCTTTTCGGTGGATGAGAAAGAGTTTCAGGTCATACGTCTCCATGTGAGCGGGAGGTAACGTCTGTGCCACCGTGTAGCTTCAGGATGGCCCGTCTGGAAACACACCAAATCGCCGGCCGAAATTAGAGGCACCGCGCATCCACAGATGCGACCTCAAGGCCAAATGACGTGGAGCACTGTTATGATTGAGCGCAGAAAGGAAGCAGGCTGCGGAGCTGTGCATGTGAGCATCTTTTATTAGGACAATTATATTTCAAACGGATTCCGAAGGATGGACGAGAGATGAATCACGGCCCTGTCTCGACCTCAGATCTTTTACTGTGGCGAAATCCGAGCTAGTGTCCAAATTCCTCGTGCTCTCCTAGCGATGGATTCAAGCCTTCGAGATGCTCGATGAGCCTCCGGCCGTGTGAGAGAGACCTGCGTGCCGCACGGAGCTCCGTCCCTTTCTGGACGAGGAAGGGCCGCTAATTCCCTCGGCCCGGAGATTTGGCGGCACGCGCTGCTGGTGACTCCACAGTCTCAAGAACGCCCAACGTGTGCCATCGGGCTCCCACTCGGGAGTACAAGTACTCACTCAGTCGCCAGGGCCTCATTTGCGCGGCTGGTTGTGCCAGAGCTTTCTGTCTCGCGGCGTTGCAGTCGTGGTCGGATTTGCGCCTGCGGCCGAGGAGTTCGTGGCGATGTCGGGCTACATCAGCGGTTTGGGTGCGTCAATCCAGCAATCCAAGTATGGCAGCATTGAGGTCGACGATCTCAAGAAGCCGAAGCTGGAGAAGGAAGTCGGGTTCTTCACCAGGGCCGCCTCTTTGTTTGTCGATGCCATAGAGAAGGCCGCAGTGTGGGCATTGTGCGACCCGAAAGCTCCACCCAATTACTATCTCAGCGGCAATTATGGGCCTGTTGATGAATTCGGGCCAGCCCAGGCGATTCTTGTCAAGGGCACCCTTCCTGTGAGCCTCTTCTGCCCTCTTCAATTGTTGTTCCAACATCAGTCCAAGTTTTATCTTGTCAGGCTCACCAGTCGGATGTAACTCGTCAACTCGTTCCAACGCATTCGTATATCAGGAGCAGGACCCAGACACAAAGCAGAAGAGTTGGATTATCATGTCAATTACACGCCGAGAATCACAAATTGGGTCTCTGTTGTCTCTGTCTAATCCTGCTTCTTGAACCTCCAAACCATGTCGATCCCAGCTTAGAGTCTTTACTCCAACTGTTGTCTTCCTATTCCTCCGTTGCCGGAGGAGGAGGAGGAGGAGGAGGATGATGATCATCATGAGACGTTTTTCACTTGCCTGTTTGCCATGAATATCTTCTAAATAGATGTTTGTGCCCTCAGGAGTGTCTTTCTGGAGAATTTGTACGTGTGGGGCCGAACCCGAAGCTCAAGCCTGTGGCGAACTATCACTGGTATTCACCCTCCCCTATCCTGTCGAATAGTCTCCTTTTTCTTTCTTCGCAGCTGGAAGACATTGTGGTCGCTGGTATACCTGAACTCTTGCGCTGGGCGATCTGGAAACTAGCAAATTTTCCTCAGATACGTCTCCAAGAGTTTTGTGCAATTAGTCAGGACCTCATTTTGAGCCATTGTCACGCTTGAGACCATGCCAACTTTCTGTCCTTGTCGTCATCTGTGGACAGTTGAGCGGGTTGAAAAAAATTAATTTAAAAAAATTACAATCAACCCCTGAAAGGATTCTCGAGATATAGTAGATTGGCCATTTTCGCCTCGTTAGCAATCGCGAACATACTATCAGTCGCCTCTCTCGTGGTAGCAGGTGTTAGTTTTACGATGAGGTCGTTCATTCGCGATGTTGTCAATTTCGGACGTAGTTTTATGAGGGCCTTCTACTTTCGATGGATTGAATATTCCTGAGTCGTCTGAGTCAGATTTCTTGTTTGCTACAGTTAATTTAGTTCCAGTTCCGTGCATTGCCAGATCAGATTGAGCTTATCTGTATCTTACTTCATATTATCTATCTATTAGGGAGTGCTAGCATAAGAGAAGATGGAGTCTGTCGATTAGCAATCCCATCTATTAAATTGTCTCTGAAGTATCTATGCAAACTTGTTGATGCAGGTTTGATGGAGACGGGTAGGCACTCAACTTCCAATATTGGGTTTAAACTACATCAATTTGTTCAGTTTGCCTCTTTAGAATATGCTGTTAGTCATAGTTATGTTACGTTCACCTGCCTCTTCCCAAAAGTACTACGACGGGGATAGAGCTGGTGAATTGATATAATTTCGCGTGCTTGTCTTTGATAAGCACTGCACTGCAAAGGACTGGCCAATTCCGAGAAAAGGATAAAGTTTACTATGTGTTAGTATTGGATTTCGTCGCTGAAATTTCGAAAAGGCGTGATAGACATGGAATCAGCACACAGGATATGAATTCGGATTTGTCAGTTCTGGAATCGGCACTTTTTCTGTTTTTCTAGATTTGCGAGATGACGCGATGAAGATGTGAGCGTTGTCGGTTTCTACATTTGCATCTCACGTACTACAGCTGTTCGACAAGGTCTCTAAGGACTATCGCTAGTTACCATTTGAAGCTTTGCTCATGGGATCATTTTGTAAGTGACATGGTTCAATTTTACAATGCAGAATGATTCATGGGTTAAGAATCAAGGATGGAAAAGCCACTTATGTCTGTCGTTACGTGCGGACTGCAAAATTGGCCCAAGAGGAGTACTGGGGTGCCTCGAAATTTATGAAGGTAAGTCTTTGTTTTGAGACTTTAGCAGTCCTCACGCCATCTGATGCCTAGGGCCACATTTTTGGAATGTGGCCCACATTCTTGCCTCACAGATTTTCGTGTCTTGTCTGAACTTCGTAACCTACGTAAAATCTCTAGGACATGAGGGCTAGAGCCCCCGTGCTAGCCGGCTTCGGAATTTGTAGACACTGAATCCTGGTGGACTGAACTCGACACCTGTGACCGTACCAGATAGGGGACCTCCAAGGCAAAGCAGGTCTGATATGGGCAAATATCTTTAAACTGAGAGTGAAGCTTGGTGTGTTGGACACCAGCAACGGAATGGCTACTGGTACGTTCTAGGCGGTTCTTTGTTTGAAAATATTTCTGATGGAAATCGTTGTCTTGCCTTTTTAACATACTTAATACAGTTTGCTTGCTCTCTTCAGTAGCATATGAAACCTTCCATTGTGTAAACTCGTTAATCCAATCCCGTCCTAACCTGGCCTCTAATTTTTTGTCAATCAGTGGTTTCTAAGATTACTGACATACTCTACGCTTTACCTCTGCAGCCAACACAGCGATGGTATATCATGACGGACGTCTTCTTTCATTGAGCGAGGGAGACAAGCCTTGTGAGCACTCCAAGCATTTCTTTAAAGTTGCAACTTGAATGTGCTCTCATACTTGTTTCAATTCAATATCTAAAGTATGTTGATGTTCTCATTCTTTCACATTCGTCATGAATGTGTATAAAACTTATGGAGCCTTTTGTGAGAAGGCACTGGCTTCAGCATCGTGAGTGAGCTCTAGTTAGTTTGTTCCAAAGAATGTGACACTTCGGGATCAAAAGATGGCGTCGGTAACCATTTACCTGTCCCGGTGACTCTACTTCCTTTCGCATATTGATCCTCTGTTGGTATTATCCTTCGTTGTAGATGCTGTCCGGGTTCTTGAAGATGGCGACCTTGAGACAATCGGCCGTCTTGATTATGAGAAGAAGTTAAATCACAACTTCACCGCGCATCCTAAAATTGACCCAGATACAGGTTCCTTTTTACCTCTATAACATTTCCGGAGTTTGTACATTCCATTGATACCATACTTCCAGCGCCTAGTTCTTGAACTTACAGTTGGTTGGTTGGATCTCAGGCGAAATGTTCTGTTTTGGGTACAGTACCATTGCTCATCCGTATGCAACTTACAGGGTTGTATCCAAGGATGGCGTTATGAGCGATCCAGTCCCTCTTACTCTTTCTGGACCAGTTATGATGCACGACATGGCCCTCACTGAGAATTATGCCATCTTTTTGGATTGCCCTCTTTACTTCAATCCTAAAGTAAGAAACGCCTTTTCCTGTTTCCAGTATAATAGTCAGATTCCTGTGATTTGTATAGTTTTGACCATTTCCATTTGTTTCTTGTCTCATAATGATTTCAAGCCCTTGTACTACGACGGCTTCTTAACATTGTACGTGTTGTTTGTAGGATATGGTGATGAAGAACCAGTGCATATTTTCTTTCGATGATACAAAACCGTCACGTTTTGGTGTATTACCCAGATATGCCAAAAATGAATCTCAGATGATCTGGTTTGAAGTCACTACTTGTGTCATCTTCCACAATGGTAAAGCTTCACTTAAAATTTGAAACGCAAACACCTCTTCTTTGCAGTGTTTAGGTGCTTGTCCTGATGCTTGTTTACTTCTGTTTACTCTGGTATTTTGACTGGCGTGTTTTCCCTCGAATGGAGAATTTTCACTGGCTTTTCTAAGAAGCGGCCTGGCCAAAATACTGATGCGTTTTCTCAAAACTCGAAACGATCCTGCAGCTAACGCATGGGAGGAAGGCGATGAAGTGGTTCTTGTTACCTGTCGTATCCCAAGCATCGACCTGGGAGCAATTGCAGTATACGACGAAGTAAAAGTGAAGAAATTTGTTAACGACTTGTAAGTGATATTAGCCTCCTGGTTATCTAGTGATCCCGTCGAAATGCCCTAAAAACTTCAATAATAGCATTTAGAAAGGGACGGTGAGAATCGAGTCTGCAAAAGTCCATGCTAAATTGTCCACGCAATTGTCTACGTATTCTGCAGGTGGGAGTATCGATTTAACATGAAGACTGGAAAGGCTGTAGAAAGAAAATTGGGGGAGTTCCAGTCTGATTTTCCAAGAATCAACGAGGAGTACGTCGGCAGGTGAGGATAGAGATGATAAGTTCTTTGAAAGTTCCATCCAATATTTCAGCTAGGCTCTTCCTTACGGGCATCTAAGTGACGGTAATGACTCCTTTTACCTCATCACAGGAAAAATCGCTTTGTCTACGCCGCTGTCTTTGAGGATGCGACTCACATCAATGCTGTTGCCAAGTATGACTTAACACTTGAACCTGAGCTGGGGAAAGACCAGTTAGAGGTCGGTGGCAACGTGGCCGGTGTTTTCAGGCATGGGAATCGTCGCTATGGATCCGAGTCCGTGTTTGTGCCCAAGAATCCTGGCAGAGAAGGAGAAGAAGATGATGGATATCTCATGTGTTTCGTGCATGACGAAAATACATCGTAAGTTTTTCGCTTACTTAAAGCGTTTCTAGATACCGGATAACGATATCATTCATTAGACTCGGCCTCAGTAGTTCCGTGAGGCTTTTTCAGCCTTGACACTCGGGATTTTGCAGTGAGATGCAGTCTGAGTGATAGGCGTATTTACGCATATTATCAGATGATATTCTTGCTGGTATATACATTACATCTTCGTGGTTTCAAGTCTGTGATTCTTTAATCTTCTAGATTTAGATATATATATCTGTGAAGAAGATTAGGATGGAATCCCTCGATTCAAACCTGACTGATGAGTTCGTATATTGTGTCTAACAGGATATCTGAAGTAGTCGTAATCGATGCTAAAACGATGTCCCCTGAACCCGTCGCTGTGGTCCAACTACCCACTAGAGTTCCTTTCGGCTTTCATGCCATGCACATGACGGAGGTAATTGAGCGAATTGATCTTGATCTTGGTGAAATTTTCATATTAAAGTATTGCACGTGGATCATGCCTTTTTTTAAGGTTATGACTGAGGATCAACTGTTGACAGACTGGTTGTTACTATTGCAAACGCAGGAACAAGTCCGAAATCAGAAGGTCTAAAGGCGACCAGTAAGTACTCCTCGGACTCCACGTTTCAAACTTTCCTGTAGATAGTACAGTTGGAATCCACCTATAGAGGAGGCCTTCCCACAAAAGAATCTGTACATGGGGTATGCCAGCAATGGAGATGCCATTTTTGTTGGTGACTTGTAGCACATATAAGTGTATATGGCGCAGAAGGTTTCCACCCCCAAGGTTACCTCAGCGGTGAAGATGATTGGAGATATCGAGTTAGTCAATAGTCAATAGTCAATAGCATTAGATACAAAGTTTGCAGACGGTTAGACTGCACTGTATATCAAAATGTTTCCTGTTTTTATCCGAAGAGGTATTTATCGAGTCTGAAGAAATAGTTGTCGTCTGTCCGGCATAAACGAACTGTCGATTGGCCCCAGTCAGCCGCTTTTGGTATATTCTTCAAGTAAATACTGTGCGCGTGTGCATGCCGAAGTCATTCTTTTGTCGTCACTCTGAACTCATGAAGGAATATGACTGAAGATTCTCGAAGAATAATGAATAACGTGGTAGTGTATAGTTGAGAAGATATTATTCCCTCATACCGCCAACACCGATATCACCAATCAGCTCTAAATGATGTCAATAAGCTGTTTTCTACTGCATCATTTTCGAAGAAGACTACGTAGGTTTACACGGTGACGCATGTTTATCTCCTCAGCCGAAGGGACGACAGAAGATCGGGATGACCCACGGTGAGCTGTCATAAGTCTCTTCTTGGATGTCGTGAAATTTCGACAATATTCGACTTCATCTAAATTGCGCTCACTCACCCTCGGCGTGCATTTTTCGAAAGCTGGAATCGAAATCTTCGTCACTACGTGCATGTTAGATTTTGTTTCACATTCTCCAACTTCTTACAATACTTTCTGATCTCTGGGCTTGTGAAAACGAAATAAATTCCAGCGATTGAAAGCGAAATTAATAAAAATGTTATATTTAAAAGAAAAATAAAATATCGCTTTTAAATTTAAAAATCACATTTACTTGCTCAACCAGTAAAATATTATGATTGCTTGCAATGCAAATGTGTACGTAGTTCGGAAAACACATCTGCATACAATCTCTCCGAAGTGTACAATATATTACGCTACATGAATTCTCAGAATTGCATATTAGTCAGATTTTCATAACTGACGTCCACATTCGACTGAAATCATTATGAGTGAAGTTGAACACTCTTCGATCGTACCATCTAAACATGTGTTTCTAGAGAACTTGGCTTTTTTCAATTGGTAATAGAAAATTCTTAATTGGGAACTTCTCAAGATGCGCACCTTCAAGTTTTTATAAATCGCTTTCAATTTGACAATTTTTATCCTCTGCTTCCAGCACCCCACATGTGTCCTACCCATTCGGATTACACAAATACTCGCTGAAATATTCGAAAAATATTCGTCACACAAAATGCGGACTGTTCCAAGTTTCAGAATGTCATGGCTTCATAAGAGCTGAATTAGAAGCGAATCGTCTCTTACTGTTCTAAAACTTCTGCAACAGTATACTCTTTCCTGACATGCATTTCTTCCCACTGTATTCTGCCGCCATCAATCTCATATTTTCCCACATTATAGTATCTGATCACAAGCAGCAGGCATCAAACCAAGATTAGAAACACTGAACAGCACTGATCAAATTTTAGAGAAAACCTCAAACAAGGTCAGTTGAAGTCATCTTTGCAAGTCTGAAAACAAACCTGAGATCTGAAAGGTCAGCATAAGTTGGCAACTTGTATCCGTGAATTTCAATACAATTCCATGTGAAGAGTGTTCTCCACTTGGAGAAAGGGCATATGTATGGAAACCATCAAGGAAGTGACTTTGTAACTATTCCAATACTTAACTCGCTAAAATCTGCGTACACATTGGTACTTTCCGCATGGTTCCATCGTTTCTCGACCATTTTCATTGTTCTGCTCAGCATGGCCCGTTAACACGCACGAGGACAAACTTGACAAATTCAGCCTGTCTCGACTCTTCTGGAATTGACATGAAACATAATATCCCATGAGTCAATTCAGCTTTCAGATAGTGGCTGGTTGGCATATATCTGGGCGTAAATATTCACGGCTGCTTTCTTGGAAGCTGGATACAAAAGCCGTCGTTTGGAAGAGACAACAACGCCTTCTCCATCACTGTCATAACTTAATGTTGTAATTTTGAGGCCCCACCTTTCACGATTCTACTAAATTGATCGGCGTAACTTGATGAATATGTCAATCTTTGTGACAAATTACTCTCGTGCATGACCCTGTAGAAACGACAACATCAGTAAGAGGTCAATCATCTCCAACTACTGTTAAAGCCCGAATAACAGCAGAAAGTGACTAGTCCCAGCAACTTAAGCCACGCTCTCCACCCAGTATCGTCGATATTCAATGCTTCGGTTTTCTGCTTCTCTCAGTCGCCACACTGTTCCCCTCGTCAATGTTTGAAGTTTTTCGTGGTTCCGAATTCCAAAGCTTCTGCAGAGATTGCAGGTTCTTTCGAGAACCGAGTCCTATCAACGACTAAGCACCTAATACTCTTGAAAGATGTAGACTTTTCAGCTCAGACGAGGATTCCTTTTCCTCCCCTAGTCTGAAAATCTTCGTCATTTCCTCACAATAGCATTGTCGCCTCATAATGTGAACTAATGAAAACCTGTTGTGCAAGTGAATCCAAAAATCACAGTGCCAACACGTTGTTCGCAAGTCAGTCGCATGAGGGTGGCTGCTCATCATTGGCTGTTCCCAATCACAGAGACCTAAATCGCGATGAGAGCAGGGTGACGATATTAGCTTCTTAGGTGATGGATGCATCCTTCCCCACCGCAGTTTCTGCTGGTTACATCAATTGGGCCTCGCGTGTCATGCAGGCCCCCTATTTTTGAGTAATTTTGATTCTGAGCGTGTGGTGCACGAAATGTAAAGAAAGGAAGAGTGCTCTCGGGGGAAAAGACCAGCACTGGACGAGAGATGAATCAATGGGCAAATGTGGAACCATACTGCGAAGTCAAAAGTGGGTCCTGCAAACAACGCATCGCATTTCTAGCCATCGGACAGTCCAAAGATTGTCAGGTCCAGGAGGGATTTAGGAAATAGGATTTGGCATTATACATAACTAGCTATATTTTTCTAAATGACTGGATTTATTTTTGATATTGTACACCTGGTGAATTTCATGACACACTGGAAATGCAAATTTTTAATGACCTTTGTTATTAAATCATAAAGTTTAAAGTAGAAATAAATATAAAAAAAATTTTCAGGTTTAATTTTTTTTCACTATAGCCACTGAATGATATGACATTTTAAGTCATTGAATATAAAATCAATTTCAAAGTTTACATCAAGATATCTGAAAAGTAAACAACAATATTTTAATTTTTCACTTGATTTTGAATACGTAAGGCATATTTATGTATGCGATGATGAAAATATTTCCTATGGATTATAGAAACTACTTCCAAGCTACTAGGTACAAAAGCTCACATATAAGCTTTTGATTATAGTAAACCCTCCATTCCAACCTTACTATCATCACATCAAGAAAATAAAATAAATCGTTGATTTTTGCAGTATGTTTAAAATGTGATGGATTTTGATTTTATATTTTAAAGTAGATAGTAGAATATCGAATCATTAATTGGCTATTTAAATTTTAATGATAATTAATATTTAGATGAAATAAATAAATAAATAAAAATATATAACATTGTAATTTTAAACTTAAATTTTAATGTTGCATATATTTATATATGAAATTTCTTTTGAATTAAATAAGTAAA
This sequence comes from Marchantia polymorpha subsp. ruderalis, assembly GCA_037833965.1. Lineage (NCBI taxonomy): Eukaryota > Viridiplantae > Streptophyta > Marchantiopsida > Marchantiales > Marchantiaceae > Marchantia > Marchantia polymorpha. Next base: position 16,207,612 of record AP031357.1, read on the forward strand.
AAATTTATTTAAATTTTTATTTTAGATGGATATCATATAATCTTAAAATAAGATAAGATCACAAATATATCAAGTATACTCTTATCTAAATATGATAAAATTTGTTAGATTGAAAACAAGTAAATGTGACATTTTGTATGACTCTTACTACAAATCAATAAAAACCCATCATATCCTTAATGATCTTGAAAATTGGATGAAACATGATTTATTTTTTTTAATATTTCAAATCTGAATTTAAGAATCTCTTTAACCTGTTTTAAAAATGTTTATTGAACTTCGAGCTTCACTTATAAACGAAGATCATTTCAAAATGGGAGCTATCTGTACACAAAAGTTAAGGATGTAGGACCATTGAAATGATTTTTTCAGATACACAGAGCCTAAGATAATATTAAATGCTCAGTTAAGTATAATGGACAGTGGAGAGCATCTGTCTAGGAAGAGACTAGAAAAGACATCTAGATGTTTCAGTTCTCCTGAAAGCTATGCATCCTCCAAGAAGGTAAGTGCACGAGCTAAAATGTACGTACATGAAACAAGGAGACTTTGCGTGAAATTGCAGCTAAATGCACCATACGTCGGATGTTAATGATGAATACGCTTACAAGATTTGTGTCGAAATCATTGCAATTGTATACAAAGTGACTGTCAACAAAAGCAAGATGGCCAAATGCAACGGGGATTGCCTGATGTTCCTTCGTGATGTTCATAAAACTCTAGATATAACGACCTGTGCTGGATGGGGCCGCGTAAAAGGTTGCATTCGCAGCCTCGACATTATGAATTATTAGAGAATGACGGAAAGACCATTATACTCGGCCATGCTAGTCTGCGTTTCCTGCATACGAGGTGATTTCGATTTTGTCCGGTACAAATTCACAGTTTCTTGGAAACTCCACACCATCGCTTGAATATAGACACTCATCTTGATACAGGGCGTAGATATCGACATCACACTATCATGAGAACATGCACAACAGCAGAGTGAATGTTTGTTGTATGTCTTCTCCTCCCGCAACGCTGTGAGACTTTTCGAATCACTTCCATTCTTCGATAGCGAAAAATTGATCCGTAACACCTCTCTTCTCTCTAAAGCTGCATGTGCAGGAGGTTGCCTTCGAGAAACTTGGATACTAGATATACTGATCAGTTTTACTCAGCTTGCCTAAGAATAAAGCTCTTGCCTGCCTTTGTGTGTAAAATTGATATACATCTTGTTAAGATCATTTGTGCACTATAAAATTCAATGCACAAATAGTAGAGAAATATTTATACATTCTATTATTCTTATGGCCTCTTATCACCGTGGCCGTCCGTAAATAGATAATGTCCGACCACACAAGCGAATGATGTGCTACATCAGCCTTCCACAAATTGCAATAATCTCAACACGCTCTAATCTGTCACAAGTGGAACTCAAAAACAACTCAGATATGTACTCCGGTTGGGGCACGACAGGTGGTCTGACGCAAGACAGAAGATGCTCCCGAAGATGGTAAGAAACTCAAGGGAAGATTAGCGATTACCATGTTTCGGCTGATTTTACCATAGAATCCTCCGGCCCTCAGGATCAACAGCGTTAGGTCTGATCTGGAGCCATGACTCATCCTCCGTGAGCGTGGCAAGGTTAGACTAATCTTGCCGCGCTCTTTGTTTGGAGTCAGATGCTTCTGCTCATAAACTTGGATTTATTCTGGACATACATCGTACTAAATGCGCTGCGAGATTACTCTTCAGCAAAGGGATACGTGACCTTGCCACAAAAAGAGCCCTTGCGAGCAGGAAAGAACTCTTAAGTTGAAATTTCAAAAACAACGGCTGAATCTATATATGAAAAAATTAGGCCTAGGCTTTCAATTGCAGTATGCAAGGTGTATAGATGATGAAATCCTGATGAATTACTGCTTTTTTCATGATTATCCATTATCTTAAGTGGTGGATCACCTTTCTTCATTCTGGGTAAGTGGATCCATTGAGATCGCCTTCTAAGATAAGAAATTTGAAGATCATGCTAATTAAGGTAATGTACATATTTCATGGAGATGGAATCAAGGTACTGGAGGGAAATTTCAAGGCAATGTACTCAATAAAAAAATTCGTGATGAGTACGTAAGCAGAGAAGCGGCCAAATGCTCCATCAAAGCAATAAAATGAACAAACTTTACACTTAATTATTCATGATCATTCCTTATCACATCACTACTTTTGTTAGCAATCACATGCGAAGCTCACAGATTTGCTTTCAGAGATGTTAAATTGAGTTATTCGTTAATCAAAAGCGCAGCATGGGACCTGTTGTGAAGGCATGGTTTTAATTTCAGTTTCAAGACAATAAGCGTCTTTGTAGTTCACCTCGAAGACCACCTACCCTCGGACTTGCTCGACACTCGTGTAGTGGAATGTAAGATCCCAATGAGAATCACAATCTTAGATATGTCTATTCGTACATTCGCAAGGAGACAACCATGGAAGAAAATTGGAAGCAGCGAGGCACTTCTGCAAGTGGGCATCTGTTGCACAAACTCTAGAGATGGCTGCCACCAGTTCTCTCTCATGGTTGCTTTGCAACAATTTTCGGACTTCTCGAAAGTGGAAGGATGAGCGACAGCGACTACCAAATTGTAAACTCGCAAATCAGTTTGTGTGAATTGCAAAATTGTCATCATAAAAAAGTAAATTATGTACGAGAGTGTGCTCCTATAAAACTTTCTGAGGCAAAAATGTTGAAAGAGGTTAGAGTTACCAGTTTCTCATCATTTCCTTAACCTTTTGAAGTACAACATATTCTTTTTCAAGTTCACTGAAATTATATATGAAACAGCATGCTTCAGTAATTTTCAAAAACGTGTTCTGTTAAGATCCTAATTTTATTCGATATACTACTTGTTAATTGGGATTTTATGTAAGATAAGTTTTGATTTAAAGACGAAAATGAAAAAATTAAAGACAGATACGTGACCTTTTCACCGAACTTGTCATTGAAGACATCGACCACGCTCCGCGTGTATTTAACATGTCTAAGTTTGGCTTGCAGTTTGCTTCCACGTTTTGTGCAAACGTCAAGCATTTCGACCGATGGAAATCACAGCTATGCATATTTCATGGCAGATCGCCAACGTATTCTTGGGCTGGCCTGACCCCGGTACATGGGTTAGATCAGTACTCTTGCAAGAAGCTCAGAGCAATGCAAAAGACTGAAAATTTATGAATTGATGTCAATGCCACAAATTTGATGGCCGCCTTTGTCAGATTGAAATTACTTTCAACATTGAAACGACTCACGTGCAGTCCTGTTTTGTTGAGTTCACGATACATGTCTTGCAGAAAACGGGTTCTTGCAAATACAATCTGACAATGAGCAGACAGTGAAAAATGCTTAATCTGAGGAGAAGGTCGTACTAAAAAGAAAGCTCATGGATAGAATCTTCAGACAGGCCATGGAACTGTGTCATCTGCTTGATGCTCTTTCGCGAGGATGTGTAATTATTGTATAGATGGTAAGAGTAGATGGGAAGAGGAGACGTAGCGAGAGATGAGGTGCATCAGGACTTCAGTGATTGAATATATATGTATTGCTGATTGAAAGTGGGTGGACACATTGGAAGTGCTGTTGCTGAAGAGGTATAAGCCTTTAGTCCAAGATGAACCCACTATATGCAAGGCATTGGAACTTTTCAGAAGACTGAAGCTTGGAACAAGAAATAACCTCACTCAAAATTGGATCTAAAGAGGGGACGTTTTCCCGTGAAGGAATCATCGCTTCTTCGAAGCTTCAGTAGCTGCAAATATTGAATGTCTGGATGGGAAGCTTGTAACTCTTCAGGTTCATCACTATCAAAATGTCGTACCCAGTTACACTTCAGACCTTCAATTAGCTATTAAGGTCTGGTCTAACTCGCCTCTCGCTAAGTTTGCTATTACCATATATAGAATCAGTACACATACTAATTGTATAGATGCACGAAAGAGCACCTAGAACATGACACAATTATATGGCTTGTCTGAAAAGTTTCCCCTTCGTCTGCATACTTATACAGCCTCGTACTTCTACCCAGATCAATTTTGATTCATTGTCTGTTCGTTGTCGTATCGTTTCTCTGTAAGAGATGTATGTTATTAATACGGAAAAGGACTGTGGCTGAGTTGCCTCAATCTCGAGCAAATTCCCAATCTGAAAATGGCGGCTTTTAAAACTCTGTGATATGAACATCAGTCTAGAATCTATTGCATTGCTCTGAGTTCTTCCACTAGGATAGCTAATGGGGTCCCGCGTGACCTACTGGTACGCTGTCCACCCGCCATGAAAATATCAACCGTGAATGTTTCACGGCTGAGATTATCATCGGAAGGAATGCCAGATGTTCGCATAAAATATGGTAAAATTCAACCACGGAAACAAACTTGGACTTGATGAGAGATAAGTGGACACTGGTCAATGGCCTGAATGACAAGTTCGGTGAGACGTACACGTTCCTGTTATTCGAGTTATACTTGCAAAGCTTCCATGATCTTTAGCTGGTGGTTGGATTGGTTGGATTAACTGAGGTGAGTGTGTTTCCTTCACGTGCGGTGTGATACTTTTTAATCCGCTGAATCAGCACGAGCGACGTAGGAATCCGACTGAACTGCCATGTGCAGTGGGAGTCGTTGCAGCCATCACCGTCTTTCAAATAAACTTACCTGTACTCAGTTTCATGTGCGTGATTCTTCTCTTGACGTATCTCGAAGTACATGGATCTGGGCATACAATTGGCGGCTCATATGAAGGTAGACTTTCCTTTCTGTTAAATTCGCCCCATCTCCCACCAGCTTATAACGGAATTAGCATCACTACATAGACTTCACTTCGTTTTTAGCCGTCAAATCATGGCAATGGGAAAATAAATGAGGCGAAGCTCTCTCCGAAATTTCTGAGTCTTTACCGAAGTCCGGACCTTGCATGTAAGCAGACGTGCGCAGCCATTTCTCTGTATAATCTTGGCAGTGTGGTAAGAAGGAACAAGCGACCCTACGGAGCTTTTGGTTGACTAAATGGACGCTGTAACTGTGTCGGACATGTGCCTAACCACTCTCGAAAATCTTCGGGGTACAACATTAAGCTTTACTGTACTGAGAAGTCGCATCCAAAAACGCATGAAAATACTGAAACTCAACGTCTGGATTGAAATCACGAGGTTATGTTTTCATGCCCATAAGATCGGCAAAAATCCACGCAACAACTTTCAAGAGCGGGTCACATGGTTTCTTAGCCAGAATAGCGATGGATCCCGGAAGCAACTTACCGAACCCTGTCACTCCCTGAACGACATCCTCAGGGTGCGTGACAACGACAGGTTCGGCTCGAGCACAGCAAGGTATGACATCAAGCGTGTCGGTAGAAAGTGCGCCTTATCCACATACAAGAAAAATCAATAGTCCCAACAGATCATGATACGCTAACGAGTACTATGTACGTGCATTTTTGGTTCCTTCATTACAGCTTGTACAAACACATGGACGAATTTCTCGATCCACCGTGCGTATGTGGGTATGCCGCAATGCATGTGGACAGGAACCAGCCTATTCCTTCTGTCTGTGATAAAGCATGACAACCAGCCAACCAGCCTTCTAATACTTTTGCTATGACTAATTTTACTGACAACTAGTTCGAGGCCCACGATGTTGGTCTAGCTACAGATCTAATTTACCATTCCTATCTTTTGTATACTCTGTATGAACGTAAAGTTGTATAATCTGAGCTGTAGTAGTATCAAGTATGGGGAGCAGTTCCGTTGCTGGGTGCCGAATCCGCCTGCTCGACCTTCGACCCGTTCGTTTGGGCTTGCACGGCCCTTTGCTTGGCTTTGGCCGATGCTTCTTTGATGTGGTGCAAAGTGCCTGGTCCGATCCACGTGAGCAGCGCAGGCAGAAGTACAAATCCGTTGAAGAAGCCAATGATCCCCATCACTGTAAACATGGCGAAGTAGTAGAGCCTGAAGGCATGGTACCTGCACACGCCCACGTTCAGATTGAAGCCCTTTAGCAGAGGAACATGAACTGAATGATGTACTGTCCTCTAGAGGAGCGCTACAAGTTTCCTACGAGGTACTCTTGTTAGATTCTAAATTATTGAGCAGTTGAATCATGGCGGTGACGACGTACTTTACAAACAAGAGAGGAAAAGTGGCGACGAATTGAGTTCCGAAGCCGTGCAGCAGAGGTTCGAAGGTCCACTCCAGAGCCTTGCGCACTCGTTCGGTCTTGGTTCCCTCCACGACCAGAAACGACCTCGCCAAGTACGTGAACTCGGCAGACATGCCAATCTGCAACAACATGCCAATCGGCGTATCAGTTACACTTCTCTTCTCTCCTCGAGGCGAGGAATGTATAATTTGCAAGACTGCTGCCCATGATGGGCGTGGGGTCGCATGCTACTTACCACAATGCCGAGATTCACCAGAGAAAGGGCTGAACGCGTGTCCAGTACATGCAAGGTCCGGACGAGAAGTCGTTAGCATCAGGAGGATTGTCTCAGGTAGAGATTCAAAAATTGCAGAGAGGACAGCGTCATTCATTCTCTACCATTCGCTCATTGCCATGATTTCGCGGCTAAATCAAGAGATGAGGAATATGAAGTGATCGTAAGTTCGTGATGAAGTGGTGAAGTGAGCAGAAAGGGAACTTACCATTCAGTTTAGCGCCAATAATATACACAAATCCATACACTTCGAGATCCGTCACGAGAAGAATCACGCATATCAGAATGGATACAGTTAAGCTGAATTGAAAGACGGTGATTGCTACAAAAACTCCCACTGCACATGACATGCGCACGTCAGTTACAATCCTCTGTCGCTCGTGCTCGTTCAGCGAATGGAAAAGTATCAGAATTCATAACATTACGTGAAGGAAAAACACTCACCTAAGGCTAATCCGACCACCAGATAAAGATCATGGTAGCTGTGCAAGTATTGCTCGAAGAAGAGGAACGGGTACCCGTACATATATGCGATGTTCTCACCAAACTTGTCATTCAGCCCATCGACCACGCTTCTTGTGTCTCTGATCATGTCTAAGTTTGGCTTCGTGTTTGCTCCCAGGTTTTGTGCAAACATCTGACATTACGCCCGATGAAAATCTTAGCCGTGTACGTTTCATTGCAGATGGCAAACGTGCTCGTGAGGCAGTCAGGACTGCTGTTGCTGGATTAGACCATCCTAGTGGAAGAAACTTAGAGCAATGCAAAGAAGGTTTATAGAATGAGTTTCATACCACAGATTTGGTGGCCGCCACTCTCAGATTAGGATTTTGCTCAACATTGAAGCAACTCAGTGGAAGTCCTGTTTCGTTGTGTTCACAATACATATCTTGGAGAGAAAGGATTCCTGCAAGTGGGAACCCATAACAAGCATACAGTGAATCAAACTTCATCTCCAGTGAATGCTTTTTATCGAGGGAGACTAAGGCACTCTTTAGAAGAGCCATGGAACTGTGTGATCTGTCATGGGCTCTGTGTGGTGACTATGTGTGACTGTCTGTAATGATTATACAGATGATCTGTTATGATACAGATGGTAAGAGTAGACTTACCAAGGGATGAGGTGGACCAGCCCTCTAGTAGTTGATTGAAGGCTTGTGCTGGAACAGGGTATGACACATTGGCAGTGCTGTTACTGAAGAGGTAAAAACCTCCCATCCACGATGATTCCAATATCTGCACAGTATTGAAACATTTAAGCGATTGAAGATTGTAAAATAAATAAATCTCATTCAACAATTCGAAGTATATAGGGAGCAATTTATAGCTTACAAACACTTAATTTAATGCTTGTGTTTTAATTTCAAGTTCATGTACGCCCATTCAATTTAGAGACTACAAACGAGATGTGGATGAACGTACCCTGGGTTGAACTGGCGCCCATCGTTTTTTCTTCTGCAACTCCGAAAATATCTCCAGAATTTCCGCTTGCCGATTTGGATAATCAATTTCTCTTGTTACTATGGCCTATATCCAACGAAATGCAATTGATTAGAAGAAAAAAGATTCCTCAGAAAGCATCAGGTATTGAAAACTTCTACTCTTTTGATTCGGAGGGATTCTAAAACCAATATCTCACAGTTCAGAATGAAATTTAGACAATTTACTCAAAATGCTCTGTACTTTGACACTTGAAATGCTCTTACCACATCATAGTTGGGAAATCGTTCCTCAGTGAGCTTGGCAAATGTGTTCTGATATGATCCTGCAATGCCCATTGATTGATATCCATTAAGTTGCAATCGACTTTCAATTAATCGAGCTTTTGCAAATTCACAATTAGCTTTTGTATGAGGATCCAAAGGCATGAGATTCAACGATTCTTACCTGCAAGGGTAACGTCTGATAGCTTTAGTCCGTGCTCCACCTTGTGAAAGCCAAGATATATCATTACAGCCAAAAATGCTGCTGATACTATTACCTGCATCAAAAAATTCAGAAGATTAGTTTAGGATTTCTTCTTTAACTATTCGTATTTTATCAGGACCAGTATGGGCTAATGAAGCATGACGTTCCTATTGGAATTGGGATCCAAAAGAAACTTGGACTTTAATTACTTGGTAAATATTTTCTATTTCTTTGCGTACTCAATAATTAAAGGTTGGCAAGGGAAAAAACCGCCAATTATAGCTTCGTTAGGTTTTTTGTTGTTTGAATAAGGATAATTAAAGTATGAAAGTCTTACTTTTGCCAAACTAAACATGCAAATCTCTAGAGCCATGGAAAACTTTTCCAAACATGAAAAAAATTTTAAGCCATGAGCCACACAAGTGACGTACCACACAAATTTTGAACATATTGTTTTCGAACAAAGGTGCGTATCTTGAAGCTACCCATCTTGATATGGCAGTGCTCCCGGTATTTTCTTGCAGCGAAGGATCATTCACATCAAAGTTTGCGGCGTCATCACCTGCTACAGTTTCATCCTTCACTCCTGCTGCAGCTGCAGATAGATGGAAACTTTACTTTCAGTTTAAAACAATATAGAGAATTTGTTTAAATGTTTAAATAATAAGAGAAACAACTTGTTGGTTGGACCACTGAACTTGGTAAAAGGTGTAAGCAAGATGACAAGGAAAAAGTTGCTTAAATAAAGTAGAAGTCTTTTCAATGATATTTTGGATGTCGAAATCATCTCTCTATTTTCATGCAAGTCAACAGAAGTCAAACTTTCCCTTTGTGCTAACACTTACTTTCTGATGCTCCTTTGCTGCGATATCCATGCACTAGCCAAAGGTTCGGGTCATTGATTCCTGCCTGCGTCCCCACAAACACCATCACCAGCAAAACGTTACTTCAGGAAGCATGAATGAATAACTTCTGGCAAAGAAGAATCAGGAAGAAAGGATATTTAATTGATTAGCTAGGTCTGATTGATCAAGGCTCGTTGATCTGACCTAAAGCCATGGTTATATGAACCCATGGATCGTGTTAAATCGTTACTACTAGCAATCACTATCTTTTTTATTGCTTCTTTCTTTCTATATCCCTCTCCCTTGTTTATAGTTACTCATAAAGTGGCAGTTCGCCTATGTTTACGAGCTTGATGATTTCTCGATGAGGGCGCGGGATGACGCGGCACAAAAAAAAATCTTTGGTTTCACGGCTGATTATCTATCATATATATGAGAAATCCAACCCTGAAGGCTTTAAATCTCCGCAGGGCCGTAGTGCATAAAAGGCTTTCCGATTTCGTGGCCTTCTTGTCTTACATACAATGGGCCACCCCTTATCGTGAAGTAGCCGCTTTTGCTCACTTTGGTTCAGACCTTGATGCTGCGACTCAGTAAATATTAAATCGTGGGGTTAGGTTAACCGAGATGCTTGAACAAGCACAATATAGCTCACTTCCTATTGAGAAACAAATCGTGGTTTATTTATGCAGCTGTCGAAGGTAACTTAGACCAAATACCCGTCGCTCTCATAACTCACTATGAACAAGAGCTACTGAAATCTATTGAATCAGTTCTACTTTCTGTTATTGTACAACAAAAATACATCACTGAGCGAATTAGTAGTCAAGTGGCTACCTTTTGCCAAAAGATCTTCTTAGCTCGGAAAGATTTCTTCTATTTTCAGATAATTTTAGATAGTGTAGCAGTTTGCATGATCGAGAATACTTCCAAGAAAATTAGCTAGTCGGCACGTTCATTTCTTGCTTAAGTTCCTAGACCTGTTAAGACAATATTTCACAGGTTGGCACAAGAATACTTTCATATATTTTTGTAGCGATTTGCGCTGGTTGTTAGTCTGCTTATACAACTGTATATATACCCCTGGACGCTCCGGTGAGAACTCAAAGTTATATGTGAAATGATCATCGTTCATCGGAGTTATGAAATCATCACTTTTATGAGTCTGCTTTTAAGTGAAGGCCACCAATAATTTCCCATATTTTCAAATTATTCACTCGGAAGCACAGTGGTTAAGAAAGTAATCTGAAAGTTTCAACTCACCTTTACCCGACGTGCATCGATAGCCATGATCGGCATGAAAATTAATATAAGTCCGATTGTGTGAAGACTTGCAGTTATGCCCATTTGCCAACAAAACCACTGAGAAATCGGCATGGGATTCTGCATCACACCCAAGAAATGTTTGAGCAATTACTCAAAGCGATTTTTTCTTGAGAAACCTGAAACCAACTTAACTTCCATACACCCATGTGTTGCAACAAAATACTAGAGAAGCAAGGTGTATGTGCCGACTTAACTTACCAGGGAGGAGATGAAGAATGCAGCCAGAACGGAAAAGGTGGTGAGAATAACAGAAGGACCCGCAAGTGCGAGGGTAAGTCTCATTTCTCTCTCAGGAATGATGGAGCCAGACCCCATGGCTTGTAATCTCGGATCTTCTAAATAATTGCGCATAATATTTACGAGTACAAACACATCATCAATACCTGCGCAATCACAAGTACCCAAAAAAATTATCTTCCAATTCACAAAGGTTTCATAGATACACATATGATCACCGAGTGATCTCAGCAGCGGAAGTAACCTCGATTAAGATAAAAGATCTTTGTAAAGCTCATAACAGATACAAGAGAGATAAGTCCCGTTCTCACTAAGACCGTGTGACATCAGAAAAGAAGACAAAAACAAACAGATGAATCATCTTAAGCATTGATAGTGTTCCATCACGTCTTGGAGGCAACGAATGAAATTAACAATAAGATAACAAGTTGAACACAGAAGATGAAAGCTGAAGGATTGCAATAGATTCTAAGGCAGGAATCGGTAAAGGGCATGTATCCATCGTGGATATCATTGAGCCGATTCAAGACTGCGCCAACTAGAATCAAGAGTCTCACAACATACGTAGATTGGGATTGAAATTGAGGGAAAGAATGAACAGAATAAGCGAAATATCTCTAGTTAACGACATTTGCTTACCAAGACCGAGTGCCAAAAACGGTACCACGCCACCGGCAAGGGGTGAGAACTTAATGCCAATCATAGCAGTGAATCCAAAGCCTGACAAGATGGACAATGTGACCACTGAAAGTCCCTGAAACATCATTATCAGAGAGATCAGAGTCATTTTAAGAAGAATGTCATGAGCAGTTGTCTTAAAAACTTCTACGTAAATTCACCTTCGTAAATCATAAATAATCTAGTGGTTCGATAGGGGGGAAATGTTTGCCATCTCCAAACATCAGTCTTCAGCTAGTCAAAGGCAAGGCTTCTTTGAAAGGGGAAGATAAGTGTCATAAACTTGGACAACTCAAAGCGCGTTCTTACAATCAAAATTAGAAACTTAAGTCCAATTACTCAGAGATAATACATACTTGTTTGGATTTACATGATAACAAGAGATGAGATCTTACCGTAAGAACCACCCAAGTGTGAGAATGAACTGGTCTCTTGATATTGATGAAGGCCAAGTATGCGTATAGAGAAGTTAGAATAACACTAAGTACAATTTGCCAGATTGGAGTCTTCGCAGAATCTGATATAATATCTTGAGAAGATCTCTGCAGACCAACATAACAATATGAGACTACCAAAAGAATTACGATAGTCCTGCGAGTTACTTTTCAGTCTAGTGAATTGGGCATCACGTAATTAGGATTCATAATAACATCTTACCCAGGTAAGGAACTCAAGTTGAAGATCGTTGTAGGTGGTGGCAAACAAATTGCTTTCTCTGTTACGTAAAGGTTCAAGGTGATCCACCATACGACCTTCCCACTTTCTGTGCAGATTCTTGCGTTGCTTCCGAGTGATATTTACTCCCAAAACTTCTTCTATGTAGTCTACCCAAAGGGGCTGGGCTTCATGATAATTGTTTTGACCCCACCGTATGCCTCCAATCTGTAAGATAAAAACTCAAGATCTTAAATTCGTGTTTAAATTGACGAAAGATCACACTCCTTGATTTGAGGTGCTACAGTTCAGTGAAGATTCACATTCAGATACTCAATAAACTCCTACATGAGGCTGCTCACTGGCGCTTAAGCAATCCCCAGGGCAAATTATTCTACATGGTACTCTTATTGCAAATCAAGGAAATACTATGCTAATATGTACATCGAACATCGCAAGAGAAAGGGTCTGGACCGACCTTAGTGACATTGCCACCTTCGTTGTAATCGATACTACCCAAGGAAGCCAAAATTGGTGTGTGCAGACCAAACCAGGTAAGACAGCAAGGTAGACCTTCCGTGATGCATGTAGCCACCTGCAAGCAATTAAACATACTCTTCTGAGGAACATGACGGAGATAAATTGCATTTCTGACTGGCAGGCTGAAATGCTGACATAGCAACGCAGATGCAATTTCCTCAATCAATCACTTGAATCACATTATGATGCAAGTGTTTTGGAACCATTTCATTGCTTTGTTTAGAGCTTTGCAGTCACTCACTTGAGGATTACTTGGAGCTGTATCCCATTCATCTGCAAGCTTGACGGCGGTGTTGATGTGGTCGATAATCTATAATATTTAAGATCATACAGAAGTCACTTTCTGCTTAAATCTTCAAGCACTAGCTTTGAATGCTGATTTTGGCGATTCTTGATAGTCAGATTCGAGAACGATTGATATGGAACAAAATACATATCATCCTGAAATCCTTGTGTGAGAAATAGAAAACAATTCCATTGCTGCTAACGGAAGCCCTGAAAATTTACAAACGAAATACATATCCTGATAATACTAAGCAATCGACGTGCACAAAACATTTCATTGGCCTTTCTGATAACCTGTATTACCTCTTCACTAGACATTCCTTTGTAAGATCTTCTCCAGCGATATCCCCAAGAAAAGAAACTCTCTGTCTGGCTTTCAACCCCTGCCACAATCTACGATGCCAAACGAAGATAAATGAACACTGCATGGTACTTGGAAACTAACCACATCAATAACTTCAAAAGTATATCCTTATGTCATATAATGTTCCTAAGGAGGTGACGTAAACAGTTTAGAAGATTCTTCGATGCGTTGAGAACGAAGCAACTGGTGCAATGAAAGCAATTGAGCCAATGTTGTAAGACACTGTGCATAGCGACATTGTTCATGTGTTCATACAGTCGTGTGGTACTGATAAATCAGTTATTTCACCTGTGCAATTTGAGGAGCAGCTTGCTCAGCAGGCACTTGGGCTAGTGTGAACAACCCTTCAAGCTCTGATGTAAGTGCTACACTGCAAATGTTGGTTTGGGCGATGAAAGATGCGGTTATGTCAACTAAGGTAAAGTTACCAGCTGCACAATAAAGAAGAAATACGTATCAGAATACAGTATTTGAAGCAGAATTTGAAGTCCGGAATATTATCTTCCATTCAACATTGTGAAATTTGAATAATGATAAACACTCTGTTCTTTCGTACTTGGAAGAGGTGGCATCGGAGTTTCAAGTTGTCGAAGGGCTTCAGGATAATCAAAACTTCCTCCCTCTCGGAAGCAGTCCATAGGTGTCAGCTTGGTACACGGGAACTTGGATATACCCCAGCCCACAGGTAAGAAGGAAGGTTTGATAGTGGAAGCTGCGAAAGTAGTGTTCAGAGCACAAGTCGACATCCTCTGGAAACCCCATGAAAGCCAATTGTTGTCCACCAATGGATTGTTTCCTGGTCTCAAAGTGGGAGGTACCAAAGGTCTTACGCACAGGTCGCTCTGCAATCAGAAACCATAACACCATTAAAGCTCCCGATTCACCTTGCGACCGACCTCTAAAACGTAGAACCACTGGTTTACAGAAGCCATTTGAAAATGCACATCGTGCAAGGTGGAAGTACGAATTTCTAGAATTCAGTGTGGAGGATGTTGTGGTACCTGGACAAGTTGCACAGACTTTGTACTACCGGGAGGAACGTAATCGAGAGTGAGGTTGTCGAATAGAGGACCTATGGAGTAAGTCAATGCATCCATTGCATGCGCCAGGTCCAGCTGTGCATCTGGGTTGTCCTTGGAAACAATGGCCACTATCTCTTGACGAGGAATTCCTCCGAATCTGATGAAGCCGGAAAAGTATATAAGAGCTTGGCCGCTTTAGATATACTGAATGCATGTCATCTGAAAGTGAGTTTCATAGGAACGAGATTCTCGAGAGGTTACCTGGCATCGTAAAATGCTTTTTCTTCCACGACTCGAGAACCGTGCTCCACCCATAGCTTCTCGAGATCTGTCTCCTTACTGTACCGAAACAGCCCGAAGCAGAATCCTCCCAGCAAAACTAAACCGAAGCTGCAAATGCGGCAGAGTGCACTGAAATCAGGGCCAACATTGCACCAAAATGTTCCTTGCCTGGACTGACAGTTGATATGTGTGGAGGCTTAAGAAGCTCGAAATTTGGCCCGCCAAAAATTTCGATCGTAAAGGGTGCGAGGTCAGACACATCATGCTTGGCGTTCATGTTACCCCAAACATGCACATTAGTCTACGGCACCAACAGATAGTCACATTTCCACGACCGACTCGACGCTCTGAATAGACAGCGAAATGGTCTGTCTCGAGGCGTTCAGTAACTCTACGGAGAGAAGAAAGCACATGTGGAGACAGAGTCAGCTCGTTTCAGAGTCCAATGCCACTGATTGCATTCGATTGGAACAGCCATTCCTCCTCCACTCAAGGAAACCATCATCTCTGCTCCGGAACTGACAGAAAAGTTAAAGATCTCAGAGATGTTTCTCTACGACGACGAAGGAAAGTGTCTTCTGCGAAGCCCGCGACGTACGCTGCCCAAGCAAAAATCCACGATGCATCTTGCCGACCTGGTCAATCTGACGTCAAGCCAGATTCCTCAGAGCAGAAGACCTGTACAGCATGCGGACTGAGGGCGGGGAGGTCGGCCATGGAAGTCGGATAACGTTCTCGCAAACCTCTAATAATCGACGGAGCCGCTCCTAATTTCCTGCCTCGAATGCCACGGTGCGTACGTTCAATAACCCTCGACTCCGCTTGAAGAGCTGGCCAGAATCTGAACACTGATTGACAGCCAGGAGCCTGGGGCCGCAGCATCTCACTTTGAAGACTCGAAAGTACTGGACTGGAGATGCAACTTACACAAGAGGAATGAGGGGCTTCCGTGCAACGTAAGATCCGTATGAAGAAAACGCGTTGTTCATCCACAAATGGTACTTCCCGACGGCTCGCTGAAACGAGCCATGCAACTGCACCATCGAAGAAAACAATCAGATCGCTAGCATGCCCCCACAAAGTTTACCCCGCATGCAAATTTCGACCAGATGCACAATAACACTGAAATTCGTCAGGCCATGGCAACAGATGCATGGACTGCTAGCGCCGCCAGAAATGTGGCTAAACGAACAGTGGACTGTACCACCGAGTGGCTTCCAGTTCCATGTGATGCAGTTGGGTGGAAATCACCGTAGGGTCACCAATTCCTCCAGAACAGGAAGTACAAGCAGAACTGCGAGAAATTGACAATACGTGCGGAGCTGAACTCACCCCCATCTTTTCTGACTCAGGACTGGGCTCCCGTCCCCGGCCCCGGGAAAATTTCAGCAATGAAGCGCCAGCCCTGACTGCCTCTGGTCCTCGTCAAACTCTATGCTCCAGCATGCCTGCACTCGACAAGCGTACCACAACCTTCATGGTCACAATCCACATTGTCCGAGTCTTGTGCAATATTTATCTACGTCTGCCCTTCAATGCCTGTAGCAATATGACAGACGCCACTGTCAGTGGCATCTTTCCTTAACCTGCGCAAACCTGGATAATCCAACACAAATTCTCTCAATCCCCGACCGAACAAACGTCACTCCTGTTCCCGACATTGAGCATCACCTCGGATCATCGCTCGAATACACACACATGCCATCCACTCCACAGCAGAATCTGTTCTCTCTCACCCTCTATCTCTCCTTCATTCGCTATGGGCCTCGAGTAGCTCCCGAGTCTGACCAATCGCTCGTGCGTTTCAAAGCACAAGGCCGCAATGCTCGCTCACCTCGATCCTCACAGCAGCTGCTCTGGACTGTAAGCAAGCAAACAGTCGCTTACGATTCTCGAACTACTAAGACTTGAACATCATCGGCGGCTCTGGCGTCGGCAGCAAACTCAGACGTCATCGACCTGCTGCTGCTATTCATTCAATGGGTCTGCTGGGGCAGAGATGGTCGGTCGGTCGGTCAGTCAGTCAGTCAGTCAGTCCAGAAAGCAGGCAGGTCCAAAAGACGCAGCGTCGACGAGAGTTCGAGAGAGCGACACTAGCATTTACACTCGCGGCAGCAGCCGCAGCAACGCAGCTCCCAGCTACCCCGCAGCTCTTTCTCCAGCTGTTGTTGCCGTGTGGAGATTTCACTTCTGACCCTCGGACTCTCGAGCATGTCAGATCCCCGCAACCGAACTCGACTCGATGCGCAACTACTGCGGTACCGGCATTACGCTCCCGTCCAGCTGCTAGCTCGGGCTCAGACTGCCTGCCGCTGCAGTCATAGGCCTGTCCTTTACTTGATTCGATGATTTGCACCTCCTGGTGCCGTTCGTGCGTTGCAGCTATAAAGTGCGACCGTACGTCACGTCGCGCGCTTTAAATCTAATTATAAGTTCTGCGATTGAAGCCGCTTGAAGTTTGAACCCTTGTTCTCTTCGCCCGCACTTTCGGCGATCCGAGAATCGGTCAAACTGCATACACTGCATACACCTCGGGCAATTACCGGACCCTGTTTTTCGAACCGTTAGTTTTTTCTTCCGAGCCCAGCCTTCGTTCGGGTTCTGACCGCTGAATGGACGCTGTGTCTTTCGGTCCTGTCGTGGAGTCCAAAGTCCGTACTGTACCTATTTCCCGTACAGTTGACATGTCATCTGGTTAATAGATCAAATTTAGTTTACCCCCCGGACCACGGATCCAAGATTGTAGTACAGTAGATTCTACCGTGTGGCCTGACTCCTGGTTTGTTTTGTCTGTTATTCTCCTACAAAGACCTCCTGCTGCCTGCCACGTTTCCCAGACTGACGTTGACGAGTGAAAGCCACGGGACCCCGGAGGGAAATGAAAGAACGTTACTTCAAAGTAACGTAGGTAAGCATCAAGTATTATAGAAAAGATTAGTGAAAACCAAACAGGCTTGAAATCAATGATGCATCCAAACTAGTAACATGGTGCTAGCTCTCTATGTCAAAACATCTAAGCCAAACCTTTTAGACATAATAGGTTATTCAAATAATTCTCACTTGATGCGAAATAGAATTTGGTGTTCCCCCTGTAGCGATGGAAACCAAGGATCTCATAATTATTTTCCTACTCATTCTTGTGTTTGTGTTTTTGGGCATTCAATAGGGAGGCATGGAACAGATGTGCTTCAACTACAACCAGTGAATGAAAAAAGACAATTGAATTTTCTTCATAGCGTATGGAATAAATAAGACGAGTTGGTAAAACTGAAATAAATCGTCCCGCTTTTAAAAGTTGAATGTGATCTATGCATGCGTACTACTCAATGACCACGGACCCGTATTCATGTCATAACATCTAACGCTTTTTAATCATATGTAATCCTTGAATCCTGGCCATCTTCCCGTGAGAAATGTTATGATGTGATCTAAAGGGCACGCAATATGAAGCGTTTCCAGGTTCCGAAACGAACATATTTCCCTTGGGTGGAATCCAGACTAAGTATTCTATTGGTTTTTTGAAGCCCCTTGAGGTACAACGTTGTTTACCTTTTGAAGAGACAAAATCTAAATTTACGTATAATCTGTTGTCCTAAATATTTTACACTAAAGTTTGGTTCTCTGAAACATATCTTCATGAAGTGATGTATTTTTCATTCAGTTCAAAAGGATTATACATTCTTGTAAATTAGGCTTCAATTTCCCTTTCATGAACCTTTTGGTTAGAATCTCCCTCAAATTGTTCCAGTCTCCATATATGCAATAATAGTTGCATGTCTTATCATATGAGCAAAGTGTCAAAGAAAGGTAATAGTGTCACCTGAAACTAGGAAACAAAGTATGTATGTAGTGAAACTTCTGTACTTCGTAGTATGTAGTGAGTACTTCGTACTTTGCTTTTTCTTATCTAACAAGGGCACATTTCTCATGCTTTCAATACCATGATCGCATATACATGGACTCGAATAAACTTCCACCATTCAACGGGTTCAACTAAGTTACATCAAGAAACATTAGATTCCACATAGTAGTTTCTCTTTTTAATCTTGACTTTCATTTGATTTTTAAAAAAAAAGCAGATCCAACCTCGTAGGAACATTTCAAATGAAACCAAAATCTGATCAAATCGAAATCTCTGGTTGATCACAACAAGGTATGGAAATATCCTAAATTCAAATACATTTCAAGCCTTATTCGGCTTACAAGTAGTAATGCAGTCTACCTGTTCTAATCTTGGCAAAACATATGTATGGGAAATGACCAGACATCTGGACCTATTACATAGACGATTCTCATTAGTATAATTTTTTTAAGAGGTTTTGTATTATACATATTAAAAGATTCCAGTATTAACTTCTTTATCTCTAAAAGTCCCTTTGCTTCAAAATTTTGAATCCAGCCTTCTTAGCATACTCGAAAAGTCTAAAGGCTGATCGTTAAAAACGAACATGCAGAGTTGCTTCTAGAAGTCAAAAATGCGTTAACATCCTCATTTGCTTAGGCTTCAGATTCCACATAGAGGTAGTCATTCCACGAAGTTTGCTTTTTTTCAAAAGGAGTATGAGGTTATGAATTTCTTATGCATCATACCCAAAAGAAAAGGTATTGCTAGATATCCTCAAGTTGCTCTATTCCCCATGATATTCTCTTCAACTTTTTTCCAGTGCCAATTTCTTTTAACTTTTTAGAGTTCTAGTTGCTTTTGTTATTCTCCTTCAGAATCCCTCTAGCTTTTGATCTTTTTTCAACGCATGTTTCCTAGAGAAACACCTTGTGATCTAAATAAATACAAATTGATACATATTCACCCATTCTCTCTAAGTAGAGTATCTCGTATCTTGCTTGGATCCACATTTTTCGCTTGTTGCTTTTAGATATAACAAATACAGATCCATCCGTAGTTGATAATGTATCGTGCATTGGCATCCTTTGACGTGGCCTTCCAATTACTTTACTTAATATTTACTTTTGTCTTATGAATTCTGGGAATGGGCTGGACAAAAATGGCTCATATGCATAAAATGCATAGGATTTCTTGCATAGTCAATAGAGAAACATCAGCACGTATTAAAATTCTCGATTTGCTTTATAATGACCTGAGATTTGTTATTATTTCATGGAAATCCAGTTTTCATGTCAAGTTTATTACATGTTTATATAATAAACTGTGTCTCGTTTTTCTGCCTTTTGAACCTTTGGGTCCCCTGGGCTTGGTCTATTACCATTTATATGTCCAGGTCTTTGCCCATCTCTACAAATCCTTAACGGACTTCAAGATTCCTTGACTTGCTGACTTGACAGTCGGGGTCTTTCTTTCGAATCTGGACTTTCTACTATAGGTGATCCAAAGTCCACTCTCCACCCTACTCTTTGATATTTACCTGCACTTTTGGGACCATCCCATACTTTGACGCAATTCTTTTTCTTTTTTTATGGTACAAGCATCAATGCCAATTCATTTTCTAGATATACAAAAAATTTAAAGGAAACTTATCTCGTTGCTCGTACGTTAACAATGGTTTGTTCTCTGCATTGGGTTTGGCTCAATACAGGATAATTATTCTTTCTTATTTAGAAAGAGTGATAACTCAACCTTTTCACAAACGATACATGGCCAATATCTGAGACTTACTCCTTAAACCTTGTACAAATGCTATGGCTAGGACACAACAACGCAAAATGCTCTGTGCATTTAGGGAAAGGGGGAATGAGGAATAACTGTAAAAGGTATTTTTTGACCCTCCTAGTAATATCTAAGTGCACTCTTATTAGGCTACTTGTTCTACCCTATGTTTACCTTTTTTGCCCCATCATCCTTTTCATCACATAATTTTACTGCAGTAACGTAAAGGACAAATGTGATTACATCAAAACTACATTTTCGACCGTTGTCATAGTGGTATACAACCCAATTGAGTAGAGAAATGATGCCAAGAGAAACTTTGGAAAAGTATGTCAACAAGGTCTAAATTTGAACTTATCTGGATAGGCAAAAGAGAATCCCTTGTTTGTTGTCAATGAGCTTTTTGTCTCCTCAGTGAGGGAATGATACGCTATAAACTCATGGCTTTAACTTCTAGTATTCATCCGAACCTGATTGACCCATGCCCATGAAAATTGTTTGGATGCGATGCACTGTTTAGGGCAATTGGTGAAAGCCCGTTATCGAGGTCAACTCGAAGAGACCAAGGCCCAAATTCTAATCACCATGTCAAGGACAGAATGCGACCGTCTTGAGTACCTGGACGCTGACCATGCTCTAAAAGACCCCAATTATCTCTCGCAAAAATAGCAATTACGCCACCCTTTTGGAGGTCATGGCCACATCTGACGGAGGCATGTCCGAGGCAAGCTCCCCACTTGAGCACTGCCGTTGCCGATGACCAGTCTAGCTTGACAACTTAAAGAATTCCTGTTTGTTCATTCTTGTTCCTGCAAAAGATAATCAAACATTATCCTTTGTTCCTAAATTTAGTTGGTCGTTGTCAAATGGTCTTCGCGTTGTGCTGTGGACGCCTGTCTGTGTCCGCATGATTCTCGGGATATTATTGTACATGCGGTTAAAAAGAGCTTATCCACACCGATGTTCTGTATATTACAGAATCCAAAGTCACTTTGAATAGTGTAGGCATCCAAGTAGGAAGTATCCATAGAGTTAATTTCTAAATTTTTATCCATAAATTTATATACATTTATTGGTGCTTACACATTTGTGTTAATGATAAGTGCGCATTCGCCTAATATGAACCATGGATATCGATTTCTTCGATGTATGATTTACACTATTCAGTTGCTCGTATCCATGTATGAACAGTCACATTAACAATTGATACCGAATGCTCCAAACGTATATAAAGCATTCGATCTAACTTATTTATGCGCAATCGGCAATATGTCCCCATGTGATGCTGTTGAGATCCAGCTCCATCTTCCTCAGTTTAATCCTTCTGAGACTTACGGGCAATACACATCCGTATTGGTATGTTGTTCGATTTACTTCACTTTAACACTATATACACAATATCCAGCATAAGGAGAAAAATATCAGCACCAGAAGAGGAGTCAAAATAAACTGTAGAATGAAAACAGATTATAAAACTCCTTTGACGGACTGTCAAAGGACAGGAATCAAACTCTAGAATATTAATAAGAGAAAGAAGCAAACCAAATTTCAAAATCAACTACCATATTTTTTTGAGTTGAGCAGAAATTGAGGATGTTGACATAAATTTAAAACTTCGAGCACAAAAGTTTCTACATGAGAGAAAATTTCTAAATGAAAAACTGTTTACTTCCTGAATCTTTCTCTACCTAAATAAATATATATATATATATATATATATAGTGAAAACCTCCATAATTTCACTTCTCATGATTCAACATGCTAAAATGATATCATGAATTTTTTTGGATATTTTTCAGTGACGCATGATCGTGTTCTCTTTTTTCTCTTTCGTTACTGTCAAATGGTTTTAAAAGGCTTGGTGCAAAAAATATTTTTCTTCTTTCCAACAACTTCATAACCGAATGTAATAATATTGAGAGCTTTAGAAATTCTTAATCAAAACGATGAATAAGCTATTAGACTATTCTGAACTAGTACACAAGATCATGAAAGCATAATAATGGCAATCAAAAAATCAAAACTGCATCGTTACTTTTTGTGGGAGTTATTTTTTATCAATAATTAAACAATTCGTCCAAAAATGCATTTCCTTGATTTTGACCAGTAAAATAATCGGAACTGTTATTCGAAAAGAAATATTTAATATTATTTATTTTCACAGTTTCAAATAAAATTTAAAATAGTCCGATTATTTATTTCTGAAAACCATCAAGAAGAAATACAATCTACTGAAATGATCATAAAAATATATGGCATTATACAACTGAAAAGTTTATAAAATTTTCATACGTGAAACTCATTAAATTAAAACTTAAATATTAATAAAGTAATCTCATGATTTCATTGTAAAGAGTTGTGTTCAACATTTTTTGCAGGGGTTTTACCAGAAACTTGAATACCATTTAGATTTCATTTTATTTTTTTTTAATTCCAAATAAATTATATTATAATCTCAGAATATGAAATCCCAATGAATTTCACAATTATTGACTTCAAATTGAGGTTTTAAGGAATAATTCTAAATATTTGTTCCACTTTGAAAATGTACCATTTTGGATTTATACATTATTTCTTTTCATCATTTTGATTGGAACTGGTCAAACTTGATATATAAGCGGTATTTTATATTTTATGCTGTCAATAGGATTAATTTCAATAAAAGATTTGATATATTTTTCATTAAAGAAATAATCAAATGATATACTCTGTTAGAAGAAAACTAAAAGTCTGATAGAGAGCAAAAACAATGAGATATTCCATCACGTCTGGAAGGAAAAAGAAACCAGAACTAAGAGGTTGGTCTGAATATATTATATTGGAAATGTGTATCGTCGTAAGAGTATCAGAATTATCTATCTTAGACGATCGACAGTAGCACCTGATATCGTATCATCCAAATGAATTGTTATGATGTGTTTAGCTTTGGCAGGGGCTTTATGTCGGGAAATGGCAAAATGTGGAGTACAATAAATTTTTAAGTTAGGCTAGAAAAAATGATAATACTTGTCGGTTAGATAGCTAGCTGATGTATTTTTTCATCAATGTATCACAACTGGCATCCATTCTTCCATAAAACTCGAATACCAGGGGAATCAAGAGATGACTTCTTTGCTTCCCCATATGATTGGATAACTTCGCTCTTGTTGCCTTAATCACTGCGCTTTCAGGAATATGAGTAATCAATCTCAAAACATCTAACGTGTGAAGGATCACAACTATTTGAGGCGATGTTTACTTTAAAAACATAAAACTTAAGAGCCCAAAGAGCAATAAGAAAGCCAAGATGGAGAAAAACCATGAGTTTATGTCGAGAAAGAATCTACCTTAATGGATTTCTTCTCACTCTCTCTCTTGTTGATGACAAGGTGGAAATGCTGGAGCTCCGTTTGCATAGAAAAGTATAACGAAGGAAAAACAAAAGACAGTCAGAAGGAGGTCTATATGGACAGGAAAGGTAGCGAGGAATTTATATTCGTTTCCATCTAAAGCCAAAAAGGAGTGACTTTTGGAGAAATGGGGACTAGCACTGAGATAACAGGAATCTCAGCGTGCATGATTTTGCATCTTAGCTGGACACAACAGAATCTGATGGGGAATGCCTATCTTTTGTGTGGTGATCCACATGTTTGGAGTCGGTGAATAACGCAAAGGACGAGGAATGGAAAAAGCGAGTTGTCATATACACTGTTCGTGACGAAATTGACAGGGTGAAACGAGATTAGTGGGTTGAGATGTAGGATTATATGCACGATCGAGGATTTGACGCATGATGATGGTTGAATGCGTATGAGCACCATCCATCAGGCGTTGCAAATGAGCGAGATCAGAATGAAGAGATGAAACGATATCCATGAAAATAACAAAAACCAATGGATGGTGATGTTTCTCACCTTTTGGTGAAAATCTCGGTGGAAGATTGTCTGTCCGAATGGAATGTTGAGTACTGGTTTAGCAATAAAAGCCAACACAAAAGTTTGACTTATCGATTTAATATGTCAAACGGGTGCCAAGTCAATATAGAAGGTAGCAAATCCATTTTACCTTTATTATGCCGTTTGGGTTCAGTTGGAAAAAAACTGGGCTCAATGTAGTTGTTTTCTTCTACAGCGTCCATTAAGATTTATAGAATTCTATCTTTGCAATATGTTACTTTGATTGAGGTGATTTTTAGAATTTTGAAGAGGATCTGGAGAGTGATAAAAGATGTGAAATAAGCTTTTACTTAACACCATATTTCCATCCGTGGGCAGATCTCCTAAGAATGTCATTGTAGATTACTACAAGTATAGCAAGTCTTTTGGATCCTGACATTCAAAGCCATCGTGGCGAGTATGTGCATCTTGATCATTTGGGACTTCTAAGCTCGTCAAGTTGAACATTTCTTGCTGTTGCCAGGTATTATCTATGCCTAAAAGCCTAGGCAGCCAAGATAGAGGTCATAATGAGCCTAACCGTAGTATCCAGAACAAAACACAGAGACTGTAAAAGTAGACAGACTTTACTCTCCACCGACGAAAAGCCATTTCTTTGGTGGACTTTTTAACGAAGTCAACCAAGATAAGAGATTTTATAGCAGGAGGGAATCATTCATCAAGCCGTATATATACGTCAAAAGTGGATGTAATGTACTTTATGAGCCAATGTACTCGTTCGTAACACAACATACATCTGCGAAGGAAATTGATCGACAGTTTGGTCCACCACAATCCCTCCAATCCATGACATCAAAGAGGCTGAAGAAAAGCATTTGTTGCTGCGGTGGTATGAGATACAATTGTTGGGAAGTGAAGGGTTAAATAGAATCTTATCATGCCCAACCGGTAGAAACTTCATTAGATCTAACACTTTCAAGAACTGCGTTCAGTATGTAAATTGAATGTACTCTTCTTATCAACTCGCTTATGTCGCCTCGAACTATTCTGTAGCTTGGTAAACAGCTCGGACGCCTGATACACCAAAAGAGTACATTCACGTTGTTCCGTTTTCATTAACGCTACAAGGTGCATTTGATAACTCTCGTCTGTAGGCCAAATTGAAATATTCCCCCTCACAAAATACTCTGAATAGTGGAAGCTCTGCCAATATTGTTTATGAAATTGGGATTGAACGAAATAAAGAATTTTCGATGTTAATTTTTTATCTCTGTTCCATTTTATGCTTCAAAACGAACACTCTTGGTGAGACTTTGAAAATCTCAGGGTATCTAACAAATGATGGATATTTTTGCGTCACTGCCGAGACAACAATGAAGATCCTTAATCGGTATAAGAACTCCGATTGTGGGTCTCATTAGAGATCCATAATTTGTACGAAGAAAGGGGGGACAACAAAACAATTACGGGATCGTGAACGGGCACCCTCAGAGTTTATCGGTCATATATCAATCCGGTGATGACTTTATGCACTATCAAAATTTCCAACAAATAAAAAGGCCCCCCCTCTCAGTGTTGGAGTATAGAAAGAAAAAACTATTCCTATCTATACCTAATAGTTTTTTATGCAACCTTCGACATTAACCGTCAAAAGTTGTTTGGAACTGATGTGTTCTATGGACTTTATCCAGTATCATGAAATAAATTTCTTACTTGAAATCCACAATCGCACCAACCATCACCTATTATAAACGTTTTTTATGATGATATCTCAAATCTATGAAGCTTGTGTTTTTGTATAATCACTACATCATGATGCGATGCATTTAAGAATTCATGACATTATTACTTCCAGTTTTTATGAAGATTAGATTTTCATTACAAAACTTTTCGCACAAAGATAGGGGTTTTTACTTCCGTCATTCTATTCCGCAGAAACACTTCATACCAACTATTGGATTTCAAGTGCATTCGGTAGCATCTAGATTATCCATTGAACACACCGACGGTTTATGATAATCTTTATGTCTTGACTCTTTTGTCTTTCATGAATTACTCTTACATGGACTCAAAAAGCGAGTGAAGATCAGATGAGGACGCAACGCGAGGAAATCTGGATTTTCCAGATTGTAAACATGATCTTCAACTTATAGAGGGAAAAGAACTGATTAAATTAATCCCAAACCTATTTCTACCCGCAAAATCCAGGACATAGTGCAGCTCGTTCTTATTGTATACAACTCTAAGAAATGGGAATTAGGACAAGCAAATGGTGCACAGGCGGCTCTGGCTAGATTCTTCACGCCCTCCACATTCCACTGAAAGTATGTTTCATGTGCTCACGATAAGTCAAGTTTAGAGAATATTTCACACTTTCTATAATAAGATAGTTGTCAAACATATTCACACTCTGTAGTGGAGAAAAGCGAGATCGTCGAGACATATCAAAAGACCCAAAGAGATAACAAATTTGCAGGGCACGGTACAGGGCAGGATTGATGGAGATTCTCCTACTGCAAGCCGCAAATCCAGAGAACACATGCATAAAAAACCATAGCACTTTTCCCTTTCTCACTCCCAGGAGACTTCCCCGGAAGTGAACATCTCACTACCTTGCCGTCCATTCAGAGCCCAATAAAAGCATGTTGTGAGACATGCACCGCTCTTGTCGACACAAAGCTTGTCAATAATGCTGCAGCTCGAAGCTAACGTCTACAGAGCGCAGCTATGTTTCTAGCCTTTGGGCTCAAGGACTCGGTCATCATCAATATAATTTGTCGTCGTGCCCTAGGTTCTAACCGACTTTTGTTCCATGGCCTCCAACTTTACATCAATTTTGTCACTGGATATTCTCATGCTTTATGTAAGGTTAGGTCTTTTTTGGCACACACTGATATGTTGAGTATATCTTTGGCGATAAGGAAGCTAGACGCTACGTTAGACCTCAGGCCTATCTTCTAAGACTTCACAAAAGCTGACCTGTAGAAAATTATTACTTCCGTTGTTGTACTGGAGAGGAAGTGGTGTCAAGTTGAGGACCGTGGAAAGAGAAGATCAGTCACTTGAGTCGAATCTCTTCTGAGCAAGAACGAAAAAGTGTAATGAAGATATTAGGAGGTCTAAATGTCTGTACTCAAGAAGGATTTAGCTAGAGTATTAAGGAAAATATGTTTATATTCAACTATACTTGTGTTTTCTAACGCTACAGAAAGGAATGGAATGTTTAGTGCTTTACAAACGCAGATAATAGGTTCAAGATCCAAAGCATATGTGTAAAGAACGTCTAAGATCACTTAGTAACTTACCGAAATCAACTACTTGTGTTTCAAATCGATTGAAACCTCTAAACTATCATTTATTTGTGACAAAAGTGTCTAAGTCTTGATTAGGAATGAAATGAAATGTATGTATTCCAGTATGCATTACTTAATAGTGGTATAAATTCAGAATAATCATGGGAATAAGTGTAATATCAAGTCAACTTTCCAAAATAGCAATGTCTTACTAGTCACACAGGTAATTATCCATCTTCATTTCAAAAAAGATATTCACGTCTATTCTTTACTAAAATCAATCATCTAATAAGTGATCATAAACCTTATATCACATGTACATTGCACATGTGATATCCTTTTGAAAAAAAGATGGAAAATTGTGAGAAGTGACAAAATTTATAAATGAAAGAATATTTTATATAGCATATTATTATTAAACGTCCAAGATACAAATCAAATGTGTGTAGAAATTTTACTTTCCCTGCACTACTTTGTGATGATCTTGCAGTCAATAAGATATTGATAATGATGCAAAAAATTTGCATCTACAAGTTGTATTGTTGATGGAACATACATTATTGCAGCGCAACAATATATATTCATATGATCGATATCTTAAGTATTGATTCGAGTAAAATTATGAAAATCTTCTTCTTTTTCTTATTTTTGTCAAAGGGTTGATGCAGTCAATGACGAACTTTTTCTGTACGAGAGTAATATCATGTACTTCCTGAATAGGTAAAACGTTTGCATCTTTTCTTGACCATTTTTTACGCCCAAGAAATGGTTTATAAATGTATGACACTGAAATGATCAAAAGTTTCAAAGATTAACACTATTTTATGTAACCTAAGAAAGAGGCGTTAAGGAACCAAATACGAAATCTTAGCAGTTTTCAAACTGCTTTTTATCAAATTGAGGCAGAAAATTGAACGACGAACACAACTTGTTCACATATGTATAAAATGAGATATACATTGGAAAATGTTTTTATCCCATAACACTCGGAGTCAAAACCCACCTAATAAAATTTAAGAATCATTATTAGTATAAAAATAAAAATAAAAATAAATAAATGTAGGATGAAAAGAAACTAATGTGTTTATTCAAAATAAAATTGTGAAAAATAATTCCTGATAAAAATCCCCCAATAAATTTTATTTATCGTATTCAATATATTCCAGAATCCGTAAAGCTCTCTTACGAGATTTAAATCCGAATGTTCTCGTTGTGTTTTAATAGCCTTACACATAAATAAGTCCTAAATTCAAATAAGTACGAACAAGTCTTGCTAATTGAGTTTAATGCAATGTTATATGTTGAAATTGAAAAATATTCAACATATTTTTGTTGGAAAAATGAAACTCCTCTTCGACTTCATTAAAATGAAGTTGGAACAAAAAATCAAAACGATCATTTTTTGTATCAGACCATAATAATGTTGATAAAAAATAGTAGTTTATTTTCTACTATTCAATATTTCATTTTATACCTTGGAGTTCAATATATAATTTTTTCTTTTGTTTAATACAGTTCACAACTTGAAATATTTAGTTCAGATTTTAGTAATCCTGAAGATATTTCCAATCTACAAATTACTCTTCCTTGTTCGAATGAACCACAAGGAAAAAATGAGATTCCAGAATACACACTGAAACGTCGACACTGGATTACCTGATTCATCATTGCAATCTAAGTCCACGGAGAATGTTAGTTTTTTTTCCTAAACAATTTAATCTAAACATTAACTAGTGTTAAAGTTAAATTAAATTTCTAAGTTAAATACTAACTCTACTTTAAATCTTTGTTTTGGCATATTTAACTTGTCAAAGTTGTGATACAGTATATGTTCATAAGTCTCTGCCGGAATACGTAAAGGCTTTAAATGTGGTTTCTCATTCTTAAAGTTAAATATGAATCCTTAATTCGGAATTGGATAAATAAAATTATGGTATTATTCATTAGTTTATTACTTAAAAAGATTGATAGTTTTGAAACTAGCATTATCCATACAACAATGAGAAATGTCGAATCTATGCGACCGCTGATGGTTAGGCCTTGACTAATTTCAAGGCCGTCCTCCAGGAAAATGTGTCAGTGCGGAAGACAAAGACTTTCTTGATATCTAGATGATCTGAATATTTCTTGTTCTCTGTTGCATTACGATGGGTTCCTGGCAATCCGCGTTCTAAATCAGCCTTTGCGTGCGCATACCTGGTAAAACAGACCGCAGTTTACCGAGTTGACATTGACAACGCTGGAGATGGATTCACGTCGGAGACATCTCATGCAGAATCTGAGGACCCCAGACAAATCGCTTTGGGAAATCGTTATTAAGGAAGTCATTGCGAGCTACCGACAGTCGCCACATTCGAGTCAAGGCTCCGGTGAACGATTTGGATTAGGAACCGACCCAGCAACGCGATGAATGCCGTTCACTATCCAGTCGCCGTCGCCGTCGGAGTCGCCTTGACCTGGCGTTTACTCGAAGACGTTCACTGAACTGCAAGTCAACAGCATATTCACCCATGGCCCCGAGATTCCATCCACGACGGGCACTCTGTCCGAACAAACTCTCCCCTCGGGAAGAAACTCCAGTTTGTCTGAGACAAAACAGAAAGAAATTGATGGAGTCGATTGGACATGAGCGGTGTACCACCTTACCGCTCTTCACTCTGGGTGATCAAAATCACAGACAGTGTTCAAAAGTTTGAGCCTGGACGCGGAATTTGAATTCAGTATGAGAGACCATCGAAGTTTGCTCGAGCTGTAGCAGTGTAGTGGTGGGTGCTACCAGGAATTAAGTCTGGTTTGTCGGCCGTTGAATGAAAGCAACGAGTGCCCACAAATCGTCACTTTGCCAAGGCATATGTCACCAACCGCGATCGGATTGGATTTATTGTACTTCAGTTTCTTCAGTTGGATTGAAGTCAACACTTGACAAGGACGTGCTGGAACGATCGACGTATGTGTTGATATCTGACGTACTCGATTCACAACCTTTGACTGCGTCGCCGATTGACGGACGTAACTGAACAGATTCATACGGGAACTCCCTCATTGGTCTGCACATGTGGCCGTGGATCCACTGATCTAGAGCTTTTTGGTGCATGAAGGAGTTCAAAAAGAACAAAAAGACCAAGAAGTCAAAAAAAACCAACGAACGTAAAGAAAATGGCGACAATAATGGTTCCTGGCAGACAGAACGAAGTAAAGAGTTCGTTGACACTATCTTCCTTCTGGAGAATCAGGCAATGCTTCAATGCAACAGGACAGTTTTTCTTCGAAACCTTCCTTAATTATGATCGATCATCCAGCAGGAACCTCACCCTGGATTAGTGGTCACGGTGAAAAGACCCATCAAGGCGTAGAAGCAGTAAACGAAGCGGGTTACATGGGGCTAGGCTCAATAGCATCACCTTGGGAACTAAATTATTGGAAATCTGAAGATATCGAAGTATCTGCATTGCGTAATGATGATTTTAAAAATCTAAACATAAAGTGAACAAAATATCCATCTTCTTTGTAATCCCTCACAAATTCGTCTCTCCACCTCGGTAAAATATTCCTCCATCCATATACACCGTTGACAGATTGGATTCGGAAAAGACACAATTTGGAATTTGGAAAAGACAATGAGCATTAAGTGGGCGTAGAGCCGTTCATGAGTGGAAACGATGCCAAAGCTGCATCGACGTCACCAAAGAGTAACAAAGCCTCTAATACCCTCCTTGCAGATACTCGTCTAGAAGTTTTAAAACAGCAGACAAGAGTCCTGCATCATGGACTTAGAGATCATTAGGGTTGAAAAAGACCAAAGAGTTAGAGTGTATACTTGTCTTAACGCGCCAGTGGAACCTTGAGGAGTATAGTAAATAAGTCACAATTGAAGGTATGAACAAAGCAGGGCAACAACCCCCTAGTGATATTGTAGGGCAAGTCCGTACTGCTTGTCATGTTGCAAAGTGCCCTCCCACAATACTGGCCCACAAGGACCTGCCGAGACCACAACGCACACGGTCATCTGAGGCTTTCATGATCAGTTGTGAAAGGGGCTTGTGATTTCCAGTATACTTTCCACTGATGCGGTTTCTGCAAGCAAGTATGTTGCACATGATTTTTGCCAGCATGTATTCCTGTGGACCAACAACTCAAGTTCTTCTGAGGCACGATGAGAAGTGATATTTGGTGTTATGGAGTGGCTTTTTGCTGCAATATCGATGGTGGCAAAGCAGATCCGGTGCCAGCACACCCAACTGCATTTTCCCAGAAGTGCTACGTACTATGTATACCTTTAGGGCGCCGTACAAGTTTCGCAAAAATGTAAACAAAAATTGGTATTGAAGTCATAATACATTGTGATACTGTACTGCACTTCGTTCTTTTGCGTGTCTAAACCGGCATATTGTCGTATAAATATGACATATTGTTAATAAAGTGTTGGCCTAGATAGACAAAGGAATAGGGTCAAAACGACCTAGTACCACAATGCAATGTCAAAATGATACAATGACAAGAACGTGTCCATATTAGAGAAGTCGAAATATATTAATTCAAAATCTCATTTCCTACGCACAACGCAATATTTTGTATCTGCATTGATTTTAAATTTGACGTACTTACATACAAAATCTCGTATTCTCTGGAAAAGAAGTCATATATATATATATGGAGGTGTGTAAAAATCTAGTGATGAATATTTGTTTTAGTCTTCACTAATCCTAGAAACACTGCCAATTATTACTTCACGTTTGGTGGACTATTTAGCCCTGCACAACTGTTAATTTGTGCTCAATCAAGAACACGCTTACCCCAAAATATAGTTTATAACCCAAAATAGCCTAATAAAGTTTAATTTATAGCAATCTTCATACTCTGGCGGCACTAAAAACCAAGTAGGTTTAAATTAATTCGTTCATTTCAATAAAATTGTATGTCGTGTCCATAGAAGTTTTTTTCTAGAAACAAAGGAGTAGTTGCCCTAAATGGTGCTGAGTTGTTCTGTGAGCAATTGTTACACAATGAGCTTAGCGTTCGACCAACTGGCAATGACGGGGATGCAATTCAATTCTTCGCTGAAGAACACCTTTCCCGTCCTCGGGCTTATCTGATGCACATTGTCTTCAAGTCTACGAACCTTTCCACCAATTTGTCGCCCTTTCATTCACGTCAAGAAAGGCGAAACTCGTCATGGCCATCTTATTGTTGTCCAATCACTCCTGTGAAAAACTGAAAGCAAAAGCTCGGCTTTGGACGAGAAGTAATGAATTCAACATCAAAGCAGCGATGTTCCTACTCCAGCTTGAATTTATGGCTCCTCCTCCAATCACCTCTTGCTCCAATCACCCCTTGCACGCTACAGCGCATGGTGCACATTCTGAACAAATTGCTCCAGTCCTAGTCACATAGAACATCAACTGATTGTGCCAAAAAATCCCCAAGCGCATGCGGGCTTACACAAAGACTTGCCAAACAGTTTTACTCTTTTCAGGCATCAAATCGCGATGATGGTCGGCAAAATATCTTGTTCTCGATTGTTGAATAATGCGTTCCAAAGGCTACGAGATCCACAGAGACTGACCAACTCTACCCTACCTATTAGGTTGGACCCACGCGGCCGCATAGGTAGCCATATTTCCGGCATCGGCTCATTTGTTCGAGGGCATTTGGTCTTTTGAATCGTATGAGTGTTCTCGAAACTCAAAAGCGTGAATAGACTACGATTGTCGAATTCCATAGGAAGCTGAATAGTTTTCGTATGGCCCATAGAGTTTGTACGGGAATAAGTCCCGTCACAGTAAAATAGCTGAACATGCAGAAGCCTACCGCAAAAAGAAGGACCCCTATCTCTATCTCCCTCTCAAGTCCATCCAGCCCTAAACTATAGCGTACTCAAAAGAGAAGATCTCGAACCTGCAAGTCCGATATCAGAAGCTGAGTCTTTACTTTTGTCTCCTGTTGCTTGATTTTTAGGTCAAAATGGCGGAGGGAATTGCTAGAAAAAAGATGGGAATCAGGGGCTAGGGTTATATTTTTAGGTTACAGATCATTTGCACTCATGCTACCATGGAGATGCAGCCAGTCTTGCTTACCTACTTTCGTTTTTCCCCGGCACATTTGATGGAATGAAGCTCCTTCCATGATTTGACTCTCGATCTCCATGGCCTTACGCATCGATCCTACGGATCACGTTATAATCTCCTTGTGAATTGGATGGTTCGTCGACATGGTCATCACACGCCTGACTGGTGTTTGAATTTCTTTAAGTGGGATGTTCGGAGCGAATATAATTGTGACTCAATCGAGAAATGGATTGAATACAGTTTATTTGCCATTTCTTGAATGATCTGTTGGCCGTTATGTCGTCCACATAACTTCCTAACACATAGCCCTGAATAACCTGCTCAGATGTTGACCTCTCACGTAGATCGAGATGAACCAAAGTGGTCCAGAACATCGCCCAAAGAATATTTGATGTAAAGCTAAGATTATGTGTTTTATCTTAGCGACCAATACGTACATTCTTTTATGTTTGGATTGTATACAACTTTCTTTCTAGTAAGTCATATTACATTTCGAATCTATATAAGGGGAAAAATTTATCTGAATAATTAGCGTTTTCTGCTAATGAATTTGCATGAAATAATCCAACTCTCTATTTAGTATTTTTTAACTGCATATAGATTATTAACTCTTCTGCACCAGCATAAATGTGAGTCCAAAAGTACGTTGTTATTAAATTTTCTTTACACATGAAATATACTTACTTATGTGATGTATTGTGTAGAAGATGCTATTTAAGTCACCCAAAAAAATTTCATTAATTGATTCTGTCATGATAATAATATGTGATGTATAATTTAGTATGTTTAATGTTAATAAAGTGAAGTGCTATTTATCATTCAATTTAGACTAATTATCACTCACCATATTATATTATACAGAGTTCTATGATTGATATGAACTATCACTATGTTTACTAATTTTAGCAGGCAAAGGGAGAGTGAGAGAAGTAGTGCACATGGGTGAGAGATAATTAATCGCTCCTTTAATAAAATCTATGAGTTCAGTAACATAAGTTGATTATCATAATTTGTTAGAATCTGCACATGTCATTACTAAGGTTATATATTTTACGTTAAGCATATAGTGTCTCATATTGTGATGCTGTGATTATTCATACTTAGAATTCATCCCATTTATCTTTATCAGAGGTCCAAAAATAATGATAAAAAAAGAAATTTCTTGATAACTATATGTTGAGGAAACTCGTTTCCTTTAATGAATCACAAATATTTTTTAAGTTAATTGTAGCTCTTTTTCTATGATGAAAAACATGTCATTGATATATTGACCCTCATGTAAAAATTTACTCAGAAATCTCATGTAGTACTTTTACTTTCCTCAAGGTCAACATGTAGTAATACTTTCAAGCACTCATGACTTATTTCAGAATTTTTAGTCTTGAAGATGCAAGAACAAAAATATATCAATCTTAACTTAATATTCTTCTATTTAGATAATCTACATTGAAATTTCAAATACATGATATAAAAGGAAAAATCAATCTGAGAGACTAACTTTAGATAACCCAAATTTTACAGCAGATAACAAAGAAACGAGTTGAAATTTTTGTTGATATATATTTTTATTGTAAGGATTTAAAATTATGAAGATGTAAAACCATATAAAAACTGAACGATTTTGCAAGCATTATAAACCAAAAATTGGTAATTTAACACATATTGCTTGAGAGTTTATCATATCAAGACAAATGGTAAACTCACAAAAGATAAATGTAAAGAATATGGTTAGGATTTAGAAATTATCATCTATTATCTAACAATAATGTCACATAATGTATATTTAGAGCTTGTAGATTTTCTTTGATTACATGTATGTTATGTAGATGGTAGGGAGCGGTTAGTTATCACTCAATTTGGCTTAATTATCCCTCATCTTAGGATTATGTGCACGAGAAGATTATATCAGGGATCTCTAGTAAACAGAGAGGTAGCTTTGACCAATCACATAGCTTTGTTCAGTAGGGTGAGGGATAACTAGCACTCCCAAATTATAATGTTTATTTTATGTTCTTACCATTTATTTGATAAATTTAATCAGATGATTCAAAAATTATATTTCTCATCACATATTGCAAGGGCTGGTATAGATAATAAATAAATTCTCAAATACTATCTTTTTTATTTTTGAGTTTTCTCAAATAGGGGCGAAAGTTGTGTGCTAAAGAATGAACTTTCGCCAGTGTGAATAATCTTAGGTGCAAATGCAATAAGTCAATCCTTTCTTCGAAAAATATTGATTCTTAATTTATTTTAATTACAACAGAAACAGTGTGTTTGCCCAATGTGGCAGGCTGAAGAAAAATAGGACGGCGCGGAGAGAAGGTAAAAAGGCTCGATTAAAGTCAGCATTGGACAGGTAGCGATCGCTTATGATATACCAATCAGTAGATTTGAGACTGCAAGAATTTGGTTCAATCAAGCCACGATCCAGGAACACAGTATTGGAACTCTGCAAAAGTACATGAGTTATTTGACCTAAATTCAATTGTACGTCAAATGAAGAAATTACGAAGCTGACCGCAATAAAAAAGGGGAAAGGTCTTGAGCTAGAATCCATGGAGCATCGTGCGATCATTGCCATGAGTGAGAGGGAAGAACCCAATGTCCAAAACGATCCTCGAGAGGATCGCTCTGGTCTTGTCCAAACCAGTGCATTGATGTCAAGCAGGTACGAGCGCAACTCAAACCGTCTGAACTTGGTTTCAGATGTTCTACAGTTCGTTCGACATGTTCAGTAATCCGACATGGGGATAAGACATGAGGTTACAAAGAAGTAAGGAGTAGTAGGAGTCGAAGGAAGTAAGCAATATGGGGTATGACGAAGTAATAATTGCTCTATATAATCAAAAGTGATATTTAACACATGGAAGCAATTTTACCCTTCATCCTTAATTTTGTAGTTTTAGAAGTTTCAAAAACTATAGAAGGAGTTGGTAGTGTACGATTAAAAGATACTACTTAAATATGAGAGCAGCTGGAAGCGTCTTAGTCAGGAATGGGTTCCAATTGCTCAATTTTTTTAGATAATCTAACCAACATGTCCCAAATTTAGGCAAACGTCAAGGATTAAAAGCCTCATTCAGCCTTGCTTCACAACATAATTGACTCTTAGTATGGCCCATACATGTGACCAGTTCATATAGTATCAACTGGGCCCGACATTCATGCGAAGAAGAAAAATAGCCTACTTTGAACTTGAAATAAATAAATATTCGGTTCTACCTGTTTGCAATCCTCCTGCCAAAGTCTAATCATATGTAGCAAAATCAAACAATTCTCCTTCGGGCCAAATAGGAAATTTTAATTCTTTACTCCAAAATCAAGTTTTTTTAGAAATATAAATAAAATGTTTTTACTAGGGGCGTGATAAATGGACATCACCTTTTTAATACATGGACATCACCCCATGTATAACCCCAGAGTGGGAGGGCAGAGCAGCAAACTGAGGACCCGTGCCGGAATATGACTCTCTCTCTCGGAGAGGGCTGCTGGTGATGACGATGTGGGGCAGGTAGTGCTACGATCCACAATTGCATTTCTTCATGGGAACGACAAAATTCCAAGCGAGGGACGGACACCGTCGGTAGCAATGGCTCCGATGCGGAAGAGACTTAACTTGAGGGCAGGAGCGTGGGGTGAAGAGAAGAGTTTGTGGGTCATGTTTAGTGGGTGGGCTCAAGGGAGACTCTATAGCTCTCACACCTCGCCTCTGCATTGGCCCCAGGTTAGCGGGAGTGCGAGTCAAACTTTAGAGGAAATTCCGGGCTCTACCTCCTACCTAACTACTCACACCAAATGCGTGGCGCAATCACAAGACGGAGTGGGTGATGTCCATATATCAAAAAGTTGATGTTCATTTATCAGCACACTTTTACTAAATGAAAACCAAATCTATGATTAAATATTTACATGAAAAACATGTCACTGAATAAATAATATTTTTACATTATTTTCATATATTTGATTTTCATTTGATTAAGTTGAAACAATTTAATATAATATAACATGATTGAAATATTGCAAAACCTTTGGTTGCAAAAGGAAAAAAAAATCTAGTACTGTATATGCCTGAAACGATATAAAGACCCCGACGAAAAATAAGATTATGGCTTACTCTCATATATAATAAGTCATATAATTTTAACTTGGATCACACCTCGTTTTCCATTTTAGTTCCCATTTTGATATACCGTGGTAGTTTTCAGTGCTTAAAATACGTCCATCTCACCCTTTGAATATTCATTTAAAAATGGGTAGTTGAGGTATTCCTATGGTTTTTGAGCTATCACGTATTTCCAGACTTTCAGTACGGAAACTTTGTTGAAGGCCCATGGTGATGTGTACCTGGAAACAGGAATGGGAGAAAATCCCCGGAATCTGGATGTGAGTGATGAATATGTCTGGCGGCTGTCTAGTTCATCATCCCTGTCTTGCAAGTTACACAGTACACTCCTACAAATCGTTTGAGACAGTAACGTACTCATAACTCTTGACGTTCAACAAGGATTCGAACGATTTGTTGCGAGTGGATCTTTATGAGCTTTTAAGTACCGTAGATCACAACTCCAGGTACAAACCATTGAATAGAGATAGCTGGCTTGGAGGGATGGGAGACTTTGATTTGGAGCGCTGTACGGACAACAACAGAGACTCCTCAGCATTCATAACCAGCGAAGATTGTCCTGAGATGCAGAACTCGTCCCTCAAGATGCATACTAGCAGTTTTGAGAAAAGATAGGCCAAACATACGTGATGTTGACGGGACAAGTCCCTAAGCCAGACCTCCTAAATTTTGGGATTTGTTTCCCGAATCTAAGAATTAAATCTCGCGGAGTCCATAAATTAAGTACTCATGCATGTCTTTTGGTAATATTTGTGTAATTCGAGACAAATTTGACTTTGCTGCCATTAGTAATACGCCACATACTCAAAAATTATTATAAGTTTTATTCATGTGCGTACTCTGTTTCTTGAATTCAAATTCAACTATTCGAACTTTTTTTAATAGAATATTTGAATGCAAGGTCAAGTTAATAAGAGTATTTTCAGAGTTTAAGAAGATCGCTCTGTCCAGGGCAATCGTGTTAGTTCTTTTGGAACGTGACGTCTTGCGAGGGTAGTTCAGTGACGGTCCATCCTAGACAAGACTCTTGAGTTTGCACCTTTCGGTGCAAACTAAAACTTTTTATGAAAAGTTTTAGCACCAAAAGGTACTATAACCAATAGATGGATGCTATAACCAATACATCCATTCTCTTCGAAAGTAAATCCGAGAAAAATAGTTGAAGTTGAACACTTGTATGTTCATTATCTCTCGATGTTTATTTTCAATTAGTTCGTAATACATTTCAAAGCCCCCAAGACAAAAACGATGGTGTAAATTTAAGGAAGTTAAATCTAGACCAGGTCCATGATCGAATAATAGCATGTCTGCATCCTGTCCTTTTAGTAATTTTGGCAATATTTTGATTTACCAAAATTAGTAGAATCCATATTTTTCAATTAATCTTGATAATTATGGTAATTCCCAAGCCTTACGAGGCCTGCCCTAACCTGAGTATTTAGGTGAATGAGGCAGACGAAGGATCATGGAAGCGACAACTACTGAGAAGAAGAAACACGCACTGCATTAACCAGACAATCATCATTACGGTAGAGTGCACACGCATTCATAAATTTGAATTATACCTTGATGTTTCGGAATCTGCCTGCAATCTGGATGATAAATATACAAAGCAGGGAATATCTCGTGATGATGTTACTTCACTAACACTTTTTCATCCGATGTGTATTAATTGGTCGTAAAAGAACACTATCTAGTGCAAATCAACAAAAGTTATGCTCGGGTAGATTAGTTTGTTCAATTTCGGCTTGAATAATTCGGATCTGAGTAGTTCTAGATGCGAGAAAACTTACCAAACCTTTATCAAAAAATTATAACTGGAAAATGTATGTAAGAAAAATGGAAGTCCTTTCTTTTCACATTGAATACAACCTGAGTAAATTAATAAATTGCCAATTATTTTTACTGTCAAGCTTCACGACCTTCGCCTCGAAACATGGCGACCCTCTTATACTGTAGTACTTCCTTTAAATTGGTGATCATCAATCAGATCTTCAAAGCGAAGTAAATTCTTTAACTTAATGTATGCCTGTCTTTTAATATTTTGGTTGATATGATGATGGAATGTACTTTTACGAGTTTTTTGTAATGCTTAAATTTGGTATGCGAATATATATACTCAACTTTGTGCTTGAAAATATGAGTACAAAAAGATCGTGTGATTGAAAATACGTTTATCGCTGATTACTGCATAGCTTGTCAACCATTACTCTTTGCGGTGACACCAAAACTCAAATGTGCAATATTTTTCTAATATAATTGATGTCGAAAATAACATTTTCAATTCTCATTATGTATACCTTTCAATTACCTTTTGACTTAACTCACTACCGTACCATAGTCCCAGTGAAAAGATGGAAGTAATTGGGAGCAGAGAGCTAGTACAGAAGACATACAATATGTGGCAACAGTAAAAGACAACCAGAAGAGGTTTACATGATAAACAACTTTGACATTCATTTCAAATTGAGCAAAACAGATTAAGGATTCTGAATGCCACAAATTGTATCATTCTTTTCCGGTCATTAGGGTTTTCCGGTCATTCTTTTCCGGTCATCATGGACACGCACAAACAAACGTACATGGTTTGTATCGAATCGAAGTACTAGCATTAGGGGATACCATCAAGATTGTAAAATTGTCTGTCAGGAAGAAACAACATTTTCCTAAATAATAACACTTAAAACCTCGGCACGGAAGGAATTCCATTGAAAACAGTTGGTACTACTCGAAAACCTTCCTCCATACTAGCCGGTGTTTGGCCTTCACTCGCATTGTGGCTTCTCTTACTTCAATAATTTCATCACAAATCATTATGTCTCCGTATGTCAGTTCAGATAATTCAGATAGATCCTCTTATTTCATCTGATTTTAGCTCTTGCTGTCACATATTATTTTCGCCGGAGGTGTTGGGGTGAGGAGATACACCATTCCAAAGTTTCATGCTAGATTGACTTCTGCTGTTCTGTGATACACTCTTGGTCAGTGATTGCCTATTTAATTGAAGGATTGTCGGTCGAAAGGTGTGAGCCGAATCACATGCTTCGTATAGTACAAATTTCACTAAAGATTTTGCTGGATAAACCTGTAGAATGGTTTTGGATTTCCGAAACGAAAATAAATAGAGACAAGTACGAAGTCTAAGTCTACGGGACGATTGTGTAGAATTGAACGTTGGCTATTTAGCCGTACTGCAAGATATTCTCTGTACCATTTCACCGAACTATAAATGGTTACCTGTACCTTCGCTGCAAAAGCAACTGAAGTTTCTCTGGCAAATGCTTAAAAAGGCCCAGTATGCACACCAATTGTCACCACTAATCGGATGTGCACCTGTTTTCTTCAGACTCTACCTTGATAAATAAGCAGACCTTTCAGTCAGAAACTGACTGGAGGGACTACAATGTCACGGCTGCTGACCGCGTTGATCTAAATGGTTTTAGTAAAGACAGGCCTGTCGAGCACGTTCAGTCAACTGCTTCTACGAATACGTTTCTCTCAGATTATCAGCTACCACAATTATAAATTTTACAGAGCTAATTCTTGTTGCAAACAGCAAGTCATGATATAAAAAAACAAAGTTTAATTGATCATTTCTCATACTTCAAGGACCGGCACGACTGTCCTACTCTTTCACAAAACCCACTAACACCTCAAACTGAAGCTTCCACGCACTCGACACTCTGTTGGAATCAGTCGGTCCTTCAGAGAAATAGTGTCACGAGCCTAATGCAGTGAATAGACAAAAGACAATTGGAGAAACAGATTATCCGATCAGTAACTTCAATTGCGTTTAACACCAGTTACAGTCCTGGATAGAGCGTCCAGCATAAGCCTTCAAAAATGAAAATAGATTTCACTTTATAATTGAATCTCCAAGTTGATTTAGAAACGTGAAAAGAAAGACTAAATCCGGAACTGGGCCCCTCCTGTGGGACAAGATTCAACTATAATGCTATAAATCAGCAGTCACAACATATTTGACACAGCATATTACCTTGGGAGTGATGGAACAAGAGAAAGAGCAGATAATTTCTTCAGCGGAAATGACGATAAATAAACAAATAGTCAGAAGATGATCAAGCATCAAGAACTTAAAAGCATGTAACGATCAACTGGCCCTTCGTGAAGCGGAAGATGTATGAATGTTGCATTGGCTGCACCACAATCACAACACAATTAGAGCCTGAAGTTCCAAAGGAAAATACACAATTACGATAAATAGTAACTATTGATACGAGGAACAGAAGGATGACAGTGGATGCAATTAGAGAAGTCACACTGCACAGGACCTCAGCACAATGTCCTCACGGTCATTCGTACAAGTTGGGTGAGTAGTAAAGTGTGGGCATTATGTCAGAGTTCCGCTCATGAGGTTTGGACTTATCACTTCATATTTTATGCACGTCACAGGAAGACCGTTACAAGTCAGAAAAGGGTCCACAACCAGGTTGATGTTTCTGTATGAACTAGCAAGCAGTCTTTGCCACAAGTCTCTATTCATCACCTCTAGCATCTTCCTGACTAGCCACAATTGGACTGGCTGCTGCAGCCAGTAAACCCAACTTGTGAGAAAATTCATCGTCTTATTCATAATCTTCATACTAACAACTATATGGAGGTAACTGTATCCACGGAAGTATAAAACAAGCAGCATATTAGCCTTGTCGCAAGATAAGAACGCATACGATGGTTATCCGGTATCTTTCAACCGTGTCGGTACGATAAAGCAACTGCTTGTAACTGTTCCAGCACGTCGCTCAACCTATCACAAGATGAGCATATAAAACTTTCAACGAGAAGGACACAGCATTCAATACTTGTAATTTGATCTACACGTGTCGACGATTTATTACTTGAACAAATACTTGATAAAGTGCATGTATTGAGAAACCTACAGCCTATGAAGAAACTAATGGCAATAATTACTGAGCTGGACAGAAGCAATGACCTCGATGGATTCACAACATGAGCATTCCCGCAGTAAGCATTCAATCTGGCGCCTTCAACTGAATCTGTGTCCACATAATGTCCGGTCAATTGACCTCGTAGTTGCTCTAATATTCACACTTCAAGATGAACTTGATGAATTACAAGTCCACTCCGCAAACTGCAGAAACGCATGCCACTTCCGAGTCCACATCTGCATTCGAGATTGAGCTGCATAACTTTCGAAGGTTTCATTCTCTTCTTCCACAGTAAACTACCACGCTTATCATGTATATGAAGGAGTATCTTGGGATTTCCCAGAAAAAGAATGTGGTAGAAAACTCATCGAGACGCGGTACATTCAGGTGGCAGGTGATTGCTGCGTTGCAATAAGAAGAGCATTGACCACCACGTGCACGGCAGCCTCATAGGTCGCATAGTTGTAGTGCATGCCATCTATAGTACAGAAAGGGCCACAACCTTGACTGAGTTTTTTCATGTTGACTAGAGTCATAGGGCCCTCTGGCCGGACGAGCTTACTCTTCCGCAGCTCGTCCTCATACAATTGAGAAGTTTCGGCTGTCATTCGTTCCCGCTTCCTCTCAGTGTTGAGCATGGACCGTATCAAGGCCGGAGAGTTGAGCCAGAACATGTGTGGAACTTGCAACGTAGTTTTGGACCAAGTATCTACAACGTTTGCGGATGTAAGAGATTTTGTGTAGGAGGATGAGGGGAAAAGAGAAACTATGGCTCTCTGCAGCTGCGAAAGAGACTCGCCGTAGTGGGAGGAATTCGTCAGGTGAAGCATGTGCCATAATCCGGCACCCATTACAA
Organism: Marchantia polymorpha subsp. ruderalis; assembly: GCA_037833965.1. Classification (NCBI taxonomy): domain Eukaryota; kingdom Viridiplantae; phylum Streptophyta; class Marchantiopsida; order Marchantiales; family Marchantiaceae; genus Marchantia; species Marchantia polymorpha. The sequence goes on from AP031357.1 coordinate 16,250,958, forward strand.
GCACGTCAGGATAAGTATGATTATGGCGGTACTCGACGACTAGTCGAGTCAAATTGACGCTGAAAGGTGCCCACACAAACTGCAACCTGATATTCTCTTCCTCCCAAGTGTGCTCATAACTAGTGTGCCGCTCCATAGGCCGCTGATTGATGGGATTATCATCCGGCATAAGGAGGTCAAGTAACGAGAGGAAAAAAAACCGCAATTGAGAATCCCCCGCCACAACAATCCAAGTGCCCCGGAAAAGCTCCACCATATCCTCCGTGTTCAGCTTCTGAAATTTACATTTGTCCGCTGCCCTTCCCGTCGGTTCCCAGTCGAAGTCTCGAAAGGTGGAAACATTGCCAGCAGTGCTGGACATGAATTCCCTAGGCTCTCCGTCTCTCCACACGAGGTCATGGAGATGAGAGACGCAATTAACAGGAGTCAGTTTCGGGGGTAATGAATCCAAAACCCCCGGATAGGGCCATGGAGAATGTATAGAATAAATCATCGAAGACATGCTAGGAAAGTAGGGCAACAGATGCACAGTGACGGCGAGCACGATGAACAGGGCAGCACTGAAGAAGAGCACGCGATTCCGCGTGAGGTGCCAACCGGCGAGCGCCATTGGTACGAAAACTACGCCCCCGGCCAGCATTCCTGCTTGCAAAGCCACCCCCATCAATTCGACCTCGTTCTCGAGCCCCCAATTCTGGATCGATCGCCCACAAGCACCGCACTCAACCGTCTGCCCCAATTCATGGCACCACCGCCGCCGGGCCTCGCCTCACGTCTCAGCAACATATTCTCAGCTAAAACTACTGTCAGATTCCGCAGGCAGCTCCAGCACCGCCTCCTCCCAAATCCCAGCACCCCCGCGAGCGACACGAGAAGAGCTCCCGCTCTTCCGATTCCGCCCCAGTCACCATCGTCCGTGTGCTTCGAGCCATTGGCACGACTTCGATCTCCCCGCCCGTCCGCCGACATCGAACCCCATCGTCAAGCGCCCTGAGCTCCGGCAGCACTAGCTCTTCCTCGCTCTGCTCGCTGGCTCGCGAGTTCAGAGGTGGGCGAGGATCAATTGGTTCACACTTCAGAGTACTGCTCGCTCGCGCAGCGGAGGTGGGAAATTTCCATGGCACGAGGCGAATCGATCCGCGATCACGGCGGCCGTGAGCTCAGACTGCTCCCGGGATCGAATCGGGATCGGGATGACGAGCGGGCGATCTATCGACCGTCCGTGAGGCATTTCGTCGCCCCTGCCTTGCGGTCGTGCACAGCTCTGGGCTCTGGACTGGCGACACTGTCTTCCTCGTTCGCTGCGACGACACGAGAACAACTGTGGCGCTCTCTCGCGCTAAAAGAACCGTCCGGAGCAGCATCGGGCTAAAAGAACTCGGTGAAGAACGGAAATGATTGGGCCTGCATACCGATGGTTCACAACACGTTCTCCCGCCCTTTGTCAGAGACCCAGAGGCACGCTCTGTTAACCAATGTGTGAGTGTGGCCGTCGATCGATGTCGTTTTCTCCTGGAAAGGATATCGTGGTCGTACAGCAGCTGGAATCTGGCACCCGATTTCCTCTTTTATTGCTCGAGTGGGTGGAATCATGGTTTGTGATGTGGCTTCCTCGCTTGCAGAGTTTATTGATAGAAAAAATGTATACTATGCACCTTTGTAACAATGCCATTAGGGATTTGTTTGCTGTGGTGAACGTTGGTTACGTCGAATCTATGTTAGTTACAAAGTAGGATATTAACATTAGATACTTTAAGATTATATAGATCGTACGAGAGAGTGGGTGATTAAGTGAAAAAGTGCAGACGATTATAAAATTAATACGTTAATATTTTTACAATACATTAATATTTTTCAATATTTTATTCAAAAATGAATGAGAGACTGTTTAAAATCGAAAATGTATATTCAAATTTGACATGCATATTTTAATTTTAAATTTAAAAAAATTAAATGTATTGTACAAAATTTGTAGTCTACACTCTGCATCATAACAAAATTTGAATCATATCGATAAACATTAATGTAAGAAAAACATATTTTAGAACTTTCAAATTCACACTATGACACTTAATCTATAATTATGACATACAAAACCAAATACAATCAAATCAAAGTCATTAATAAATTTAGAAACTACACGATTCATCATATCTTAGCGTACGTCGTGCATGTATTTATCAAATCATAGCGTGCGTCATGATCATATCCAACATATTCTGTAGACATTAACACATGTATTGTTTTTTATCCTAACATCAGTTAATTTTCATCAATAAAAGAAAGCTTAATATGCTCATTGTAAATATTCAGATAAGCTTACAAGATGAAATAATGCTTCAATATTAGTCACTTTTTTCAATCAATTCAGTTCAAACCAGTTTGTGTGTTATTTTCAACATCTATCATCAGTCTTCATGTCTTTACATATTTAATATATCTTTCATGCTTGGAATATGCAAGGACATGTTGAACATGACATATATCATGTTTAGCATGTTCTTACATGTTACATTATGAACTATAATGTAATTGAATAAATAAAAATTTTTAATTTATTATAAATACTAAAATAAATGCATCTTCATCACTTGAATTGTTTTAGTTATTTTATTTAGATAAAAAATTATTTTATTCTGAAGTTTAAGATTTTTTAAAGATATAACATTTACATAATCTATAAAAAAATATAAAATATACAAAAGATCTTGTTTATCAGTTTATGTTGTCAGGTATATCTGTTTGATAAGTTCTTCTTGACTTAATCTGATCAAAAAATATTTTACATCATAAAATTTCATTTCATTGAAGAAATAAAAAGTACACACTCATTTTCAAATTAATTGTGAACAGTCATCGTTTCAATAAGCAAAATTTTTAAATTTTTATTTTTTCATTCAGATTCATAAATTTCGTCAAATGGAAAAATTCTTCATCAATAATTTTTTTTACTCATGTTATACTTGAAATAATATGGAAATAAATTTAATAAATTTTGGATATGAAAAGTAATTTTTTTCAAAAAAATATAATTTTTTAAATTCATGATGATAGTCTAAAAACCTTAGAAATTGATCAAAAATTAATATTTTTGATTGAAATGCATTTTGATTCAGCAAAGTAAATCTTTTGGTATTGTAGATCATTATACATACTCTACTTTTTTATTTAAATTTCTATATTTGAAATTTTTATATAATAAAATTAATATTCTTGCATGTTTTACAATAAATATGTAAGTTTTTTTTTGAACTATTTGAAAATTATCTTCATATGCATAAATATTGGAAATTTACCACACTATTCACAATGTCATGATCACATATCAACTATTTCAATTTATATCCAATCATGACTTGTGAATAAACATCTTCGGTATGATTGAAAGACGAATGAATTTAAAATGAATGAACATCCAAGCATATGATGAAAATGATCAAATATTATCTAATATATACTATTCACGTTGTCATTGTTGCAAGGTACTTTTTTAATACAAATAATTTATATGATTGCACTACATGTATATAGTTTATTCTAGGAATGGTGAAAGTGAATTATCTCACTTCTACTGAATGTAAATTGGTTATAAGTCAAACTAAAAAGAACATGATTTATGACATGTGAGTTTAGATTTGGTATACATAGCTAAATCATCTGATTTACTGACAGTTTGCGTACATCTTTTTGAAACTTGCGTAGATAAAATTAAGTGTGAAAATTCCATTCATGTATACATCTTAATTTTCAATGCAATAGATTGATACTCTAGTATATTATGCACTATAAAAAGTATCACAATGACTAATCATAAGAGGTTGAATTTGTTACATCCACTCTGGCTGACATGTTTATCTGATTCATATTATTTTTACTTCACATGCAGTGTATTGCATTTGACCATCTTTCATATGAAGATCATGGTGTGTTTGATGAGATTAAGATTTTGGATTGTTTCAAAGAAGGCTGACTTTGAAAAGTTTCGTCTTTTTTCAGTTTTGATGCAAGGTAGACTCATTATAAAAAACTTTCATGGATTTGGTTAGTTGATAAATACTAGAACTTTTTTATAGTCCTAGTTAGTGTTTGTATATGTGCATATACTTGATAATCATATCCATGCAAGAAACTTGGATAAAGTGTACTATTTCTAGAGAGATATTATGTTCTTGATATACTACAAGAAATTTATTCTTTACCTATCTTTGACCATGTATTGGAATAGAGTCATGCAATTGTGTCGATATACCTACAATTTCAATATGTTGTCCACTCTCTTATATTGAATATTGCGCCATTCTTTGTCGTACTGAAAATTGAAAACATAGAACTTACTCCGGGTTAGAGGATTTGAAACTGCTTATGAAGTTGCCTTCATTTCTTCTCAAAAGTTATGGATTATTTCATATATGGCAACCGCTCGTGACGATGGATCTTTTTCCATGAACATTCTTCTCAGATACGACATGAGTAGAATAAACACTCTTGAAATGAGATTTGTGGAAAATAGAGAAACAATACTAGAATCCAACCGCAAAATGTCTTCAGAAAACACGGCTGCACATTCAACTACATGTGAATTTAACCTGATCAAGCTGAGATATAACCGTGGCATGTTCTCTGAAAGAAATTGAGATGATTGAATAGAGGCTCACTCCAGTTCATCAGAGCTAATCAATTCCCATACGCAAACCTACTCTCAGCGAAATTGAGGCAGGCTGAATCAGACTCGTCATGCCCAACAACATAAACCCCGGAAACTCAACGAATCAATGAAGCAAGAGAGAGTGCCGCCTCCGGAAATCAACGAACTGATATTTTGTCGTGCAGGGGATGATTGGTCGATCGGGACGACGAGGAGCAGATCTAGCGCTGTGAAGGACAATTGGCTTCACCGTCACGCACTGACGCCCCGACGGTTATGGCCAGGAGCAGCCACCGAGTGCCTCTCCCGTTCACGACACTCGCCGCTGACTAGACCGTCTTTTCTCCGACGAGCCGAGAGGCCCAATTTGAGGGTTCGATTTTCGTGGCAGCAGCATCGTCGACAGGTATGGTCCCTCTGATTTGACAGGCAGGCAGGTGAGGGCGCAGACAGTTGTGAAATTGAAGTGGAGGAGAGTTTGATCCCGTCCCGCGGACGCAAGAGGAGCGGGTGTTTGTTTGGTACGTGCTTGTGTTCGTGTCATGTTCATGTTCATGTTCATGCTGTTGTTGTGTTGTGGAGATCGAGGCGCTTTGTAGTCGGGTGTCTTCTGAGGAGCCCAGCGCTGGTGTTTGTACAAATGTCCTTGAGTTCGAGCGTATGCTGTGCTAGGGTTTGAGAGAGAAAGGACTCGACAGAGGCGGATTTTTTGGCGTCTGCTTACCCGCAATTTTCCCCACGATTTTGCTGGATCGTGTTGTCTCTGAGGAGTAGCAAGGTGTGGAATTGGGCGAGTCGAGGGGTTGCGAATTCGAGCGAGAAGGTTGGGTCAGTCGGTCAATCGGAACTGGTCATCAGACGGATTCTGCGCGAACCGATGTCATCGAATCGGCTAATTGATAACGCTCCTGGAGGCATATGCGTGTGATTTGCGTATGCTGGAGCGGTGGAATGCAGCGTGGTCAGAGTTTCGGGAAGCGGATGGAAAGTGCAGATTTCATCTCACAAGAATCAATTCCAACTTTAGACTTTCCATTGCATTTGGTGGATATGAAATGCCGCGGTTGATTGTATTGACGTTTTTCGTAGACGAAGAAGCTTAGGGCAAGATGTTCCTGTCTGGTATCCCAGACCTTCTAGAGTGGTCGTTGTCATAGAAGAGATGAGGAACGGTTCATTCAGGTGCTCCATATTTCTCGGTCGGACCGGGAAATATGTACTGCTGAATGCTCTGTTCTTCACTTACTTTCCAGTTCTAGAGAGTGACGGTAAGACAATTTGCGGGGACCATGACTCGTGGAATACACAAATTGCCGAAGGTTGAGATTCCAGTACACCGTTTGAGACTTTGACCGCTATGTGAAGACTTTCACATGCTATCGAAGAATAAAAAGGAGGGGCTGCCTCTCAAAGAGATAAAATCGGACAACAAATGGTTCGCTTATTACAGGGAGAAATTCGGTGCCTCCTCTGGCACGACCAATAAATCGCGGAGGACATCACGGGCGGAGCCAACTAGCTCACAAATCGTCAAAGAGAAAGAGAGAGGAAAAGAGAAAGCGCTTGCCAGTAGCAGCCCAGGGCAGCAGAGGGTATGTAGTATGAAAGGGAGCGATTCCATTGTTTTACCACTGGCTTACAAGAGGATACCTTACGAGGAAGAGCGCAACAAAAACAGCCCTGTTCGTATTTTGGGAGGAGGATTAGGGGGAGGAGGAAACCGTGAGCGGAAGCCTGAGGTTCAAAGAAGTGCAAGCTCTAGAAACCTCGATAGGGAGGATTCAAGACGCCGATCCAGTATATCCAAGGAGATAGACGCGTTGTTTCCTGGGCCCAAAGTTTATGGTGGCAGAGATGCCGTAAAGGACCAGATTGGTTTGCCTGGAGGTCGGAGTACTGTGACTCCTGCGGCTGCCCTCTCCACTACCTCTTCTAATAGAGACTTACGAAGGAAGTCAGATTCCAGCGCATTCGTGCCCGAGCGGTGTAGAGGTGCGGACAAGGCTGACGAGAAGCTTTTGCGTGGCAGAAGAAAGTCAGCGGCGGTTGATGCTCAAACATCACTATCGACTGACACGAACAATATCGCAAAACGTTCTCAGAGAAGTGAAAGGCCCTATGAACTTTCCACCTCTTCCAAGACGCCGTGTAAGCCAAGTAGCAAAAAGCCTGCGATCTCGAACGTGCCCGAAGTCCCAATCATCATCACAGACTCATCATCCTCAGAGAGTTCGCGCGAGTCCGCCGATATTGTTGAAAATCGTAGAGACAAACATAGAGTCACAGGTGAGACGAACAATGATGCGAGCAGCTGTTCTTCATCAGGATCTATCTCTCCCATTTCTCTCAATTCCAGGTTGACTGAGATGAATCTGGGATCTGATCGAGCAAGAAGATCATCCGCATCCGATGAAAAGTTACCTGTAAGTTCCGAAAAGAAACCGAGTAACTCATCTAGCTTCGAGAGGGGAAGTCTTATGAGCACTAGTTCTGGAGATTCTCGTGCCCCTCGAGACTCTACGCTTGCTAGGAGCCGCTCCGGAATGGGAGTTGCGGGATTGGTTGGGCTTATGAATGAAGGAAACACGTGCTACCTGAATAGTTGCTTGCAGTGTTTGGCCCACTCGCTTCCTCTTGCATCGAGTATCCAGGGGCCTCTTCAAGAACTTATGCAGAGGAGGGGGAGTGGTATGAGAGCAGGTTCTTCCGAGAGGGATTTCTCTAGTTTGACAGAATTGCTAGCGTACTCATTTAGGCAGGTCGTAAGGGATCTCTGGCAAAGGCCGGCATTCTCCGCCACAAGTGCCAGGACGTTTCTTCAATGTGTGCAGGCTTGGGCGCCGCAATTTGCAGGTCATTCGCAACATGATGCGCAGGTGTGTCTCTATCTTGTCAATCACAAATGCCTGACTAGTCTTTGGATGTTGGGATTTGAGTACGTCAGCCGTCTCATATTACCTGGACACTGTATACTGTAGATGCTTTTCTTTCTAGGAGTGCTCAGATTGTGTGGATCTCCATTTTTAGGAAGTGTTGAGGGCGATACTTGACGGCCTTCACGAGGCTTTGAACAAGGTTACGACCCCTCCACCTTACAGAGACCTTTACATCGAGCCGAAGCCTGAAGAAGAGCTTGCTGATTTGACTTGGAGGTATCACAAACTATGTCAGGACTCAATCATTCAAGACATTTTTTGTGGTAAAGACTCATCCACTTTTTCCGATTTTAGAACAAAACACTGACAATGTATTCTCAGCAGCCAATTGTTCTCAAGCGCTGTCCACGTCAATTCTTCTGCCATAGAAATGTGTCAACTTGCTCTTACATTGAGTGTCCTGACGAGTGATTCTAATTGGACCGAGTATCGACTGGCGGGGGATTCTTTGGATCAGGTTGTAGTGTCTTGGAATCTCATGTACAGTTCCAAAGTTGGTACTTAGTAAATTGTAAAGATGGACTTTTGAGTGGTGAATCGTACAGTATTTCTTTGTCTAAGTGTCCATCTAAGAATTTAAATCTTTTGCCTTAATTCAACAGGGCAGCTACAAAGCACCATTGAGTGCTGTACATGTCATCGGAAATCTCACTGTTTCGATCCATTTTTGGACCTCTCTCTGCCTTTTCCAAAAAATGCTGGTGAGTCCAGTATGAGGGATCAGTTTAGAGGTGGACAGTCCAGAGCAAGAGTTACTTTGCAAGATTGCTTGTCAGCGTTCGTTACACCGGAGCAACTGGAAGGCAGCAATAAATACTATTGTCCAAGTTGCAAGGTAGACTTAAACTATTCTTCTGGAGTTGTACTTCTTACTTCTAGTGGCTAAGATTAATTGTCGATACGTAAAGACTAGTGGTTGGGTGAGATGATTTTGATTTCCGTTTTACAGTTTTGTAGTCTGTTTGTAAATGAGTATGGGGATGAACTTGTAGCGAACTTAATCCAGATTTAGGACCAAGTGATATACGTCATAGCAGATGTCATTTACATATTTTCGAACTCAATCTCTTAGATAAATTTTTCCTGATGTCATCCAGGCTCCTCGGACATCGATAAAGAAGTTAACACTTTACCGACTGCCTCCCGTCCTTGTGCTTCACATCAAGGTTTGAAGCTATGAATCCTCCTCCCCGCGACTGATTTGGAAAGAGAGCAGCAACTTTTAAAGAAATACTATCATTCCTTCCTTCCATATTGTAATTTTTGGATACCTCACGGTCGGAATCGATAGCAGCTTGCTGTCCTATACTCTGGACAAGCCATCCCACGTTATTTGTGTGCATAAAGCCCAAAGGGCCAACGGCCCTTCAGGTACTCGACCATAGGGAGAGGCAACGGGACTGTCAAACAAAAAAGGGGAAAAAAAACTGACAGGGCTTTGAGAGAGTATCTTTCACCTGGAAACGCCGTATAGATGCTGCAGTTCCAGGCTGTTCCATCCATCTAGCTCTAGTTCCATAGTTATACAATCCTACTACTGTAGTAACTGACGACGTCCTTCCTGAGAAGGTGCCGTTCACTCCTAAAACTGTAGCAAATAGTAAGCTGCTGTAGTATCTTCACGTGCTTTGAGTTCCACCAAGCCAGAAGTCCCACTGATGATTCATGACTTGGTTCGTGTGCTGCTGTTTCTTGCAGCGTTTTTTCAAATCAGACCGTTATTCATACCAAAAAGACGATACTCCAGTATATTACCCACTGAAAGGACTTGACTTAACAGACTTCCTGTCGTAAGTTTCCTTACACTGTACCTCGGCTTCGGTAGGAGTAACATATCCTGCTTAGCCTAATTAGTACTGTATATCCTGCAGCCAGACATTTACTGATCATCTTGTTTACGAAAAACTGATGGTAGATAGTATGCTTCGTTCCACGTCACGCAGAGCATTTCAAACACCACAAACTGACACATTCTCAGATCCAGATCTAGGAGGGTTGGGAGGCAGGGAGTCATTTATGACTTGTACGGCGTGTGCTGCCACATGGGTTCTCTGGGCGGTGGTCATTACACTGCGCAGTGCAAGAACTGGGAGAACGATGTGTGGTATTGCTTCAACGATTCTTCTGTATCACCATTGCAAGATTCTGCTGTTCTTAGTTCCTCTGCGTACATACTCTTTTACCAGCAACGGACTTGATGTGAATTGTCGAGGAGATGAATGGAGCGAACTCCAGTCAGATCAGAGTAGCAAGAGATGGGCTGGATGACTACAAAGGAAGGGTCGAGTTGCAGATCGCCCGTCAAAATTATCTTGTATAAGGAGATGTTTGTTAATGGCCTGCGACGTGTAATTGTTGAAATATCGCCTAACTAGGTTGTAAGCTACCGTGGAAGACTTGCAAGAAGTTTAAATCTACTTCAGCGCAGAGGATGTCCAGGGAATGTACATGGTGTACACTGAAAACAGTTGTGCCTCTTGGAATGTGGCCGCTCAAATCGGAAAATTTTGTTAGAGAAAGTGTGCTGATTCGTTTGTAAAGGAGTTCGTAGCCTACTTGCATAAATAATTTGTTGTGTTGGCAATGTGAGAGCAGGGCTCACCATCGGCATTAGGACTGTAGAATTTAAGTTAAGAATGAGGATAGGATGATTCTGGAAAAAAATAGTGACATCCCTGCTTTTGTGCTTATTCCAGATGTGCTCTTTAGTCAAAGTCCTCGACGACGCTGCCACGATTTAACGAGCAGCCACTGGGGCTTACTGTATTGTTTGGTCACCTATTTAACATACCTTTAGTTAGAGAATCACCTTACAATTTCTACCTTCTTTGCACCGAGGGCTCATGACTCTGAAGCTAATCTGTATAGTCTGAAACCTCATAAGCGATCCATGTAAGTGGGGAAGGAGTTCCATGTGTTCGTTGTTTAAGTTTGACCTCAATTGAATGGATGAAGTCTTTGCTTGCATAATGTGGACTTTTATGGTATCACTTTTGTCATCGTCATATTTACGGTTTGTTGAAGTGAAAGATGACCTCCAGGGTTCCCGTGTTTTCCTCTATTTGCCTCTGTTGTTCTTCGTTGGTTTTACTTTCCCCAGAAAATGACCATTGAGACTCAGTTATCAGATTGTCATGAGTTTTACTTTAGTCTAAATTATATTGCGCTTAACAGTAGTCAGTAAGGGCATTTGGTCTAGTGGTATGATTCTTGCTTAGGGTGCAAGAGGTCCCGAGTTCAATTCTCGGAATGCCCCTTTTGGTCTCTCCTTGAACGTGTGAGTTCTCGGAAAGCTTTAACCGGAAATGTGGTCTAGGGAACCTGCCCCCGAGAAGGGGTTGTGACGAGTGTATAGTGTGTCGTAAGGGACACAGCCTAGACCTTCGCGGCTTACAGAAGATGTGATGTCCCCGGAATTCCTTTTTGTTTTTATCTTGACGCCTCACTGGAATATGGTAAAGGAATCTGCACAGGAAGGGGAAACCAGTAACTTTCAGGTCGTGACGGGTTTATTGAGTGTGTTATGGGAAAGAGGATAGATGCTAAGACGGCATAAAAGCAGAGTTTAAAATCCCAAGAGTGGAGACATTAAAAGAGAAATTAGAGATGCCAAAGCAATTTTGAAAACTTACAAAGGAAAAAACGAGGAAGTTGGCAGAACTAAAATTAATTTGGGATTTTAAGGTACTTTTGTTGCGGGCAGTGCAGGTATTCTGGTCCCAGAACCTTTGGTAAACCATAGTCGTAGATATAACCAAACTTGAAAGCTTAACAGTAGAAAGCAATGCCAATCATCTTTCTCACCAATTATAAGAATCAGGTGACACCTTAGTTTGGTTTGTAAGTCTTCATTGTTTGATGTTATAACTTCTGATGAAAAAAGTAAGATAGTTGTCATAGCCAAATTCGTAATTCGATTTCTATGTTTTTCTTGATATTGAGCAGATGTAACTCTATATTGTACCTGATTCTAGAAAGATAATTAACGTTGAGGTAAGACCAGTCTACGAGACTCTCCTAGTCATCCAAGATGATGTGGCTTTTGATTGCATTTTTACAACTTAAATTGAGCTATCTTTGGTAAAAAAACTCCAATGAGTTAGAAGTCATTACAACATATATAAATCTTCAAAAATAGCACACTAGTGCACGTAGTTCTCAAAAGATAAGTTGACTTTTACTTCTATAATTTGACATTCATCTGAACTATGTGACATAAATTGGTAAGTATTCCAATGTTAGTTGTCTTTAAACTAACACATTGAACTATATCTTTCTTGTGCTTGACATGATTGTTAAGTGTACCATGTCATTAAATATTGACAAAATAGAAGTCCAATTTGTTCAAACACATAAGTTCACTTTGAACGGATACGCTCCAATTGAGCTGGGATTGCTGCATGCATTGATAGAATGTACAAGTGGAAAAATATCTTTCAAACGTTATCTAGTTTAAAAATCATATATTCATATTATGATCATTCTAAAAAATTTTGATTTCAAAAAACGTCGCTCAACCCACAGATTTTGATATAAAGCATGTAGAATTTTATTTTTAAAAAAATTTGTGAAAATCTATAAAAGAAATTCTTCAAAGATCGATTAGATATTTTGGTTATGAAAGTATTATGAACATAAATCTGAATAATTTTTAGGCTAGATCATTTCCACCAAAAGCAATTGTGACATTGCATTAATTTTTTTTTTAAAAAAATTTCCTTAACTCAATTGTAGTAAGGCTAGAAGGGGTATCCAAAAACCATGTATAGCTTGCACGTAATTTAGTGTTTTGAACGCAACTAGAATCACTTATCAAGTGTGCCTTAGAAGATATAATTTATAATAGACCAAAAATTCATATTCTTCAAAAAATTGGATGTTTGTAGTATTAACTCAAGTCTCAACCTAAACTCTAATTAACCTAACTTGGATTAGAGTTAGATGTAAGCTTATTCCTAGTAAGAATGAGAACTAGTGATTTTTGCTACCCTGTATAAATAAAAAGGGGAGTCACAGCTGGTAGTGAACACTTTGCAGGTTTTTAAGTTCAGACCTCGTTACTGTGAACGTTGTCTGAGAATGGCAAACCATGTATATTTTTGTGATTTATGAATATTTGTGCATTTCTGAGAAAATATCTCTTTGCAGTTTTTAGATTAAGAATTTGGTTTGGGTTTTCAACCTAGAAATTTTCAAAATCTAGTTGATGTCAACTGATTGAATTCATTTGAAATCAGGTACTGTTTGCGAGCAAATGACACACAAAACAAAATCAAGACTAGATGTGGAAAAAGTGTTGTCAAGACATTTGTATGTCTTATGGATTTGAGTTTAGAATGAAAAAATTGATAGAGATAAGGAGGTGGATATCTTCACGCCGAGCAAGAAATCAAGCAATTGATTGACTATCAAAAAGAACGTGGATTGTACTTTTGGTGGTGGACAACAGCAAAAAGATCCATCTAGGCAAGTGATTAATCGATTATCATAAATTTTGTGATAGCGTCGAGACATTTGGATGTAAATTGAGAAAAAGTGCAATTTTTTTGACAGATCAAATGATGATTTTGTAGATCGAATTGAGCAAAACAAATCGAGAAGAAAATAAAAAGTCAAGAGGCAAGCAGATTTTGGAGAGAGAGATCAAGATACAAAAGAGTGAGAAAAAATTACTAAGGTGTGGCGGCAAGAAAATCCTAAATCCTAAGGGAAGATGATAAAATAAACAATTTTGGCTTAAAATACTTGAAAACAGCTAACGGCTGAAAAAACAGCAGTCGCCGTTAAAAGACCAAACAACCAATGTTTTCGTAAAAAACTCTAACAACCTTTTCCTCATCATCTGGCAAGAAAATCCGTGTAGCCATCGTTTTTTGCAGAAATTCTTCCTGTTGCCACAATTTAATCCTTGATTCAGCCAGTCAAAATAGCTTCTGTTTAACAAAGTGCCTCTCTAATTGCTCAAGAAACATCTTGGAAAATAGATCTTAAAAAACCATAGGTTCCAAATTAAAAAAAAAATTCCTACCAATATTACAGATCCAGCCCTAGGTTCTTGAAAAGCCGTGTGATGGAAGACTATCAAGCACGGTTTCACGATAAAGGCTAATCGTTTGGGCATAAACCTAAATTTATGTTTAAAATCCAATTTATTATGGGAGCCGCTAGTCACCACTCACTTTTTGCTTTTCACCACTCATCCCCAATTCTAAAGAACCCATGCGCACTTTTCTCGCGCTCCGATTTAGAGCCGCGCGGACAGCCTTCAGACTAGCATAAGTTGCTATGGTAAGTTCTTGGTAACGATCCATGGTGATGTAAGTGGTGTTTTAGACGCGCTTTTCAAAATTGGGGATGAGTGTTGAATAGCGAAAAGTGAGATCTGACTAACGGCTCCCTTTATTATCTATAAAACCTGCTACGTGTTGTTTGGAAAAATATTAATTCAAATCATCTATCACGGATTTCCACTGAAAGTAATATTGTCAAAGCCATAAAACTCCAATTGATCGTCGTTTACCACATGATAACTTATATAATAAATGGTGGACATCTAGATACTGGTAATTTAAGAGCTTGAAGTACATTGCAAAAAATTTATTTATGTTACACATGCTCGAGATTAAGATTTGATTATGATGAAGTCAAGTACAATGAATTCCTATCTTACACATAATGTAGAGTAATCTCAACATTAAGATTTGATTATGAAATAGTCAAGTACAATGCTACATACGTGATGACTTTTATTTTGGAATAAAAAAATAAATGTCAAGTTGAAAATTATGGAGTTAAGCAAAACGTTGAAATCAAAATTTTCAAATTATAACAACAACTATTGGAGCAATCTTCAAGAATAAGTTGTGAGCATAGTTTTATTGCATATATAAATATTGTTTTTGAAACAATGAGATAATTATGACAATAGAAATATGTTGTTTGAGGCTACGGTTGGTATCACATTTTTTATGTTAGAATTTCTTTTAGTATTTTTTTAATATCAAACGGTTCAACTTTTATGAAAAATGATAAATCTTTTAAATTGAAAATGCTTAATATTCAAATGTTTGATGTAATCCAACATGTATAAATTCAAGTAATATTTATTCCTAATATGAAAAAAATATTGGTATATTTTGGAACGTTAGATTCAAATTTTTGATTGAAATTTTCAAAAGTAAATGGTTGAGGGTAAAATAAATGATAAATTATAATAAGATTCCCTAAACGTATCTATTTATACATGCTAGAATACATTATCATGTGCAGTGAAGTCAACTTTACTAAATCTTGACTTGAGATGTTTTACGTATAATATCATAAACTAGTACACATGACTAGAAGTTTTTTCATGATTTTTGATGCTCTCGTTCTAACAAATACAAAACTCCAATCATGAATATTGTTGGAAAAAAATTGATCATTATGCGATTTACAATGTGAAATTTTTCTACAAATGGAACAAATTCCTAAAAAACAGCAATTGATAGAGCAATTTATCATTGATGACACTCAAGCATATAGATCAATCAAAATCGTGTACTGAAAGATCATCATATCAAACTATCAGGGTTCCAATAAAATATGTATTATGTAGTGATTTATTTATTTTTAAAGATCTTGATTTTGATAAAAAGTAAGGTGAACTCATTGCATTTATCTTGGAAGAAGTAGAACATTTTCTTTAAAGATAAGTTCAAGCATCAATCAATGAGTTTGAGTCGAATGTTGTTATGAAATTTGAGATGTAGTTTTGATATTAATAATAAAGTTGGGAGTTAGTGAAGCTTAAAAAAATTCAAGCTTTGATTGATTACAAATGGATATTCAAGCTGAACAACGAAGTACAATGCATGATAAAAGTAGAATGATGATTTCAAATTTCACACAAAAAAGGTTTTGATTGCAACACAATTTTTTCCACTTGTAGCAAAATATGCTACAATTTGACTGATATCTACTCTAGTTGCAATATTTAGTTTGGTTATTACTAGATGGACGTAGTTACAACATTTTTGTACGGATCTTGAAAATAAAAAATACAAATGAAAAAACTAGTTGATTTTGAAAAGGAATGTCATGGAAAGTTAGTTTGTTGAAAGTATTTATATGAATTGAAGCAAGTTCTTAAGCTATGAAATGCAAGCTTTGATATGCTCATTAAAGTTCAAAAATTTTCATGGAGTGTGTATAATTCACATCCATATCTAAAGAAGATGAATAATGAAATATTCAATTTCATTACTTTAGTATTTAATGTGGATTACATGCTCATTTTGACAAAGACTCAATTCGACATCAATAGATACAAGAATTAAAAAAAAACTTTCCATTCAAGATGAAATATTTTGATAAGTTTAAGAAGATATTAGGTATATAATGTCATAGAGATTTGGAGAAAAAATGATTATGGTTGAATCAAGACAAGTACGGTCAATGTGTGCTTGACAAATTCAACATTATAGAGTCTGAAAGAGTTTCAACACTTTTGGAAGCAGTCTTCAAACTTTCAGCAACTCAAAATCTAACAAATGTCATTAAAAAAAATAATGTCATTTATTCAACATAACAAAATTGTGGACTTCTTGATGTATTTGATGATGTGCACAAGAATTGATATTGCTGTAGATATGTTCAAAATTAGTAGATGCATATCAAATTCAAGGAAGTTGAAGTGTATTACAAGAAATTTAGAGAGATTTGAAAATTTTGAAATATTTATGACGCATTATTGACAATGTCATTACTTGTTATGATAAGTTAACATTGATTATGAATATGATCTAGAAAAATGAATCTATATCTAGATATGTGTTTATATTTGGTGATGTATGCATTAAGTACTTTGCAGAATTGCATAGCTCAATCCACACGGGAAGTTGAAAATCTAGTAGTAACAAAGCAACAAAGTAAACTAATTGATCTTAGAGGCTTATCACTAAGATCGGATTGAAACAAAAGGTTATCAATGTTCATCATAATAATCAAATTGCTTTACATTTTGCTGCAAACCAAGTGATGTACATAAGAGCGAAACACATTGACATCAATTATCACTTTATCAAAGATTCATTGTGTGATGCAAATATTTAGTTCATCAAGATTGTAGGTATAATGAATACAACTGATGCGTTTATGAAAATTATTACTTTGGAGATTTTTAGAAGAATTAGTTCTACTTAGATCTAGTATAAAGAGTATTCTATATAAGTATTCCTTTTTGAACTTACCGCGGAGTATATGTTTCAAGTTTTGGGTTAAACTTAATTAACTTAACGTGGTTTGAGTTAGATTTTGAATTCATACTAATTAGAGTGAGATCTATGGTTTTACGCTACCCTTTATAAATAGTAGCACAAGCCAAGATTTATTTTATCGAAAACCAAAGCTAATTTCTCGTTGTTCTCTTGGCATTCAACATATTCTATTGTAGGTGAGGTTTTTCTATTTGTGGGTTATATATCTTCATGCATTTCTTGAAACCAATGTATTAATTTACAAGATATATGATTAATATAGAGAAAATGAAATAAACTCAAATTTTTGGTGAATTTAATTTTTTCTATACACACACGAATGAACATGATATAAATATATATTTCAGAATATCAAATCAAAAGTCAAAATTCAAGTTTTTTTAACCTTAGCTGATGTTTATATATTCAAAATCGATTAAGAGTAATAGAATTATGAACATAAACCATCTGCATTATATGTAACTCTTGATCCACTTATTCATATGCTCTGATTGGATAAGACAAAACAATCTTCCATTGATGTAAAGTACTTGAAATTTTTTTATCCTTGCAGAAAATAAAGCTTTTAAAAAAATTCCAAAATTTACATCAGAATTTTCAGTGTTAAACTATGAATGATCAACATACTAAATTGATCATTCTTTTTGAATCCATATAAACTATTTACATAAACTTTGGCTGGGATATTTAAATGAGTAACATAATCTTAAATTCATTGTGTCAAGATTAACACGATAAGGCAGCACTCCAAATAACTCTCACCCATGAATTCCGCTTCGTTTACTCCCTCTTTAAAGTATGATATAATACTAGTAAGCAGGAACTACCGAATTACCGTGAAGCTAAAACCCAAAGATGGAAATGAAGCAATTCTCAGAACTTGGACAAAGGTGCAACTTTGCGATGAGTGCAAACAGTCAAGACTCAGGATGTCAGCCAGCAAAGAAAATTTGGACGTGCGAAGGACTCATTGAATATAAGGAGGTTCATGCACGACAAACTTTTAATGCAGCTTGTAAGTACAGCAACATTTGGACAGGCAGCTGGAGAGGAAGCCCCTTCCGCTAAATGAGACAGCGGGAAACCGGAGGGCTTCCATCAAATCATGCAAGTATAACTGTCATTGGTGAAAATCACCTTACTTCATTCAATGTGCGCTTCATGATTGACTTCGAGAAACTGGAACTCAGCTCTAAAAATTCAACTGATTTGTTCCAGTTCAAGGTGTACTATACAGTGGCAGTAGACACAAGTGATCACATGTCCTAAGAATCTATGTTTCAAGAAGTAGGTGATTGAAAGCAACCTGCATCCTGATGCATGAGGTTAAGGCGATCATTACAGCAAATACAGACCTGCGATAATGTCGTATGGCACATTTCAATTCCTCTTTTTCGTTTACTTCGATACATAGCAGACAGCAGTAGCCTTGTGCATCCGGTCTCTGGTCAATGATCCTCTTTTCAAATGGCCGGAAAGTGAGATGGATGCTGACACATATCCGGTCTCAAAGTAATCATAAAACATGGCCCATGAACGATACATCGGGAGTTCCGTGGTCCCGTTCCACTCCTGTTATCGTGAGGAACGTGAGGAAGAATGAGCAGCGCACCTTTCCCTTCCGCTAGACATGTGAGGAGTGGATTCTCGAAGAGAGCGTCAATCAATTCCGAGCTGGTTCAAAAAACAGTATCTTCAGTCATTCCCACAAAAGCCATGTTACCTACTTAAATAATGCCCCAAGGCCGCTCAGGAGCTTGGTAGCCCGCCACGAAGCTCTCGGCAGCTTCTTGTGGACTGGGGAGTTTGGGAGAATAACTCAAGTGTGTTTCGCAATCTACATCGCGATGGCTTGAACACAGATCTCGTATTCAAGACATTTAGATTGCGTAATACAGACTTCAAAGTTTTAGGTGAAAGTAAGTGAAGGGCAAGTTTGATTGCATCTAGCATCAATGAGTCCATGGGGTGTCTGATGAACTGACACTGTAGTCCGGACATTACAGAACTAGTTACAACTATGCCCAATCTATTGTGGTCTGCATCCCCTGGGAGTTCACTCCTGTTGGTTGCCAGAACCGAGCAGCCAACCTCGAAGGCTTTGAATGCTAAGGATAAGGAAGTGCTTTATTCTTCGTAGGTTTCAATATTTGGTGAATTCAAGAGCAGAGTTTAGATACTGTAGATCAAGTGCCCTCAAAAATC